>CP106724.1:124955360-127355360 GCA_025506655.1 Gossypium rotundifolium | reverse complement strand
ACACTGACTAATTTCACATGGCTTTAACCTCTCTCGACCGCCTCGCCAGGACTAAGGACTGTACTAAAACTCAATTTCGTGCCCAATGCTTCTTGTAGCTTTTTCCAAAATTGTGACATGAATCTCGGATCTTCGTCTGAAATGATCGACAATGGTACACCATGAAGTCTTACTATCTCAGACATGTACAAGTATGCCAATTTATTGAGTGAATAGTCGATTGGCACTGGTATAAAGTGGGCTGACATAGTGAGTCCATCAACCTCTACCCATACTATATATTTCCTCTTAGGCGTCAACGGTAAGCCCGTCACGAAGTCTATAGTAACACGGTCCCACTTTCACTAAAGAATCATAAGGGGCTGAAGTAAACCCGAAGGTACTTGATGTTCAGCCTTCACTTGCTGACAAATCAGGTATTTCAATAGAAATTTGGAAATATCTTTCTTTATACCCAACCACTAATACTATCTTTTCAAATCATGGTGCATCTTTGTACTGCACGGGTGTACATTAAAACACCTGTTATGTGCTTCATGTAAAATTTTACGAATAAGCTTATCATTCCTGGGTACACAGACTCGATCTCAAAATGTTAGACATCAATCAAGATTTACTCGAAACTCTGTCTCAACGCTTGACTCACAAAAACTCTCTTGGCTTGCAAACTGTTATCATCCTTTTAAGCTTCACAAATCTCTTGGAGAAACAATGGTTTAGCCCTCAACTCGGCTAAAATGGAACCATCATCTAACAAGGTCATCCGAGTACTTATGGCTTTTAGTTCGAATAATGATTTTCTGCTCAAAGCGTCGGCGACTACATTTGCCTTTCCCGGATGGTAGTCAATTACCAACTCATAATCTTGAATCAGCTCTAACCATCTTCGTTGCCTCAAATTCAATATCTTTTGAGTCATCAAATATTTTAGGCTTTTGTGGTCAGTGAAAATCTGACACCTTTCACCATACAAATGATGTCTCCAAATTTTCAATGCAAACACGATTGCGGCCAACTCTAAATCATGAGTCGGGTAGTTCTTCTCGTGCGACTTTAACTGCCTAGAGGCGTATGCAATCACTTTACCCTTTTCATAAGTACACAACCCAATCCGTTCAAGGACGTGTCACTGTAAACCACAAACTCTCTTCCGGCTCTAGTTGCACCAGAACAAGAGCCTCATTCAATAGTGTCTTTAATTTCTCTCTATTGACACTTCTCTATCCAAATGAATTTCACATCATTTTGCAAAAGTCTCGTCATCGGGGTAGCTATCATGAAAACCCATTGACAAAACGCCTATAATAGCCGGCTAGGCCTAGAAAACTACTTACTTTAGTTACGCTCCTCGATGGTTTCCATTCCACAATTGAAAAAATCTTACTCAAATCGACTCTAATCCCATATCCCGAGACAATGTGTCCCGAAAATCCCACTTCTTTAAGCCAAAATTCACTCTTACTGAATTTGACATACAATTCTTTTCTCTCAAAACTTGTAGAACCATACTCAAATGCTCGGCATGATCATTCTTATCTCGAGAGTAGATCAGTATGTCGTCGATGAATACCATAACAAATCTATCCAAGTATGGTCGAAAAATGCAATTTATCAAATCCATGAAGATCGCGGGGGGCATTCGTTAGACCAAAAGGTATGACCAAAAATTCATAGTGGCCGTACCTAGTCCTAAATGCAGTTTTCAGGACATCCGAGTCCTTGACTCTCAACTAATAGTACCCTGACCTCAAATCTATCTTGGAAAATACTGTAGCTCCCTTCTGTTGGTCAAATAGATCATCGATCCTTGGCAACGGGTACTTATTCTTCATCGTCACTTTATTGAGTTGTCGATAGTCTATACATAGTCTCATGGAATCATCTTTATTCTTCACGAATAATACGGGAGCACCCCACAGAGAAAAACTCAGCCTCGTGAAACCATTATCCGTTAATTCTTGTAACTGTGCTTACAACTCCTTCAGTTTAGTTGGAGCCATTCTATATGGAGTAATAGAAATAGGGGCAGTGCCCAGAACTAATTCAATCCCAAATTCAATCTCTCTATCCGAAGATAGCCTTGGCAACTCTTCCGGAAAACATCTAGGTACTCGCATACTATGGGTACTGACTCAATTTTTAACTCAGTCTTTTTAGTGTTCAACACAAATGCAAGATAAGCCTCATGCCCCTTCCTTAGATACCTCTGAGCCGACATGGTCGATATCACTATTGGTGACCTATCCGGCTTATCTGATTCAACATGAATAAAATTACCATTTTCATCTCTCAACTCAATATGCTTCTTCCCGTAATTCACAATTACACCATGGGTAACTAACCAATCCATCCCGAGGATGACGTCAAACTCGTCAAACGGTAATAACATAAGATCAACTGAAAAACAATGACCCTTAATCATCAAAGGGCATGCTTTACAAACTCTATCAACCAACACACACTTGCCTAGGGGATTGGATACTCTTATGATGAATTCAGTAGACTCTATAGGCATGCTCATGCTAGAGACTAGTTTCATGCATATGTATGAGTGGGTAGATCCCGAGTTAATTAAAGCTATAACATGAGTATTATAGAGAGAAAAGATACCCGTGATCATATCGAGGGAAGATGCCTCTTCACGAGCACGAATGGCATATGTCCTCGTCGGTGCTCTACCCTCGACTGTAGCAGCTTGCTCTTTAGAAGAATTCTTGCTTCCCATCTCAATCCCTGGGTTTCTCAATAGTCTTCCCCTAGTGGAACTTCCCGATATTGCATTTGAGGCTTTTCTTTCTTGTCCACCTCGGGACTATCTTTGATAAAGTGGTCTAAGGATCCACATCTGAAGCAAGCTTTCTTATCAGCCCGACACTCACCAAAATGGCACCTGCCACACTGAGGGCATTCTAGTCTAGTCAGTCGAATGTTCCTCACACTAGCAACTGATGTGGTTTGCCCTTTCTATCCCGAGAATTACTTGCCCTTACTTCGGGTTGAAAACCCCATGAAGTGACTGATCGAGTAGTGAAATCCCTTGATTTCTTATATGAATTTTGGTGAGACTTATTCAGTTGCCTCTTCCTCAAGCCACGAGACTCGTACTCAGCTCTTCTCTTCTCTTTACCCAACTCCTCGGCTTTACAGGCTCTATCCACCAACACTATAAATTCCTTTAATTTGAGAACCCTCATGTATAGGCGGATATCTTCATTCAATTCATCCTCAAATCTCTTTCACATGATGGCCTCTGTAGACACGCACTCTCGTGCATACTTGCTAAGACTTACGAACTCCCGTTCATAGTCGATCACTAATATACAACCTTGCTTCAGTTCTAAGAACTCCTTTCCCTTGTGGTCGATAAACCTCTGGCTGATATACTTCTTTCGGTATTCCTCTTGGAAGAATTCCCAACTCACTCTCCCTTGGCACCACTGACACCAGGGTGTTCCACCATCGATAAGTTGAATCTTTCAGGAGAGACACCGCACACTTTTAGCACTCCTCAGGCGTGCAGGATAACTTATCGAATACCCAGATGGTATTCTCGAGCAAGAATTCCACTTTCTCTGGGTCATCATCCTTATTCGCCTGAAATTCCTCGACTCATTGCTTCTGGATCTTGTCCACCGGAGGCCTTTCTCTTATCACCACCTCAACCACTTAAGGAGCTACTAGAGCGGATTAAGGAATTGGTGGGGGTGGAAGGGGTTGAGCATTAGGATTTTCTCAGTTATACTCCGTATACCAATTGATCATCATGTGGAGAAAGGCTTCTCGAGCCTCTTCCCTCTGACTCAAGGTCTCGGGTCTACTATTAGTTGGTGCAGTCCCTTAAGCAGGAGCCAGCGCGTTACTCGCAGCATCATCACTTGTAGTTTCATCCGGATCAAAATCCATATACTACATAAAACAAAATTTTATAAGTCAAGAGCCATCAAACTATCATTAATCACACCCTTACATATGGCATGTATAACTAGACTCATACTTATGCTACGTTAGTCATAGAATATACTAAACCGTAGCTCTGATACCAATAAATGTAACACCCCTTGCCCGTGTTCGAGCTAGAATAGGGTTTAAGGTATTGCATAGCTAATCTTGCTTAAACATCTAGAATAGGGTTATAAAATTTTGTTGAACCTTATCGCTCGCACCTATTTAACCTAGGAGGCCCTAATTACACTTCTAAGAAGTATCAGAATCTTTTCAGGAACATTCATGAGTTCGAGAAACTTTTTAATCAAAACAGAGGCCGCACACTCGTGTAGGCCTAGGGACGCACCAGTGTGCCCCTAAGGCATCCCGTGTCTTCCATCCGTGGTCGACACTGACTAATTTCACATGGCCTTGACACACCCGTGTCACTAACCCGTGTGCCAAACCTTAGCATTCTGCTTTATCCATACTGCCTATACATACGTCCGTGTACCCCAGCTATATGCTGATTTAAATCACAAGTGCAAGGTGCAGACTTCACAAGGCCTGGGTGCACGCCCATGTGCTAGCCGTGCCTCCCACACGGTCTAGACCCACGCCCGTGTCACTACCTAAGTGGGCAATTAGCAGGCTATATACCAAGCCCTTACCACCCTAGAATGCACATATACATACTTCTACTCAAAATAATAAAATTCCTATCCCATAAGCAAGTCTAAGAACTCATTTCAACATACAAGATAATTAAAGGGATATACACATCACAAATTTCATCTTCATTAAACAAAAGAGTCTGCCAAGTATTTGCCTAACTCATAAGGCCATTTACAAAATGACTTTTACTAACTTACATAGTCAACACTTTGACTAACAATTACAACTTAACAAAGTACTTGAGCCCTATATGTAATATCCGAGATTTAGGGGTTATGCATTTTTATTTAAATGTATGTGGTAGCATGATTGAGTGTGTTTTGAATTTGTTTTGGGGCTTCAAGAACCTTGGATTGTAGGTAGAAGCCTTAGAAAAATAATTGATTTTAAGCCTAAGAAGGGGAACTAAGGGAGCTAGGACTTAAGGAGTTTATTGTGTGGCTTAGGACACAAGAATTAAGTTGGTAAGGTGGCAAAGAGGGGCCACTTGGGGCCTTGTAAGGTGACACCATAGGGAGCGTAAAGAGGCCTAGGTTCGAGCAGCAAATGAAGCATTTTGGAGCTTTTATTTTTTAGTAAGGAGATGCAGTGATGGATGGCACAAGGACACTTCATGGATGAAGTGTAGATTGGGTCAAAAGCTTAAAGATTCAGCTAAGTAGGAGTGAAAAGGGGGATTGAGTGGATAGAAGAAGAGTTGACCGGCAGTAGGACTTTGGGGAGGGGTTTATTCGATCATGTGTGGGGGAATAGTACCAAAATTTCTAAATTTATTTTTACTCATCTCCCTCCTTTCTCTTTTATTCTGCTAAGGCCGAAACTCCTCTATCATCCTTTTCCACCATTGGTAAAATTCTTAAGGTCCCAAACATCTCTTTTTCTTTCTTTTCCATTCCATATTTTACTTCCTATAACTGATTTCATCTTACTCCCTGTTGAACCGATTCTTTTTTTTTTTATTTTCTCAAAGCCAATCAACCTTCTGTTGTGGCCGAATCTCTCTGTGTTTCAAGCAAAGGTGTTCAAACGATTTCAGTAAGGGTTAACAATTAGTTGAGTTCTTTTCTTTTTCCTTTGTTTAGCCAAAAGTCAAAGACTCTAATTCCTTCTTTTGGCCAAACCATGAAGGAGATCTTTCGAGATTCTTATAGCCGACAGTTGGAAGGTGATATTTTCAGGATTTAAGATCCAAGGTAAGCAAGGCATACTATTCGACCAAGGGCCACTTTTATTTGTTCTAAGGATATGTCAATTCTAACTATGGTGTCTTAGGGGGTTTTCGACAAATCTTCGAGATTTGGCTAAGCGATCAAGGTAAGGGTTTTAGTGTTTCGGATCTGTTTCTTATACATTCAAAAACTGAAAGCTAACCATTTGAGTATACTAGTGTTTGGCCGATTGCAAGGAGGGAATATCAAGTAGTTTCGGGATTTGGTTGGTAACCAAATCGGTAATAAGGTAAAGTATTTTCTTCATGCGATGTATCCTTCGGGATTTCTAGTTGAGCAAAATAGGCTTTTGGTTGCTAACAAGTGTGGGCCGATTGTAGGAAGGGGGAAATCAAATGTTTTGGGGTTTCGCTTAGATCTATGAATAGTTAGGTGTGTAACCCACCCTAAATTCCCGAATAATAATAATATTGTTATGTACAAGATAATAAGGCAATGCATGAATGTGGCTAAAGGTACCATTCAATGGTACAGTGTGTTCAGGTACGTTACCCCTTACTACTCGTTAAAAATGTTGAATAACATTGATGTGAAAATATATGGAATTCCGTTATGATTTTGGGGTAAGGTAAATTGCATGATAATTGTATGTTTTGAATGTTGCATGGGCATATGAGTGATTATGTTAAAGGGGAAGTGATCTGGTGGTTTCTACCACATTATCTGGCGACTTATGTCACATATTATGAATCTGGTGACTTTGTCACACTATCTGGTGACAATGCCACAATCATAAGGGCGATGTGCAGTTGACTGCAATGACTGCCTTCGATGGTGTGTAGCAGATGGAGGGTCGATTTAGTAATCCCCACGGTGTGATCGGTAGGTACGGGTGATGTGTAGAGGTTGGATCTATGTGGTTTGGGTTGCATCATGGTTTACAATTGTTTTATGTGATTTAATATGCCTTGATTGTTTTGGGAGTCTGTGATGGTTGTTACACACTGAGTTTGTGGGCTCACCCTTCGTGGGCTAACATTTTGTAGATGCACTCAGTAAATGGACCGGGTCGGCAGGAACTTATAGGTGGCTATGCACTGCTCAGTTTTTCAGTTTTTCTTATCAAGTTTATTTTGATTTATTTTGGGTTATGTTTTGATGTAATAAGGTAATTATCACTTAACTGTTTATTTATGCGTTCTAAGTTTTCCATTATGATGCGAACAATATCGAACAAAATGGTTAAACACTTTTCGTAAAACAACATCACTTGTTTTGACTCTCAAATATCTATGGTTTCCAAGTTAATAACAATGAGCTCTAAAATTTGGTATTTCTTAAACTTGTAATTTCTAAAAATATGAAGATAACGTTTTAATACAAAAATAAATTACAACTCGATTTTTAGCTTGAGAAAAATCCAAATCTACTTTCTTCAAACCACCAAGTTTTTCAAGAAGACATAACTAGGTTTAACTATGTTTTACGCAATGAGCATGCCAGATCCGGTCAGGGCTTGTGGGCCGGGTTTGGGGTGTTTCAGTTTGGGCCCAAAATGTTTTTCTATTTTGAAATTGAGCTTTACAAAAGAATGAGCAGGTTGTTACGGGAGGACAGTACCGTACTTGTGCTCAGTGTGGAAAGATGCACCTGGGAGAGTGTTGGAAAAAGACAGGAGGATGTTTTAAGTGTGGGTCCAAGGATCACATGATTAGAGACTGCCCTATGAAAACAGACGGGAGCCGACCAACAAGTTAGGGTCTTAATCAGGCTAGAAGAGGTGGACAGCAGCCACCGCGGGGTCGTGATCCGGTTGGTAGGGGTAATGGTTCTGGAAGAGGTCGGGGAACACCGGGCAGAGGTGTTGGTAACACAGAGGCGAGATAGCCGGGTTTGGGGTGTTTCATACCAGTGCGGGTTGACTATTCCTTGCAGAGATTGGCAAAGTTGTATGTAGCAAAAATCGTGAGGCTGCACAGGAGTGCCGTTGTCGATTATCTCGGACAGAGATATGAGGTTTACGTCTCAGTTTTGGAAAGCACTACATCAAGCTTTGGGCACCAGGTTGGACTTCAGTATGGCATTTCATCTATAGTCGGACGGCCAATCTGAATGGGTAATTCAAGTACTAGAGGATATGTTGAGGGGTTGCGTGTTAGACTTCAGAGGAAGCTGGGAGGAGTTCTTGCCTTTAACAAAATTCGCGTATAATAATAGCTATCAAGCAAGTATTCAGATGGCACCGTACGAAGCGTTGTATGAAAGGAGGTATCGTACTCCTACGTGTTGAAAGGAATAAAGGTGGATCCTCGGAAGATTGAGGCAGTAGTAGATTGGAAACCACTTAAGTCTGTGGCTGAGGTTCGTAGTTTCTTGGGGTTAGCAGGCTATTATAGGAGATTTGTCGAAGGGTTTGCGACTATAGCAGCACCTTTGACGAAGTTGTTAAGAAAGGAGGCATCTGACAGGCAAAAGTCATATACAGATCTTAAGCGGAAGGAGATAGAGTTTGCCGTGGGTGATCAGGTATTTTTAAAAGTTTCACCGTGGAAGAAGGTGATGAGATTCGGTCGCAAGGGAGAGTTGAGTCCCAGGTTTATAGGACCTTATCGGATTTTGAAGCGGGTTGGACCAGCAGCGTATCAGTTAGAGTTGCCTTCGGAGTTGAAGCAGATGCACAATGTGTTCCACGTTTCGATGCTATGTTGTTATCGATCGGATCCATCTCATGTAATACCGGTTGAGGAGGTGGAGCTGAGACCAGATCTGTCTTATGAAGAGGAGCCAATTCAGATTCTAGAATGGGATGTGAAGGTGCTACGAAGGAAATTAGTTTCTCTAGTCAAAGTGCTATGGCGTAACCATTGATCAGAGGAAGCTTCGTGGGAGCCAGAGGAAGCAATGCGGCAGCAATACCCTCACTTATTTTAGCCAGGTAATTTCAAGGTCAAAATTATTTTAAGGGGGTAGAACTGTAATATCTGGGATTTAGGGGTTATGCATTTTTATTTAAATGTATGTGGTAGCATGCTTGAGTGTGTTTTGAATGTGTTTTGGGGCTTCAGGAACCTTGGGTTGTAGGTAGAAGCCTTAGAAAAATAATTGATTTTAAGCCTAAAAAGGGGAACTAAGAGAGCTAGGCCTTAAGGAGTTTATTGTGTGGCTTAGGACACAAGAATTAAGTTGGTAAGGTGTCAAAGAGGCGCCACTTAGGGCCTTGTAAGGTGACGCCACAGGGAGCGTAAAGGGGCCTAGGTTCTAGCAGCAAGGGAAGTATTTTGGAGATTTTATTTTTCAGCAAGGAGATGCAGTGATGGACGGCACAAGGACACTTCATGCATGAAGTGTAGATTGGGTCAAAAGCTTAAAGAATCGGCTAAGTAGTAGTGAAAAGGGGGATTGAGTGGAGAGAAGAAGAGTTAGCCGGCAGTAGGACTTTGGGGAGGGGTTTATTCGGTCATGTGTGGGGGAATAGTGCCAAAATTTTTGAATTTTTTTTTACTCATCTCCCTCCTTTCTCTTTTATTCTGCTAAGGCCGAAACTCCTCTATCATCCTTTTCCACCATTGCCGAAATTCTTAAGGTCCCAAACATCTCTTTTTCTTTCTTCTCCATTCCATATTTTACTTCCCGTAACTGATTTCATCTTACTCCCTGTTGAACCGATTCTTTTTTTTATTATTTTCTCAAAGCCAATCAACCTTCTGTTGTGGCTGAATCTCTTTGTGTTCCAAGCAAAGGTGTTCAAACGATTTCGGTAAGGGTTAACAATTAGTTGAGTTCTTTTCTTTTTCCTTTGTTTAGCCGAAAGTCAAAGACTCTAATTACTATTTTTCTTTTGGCCGGACCATGAAGGAGATCTTTCGGGATTCTTATAGCTGACAGTTGGAAGGTGATCTTTTCGGGATTTAAGATCCAAGGTAAGTAAGGCATACCATTCGGCCAAGGGCCACTTTTATTTGTTCTAAGGATATACCGATTCTAACTATGGTGTCTTAGGGGGTTTTCAACAAATCTTCGTGATTTGGCTAAGCGATCTAGGTAAGGGTTTTAGTGTTTCGGATCTGTTACTTATTCATTCAAAAATCGAAAGCTAACCATTTGAGTATACTAGTGTTTGGCCAATTGCAAGGAGGGAATATCACGTATTTTCGGGATTTGGTTGGTAACCAAATCGGCAATAAGGTAAAGTATTATCTTCATGCAATGTATCCTTCGGGATTTCTAGTTGAGCCGAATAGGCTTTTGGTTGCTAACATGTGTGGGCCGATTGTAGGAAGGGGGAAAGCGAACGTTTTGGGATTTCGCTTAGATCTATGAATAGTCAGGTGTATAACCCACCCTAAATTCCCGATTAATAATAATATTATTATGTACATGATAATAAGGTAATAAATGAATGTGGCTAAAGGTACCATTCAATGGTACAGTGTGTTCAGGTACGTTACCCCTTACTACTCGTTAATAATGTTGAATAACATTGATGTGAAAATATCTGGAATTCAGTTATGATTTTGGGGTAAGGTATATTGCATGATAATTGTATGTTTTGAATAATGCATGGGCATATGGGTGATTATGTTAAAGAGGAAGTGATCTGGTGGTTTCTACCACATTATCTGGTGACTTTTGTCACATATTATGAATCTGGTGACTTTGTCACACTATTTGGTGGCAATGCCACAATCATAAGGGCGATGTGCAGTTGACTGCAATGACTGCCTTTGATGGTGTGTAGCGGATGGAGGGTCGATATAGTAATCCCCACGGTGTGATCAGTAGGTATGGGTGATATGTAGAGGTTGGATCTAGGTGGTTTGGGTTGCATCATGGTTTATAATTGTTTTATGTGATTTAATATGCCTTGATTGTTTTGGGAGTCTGTGATGGTTGTTACACACTGAGTCTATGGACTCACCCTTCATGTGCTAACATTTTGCAGATGGCACTCAGTAAATGGACCGGGTCGGCAGGAACTTAGAGGTGGCCATGCACTGCTCAGTTTTTCTATTTTTCTTATCAAGTTTATTTTGATTTATTTTGGGTTATGTTTTTATGTAATAAGGCCATTATCACTTAACTGTTTATTTATGCGTTCTAAGTTTTCTATTATGATGCGAAAAATATCGAACAAAATGGTTAAACACTTTTCGTAAAACAACATCACTTGTTTTGACTCTGAAATATCTATGGTTTCCAAGTTAATAACAATGAGCTCTAAAATTTAGAATTTCTTAAACTTGTAATTTCTAAAAATATGAAGATAACGTTTTAATACAAAAATAACTTACAACTCGGTTTTCAACTTCAGAAAAATCCAAATCTACTTTCTTCAAACCACCAAGTTTTTCAAGAAGACATAACTAGGTTTAACTATGTTTTACTCAAGGAGCATGCCAGATCAGGTCAGGGCTTGTGGGCCGGGTTTGGGGTGTTTCACTATACATGCCATACTCAAAATAAGCCTAAAATTGTTATACCAAAGGGCTATCGATAGTGTGATTTTCGAACTCCTATGTCCATGATCCTCGAGTTACCTTGGCAATACTACAAGAAAGAAGGGTAATGAAGAAAGGATAAGCATAAAGCTTAGTAAGTTTGCATGGAAGTAAATAGCAGTAATAAGCTCATAAAATAATCCATCTACGGTATTAGCTAATCGTACTCGAGTCAAGGCTTCTTGACAATACTTACTTACAATTGCCATTACCTAGCACATACCATACAACATATCAAAATCGATTCTTCGTGACTCATTCACGAGTACTTGTATTCACTCACTCACACGAATTAAATATCATTCACATTTCTACCTAAATTCATCTACTTATCCCACTATTTACAAGGGATAGTGAAAGACATGTGTTTATTGTCACTATTGTAAGTATAAAGCCAATGCCACATCCTCGAGGTGGTCTTACATGGAGTCACCTCTAGATGCCAATGCCATATCCCGGATATGGTCTTATATGGGAAAACTTCTAAGTGCCAATGCCATATGCAGGATATGGCCTTATATGGAATTTCCTATCATGTATCGATGTCATATCCATAATATGGTCTTATACGATTTTCATATTCATTTTCGAAGCCATATCCAAGATATGGTCTTACACGGGATCTCAAAACGGTGCTAAGGCCATGTCCCGGACATGGTCTTATACGAGACCTTATCTATTTTATATCTTAATGATAGCATTTATATACTCAATATGGCCCATTAGGATTTCAACATCTCATTCACATTAACTACTCAATTTGGTAGTGCATCATGTATTAATATAATGCCAAGCATTCCTCAGCATGCTAATTTAAATGTTACTTAAATCACATACAAACTTACCTCGATTTCAGAATGAGCTAGCTTGTCAATCTAATCCGAGACTTTGTTCTTTCCCCAATCAAGGTGGATCATCGATTCTTCTTGCTCTATAATAGCAATTTAACACATTTTTATAACTATATTAATAAAAGCATTCCAAAAATCATGTTTAGGCCAAAATTACTATTTTGCCCCTAGACTTTGGCAAAATGGCCATTTTGCCCCTAGGCTTAGAAATAAATTCTAATTGTATTTCTACCTTCAACAAGCCTAGATGAACATTTAATACTCTTATAGCTGTCATCAAAACTCAACATTTCACATACTTACTACAAATTTTGTAACCTTTTCATCAAGGTCCTATTTGGTGTTTTCATGCTAACACCTTTTACAAAAGTTGTTCATCTACTAACTAAACTCAATTTCTTCCATAAAAATGAAGCAAATAACAATGAAGGATCTCATGGAAAAACTCTAAACTCTTCACCATATTGCACATTAGTCCCATCATATGAAAGCTTTAGCTTTAGGGGTCTCAAAAGTACAATTATCTTCAAGAAAAGTTCACTAGAACACTTACTTGTGAAAAGATGAGTGTGATGAAATTTTGAAGCTTTCTACCCCCTATTTGCTGCTAATTTTTGGTGGAAGAGAAAAGGATAAAAGTTGATAATTTTTTTTCTCTCCTTATTTTATTAACACAAGTCAAATAAGTCACCAACTATAACCAACTTTGACCAACATTGTCCATCTTTGTCTCCTATGGCCGGCCATGCTAACTTTAGGGGTCTAATTGCCTTTTAAAGACCTCCAATTAACAATCTATGGCAATTTGGTACTTTTAGCCTATAGAATGGAACTTTTACACTGTATACGATTTAGTCCTTTATCGCGATTAAACATGAAATCGCTAAAATTAAAGCACCAAATTTTTCATGCACAGATGCTATCATGTTCTAACTCATAATATAACATGAAAATAAATCTATCTAATCTCCTGAGATCATTATTCCGACTAGCCCCTAAATCGTGCTGTTACACATCTGGATGTTTACAAACCATTGGCACTGATTCAATCTTCGATTCAGACATTTTTGTATCAAGTACATACGCAAGGTAAGCATTGTAACCTTTTCTCACATATTTTTGTGCTAGCATCATCGATATCACAACAGGAAACCCACTCAAATCATCAAATTCAATACAAAGAATTTTACTATTCTGACATTTCAATTCAATAGTCTTTTGTCTACAATTTACAACAGCATCATGGATAGTCAACCAATCCATACCTAGAATCACATCGAATTCATCAAATGGTAAAAGCATCAAATCAGCCGAAAAATAGTAACCCTTGTCATCAAATGACAATTCTTGCAAACTTTATCAACTAAGACATACTAGCTTAAGAGGTTTGATACTTTATCCACATTTTTAGTAGACTCAACAGGTAAACTCTTACTAAACACTAAATTCATATAGACATATGAATGAGTCGATCAAGGATCAATCAATGCAATTACATCAGTGTCATAAATAGAAAAAAAACTGGTGATAACATCTAGTGCCGATGCATCTTCATGACCGCGAATAGCATAAGCTTTGGCTAGTGCTTGAGGCCCAGATCTCACAATAGAATACTTTGTTGCACCTTTGCTACTATTCACATTTCTAGTATTTCGAGGTGGCCTCCTTCTGGCAGCTGTATTACTTAGTCTTGCTGTAACACCCCTTACCCGAAACCTTTGCCGGAGTCGAGTATGTGGCATTACTAGACTTGACTACTAATCTGGGGCATAAAAATTTAAAGCTGTCCAACTGCATCATGCTGACTAAATTGACCATAACTCGAGTTACAAAACTCAAAATTTAGATCCGTGAATTTTACTTGAAACTATACTCATATAACTTTTTACCATAATTTTTCCAGAATTTTTCATGTGGCCAATTAGTACAGTTTATTCATAAAAGTTACCCCTATTTCACTGTTTGAGAATTCTGACCTATATTTACAAAAACTCAGTTATTTCATTGTACAAAATATCAATAATGTTCTTATTTATTCCAATAAAAATAGACTCATTAAGGATTCTAAACATATAAACTATGCTCCATAATTATTTTTGTACATTTTTAACAATTTTTCCAAGAAAGAACAGGGACTCACGAATTCATTCAGGACAAGTCTCACTAAAACTTAAATATCTCATAATATATAATTCCTTTGCCTACTCTGTTTCTTTCATATAAAAATAGACACAATAATATTTAATTCTATATTTTATTTACTTTCTAATTCAATTTATCCTATTTTTGGTGATTTTTCAAAATAACATCTCTGCTGCTAACTAAAAACTATTTCATTGCAAAATATGATTTACTAGTTTATAATCGAACATACCCACATACAACTCATCTTGTCCATGCATTTTAAATCCTTTATGCAAATTAACTTATACCTAAAACATTCACATAATATCCTAATTCAAATGTTCATTTCAGTAAACATACACTTCCTTACCAAAAACGATTAAACTTGACTAAAAATGCACGAACATTACCAACATAAACCGACATTGTATCAAAAGCACAAAAGCATACTTAACTAAAACTTTAGCCATATTCGCATGGCTATTATATACATGAACCAAAAGTTTTCATCAAACAAAGACAAAGTCTTTCCTATACATGCCTCTATCCAAAAACCAAAATGAAAGAGTACCAAAATTAGATCGATAGTGCAATGATTGTCTTGACGATCCCGTTGAGCAGGTAGCCTTTACCTAATCTATAAAACAGAGGAGAACATTACACACAAATAAGTTTACTAACTTTGTAAGTCTCAAGCTCATAATAATAATACTACATTCAATTACTTAAACACTTAAATCATTCAACTCAACCATGTTATCATATTAAAATTTCTTTCACCTTTAGCACTACTATTTGAAAACCGAATCTCCATGATAGTACATTCAATCTCAAACTCAGTCATAAAATACTTGTGCACATCAATCGTAATCTCAAATGTACATAACACTGTACTCGTAATATTAGTTAAACTCTAGTAACATTAAACATATCATACCTTACTTACTTACCTGAGCCTTTAACTAGACTCATTAGCTACAATTTACCTTGAACAACAATTCGGTTTCTCCTTTGTAAACACATCATCAAGCATAAAGCACGCTAGGCATTAAAGCCGAAATAAATCACGAGCACAAGGCCTGCTAGGCTCAAGCCGAATATGTCACCGCACTAAGCATTAAAGCCCGAATAAATCACGCTAGCATTAAAGCATTAAAGCAGCATTAAATAAATCACCGACGATAAAGCATTTCGCTAGGCATTAAAATTAAATAAATCAACTTAACTAAATTCATTTGAGGCATTAAAGCCCGAATCACATCAATACGATAAATCATTTCACACACCATTCGTAATTATATCACATATCCAACTCAACTAAATTCATTTACGGGCATTAAAGCCCGATCACATCAATACGATAAATCATTTCACACACCATTCGTAATTATATCACATATCCAACTCAACTAAATTCATTTACATTAAACACCTAAAACCATTTCAATATGCTATATATATATATTCGGCCATGACATAATTATGTACTAAAATTTATCAAACATTATCACATTATAGGTTCATAAATAATTCTTCAATACATTGTAGCTTAAGGACTTACCTCGGTTGTCGATAAGCCGTGCAAATCGGCTATTCGAGAACCTTCGTCTTTCCCGATCTAAGTCCGTTTTCTTTGCTCTTGATCTAAAACACATTAAAATTTAGCCCATTCAAGTACATTTCATCTCAATTTAGTCCCTAAGCACATAAATAGGCAAATTACCATTTTACCCTAGGGTTTCACCTTTTACAATTTTGTCCAAATTTCATAAAATGCAAAATACCCAAAATTTCCCTACAACACTCAAGGGCGAATGTCTATAGAGATTATACAAGTCTATATTTTAATTTATTTCATGTTTTAGTCCTTTAAGAATTTATTCTTCTCAAATTAGTCCCTAACATTTGATTTCACCAAAACTTCTAATTCAAAATTGATGATCTAACACATACAATTCATAATCTACTATCAAACATTACATGCCATAAATGTACCACCATAGCGAATCTTGATGTGCCAAAATCTCAAAAATTGATACATGGGTTATCTAGTATTCAAAGTAACAATTTCAAAAATGTAGAAACTATAAAATACTAAGCAAATTTCATACCCTAATTGAAGCCTCCAAGTTGCGAAATTAAGCTCCAACAATGGAGTTTTTCATCCTCCACATTCGCCAAGAGAAGAAGAACAAGGTATGTTCTCTTTCTTCCCACTTTCTTTCATTATTTTATGCTTTAAAATTAAAGGAAATTTTATTTATTCATTACCTAATATAAAACATATAATTATAAAACAAATTTTTGTTTTTATTCCTCATATATGTCGTCCACTAACTAAAGGAATGGACTAATTGTCCTTTTAGGACATCCACTTTAAAAGCCACAATCAAAAAGGTACATTTCACTTTAGCATGCCACTTTTACTCTTTATGCGATTAAGTCCTTTTTATCAAATTGAGCACTTAAACAATAAAATTTTTCTACGAAACTTTCACACCTTTTAATTCACACATCATAAACACAAAAATAAAATATTAAAATGTTTCTCGGACTCGGATTCGTGGTCCCGAAACCACCGTTCCGACTAGGGTCTAATTCGGTCTGTTACAACTCTCCCCCCTTAAGGATTTTCGTCCCCGAAAATCTTACCATTAAACAACGTCGGATATTGTTGCCTCATTGAATCTTGAGCTCCCATGTAGCCTCTTCAACTCCGTGCCTTTTCCACAATACCTTCACTAATGGGATTTTCTTGTTTCTTAACTCTTTCTCTTCCGAGCTAAAATACGGATCGGTTCTTCCTCATACGTCATATCGGGTTGTATCTCAATCTCGAACGAGCAATCACATGTGAGATCGATCAGTATCTACGAGCATAGAAACATGAAACACATCGTGTATCTTTTCTAATTCAGAGGGTAGCTTCAATTTATAAGCAACAGGCCCAACGCGTTCAATGATTTCATACGGTCCAATGAACCTCGGGCTCAACTTGCCTTTCCGACCAAAACGGAGCACTTTCTTCCACGGAGAAACCTTTAAAAATACTCGATCTCCAATCTAAAATTCAATGTCTTTACGTTTCATATCAGCATAAGACTTTTGACGATCCGAAGCAGCTTTCAAATTGTCTCTAATAATAGCTACTTTCAGTTCAGTTTCTTTAATCAAATCAACCCCGTGTATCTTATTCTCGCTGAGCTCAGTCCAGTATAATGGTGTTCGACACTTTCGCCCGTACAAGGCTTCGTAAGGTGCCATTTTGATACTAGATTGAAAACTATTATTACAAGCAAATTCAATCAAAGGTAGGTATCGTTCCCCGTACCTTCAAACTCGAGAACGCAACATCTCAACATGTCCTCAAGTATCTCGAATAGTTCGCTCGGATTGACCGTCATTGCGGATGGAAAGTCAGTACTAAAATGAAGTTTAGTACCTAAAGCATCTTGCAACTTCTTCCAAAACCGCGATGTAAATCTCGGGTCTCATCGAAACAATGGAACTCGGTACACCATGCAATCTCACAATTTGTGATACATACAATTCAACAAGTTTATCGAGTGAAAAGTCCATATGAACCAAGCACAAAATGAGCTGATTTAGTAAGTCTATGAACTATAACCCAGACGGCATCTTTCTTACTCGGTGTCATAGGAAGACCGGATACAAAATCCATTGTAATTCTATCCCATTTCCATTCAGGTATCATGATTGGCTGAAGTAATTCGGATGGCACTTGATGTTCAGCTTTTACTTGCTGACAAATTAAGCATTTCGAAACAAATTCAGATATATCCCGTTTCATGCCCGGCCACCAATAGAACTGCTTCAAATTATTATACATCTTTGTGCTACCCGGATGAATTGATAATCGACCACTATGGGCCTCACTCAGAATCATCTGTATCAAATCTGAGTTTTTTGGAACACACATTTGGATTTTAAAATTCAAACAGTCATTTGCATCAATCTGAAAATCTGACTCTGCATCTTTTCCACACTGAATTCGTCTAGCGATCAAATCTTTGTCAACTTTCTATGCATCACAAATTTCTTTGAATAAACATCGGTCTTGCTTGTAACTCGGCTATGATCGAACCATCACTAGACATAGCTATCTCGTATGCGTTCATTGCATGAAGAGCAAATAATGATTTTCGACTTAACGCATACGCAACGACGTTAGCCTTTCCTGGATGGTAGTCAATCACCAACTCATAGTCTTTCAACAATTCTAACCATCTGCGTTGTCTCAAATTTAGATCCTTCTGAGTCATTAAATACTTTAGACTTTTATGATCTGAATAAATGTGACATTTCTCGCCAAATAAATAGTGACGCCAAAATTTTAATGCGAAAACAATGGTCGCAAGTTCTAAGTCATCGTCGGGTAATTTCTTTCGTGCGACTTTCACTGTCTTGAAGCGTAGGCTATGACTTTGCCTTCCGCATCAAAACGCAGCCCAAACCATTCAAAGAAGCATCGAATAAACAACAAATTCTTTACCCGATTCAGTGAACTAACACTGGAGCTTCATCAAAAGAGCTTTCAACCGATCAAAACTTTTCGACACTTTTTCGACCACTCGAACGACATCTTTACGCAATAACTTTGTCAGCGGGTAGCTATCATAGAAAAATCTTTCACAAATCGTCGATAGTAACCGCAAGTCCCGAAAACTTGAATCTCAAAAACATTTTTGGTGGCTTCCAATCAAGTATAGCGAGATTTTGTTCGGATCAACTCGAATGCACGATCTTTGAAACAACATGTCCCAAAAAGTGACCTCTTTCATCCGAACTCACACTTACTAAACTTCGCATACACTAATGATCTCATAAAGTTTGTAGCACTAACCTCAAATGTTAGGTGTGTTCAATTTCATCTTTGGAGTAGATCAATATGTCATCGATAAACACCACCACAAATCGATCCAAAATTGTCTAAAACCCGATTCATCAAATCCATAAAAACAATGAGGTGCATTAGTAAGCCCAAAAGGCATAACCAAAAACTCAAAATGTCCGTACCTCGTCCAAATGCGTCTTTGGCACATTTGTATCTCGACTCAGAATCGATAATAACCCGATCTCAAATCTATTTTGAAAATCTGAAGCCCTTTCAATGATCAAACAAATCATCAATTCGAGGTAACGGTACTTATTCTTTATAGTTACCTTATTCAATTGCCGATAATCAATACACATTCGCATCGTTCCATCTTTCTTTCTCACAAAAGAATCGGTGCACCCAAGGAGAGAAACTTGGTCGTGCAAAGCCCTATCTGTTAACTCTTGCAACTGTGCTTTCAACTCTTTTAGCTTAGTAGGTGCCATCCGATATGGAGCTATTGAGATCGGAGTCGTTCTTGAGCTAATTCAATGCCAAACTCAATCTCTCGTCTTTGGGGTAAACCGGTAGTTCTTCAGAAACACATCCGAGTATTCACATACAATCGTCTGATTCAATCATTTCTTAGACAACTTATTATCCAATTACATAAGCCAAATAAGCTTCGCACCCTTTTCTCACATACTTCCTGGCTAACATTAAGGATATAACTGTAGGAAATCCACCTAAATCACTGGATTCAATTCTAATGATCTCACCGTTCTGGTGTCTCAAATCAATAAGCTTTCTTTTGTAATTCACCACTACATCATGCGAAGTTAACCAGTCCATTCCCAAAATTACATCAACTCATTGAAAGGCAACATCATTAAATTGACTGGGAAGCAAAAATCCCAAATCATCAATGGGCAACTTTTACACACTTTATTAACAAACACACATCTACCCAAAGGGTTGGATACACGAATCACAAACTCAGTAGACTCAACTGGCAAAGTCTTACTGAATACCAGAGTTTCACATACATATGAATGGGTCGAACCAGGATCAATCAATGCAATCACAGTAGTATCATAAAAGGTGAATGTACCAGTAATGGCATCTGGAGAAGCGGCATCCTCCCTAGCTCGAGTAACATAAGCTCTAGCTGGAGCTCTAGCCTCAAATCAATAAGCTTTCTTTTGTAATTCACCACTGCATCATGCGAAGTTAACCAGTCCATTCCCAAAATTACATCAAACTCATTGAAAGGCAACATCATTAAATTGACTGGGAAGCAAAAATCCCGAATCATCAATGGGCAACTTTACACACTTTATTAACAAACACACATCTACCCAAAGGGTTGGATACACAAATCACAAACTCGAGAGACTCAAGCTGGCGAGTCTTCTTGAATACCGAGTTTCACATACATATGAATGGGTCGAACCAGGATCAATCAATGCAATCACAGTAGTATCATAAAGGTGAAAGTACCAAGAATGACATCCGAGAAGCGGCATCCTCCTAGTTCGAGTAACATAAGCTCTAGTGGAGCTCTAGCCTCGGATCGAAGCTGCTGTGTTCTTCGTCCCTCTCGACTACCACCTACATTGCCGAATGCGGGTGGTGCGCCCGTCTTGATGCCTTTGCTCGGTCTAGAGTTCTGCTGTTGTATTACGCTTTCGGTTAACATCGGGCACTCTCGAATAAAATGGTCGAAGATCCACATTTAAAAGCAGACTGATCACGAACTCTACAACTCCCGAATGCCATTTTCCACAATGTTTGCATTCAACTCGATTTTGTGGAGCGTTATCAACACGGCCATCGAGGTAGCTCGGAGCCCACGAAAGGTCGATCATGTCTAGGTGAATCAAGTAGTTTTATGTCGGTGAAGTCATCTCTAAACTTCTTAAATGTGGAATGGAAATTCCTACCGACGGTCTTTACGAGTGTCTCTACCTTACATCTCGGCCTTTCTTTTCTCTTTCCCAAGCTCTTGGCTTTGCAAGCTCGCTCAACTAGTGTCACAAACTCTTTGATCTCAAGAATACCAACTAGCAACTTTAAATCTTCATTCAAACCGTCTTCAAACCTTTTGCACATAATGGCTTCAGTTGATACACACTCCCGAGCATATCGGCTCAATCTGACAAATTTTCGCTCATATTCAGTCACGGTCATTTTCCCCTGTTTCAATTCAAGAAATTCTTTTCGTTTCTGGTCGATGAACCTCTGACTGATATATTTCTTGCGGAATTCATTCTGGAAGAAATCCCATGTCACTTTTTCTTTTGGAACCACTGATACTAGTGTATTCCACCAGTGATAGGCAGTGTCCCGAAGTAAGGATATAGCACATTTCAAACTTTAAATGCAGAGTGCGAGGATAGCTCATCAAGTACCGAATAGTGTTATCAAGCCACATTTCAGCTCGCTCTGCATCCTCATCATCATTAGCCTTGAATTCCTCGGCCCCAAATTTCCTGATTTTATCAACAGGAGGCCTACTAGATCTCATTGGATCTATCATCGAAGTCTTGAAGGTACGAGTTGGATTATTCGTGGGTGGAGGTTGTTGTACAATGGATTATTCTGAACAAATTGGGTAAACCATTCATTCATCATTTGGTAGAAGACTTGTTTAGCCTCTCCCTCTTGGTTACCCGTAACTGGTTGAGAGTCTAATGGTGCTGATCCATGTGCGAGACCAGGTGCAACACTCTCCACATCATCAGCTATGGCTCTATCGGGATCGGAATCCATTTACTATATTAAATACAATTGAAATCGTCAGAAGTCACCACACTATCACATATAAAATTCAGAGGCATGTATAGCTAGACTCTTACGTACTACGGTAGTCCTAGAACCGACTAAACCGTAGCTATGATACCAATCAAATGTAACACCCCTTACCGAAACCTTTCTTAGGAGTCGAGTATGTGGCATTACTAGACTTGACTACTAATCTGGGGCATAAAAATTTAAAGTTGTCCAACTGCATCATGCTGACTAAATTGACCATAACTCGAGTTACAAAACTCAAAATTTAGATCCGTGAATTTTCCTTGAAACTATACTCATATAAATTTTTACCATAATTTTTCCTGAATTTTTCATGTGGCCAATTAGTACAGTTTATTCATCAAAGTTACCCCTATTTCACTGTTTGAGAATTCTGACCTATATTTACAAAATCTCAGTTATTTCATTGTACAAAATTTCAATAATGTTCTTGTTTATTCCAATAAAAAATAGACTCATTAAGGATTCTAAACATATAAACTATGCTCCATAATTATTTTTGTACATTTTTTAACAATTTTTCCAAGACAGAACAGGGACTCACGAATTCATTCAGGACAAGTCTCACTAAAACTTAAATATCTCATAATATATAATTCCTTTGCCTACTCTGTTTCTTTCATATAAAAATAGACACAATAATCTTTAATTCTATACTTTATTCGCTTTCTAATTCAATTTATCCTATTTTTGGTGATTTTTCAAAATAACATCTCTGCTGCTAACTAAAAACTATTTCATTACAAAATATGATTTACTAGTTTATAATCGAACATACCCACATATAACTCATACTGTCCATGCATTTTAAATCCTTTATGCAAATTAACTTATACCTAAAACATTCACATAATATCCCAATTCAAAGGTTCATTTCGTAAACATACACTTCCTTACCAAAAACGATTAAACTTCAACTAAAAATGCATGAACATTACCAACATAAACCGACATTGTATCAAAAGCACAAAAGCATACTTAACTAAAACTTTAGCCATATTCGCATGGCTATTATATACATGAACCAAAAGTTTTCATCAAACAAAGACAAAGTCTTTCCTATACATGCCTCTATCCAAAACCAAAATGAAAGAGTACCAAAATTAGATCGATAGTGCAATCATTGTCTTGACGATCCCGTTGAGCGAGTAGCCTTTACCTAATCTATAAAGCAGAGGAGAACATTACACACAACTAAGTTTACTAACTTAGTAAGTCTCAAGCTCATAATAATAATACTACATTCAATTACTTAAACACTTAAATCATTCAACTCAACCATGTTATCATATTAAAATTTCTTTCACCTTTAGCACTACTATTTGAAAACCGAATCTCCATGATAGTACATTCAAGCTCAAACTCAGTCATAAAATACTTGTGCACATCAATCGTAATCTCAAATGTACATAACACTGTACTCGTAATATTAGTTAAACTCTAGTAACATTAAACATATCATACCTTACTTACTTTACGAGCCTTTAACTAGACTCATTAGCTACAATTTACCTTGAACAACAACTCGGTTTCTCCTTTGTAAAACACATCACCGGCATAAAGCCTGCTAGGCATTAAAGCCCGAAATAAATCACAGGCACAAGGCCTGCTAGGCTCGAAGCCCGAATATGTCACCGACACTAAGCCTGCTAGGCATTAAAGCCCGAAATAAATCACCGGCATAAAGCCTGCTAGGCATTAAAGCCCGAATCACATCAATACGATAAATCATTTCACACACCATTCGTAATTATATCACATATCCAACTTAACTAAATTCATTTACAGGCATTAAAGCCCGAATCACATCAATACGATAAATCATTTCACACACCATTCGTAATTATATCACATATCCAACTCAACTAAATTCATTTACATTAAACACCTAACACCATTTCAATATGCTTATATATATATATTCGGCCATGACATAATTATGTACTAAAATTTATCAAACATTATCACATTATAGGTTCATAAATAATTCTTCAATACATTATAGCTTAAGGACTTACCTCGGTTGTCGATAAGCCGTGCAGATCGGCTATTCGAGAACCTTCGTGTTTCCCCGATCTAAGTCCGTTTTTCTTTGCTCTTGATCTAAAACACATTAAAATTTAGCCCATTCAAGTACATTTCATCTCAATTTAGTCCCTAATCACATAAATAGGCAAATTACCATTTTACCCCTAGGGTGTCACCTTTTTACAATTTTGTCCAAATTTCATAAAATGCAAAATACCCAAAATTTCCCTACAACACTCAAGGGCGAATGTCTATAGAGATTATACAAGTCTATATTTTAATTTATTTCATGTTTTAGTCCTTTAAGAATTTATTCTTCTCAAATTAGTCCCTAACATTTGATTTCACCAAAACTTCTAATTCAAAATTGATGATCTAACACATACAATTCATAATCTACTATCAAACATTACATGCCATAAATGTACCACCATAGCGAATCTTGATGTGCCAAAATATCAAAAATTGATACATGGGTTATCTAGTATTCAAAGTAACAATTTCAAAAATGTAGAAACTATAAAATACTAAGCAAATTTCATACCCTAATTGAAGCCTCCAAGTTGCCGAAATTAAGCTCCAACAATGGAGTTTTCATCCCCACATTCGGCCAAGAGAAGAAGAACAAGGTATGTTCTCTTTCTTCCCACTTTCTTTCATTATTTTATGCTTTAAAATTAAAGGAAATTTTATTTATTCATTACCTAATATAAAACATATAATTATAAAACAAATTTTTGTTTTTTATTCCTCATTTATGCCGTCCACTAACTAAAGGAATGGACTAATTGTCCTTTTAGGACATCCACTTTAAAAGCCACAATCAAAAAGGTACATTTCACTTTAGCATGCCACTTTTACTCTTTATGCGATTAAGTCCTTTTTATCAAATTGAGCACTTAAACAATAAAATTTTTCTACGAAACTTTCACACCTTTTAATTCACACATCATAAACACAGAAATAAAATATTAAAATGTTTCTCGGACTCGGATTCGTGGTCCCGAAACCACCGTTTCGACTAGGGTCTAATTCGGTCTGTTACACTTGCATTCAGAAATTTGTCTTTCTCAGGTAACTCATGGCAATCAAGAATAAAATGATCTTGCAAGCCACATTTGAAATAGGCTTAATTATTCATCCAAAAATATCCATAATGTCGTCTTCCACATTAGGTTTGTTGACTTTGACAGTACTTGTAACACCCTCAACCCGTATCCATCGCCAGAACAAGGTTACGAGGCATTACCAAGGAGTATAGAACACTTACAGATCGTTTGAAATCATTATCGTTCAAATACCGAGACTAATTATAAACATTCCTTTAAAAGACCTTCGAGGTGCAAATCATGCATTAAGATCGGGTTAAGACTAAATCGGATCCTCAAGAAAATTTTTCGTGACATTTAAAATTTTTCTTGCAAATAAGGGTCACATGCCCGTGTGACTGGGGACACACAGCCGGACCATACGCCCATGGGGTAGACCGCTTGTCACACACAGCCTAGACACACGCTCGTGTCTACCCGTGTGGATGAAAATTAGGCTATTTTCCAAGCCATATTTCTCACTCACTTGATCTTTTATCTTTACCAACAATTTAATACAGTTAAGAACCAATTTAAGATATTCAACCAAGCCTTATACTTATTATCATTTGTTAGTCATACGCTTCATATAGATAACAAGAAACATGTATAGGCTCAATTCTTATTAAATTCCACTTATACCTATACTTTTTCACATTACGTATTCATATCACATATAATTATCATACCTCTGTATTTCATATAGATTTTCATAACCATTTGTCTTGGTTCCTAACTACTTCATATTTGTGTTCTACTCATCAAATCATTTGAACATCATCTTTACACAAATAGGACACTTGAGGTGTACAGTTCTATAATTATGAATAAACACATTTATCAAACATGTTCCATCTTTTTATATATTACAGTCTCATATTTCAATGTATCAAGTACCATCATTTCCTCGTATTTTAGACAAATACGTGTAAAAATTCAGAAACATGCAACTCACTAACTCTTCCTGCCAATCACAATTTAATTTGACAAATCACTTATTGAGTCCAATTTCAATGTTTACTAAAATTTATTTTATAAATTTGGATGTACGTATCCATCAATAGATTCCATGTACAGATATCATCATCTCAAATTTCCACATACATTTACTTTCCACATTATGAACTCAAATAAGATAAACAAGATATACCAATGTATTTCAAGTACGTTTTCATAATATTTCATTTCAAATTCAAATTACTTCATATTAGAACTTTTCTCATCAACTCATTTGGAGTTCCAATTCATACGGATAATACACTCAAGGTGTACAAATATATAATAACAAATCAACTCATTCATCAACCAAGATTTATGTTAATGTCTCATCTACTCGTATTTCCTTATATCACATAATTACATGTAATACTTACCAAACTTTGTCAAATTAGTGAATGTCTTACAGAATTGTTCTGCACCAGGATGCACTGAATTTCACTGATAATCACCGATGTCATAGCATAGCTATGGTCTTTTCACTAGAATGCCATAGCTCAACTATGGTTTTACATCTTCACTATCATTATGCCATGTTGAAACCATGGACTTATTCGTCAATTCATCACTTTTCACTAGAATGCCATAGCCCAGCTATGGACTTCTACGGATATCACTTATCACTTGTAGCCGAAGCTACCACTTATCATTTGTAGCCGAAGCTACCACTATTCACTTGTAGCTAGAGCTACAACTTTTCACTTGATTAGGTAGCCAAAGAAACCACTTTTCACTTAGTCAATTTCTCGTTGAACTTATCAGAATAATAACAGATACACGGTGGCCTGCACATAGTACCACCCTTGTAGCTGAAGCTATCTGGTGAATATAGTAGCCTACACTTAGTACTACACATGTGACCAAAACCATCACTTACACATAGTGGTCTGCACTTAGTACCACACATGATATCGAAGCTATCAGGTACGCATAGTAGCCTGCACTTAGTACTACAAATGCGACCTATCCGTCTGGTACACGTAGTATCCTGCACTTAGTACTACACACGTGACCTAAAACCATCTCTAGCTATCTTGTACACATAGTGGCCTACACTTAGTACCACACATGTGACCTAGCTACCTCATTCATATCTTTTCTATTCCAAAGGTTCAATCCGGAATTCTCACTTTTCAATATTTTACTAATTCATCCATAATCAATCACAATTCATAATTTACATCAAATAATTACTCAATATTCAACCATATCTCATATAATATAACAAAATATTAAAAATAAAAAAATAGATGTATTATTTACGTACAAACTTACAAATTCAATTTTTATACCATAAAGATAATCACAATTTCAAAGTAAATAATCAAAATAAAACATTATATCATTTATAATTTAGCATTTATCGATTATAATCGAGCATGTGATCAATTTATGCACAAGTAATTCATATATTTTCCTCCTCCTTCTCTCCATCCACATCCTTAGTATAAATAATGCACTTGTAAGTAATATTTTCTATAATTTTCACTATTTACTTATATGGATGTTAAAGTTGTCCATCAGTGTCATAGTCGCTAAGTTATTTTTATCTTGAGACACAAAACTCCAAATTAAGATTAGATAATTTTCACTGAAATTAGACTCACATATATTCTTACCATAAAATTTTCAGAATTTTTGGTTTAGCCAATAAGTACAGTTTATTCTTTAAAATCATCCCTATTTCGATGTCCAAAAGTTTTGACCCCTCTTCACTAAAAATTAATTATCTCCTCGTACGTGATTTGGATGATGTTTCTGCTTGTTTCTATTGAAAATAGACTCATTCAGGAATTTAAATAGATATATTTAAGCCCCTAATTATTTTTCTAAAATGTTCAATGATTTTCCAAAATCAAAACAGGGGAACCCAAAATCATTCTGACCTTGTCTCACAAAGTTTACAATATATCATGATTCACAATTCCATTACTTACAACGTTTCTTCTATAAGAAACTACACTCAATAATATTTAATTCCATATTATTTTCATCCTCCAATTCGATTTCTACAATTTTTGACGATTTTCCAAAGTTAGACTGCTGCTACTGTCCAAAACTATTAGTGCAAAATATTAATTTTCATTTTGCCCCAAATTTTACAGTTCATACAATTCAGTCCTTGCTCAATTAAGCCCTAAATTGAGCCAATTTTTCTCAATTCATACATTATTTTATCATTTTAAACTACTTCATAACTTTTGGAAATAAAACTTTAGCACTAGACCTTAATTCCAAACTATTTCACTATTAGGTCCAAAAGTCAATTTCCATCAATTTTACTTGATAAAATCATCATATATCAAAATTAAAGCTTCAATTCTATGTTTATTCATCATATGCTTCTAGCACTCATCCATAGAAACTTTAAAAATTAGCCACGGAATCAAAAACTAATGACATGATAAGTTGGACCTAATTGTAAAAGTCCAAAAACTTAGAAATTTCAAGGAGAAACAAGAATTAAACTTACATGAAGCTAGAGTATGAAAACCAGCTTGAACCATCTTCCATGGCTATTTTTCAGCTAATGAATATGAAGAAAAATGATGAGAATTCTAGATATTCCAATTTGGTCCCATTTTTATTTAACTAATTTTGGTAATTTTCCAATTTTGCCCTTATTTAACCCATTTCCTGATTTTTCTCAGCTATTGCTGCCCAAAATATCTCCTTTGGGCTTATTTTCACATTAGGTCCTTCCTCATTTGACAATTGAGCTATTTAATACTTCTAGCAACTTTTATAGCTTTTTTCAATTTAGTCCTTTTTATTTAATTAACCACTTGAACGTCAAAATTTTCTAACGAAATTTTAATGCTACCTTATTGACACTCCGTAAATATTTATGGCTCGGTTTATAACACCGAGATTTTGATACCTCTTTTTCTCAATTTCTTGATCAAATAAATCTTTATAAAACAAAATTTACTATTTCAAAAATCTTTTAAAAGCTACATTTGGCTTGTAAATATTGAATAATATAATCTACAAATTTATTTGCCAGATTTGGTGGTCTCGAACCACTATTTCCGACATCATTCAAATTTGGGCTATTACACTACCAACGCTCAATAATGAAGTAGCTTGAGCTTTTGGACTCGTGTTGCTTCCCATGATCTCGGTTGGAATACACCAATGAAACAGTCGAACAGTTATAAGAATCCCTTGATATCTTTGAAGAAGAATGATGGGGTTTACTCATTCACCTCTTTCTCGAGTCTCTAGCCTTAGAATCGACTCTTCACTTTTCTTTTCTATGCTCCTCGGCTTTGGAAGCTCTATCTACCAAAACAACAAATTCTTTCAATTCCATAATTGCAACTAAAATCTTGATATCCTCATTCAACCCATCTTCGACCGCTTACACATAATTCCTTCAGTGGAAACACACTCTCGAGCATACTTACTCAGTCTCACGATTTCTCTTTCGTACTCGATTACGGTCATACGATTCTGTTTCAATTCTAGAAATTCTTTGCGCTTTTGATCAAGAATCAGCTTACTTATATATTTCTTTCTAAACTCAGTCTAAAAGAACTCCCACGTGACCAGTTCTCTTGGCACCACAGACATTAAAGTGCTCCACCACTAGTATGCAGTATCTCTCAGAAGAGATAGAGCACATTTAACACATTCTACTGGAATACAAGATAGTTCATCAAATACTCAGATCGTATTCTCTAGCCAAAACTCAGCTCTCTCAGGACCATCATCAACTGTAGCTCTAAACTCTTCAGCCCCATACTTTCAAAGCCCTGATTGGAAAACCATGTGTCATCATGTGTGATGCTAGTAATTATGCCATTGGAGCAGTTCTAGGTAAAAATGGAGACAAAGTATTTCATGTTATTCATTATGCAAGTAAAAAGCTTAATCTGACTTAGTGTAATTACATGACTAATGAGAAAGAAATGTTAGCAATAGTATCTGCTTGTGAAAATGTAACACCCCTAACCTATATCCATCGCTAAAATAGGGTTACAGAGCATTACCGGACTATATCATAAACAATCATACAATTCAAATCACAATTCTCATACCAATTAAAAACCATTCAAATATAATCATATAGTCCTTAATATGAGCCCTTGAGGCCCAAAACAAGCATTAGAAGTGGTTCGGCACTAAATCAAATACTCAATGAAATTTTGGAAAAACATTGAAAATTTTCAAATTACAGGGGACACATGCCTGTGTGGATAGGCCGTGTGTCACACATGGCTAAGAGACACACCCATTGTAACACCCCTAACCAGAATCCCCCGTCGGATTAGGGTTACGGGGCATTACTATTTAAATCACAACTTTTAATCAATCACTTAATCGATCCAATGCAAACCTAAAATTTATTAATATATGCATAACAGAGCCACATAAATTTAAACAACTTATTTATTACTTTTGCATGCACTATTTATACCAAATGCTATTGCAACTAATGCTCATATATTTAAAATAACAAATTCTCATTCCACTTGCAAAACCAAAAATGTCATTATATAACCAAATATAATACATCCATATGCTCAAACTCTATAATCATAATATAACATCATGTACATATATTACTTAGGTGTCCGAATATACATGGTCATATATACACATTTTAAAATTCAATTCCACAATTTTCATATCATTATTTCATTAAGTCGAATACACCTATCAAATTCACTAATCTACCACCCTTATTTACATATAAAAGGTTTATCAAATCTCATATAAGTAATTACATAACAAACATATCATATCTAAACATCATTTGTTCTAACAATCAATAAACTAATCAAAAGTTCGAACATAATATACAACTAACCAAGAATAATATATGTATGTATTCACTTACACAAACCGAATCAAAATAGCTCAATACAACCATACATTATTGAACTTAATGCTTATCTATCAATGACCAATTCAAATATACACATACCATAACGTTATTTAACACCTATATTTCACATATTATAACTTCAATATACATCCATCATTCACTTTATTGACTAAACCTAATATTACACCAAACTTACCATTGTTCATTGCCGAATCATAAATCTAAACATTATCAATGTATATACCATATATTAAACTCATAAACATGAACCAACTAATAAATCTTTCTTATCATAGTCTAACATGCACAAATAATAATACCACTCTCACACATGGTTAAACTATAATCAAGTATAAATAATAGTTCATAGCATGAGCAAATAATATCATCAAAACATGAAACAAATTATTCCAAAATAGATAGCCATTTTCGCATGGCTAGCATATTTACACTATTACAAAACATTAGTTATATGGTTCAATCTAGCCTATACATGCCCCTTTTTTTTATAACAAAATAAGTTTTCAATACCAAAAGGAAGTCGATAGTGTGGTTGACTTCACGGATGATCCTTCGAGCCCGTAGTTCGATTCAAGATCTATAAAACAGAGGAAGACAAAGACACACACACAATAAGCTTACTAGCTTAGTAAGTCTCAAGCAAATGTCAATATAATGAGCATACATTTAAACATATTAAAATCCAAGCTTGTAGTATAAACACAATTATTTCATTTTAGGCATCGATATTCTTTTTCTACTTTTACGCAAGCACTATCGCTTTTGTCACACTCTTCATTGATCTTCAACTATACAATAAGAATTTTAGTTCACTTCATTCCTTACTAAAAATAGTAGGTTAGTTCTTACCTGAACTTGTACCACTTAACACTATATACATATCTCACTTTATTTGATATTCAACATTTCCACTTATAGCGTATCACCGGCATAAAGCCTGCTAGGCATTTAAAGCCCGAAATAAATCAAAGACGAAGCTCGCTAGCACTAAGCCCGAATAGATCACAAGACGAAGCTCGCTAGGCACTAAGCCCGAATATATCATCGCAAGACGAAGCCTGCTAGGCACTAAGCCCGAATATATCACCGGCACGAAGCCTGCTAGGCACTAAGCCCGAATATATCACCGGCACGAAGCCTGCTAGGCACTAAGCCCGAATAGATAACACAATCAACATTTCCATGCACATTACTTAAGGCTATAATCACATCCATCTCATATGCTTTATTTTACAATATCATGTTAAACCGAACGTAAGTAAACACATCACATCCAACCAACAATTTAATACTAATTCATGCCCCACATTCGGCCTATATACATTATTATGCCTTAGTATACCAAATTTTATCATATACTACTTTTGCAATTAACTTCTCGATATAAATTTGCTTAAGGACTTACCTCGGTTGTCGATAGGCCGTGCAAATCGGCTATTCGAGAACCTTCGTCTTTCCTCGATCTAAATCCATTTTTCTTTGCTCTTGATCTAAAACACATTAAAATTCAGCTCATTCAAGTACAATTCATCTTAATTTAGTCCCTAAGCACATAAATGGGTAAATTACTATTTTACCCCTAGCATTTCACAACTTTGCAATTTAGCCCTATTTGCATAACACACAAAATACACCAAATTAGCCAAATCTATGCAAGGGCCGAATGTTCCTAGGGACCTTACAAGTCCTCACATTTCATTTATTTTGCAAATAGGCCCCTCTAAAAATTTATTTTTACAATTTAGCCCTAAAAACTCAATTTCATCAAAACTTCCAACACAAAACATATTAATCCTTTACATATCTTTCATCTAAAATCATCAAATATCAAAACCACATGAATACAACAATGGCGAACATCAAGCATGCTTAGATTCAAAAATTACAACATGGGTGGGATTCACGGTTCAAGCAACGATCTCAAAACGTAAAAATTTACAAAAATCGACTAAAATTTACCTTGAATTTGGCTTGGATCTTGCCGAAATCTCAAAGAACTTAGCTCCCTTGTGTTTCTTAATATTCGCCAAAAGATGAATGAAAATATCCTTTATTTCTTTTATGTTTTATTTAACATATAATATGGTTTTAACTTTTACTATTTTAACCTTAATTCATAAAATTATATAATATAAAACTTATGGTTAATTTTGTCATATACCAACCCACTAACTTAAAAATGGGTTATTTACCCATTTAACACTTCATATTAAAAGCCAAGCTCAAACTAGCACATTACACTTTAGTATGCCACTTTTACCTTTTACACGATTAAATCCTTTTTATCAAATTAAGCACTTAAACAATAAAATTTTTCTATGAAACTTTCACACGCATTAATTCACATATAATAAACTCAAAATATAATATTAAATTATTTCTCGGTCTCGGATTCGTGGTCCCGAAACCACCGTTCCGATTAGGGTCAAATTCGGTCTGTTACACCCATGTCACAAGCCGTGTGGACATTCAAAATGGGATCACATGACCGTGTCCTAGCCTGTGTTCGATCCTTTGTAATTCTCTGACTTGGGTCACATGGCCAACCACACACCCGTGTACCTTCGAAATGGCCTCACACGCCTTTGTGCCAAGCCATGTGCTCAATCGCGTGAAAATGAGAGGGTATACTAACTTATACCGCACGGCCAGGCCACACGCCAATTGGCTAGGCCATGTGAAGCTACTGACTTGATTTTTAAAGAAGTACCAAGGGACACACGTCCATGTCACCTGGCCATGTGTCACACACGCCCATGTCTCTGCCTGTGTGGACAAAAATATTCCATTTTCCAAGCCTTATTTCTCACCTAAAGTTACATCAACCTAAACACAACAATTAGCATAAGACAATATCATCAATTGGTAATCAAACCAATCCCAACCAAGTCCAAGTCATGCAATACCAATACCAACAACCATAATGCTCATAAACATCACAATTGGCCATTCAAAAACATAACAATATCACTATCAAATGTTACCTAAATAGTCAAATGCATATACACATTTTTTATTTAATACACATTCAATATGCCATTTTAATACATTCCAAACAACCTTCAAGCATTCACCTAAATGGTCACTTTCTTTATGCACTATCTTGCCTAATGCTTAGCATGCTAATACATTCTCAATTTCAACCATTTTCTACCTAATTACCAATTCACAATAAGGCATTCACATAGCAATTACAAACCACATATAAATGAGCCATTTATACATATTTACATATTATAACTTATGACTACTTAGAAGCCAATTCAAATGGCCAAAATTCATCAAGACATAAAGGCTACCTTAGCCAAAAGACCTATATATGCCATATAACCAGAATACACAAATTTCAAAAGTACCAAAACAATGACTTGACATTGTGATGAGATCTCTGACAACCTCCAATTCGAGCAAGCTTTGAAATCACTATAAAACACGGGAAAAGTAAACAAAGTAAGCTATTAAGCTTAGTAAGCTCGTATGGTTAAAAAGTACATCTTACCATTCATTCACATTTTAAGTAAATAAACATAGCATAATGCAACTCAATTTGAATCCAAAAGCCTAACACATATTCAATCAATAGGTTAGTCATGAATTCACAATCTCCCAAATTCAATGCTTAAACAATCCATGAACATACCCGTATTGGTTCATATCAATCTCTTACTCTTTCATATCATCAATATACCCATTGAAGCTTTTGGAACACTATTAGATACTCAGGAATCTCACACATCAAGTGCCAATACATGGTTGAAGCCATCTCAATCTCATATCTCGTATAAATGCTCCCTCTCGAGCTATCACTTGGTCTGCTCACACAAGCTGATGGTCAAGATGTAACTACACAGTGCTGCTCACACAAGCTGACGAGTAATAGCAACACATGCTAAAAAACTCAGCCACGGGTAGAACGTACAGGACCAGCACCCAAAACACAGTAACCCTAATGACTTGTTATTTGTATCCTATTTATTCCTAAGGTTCAACCGGGATTTATACATGGTCGATAACACGTCGAGAATTTTCATGGTGTTGTATCAACAAAAGTATAACAATTAAGCATTTAAACACATTTAATTTAATGCTTATTAAGCATACGAACTTACCTCGATCATAAAAATGACAAAATAGGATCGACTAGTCCAATACTTTATCTTTCCCTCGATCTAAATCCGTATGAGGCTTAACTTGATCTCAATAATCAAATTCAATCCATTTAGTTCTGATTCTAGTCAATTTAACCCAAAATTCGTACTATGGCCAAATTACTATTTTGCCCCTAAATATTTAACTTATTTACAATTTAGTCCCTAGGCTCGTAAAATGAAATTCATTCAAGTTTATCACTACCCAAGCCTGACCAAATATTAAACATACTTATAGCAGCCCATATATTTCATATATTCTCACATTTACCACACAATTTATCATATTTCTCAATTTAATCCCTAGTTTGAAATTTCATTCAAAATCACTTTACAAATGTTGTTTATCTAACAACAACCATTAATTTTCTATCATCAAACATCAAAAAAAATACACATTCATCGTTGGTGAAACCCTACACTTTTAAAAATTTTGCAAATTAGCGCCTGGGCTAGCTAGATTAAGCTACAACGACTCAAAAAACATAGAAATTGTAACAGCCCAGTTTAGACCCTAGTCAGAACAGTGGTTTCGGGACAACAAATTTGAGGTTGGAAAAATATTTTAATATTATTTTTAGTGTTTACAGCATGTGATTATGCATGTGTGAAAGTTCTGTGTAAAAAAATTATCGTTTGTGTGCTTAATTTGCAAAAAGGACTTAATTGCGTAAAATGCAAAAGCTATGTTCTGATTGTTAAAGTCCTTATTTGGCATGGATTTTTAAATGAGAAATACTTATGTTGTAATTAGACCTCTGATAGTAGATATGGAAAAAAATGGGATATTAGTGGAATTTTAATGTTTTAATCAAAGGTTAAAATGGTAAAATAAGTATTAATGTTTAATAACTAAAACAAAAATATTTGGTTGCCATTTTATCATCTTATTTCCACTAAAAATAGAAAGAACATATAGGGTCCTTGAGCTTTGAATATTCGGCATAGACAAGGCTTTATTGAGATCAAGAAAAGATAAATTTAGACTTAGATTAAGGCAAGAATAAAGTGCTCGATTGATCGACTTGTTTTGTAATTTCAACTTCTGAGGTAAGTTTGTGTATAATACAAATTGTTTAAATCATATTTATGAGTTATGAAATAAATGAATATGTATTTGATGAATTAGTAATGTTATATGTGAATTTAAGAGATGTGGCACTAAGTGTGCGTGAATAAAATCAATACAGTGGTGAATGGCACTGTGTGTGCAAAATAAAGAAAGCATCGACTATATTGATTGGCACTGTGTGTATGATACCGAGTTAAATTCGGTTTAATGTAAAGGCACTATGTATGCGATGACATTAAAGCTTTGGCTAAGAAATTGGCACTAAGTGTGCCAGTAAACCGAATGATTGATGAAGATTGAAAGAAATGTGGTATTGAGCTTTAAGTAGAAAAATTGATCATTAACTACATGTTGGCACAAGTATGTACGGAACCTATGTGGTTGATGATATCGTATATGGATAAATGGATGTTTATGTGAGTAAAGTACACGAATGAGACTATGTATTATTGTGAATTGTACCATGAGATAGTTTATATTGTATATTGAAATTGAATTATTAAGTTAAATGTATTATATGATGAACTTACTAAGCTTTTAAGCTTACTGTGTGAAGTGTTTCCTTATTTTACAGTGTCATTAAAGCTAGCTTGGATTCGGAGATCGTCAGTGACTCAATCACACTATCGGCTATCTATTTTGGTACTTTTGGAAGTTACATATATTTGGTTAATGGCATGTATAGGCTAGTGAATGTGGTATGTTTTGGAAGTGCATAGATCTTGCCATGCGATATAGCTTGATAGTTTAATGGTTTTGGTACATGTTTTTGGATAAGTGAAAAGAATGGTTATTATGTGTAGGTTTGTTTTATGTGAATGATCATTTTGGCTTAAATATTTAAGATGGAAATGTTATGATTCATGCTTAGATTTGGGTAAAGATTGAATGATGAATGGAATATATGTTTTGATGTGAATTTTGATACTTTGAATTGGTAAGTTTGAGTTCAAATTTGAATGTGAAATGAGTAGTGATGTTAAGAGGTTAAAAAGGTGCATAATTGGTATGTTTTGAATGCATTTGAGGCAATATTTTGAATTGGTTTGATGCTTGTAGGTGTGACCAAAGTGTGGATGGCAAATTGGCCTTGCAAATGGCCTATTTTTTCCCACACAGTTGAGCACACGGGCGTGTGGCTCGACCGTGTCCCTTAAGTTTTTGAATTGAAATAAGTCAGACTCACACACAGGCTGGACACACGGGCGTGTGACTGGTCATGTGAAATAAGTCAGTGTCGACCACAGGTGAAGCACACGGGTATGTCCTCGGTCGTGTGGACAAGTCAGTATGTATGCCCTGTTTTGCCACGGCTTGGACACACAGGTGTGTCTAAGGCCGTGTGAGGCACACGGCCTACCCACACAGGCATGTGACCTCTGAAGCTTTAAAAAGGTTAAGTTTTTGGAAAATTTTGTATGAGCTCAGTTTAGTCCCGACCCTTTCTAACGCGTGTTTAAGGTCTCGTAGACCTTATTAAGGGACTTAGTGATATTGTCTAATTTTGAGTTAATGATATTTGAATAATGAAGGTTTAATGTTATGATTTGATCGGTAATACCTCTTAACCCTATTTCGGCGATGGATAAGGGTTAGGGGTGTTACATTTTATTGGCATCAGAGCTATGGCTTAGTTGATTAAAGGACTAACGTAGCATATGAGAGTCTAGCTATACATGCCATATATACGCCTGTGATAGTGGGATGAATCCTAATAGTTAAAAATATGTTTTTATATAGCAAATGGATCACGATCGAGCAGTAGCTGACGATGTTGAAAGTAATACGCATGCTCCTGTTCAATGGACAGTGCTGACTGAATTTAGGCCGATAGCTAGTAGTCACGAGGGAGAGGCAAAGCAAGCCTTCTTTCAAATGATGAGTGAGTGTTTTACGGAGTTTGTTCGAACGAATCCAGCTGCTCAACAACCTCCAGCCACGCAAGTTCCTATGATGCCACAAGTTTCAGATCCAATCCGATTGAGTAAACCTCCTGTGGATAAAATTTGAAAGTACAGGGCCAAGAGTTTAGGGCCACATTTTATGATGATGCTGAGCGAGCTAAGTTTTGGCTTGAGAATACAATTCGAGTGTTTGATGAAATGTCATTGACTTCTGATGAATGCCTAAAATGTGTTGTTTCATTGTTGAGAGATACGGCATATCATTGGTAGAAAACTTTGATATCGGTGGTTCTAAGAGAAAGAATCACAGGGGATTTCTTTTAAGTTGAATTCTGGAAGAAATATATCAGTCAATGATTCATAGATCAGAACCGTATATAATTACTAGAGCTAAAATAGGGTCGTATGCCTGTTATGGAATATGAACGGAAGTTTATGAGATTGAGCCAGTATGTGCGAGAATGTGTTTCAACAGAAACTACTACGTGCAAACGATTCATTGAAAGTTTGAATAAATACATTAAATAGTTGGTTGGAATACTTGATTTCAATGAATTTGTAGTGTTGGTTGAAAGAGCCTGCAAAGCTGAGGAGCTTAGTAAAGAGAATAAGAAAGTGGATTTCAAAACTAGAGATGAAAGAAAAAGATCGATGAGTAAGTCGTATCAACCTTCGTCAAAGAGATTCAGAGATACAGCTAATCGCACAAATTTTTTGTTTCAACATTCGAATAAAGATCAAGTGAAATAGAATAATTATTTTAAAGCTCAAACTCCAATTGAATCGAGTGTTGGATGTGTCAGAAGTAATAAGCCTGAGTGTAGACAGTGTGGAAGACGTCATATCGGAGAATGCTGGGGCAAGTACAATAATAGAGCTTGTTATAAATGTGGATCTCGAGATCACTTTATTTGGGATTGTCCAAAGTTAGATGAGAAAGATAATGTTCAGGGTGCGAGGCCGAGTAATAGGATGGCTAGGGGTAGACCACCTAGAAACATTGGAAATGTAGGTGGTAGCCAGAGAGGGACAATAGAAACTATTGTGAGATCTGAGGCGAGAGCACCTGCCTGAGCCTATGCTATTCACGCTCGAGAGGAAGCGTTATCTCCAAATGTCATAACTTGTACTTTTACTCTTTTCGATACTGATGTGATTGCATTGATAGATCTAGGGTCTACTCATTCATATGTATGTACGAATCTAGTATCTAGGAAGACTCTACCTGTTGAGTGTACTGAGTTTGTAATTAGAGTATCGAACCCCTTAGGCAAATGTGTTCTGATAGATAAAGTGTCCAAGAACTGTCCGTTGATGTTTTAGGATATTTATTTTCTGGCTAATTTGATGCTGCTACCCTTTGTTGAATTTCATATAATTTTGGGTATGGATTGGCTAACCTTGCATAATGCTATTGTGAATTGTAAATGAAAAAGTATTGATTTGAGAAGTCAGAATAGTGAGATAGTTCGAATTGAATCCAATGATTTGAATGGGTTACCGACTGTAGTATCTTTGATGAAAGCTTTGAATTATGTGAAAAAGGGTTGTGAATCCTATCTTGGATAGATAATAGATACAAAAGTGACAGAAAAGAAAGTTCAATTTGTGCCTGTTGTTTGTGAATTCCCTAATGTGTTTCCTGAAGAACTGTCGGGATTACCTCCGATACGAGAAGTTAAGTTTGGTATTGATTTAGTGCCGGGGATGACTCCTATCTCAATAGCTCCATATAGAATGGAACCGACAGAATTGAAAGAGTTGAAGTCTCAGTTGCAAGAGTTGACCGATAGAGGATTTGCATGACTGGGTTTCTCGCTTTGGGGTGCTCCTGTGTTGTTTGTGAAAAAGAAAGACGGAACTATGAGAATATGCATTGATTATCGACAACTCAAAAAGGTTACTATAAAGAACAAATATCTTTTGCCTCGTTTTGATGATTTGGTTGATCAGCTAAAAGGAGCTATAGTGTTTTCGAAAATAGATCTTAGATCGGGATATTATCAGTTGAGAGTTAAAGAATCAGATGTGCAGAAAACTGCTTTTAGAATGAGGTACGGACATTATGAATTCTTAATTATACCTTTTGGACTAACGAATGCTCCTGTAATGTTTATGGAGTTGATGAACCGAATATTCAGATCGTATTTGGATCGATTTGTCGTTGTGTTTATTATCGATATTTTGATTTATTCCTGTGATGATACGCAGCATGCTGAGCATTTGAGGATTGTGTTATAGACTCTGCGTGAGAAGTAATTGTATGCAAATTTTACTACATGTGAGTTCCGGTGGCGTGAGGTTGGTTTTCTAGGACATATAGTGTCAGCTACAGGAATACTAGTTGATCCGAGCAAGATTTCAGCAATTTTAGATTGGAAACCTCATAGAAATGTGTCTGAAGTCCGTAGTTTTCTGGGACTAGCGGGTATTATAGACGATTTGTGAAAGACTTCTCAATGATTGCGACTCCGTTGACAAAATTGCTATGAAAAGATGTTAAATTTGAGTGGCCAGAAAATGTCAATAGAGTTTTGAACAGTTGAAAGTATTGTTGAAAGAAGCACTGGTGTTAGTTCAACTTGAATCGGGTAAAGAATTCATAGTATACAGTGATGCATCGTTGAATGGTTTAGGTTGCGTGTTGATGCAAGAAGGCAAAGTTATAGCTTATTCTTCGAGGTAGTTAAAACCGCATGAAAAGAACTATCCGACACACGATCTTGAATTAGCAGCTATTGTATTTGCATTAAAGATTTGGCGTCACTACTTATTTGGTGCAAACTGTCATGTTTATACTGATCACAAGAGCTTGAAATATTTGATGACTTAGAAAGAATTGAATTTCAGACAGCGGAGATGATTGGAATTACTAAAAAACTATGAATTAGTAATTGATTATCATCCAGGAAAAGCTAATGTTGTTGCTGACGCTTTGAGCCAAAAGTCTTTATTTGCTTTACAAGCAATGAATACTCAGATAGAGCTGTGTAATGATGGTTCAGTTTTGGCTAAGTTGAAAGTGAGGCCAATGTTTATACATCAAATTTATGATGCCCAGAAAAGTGATGCTGAAATAATGGCAAAACAAGATCATTGTGGTTTGAATTCTGATTCTGAATTTCGAGTTGACAATGATGGTTGCTTGAGATTTTGAGATCAGATTTGTATTCTGAGAAATTCAAAGTTGATTCAGTTGATTTTGAACGAAGCTCACAATAATCGTATGTCTATTCATACGGGACGTACAAAAATGTATAATGATTTAAAATAGTTTTATTGGTGGCATGGTATGAAACGAGATATCTCAGAGTTTATTTTGAGATGTTTAGTTTGTCAGCAAGTCAAAGCTGAACATCAGGTTTCATCTGGTTTGTTACTACCGATAATGATTCCTAAGTGGAAATGGGAGAGAATCACAATGGACTTTGTGTCGGGATTTCCTTTATCTCTGAGAAAGAAAGACGCAATTTGGGTGATAGTTGACAGCTTAATGAAATCAACTCATTTTATTCCGGTGAGAACAGATTATTCGCTTGAAAAGTTAGCTGAATTATATATTTCTGAAATTTTGAGATTGCACAGGGTACCATTATCCATTGTGTTTGACAGAGATCCGAGGTTTACTTCGCGATTTTGGAAGAAATTACAAGAGGCCCTAGGTACGAAGCTGCATTTCAGTACTGCATTTCATCCACAAACGGATGGTCAATCTGAGAGATCATTTAGATTCTCGAGGATATGTTGAGATGTTGTATTCCTGAGTTTGAAAGTATATGGGAAAAGCATTTACCATTGATTGAATTCGCGTATAATAATAGTTTCCAATCTAGCATGAAATTTTCACCATGTAAGGCTCTTTACGGTCGTAAATGTAGAACTCCATTGTTTTGGACTGAGCTTAGTGAGAATAAGATCCACGGGGTTGATTTGATAAAAGAGACTTAGCAGAAAGTGAAAGTAATTCGTGACAGTTTGAAAGCTACATCAAATTGTCAAAAGTCTTATGCAGATTTGAAACGGAAAGATATTGAATTTGAGATCGGTGATAAAGTGTTTTCGAAAGTGTCTCTATGGAAGAAAATACTTCGTTTCGGCAGAAAAGGGAAATTGAGTTTGAGGTTCATCGGGTTGTATGAGATTGTTGAACATATTGAGCCGGTTACTTATAGATTGTTGTTTCCATCTAAACTATATAAGATTCATAATGTGTTTCACGTATCGATACTTCAATGATACAGATCTGATCCATCGCATGTGATTACCCCTACTAAGGTTGAGATTCAATCAGACTTATCATATAATGAAGAACCAATCCAAATTTTGGCACGTGAAATCAAAGAATTGAGAAATAAGAAAATCCCTTTAGTGAAATTATTGTGGCACAAACATGGAATTGAAAATGTAACAGCCTGGTTTAGACCCTAGTCAGAACAGTGGTTTTGGGACCACAAATCTGAGGTCAAAAAAATATTTTAATATTATTTTCTGTGTTTACGATATGAGATTGAGTATGGGCAAAAATTCTATGTGAAAATTTGATCGACTGTGTGTCGAATTATGAAAAAGAACTTAATCGCATAAAATGTAAAAGATGTATGCTAGTTGTTAAAGTGCTAGATTGTGATGGCTTCTTAATTATGGAGTCCTTAAATTGAAATTACACTACTTGAAGCATGCATGGACGGTTAAGGACATTAAAATACATGATTTTCATGTTATATTAAAAAGGGATATAATGGTAAATTGTCAAATAAGGTAATAATAAATAAAAAAATCAAAAAATAGTGGGGTGTTCATCTTTTTACACCGATTGTAGAAGAAAGAAATAGGGTTTAAAATCTTTTGAATTTTCAGCCCTTACTAAGCTCAATCAAGATATGTTTATGCTTCGGTTTTTTATAATTTTTTTCATTTTTGTAATCGTTGCTTCGTGGTCTACAAAACCCATGCTTAAATTTTGTGAATTGAGGATGAATTTCAATTGTGTCGTGGATGAATTCATGAGCTTTTTGATAGTTGATGATGAAATATAAAACATAGGTGGAAGATTAACATATTTTGCATTTGAATTTTTAGTGAAATTGTGTAATTTGGACTAAATTGTGAAAATAATATTTTGAGGGACTAAAATGTAAAATAAATGAAATGTATGGACTTGTATTGAGCATGGGAATATTTGGCCAAGCTTCGGTGATATGGAATTTTGTATATTTTGATATTTTATTAAATAGGGACTAAAGTGTCGAAATGTGAAAATGTGAGGGCTATTTTGTAAAATGCCCTAAATATTGTGTTTGGACTAAATTGAATGGATTGATGATTGAATGAGCTAATTTTGTGTAATATCCCGGGTTAAGGGGGTTAATTTATTTTTGGCATTGTTGCATGATTATTGGTGAGCTATTATGTTGTTTGCATGGTTTCGGGGCTTAGATGAAGGCTAGGAGTGTGCCTGAGTAGGTGGAAAATTTTGTTTTTGGGCTTTAGGGGGGATAGGAGCTGAAGGAGATGGGGCTTTTAATTAAATTAAGTGAATTTAAAGCACAAATGAGGAGCTAGCAAAGTGGCAAGCATGCGCCACATGGAGAGTGTGTGTGGCGTCATCTACAAGGGGGAGGTCTTGTGTTCAAGTCGCGAGAATCCCACCCCTTTTGGCTCCCATTTTGGACGGCATGGAGGAAGAGGTAGAAGGCAACTTGAACTCTAGCTTGGACTTAGTCTTCACATTCAAAAGAGGGGTGGAGAGTGAAAGTAGGAGGGAGACTTGGTCATGGGATTTGAATTGGTGGTGTGGGAGTAAATGGGGGAGATTTGGCCGGATTTGGTGAGAGTTTGGGGGAAAGGGGATGTGTGGCCGGTTGGTAATTGGAGTGAGCCGAAATTGCCTTTTGGCATGTGTAATTTTCGGTCACTTGCAATAGCCTAAGCCGAATCTCTTTGTTCTTTTTTTCATTTTGGAAGCCGAACCCAAGTGCTCTCATCTTTGCCGAAATTTCTTTTGGCTTTGGTGTCCTTTTTCCTACCTTTCGGTCAAAGCTCTTTTGGGTAAGCAAGTTTCTCCTAGTCAAAAACGAGCCAAAATTTGCAAGACACTTCTTCTTCTTCTTCTTTTTTTCACTAGAGTAGAATGCTCAAGGAGCTTTTCGACGTAAATTGTTTTGCATCTCTAAACTTGGTGAGCCGAGAGTTCTTTTGCATTTCTCTTCTATTCTTTTTGTACTTGAACAAAGCCAACCCTACTATCCCTTTTCAAATTCTTTTCTCTTTTCTTTCACACAAAACCGAAAGCTATATTCATCCATTCATCTTTTCTTTATTTTTCTTTCTTTGTCAAAACCTATTAGTCGACCTTACTACCACCCTTGCCGTTTTTCTTCTTTGTTTTCTCTAAAGCTCTTCTTTTCTTGATCAAGGGTGCTAGCCGAAACTCCACTCCCCAAACCCCTTTTTCTTTATTTCTTTTCATTCAAAACCGAAGGTGACCCCTTCCATTCATCTTTCTTTACTTTCGTTTCTTTTCCAAAACCTGTTGGCCGAATCCTTTTCCTCTCTTAGTAGTTGGTAGGCCGATTATTGGTGGTTGTTAGGTGCTGGTTTCCAATCGCTTGGTAGTGGGTAAGTGTTGGCGAATGGCCATTTCTCTTTCTCTGGTATTTTACCAATTCTTGGTATGTTAAGGGCTGATATCGGTATGGGTTAAAAAGGTGTTAACTTCTTGTTTAATCTTTTCGTATAGGGTCTTTGGACTTTGGAAATAATCAAGAGGAGTCTTCCAACTCTTTTAGCCGATTGTTAAGTGGTGGTAAGAGGAGTATTTTGTTAGTCCATTCTTTTAGCCTCGTTAAAGCAAGTCTCAATGGATTAATGGATTTTCTTTTTAGGTGGAGGCCGTTTGTAAAAGAGAAACCTTTGTGGTTCGAGTTTGGTAGGAAGCCAAACGTTTGCAAGGTAAGGACTATTTGATAAACCCTTTTTGGTTTAATGCTTGTGGCCGAATGGTATGATGGTTAATCCATTTGTTGGCCGATTGTAGGATTCGAGTTGTAGAAGTGATCGAGGGACGTAAATCGATTTTAGGGATTAATACCTTCGCTAATTCAGGTGTGTAAACTAACACACTATCTTAACTTAATAATGTGATAACCTGTTGTGTAAGTGAAACAGTGCGATTGATTATCTCGATACCCATTGAGGTATGGATACGGATTCGGGTAAGTCTGTTTCATTATGAGTTATGTGATGATGATGATATCATGATTGTTGATATTTTGAGATGCCATATTAAGCATGTGAGCATGATAGCATGATTGCACGATTTTGCATCTAGTATGTTATGTGTTTGGGTGATATGAGAGAAGGGGAGTATGATATCCGTGTCTTTGGGACCTTTGTGTCTTTGGGACACCGAGGTTTGGCACCTCCGGTGGTTTGGTACCACAATGATATTTTGTGACTTTGGGCCACGGAGGTTTGGCACCTCGGCGCCTCGCCCCCCGTGGCTTAGTACCACGATTGGGTTGGCCCCACGATTGATTATCTGAGATTGACACGGTGATTTGGTATCACACGATGGGTTGGCCCCATCATCGAAATTGTGACTACGATCACCGGTGATTTGGTATCACATTGTATCTTTGGGACACCGAGGTTTGGCACCTCATTGCGACTCGTCCACGTGGTTTAACACCACCGTGGGTTGGCCCCACTTTTGAGATATGGGATCGTCGCTAGTGATTTGGTATCACACGATGGGTTGGCCCCATCATTGGATTATTGTGACTTGGTCACCGGTGGTTTGGTACCACAATATGGATATCGTGACTTTGGGTCACGGTGGTTTGGCACCACCGGTGGTTTGGTACCACACGGGTAGAAAAGCGATATGGTTGGTTAGGAACAGGTGCATTATCGCATTATTCTGTTATGATATGTGTGTGGGCATGTTATACCGGGGAGGAATTATACACCGAGTCTTGCGACTCACTCTTTCCTTTAACTTTGCGGTGACACTTAGACGCGGACATGGAGCCGGATGAACTCGAGGTGCTCATGCCATCTTGAAATAAAGATTTCCGGACTTCTTTTATAAAAATTTGGTACACTAGCTGATTTATTTCTATTTTGTTATATTTGGGTTTGTAAATGGCCTCTTAAATTATGTTTTGATATGTTATGTTTAAGTAGATTTTCAATATGCTTTAACAAACCAATTAAGTGAAATGTGCTAAAACTTGGAAAGACAACGTTTTCAAAACTTCAAAACGATGTTTTAAACTATACCATCGGGTATCATACTATAACTTGGGATAAAATGAACTTAAAAGGTTTTCTAACTTAAATATGATTTTTCTACTAAGTCATAAATGTTTTAGTAACAATAAGAAATAACTTAAGCTTCAAAACGAAATAAACTAGTTTTACCTACACATCGGATTACTTTTCAAAACTTTCTGGGTTTTCAAATACATCATCAGACTTTTAATCGAAACCTAATCGAGTTGTCCTCAAATACAAAATTTTGCTAAGCGTTTTCACCAAACTGCTAGACTTCAACCTAAACCACCCAAAACCTTTTCCCTGTAGCATACCAGATTCGGTCGTGGTGTATTGACCGGGTTTGGGGTGTTACATTTTGAATATGTATAAACTAAGAAAGGAGAGATTTGGATCGAGATAGAGGTAAAGACAAAGTACTCGATTGATCGGCAAGTCTCAGTATTTCGACATCCAAGGTAAGTTCGGATATAATACATGTACTTAACTATGTTTAAATGTCATAAATCGATTAATTATGAGATTATTGAGTTATAAATGTTATGTAATGAATCGAGTTATGTGGCACTAAGTGTGCGTATTTGGAAAATGTGATCGAGATGATTAGTACAGTGTGTGCAAAATAATAGAAGCTTCGGCTTTGTGGTTGGCACTGTGTGTGCGATACCGAATTACATTCATTTTAGTATTGAGGCACTAAGTTTCCAATGTTATTCCAATTTCGACTATGAACTGGGCACTTAGTGTGCGATTGAATTGAAGAGATACTGAATAGTGATTAAGGTGTAATATCGAGCATTGATTAGCAAGAATATTAGTCAACTAAGTGTTGGCAAAGGTATGCTTCGAACCTATGTGGTTGATGATATTGTTCAAGGTTGAATAGATGAATGTATGAGTATATAGTTGAGGATGATATTGTGAATAGTTGTGAATCTATCTATGTGATGGTTTAATTATGATTCAATGTTGTATTACTGAGTATGATGTATTATATTACGAACTTACTAAGCTTTTGAGCTTACTGTGTAATATCCGGATTTAGGGGTTATGCATTTTCACTTAAATGTATGTGGTAGCATGCTTGTGTGTGATTTGAATGTATTTTGGGGGCTTCAAGAATATTGGGATGTAGGTAGAAGCCTTAGAAAAATATTTGATTTTAAGTCTAAAAAGGGGAACTAAGGGAGCTAGGCCTTAAGGAGTTTATTGTGTGGCTTAGGACACAAGTACTAAGCTGGTAAGGTGGCAAAGAGGCACCACTTAGGGCCTTGTGAGGTGATGCCACAGGGAGTGTGAAGGGACCTAGGTTCGAGCAGCGAGGGAAGCGTTTTGGACCTTTTATTTTTTGGTAGGGAAGTGCAGTGATGGACGGCACAAGGACACTTCATGGATGAAGTGTAGATTGGGTCAAGTAGCTTAAAGATATGGCTAAGTAGGAGTGAAAAGGGGGATTTGGATGAGAGAGGAAGAGTTGGACAGCAAAAGGGGACTTTGAAGGGGGGATATTCGGTCATGCATAGGGGGTGTGTGCCGAAATCTCCTAATCACCTCTTACTCATCTTTTCTTTCCCTCATTCTTTTCTTCCTCTTTCTCACCTTAGCTGAACCATAACTTGAGCCTTACCATCATCCTTTTTCTTCTTCTTCTCACAATTCCTTTTATCATCAAAAGCCGAAAGCACATTGACCATAGCCGATTTGCTCATTTAGCATTAAGCCGAAAGTCCCATTGTATCTTTACCCCTTTAAGATCGATTGTTCTTAAGCATTGAAAGCCGCTCATCCTTCTCCTTTGAATCTATTTCTCCAATTCGGGTTTCTTCTTGTCGATTTCTTAGAGCCAGTTGACCAGTTGCGTTTTGGTCACTCTTTTGCGTGGTAAGGATCTCTGTGGACTGATTTCTTTTTTCTTTTTCCTTCTTGAACTGTCGAAATAAAGGACTCTAATCCCCTATGTCTCTTTGGCCGAAACCATGAAAGTGGGTTTCGGGATTCTTTTGTAGCCGACGATTTAAGGGAGATCTTCCGGATTTTAGATATCCAAGGTAAGCAAGATATACTATTCGGCCAAGAGCCACTTCTATTGGTTTTAAGGCACTAGGCTGATTCTACCCTAAGCCATGTAGGGATCTCGCCAACTTCAGGAGCAAACAATAGTTTCCAGGATTTGAACAAGCAAGGTAAGGGAGTTGTGATATTCGGCCAAAGGCCATATTACCTATTGAGGGTTGCCGATTCTAACTATGGTTTTTAGAGAGGAGTACAACCTGATTCGGTAGATCTTCGGGATTCGGTGGCCGATCTAGGTAAGGGTTCTAGCGCGTAGATCTGTTTCTTAATCATTCAAAATCGAAGGCTAATCGTTTGTATGTGTTAGTGGTTGGCCGATTGCAAGGGAAGTGCACCACGTAGTTTTGAGATTTGGCTGGAAATCGAATCGGCATAAAGGTAAGATGATATCTCCATGCGACATATCCTTCGAGATTTCTAGTTGAGCCGAATAGGCTTTTGGTTACTAACAAGTGTTGGCCGATTGTAGGAAGGGGTAAGGCAAACGTTTCGGGATCTCATTAGTTTCGTGTAGTTCGGGATTTCACTTAAACCTACGAATAGTCAGGTGTGTAACCTCTCACTAAATTCCCGATAGATTATTAAGTAATAATGATAAGCATGTGTTAATAAAGTGATGAATAAACATTGCTAAGGGTACCATTAAATGGTACAGTGTATTCAGGTACGTTACCCCTTAATACTCGTTAATAATGTTTATAAGCATTGCTATGAAAATATGAGAAATTTTGTTATGGCCATAGGGTAAGGTATATTGCATGATATCTGTATGATTTGTATGTTGCATGGGCATATGGGTGATAGTGATAAAGGGGAAGTGTTCTGGTGGTTTTTACCACATTATCTGGTGACTAATGTCACAAATTATGAATCCGGTGACTCTGTCACATTATTTGGTGGCTATGCCACGATTATAAGGGCGATGTGCAGTTGATTGCAATGACTACCTTCGATGGTGTGTAGCGGATGGAGGGTCGATTTAGTAATCCCCACGGTATGATTGGCAGGTACGGGTGATGTGTAGAGGTTGGATATCTAGGTGGGTTTGGGTTGTATCATTGCCTATACTTGTCATGTGTGATTTAATATGCCTTAATCATTTGGGAGTCTGTGTTGGTTGTTACACACTAAGTCTGTTGACTTACCCTTCGTGGGCTAACATTTTGCAGATGATACTCAGTAGATGGACCGGGTCGGCAGGGAGTTAGTGGTGGCCATGCTCAGCTTAGTTTTTTTTTTTGGTAATCTTATTAAGTTTTTTTTTTTGAGATTTATTCAGGTTTTGTTTTTGTAATAAGGCCATTATTATTTAACTGTCTCGATTATGCGTTTTAATTTTTATTATGATACGAACAACATCAAACAAAAGATTAAACATTTTTTGCAGAACAACTTCAATTGTTTTGACACCCAAACACCTACGGTTTTAAAGTTAATAATAACAAGCTCTAAAATTCGGCATTTCTTTTAACTCGTAATTTTTTTTAAACATGAAAAAAACGTTTCAATACAAACTTCAAAAACATCACGGTTTTCAAATTGATCATAACTCAAATTTATTATCTTCAAAACCACAAATTTTTCCAAGATGATAACCGAGAATTAGCTACATTTTACTCAAGAAGCATGCTAGATCCGATCAGGGCTTGTGGGTCAGGTTTGAGGTGTTTCAATTTGGTATCAGAGTCAGGTTCAAAACTCGGCCTTGAGGGCTTTTGGGCCCAAAAATGTTTTTTTATTTAGAAATTGAGTTTTATTAAAGGATGAGCAGGGTTTTCGGCATTTTTGAGTCTCCTACCAAGTCCACTGTAAGTACCCCTAACTACTGTGTGATTTGTATGTGGGTATTAGGGGATGTAGATTAGTAGAATAGGAGCTATTGAACTCTAGGATTAGCTTACTCCAACACAGAATTACATAAAATTTAAAGTCTAATCAAACAAACCTGTGAGTGAGTCACCGAGTTAAGGGTGTGGCAACCTGTTGCGCATGCCTAGGATTGGATTCAGGGGGAGCTTGGTATTTAAGCAGTCCTAGTGACTCACCTCCTCTTCGCTCGAATCCTACCTAGTGCGTAGTGACAGTTCACCCTAACCAAGAGGACTTACCCACAGGCTAAATTCAATAAGTAAAACCCAAAAGGGACTAGGTACACTGTTTTATAAAAATATTAGTTTTAAAATCATCGAATTACCCATTTGATTTATAAAAACTATTTTATATTTTGGAAAAAAAAATTTCGAAATATCCCCGGTTTACCAAATAATCGAAATACCCCTGGCTTGTAAAATTACTAAAATACCCTCAGTTTATAAAATTGCCATACTACCCTCAACCTTTATCAAACTATTCTTATTTTAAAAAAATACCAAAAACCCCTATTTTGCAAAATTTCAAAATACCCTGATTTGGAAAATTACCAAAATACCCCATAGGACAAATTACGAAAATACCCTTGGGTTGGAAACGGACGAAAATGTTCAAGGTGGTGAATGTGTGTAGTAGAATGAATGTGATTCTCTGAATTAGGATAGGAGACTTGAAACGAAAACCTTGAAATTATCGAAAGAACTACCACTAAACGATTTTACATAAAATTTGTTCGTGGGTAATCAGTGGAACAAAAACTAATGCATAAAATTTTTAAAGCAGATTAAATCACGATCGTAGGCATGAGTTCTAGGGGACGTGGTCGTAATGTGCTTGGGCGTGGTAGAGGTCGAATGACCGTATCGAAACCCGTTAGGTCTGGTCAAGGGTCCGTGAATGAGATGCCACCACCACCAGCTGCTGGTGTTGAATATCAGGATCAGACGGGGGATGATGTAGTATTACGGTGATCTGCGAAGTTCTTGAGAGGGTGACCTGAGCAAAGGAGGTATGGGAGCTCAAAATCAGACTGAGTGACTCGAGCCAATGGAGCCGAGGTATTCCGAGGTATATCCGGTGTGGCGATAGTACAAATTGAGTATTGGTTGGAGGCAACAGAGCGAATTATGGACTATTTGGACCTGACTACTGAGGAGAAACTGAAAGGGGTGGTGTCGCTTCTCCGCGATGAGTCATACCAGTGGTGGTTCACGGTTTGGGATGGTGCTGCAGCTGATGATCTTACTTGGGAGTATTTTAAGACGGCGTATCAGAAAAAGTATATTGGGACTAGCTATATTGATACGCAGAGGAAGGCGTTTCTAAGGTTGGTTCAGGGGAATAAGTCCGTAGTAGAGTACGAGGTGGAATTTTTAAGGCTGAGTCGGTATGCTCGAGGCATCATGGCTACGGAGCATGAACGATGTGTCAGGTTTGAGGAAGGACTGAGGGATGACCTAAGATTGCTGATAGCTCCACAACAGGAGCGGGAGTTTGCTGTGTTGGTAGAGAAGGCTAAGGTAGCCGAAGGGGTCAAGGAATCTGTGAGACAGAATGCGGACAAGAATAGACAAAAGAGAGGTTTTGGATCATCAGGGTCATCCGAGAATGTTTAAAAGAGACCTAGAGTTGATGGGCCGCGAGGTCAGCAGGTTGTTACGGGGGGACAATACCGTACTTGTACTCAGTGTGGAAAGATGCACCTGGGAGAGTGTTGGAAGAAGACAGAGGGATGTTTTAAGTGTGGATCCAAGAATCCCATGATTAGGGACTGTCCTATGAAAACAGACGGGAGCCAACCAATAAGTCAGGGTCTTAATCAGGCTGGAAGAGGTGGACAGCAGCCACCGTGGGGTCGTGGTCCAGTTGGCAGAGGTAATGGTCCTGGAAGGGGTCGAGGAACACCGGGCAGAGGTGTTGGTAACACGGAGGCGAGACAGTCGGGTCTGGTGTATGCAGTTCGTCGGAGGGAGGATGGTGACGCACCGGACATCATAACCAGTACGTTCCTTATAGCTGACAAGCCTTACTTTGCTTTAATTGATGTTGGCTCGAACCACTCATATGTTGCATGTAGAGTAGCTGAAACACTAGGTGTAGTATCTGAACTATCTATTAGGGAGATGACTGTAGTGAGCTCGTTAGGTCAAACAGTAGTGGTGAATAGGATATTCCGGAGTGTGCCTCTAGAGATTTAGGGAGTGGTATTTCCTGCTGACTTGATGGAACTACCTTTTGGAGAATTTGATCTTATTCTAGGCATGGATTGGCTAGTGGAACATTGGGCTAAATTAGATTGTGCAGCTAAGTGAATGGAGTTGAGGACTCTGGAGGATGAGGAGATAATTATGATAGGAGAAAGAAGAAATTATTTGGCTAACGTAGTCTCCACATTAAAGGCTGATAAGATGGTACGGAAAGGGTGCAAGGCATTTTTGGCATTCGTGAGTTCTTTGGATACAAAAGAAGAAGGAGTTGGTGGAGTGAGAACCGTAAGGGAATTCATGGATGTCTTTTCGAAGGAGCTGCCTGGGTTACCCCCGGATAGGGAGGTGGAGTTTGGAATTGATTTATCGCTTGCACAGCCTCGTGTCAATTGCTCCGTACCAATGGCACCAAAAGAGTTAGTAGAGCTTAAAGCCCAGATCCAAGAGTTACTCGATCGTGGGTTTATTCGACCTAGTGTGTCTCCATGGGGAGCACCGGTCCTATTCGTGAAGAAGAAGGACGGGACTATACGTATGTGCATAGATTATCGGCAGTTGAATAAGCTGACCATCAAGAACAAGTACCCATTGCCGAGGATAGACGACTTGTTCGATCAGCTTAAGGGGGCCGTGGTATTTTCAAAGATAGATCTATGGTCTAGATATATCAGCTTAAGGTGAAGGAAACAGATATCCATAAGACAGCTTTTTGGACAAGGTACAGGCATTATGAATTCTTAGTAATGCCGTTCAGATTGACGAACGCCCCAGCTGCGTTCATGGATAGTATGAACCAGGTTTTCCAACCCTACTTGGATCAGTTCATCGTCGTGTTCATAGACGACATCCTAGTGTATTCCAATTCAGAGGAAGAACATGATGAGTATCTCCAGGTGGTGTTGCAAGTGTTAAGGGAAAAGGAGCTATATGCCAAGTTCAGAAAGTGCGAATTTTGGCTGAAAGAAGTTACGTTCTTAGGGCATGTGGTGTCTATGGAAGGAATAAGGGTGGATCCTTGAAAGATTGAGGCAGTATTAGATTGGAAACCACCTAAGTCTGTGGCAGAGGTTCGTAGTTTCTTGGGGTTAGCAGGCTATTACAAGAGGTTTGTTGAAGGGTTTTCACAATAGCAAAGACCTCCGACGGTTGTTAAGGAAGGAGGTACCTTTCAGATGGGCGGATAAGCAGGAGGAGAGTTTTGAGAAGCTTAAGAGAGTATTGACTGAGGCTCCGATTTTGATTCAATTGGAAGAAGGAAAGACTTCGTGGTGTATTGTGATGCTTCCCATATAGGATTGGGATGTGTCCTTATGCAAGACAGAAAGTGGTCGCTATGCCCTCGGCAGATTGAGGCCACATGAGGTTAACTATCCGACGATGATCTAGAGTTGGTCGCAGAGTATTTGCTCTAAAAGTGTGGAGGCACTACTTGTATAGAGAAAGGTTGGTGATTTACACGGACCATAAGAGTTTGAAGTATCTGCTGACTCAGAATGAGCTAAATTTGAGGCAGCAAAGGTGGGTGGAGTTGTTGAAAGACTATGATTGCTCAATAGAGTATCACCCGGGCAAGGCGAATGTGGTGGCAGATGCCCTAAGTCAGAAAGTGGAGTCGGATCTAAGGGCGATGTTTGCACATCTTAGCCTTTATGATGATGGAAGTTTGTTAGCAGAGTTGCAAGTGAAGCCAACATGGCTAAGTCAGGTGAAGGAGAAACAATTGGTAGATGGTGAACTCAGTGCTAAGCTGCTACAAGTACAAAATGGGGAGTTGGAAAACTATGGTGTAAACGGTGATGGAGTGCTGTGTTTTCGGGGCAAGGTCTGTATGCCAAAGGATGAGGAGTTAAGGCAGAAAATTCTTCAGGAATCGCATAGTAGCCCTTATGCTATGCATCCTGGAGGAAGTAAGTTATATAGGGATCTACGGGATCAGTTTTGGTGGCCTGGTCTTCAGCGGGAAGTTACAGAATTTGTAGGGAAGTGTTTAATGTGTCAACAAGTTAAGGCTGAACACCAAGTACCATCAGGGTTGCTTCAGCCGATAAAGATTCCGCAATGGAAGTGGGAGAGAATTACCATGGACTTCGTTAGTGGGTTCCCCCGTACGCCTACTAAGAAGGACTCGGATGGGTGATAGTAGATCGATTGATGAAGTCCGCATATTTCATACCAAAGGGTGGACTATTCCCGCAGAGATTGGCAAAATTGTATGTAGCGTAAATTGTGAGGCTACACTTGAGTGTCGGTGTCAATTATCTTGATAGGGATCCGAGGTTTACGCCTCAATTTTGGAAAGCACTACATCAAGCATTGGGGACCAAAGTTGGACTTCAAGACGGTATTCCATCCACAATGGACTACTAATCTGAGCGGGTAATTCAAGTGCTAGAGGATATGTTGAGGGTTGCGTGATAGATTTCAGAGGAAGTTGGGAGGAGTTCTTGCCTTTAGCAAAATTTATGCATAACAATGCCTATCAAGCAAGTATTTGGATGGCACCGTATGAAGCAATCAGATGGACTAAGTGTCGCACTCCTACATGTTGGATAGAATTGGGGAACATCGTGTTTTGGGTCCAGAGATTGTAGCAGAATCGAATGAAAAGGTTAAGGTAATTCGGGCACAGTTGAAAAAGGCATCTGACAAGCAGAAGTCATGTGTAGATCTTAAGCGGAAGGAGATAGAGTTTGCTGTGAGGATCAGGTGTTTCTAAAAGTTTCACCGTGGAAGAAGGTGATGAGATTTGGTCGCAAGGGAAAGTTAAGTCCTAGGTTCATAGGACCTTATCGGATTTTGAAGCGGGTTGCACCAGTGGCATATCAATTAGAGTTGCCTTCGAAATTGAAGCAGATGCACGATGTGTTCCATGTTTCGATGCTACGTTGTTACCGATCAGACCTATCTCATGTAATACCGGATGAGGAGGTGGAGCTAAGACCAGATTTGTCACATGAGGAGGAGTCGATTCAGATTCTGGAATGGGATGTGAAGGTGCTTCGGAGGAAATCAGTTCCTCTAGTCAAAGTGTTATGGCATAACCATGGATCAGAGGAAGCTTCGTGGGAGCCAGAGGAAGAATTCGACAACAATACCCTCACTTATTTCAGCCAGGTAATTTCGAGGTCGAAATTATTTTAAGGGGGTAGAACTGTAATATCCGGGATTTTGGGGTTATGCATTTTCACTTAAATGTATGTGGTAGCATGCTTGTGTGTGATTTGAATGTGTTTTTGGGGCTTCAAGAATCTTGGGATGTAGGTAGAAGCCTTAGAAAAATATTTGATTTTAAGCCTAAAAGGGGAACTAAGGGAGCTAGGCCTAAGGAGTTTATTGTGTGGCTTAGGACACAAGTACTAAGCTGGTAAGGTGGCAAAGAGGCGCCACTTAGGGCCTTGTGAGGTGACGACACAGGGAGTGTGAAGGGACCTAGGTTCGAGCAGCAAGGGAAGCGTTTTGGAGCTTTTATTTTTTGGCAAGAAAGTGCAGTGATGGACGGCACAAGGACACTTCATGGATGAAGTGCAGATTGGGTCAAGTAGCTTAAAGATTCGGCTAACTAGGAGTGAAAAGGGGTATTTGGATGAGAGAGGAAGAGTTGGACGGCAAAAGGGGACTTTGGAGGGGGGATATTCAGTCATGCATAGGGGGTTGTGTGTCGAAATCTCCTAATCACCTCTTACTCATCTTTTCTTTCCCTCATTCTTTTCTTCCTCTTTCTCACCTTAGCCGAACCATAACTTGAGCCTCACCATCATCCTTTTTTCTTCTTCTTCTCATAATTCCTTCTATCATCAAAAGCCGAAAGCACATTGACCATAGCCAATTTGCTCATTTAGCATTAAGTCTAAAGTCCCATTGTGTCTTTACCCCTTTGAGACCGATTGTTCTTAAGCACTAAAAGGCGATCATCCTTCTCCTCTGAATCTATTTCTTTACTTCGGGTTTCTTCTTGTCGTTTTCTTAGAGCCAGTTGATCAGTTGCATTTTGGTCACTCTTTTGCGTGGTAAGGATCTCTGTGGACTGATTTCTTTTTTCTTTTTCCTTCTTGAACTGTCGAAATAAAGGACTCTAATCCCCTATGTCTCTTTGGCCGAAACCATGAAAGTGGGTTTTGGGATTCTTTTGAAGCCGATGATTTAAGGGAGATTTTTCAGGATTTTAGATATCCAAGGTAAGCAAGATATACTATTCGACCAAGGGCCACTTCTATTGGTTTTGAGGCACTAGGCCGATTCTAACCTAAGCCATGTAGGGATCTTGACAACTTCAGGAGCAAACAATAGTTTTCGGGATTTGAACAAGCAAGGTAAGGGAGTTGTGATATTCGGCCAAAGGCCATATTACCTATTGAAGGTTGCCGATTCTAACTATGGTTTTTAGGGAGGAGTACAACCTAATTCGGTAGATCTTCGGGATTCGGTGGCCGATCTAGGTAAGGGTTCTAGTGTGTAGATCTGTTTCTTAATCATTCAAAAATCAAAGGCAAATCGTTTGTGTGTGTTAGTGGTTGGTCGATTGCAAGGGAAGTGCACCACGTAGTTTCGGGATTTGGTTTGAAATCAAATCGGCATAAAGGTAAGATGATATCTCCATGCGACATATCCTTCGGGATTTCCAGTTGAGCCGAATAGGCTTTTGGTTACTAACAAGTGTTGGCGGATTGTAGGAAGGGGTAAGGCAAACATTTCGGGATCTGGTTAGTTTTGCATAGTTCGAGATTTCGCTTAAACCTACGAATAGTCAAGTGTGTAACCTCTCACTAAATTCTCGATAGATTATTAAGTAATAATGATAAGCATGTGTTAATAAGGTGATGAATAAACATGGCTAAGGGTACCATTCAATGGTACAGTGTATTCAGGTACGTTACCCCTTAATACTCGTTAATAATGTTTACAAGCATTGCTATGAAAATATGAGAAATTTCGTTATGGCCATTGGGTAAGGTATATTGCATGATATCTATATGATTTGTATGTTGCATGGGCATATGGGTGATAATGATAAATGGGAAGTGTTCCGATGGTTTTTACCACATTATCTGGTGACTAATGTCACAAATTATGAATCCGATGACCCTGTCACATTATCTGGTGGCTATTCCACGGTTATAAGGGCGATGTACAGTTGACTGCAGCCAATCCTTTGATGGTGTGTAGCGGATGGAGGGTCGATTTAGTAATTCCCCACGGTGTGATTGGCATGTACGGGTGATGTGTAGAAGTTGGATATCTAGGTGGGTTTGGGTTGCATCATTGCCTATACTTGTCATGTGTGATTTAATATGCCTTAATCGTTTGGGAGTCTGTGTTGGTTGTTACACACTGAGTCTGTTGACTCACCCTTCGTGGGCTAACATTTTGTAGATGATACTCAATAGATGGACCGGGTCGACAGGGACTTAGTGGTGGCCATGCTCAGCTTAGTTTTTTTTTTTGGGGGTTATCTTATTAAGTTTTTTTTTTTGAGATTTATTCGGGTCTTGTTTCTGTAATAAGGCCATTATTATTTAACTGTCTCGATTATGCATTTTAATTTTTATTATGATATGAACAACATCAAACAAATGACTAAACATTTTTCGTAGAACAACTTCAATTGTTTTGACACCCAAACACCTACGATTTTCAAGTTAATAATAACAAGCTCTAAAATTTGGCATTTCTTTTAACTCGTATTTTTTTTTTAAACATGAAAACAACGTTTCAATACAAACTTCAAAAACATCACGGTTTTCAAATTGATCATAACTCAAATTTATTATCTTCAAAACCATAAATTTTTCCAAGATGACAAATGAGGATTAGCTACATTTTACTCAAGAAGCATGCCAGATTCGGTTAGGGCTTGTGGGCCGGGTTTGGGGTGTTTCATACTGTGTGATGTGTTTTCCTATTTTACAGTGTCAATAAAGCTAGCTCGGATTCAAGGATCGTCAGAATCTCTATCACACTATCGGTTATCTATTTTGGTACTTTTGAAAAGATGTGTACAAATGTCGTATATGGCATGTATAGGCTAGATAATGTGGCTTGTCTTGTGATGTGTAATCTTTGCCATGTGATATGGCTTAGAAGTTGAATAATGTTAATGTGTATATGTGTGTGCAAAATTAAGGAAGAATATGGTGTGTTTCATGCTTAAATTGTTGATAAAAATTTTGGTCTAAATGTGAATGGTGGTAAGGTTTATAAGATGTTTGATCTATATGATTGATATGTGAATTTTAGTACTTTGGATGAATCAATGTGAGATGAAATTGAGTAAGATTATAGATGGTATATTTGAAGAAAAATTGGTATATATATATATTGGTATGTTTTGGTTCCCATTTGTGGTATAAATGCATATGATTTGAGGCTTGTAGGTGATTCAAGGTGTGGGAGGCAAGTTTGGCCTTGAAAATGGCCTATAATCGCACACTGCTGAGCACACATGCAGTGGCTCGGACAAGTGTTGTTTAAGTTTGCTAAATGAAACAAATTAGGCTCAACCACGGGCTGGACACACGGGCGTGTGACTGCCCGTGTGGTGCAAGTCAGGCTCGACTATGGGTGAGGCACACGGGCGTGGCTCAGGCAGTGTGGACAAGTCAGTAGGTATGCCCTGTTTTTCCACGGCTTGGACACATGGGCTTGTCCGAGGCCGTGTGAGGCACACGGCCTACCCACACGGGCGTGTGACCTCTGTAACCTAGAAAAATATTTAAATTTTAGAAAATTTCGTATGTTTTCGGTTTATTCCCGGCCTTATTCTAAAGCATGTTTAATGTTTTGATGACCTCACTAAGGGACTATATGATTATGTTTGAATATGATTGAATAAAAATTGACTTGGTGTCACGAAAGGGATATGAAATGTTTCGATTGTTCAGTAATGCCTCTTAACCCTATTCTGGCGATGGTTTCGAGTTAGGGGTGTTACAGAAGAGGCTACATGGGAGCCTGAAGATGTGATGAGATAACAATATCCAAATCTATTTACTGGTAAGATTTTTGGGGACGAAAATTCCTAAGGGGAAGTTGTAATAGCCCGATTTAGACCCTAGTTGAAACAGTGGTTTTGGGACCAAAATTCAAGGTCAAAAAAATATTTTAATATATTTTTTAGTGATTACAGTATGTGATTAAGCATGTGTGAAAGTTTTGTGTGAAAATTTTATCGTTTGGGTGCTTAATTTGCAAAAAGGACTTAATCGCGTAAAACGCAAAAGCTGTATGTTGATTGTTAATTTGTTTATTTGGCATGGATTTTTAAATGAGAAGTCCTTATGTTGTAATTAGACCTTTCATAGTAGAGATGGAAAAAATGGGCTTATATTAGTGGAATTTTATTATTTTAATCAAAAGTTAAAATGGTAATCTTATTAATGTTTAATAACTAAAAAAAAGCATTTGGTGGCTAGTTTATCATCTTATTTCCACTGAAAATAGAAAGAACACATAGGGTTCTTGAGCTTTGAATATTCGGCATATAGAAGGCTTGATTGAGATCATGAAAAGATAAATTCGGACTTAGATCTTGGCAAGAATAAAGTGCTCGATTGATCAACTTATTTCATAATTTTGACGTCCAAGGTAACTTTGTGTATAATACGAATTGTTTAAATCATATTTGTGATCTATGAGATGAATGAATATGTAGTTGATAAATTAGTAATGTTATATGTGAATTTGAGAGATCTGGTACTAAGTGTGCGTGAATAGAATCGATACAGTGGTGAATGGCATTGTTTGTGCGAAATAAAGAAAGCATCGACTATATTGATTGGCATCGTGTGTGCGATACCGAGTTAAATTTGGTTTAATGTAAAGGCACTAAGTGTGTGATGATATTAAAGCTTTGGCTAAGAAATTGGCACTAAGTGTGCGAGTAAATCGAATGATTGATGAAGATTGAAAGAAATGTGGTATTCAGCTTTGAGTAGCAAAAGTGATCGTTAACTACGTGTTGGCACAGGTATGTACGGAACCTATGTGGTTGATGATATCGTATATGGATAAATGGATGTTTATGTGAGTAAAGTATATGAACGAGACTATGTATTATTGTGAATTGTACCATGAGATAGTTTATATTGTATATTGAAATTGAATTGTTAAGTTAAATGTATTATATGACGAACTTACTAAGCTTTTAAGCTTACTGTGTGAAGTGTTTTATGTTTTACAGTGTCATTATAGCCAGCTCAGATTCGAGGATTGTCAGTGACTCAATCACACTATCGGCTATCTATTTTGGTACTTTTGGAAGTTGTATATATTTGTTATATGACATTTATAGGCTAGTGAATATGGTATGTTTTGGAAGTGTATAGATCTTTCCATGCGATATGGCATGATAGTTTAATGGTTTTGGTACATGTTTTTGGATAAGTGAAAAGAATGGTTATTATGTGTAGGTGTGTTTTATGTGAATGATCATTTTGGCTTAAATATTTATGTAACATCCTAAAAAATTGAGTATCAATATGTTGCTTGGTGTTAGCTCGGGTATGATTTTATTATGTGCTAAATATAGTTTTGAGAAGGCTCAGGTTTACTTGGAATTAGAATAAATTTTAGTAAAGAGTACTTTAGTGTAAAAAAATTAGGTGACCTTGAAGTTTAAGTTAATTAGGTGATAAAAGATGGCATAAGATGAGCAATTGGCAAAGTGGTGATGGCGCCATAAGTTGGACTTGAGGGAAGAGGTTCGAATCTCCTAGCATGCAATTTGGGAGCTTTTATTTTTGCTTTATCCTAGCATGTGTCGGTCATGGATAAGGATTAGCATGAGTTAAGGGATGGAATTGCTTGACTTTGGGGATAACATTTCTCAAACTTAAGGGAAATGGAGGATGGTAAGGCTTGGGACTAGGTTGATGTTTTGGAAACTCTTTCATGGCCATTTTGACCATGAATGGGGACGGTTTTGTGGACTAAAGGGGGGAGCCAAATTTGGGTGGTGAAGTTTGGTGATAGGCTAGTTTGGTTGGTAGCTTTTGGGGGTATTACCTTTGGTCATTTTTGCTTTTGCAAAACACTTTCTCTCCATCTATTTTCTCCTTTGGCCGAATGTATTGGTATAGAAGAAAATCAACTTTTGTTTCATTTCTAATGTCCACACTTTTGACCATTTGATCACCTTATTTTTGCAAAACCTCTCCTAGTGCCGAAACTACCAACACAACAAGCCATAGTTTTCATTCCCCATTGCTTAGAATGCACCATTGTCTTAAACACTCTCTCTTTGCTTTTCCTTTACCATTGATAAAAGAATTATAAACCTATCATTCTCTTTCTCTTTCTTTCTCTTTTCTCTCTTGAAAACCAATTCAACATCATCTCTTTCTTTCATCTCTTATTTTCTTTTCAACCATACTTTCTTCATTATTTTTCTCTCATGGCCGAATGTTAGATTACTCCATTACCGGATTATTTTTCTTTTCTTTGTTTATTCATAGCCGAATCTTCCACTATACATAAGTATCCTTCTCAATCATTCTTCTTTCAAGCCTTGGACAATAGGTAAGAGTTTCTTTTTGGTTTCTATGTTGGTTTAAGGGAAGTCTTTGTCGAATCTTAATGGTGGTAAGAAGAATCTTTTTGATCGAAATCATCATTCATTCTATTAAACGTTTTCTTTCGTTTGTAATAGTGTAGGGCCGAAACTCAAGTGTTCGTGAGCATCGTGAATCGTTGGAATCGATTTAAGGTGTTAAGGTAAGGGATTATTAAGGACTCTTATATTACTCGACATATTGGTATAGATGGATTATTAATCGATTTCGTTTTAGGGAAGTTATCGCTCGATTGTCATATTGTAGAACGAGGATATTTGTTGTAATCCAATCTCACTCTTAAAATCGTTAGTCATAATTTCGATAATTATTTAGTCAGACTAATGAACTTATGTCGATAGAGACAATCAAGATAGGGACAAAAAGGCGGTAAATAGTGTTCGGAAGAGGGGTGGTTCCGCTATTCCCCCTAAGTTTAAGCGAAGGACTGTTTCGGGAATCTGAGATTTTCCACCGGGTTGTGGACGCTCACCCGAGGAGAATTAGTTGTTTGAAGTCATTCGTACTCCCGAACCTTTGTTTGTTTGTAGATTTTCATCGGGTAATGAACCAACAATCGGGGAGAAACTGCAAATAGAAGTGGTTCGAAATTCTGAGAGTAAAGGTTTAGATCATTATTTTAAGATTCGATTTGTATATAAATAATAGTATTCTAATTTATCGTGATGCGTTTAGGTATCAACGAGCGGGAAATTCTAGTTCTCAGAGTAACCAGGTGTGTAACTTCACACTTATCCCGGGTTAAATACTATATCGTAAGTATTGGGATAAAATAGTAAAGATGGCAAAGTCGGAATATGCGTAATAATTAACACTTTTGTGAAATGCAAGAAAATAGTTAAAGTCGTGAAATTTACGAAAAATATGCTAGATTGTTAAATGGGCCGAAAACATGCTAGAACGTTAAATGGGCCGAAAATATGCTAGATCGTTAAATGGTCCGAAAATATGCTAGATCGTTAAATGGGCTGAAAATATGCTAAATCGTTAAATGGGCTAAAAATCTGCTAGATCGTTAAATGGCTATATGCTATTTTGTCTTATGGGCCAAAATGAAAAATAGACTCACATGTATTATGAGTTTTTGTTAAATTGTCATATGAATATAGATTATTATGCATACATGATTACATGGGTTGGGATAAATGATGAAGAGAAGAAAGGCTCTGCCAAAATCTAGTTCGGTGGCTCGCCACAAATAATTAAATGGCTTAATGCTCTAGTTCTTGACTTTGTCACAATCTAGTTCTTGGTGCACCACAACATTATTAAAAATGGCTTTATGCCTATGATTGGTGTGTTGGTGGGGTGGGTTGACTTGATCTCCACAGGTGAGTTGGTTGGTACAGGTGGTGTGTAGCGGATGGAAATTAGGCTTGGTTGGGGATTTCACTTTACATGCATTTATTTATTATATTGTTAAATCCATATATGTGCTCAAGCCTAAAATAATTACTTTATGATCCGGCCCAGTGGATATGGTAAGTGAGTTATACACTGGGTTCTGAGTAACTCACTCCGTTTAATTATCCATCTTAGGTAATGGTGATTGACAGAGGCTTGGGCCGAGGATGACATCGTGAGGCCATACTTCGAACATGGGTTTTATAGACTATGAACTTTTAATTAAGTGAATTCTTTTAATTACTATTTTGGGTATGATGTAATAAGGCCTTTATTAATATTTCATGGATATTTATGTGTGGATGGATTTAAATTTTGTTTTAGATATTAAATATGGGCTTATGTTAATCCTATAATGTTTCCTTAAAATACTTTGGTTTTTAAATCATATGAGATTCTTTAACTATTCTTATTTTCAAAATCTTTTGAACTCTTTAAAACTACTTTAAGGTTTTTGACAATTAAATACTAAATGATAAGATTTCAACTAATGTTTCTTAAATTCATCGAATTTAAATCATTTCCTTTGGTTTTTACTAAACTTTATTTTCAAAAGGTTTTGTAGTACGATTTCACCTAAATCATTAGAAAGATTAAAATAATGTTTGATCTGTGTGACAAACCAAATCTCGTTTTAACGCATAGACCTGGTTTGGGGTGTTACATTTAGTGGTATCAGAACTTGTTTCAAAACTCGGCAGTGGTTGGGTTCAATAAATAACTTTCGTCTGAAATTATTTTTATGTTTTAAAGTTAGTATGGCACCATAAGAATCCGGCACCAAGTCAGTAAGTATTCATTACTGAATGATTATTATGATGATATGATCATAGGAACACTCTAGAACTTCTAGTTTTAGATGTTGAAAACCGTAGAGATTGAGACTATAGGATGTGTTTGCGAAAAACAACTTTATCTCTTGAATTTCATAAAATATCGTTAATAAACACTGAAACAATTTTCTAATTCATAAAATTCGTAATCAGATTAAAATGAGTTAGTCAGTATGAGCGCCAGAGGACGCGGACGTGGTAGACGTGGCCGTGGTAAAGGCCGAGGTGCTAAAGCTATGTCTGAGGAATCGGGACATATTCCGGAAATGGATGCACCAGCATCACCAGCTTAGGAAAATGATTCACAAGAGAATAGGAAAGAAGATGATGCTTTGACACAAACAATGTTGCGAGTCCTTGAAAGGGTCGTTGGAACTAGAACTGGGCCAACAGCTCGTGGGTCGTTATCGGAGCGATTGAAATCAAGTGGTGCTGAGGTTTTCAGAGGTGTCTCAGGTGTAGCTCCAAATGTTGCTGAATATTGGCTTGAGGCGGTGGAGTGAATTATGGATGACCTAAAGTGCACTATAGAACAGAAATTAAGGGGAGCGGTGTCTTTGTTAAGGGACGAGGCATACCAATGGTGGCTTACTGTACGAGAAGGCACTGAAGCTGCATTTGTTACTTGGGAATTCTTCAAAGCTTCTTTTCATGGGAAATATGTAGGAACAAGTTATGTGGATGCTCGGAGGAAGGAAATCCTGAATCTGATTCAAGGAAATAAGACGGTGGCAGCGTATGAGGCTGAGTTTTTATGCTTGAGTCGCTATGCTTGGACAATAGTGCTAACAGATCATGAGTGTTGTGTACGCTTCGAGGATGGGCTGAATGATGAGTTGCGGGTTTTGATAACCCCACAACAAGTTAGAACTTTTACCACGCTTGTGGAAAAAGCCAAGATAGTCAAGAGGCTAAGCATTCAGAACGCCAAACCGGAAAAGAGTCAGAGGCAAGAGAGATATAAAGTATTCGGGTTCTTCAAAAAGGTTTCAAAAAGGCCTCGAAATGATGAGCCAGCTGAGGGTAGAACACCTGTGGCTATTAATCAGAGTTGAAACTGTGTTGAATGTGGGAAACGACATTTCGGAGAGTGCTGGAGGAAAACTAGTGCTTGTTATAAATGTGGTTCAATGGATCATCAATATAAGAATTGCCCTCGACGGATGGATACGACTCAGGAAGCTCGTAATCCTAATGTACAATAGGCCAGAGGTACTCAGCAGCCACCTAGAGGCCATGGATCGGGTCATGGTGGTAATGGGGTTGAAAGTGGTCAAGGTGCGCCGGGTCGAGGCAATGGTTCTAGAGGTAATGCGGATGCAAGACAGCCAGGATTGGTCTATGCAGTTAGACGCCACGAGGATGGCAATGCACTTGATGTGATAACTAGTACGTTCTTCATCCATGATGTACCTATTACTGCTTTGATAGATATTGGTTCTATCCACTCGTATGTTGCTAGTGCCATATTTGGAAACTTGAATCTAGAATCTGAAATTACCGATAGTGAGATGATGGTAATTAGTCCTTTAGAATAATCGGTAATTGTAAATAAACTGTTTAGAGACGTACCCTTAGAAATCCAAAGAGAAATATCTCTGGCAAATTTGATGGGATTGCCTTTCGACGAGTTCGATCTCATTCTGGGCATGGATTGGTTGGTTAAGCATCGGGCGCAATTGGATTGTGTAGAAAAGCAGATGTCAATAAGGACTTCAGAAGATAAGGAAGTAGTATTGATAGGTGAACAAAGAAATTATTTGGCAAATGTGGTATCTACGTTAAAGGCAGAAAAGTTGGTACGAAAATGGTATGGAGCATTCCTAGCTTTTATTTGTGCTTTGGATGCCAAAGAATTATCAATGGAAGATGTGTGAACGGTGAAGGAATTTCCACATGTATTTCCCGAAGAACTTCCTGGTATACCTCCAGATCGGGAAGTAGAATTTGGTATTGAGCTTTTGTTCAAACGGCCCAAGATCCATTGCTCCTTATAGAATGGCACCGAAGGAGTTGGCGGAGCTTAAAGCTCAAATTCAAGAATTGTTGGATCGGGGATTTATTCGACCGAGTGTGTCTCTGTAGGGAGCACCGGTTTTGTTCGTTAAGAAAAAGGATGGGTCGATGCGTATATAGTTGAATAAATTGACGATCAAGAATAGGTATCTTTTGCCTAGAATTGATGACCTATTTGATCAATTGAAAGGAGCTTCGGTTTTCTCCAAAATTAATTTGAGATCTGGTTATCACCAACTCAAGGTGAAAGAAGCATATATTCATAAGACGGCATTCAAACTCGTTATGGACATTCTGAGTTTTTGGTGATGCCGTTTTGGTTGACCAATGCACCAGCTGCATTTATGGACACGATGAACCGAGTCTTTCAACCATATTTAGACCGGTTTGTGGTAGTGTTCATAGATGACATTTTAGAATATTCGAGGAATGAAGAGGAACATGACCACATTTGCGTATAGCATTGCAGTTACTTTGAGATAAGCAACTTTATGCCAAATTCAGTAAATGTGAATTTTTGTTAAGGGAAGTGACTTTATTGGGTCATGTAGTGTCAGCTGAAGGAATACAGGTGAATCCTTGGAAGGTTGAGGCTATATTGGATTGGAAACCATCGAAGTCAGTAGCTGAGATTCAAAGTTTCTTGGGTTTAGCCGGATATTATAGATGCTTTGTTGAGGGGTTTTCACTGATTGCCACACCCTTAACTAAGCTGTTGCGAAAGGGAGTACCGTACGTATGGACTGATAAACAGCAAGAGAGTTTTGAGAAACTGAATAAGATTTTGACGGAAGCACCAGTTTTGATTCAACCTGAGGCTAGAAAAGAATTTACTATTTACTGTGATGCGTCACACACGGGTTTAGGTTGTATGCTGATGCAAAATGGAAAAGTGGTGGCTTATGCTTCGTCAGTTGAGACCGCACGAAGCAAACTACCCTACTCATGACTTGGAGTTAGCTGCGGTAGTGTTTGCTTTAATGATTCAGAGGCATTATCTCTACAGTGAGAAGTCTATTATCTTTACGGATCACAAGAGTCTTAAGTATCTTCTTACTCAAAAAGAGTTAAACTTGAGACAAAGAAGATGGGTGGAGCTGTTAAAGGATTATGATTTCTCAATCGAGTATCATCCTGGAAAGGCTAACGTGGTAGCAGATGCATTAAGTCGTAATGTGGTATCTGATTTGAGAGCAATGTTTGCTCATCTGAGTTTGTATGAGGATGGTAGTTTGTTACCAAACTTCAGGTGAAGCCTCTGTGGTTAGATCAAATCAAAGAAAAATAGACATTAGATGAAAAGATGGGACCCTTATTTCAGCATGTAAAAAGTGGTGAAATAGGGGATTTTGGTATAAACACGGATGAAGTGTTGTGTTTTCGTGGTAGAGTTTGTATGCCCAAGGACTTAGATTTGAGACAAATGATTCTACGGGAGGTGCATAGTAGCCCTTATGCTATGCATCCAGGAGGAAATAAGATGTATCGAGATCTTCGTGAACGATATTGGTGGCCAGGGTTGAAGCGTGAGATTTCTGAGTTTGTAGGAAAATGTTTGACTTGTCAACAAGTGAAGGCAGAGCATCAATTGCCGTCAGGCTTATTACAACTGGTAAAGATTCCTCTTTGGAAATGGGAGCGGATAACAATGGACTTTGTTAGTGGGTTTCCTTTAACACCTACTAAGAAAAATTCTGTTTGGGTAGTAGTTGATCGATTGACGAAGACTGCTCATTTTCTACCAGTTCATACGGATTACTCATTACAAAAGTTGGCTAAGTCGTATGTATCCAAATCATAAGGTTGCATGGGGTACCAAAGGTTCATTATATCGCATGTGATCCTAGGTTTACATCATGGTTTTGGAAAGCTCGCATGAAGCTTTGGGAACAAAGTTAAACTTCACTACGGCTTTTCATCCTCAATGATGGTCCGTCGAAAGAGTAATTCAGATATTGGAAGACATGTTAAGGGTTGTGTAATTGACTTGAGGTAGTTGGGAGGATTTTCACTGCTGGGTAGTTTGCTTATAATAATAGCTATTAGTCTAGCATTCGGATGGCACCTACGAGGCATTGTATGGTCGAGGTGTCGCACTCTACTTGTTGGACCGAATTGGGTGAACGATGATGTTGGGTCCTCGAATTGATATCCGAGATGTAAGAAAAGGTAAAATTATTCGAGCACGGTAAAAGAAGCTTCGGATAGACAAAAGTCGTATGCATATCTGAAGCGTAAGGATATTGAGTTTGCCGTGGGGGATCAGGTCTTTTGAAGGTCTCACCTTGGAAAAAGATTTTCAGATTTGGAAGGAAGGGCAAGTTGAGCCCTAGGTTCATTGGACCATATCGTGTGATGAAACGTGTTGGTCCAGTGGCCTATCAAATTGATTTGCCTCCGGAGTTGAGTCAAATTCATAATGTTTTCCATGTTTCCATGCTGAGGCGCTATAGATCGGATCCGTCTCACATAATACCAGTAGAAGAAGGGGAGTTGAGATTAGACTTATCTTTTGAGGAGGAACCAGTGAAAATCTTAGACCGAGATGTTAAGGTGCTAAGAAAGAAGACCGTACCGTTGGTCAAGGTTTTATGGCAAAATCACGGAGTGGAGGAAGCTACTTGGGAGCCTGAGGATGCAATTCGGCAACAATATCCTCACCTCTTCTAATCAGGTAAATTTCGAGGACAAAATTTTCTTTTGGGGGTAGAATTGTAACATCCTAAAAATTTGAGTATCAATATGTTGCTTGGTGTTAGCTCGGGTATGATTTTATTATGTGCTAAATATAGTTTTAAGAAGGCTCGGGTTTACTTGGAATTAGAATAAATTTTAGTAAAGAGTACTTTAGTGTAAAGAAATCAGGTGACCTTGAAGTTTAAGCTAATTAAGTGATAAAAGATGGCATAAGATGAGCAATTGGCAAAGTGGTGATGGCGCCATAAGTTGGACTTGAGGGAAGAGGTTCGAATCTCCTAGCATGCAATTTGGGAGCTTTTATTTTTGCTTTATCCTAGCATGTGTCGGTCATGGATAAGTATTAGGATGAGTTGGATTAAATTTTTATGGTAAGAAGACTTAAGGGTATGGTAAGCATGAGTTAAGGGATGGAATTGCTTGACTTGGGGATAAGATTTCTCAAACTTAAGAGAAATGGAGGATGGTAAGGCTTGAAACTAGGTTGATGTTTTGGTAACTCTTTCATGGCCATTTTGACCATGAATGGGGACGGTTTTGTGGACTAAAGGGGGGAGCCAAATTTGGGTGGTGAATTTTGGTGATAGGCTGGTTTGGTTGGTAGCTTTTGGGGGTATTACCTTTGGTCATTTTTGCTTTTGCAAAACACTTTCTCTCCATCTATTTTCTCCCTTGGCCGAATGTATTGGTATAGAAGAAAAACAACCTTTGTTTCATTTCTTATGTCCATACTTTTCACCATTTGATCACCTTATTTTTGTAAAACCTCTCCTAGTGCCGAAACTACCAACACAACAAGCCATAGTTTTCATTCCCATTGCCGAATGCACCATTGTCTTAAACACTCTCTCTTTGCTTTTCTTTTACCATTGATTAAAGAATTATAAACCTATCATTCCCTTTCTCTTTCTTTCTCTTTTCTCTCTTGAAAACCGAATCAACATCATCTCTTTCTTTCATCTCTTATTTTCTTTTCAACCATACTTTCTTCATTATTTTTCTCTCATGGCCGAATGTTAGATTACTCCATTGCCGAATTATTTTTCTTTTCTTTGTTTATTCATAGCCGAATCTTCCACTATACATAAGTATCCTTCTCGATCATTCTTCTTTGAAGCCTTGGACAATACGTAAGAGTTTCTTTTTGGTTTCTATGTTGGTTTAAGGGAAGTCTTGGCCGAATCTTAATGGTGGTAAGAAGAATCTCTTTGATCAAAATCATCATTCATTCTATTAAACATTTTCTTTCGTTATATTATAGTGTGATAGTGGAGGGCCAAAACTCAAGTGTTCGTGAGCGTCGTGAATCGTTGGAATCGATTTAAGGTGTTAAGGTAAGGGATTATTAAGGACTCTTATATTACTCGACATATTGGTATAGATGGATTATTAATCGATTTCATTTTAGGGGACGTTATCGCTCGATTGTCATCTTGCAGAACGAGGATATTTGTGGTAAGCCAATCTTACTCTTAAAACCGTTAGTCATAATTTCAATAATTATTTAGTGTTCGGAAGAGGGGTGGTTCCGCTATTCCCCCTAAGTTTAAGCGAAGGACTGTTTCGGGAATCCGAGATTATCCACCGAGTTGTGGACGCTCATTCGAGGAGAATCAGTTGTTTGAAGTCGTTCGTACTCTCGAACCTTTTTTTGTTCGTGGATTTTCATCGGGTAACGAACTAATAACGGGGAGAAACCGCAAATAAAAGTGGTTCAAAATTCTGAGGGTAAAAGTCTAGATCGTTATTTTAAGATTCGATTTGTAAATAAATAATAGTATTCTAATTTATCGTGATGCGCTTAGTTATCGACGAGCGGAAAGTCTAGTTCTCACAAGAATGTGTGTGTAACTTCACACTTATCCCGGGATAAAATAGTAAAGATGGCAAAATTGGAATATGCGTAATAATTAACACTTTTGTAAAATGCATGAAAACAGTTAAAGTTGTGAAATTTACGAAAAATATGCTAGATCGTGAAATGGGCCGAAAATCTGCTAGATCGTTAAATGGGCCGAAAATAGGCTAGATCGTTAAATGGGCCAAAAATATTCTAGATCGTTAAATGGGCCGAAAATATGCTAGATCATTAAATGGGCCGAAAATCTGCTAGATCGTTAAATGGGCTAAAAATCTGCTAGATCGTTAAAGGGGTCGAAAATATGCTAGATCGATATATGGGCCAAAGTTTGCTAGATTGCTAAATGGCTATATGTTATTTTGTCTTATGGGCCAAAATGAAAAATAGACTCACATGTATTATGAGTTTTTGTTAAATTATCATATGAATATAGATTATTATGCATACACGATTGCATGGGTTGGGATAAATGATGAAGAGAAGAAAGGCCTGTTGCCAAAATCTAGTTCGGTGGCTCTGCAACAAATAATTAAATGGCTTAATGCCTCTAGTTCAGTGACTTTGTCACAATCTAGTTTGGCGGTGCACCACAACATTATTAAAAATGGCTTTATGCCTACGAATGGTGTGTTGGCGGGGTGGGTTGACTTGATCCCCACATGTGAGTTGGTTGGTACGGGTGGTGTGTAGCGAATGGAAATTAGGTTTGGTTGGGAATTTCATTTTACATGCATTTATTTATTATATTGTTAAATCCATATATGGGCTCAAGCCCAAAATAATTACTTTATGATCCGGCCTAAGGTATATTTCTAGCAGATGCAACACGGGTGTCAAAAAAAAGAAAATTAGGCATGATGCTAGAAAATATATATGAGAGGAACCATATGTATTTCGGCGATGTACTGATCAACTAATAAGACATTTCATAGATAAAGAAGAAATAGAAGACATTTTAGCAAGATATCTTACAATGCCTTGTGATGGCCACTTTGGACGAAAGAGACACAGAAAGTTTTGCAATCAAAATTTTATTGAAAAAATGTGCAAGGATGCTTATGAATTTGGGCAATGTTGCAAAAATATGCCAATGAACAAAGAACATATCAAGAAGAGATGAGACACCATAAAATTGAATTCTGGAAGTTGAAGTCTTTGACGTTTTGGGTATTGATTTTATGGGTCCGTTTTCAAGTTGGCAAGCAATACATTCTTCTAGTAGTGGATTATGTTTCAAAATTGGTAAAAGTGATTTCCTTACCAACAAATGACATTAAGGAAATAGTATGGTTTCTGTCACACCCGATTTTCACTATAGTCTTGAATTGAAAGTAGATTCGGTAGGTGATTGAATAAAATGGTAAGTTGGCGGTGTTGGATCGTCGGTATGCCCCGTGTCACAGCGAAAAAATTATTCTGGCGATCATCAACCATAGATCCATGTATGAAGAATGAACCAGGTTGAAAAAGGGTTTAAAATGTACCTTGTTTACTGAAAATGTTGAAAGGATATTGCTGGTTCGATCTCGATACCAAGGCACAGCGAAAATGTCTCGACCTCTACGTAGTCCACCCTTAAAAAATGAATAACCATTTTCTCTTGAACTTTTCAGAGAGAATTAAAAACGGTTGCTAGACCTTTATTTTATTAACCTTAACACACTAAGGGATTATCATCCTTTTATCCTCTTTGATATCACATATTGAAAAGGAAAAGCATGATTATTTCCTTATTAATAGAGAAGGAAAATGGAAAGTTAGAAAAAATAATTATATTATTTCTAATATAATATTAATTTTCATGTCTTTTATATTTTGATCAAAATTAATTAATATAACTGCTTATATTAATAAATTCGTGAAATATATACAATTAGTATTTTGTATGAATCAAATTCATATATTAATTATATTCTTTCCAAAAGAATATTAATTTCCATGTCTTTTATATTTTGACCTAAATTAATTAATATAATTATTTATATTAATAAATTTAGTAAATATATACAAATAATATTTCGTATGAATCAAATTCATATATTAATTTTATCTATGTTCTCTAATTTTGTACAACAAGTCTGTATATATAATGTGTTTAATATTTAACTATCAAGTTAAATTAGTTGAACAATTAATTTAATTCATATGACAACTAAATACAATACCAAATGTATTTTGATTCTGTTCGTTTCAACTATAGGGTGTGACCCTGTAGGCTCTTGTAACGTTGGTAGTAATACTAGAACGTTTCTAACATTACAAGCAATGGGTAGCATCTAGCAATGCATCATTGCCACCCAATTTAGAAGAAGTCATGATTCGACATAACCTTTTTGTGATAATATTTTCATGTATTATATCATTTTATCATCAATATCTAGATTTGACACAAGTCATCGAATAGTTACACTTGTATAGTCCAATATCATATTTATTGATTTTCTGAGCAGACTACAATAAACAAATAAGTGTGATATCTCATGTCAACTTATTCGAGCATGCCCATACATTTCTAGTCTCACTCCATCAAGAGGCCTAAGATATTACTCCCATTATGTAGGATGGATAAATCCTATATTAATCAACCATATCACACTACATAGATTATGGTATATCCAACATCAGTTGTAACGTCCCAAAGTAGACGCTGTAGTTTTTGCTTGAATTCATGTTGTGCTTGATCGGCTAACTATTGAGTGTGTTTAGGGTCCTAAGGAGGCCTGGGTTCGAGTTTGAGTCTGGGAAAAATTTTAGTTTTTGGCCCTTTGGTGGAGAGGGTTGTTGGCAGTAGGGCTAAAGTATAATTGTGTGTGTTAGGATGCCACAAGATGAGCTTGTAGCTCAGTGGCAGTGGCGTCATTGGGTAGGCAAGGAGAGTGGGGTTCAAATCCCACTAACTGCATTTGGAAGCTTTTATTTGTGACTTGAGAGGGGAGGAAGCAGAGTTCGGATCAAACTCTCCAAGGAGAGTTGGAGACTGGGTCAACAAGTTTGAATGGGAGGTTAGAAGTGATGCAAGAAGAAGATAGTGGAGGAAATCGTGGACATAGAGGAGAGTGAGAGTGTTGGCCAAATGTGGGGAAGTTGAATAGGGAAATTTCGGCCAAGAGTGGTCTTTTGGGAGTGCATATTTGGTTTTTGAGAGGGGAGAGTGCCGAATTTTCCATGGAGTTCTTTTGGGAGCATTATTAGGCTTTGTTTCTTTTTGGAATTTTTGTATTCTTTTCTTCCTTGTTTTATTTTCTCATTTGTTTCCTTGCTGAAATCTCATTTCTTTTCAGAGAGCAAGCTTTCTCATTTGTTGGCCGAATTCAATCTCCCTTTCCCGCTTGACTTCTTTTCTCTACCCTTCGAGTTAGCCGAATCCACCTTCTTCTTTATCCTCAACATCTTACTTTTGTCCTTTAGGTTGAGTAACCGAGATTAATCTCTTCTTATCTTCTTTTGTAGTCATATCTCTAGGGCCGTACTCAAGGAAACCTGTCTTGTCATATCTAAGGAGTAAGTATATTGGTTTTCTGTCAATTATTTTTGTGGGGGTTATCATTTTAGTCTCTAGAGCCGAATCTTCCCATCTTCTGTGGCTTTATTGGTTGGTATGTAGGTTCACTCGAGGTGTAGGAGGGGACAAGTGCTTTGAAGCAGTCAATACATAATCATAGCCTTAATCCGGTAGGTATACTCGCTTTGTATTTGTCAAGGGTGGACTTGAATCATATGTTGACTCTATTTCTTTTATTAAGAGGTGGTTTGTATCATAGAGTCCAATCAAGGATCCTTAATCTTCACGGATAATCGAAAAGGACTTAGCAAAACTCGGTAACAACAAGGTAGGAGTAAGTGTTGTTTCGGTTTGTTAGGGTAATAGGAGGATAACCCTCTTAATCGTTTGACTAACTATTGATCTTGTCTAACATAGGAACGGTGCTAAGGGATCGGTGGCACACTTGTAATCAAGGTGTGTAATCTCACACTCCTACTTGTTCTGTTAACGTGATGATTCATGAATCGGCTAAAAGCTAAAATACCAAAAAACTAGAATAACGACATCCGAGATCACTCGAGCGTGCGATCGCTCGTATTGGTAAATCGAGCCACGAACGTGGGAGATAGCCCTTTTGGGAGTGCCACGAATTCTCTCGTGGGACTGAGGCGGTAATGAGCCTTGTTGGGCCAAAGTGGGCCAAGTGGACCTACCAGGGTGAAATTCTTGGTAAGTGTCGGATGATAGACGCAGCTGCGAAGTCCGCAAAACTATGACCGAAAATGGAGGAATGGGCCACACGAGCGTGTAGGCTCGCTTAGGCCAAAATTAGGCTTTAGGCCCAATTGCACCGTATTGACCAAAAAGGGAACCTGTGTCACTCGAGGTGACAGTAGGCCTCCAAAAAGGCCAATAGGTGACTAAATGACCAAAATACCCTTGATGGGTAAAATTACCGAAATGCCTTTATTGGGTGAAATTACTAGATTACCCTCGATAGGTAAAAAATTACTGGAATACCCTTGAGGGGTGAATTTCTGTTGTAACCCCAACTGACCAAATGACCGTTTTACTCTTAGTGGTAGGATCATGGATGTATGGGTAGTAATTGTATGATTGACTTTGATGGTGATGCACTGAATACATGATTTAATTATGTGATAAATCATAATATATACATGTTTTAATACCACATTTAGCATATACATATTTTAATACCTCATTTAGCATACTTTTGGATGATTTATTCCCTGAATTGTAGAATTTGGTGCTCCTAATCCTTTAATTTCAAGTTTTATACTCAATAGAGCACCGGAGGAAAAAAAAGAACAAGAAACGGGCTGAAAACGGAGAATATGGGCCAAAGTACGAATTACACACGGCCGTGCCTCATTAGCAGATCTGACCATGACCTGCCCTCGATTCACACAGCCGTGCCACACGGGCGTGCCCCTACCGTAAAAAAGAAGAGTTTTATTCGGATTAGGGTACTTAGAGGCAAAGAAAGACATTCCAAGAGCCTATATAAACACCATAGAGGCCAACCTTTAGGGGGCGTTCAGCTAGGCCAAGGAGCCAAGCCAGAGGGGCCGAATTATGGGATTCACTCGAAAAGGGCCAGTTGATTCATCTCAAGAAGTCGGATTCATATTCAAGACCGAGGATCTCTCATTCAATTCCTTCAGGGGGTTTTAGGGTTTTTCCTATGTTTTATTTTATATTTTATTCTGAGATGTATTCTTTTATGATTATGAACTAAACCCCTCAAATGCTTGAGGGGGTGAAATCTAAGACGGATCTTGTTATTGTTTTCTGAGCTATATAAAACTTGATTTGTTCTTAACTATGTATTCATAATTCTTGCTTTGATATTTCAGGATATTGATTCAAGCATTCATGCCCTTTGGAAGAGGAGGAATATTCCCTGTTTAAGACTAGATCTAGCATAGTTAAGCGGAGTTTGTCGCAACCCTAGAGATAGGATGACGAAAATCTACCGGATTAGGGTCAAACCTAATATGAGAGTCCACAGATCGAGTTAATGGGATTCTAGGGGTTTTAATTAGAAAGATATTTCAATTAATCAACCTAAGGTTAGACGTTAGCATCCTCAAGAGAGGTATTGATATAAATTAGGGAATCCTACGGATGAAGTCAAGTGAATAAATCATCTGGTTCAGAGTTAGATAACAAGTGAAGTTTAGGTGGATTCTTTCTCGGGTATTGTCTTAATCAATTGGTTTTCCCATAAGTATTTTACCCAATTCCTTCTCTATGTCTTAACATCATTAGTTTAGTAGTTAGTTAATTTTAGATTAGATAACAATTCCCTTAATTCTTAGGTTGAATAATAAAAAGAAAGTTAGTATTAGTACTTTTGGTTCCTTTGGGTTCGACAATCTGGTCTTGCCACTAAACTATACTATTGTTCGATAGGTGCGCTTGCCTCAATTGTGGTGATAGTTAGTTTCTAGGCTCAATCATTCATTATATAAATTTTAAGACTGTTTCCATCATGCAATCAAGTTTTTGGTTCCGTTGCCAGGGAACTGAAATATTAAGAACGTTCAATTTTTATTACTTTAGCCATATTTTATTTTTTTGCAATTGAATTTTATTTTTACTTTTCTAATTTTCTTTTTCTTTTCCTAGCAGGTACCTCTAGTTTATGACTAGAAGGAACCCGGTAGGACCCTTAGTTTACAACAGTGATATTGAAGGTACGGTTCGTAGAAAATCATAGAGAAATAAGACGAAGCTTAAATTACATAGAAGAAGAGCAAGAGAACGAAATTTATACTACAGAAGATATGGCTGAGAATAATCCGCTACCTCAGGAGGTGGCCGAGAATCATGCTCCTCGAACTATGTATGATTATGCTAAACCTAATTTAACAGGAATTGAGTCAAGTATTGTTAGACCTGCTATTACTGCAAATAGTTTTGAACTTAAACCTAACACAATTCAGATGATACAACAATTTATTCAGTTTGATGGTTTGCAAGATGAAGATCCAAATAATCGCTTGGCGAATTTCCTAGAATTTTGCAATACTTTCAAAATAAATGGCGTTTCTGATGATGCCATCCGTCTTTAGTTATTTCCATTTTCTTTGAGGAATAAACCCCAAATAGTGGTTGAATTCTCTTCCACGAGGATCAATCACTACATAGGATCAATTGACCAAAAAATTTTTATTAAAATATTTTCCACCATCCAAAATGGCCAAGTTAAGGAATGGCATCTCTTCTTTTGTGTAGATGGATTTAGAGACACTTTACGATGCATGGGAGAGATACAAAGATCGATTGAAAAGGTGCCCACACTATGGATTACCCTTGTGGCTACAGGTCCAAACTTTTTACAATGGTGTGAACCCCTCAACCAGGCAGTTGATTGATTCAGCAGCCGACGGAACCTTGAATAACAAAACACCTGAGGCAGCCTATGAGTTTACAGAGGAGATGTCACTGAACAACTATCAGTGGCAAGTTACAAGAACAAGGCCAACAAAAGCAGCCGGAGTTTTCAACCTCGACACAATAACCATGCTATCAAACCAGGTTGAGATGTTAAATAAAAAGATTGATAGTTTTTATGGTTCTTCGCAGGTACATCCAACTATATAGTATGATATGAATGGAAGAGGGATGAGCAATACAGAATATCCACCTTACAACCCGAGCATTGAAAATGAGCAAGTTCACTATATGGGTAACAATTTTAAATCTCAAAATAACACTTATAGTAATACTTATAATCCAGGTTGGAGGAACCACCCCAATTTCTAATGGGGTGGTCAAGGAAATCAAAGACAACAACCCCCTCTAAACTTCCAACAACAGCCCTACCCACAGGAAAAGAAGCCAAACCTTAAAGAGAAGCTGACAAAATTCATAGCGGTGCCAGAAACACGTTTCCAAAACACCGAAACAACACTTAAAAATCAAGAAGCATCGATTTAAGGTGTAACACCCCAAACCCGGCCCATTCGTTACGACCGAATTTGAAATGCCACTGCAGAAAACATTTGAAATATTCTTACTTAAAAGAGAAAACCGTTAAAAATTTGTTGCCTTTAATAAATCATTCTCGTAATTTAAAATATTCTAAGTAAAAATTAAGTTATTATAAAAAATATCGGATTCAAAACTTTATTATGACTTTTGAGATTTAAATAGCTTTTAAATTTAAACTTACAAACTATTAACTCAATTATAAATCTAACTTAAACATAACAAAATTCAAATACTTTAAGGCCTTTATTACAATAATCCTTTACTAAAAAAAATACTGAATTTAATAAATTTTATTATATATTGAAACCAACTTCTTCTGCATGGGCCACCTCGTATCCACTCCAAACCCAATCCAAGCATCACATGCGATGTTGATAAAATTTTGGGTGAGTCATACGGACTCAGTGTGCAATTAGACCACTGAATTCCACCCACATGTCAAACCACATATTTACCCACATGTCAGATATTAATGCAACATTATTCACATGAGTTCACCTATTGGGCTTGGCCCACATTCACATCAATAGAGTTCACATATTGGGCTTGGCCCATAACCATAGGGTATTTGGTTTTAAAGAAAATAGGAAGGAATTTTGGCGTTGAAAGAAATAGAAGAAAGTAGAAGAGATTTCGGCAACTCACTTTACACCAATAGACCGAAACTTAAAAAACAAAAGAGAGGAAACAAGATCATTAACTAAGAATTTCAGCACTTATGCCTCACACCCCACAACCGAATATGCAAGCCCCTAGAGTCCAACAAACGGCCCCCATATCCCTACTTAGCAAATCCCAAATTAAACTTCTATTTTAACTCTTTAGCACCTTAACAAATAAAATAATCCTTCATATTATCCCATATCAAACTCCTATATTATCACCTATTTAAACTAAAATAAATAAAATAAATAAATTACATTTATCCAACCTTAGCCGAAAATCAACACTTCCCTACCTAATTAAAAGTCCAAAGTCGTCCAACACTCCTTCTTCTCTTGACGCCACCAAAGAAAAATAAAAGCACTCCCCTTGTTTGTCCACAAAAGTCGAACATGGGACTCATTGAGTCACCACACGCTACCGACCACTTCGCTGCTAGCTTCTTTGTGTCATAAACCCCAACAATTCCTTTTAAGAGCTCCTTCCTTAGCTCACCCTTGTCTTAACGCCAAAAGCAAAATAAAAACACTCCTCCCTGCTTCCCACATTGCTCGAACCTCCCCGCCAAGGCATCATTTCAGGCCCTTAAGTGGCACCTTGCAGCCACTTTACCAAGGCACTCTTTTTGTCCAAAAATCACTTCATATTTCCTTAAAGCCGTCTTTAGTCCAACTTCCTTTTGCCGTAAAATACAAAAAATAAAACACTCCCATTGCCCTCAAGACTCGACCTCTTCCCTCCTCAAGCCCCTTGCACCTTAGCGCCCCAAGCCACTTTGCCAATTAATTTCTTGTGTCCTAAACTCCACAAAATTTCCTTTAAGGCCTCCTTGCCTAGTTTTCCCCTTTCACTTAAAATTCCAATATTTTCTAAAGTTTTTCCCCTTCACCTAAAGTTCTCAAAAACTCCTAAAATATATCCAAACACACTCCAAGCCTACTATCACTTGAATTATGCATTAAATGCATAACCTCTAATCTAGGATGTTACAATTCTACCCTCCTTAAAAATAATTTCGTCCTTGAAATTACTTACTATCGAATAGTCGAGCATCCTAAACTCATCACACTACTCTATTGCTGCGTACACTGATCTAACACATTTTTCTCGAAACCATCTCAAGATTCGCATTCAAGATTCCATACACTTTACTAACATTATAAAAATGAGCTAACTTCGTAACAATCAAGGCAATAAAGAGATTCAAGGATTAGGGAACATACTCGATCCTATCTGGCTCAACTTCCTCCTTGCTACAACTGTTTGCCTAAGCCATCCTTGGTTGCCTCACATCTGAGCCTTCAGCACCTCTGCTTGGGGTTCCACGACCTTGGCCTCGAGCCCTATCCATCTCTTGAGGACATTTCTTAACCAAATGAGCCTTAAATCCACACCAAAAACATTTCTTACTATTCCCCCAACATTCTCCTACATGAGCTCTCCCACAATGAGCACATGTACCATTCTGATTCTCAGCGACTGGTACAGGTGCACGTACAGAATTCTTAATCATTGGCCTCTTTTGAAAATCTCCAGACTATTCTGACGATCTAAAACTTCTCTTATTTCGGTTCCTATTCTTTTCTCAGTTCTGTCTCACAGACTTCTTAACTTCTTCAGCTATCCGAGCCTTCTCCACTAGAACAGCAAAGTCTCTTTCTCTTTGCGGAGCAATCAACACTCGCAGCTCATCCCGTAATCCATCTTCGAATCGAACACACCTTTCGTAATTAGTAGCCACGATCTCCTTAGCATACTGACTTAACCGCACAAATTCTGCTTCATACTCTGCTACCGACATACTTCCTTATACCAAGTTCAGGAACGCTTTCCTTTGTGAGTCTAAATAACTAGCTCCCACATACTTTCCTTCAAACTTAACTTTAAAATACCCCCAATCCAATCGATCCGCAGGGGTACCTTGCCTGACAGTGAGCCACCATCGATAAGCTTTATCTCAGAGCAACGAGACAGCACCTTTAAGCTTTTCCTCAGCAGTTAAATCCAAATCGTCCATAATCCTTTCAACTGCTTCTAGCCAATATTCCGCCAGGTTCGAAGCTACTCTTGACACTCCTCTAAAAATCTCGGCTCCGTTTGACTTAAGTCTTTCAGGCACTGATTTTCGGGTTCCATTGCCCACATTAACTCCCGCGACTCGCTCTAGCACTCGTAGCATAGCCAACAATACTGCATCATCTCCTCCAGTCTGATCTTGATCCTCGCGCCCTCACCGGTGGCGGCACATCACTTTTCGACCCATGGCTGACCTTCTCGGTTTCGACATTTGCGGCTTACCTCGACCATGTCCACTAGAATTCATTACTAACGTCGCAATTTAATCTGACTAGAAAGTTTTATGCGTTAGTACTTTGTTCCACTGTTTATTCATGAACAGTTTTATGAAAAGGAGTTTAATAGTGGTTCTTTCGATCAATCATAGTCTTAGTTTCAAGTTTACTATTCTAGTTCAGAGATTCACATTCACATTCACATTCATCCATCTCGATAGAGACACATTCATTCATCATTAACATTCAATCACACTTCCATGGGCATTTTTGACCATACCCAACCTAGGGGTAATTTCGTCATTTTTCCTACAAGGGTATTTTGGTAATAAATCGAGGTTAATTCGAAAATATTTTACAAACCAAAGGTATTTTAGAATTTACAAAACCTCGGGGGTTATCCTAAAAATTTGTTTTCCAAATCAGAGGTGTTGCAAAAATTTCAGAAATCGGGGTTATTTCGGTAATTTTGGAAGTCAAGGGCATTTTCAGAATTTTCCAAATCAGGTATCTTGATATTTGTAAAATGAAGTTTTTGGTATTTTGTAAAGTAGAAACATTTTAGCAAAAGTCGAGGGTATTTTGGAAATCTTAAAAACTAAGGGTATTTTAGTAATTTACAACACAGAGGCATTTTATTAATTTTTCTCAAATCAAAGTACCTTGAATTTTCGCAAAATAGAGTTTTTGGACACTTTTTCAAAATAGAGAAATTTTATTAAAATCGAGGGTGATATGGCAATTTTAGAAACTAAGGGCATTTTTGTAATTTTATCACCAGGGGTATTTTAGTAATTTGGCACACCGAAAAATTTTTTTGAGAAATTTTCAAAATAGATTTTGTTACAAATCGAAGGGGTAATTTAAGAATTTAAAACTAAGGTGTTTATAAACAAGATGGCTAGTCCCTTTCGGGTTTTAATTATCGGTTTAGCCTGTGAATAAGTCCTCTTGGTTAGGGTGAACTGTAGCTACGCACCAGGTAGGATTCGAGTAAAGAGGAGGTGAGTCGCTAGGACTGCTTAAGTACCAAACTCTTACTGAATCCACTCCTAGACATGCGCACATTGGTTGCCACACCTTAACTCGTCGACTTAGACACAGGTTTGTTTGATTGTCCTTAAGTTTTATGCATATGTTTGAGTGTCCCAGCCCTAAGGTTCAGCAGATCCTAGTTCACTAATCTACGTTCCCAAATATGCCCATAACATTTCATATACAAATCACTACAACAATTAGAGGTACTTACCTGGTGGACTTCGGGTCGGAGACTTAGTGGGCCATGCCAGAAAAACCTGCTTAATTCACAAAAATTCTTTTTGGACTTAACTTTGAAAATGTTTTGGGCCTTCAACCCAAGGCCGAGGGTTTAAAACTGGGCTCTGATACCAAACTGTAACACCCCAAACCCGGCCTATTCGTTACGACCAAATTTGAAATGCCATTGCGGAAAACGTTTGAAATATTCTTACTTAAAAGTGAAAACCGTTAAAAATTTGTTGCCTTTAATAAATCATTCTCGTAATTTAAAATATTCTAAATAAAAATTAAGTTATTATAAAAAATACCGAATTCAAAACTTTATTATGACTTTTGAGATTTAAATAGCTTTTAAATTTAAACTTACAAAATATTAACTCAATTATAAATCTAACTTAAACATAACAAAATTCAAATACTTTAAGGCCTTTATTACAATAATCCTTTACTAAAAAAAATACTGAATTTAATAAATTTATTATATATTGAAACCAACTTCTTCTACATGGGCCACCTCGTATCCACTCCAAACCCAGTCCAAGCATCACCTGCGATGTTGATAAAATTTTGGGTGAGTCATACAGACTCAGTGTGCAATTAGACCACTGAATTCCACCCACATGTCAAACCACATATTTACCCACATGTCAGATATTAATGCAACATTATTCACATGAGTTCACCTATTGGGCTTGGCCCACATTCACATCAATAGAGTTCACATATTGGACTTGGCCCATATTCACATCAATAGAGTTCACATATTGGGCTTGGCCCATAACCATATCACATTCTTATAATAGGGTAATTAACCACATGTTTCCACATACCGGGCTTGGCCCATTTCCATATTAATCCACATATCACATATTGGGATTGGCCCATTTTCACATATATTCATATCACATGTTATGCAATTATGAAGCCCAACCCAGCCTAGGGTCCATCCTCTACACACCCCCGTATCCAGCCTACCACACACTAGGGGATTATTAAATCACCCTCTCCTTTTCACTCCAAAAGGCAACAAATGACGTCCACGCGAACTTAATCACAAATAATACACAACGTGACCTCAGTCAACGTCAATCCACGATGTAGCCAAAGCTAACATCAAAACCACGATGAGCATAAAGCCATCAATAACCACGATATGGAACATAGCCTATATCAACCATGATGAGGCACAGAGCCATTCATCAAACCACGTACTCGAAGTACACCCTGTCCTTCTTTTATAACCCACCCATGCACATGCATCATAAAATAATGCCATGATGATATTGCATGTACATGTTATTTAGCACATTTTCACATATTCATAACAATAGTCACATTTCATCAGATTTGGTACTTACCGGATTATTGACATACCCCTTGAGGGTATCCATATCACAATTTCCACTGCACTAGTTAGCACATTCATAACACACATACAGATATCACATACAATTCTAAACCCGAAAAATGGTAGGCTAATTACACACCTGACTATTTAGGGAAATCCTTAGCTACTTGAATTTAACACGATCCCGGAACTTCCTCTTATTCCTGTCGATTTGGCCCTAAATACACATAGCCAAAATCGGTCACACTTAATACCAATAATATGGCCTTAGGCTAAATACCACAACCACTTACCTCACTTATCCAAATCCCGAAAAGCCACTCATTGCTCTTGAAACTGTCAAAATCCCTATTTAACAAATGTTAGAATTGGCCTACCACATAAATCCATAGAAACTAACCCTTTTCCGAATAGCACATACTACTTACCTTAATGACTTCAAATTTTGGAAGGTCTCCTTACTCCCTTAACGCTATTTTCCCTTGTCTACACAAGACGAGACATGAAATCAAGGCCCTACTAAGGTTCGGCCAACCCAAATACCAAGGCTTACCATTTCTTTCGGCATACTAAAAGAGAAAGAACCCAAAGTCGATTATTAAGGAAGAATACACTTACCACCACCACGCGAATCATTCACTAACTCCCAATGTCAACAGGATAGAAAAGATGTTGACTTCCGGCTTTTGAAACTTACGATAGAAGAAAAAAATAAGGCCTTCTTTGAGATTCGGCTATGGCCATTAATAAAATAAAATAACAATGGAAGGAAGAGCACTTACAAGATCCGGCTGAGCCTTTAGAGAGATGATTGAATATTCGGCTTTCACAAAGAACTGATATGGAGTTTGAAGAAAAGAGATTAAGAGAATGTGAGAGGTTTATGAGAATCGGCCATGGTGAACAATGGTAGATGCAATATTCGGCTATCACTCTTAGTGTCAAAAGGTATTTGGTTTTAAAGAAAATAGGAAGGAATTTTGGTGTTGAGAGAAATAGAAGAAAGTAGAAGAGATTTCGGCAACTCACTTTACACCAATGGACCGAAACTTAAAAAAACAAAAGAGAGGAAACAAGATCATTAACTAAGAATTTCGACATTTATGCCTCACACCCCACAACCGAATATGCAAGGCCCTAGAGTCCAACAAACGGCCACCATATCCCCACTTAGCAAATCCCAAATTAAACTCCTATTTTAACTCTTTATCACCTTAACAAATAAAATAATCCTTCATATTATCCCATATCAAACTCCTATATTATCACCTATTTAAACTAAAATAAATAAAATAAATAAATCACATTTATCCTACCTTATCCAAAAATCAACACTTCCCTACCTAATTAAAAGCCCAAAGCCGTCCAACACTCCCCTTCTCTCTTGACGCCACCAGCAAAAATAAAAGCACTCCCCCTTGCTGTCCACAAGAGCCGAACATGGGACCTGCTGGAGTCACCACATGCTACCAGCCACTTCGCTGCTAGCTTCTTTGTGTCATAAACCCCCAACAATTCCTTTTAAGAGCTCCTTCCTTAGGTCCCCCTTGTCTTAACGCCAAAAGCAAAATAAAAACACTCCTCCCTGCTGCCCACGTTGCTCCAACCTCCCTGCTCAAGGCATCATTTCCAAGCCATTAAGTGGCACCTTGCAGCCACTTTACCAAGGCACTCTTTGTGTCCAAAAACCACTTCATATTTTCTTAAAGCCGTCTTTAGTCCAACTTCCTTCTTGTAGCAAAATACAAAAAATAAAACACTCCCATGCGCCTCAATACTCGACCCTCTTCCCTCTCAAGCCCCTTGCACCTTAGCGCCCCAAGCCACTTTGCCAATTAATTTCCTGTGTCCTAAACTCCACAAAATTTCCTTTAAGGCCTCCTTGCCTAGTTTCCCCTTTTCACTTAAAATTCTAATATTTTCCAAAGTTTTTCCCCTTCACCTAAAGTTCTCAAAAACTCCTAAAATATATCCAAACACACTCCAAGCCTACTATCACTTGAATTATGCATTAAATGCATAGCCCCTAATCTAGGATGTTACATAAGGGATCGACAACTAGTTTGGGAAACTCACTAAGGTGATCTCCGAACGACCACAAGGTAGCTTGCCAAGTAACACTGAGACTTACCCAAAGGAAAAACTTCAAGCCATAACAGCTCATGACAGTGAAGGGTTAGTGGAGTCTGAATCTGGGCCAAGGCAAGAACCTGTGGTAAGTGAAGGTAAAGTTGAGGAAAGCCAAGAAAAACCAAAATCGGTAATTAAAGAGTACCAACCTCGAATATCATACCCTAATGCGATGAAGAAAGATAATACAAACGAATAATTCAGTAAATTTTTTTAAACTTTTAAAGAAATTACATATTAACTTATCGTTTCTTGAAGCTCTTTCACAGATGCCAGATTTAAGGAAATTTTTAAAAGAGCTTTTGACAAACAAGCGGATGTTAGATGAGGAATCACATGTGGAACTAAACGCAGTGTGCTCAACAATGTTACAAAACAAACTACCACGAAAATTAAAAGATCCAGGGAGTTTTACGATTCTATGCTTAATTGGTGGTTTATCTATTGATAATGCTTTAGTTGATTTGGGGGCAAGGATCAATGTTATGCCTTATAAAATATTTAAACAGTTAGGTCTAGGGAAACCCAAACAAACTAGGATAAGTATTCAATTAACTGATAAGACTATTAGAATTCCTAAGGGTATAATTGAAGATGTACTTGTAAAAATTGGCAAATTCATAATCCCAGTAGACTTTGTTGTTTTAAACATGGATGAGGACAATAGTATCCCTTTAATTTTAGGAAGACCATTTTTAGCAACTTTCAGAGCTAAAATTGATGTTGGTATAGGTGAACTCACACTTCGTGTAGGTGACGAATCAATCAGTCTTCAAGCTCTCGACTCAGCTAGGACATCGAGTGATAAAGGTGAGAACTTAAATTCTATTGATAATCATTTGGTTCAACATTATTTATAGGAAGTACCACAAAATCACATAACTGAGCCAGATCTTAGACCTCGTATTGATAAAGAAGTAATTTAGAAGGAACGAAGGCTTCAGGTCGATGAACTAGACGAGTGGAAAGCGTATTTCAAGGAGAAATCAAAACCACTAGAAGTGAAACTGAAGGAACCCTTAGACCAGCTTATAGGAATGTCAAATCACTTCAAAATAGGAGATCAGGTACTGGTAGAGAAAATAGACCCTCGAACCGCCACTTCAGACCTCAATACGAACGAATAGATCCCCTTTAAGGTACTTAATGTCTTCCCTTACGGAATAGTCGAGGTAAGTAATTCTACATTCAGCACTTTTAAGGTAAATGTCACTCTACTCAAACTATATAATGATACCATGAGAAAGGATTTCCACCTCCACAAACCACCATGATTATGTGAATGAGAGGTGAAGTCGAGCTTAAGATTTTAAACTAGCACTTCTCGGGAGGCAATTTGAGCACTAACCCCATTAAATTTTACATTTATTTTATTTTTATCTTCTTTCTTTTAGCACCTAACTATAAACTAATCAAAGTGCAGATTTTCATACAACACGGTCTTGCACACGACCGTGGCCGCGGCCGTGGCCGTGTGGACACTATGGATTTTAGTACTGGCATGGTAGAGATAGTACGAAATAGGACAAAAATATTTTCAAGCCACGGGTTCTGACTAAACACCACGGCCGTGCGACGCAGCCGTGGTCGACACTATTTTAACAACACGGGTGTGGCGACCTGCACACAGGCGTGGAAGAAGCGAATGAACCACCACACGACCGTGCGATATGGTCGTGTAACTTGACACGCCCATGATACACGAGCATGGGGATGTACCAGAGCTGAATTTTTTATTTTAAACACTCCCTCCCCTTCTCTCCTACTCCCCACTCCCCTTCTTCCATAACCTCTACACTCCCCTCCCTTTTCATTTTCCTCATTCTTCATTATTCAATCTTTTTGATCTACACCCTATCAATGTCAAAGAAGTGGAAGGATCCTAGCATAGTCACCTTGTCCGAGACTGATCTACATAAGTTCATCCCGACTGCTTCACTAACTCGACAGGAAAATGACCTTTGAGTCTATTTAATCTTTCTTTTTCTTTTCTCTTCTCCTTTAATTTCTTTATATTTATTTCTCTTATACTAAATTTATTTTATTTTATTTTAGTTTCTTGGTTTGAGGTTCTTCAGGCTGCTTAGGAATCACACACCATGGCCTTAGAAATCACACCCACATCGCGAACCATCTAACAATAAGGACTTTTCAGTCCATTAATCTTTTCTTTTAGTATTATTTCACTTTTTACACTCTTTCTTTCTATTTTTCTTTTCTTTAAATATAAAATTAGTATATTTAGGATTATTCTTATTATTTACTGGCTAATTCTTCACGAGCTTCTCAATTTCTTCATCTAGCACAGAGATTGTTGGCGGCCACTACACCACCACTAAAGATGCACCCTCTAACTTATTTGTCACCTTTGAATCAAGTTTCCATACCTCCAACTCAAGGAACCCATCCAAAAATTCAGGAAGTTTCACTTCTCTCCTTAACTTTTGAATTTCTAACTATATTATGAATATATATCTTTGTACATTGAGGGTAATGTACATCTTAAGTGTATGGGTGAAATTTATTTAAGAAAAGTTCCTAACTTTTTGCATTATTCTATAATCCCTGAATGATATCTTGTCTTAAGTAATTTACTCATATCACTAATTAGAACGAAACTTTTGTTGATTTATGATTTTTATTGATATGTTTTAAATTAAGTCATAGTTAATTGTGCATTGATGATTTAAAACTTAAGACACTAGAGAATCAAGCATGATGAGTCTATTTTCAAAAATTAAAATTTTGTTAAGTTGTCTACCTGAATCTAATTATTACCTTGAAGTTTGAAATTTACAAGGTTGATATCAAAAACCCGTAATTCTTGTGAGATCTTGAGCCTTTTAGAGCATACAATCTTTCGTGCATACTTTATTGATTATGAATGTGTCAACATTGATTTGTTATTCTAGAACTTGCTTCTATTATACATGTCAAGACCACATCATTGATTTGATATATAAAGATGATAAAGGCACTTAGGATTTAACCCACTTACTCCACTAAAAGCCTACCCTCACAATTAACCCTTAGTGAACCCCTTTGATCCTAACAACCCTTTTATTGATTCACCCGCTAATATTAACCTAAAACCCATCTTCTATTTGTTATCACCATTTCTCTTGACTACCCTTCTATCGAGACTTGATTTGATCAGTTGTCTAATTATTTTATTTCAGTATTTGAATTCATCTTATATTATGTACTTATTTTGATTTGTTAAAAAAAATGTTGGAAAGTTTTTCATTATTATTTTTATGTTGTTTGAGCTTAAGCAATTAATTTCATATTTTGAAAAGAAGCTCGTATTATTAGTATTATTAGTTTTTAATTGATGTAATTATTCAAGTTTAGTTCATTTTTCTAATTAGGTAAATTGTCAATTCAATTTCGATTCGAACCCTTTAATTTAGCCTTTATCCACACCTTTAACCTAAACATCATTACAACCCTTTAAAAACCTTTTGATTTATGTATCATCTCATTTTATACTGGTGGAGATTTGATTTTCATGCAAGCCTATGGTAATAACTTTTCATGTTTGACTGATGAGTGCTTTATTTTGATCCTTAAACACCTTGAGTGATTTGAGTGAATCTTTAGTAAGGATGTCAGTCCTTGTCAATTTTGAAGAAAAACTAATGATTCAGATAAGGGGAAACACCTATATTTTCATGCTACAAAAACTATGACTTTGATCGTTTGAATCTTCAGGATTATTTGAGTTAAATTATCCATGTATAAATTATCTATGAATTATGATGAAACACTATTGATGAATAATATGAATTAAGGAAGTTCGTGTTAATTGTGAGTTGAGATTTTTGCTTGAGGACAAGCAAATGCTTAAGTGTGGGGGTATTTGATAAACCGTAATATATACATATTTTAATCCCATATTTAGCATACTTTTGGATTATTTATTCCTTGAATTGTATAATCTGGTGCTCTAATCCTTTAATTTCATGTTTAATACTCAGGAGAGCACCGGAGGATGAAAAGAACAAGAAACGGGCCAAAAACAGAGAAAATGGGCCAAAGTACGAATTACACACGGCCTGGGCCCAAAACACATAGTCGTGCCTCATTCGCAGATCAAAACACGGCCTGGACCCGATTCACATGGCCATGCCACACGGGCGTGTCCCTGCCGCAACAAAGAAGAGTTTTATTCGGATTAGTGTACTTAGAGGCAAATAAAGACATTCCAAAAGCATATATAAACACCCTAGAGGCCAATCTTTAGGGGGAGTTCAACTAGGCCAAGGAGCCAAGCTAGAGGGGCTGAATCGTATTCACTCAAAGAAAGCCAGTTGATTCATCTCAAGAAGCCGGAGTCATACTCAAGACTGATGATTTCTCCTTTAATTCTTTCAGGGGGTTTTAGGGTTTTCTTATGTTTTGTTTTATATTTTCTTCTGAGATGTGTTCTTTTATGATTATGAACTAAACCTTTCAAATGCCTGAGAGGGATGAAACCTAATACGGATCTTGTTTTTGTTTTCTAAGCTATATGATAAATACTTGATTTGTTCTTAACTATGTGTTCTTAATTCTTGCTTTGATATTTCAAGATATTGATTCAAGTATTCATGCCCTTAGGTAGAGGAGGAATATTCCATGTTTAAGAGTAGATCTAGCATAGTTAAGTGGAGTTGATCACAACCCTAGAGATAGGATGACGAAAATCTACCGAATTAGGGTCAAACCTAATATGAGAGTCCATAGATCGAGTTAATGTGATTCTAGGGGTTTTAATTAGAAAGATATTTCAATTAATCAACCTAGGGCTAGACGTTAGTAGCCTCGAGAGAGGTATTAATATAAATTATACAATCCTATGGATCAAGTCAAGTGAATAAATTGTCTGGTTTAGAGTTAGACAACAAGTGAAGTCTAGGTGGATTCTTTCTGAGATATTGATCAATTGGTTTTCCCACAAGTATTTTCCCCAATTCCTTCTCTGTGTCTTAGCATCTTTAGCTTAGTAGTTAGTTAATTTTAGATTAGATAACAATTCCCTTAATTGTTAGGCTAAATAATAAAAAGAAAAATAGTATTAGTACTTTTAGTTCCTTTAGGTTCGACAATTCGGTCTTGCCACTAAACTGTACTACTGTTCGAAGGGTGCACTTGCCTTAATTGTGCTGATAGATAGTTTCTAAGATCGATCATTCATTATATAAATTTTAAGACTGTTTCCATCACGCAATCATTATGACATGCCATACTGCATGGGGTGAGTTATGGATTTTAGAGGAAGCACGGTACTGGTGATCTAGTGGCTCTTGCCACATATACTGATTTTAGTGGCTAAGCCACGTATACAGTTATTAGCAATTAGACTACGTTATTGGTGTGCTGGTTGGGTGGGTTGACTTGGTCCCCTCATGGTGTGTTGGTTGGTACGGGTGGTGTGTTGGCTGGACTGGGGTGGGTCATATGTTTCTTTTGCATATCATAGGGCTTAGGCCCAGACTGCTACTGAATAAGGCTTAGGCCTAGACTACTACTGAATAGGGCTTAGGCCCAAACTGCCACTGAAAGGGGTTTAGGCCCAGTCTGATACTTCATGGGCTTGGGCCCAAACTGTGACTGTGATAGGGGATTACACACTAAGTTCTCGTAACTCATCCTCTCTCTTTATCTGTGCAGGTAATCCCTAGCTTTAGAGGATTTAGAGCTGCGAAGGACTCGGAGGTGGCCATCGTCCAACATATTTTTGGGTTAAATTTAGCGACTTTATTTTAGTTTATTCTATTTTAATTCTTGGGTTAATAATTTTTGTAATAAGGCCATTGGGTTTTCTTTCTAACTTTTATTTGGTACTTCTTTTAATTACAAACTGCTAGTTCATTAAACACAAGTTTTTAAAGTAATAACTACTATTTTCAAATATCACATTTCCGTAACTGTTTAAATCAAACTTCCGAAACAAACAAGGTTTTAAAAATAATAATATTTTTGTAATAGAATGACTTTGAGCAAATCTTGTTTTATTGATAAGAAAGGAAAATGGGGATGTTTAAACGGTAGAAAGGCTTAATTTGTAGAAGGGTTTTTTTTAGGAACACATAGTTTTCAAACAAACACTTGATGTGGAACGCTAGATCTGATCATAACGTTTAGGCCAGCTTTGGGGTGTTACATTTAGTGGCATCAGAGCCAGGTTGCAAAACTCGACTGTGGAATGGGTTTTGAAAAAATTTCTCCTTAACTATTTATTTTGGTTTGGAAAGTTATAGTGTTATTGAAAGTGTGGCACACCGAGCCTCTAGCACCAAATTCGTAAGTTTTCTAACACTATACTTTATTCTATACTAAAATGATTGTACTGAGAAACTACTAGGGATAGTAGTAGTATAGTGAAACTCCATAGTTAGAGAAACTGAGACTAAAGAAGGTTGGAAACTGTAGTAAATTCAATCTACGAGAATAACCCCTAATTACTGTCTTTAATAAAATACCCGTTAATGATTATAAGAACTATAAGCTTATTTATAAAACTTTTTAATCAGAAAATACGCTACATTGATATGAGTACAAGAGGTCATGGAAGGGGTACACGTGGCCATGGTAGAGGCCAAGGTGCTAGGGCTTTGCCTCAGCATCAGGACACATGCCTAATAGGGAAGCGTTGGCATCACTAGTGACTGAGACGGGGTCTCATGACCGAGTTGATGGGGATGATGTCCTATCTCAAGCGATGCTACGATTTCTGAAAAGGGTTGCTGGAGCAAGTACTAGGTCAGTGGACAGAGGGTCAATCTCTAAATGACTTTGATCAAACGGGGCAAAAATCTTTAGGAGCATTTCTGGTGTAGCTTCGAATGTAGCAGAATATTGGTTAGAGGCCGTCGAGTAAATCATGGATGATCTTGACTGCACAATGGAGCAAAAATTGAAAGGAGCAGTGTCTTTACTGCGAGATGAGGCATATCAATGGTGGCTTACCGTGAGGGAAGGCACGCAGGTCGACCGTGTGACATGGGACTTCTTTAAGGCGGCCTTCCAAGGAAAATATGATGGGGCGAGTTACGTGGATGCTCGGAGAAAGGAATTTCTGAGTCTGGTTCATGGGAATAAGTTTGTAGCAAAATATGTGGCAAAGTTTCTACGGTTGAGCCAGTATTCTCGGGGCATAGTCGCGACTGAGTATGATTGCTACGTGTGGTTTGAGGATGGTCTCTGGGATGAGTTGCGGGTACTGATAGCCCCGCAGAGGGAAAGACTTTGCTACCCTGGATGAGAAGGCTAAGATTGTCGAGGATGTGAAACGCTCAGAGCGTCAGAACCGTGAACAAGATCGGGGCAAAGGTAAGAGGAATTTTGGGCCTTTAAGTTCTTCTGGTGGTCCTAGGTTTGATGGGCCAGCCCGAACTGGGGTTTCTAATGTTGCGGTCAGAAAGCAGCCTTGCACTGAGTGTGGGAGATCTCATCTGGGAGAGTGTTGGAAAAGAACTGGGGCGTGTTACAGATGTGGGTCCAAGGATTATCAGGTTAGAGACTGTACTCAGAGGCTCATTCAGATGGAAGCTGCAGGTCAGGGTTATGTGCAGCTAGGGAGAGGTGGTTAGTAGCCACCGAGAGCCCATGGTCCAGCCAGAGGGGAAAAGGGTTTGGACAAGGTCAAGGAGCACCTGGTAGAGTCTTTGGCAACCTGAGGCGAGACGACCCGGTGTTGGTGTATGCTACTGTTGAGAGGAGGATGGCGGCCTTTGACATCTTAACTGGTATGTTTCTCATTCATAATGTACCATATACAGCTTTAATTAATATTGGGTCTACGCTCTCGTATGTTGCATGTACTGTGTCGGGATTATTGGGCATACCATTTGAACTTACCGATAGAGAAGTGTCGGTGATTAGTCCACTGAAACAGTCGGTTAGAGTGAACAAACTGCTTAGAGATGTGCCCCTAGAGGTCCAAGGGGTTATCTTTCTGGCAGATTTGATGGAATTACCGTTTGCCAAATTCGATCTCATTTTGGGCATGGATTGGTTGGTGAAACACCGTGCGAATTTGGATTACACTGCTAAGCGTATGGTATTAAAGCCTTTAAAGGTCGAGGAGGTATTCCTGATGGGGGATCGAAGGGATTGTTTATCCAATGTGATTTCTGCATTAAGGGCCGAGAAACTGGTTCACAAAGGTTGCGAGGCATTTCTAGCATATGTCAGCGTATCTGATGTTAAGGGTCCGTCTGTTGATGATGTCAGAACTGTAAAGGGATTTTTGGATGTATTTCTGGAAGAGCTTCTAGGGTTGCCTCCTAGTTGTGAGGTTGAATTCGGCATTTCACCCTTATAGGATGGAGCTGAAAGAATTGGTGGAATTAAAGGCCCAAAACCAAGAGCCACTAGATCAAGGATTCATCTGACCGAGTGTGTCTCCTTGGGGAGAACCAGTATTGTTCGTGAAGAAGAAGGATGGATCAATGCGCATGTGTATTGATTATCGTCAATTGAACAAACTGGCGATTAAGAACAAGTACCCTTTACTAAGAATAGACGATTTGTTTGATCAGCTGCGAGGAGCTTTGATTTTCTTTAAGATATATCTAAGATCGGGGTATCATCAGCTAAAGATTAAGGAGGCAGACGTGTACAAGACTTTATTTCGGACTCGTTATGGACATTACGAGTTTCTGGTCATGTCGTATGGGCTAACGAATGCACCAGCTGCTTCCATGGATATGATGACCCAAGTGTTCCAACCCTATTTGGATCGATTCATGGTGGTGTTTATAGATGATATTCTGGTGTATTCAAGAATCGAGAAGGAGCATGATTCGCATCTCTGAATTATTCTACAAATATTCAGAGAAAAATAGCTTTATGCCAAATTCAGCAAGTACGAATTTTGGCTGAGAGAGGTGACATTTTTGGGTCATGTCATGTCTGCAAAGGGGATTAGGGTTGATCCTCGGAAAGTTGAAGCCGTATTGATTGGAAGCCACCAAAGTCAATATCTGAGATTTGAAGTTTTCTAGGTCTGGCCGGGTATTACAGACGGTTCCTTGAGGGGTTTTCACTAATTACTGCACCCCTAATTAAGATACTGCGTAAAGAAGTACCATTTGTTTGGACTGATAAACAACAGGAGAGTTTTGAGAAATTGAAGAAGATTCTGACTGAAGCCCCGGTATTAATTCAGCTAGAGGCTGGAAAGGAATTCCTTGTTTACTATGATACGTCATACACGGGTTTGGATGTGTACTGATGCAGGAGGGTAAGGTGGTGGCTTATACGTCCCATCATCTTAGGCCGCACGAGGTGAATTATCCTACTTATGACTTGGAATTAGCTGCGATGGTATTCGCACTAAATATTTGGAGACACTACTTGTATGGGGAGAAATCGATCGTTTATACCGACATAAAAGTCCCAAGTACCTCCTTACCCAGAAGGAGTTGAACCTTAGGCTGTAACACCCCTTACCTGTAATCTCTGCCAAAATCGGGCACGAGATGTTACCAAACAATTTACCTGATTGCCACTTAGGCTCAACGTGACTACTTTTCTCAAATCGCTTCAACTACTTCACACTCAACCTATGAGATCTCAATCGTACCTACGAGAACTCACGGGATCATATCAAAATATTATGGTCTATAAAAATTCTTTACATCTAAACAGGGAGTACACGCCCCTGCTACATGACACACATGCTCGTGTGTAGTCACACATGCCCATGTGCTCACACCGTGCCTAAAAACTCCAATCTTCTACCAAAACTCACACGGCTAGGGCACGCCCATGTACCCTTGCAACATGCCCGTGTCTTCTGCCCGTGGGGAGTTACTGACTAATTTAACACGACCTGGACACACCCGTGTCTCCTAACCTTGTATCTTACACGATTCATGCACACGGCCATTGGATTTGCCCGTCGCCTATTCTAATTAGTAATAATAAGGTGCAGGGTTAGCATGGCCTAGACACATGCCCGTGTGTCTACCCGTGTGGCACATGAAGGCTATTTGCCAAGCTTCTAGCATCCCTTTATCTTACTCTACATGGGTTTATTCAACAAACTAACAAACCTCTCTTAATGCACATGCACTCACATTGATAACTTTGAAATTTCATAAATGATAAAATATGCCATCATTCTTGGTAATTTACAAAATTAATGTCTTAGCAAGAGCCAATATACCTTTGGTCAAAATAACAAGATAATCTAACTAGTCTAGTCTTATACATGCCATATACAAAATTACTAATCTAATTATACCAAGTAGCGAGATAGTGTGGGTGGTCTTCTAGTTATACGTATCCCTACTCGGCTCTTAAGCCCTATAAGACAAGGGAAAGAGAGAGGAGTAAGCTTGAAGCTTAGTAAGTTCACATGTAAACAATATAACACTCTAAAATGAATAAAACATTTTTATAGCATTATTTGCTAAGCAAGAAATCAATCTACATTCAGGATTAGGCTTACTCATTTCCTCCATTTACACATCCTAATCACATCACAAGCATAATGCATACATTCAATAACGATTTCCCTGCACTGAGCATCACAAGGTCACTTAGTGTAACACATCACCATATCAAAATACATTACCCGTAGTCACATTACCCGATGGTTTCGCACTTAGCCCACCATCAGTCTTCATTAGGGTGGTATCACATGTAGCCCACCAAGAAGGTTAATTACGGTGGCATCACACACAGCCCACCAGAAAAGTTATCAGATGATGGTATCGCACACAGCCCATCGTAATTAAACAATAAGGTTGTATCGCACTTAGCCCACCATCAAAATTTGATATAACACACCTACCTATCTATTCCATCATTCATACAAGAATTATTCATTAACTACCACTTTTTATCTACTTGAATTATACATGTTCTCAATTATTCTATGCACTGATTAACAACAATAATGTGCATGTAAAATGTATCGTTTACACGTAAACTTACCTCGATGCAAAATGTGTTACCTAGCGATTTACTCAATCACCTTGCCTTTCCCATGGTCAAGGATGATTCCGCTCTCTTCTTGATCTATAACAATGAAATTTGTTCATTTAGGACATTATATGATTAATATACATCAAATTCTACAATTGGGCTAAAATGACCATTTTGCCTTTATATATTGGAAAAATTACGATTTTGCCCCTAGGCTCTTAAATCATTTTCATCACATTTTCCCCTTAAACAAGCCTAGCTGAACATTTATTCCTCTTTCAACAACCCACAAATCTAACTATTTAATGCATTTATTTCCAACTTACAACATTTACAACTTAGTCCCATTTAGGTGTTTTCATGACAACACCTTTCACAAAAGTTGTCTCTAACCTCCCTATCATTCATTTTCTTCCATAAAAACTCAACTAAAAACATAAACTCTCTCATGGAAAGTCTCTAAACTTTTAACCATTTCACAATTTAGTCCCCTCATTAGTTAGCTTAGGCTTTGGGGACACCAAAAGTACAAAAATCATCAACTAAAACCACCTAAATCACTTACTTGGATGAGAATTGAGTGGCTGAAAATTTGAACCTCCAAGAACTCTATCCTCTCTTGAATTTTTGGTGGAAAGAGATGAGTGAATAGTGAAAGATGATAACATCTTTTGCCTCTATTATTTTATTCATTTTATCACTTAATTTCTACCAACTTTGACTAGAATTTAATGCTCATGTCCCCCTTAACTTGTATGGCCGGCCAACACATATAATAGGGCCTAATCTCACTTTAAAATCCTACAATTTACAATCTATAGTTATTAGCTACCCCCACCTTAAAAAATATAACTTTTGTACTTTATGCAATTTAGTCTTTTTTCATAATTAAGTACTCTATTGCCAAAATTAAAGCACCAAAATTTCCATATAGTCATATATTAATGCCATAACAAATAAAATAATACTAAAATAATTTCCTCAACCTCGAATTAGTGGTCTCGAGACCACTGTTCCGAATAGCCCCAAAATCGGGCTGTTACAACTCTTCCACCCTTTTTGGGATTTTCGCCCTCAAAAATCTTACCGGTAAAGAGGTTTGGATATTGCTCTCTCATGGCTTCTTCCAGTTCCCACGTAGCTTCTTCTACACCGTGCTTTTGCCACGACACTTTTACTAAGGCTATGTCCTTATTCCTCAATTGTTTCACTTCTCGAGCCAAGCTTTTAATCGGCTCTTCTTCGTACGTCATATCCGGTCATATCTCAATTTTCGTGTGAAAAACCACATGCAAGGGATCAGAACGATAATGCCTTAGCATTGATACATTGAACACATTGTGAATTTTCTCTAACTCTACTAATAAATCCAACCGATATGCCACTGGCCCAATCCTTTCGGTAATTTTGTACGGCCCTATGAATCTCGAACTCAATTTACCCTTTTGACCAAATCTTAATATATTCTTCCACGATGACACTTTCAAAAATACTTTGTCAGCCACTTGAAACTCAATTTCTTTTCTTTTCAAGTTCGCGTACGACTTTTGTCGGTCTGAAGCAGCTTTCAAACTATTCCAAATTACTTTCACTTTTTCGTCAGTTTCTTTAACTAAATCAATCCCATGGATTTACTTCTCACCCAACTCGGTCCAATACAAAGGAGTCGACACTTACGACCATATAAGGCCTCATATGGTGCCATCTGTATGCTCGATTGATAACTATTGTGGTAAGCGAATTCGACCAAAGGTAGGTATCTTTCCCAACTACCTTCGAATTCTAACACACAGGATCGGAGCATATCTTTAAGAACTTGGATTACTCTCTCAGACTGACCATCAGTTTGAGGATGAAAAGCAATACTAAAGTTCAACCTTGTACCTAAGGCCTCTTGTAACTTCTTCCAAAATCGCGAAGTAAATCTCGAGTCTCTATCCGAGATAATGGATATAGGCACTCCATGTAATCTTACTACCTCTGCAATATACAACTCGGCTAACTTCTCTAGTGAATAATCAATACGTACCAATATAAAGTGAGCTGACTTTGTTAATCTATCAATGGTAACCCATACAGCATCTTTCTTTATCGGAGTCAAAGGCAACCCCGTCAGGAAGTCCATGGTGATCCGATCCCACTTCCACTCGAGAACCATCACTGGTAGAAGTAATCCTGAAGGCACTTGATTCTCGGATTTCACTTGTTGACAAATCAGACATCTTGTTACATACTCCGAGATGTCTCTTTTCATTCCTGGCCACAAATAGAATTTCTTCATATCATTGTACATTTCCGTACTGCCCGGGTGTACTGACAAATGACTATTATTTGCTTCTTGTAAAATTTTTCGGATTAACTCATCATCTTTAGGTACACAAATTCTATCATGGAACATTAAACAACCATTTAAACTTACCCGAAATTCAGAATCAGCTCCTGATTCACACTTAGCTCTTTTAGCTAACATCTCATTATCATTCCTTTAAGCTTCACATATTTGTTGGACAAATAGTGGCCTAGCTCTCAACTCAGCCAGTATAGCACCATCATCGAACAATGACAAACTCATGCTCATAGTTCTCAAAGCATACAAAAATTTTCTACTTAAAGCATCTGCAACTATATTTGCTTTCCCTGGGTGGTAATCGATCACTAGCTTGTAGTCTTTCAATAATTCAAGCCATCGTTGTTGCCATAAATTTAACTCCTTTTGATTCATCAAGTACCTCAAACTCTTATGATTCGTAAAAATTCGACACTTCTCACCATATAAATAATGTCGCCAAATCTTTAACGTGAAAACGATTGCGGCCAACTCAAAGCCATGAGTCGAATAATTCTTCTCATGTGGTTTTAGCTGTCTCGAGGCATAAGCAACCACCTTACCCTCTTGCATCAACACACAACCGAGACCATTTAAGGACGCGTCACTGTAGACCACAAACTCCTTTTCTGACTCAGGCTATACCAAAATCGGTGATTTTATTAACAACGTTTTCAATCTCTCAAAACTCTGTTGGCATTTTTTAGTCCATTAAAAATTAACATCCTTGTGCAATAATTTCGTCATCGGAGTAGCAATCATAGAAAATCCCTCTACGAACCGCCTATAGTACCCCGCCAAACCCAGAAAGCTTCTGACTTTCGACATGTTCCTCGATGTTTTCCACTCCGCAATAGCCGAGATCTTTCCTGGATCAACTCTAATGCCTTCCCCTGACACAACATGTCCTAAGAATCTGACCTCTCGGAGCCAAAACTCGTTCTTGCTAAATTTAACATATAATTGCTTGTCTCTCAAGATCTATAAGACAATTCTCAAATGCTTTGTATGATCACACTCATCTTGGGAGTAGACCAATATGTCATCGATAAAAACAACTACAAACTTGTCCAAATACAGTCGGAAGATACGGTTCATTAAGTCTATAAAAATTGCAAGAGAATTCATTAAACCGAACGGCATGACCAGAAACTAATAATGGCCATACCTCATCCTAAATGCTGTTTTAGGCATGTGTTATTCCTTAATTCTCAGATGATAATATCCGGATCTCAAATCAATCTTAGAGAACACCATAGCTCCCTTCAGTTGATCAAATAGATCATCTATCCTCGGTAAAGGATACATATTTTTCACCGTCACCTTGTTAAGCTGTCTGTAGTCTATACACAATCTCATTGATCCATCTTTCTTTTTCACAAATAATACTGGAGCACCCCATGGCGAAAAGCTTGGTCTTGCAAAGCCCTTATCCATCAACTCTTGCAACTGGACCTTCAGCTCTTCCAACTCTTACTGTGCCATCCTATACGAAGTGATGGAAATAGGTGTCGTTCTCGAAACTAACTCAATTCCAAACTCAACCTCTCTGATTAGAGGTAGTCCTGGTAACTCTTCTGGGAATACATCCGGATACTCACATACAACCGGCACGGTTTCTACCTTTGCCTCAGACTTTTGACTATTCAGTACAAAGACAAGATATGACTCACATCTTTTTCTCAAATATTTCTTAGCTACCATGGAAGAAATCATCATCGGTAGGTTATTTGACTCACCTGATTCAAGCTGAATAACATTTCCATTTTCACACTTCAATTCAATAAATTTACTACCACAATTCACTAAAACGCTATGGGCAGTCAACCAATCTATACCAAGAATTAAGTCAAACTCATCAAATGGCAGCAACATAAAGTTTGCCAAAAAATAATGACCCCTAACTGTCAAAAGATGGTTCCTGCACACCTTATCAACTAACACTTGTTTTCCTAGGGGGTTTGATACTTTTATCACAAATTCAGTAGACTCAATAGTCATATTCAAACTAATTGCCAATCCCATACAAATATAAGAATGGGTAGACCCCGGGTCAATCAAAACAATAACAAAGGTGTCATAGAGAGAAAATGTACCCGTTATTACGTCCGACGATGATGCCTCTTGTCGAGCGCGAACATCATAGGTTCTTGCTGGCGCCTGACCCTCTGACCTCACAGCGGTGTCTCATGATACACCTCTACCACTAGTCCCACCTTCCGGGTTCTCTTGTGGCCTACCTCTAAAAGATGCATTGCTTGATCTTACTTCCTACTTCTTTTCCTTGTCATCTCTTTCATGACAGTTTCAAATTAAATGGTCGGGGGATCCACACTTGTAACAATTTCGATTGTTTCCCCAACACTCCCCAGTGTGATGTCTGCCATAACTTGGGCACTCTGGTTTGGACTTTGGATTGCCCACACTTGCCATTGTGGTGGCCTGAACTCTTGAACCTGAATACGTATTACCTCGATCTATCTGTGAATACCCGACTGACGTAGTCATCCAAGGGTTCCCTTCTCTAGACCTCTTCGATTGAGATTGGTATGACTTGCTCATCGGCCTCTTCCTTAGATCATGAGCCTCACTCAGGGCTTTCCTCTTTTCCTTACTCAATTCTTCGGCCTTACTAGCCCGATCCACGAGTATCACAAATTTTTTTAGCTCTAAGATCCCAACTAAAAGTTTGATGTCTTCATTTAACCCATCTTCAAACCTCTTGCATAGGGTAGCTTCGGTGGATACACATTCTGTATGCGTTTCTCGAGCCGAACAAATTCGCGTTCATATTCATACATCATTTTTCCTTGCTTTATCTCAAAGAATTCCTTCCGCTTCTGGTCTATAAATCTTTGACTTATATACTTCTTTCAGAACTCTTCCAAGAAAAAGTCCCACGTTACCCTCTCTTTAGGAACTACTGATGTCATCGTTTTCCACCAATAGTATGCCGAGTCCCTCAGCAAAGATACAGCGCATTTCAAACTCTCCTCGGGTGTACATGAGAGTTAATCAAAAACCCTCATTGAGTTCTCAAGCCAGAACTCCGCCCGCTCAGGGTCATCATCTTTGTTATCTCGAAAATCTTCAGCCCTTTGCTTCCTAATTTTATCTACCGGGGGCTTATTTGTCCTCACTATTTCTACACCTTGGGGAGCCACAGGAACTGGTTGAGGTATAGGAGGAGGTAGAGGAGGTTGAGCATTGGGATTAGCTCGTACATACTCGGTGTACCAATTGCTCATCATTTGGAGAAAGGCTTCTCAAGCCTCTTCTCCTTGACCCCTAGTCTCGGGTTCACTTTGCACAGGCGCGGTCCCTTGCGTAGGAGCCGACGCATTACTAGCTGCATCATCAGCAGCCGATTGATCGAAATCCTACATAAAACAAATTTTTAAAATCATCAGAAGCCACCACACTATCATTATACGCTTATTGCATGTATAACTAGACTCCACGCTACGGTAGTCCTAGAACCAACTAAACCATAGCTCTGATACCACTAAATGTAACACCTCTTACCCGTAATCTCTACTGAAATTGGGTACGAGACGTTACCAACCAATTTACCTGATCGCCACTTAGGCTTAACTTGACTACTCTTCTCGAATCGCTTCAACTACTTCACACTCAACCTATGAGATCTCAATCGTACCTACGAGAACTCTAGGGATCATATCAAAAGTCTTATGGTCTATAAAATTTCTTTTCATCTAAGCAAGGAGTACACGCTTATGCTAGATGACACACACACTCGTCTGTAGTCACACATGCCCATGTGCTCACACCGTGCCCAAAAACCCCAACATTCTGCCAAAACTCACACGGCTAGGGCACGCCCATGTACCCTTGCAACATACCGTGTCTTCTGCCTGTGGGGAGTTACTGACTAATTTAGCACGGCCTAGACACACCCGTGTCTCCTAACCGTGTGTCTTACATGGTTCATGCACACAGCCGTGGGATTTGCCTGTGGCCTATTCTAATTAGTAATAATGAGGTGCAGGGTTAGCACAGCCTAAACACACGCTCGTGTGTCTACCGCATGGCACATGAAGGCTATTTGCCAAGCTTTTAGCATCCCTATATCTTACTCCACTTTATTCAACAAACTAACAAACCTCTCTTAATCCACATGCACTCACATTGATAACTTTGAAATTTCATAAATGATAAAATATGCCATCATTCTTGGCAATTTACAAAATTAATGTCTTAGCAACAGCCAATACACCTTTGGTCAAAATAAAAAAATAATCTAACTAGTCTAGTCCTATACATGCCATATACAAAATCACTAATCTAATTATACCGAAGTAAGCAGATAGTGTGGGCGGTCTTCTAGTTATCGGCGTGTCCCGGCTCGACTCTTAAGCCCTATAAGACAAGGGAAAGAGAGGGGAGTACGCTTGAAGCTTAGTAAGTTCACATGTAAACAATATAACATTCTAAAATAAATAAAACATTTTTATAGAATTATTTGCTAAGCAAAAAATCAATCTACATTCAGGATTAGGCTTACTCATTTCTTCCATTTACACATCCTAATCACATCACAAGCATAATGCATACATTCAATAACGGTTTCCCTGCACTGAGCATCACAAGGTCACTTAATGTAACACATCACCATATAAAATACATTACCCGTAGTCACATTACCTGGTGGTTTCGCACTTAGCCCACCATCAGTCTTCATTAGGGTGGTATCGCACATAGCCCACCAAGAAGGTTAATTACGGTGGCATTGCACACAGCCCACCAGAAACGTTATCAGACAATGGTATCGCACACAGCCCATCGTAATTAAACAACAAGGTGGTATCGCACTAAGCCCACTATCAAAATTTGATATAACACACCTACCTATCTATTCTATCATTCATACAAGAATTATTCATTAACTACCACATTCTATCTACTTGAATTATACCTGTTCTCGATTATGCTATGCACTGATTAACAACAATAATGTGGATGTAAAATGCATCGCTTACACGTAAACTTACCTCGATGCAAAACGTGTTAGCTAGCGTTTACTCGATCACCTTGCCTTTCCCACGGTCAAGGTTGATTCTGCGCTCTTCTTGATTTATAACAATGAAATTTATTCATTTAAGACATTCTATGATTAATATACATCAAATTCTACAATTGGGCTAAAATGACCATTTTGCCCTTGTATATATTAGAAAAATTATGATTTTTCCCCTAGGCTCGTAAATTATTTTTCATCACATTTTCCGCTTAAACAAGCCTAGCTGAACATTTATTCCTCTTTCAACAACCCACAAATCTAACTATTTCATGCATTTATTACCAATTTACAACATTTACAACTTAGTCTCATTTAGGTGTTTTCATGACAACACCTTTCACAAAAGTTGTCTCTAACCTCCCCATCATTCATTTTCTTCCATAAAAACTCAGCTAACAACATAAACTCTCTCATGGAAAGTCTCTAAACTTTTAACCATTTCACAATTTAGTCCCCTCATTAGTTAGCTTAGGCTTTGGGGACTCCAAAAGTACAAAAATCATCAACTAAAACCACCTAAATCACTTACTTGGATGAGGATTGAGTGGCTGAAAGTTTGAACCTCCAAGAACTCTATCCTCTCTTGAATTTTTGGTGGAAAGAGATGAGTGAATAATGAAAGATGATAACATCTTTTGCCTCTATTATTTTATTCATTTTATCACTTAATTTCTACCAACTTTGACTAGTATTTAATGCTCTTGTCCCCATTAACTTGTATGGTCGGCCAACACATATAATAGGGGCTAATCTCACTTTAAAATCCTCCAATTTACAATCTATAGTTATTAGGTACCCCCACCTTATAAAATAGAACTTTCACACTTTATGCGATTTACTCCTTTTTCACAATTAAGTACTCTATTGCCAAAATTAAAGCACCAAAACTTCCATATAGTCATATATTAATGCCATAACACATAAAATAATACTAAAATAATTTCCTCAACCTCAAATTAGTGGTCTCGAGACCACTATTCTGACTAGCCCTAAAATTGGGCTGTTATATATGCAACGAAGATGGATAAAGTTGCTTAAGGATTATGATTGCTCGATTGAGCATCATCCAGGAAAAGGTAATGTGTTAGCGGATGCATTGAGTCATAAGGTGGTATCTGATTTTAGAGCAATGTTTGCTCATCTCAGCCTATTTGAGGATGTTAGTCTATTAGTTGAGCTTCAGGTGAAATCGACTTGGATTGATCAAATTAAGGAAAAGCAGTTGTTGGATGAAGCATTGATTCCTCGTTTTCAACTGGTGAAGAAGGGAGAGACTGTAAATTTTGGGCTGAATACTGAGGGGGTGTTATACTTCCGTGGGAGAGTCTGTGTACCGAGGGATTCTGAGTTAAGGCAGTCTATTCTATGAGAGGCGAATAATAGCCCATACACTATACATCTTGATGGAAACAAGTTATACCGAGATCTACGCGAACTGTACTGGTGGCCTGGACTTAAGCGTGAGGTTACTGATTTTGTAAGTAAGTGTTTGACATGAAAGCAAGTGAATGCTAAGCACCAACTGCCTTCAGGACTGTTGCAACCTGTTAAAATTCCACTCTGGAAGTGGGAAAGGGTAACCATGAATTTTGTTAGTGGGTTACCCCTGACGCCTACTAAGAAAGATGCGGTATGGGTTATTGTTGATCGACTGACTAAGTCCACCCACTTCATACTGGTTCGCACTAATTACTCGTTGCAGAAGTTGGCCAAGTTATACGTGGCAGAAATTAAGAGATTACATGGGGTACCAGTGTCCATCATCTCAGACAGGGACCCTAGATTCACATCACGATTCTGGAGAGTGTTACGAAGCTTTGGATACAAGTTGGATTTCAGCACAGTATTTCATCCTCAGACTGATGGTCAGTCAAAGAGGGTAATACAGATTTTGGAAGACATGCTAATAAGTTGTGTAATTGATTTTAGAGGCAGTTGGAAGACTACTTACCATTAGCAGAATTCGCTTACAACAATAGCTATCAATCCAGTATTCAGATGGCACTGTACGAGGCATTGTATGGCCGTAGGTGTTGTACCCCTACTTATTGGATAGAATTGGGGAGGCGACAACTGTTGGGGCCAGAACTGGTTGCTGAGATAGAGAAGAAAGTAAAATTGATCCCGATCAGTTAAAAGAAGCATCTGATAGACAAGTCGTATGCTGACTTAAAGCACAAAGAGATGGAGTACTCTGTGGGGGATTATGTTTTCTTGAAGGTCTCACATTGGAAGAAGATTTTGAGATTTGGATGGAAGGGCAAGCTGAGCCCCAGATTCATCGGACCTTACCAGATATTAAAGCGTGTAGGACCGGTCTCCTATCAGCTTGAGCTGCCTCTTGAGTTAAACCAAGTACATGACGTGTTCCATGTCTCTATGTTGAGGCGATACCATTCTGATTCCTCACATATAGTGTCGGTGGATGGGATTGAGGTAAGACTTGATCTGACTTTTGAGGAAGAACCGGTGCTAAGGAGGAAGTCTATTTCGTTAGTCAAGGTGCTGTGGCGTAATCACGGATCAAAGGAAGCCACGTGGGAGGCTGAGGAGGCGATGCGACAGCAATACCCCCATCTCTTCTAATTAGGTAAATTTCAAGGCCAAAATTTCTTTAAGAGGGTAGAGCAATAACGTCCTAAAGTAGGGGCTCTCGTTTTTGCTTGAATTTATGTTGTGCTTGATCGGCTAACTATTTGAATGTGTTTGGGGGTTTTAAGGAGGCCTAGGTTCGAGTTTGAGGTTGGGAAAAATTTTAAATTTTGGACCTTTAGTGGAAAGTGTTGTTGGTAGCAGGGCTTAAGTATAATTGTATGTGTTAGGATGACACAAGATGAGCTTGTAGCTCAGTGGCAGTGGCGTCATTGGGTAGGCAAGGAGAGTGGGGTTCGAATCACACTAATTACAATTAGAGGCATTTATTTTTTGACTTGAAAGGGGAGAAAGCAGAGTTTGGATCAAACTCTTCAAGAGGAGTTGGAGACAGGGTCAACAAGTTTGAATGGGAGGTTAGGAGTGATGCAAGGAGAAGATAGTAAAGGAAATCGTGGAGATAGAGGAGAGCGGGAGTGTTGACCGAATGTGGGGATCCCACTAACAATCTCACTAACATCCTCACTCGCAGGGATCACAGTGATCTGCCTATCCCTCTCCAACGCCGGGCCACAACTCGGTGGAAAGTCACGAACGGTAGACATCGCACGCTTCTTGAATTTAGGGGTAAAGACTACGTGTCCAATCCCCTCCTTAGCTTGGCTGGTATTTGATTTCATAAAAGATATCTTGGTCAGAAGACCGAGTTAAGCCATTGAATAAGATGAAAGCAAAATAGACACTCTAGACGAAGAAATTCTTACCTAAGTCGATAGAACCTAGAGATCGCTACACTTGGATTAATAAATCATTGAAGTCCCTACACAAACTCCACATTAGAATCGACCCTCCAAGATATGGGTTAGAAAAAGTGGCCTTAAGCCTATGAATGGTAAAAAACCTCTTACCTTAACTGATTGAATCCGATTGTCCCCTAAAGACCCTTCAAATTATAATCTTCTACCCCACCATTCTATACTTGCAGAAGTTGAGCACTCAAGACATCATCCGATAACTGCTTCTCTGTAATCTGACTGACCCAAGAAGGCTTCACCCGAAGTTTAGCTAATAAACTCCCGTCATCATATAAACTGAGATGGGCAAACATCACTATTAAATCTTATATTACCTTCCAACTTAATGCATCTGCCACCACGTTAGCCCTACCCGAATGGTATTCGATCGAGCAGTCATAGTCCTTCAACTACTCAATCGACCTTTGCTGCCTTAAATTTAGCTCCTTCTGAGTTAGAAGATATTTGAAACTCTTGTGGTCGGTGTAGATAACGGACTTCTCTCCATACAAATAATGTCTCCAGATTTTTAGAGCGAAAACTACTGCAGCCAACTCCAAATCATGCGTGGGATAGTTTACCTCATGCGGTCTTAACTGTCGAGATGCATGTGCAACAACCTTCCCATCCTGAATTAACACACATCCTAGCCCTATGTGAGAAGCATCACAATAAACCATGAACTCTCTTCCAGCCTCAGGCTGAATCAATACCGGAGCCTCTGTCAAAATCCTCTTCAGCTTCTCAAAGCTTTCCTACTGCTTGTCAGTCCAAAAAAATTATACCCCTTTCCTCAATAGCTTAGTTAAGAGCACCGTAAGTAAGGAGAATCCCTCAACAAACCTTCTGTAGTAATCTGCCAACCCCAAGAAACTTCAGATCTCCGCCACGGACTTAGGCGATTTCCAATCTAATAGCACTTCAATCTTTCTGGGATCAACCCTAATCCCTCTGCAGCAGAAAAGTAACTTCCTTCAACCAGAACTCACACTTACTAAACTTGGCGTACAGCTGCTTCTCTCTCAAAATCTGCAGAACCACCCGAAGATGCAAATCATGCTCCTCTTTTGTCTTAGAATAAACTAGAATGCCGTCTATGAACACTACCACAAACCCGTCCAGATAGGGTTGAAAAACCCGGTTCATCATATCCATGAACACAGCTGTTGCATTTGTCAATCCAAACGGCATCACTAAAAACTCATAGTGACCATAGAGAGTTCAAAATGTCGTTTTATGAATATCCACTTCTTTGCCCTTAAGTTGATGATACCCCGACCTCAAATCTATCTTTGAAAAGATCGAAGCCCCTTTGAGCTGATCAAACAGGTTATCTATCCTCAGCAGTGGTACTTATTCTTAATCGTCATCTTATTCAGTTAGCAGTAATCAATGCACATTCGTATGGACCCATCTTTCTTCTTCACGAATAGCACTGGCGCTCCCTACGGAGATACACTGGGTCAGATAAAACCACGATCTAACAGCTCCTATATTTGAGCTTTAAGTTTAACCAGCTCCTTCGGTGCCATTCTATAAGAGACGATGGACACCGGAGTTGTACCCGTAAGTAGCTCAATTTCAAACTCCACTTCACGATCTGGAGGCAACCCTGGAAGTTCCTTAGGAAAGACATCCACAAATTCCATTATTTTTCTAACTTCATTCACGGTCACTTCAATTACATCCAATGCACTGACAAAAGTTAAGAAAGCCATACACCCTTTTCTTACCATCATTTTCGCCTTTAGAGCCGACACTACATTGGACAAGTAGTCTCTCCTTTTGCCTATCACTAAAATTTCATTATCTTCTGGAGACCTTAACACCATGCACTTAGCAACACAATCCAAGTTTGCTTGATACCTTACCAACCAATCCATGCTAAGATGAAATTGAACTCCCCGAACGGTAGTTGCATTAAATCAGCCAGGAAAACCAACCCTTGTACTTCTAAAGGCACACCTCTAAAAAGTTTGTTTACCACTATAGATTGTCCTCAAGGGCTAAGTACAGTCATCTCCCTAGAAGCAGTTTTTGAGTTCATGTTTAAAGTTCCAGACACCACACTAGCAACATAGGAATGTGTCGACCCAATATCAATTAATGCAGTAAAGGGTAAACTAAAAATGAGGAACGTAACTGTTATAACATCTCGGTGCATCACCCTCTTCTCGGCATTTGGCTGCATAAACCAACCCGGGCTATCTTGCCTCTGTATTCCAAGTGCCTCTGCCCGATGCTCCACAACCCCAACAAGAACCATTCCCTCCTCTGTTCGGACCACGACCTCTCGACACCTGCTGTCCACCTCTTCCGGGCTACACATACCCCTGACCTACCATCCGTGCCCTGGTAATTTCTAGCAGACAATTCCTAATCAGATGATCCTTTGACCCACACTTAAAACATACCCTATCTCTTCCCAAGCACTCTCTTGGATGTGACCTCCCACGCTGAGCACACTGTTGAAATTTCCCAATAGAAATTGACGTTGTAACACGACCTGGCCCATCAACCTTAGGCCGCTTCTGGAAACCCCCAGATGACCTTGACGGTCCATAACTCCTTTTATTTCTGCCTCTATCCTTGTCCATATTTTGCTTCTCAGTTCATTTTACCTCCTCAACAATTTTAGTCTTTTCCACTAAGATAGCAAAATCCCTCTCCCACTGTGGAGCTATCAACACTCGTAACTCGTCTCGCAGGCCATCTTCGAATCGCACGCAATGCTCATAATTGGTCGCAACTATCCCCCGGGCGTACTGGCTCAACCGCAGAAATTCTGCCTCACACTCAGCTACCGATTTACCTCCTTGTACCAAATTCAAGAATGCTTTCCTCTGAGCATCCACATAACTTGCCCCAACATACTTCCCTTAAAACATCACCTTAAATAAATCCCAATCAACTTGGTCCGCCGGAGTACCCTCTCTCACGGTGAGCCACCACTGATATGCCTTATCCCGAAGTAGAGACACCGCGCCCTTCAGCTTCTCCTCTGCTGTACAATCCAAATCATCCATAATCCTCTCGACTGCCTCTGGCCAATACTCAGCCACATATGGAGCCACCCCGAAAATACCCCTAAACATCTCAGTTCCAATAGCTTGAAGTCGCTTAGGGATGGATTTTCGAGTTGTTGTTCCAGTGCTTGCCCCAGCCACTCGCTCCAAGACATGCAGCATTGCTTGAGACAGGGCATCATCTCCACCAATCCTGTCTTGCGATCCCGCTTCTGCCACAGGTGATGTTGGGGCTTCACCTTCAGGCTCATTTCTTACTTCCGAGAATTCAACCTCAACACCCCGACCCCTACCACGGCCGCGTGTAAGATGTCCATGCCCTCTAGCACTCATATCTATCACTCTGTCTTATTCTGATTACAAATTTTATGTTTTAGTATTTCTTTCCACTATTTATTAATTGGTAGTTTTATGCGGATAGAATTATAAGTAGATTTTCCGTGAGACACATGCATATCTAAAGGTTTTCATCGCTACAATAGAGTTTCTCAATTCCATCATCCATAACGATATATCTATGTCGTATAACTACCTCATGCAAATCACTTAACAATCAGAAAACTTACCTGGCAGACTTGAGCTGGAGACTCGGGTGCCACACTTCGAAAAAAAACTATGTACATGTGTATTCTCTTTCTAAACCATCTTAATCCCAAAGTTTGGAAAAAGTTTTGAACCCAAAACACAAGGCCAAGTTTTTAAACTTGGCTCTGATACCAAATTGTAACACCCTAAACCTGGACCAAGTACCATGACCGAATCTGGCATGTCACTCGGAAGAAATTTACTAAAACGTGGACTTTAAAAAACTGTTGAGTCATTCCACTTTTAAAACCCCCGATTTGGTGGTGCACTTGAAAAGTTTAGTAAAACTATAATTAGCCCTTTCTTTGTGTTTAGGTGACATTTTGAAAACATAGAATATGACATTCTAGAAATCACAAGGGTTGCCCTTAACTTTTATAAGGTCGTTGACTTAATTTTGAAGAAAACCCCCCTTTTTTGTTATTATCTAATAAAAAAAAATGCCTTGTCAGTCATATTTGTGATATAAGCGTCTTAATAGTTAACCATAATTTAAATCAAAATAGTAATGGCCTTATTACAAATCAAAAATCCCTAAAAATAGTAAAATGATAAATAAAGAAAAGTTTTAGTTGATTAAACCCGTGCATGGCCACCTCGAGTCCATTCCAGCCCAATCCACTAAACTAAGAGTCACTTGAAAATGTATAAACAAAATGGGTGAATCATACAGTCTGTGTGTAATTAGTCCACATAAACTATGAATGGGCCTAAGCCCTCATATCACAATCGACCAAGCCTAATCATCATAGCATATCAAAATAGACCATATGTTAACCTAACCAAGCCTAATATTCCATCCTCTACACTCCGCTCCTTGTGTCCATCCTCAACACACCTGTGGGGATTTCTACAATCAACCCTCCATCCTCTACACTCCTCTTTGGCAGTCATGTTGATAGTTACACTGCTCAAAGTCGATATAACATGGTCTAGCCACCCATAACCCTGTGACCAAGTCACCGATACGATAATAAGGCACCGAGCCATCATTTAGTGTCACAATGTCACCGATATACACTTCCTATTCACATCATTAACATCCCGAATCCCATGCACATGCAATATAGTATAATAAACAGATCATATGCTGTCATACATGCAATCTTTAGTGTACACACACGATCATGCTATCAACATTAATTATAAGGCTTAATCAAAATACACTAACCTGGGTTTCAGTTTTACCCAAGATGGGTAACTCAATCGCCATTGTCGAGAATTTTGACTTTCAAACATAACACATACATGTTTTATACAGTTAAGGAGGGGTAGGGTAATTACACACCTGTAAACCTGAAGAACTAAACTAACAATCTCGCTAACGTCCTCACTCACAGGGATCACAGTGATCTGCCTATCCCTCTTTACGCTGGCCCACAACCAGGTGGAAAGTCACGAACGACAGACACCGCACACTTCTTAAATTTAGGGGTAGGGACGACGTGTCCAATCTTCTCCTTAGCTTGGCTGGTATTTGATTCCATAAAAGATATCTTGGTCAGAAGACTGAGTTAAGCCATTGAATAAGATTAAAGAAAAATAGACACTTTAGATGAAGAAATTCTTACCTAAGTCGATAGAACCTGGATATCTCTACACTTGGATTAATAAATCACTGAAGTCCCTACACAAACTCCACATTAGAATCGACCCTCTAAGATATGGGTTAGAAAAAGTGGCCTTCGGCCTATGAATGGTAAAAAACCTCTTACTTTGATTGATCGAATCTGATTGTCCCCTAAAGACCCTTCAAATGCTGGCAAAATGCAAAAAAAATATGAAAACCAAGCCCTTCCTATATTCGGCCAAAGCATCCAAATTACAAGGTTTATGCCCTTGGTTTACAACCAACAAGGAATAAGAAAAACTCAAGAGAAAAGAACACTCACCACCAATTGAGAAGAAATCAATTGGAAAAAATTAAGAAAGTGAGTAACGGCAACAAAATGAAAGAAGATGATGACCACCTAAGGAATATTTGTCCAAATAAGAATCAACACAATGAGAAAGAAAAGAGAATGGATTTAGTCTTGAGAGAGTGAGGGAACAAAAGATGAATTTCAGGGTAAGGAATGAAGATTCGGCTAAGAAGAACAAATGAGAAAGAAATAATGAGATAGAGTGGGTGGTAGGAGGTTTCGGTTAAGAGGGGTTAAGAGATGTGAATCAAATAAGAATAAAAGAAAAAGAGGGAAAAAGAGGGAAAAAGAGTTGGGGTTCGATTTTAGATGGTGAAGCAATGTACCTACGTTACCAAAAATACTAAAGAGGGGGAGAAGATGATTTCAGTTTTTAGCTGAATGAGGAATGATCAATAGTGACCTTAGGGGTTTCGACTAATCAAAGAAAAAAAACTAGAATTTACCAACAAGAAAAGCACCAAATGTCAAAAAGAAAAAGCTCTCTATACCAAGTTGCTAAACACCAAACTTTTCGGCACCTACCATCTCCAAAACTGTATACTACCACTCTTGCCCGAATTTCCCCCTAACACACCCAAAAATTCGGCCATACACTCCTCCACCTTCATCCGCCCTTGATTGCCTCCTAGCTTTACTCTCATCCTCCCATTTGAATTGGTTTGAACATGTCAGAACCCACCTTTCACTCATGGCCTCCAATTCAAAATATTTGACCAATTCAACACCCACTCTTCAAGGTCCCTGGCCGAATCCAACGCTACCTATCCTGACGCCGAAAATAAATTCCCAAAATGCAAACTGTGCGACTCGAACCTGCTCCTTCCCTGCTCCTTGTAGCGTCTCTCACCTACCTCCTAAGTGGCGCCTTTTTCTACTTTACTACAACACTTCACTTGACACCAAACCCCAAACTATCATACTTAAAACCTGTCACATCTAACTCTCCCCTAAAGTGCCCAAAATAGAAATTTTGTCCAAGGCTTCGACTTAACCCTGAGCCTTTTCGGGGCCCCAAAACATAACACATCAATAGATAGAGCATTTCAAACACGCATAAATGTTCTAAATCAAAGCCCTAAATCCCGGATGTTACAGCACCGTATTGAACAAAAAGGGAACTTGTGTCGCTCGAGGCGACAGTAAGCCTCCGAAAAGGCCGATAGGTGACTAAATGATCGAAATACCCTTGATGGGTAAAATTATCGAAATGCCCTCACTGGGCGAAATTACTAAATTACCCTCAATGGGTAAAAATTACTAGAATTCCCCTAAGGGGTGAATTACTGTTTTTACCCCAACTGACCAAATGACTGTTTTACCCATAGTGGTAGGATCATGGATGTATGGGTAGTAATTGTATGGTTGACTTTGATGGTGGTGCACTACATTCCTGATTTAATTATGACATGACATATTGCATGGGGTGGGTTATGGATTTCGGAAGAAGCACTGTATTGGTGGCTCCGCCACGTTATACTAATTTAGTGGCTCTTACCATGTATACTGATTTTAGTGGCTCAGCCACGTATACTGTTATTATCAGCTAGACTGTATTATTGGTGTGCTGGTTGGGTGGGTTGACTTGGTCCCTACATGGTGTGTTGGTTGGTACGGGTGGTGTGTTGGCTGGTCTGGGGTGGGTCATATGTTTATTTTGTATATCATAGGGCTTAGGCCCAGACTACTGCTGAATAGGGCTTAGGCCCTGACTACTACTAAAAGGGGTTTAGGCCCAATCTGATACTACGTGGGCTTGGGTCCAAGCTGTGACTGTGATAGGGGATTACACACTGAGTTCTCGTAACTCACCCTCTCTCTTTAATTGTGCAGGTAATTCCTAGCTCTAGAGGATTTAGAGCTGCGAGGGACTCGGAGGTGGCCACAGGTCCATCATATTTTTGGGATAAATTTAGATACTTTATTTTAGTTTATTCTATTTTAATTCTTGGGTTAATACTTTTTTGTAATAAGGCCATTGGGTTTTCATTCTAACTTTTATTTGGTACTTCTTTTCATTACAAACTACTAATTTATTAAACACGGGGTTTTAAAGCAATAATTACTGTTTTCAAATATCACGTTTTTGCAACTATTTAAATCAAACTTCCGGAAACAAACAAGGTTTTAAAAATAATAATATTTTTGCAATAGAATGACTTTGAGCAAATCTTCTTTTATCGATAAACAATGAAATTAGGGATGTTTAAATGGTAGAAAGTCTTAATTTGTAGAAGGTTTTTACTAGGAACACATAGTTTTCAAACAAACAATTGATGTGGCATGCTAGATCCTGTCATAATGTCTTGGCCAAGTTTGGGGTGTTACATCAGTCTTTATAGTACAACCTGTTACGGTAGATGTTTTGACATTATGAAAATATATGACTCACGATGTTGGGACAATGAAACTCTCAAGTATGAGGATCATATACATAGTTATCACAATGAGCAATATTATGACTATACATAATAATCTAAGAAACATACTCGTAACAGTTCAGTCCAATATGTTGTTCTCTAACACATACTCATGTATTGATTTTGACATCCCTATCTATGTCAATGACAAATCTTTTTCATCAACCAACTACATATTAGTCTCAATGTATTATTATTTTCCAAACCCATAATAATACTTGACTAAGGACCTTTTAAGAATAGTCATATGTTCTTTGGACTTTATTACAAATCAGTTTATTTATATACACAGAAAAGGAAACTACAAGAATAATGGCAATGCTTTATATTAATAAACAAGGTAAAACGAGAATGTGATCACAATCATCTCATGATTGGTCCTTTGGCATACTCTAACAATCTCCCACTAGCACTAAGACCAATCAATCATATATCTAATACCGAGTGACTTACTGTGATGATCATGCTTCTATTGTGTTAGAGGTTTCGTCAGTGGATCAGCGATGCTGTCATCTATTAGTATTCTTCATATTTCCACATCTCACCAATCAATGATTTCTCAAATGAGATGAAAGCACCTAACTACATGTTTGTATTGCTGGTGAGATTTGTATTCATTTGCTTGTGCAATAGCTCTGTTGTTGTCACAAAAAAGTTTTATAGCATCTTATATGCTAGGCACAACTTGTAGTTCAACTATGAACCTCTTGATCCAAACAACCTCTTTTGCAGCCTCACTAGTTGCAATATACTCAGCCTCAGTTGTAGAATCAACTACTGTATCTTGGTTTGAAGTTTTCCAGCTCATAGTTCTACCATTAAGGGAAAACACAAAACTCGATTGCAATTTTGAATCATCCTTTTCGGTTTGAAAACTAGCATCAGTGTAATCTTTTGCACTCAGCTCTTCCTCACCTCCATATATAAGGAATGTATCATTAGTCCTTCTCAAGTACTTAAGGATCCATTTGGTACCGGCTCGTCATGCTTAAAGCATACAATACATCTGGATGAGTACATAGCATGGCATATATGATAGATCCAATAGCTGGAGCATATGGAATCTTACTCATAAGTTCTCTCTCGTGTGAAGTTTAAGGACATATTTCATTTGAGAGTGAAATACCATGTCTCATAGATAGGAATCCTCTATTAGATTCTTCCATATTGAACCTTTTTAGTACTTTATCTATGTATGTACTCTTGCTTAAACCTAGGAGTCATCTTGATCTATCTGTATAGATTTTGACTGCTAAAATATATGTAGCCTCGCCCAAGTCCTTAATAGAAAAAAAAATCCTAACCAAGTCTTAACAGAATGTACGGTAGGCATGTTATTTCCTATGATATGTATGTTATCTACATACAGTACCAAGAATACAATAGTGTCCCCACTAATTTTCTTGTAAACACAAGGCTCATCTTCATTTTTGATGAAACCAAACCCTTTGACCGTATAATTAAAATGAAGATTCCAACTTTGAGAAGCTTGCTTTAATCCTTGAATGGATCTTTAAAGCTTACATATCTTACCAGCATTTTTTGGATCGACAAAACCTTCAGGTTATGTCATGTACACATCCTCTTTCATGTTCCCATTAAGGAAAGTTGTGTTGACGTCCATATGCTAGATTTCATAATCATGAAATGCAATTCTTGCAAGTAAGATTCAGATGGATATAAACATAGCAACAGGAGAAAAGGTTTCGTCATAGTCTACACCAAAAACTTGTCAAAAATCTTTAGAGACTAATCCCCCTTTGTATGTTTGTAAATTACCATCCATGTCAACTTTCTTTTTCAAAACCCACTTGCACCCTATGGGTTTAGCCCCTATAGGTGGGTCAACCAAGATCCATACTTAGATTTCTGACATGGAATTCATCTCAGACCTCATGGCCTCAAGCCATTTCTCAGAATCTTGGCTCACCATCATTTCTTGATAAGTCCTAGGCTCATCTTGATCCATAGATATATTATCACCAAGTGTTGTAATGAGAAATCCATATTTCTCAAGTACACGGTGTTCTCTTAATGATCTTTGTGGTAGTTGTGTTTCCAAAATAGTCGATTGTTTTGCAATAACTTATGGAACTTGTTGTTGTTTAATCTTTAGTTTAGTGATTTGTTGTTCTCAAATTTCTCCATGTTCTATTATTCTACCACATCCCATTTTAGAGACAAGCTCTCTTTCAGGGAAGACTCCTATCTGAGTAATAAACACTCCGTTCCTGGTAGGATTAAAGAAATAATATAATTTAGTCTCCTTAGGATATCCCACAAAGATGCACTTTTGAGATTTGGGTTCGAGCTTAGTAGACGTCTGACGTTTAACATAAGCTTCACAACCCCAAATCTTCATGAAAGACATACTAGGACACTTCTCAGTACACATCTCATATGGTGTCTTTTGAACCGATTTAGATGGAACACGATTTAGTGTGAAAGTAGTTGTTTCATGTACATGTCCCCAAAAAGAAGTAGGAAGATCAACATGACTCATCATTGATCGAACCATGTTTAATAGTGTTCGATTTCCCCTTTCAAAAACATCATTCCATTTTGGAGTACCAAAAGGTGTAAGTTGTGAGACAATCTCACATTCCTTCAAAAAATCATAAAACTCTAAGCATAAGTATTATTCTCTTCGATCTGATCGAAGTGCCTTAATACTTTTACCTCGTTGATTTTGTATTTCATTTTTAAATGCAATGAACTTTTCGAATGCTTTAGATTTATGGCACATAGCATAAATATATCCCTATCTATTGAAGTCACTAGTGAAAGTAATGAAGTATTGAAAACCTCCTCTAGCTTGTTTGTTCATTGGTCCACATACATCACTATGTATTAAGCCCAATAAATCACTAGCTAGGTCACTTTTATTATTAAAAAGGGTTTTAGTCATTTAACCCAATAAGCAAGACTAACATATATCATATTGTTCAAAAACAAAAAAAATCCAAAATCCCATCTTTATGGAGATTTAATATGCGCTTCTCACTTATAAGGCCCAAACAACAATTCTAAAGATAAGTTTCATTAGAGTTATTTGTTTTTTATCTTTTAGTATTTATGTTATAAATGAGTCTATCTTAATCTAAAATGTAGACACCATTTACTAATTGTGTCAAACCGAGAAAACATTATTAAGATAAAATAAACAACAATTATTCTTAATAATTATCTCAAAACGAATTTTGTCTAAACAAGAAAACGAAATAATGTTTATATTCAAAATGGGCACAAAATAACAATCCTCCAAAATTAAATCAATTTTACTATGAAATGATAAAATATGTGTTCCTATGTGCTGGGCTGTGTGGAGCTACTGACTTGGTTTTTAAATAAGCATTAGGGGACACACGATCGTGTCACCTGGCCATGTGTCACACATGCCCGTGTGGAAAAAAAAAAGGCTATTTTCCAAGCCATCTTTCTCACCCTAATTTGCATCAACCTACACATACCAAATAGCATATGACCATATCATCATTAGGCATTCAAACCAATCTCAACCAAGTCCAAATCATGCTATTCCAATACCAACAACCATAATGTTCATAAGCATCCCAAATAGCCATTCAAATTCATACCAATTTCACATTTAATAATCACCTAAATGATCAAATTCACCTATTGAACTTTGTGCCTAAATCAAGATGCATACAATATTCTTAAATTCAACCAATTTTTACTCAACATACCAATTCACAACAAGACATTCACATAGCAATTATAAGCCAAAAATCAAAGGCCATTTACACATATATAAACATAACCAAGTATACCAAAATAAGCCAAATCACATGGCTATATACATTAAAAACATATAGGACAAATTAACCACAACACCTATATATGCCATATAACCAAGTACACAAGTTCAAAAGTACCAAAACAATGGTTGGATAGTGTGATGAGATCTCCGACAACTCCTAATTCGAACAATCTTTGAAATCACTTTAAAACACGAAAAAGTAAATAGAGTAAGCTATTAAGCTTAGTAAGCCCGTATGGATAATAAGTATAACTTACCATTCATTCACAATTTAATAAATCTAAACATAATATACTACAACTTAACTTAGTCACAAGGCTAGCATATATTCATCGACATAGTAAATCATGAAACTCACAAATTTCATGTATTCCATGCTTATATGGTTTACATACATACCTGTACTAATACGTATCAATCTCTTACCCCTTTCATATCATTAATATACCCATTGAACCATTTGAAATAATATCGGATACTCGAGAATCTTGCACACTAAGTGCCAATACATGGTTGAAACCATCTCAATCTCATATCTCATATAATGCTCACTCTCGAGTTATCACTAGGTCTGCTCACACAAGCTGACGGTTAAGACATAGATACACGGTGCTGCTCACACAAGCTGATGAGTAATCACAACACATGTTAGAAAACTCAGCCATCGGTAGTACATACAGACCAACACCCAAACACAATAACCCCTAATGACATGTCATTTGTATCCTATCTATTCCTAAGGTTCAACCGGGATTTCACACGTTGCCATATCTTTGCCGAATATTTTCATGAAGTCGTATTCATCAATAATACAGTAATAAAGCATTTAAAAACACAATTACATTACTACTTATTAACGTACAAACTTACCTCGATCACAAAAATGACGAAATAGATCGACTAGTCCAAAACTTTATCTTTTCCTTGTTCTAGATTCGTACAAGGTTTAAGTTGATCTAAATAAATTAAATTTAATCCATTTAGTATTCATTATATTCAATTCAACCCATAATACATATTTTGTAAATTTACACTTTACCACTAAATTTCAACATCTTTACAATTTAGTCCCTAGCTCATAAAAATGCAAATTCATGCAATTCCATTTCAACCCATACTAGCCGAAATCTATTAGAATTATAGCAGCCCAAAATTTTCATTATTTCACACATTTCACCATGAATTTTACACATTTTACAAATAAATTCCTAATTTGTAATTTCAACCAAAATCATTTAACAAATGTTGTTTATCTAACAACAACCATTCATTTTCTACCATTAAACTTCAAAAAAAAAAAAAAAAACATATTCATCAATGGTAAAACCTTATACTTTTAACAATTTTACAAATTAGTCCCTAGGCTAGCTAGACTAAGCTATAAAGACTCCAAAAACATAGAAATCAGTAAAAACCAAGATCAAAATCACTTACATGCTAAGAAAAAGGCTTGACTGAATGAAGAACCCTAAAAATGGCTTCTTTCTCTTCAATATTTCGGTGGAGAAGATGGACTAAAAGCTGACACATTTGTTTTCTTTATTTTTTGTTTTATGTTAGTTTTACTAATTAAAAATTAACCTTGGCTGTTAAAATTAAAATTACTTAATCATATGTCTATCTTTGTCCACTTACACTATAAATGGTCTAATTACCATCCAAGACCACTCACATTTAAATTTTATAGCTAATTGATACTTTTAACTAATAGAACTCAAGTTTTACACTTTATGCGATTTAGTCTTTTTTATCGAATTGAGCATGCAAATGATAAAATTTCTTAGTGAAATTTTTATACGACACTAATAACATGCTGTGGACATTAAAATATTAGTAAAATAAAATTTTTGACCTTAGAATTGTGGTCCCAAAACCACTGTTCTGATTTGACTAAAAACGGGCTGTTACAACGTTTCTAACATTAGAAACAATAAATGACATCTAGCAATGCATCATTGCCACTCAAGTTAGAAGAAGTCGCGATTCGACATAACCTTTCTATGATAATATTTTCATGTATTATATCCTTTTATCTTTAATATCTAGTTTGGACACAAATCATGGAATAGTCACACTTGTATAGTCCAATATCATATTTCTTGATTTTTTGAGCACACTACAATAAACAAATAAGTATGATATGTCATATCAATTTATTCGAGCATTTCCATGCATCTCTAGTCTCATTCCATCAAAAGGCCTAAGATATTTCTTCCATTATGTAGGAGGGATAAATCCTATCTTGATCAGCCATATCCCATTACATGGATTGTGGTATATTCAATATTAGTGTTTATAGTACAACCTGTTACGGTAGATGTTTTAATTGTATCAAAATATATGACTCACGATGTTGGGACAATGATGTCAAGTATGAGGATCATATACATAGTTATAACTATGAACAATATTGTGACCATTACATAATAATCCAAGAAACATACTCATAGTGGGTCAATCTAATATATTATTCTCTAACACATACTCATGTATTAATTTTTACATCCCTATGTCCATGACAACTCTTTGTCCTCAATCAACTAAACATTAGTCTCAATATATTATTGTTGTCTAATCCGACAATAAGACTTAGCTGAGGACCATTTAAGAATAATCATATTTTCTTAAGACTTTATTACGATTCAGTATATTAATATATACAAATAAAAAGAAACAAAAATAATAATGGCAATGCCTTATATTAATAAACAAGGTAAAATAAGTATGAGATTGAAATCACCATATTAATAAATAAGGTAAAATAAGTATGAGATTGAAATCGTCTAATGATTTGTCTTTGGGCATACTCTAACAGGCGGGCCCTGGTGAAGAATTTGGAAAATTGAAAGGCTGAATGCTAATTGGTTAAGTTCCAATTTTGGTTCGGTTAGGTTGGAACTGACCGGTTCAAAAGTAGGAGGCAAAATGATTTTCGATGGATGGCTTAATTAAGGTTTGGTAACTGTGCAAGAAGGGCTATATATTTAGGTGAAAAGCCTTATTCAACAAAATGAAAATTCTTCTCAATTTTATTTTTCTATCCTTCTACATCATCTTATTTGGTTGCTCCGAAGAAGAGAAAATCGGGGAAGCTGCTGCATGGGACAGTGATTGTGTGGTTCAAGCTTGGGAAGTAGAGAACCAAGAGAGATAGTAAGCTTCTTCATCGAACTGTATTCATGAAATTAGGAAAAAGTGAAATAGGAATTTTTGAAAACGTTGATAAAATCCTATAAGATACTAAATTCTGGGTCTTTAAGGTTTTATTACTCTCAAATTAGCTGGTATATTTAGCTGTCGTGCTTACCTTTCAGTACGATGGCGGCTCTGGCATTTGGACAAGCTAAGTTGCTAAGAAGAATGTACTTAAGGTGTGTAACACCCCAAACCCGGTCAATACACCACGACCGAATCTGGTATGCTACAGGGAAAAAAAAGTTTTGGGTGGTTTAGGTTGAAGTCTAGAAGTCTGATGAATCACTTTGCGAAACCTTGTATTTGAGGAAAACTTGAGTAGGTTTTGACTAAAAATTTATGTTGTATTTGAAAAACCCAGAGAGCTTTGAAAATTCATCCAAGTGTAGGTAAAACTAATTTATGTCGGTTTGAAGCTTAAGTTGTTTCATATTATTACTAAAGTATTTTGTCTTAGTAGAAAACCATATTTAAGTTAGAAAAACAATTTGAGTTCATTTTGTTCTAAGTTGTAGTATGATACCCGATGGTGCGAGTTTAAAACATCGTTTTTTTTAGTTTTGAAAGCGTTGTTTTCCAAGTTTTAGCACCTTTTAACTCAAGTGGTTTGTTAAAGCATATTATAAATCTAACTTAATAAATAAGCGAAACATAATTTAAAAGGCCATTTACAACCCAAATAAAACCAAATAGTAACAATAAAACTTAAGTACCAACTTTCTTAAAAGTCCGAGCAAATCTTTATTTCGGTATGGCATGAGCACCTCGAGTCCATCCGGCTCCATGTCCGCGTCTAAGTGTCACTGAAAAGTCAAAGGAGAGGGTGAGTCGAGTGACTCAAAGTGTGTAAATCCCGCTCCGAAGAACAACATGCTAACACACATCATACAAAGCAACATAATTAATGCAACCCGACCTAACCATCCATATCACCTTTTCTACCCGTGTGGTACCAAACCCTTGGTGGTGCCAAACCACCGGTGACATATAGTCACAATGTGTTACCAAAACACTGGTGTCCCAAAGACACAATTGTGCTACCAAAGCCTTTGGTGACCGTAGTCACAAATCCAATGATGGGGCCAACCCATCGTGTGATACCAAATCACTAGCAGACGATCCCATATCTCATGTGGGGCCAACCCACAGTGGTTAAACCACGAGGGACAAGTCGCAATGAGGTGCCAAACCTCACGGTGTCCCAAAGACACAATTGTGCTACCAAAGCACTGGTGACCGTAGTCACAAATGCATTGATGGGGCCAACCCATCGTGTGATACCAAATCATGGCGTCAATCCCATATCTCACAAGTGGGGCCAACCCACGGTGGTGTTAACCACGAGGGGCGAGAGCGCCGAGGTACCAAACCTCTGGAGGTGCCAAACCTCTGGTGACCCAAAGTCACAAAGTGTGTTACCAAAACTTTGGTGCTCGTCGGCACAAAATATCCTTGCTCCCTCCACTCGTATCACCCATCAACATACCACACTCATGTAATCATGCATATCATATAATCATGCATATCATGCTAATATGTCTAATCTCATACCCCATGTCACATATATCCACAACCATGGTATCATATAGATCATCGATAAACACACAATAATATCTTGACTTACAGAGTCGAATCATACCCATTAGGGTATCACATCAATCATCAACTGTTTCATTAATCATCACACGGGTTATCAATCATATTACTAAACAGAAGTGTGCTAGTTTACACACCTGAATTAGCGGAGGTTTTAATACTAAGAACCGGTCTAAGACCCTCGACCACCTTGACAACTTTGATCCTAAAATCAACCAACCAAAGGGTTAGCACACATATCATTCGGCCATAACCAAATAAATTAAAGGGTACACCGGTTTACCCTTACCTTAAACGGATTTGGTTTCCTACCAAATCCGAATCCAACGATGGTTCTTTCAAGCAATCGGCTTTCCCTAGAAAGAAAGTGGTTAATCCTTGAAACCATATTCATAATCGAAACTAAACAAATCAACCACGGTAATCATTTCACCTCACTTACCGATTGCTTAATAGAGTAAAGCCTGCTTGCTTGATTTGAACCCAAGGGACCCTATCGAAAAACAATTACTTACAAGAAGTTAATACCTTTTAACCGATACCAAAGTCAATACTTATCGTACCAAAAATCGGTAAAATACTAGAGAAAAGGAAATGGCCATTCGCCTAGTACTTACCTATACAAAACCGATTGAACACAATCACCCAACAACACCTAATATTGACCTACCAACTACTAAGAGAGGAGAAAGATTCGCCAATGCTAGCACCAAAAGAAAAACAAAAGAAGGTTCGACCAAGGTGTTTTATGGCAACCCAAAATTGATCGGAGAGAAAGGAAAGGAAACAAAATGCAAGAGGATAGGGTTGATAATCGGCCAAGAATGGAAATGAGAAAAAAAACGAAATGAGAAATGAGAAAGAAAATTAGGAGGATGATGTTTCGGCTTACAAAGCTTCAAGAAGAAAGAGAGGTGAAAGAGGAGAGAACATTCGGCTATTGAGAGTACCAAAAGAATAAGGCAAATTTCGGTATATGCAACTTGGACTTTCGATTTTCAAGAAGAAAATGGAAGAAGCAAATGAAGTTTGGCTACTATAGGGGTTTGGTGTTTTCACTTCAAGAAGTGCAAAAGATGAGAGAAAAACCTTGGAAGAAAATTCGCTAATAAAACCAAAATGAGACTTTTGTTTTACAAACAAAGACCGAATATGCACCAAATGGGAAAATGCATTTGGCACCTCCAACACCACACCAAGCCGTCCACTCCCCACTCCAAACACCCCAAAAATTAAGCCATAATCCCCACAACACTCCACACCACTCAATTCAAATGAGTTTACCAAGTCTTCCTCCTACTTTCACTCTCCACCCTCTTTTGAATATGTTGACCAAGTCCATGGTAGAGTTCAAGTTGCCCACAACCTCTTCCTCCATGCCGTCAAAATGGGAGCCAAAAGGGTGAGATTCTCACGACTTGAACTCAAGACCTCCCCTTGCATTTGATGCCACACACATGCTCCAAGTGGCGCATGCCTTGCCACTCCACCAGCTCCTTCTTGTGTTACAATTTCACTTAAATTAATTATAAACCCCAACACCTTGACTCCTATCCCCTAAGGCCCAAAACTAAAATTTCACCACCTACTCGGGCTCACTTCTAGCCTACAACTAAGCCCCGAAAACACACAAACAACATCATAGCAAGCAATTAATCATGCAACCAATGCCAAAACAAAATAGCCCTTAACCCGGGATATTACAGTTCTACCCCTTAAAAAATTTCGACCTCGAAATTACAGTCGAAAGAGTTGCGGGTATTCTTTGTCTCATCATATCCTCGGGTTCCCACGTCGCTTCTTCCACGCCATGATTCCGCAAGAACCTTAACGAGGCACAGACTTCTGCAGAACCTTCACATCCGATCTAAAATCATGCATGTGCTCTTCCTCCATGGACATATCTGGATTTACCTCAATCTCCTCTCTGTTACCACATGTGATGGATCGAGCGATATCGTCGAAGCATTGAAGCGTGGAACCGTCGTGAATTTGACTTAGCTCACCGGCAACTCGGTGCGTCATAGCTAGTCCCACTCGTCTTAGTACCTTATATGGCCCAATAAACCTCGGACTAAGCTTGCCTTTCTTCCGAACCTTAATACTTTCTTCCACGGTGAGACCTTGGAAAACCCGATCTCCCGGCAAACTCAATATCTCTCGCTTAAGATCGGCATAGGACTTACGCCGATCGAAGCTTCCTTCAATCGAGCTGTATCAACAACCTTATCTTGGTCTCAACAACCAACTCTGGTCCCAATAAGCGGCGTTCACTTAACTCTGTCCAACAAGTCGGTGAACGACACTTTCACCGTCTAGCGCCTCATAAGGTGCGATCTTAATGCTCGCTTGGTATTTGTTGTTGTAAGCGAATTCAGCTAACGGTAGATACTCCTCCGGCTACCCACGAAGTCCAAAACACACCTCGTAGCATATCCTCCAAGATCTGTATAACCCTTTCCATTGCCCGTCGATCTGCGGATGAAATCTTTGTCTTGAAATTTAACCGTGTACCCGAGCACGATGTAGCGCCTTCGAACCTTGGCGTGAATCTGGATCCCTATCGAGATGATCGACATCGCACCCGTGCGATCTCACAATCTCGATACATACTGACTTTGCCAACCTCATGAGTGAGTAATCCACCTCACCGGAATAAAGTGGCGGATTTAGTCGGTAGATCCACAACTACCCAAATCGAATCCTTCTTGCTCGGTGTAGCGGTAATCCTTGCGAAATCCATAGTTATTCTTTCCCACTTCCATTGTGGAATCTTCTTTGGTGAAGCAACCAAGGCGGCAAGCGATGCTCACCTTGACACCGACAAGTCGGACACTTACCCACAAACTCGGTCACCTCCTTTTTGAGACCGCCACGAATTGTTCCACGAGATCCTTATACATTTTGCTACCTCCGGGATGCATAGCGTAGAAACTGCTATGAGCATCTGAAGAATCTTTTGCCTCAATTCAGCATCTCTTGGCATACAAGCCTTCCCACGAAACACAGAACCCCATCATTAGACAAGCTATACCCCTTCAAACCATCATTCTGTACTTGTGTCCTCTGCGCACTCAGAACTTCATCCAACAACTGCTTTTCTCTGATCTGCTCAACCCAAGTAGGCTTAACCTGTAGCTCTGCCAGAATACTCCCGTCATCATACAAACTCAAGTGGGCAAACAACGCTCTCAAATCCAAAACAACCTTACGGCTCAATGCGTCTGCCACAACATTAGCCTTGCCCGGATGATACTCAATTGAGCAATCGTAGTCTTTCGTGACTCAATCCATTGGCACATCTCGATTCAAGTCTTTACGAGTGGAAGATACTTGAACTCTTATGGTCCGTATATACTATCGATCTTTCTCCGTACAAGTAATGCCTCCATATCTTTAGGGCAAAAACTACAGCTGCTAACTCTAGATCGTGCGTAGGATAATTAACCTCATGTGGCCTCAGCTGTCGGGATGCGTAAGCCACAACCTTCCCTTCCTGCATCAGCACACAACCCAAGCACATGCGTGATGCATCGCAAGATTATCTGTAAATTCCTTACCAGCCTCAGGTTGAATCAGAACCGGAGCTTCAGTCAAAATCTTCTTCAACTTGTCAAAGCTCTCCTGTTGCTTCTCAGTCCAAATAAACGGAACTCCCTTTCTCAATAATTTGGTCATTGGTGCTGCAATTAACGAGAAACCCTCTACAAATCTTCGGTAGTATCCTGCCAAGCCCAGAAAACTCCAAATTTCCGCTACTGACTTAGGCGGCTTCCAATCCAAAACCGCTTCTATCTTACGGGGGTCCACTCTAATCCCTCAGTCGACACTATATGACCCAAGAATGTCACCTCCCGAGCGAACTCGCATTCTTGAACTTCGCGCCATTTGTTTCTCCCTTAGAATCGCAATACCACCCGTAAATGAGTATCATGCTCTTCCTCGACCTTGAGTATACCAAGATGTCGTCGATAAAACTACCACGAATCGATCTAAATCTTTGTTGGAACACCCTATTCATCGGATCCATGAAATTTGCCGGTGCGTTAGTCAACCCGAGCAGCATAACCAAGAACTCAAAGTGCCCATACCGAGTAATGAAATGCCATCTTACAGATATTCGCCTCTTTTACCTTCAACTGGTGATACCCAGACCTTAGGTCGATCTTCGAGAAAACAGACGCCCCCTTCAGCTGATCAAACAAGTCATCTATCCGAGGCAGTGGATACTTGTTTTTGATCGTCAGCTTATTTAGTTGGCGGTAGTCTATGCACATCCGCATAGTACCGTCTTTCTTCTTTACAAAGAGTACCGGCGCTCCCCAAGGCGAAATACTTGGCCTGATAAAACCTCGGTCCAATAACTCCTGGATTTGAGCCTTAAGCTCCACTAATTCTTTAGGTGCCATCCTGTACGGAGCAATGGATACTGGCGCGGTTCCCGGTAACAGATCTATCCCGAACTCTACCTCCCGATCCGGTGGCAAACCCGGAAGCTCCTCAGGAAACACATCCACAAATTCCCTAACTGTCCGAACCGTCTCCACAGCAGACTCCTTAGTCTCCAAGGCATACACATGCACCATATATGCTTGACCCTTCGACCATTTTCTCGACTTTCGAGGCGAGATACCACATTGGGCGAGTAGTTTCTCCTATTACCGATCGAACTACTTCATCACCCTCACCGTGTTCGAGAACCATGCGCTTAGCCACATGATCCAACCGCCAGTGCTTACTCGGCCGGTCCATCCCCAAAATCGATCAAACTCCCCAAGCGGTTTCATCGGATCGACCTCGAAAGATACCCCTTGGAGTTCTAGAAGTGCGTCTCATATAGTTTATCTACCACTACTGAGGCGACCTAGAGGGCTTATTACGATCATCGCCTAGAAGATATCTCGAGTCTAAATCCATTGTCTCTACTATACTCACGGCAACATAAGAGTCGTAGACCCCACATCAATTAAAGCGAGTATAAGGAGAACCAAAATCAAAAACGTCACGGTGATGGCGTCGGTGCGTCGCCCTCTCTCGGCGCCTCAAAGATACACTAGCCCCTGTCGGCCTCGAACTACACCTCACTGCGGTGCACCACGGCCCCGACGAACTATTACCTCCTCTGCCATTACCTCGGCCCTCTGCGATGGTCCATTATTTACGTATTGATTACGGCCGATTCTGGGTGAATTCTAGCCAACTTGCGTGGGCGGTCCCTCACACGGTGGTCCAACGAGCCACACTCAAAACAACCTCTACCATCCGTCCAACATCCTCCCGGTGAGCCTTCCCACAACGGTTACAATGCGGCGGTCCTCGTCTAGCAAACAACAAACCTACCCGACCGATTCGCCCACTCGGTCTAGCCCTTTGCTGATTACCCGGCGACCGGAAGATCCAAAACTCCGTTTATGGCGGTTTCTATCCATACTACGCCTCACGAGACTCTTTAATGCCCTCGGCAACCTTTGCCTTTTCAACTAGAACCGCAAATTCACGCTCTGGCTGGCGCAATTATCGACCTCGGTTCGTCGCGGGCCATCCTCAAAACGAATGCACCTCTCATGCTCGGTAGCCACCATACCCACGCATACCGACTCGCCTCTGAAACTCGCCTCGTACTCAAACCGATTTGCTCCCTGGACTAACTTCGAAATGCTTTCATTGCTCATTTATGTAGTTAGCTCGGCGTACTTCTTCGATAAGCGACGAAAATAGTCCCATGTTAGATCTTGGTACCGCAAAATCACGGACCGTGAGCCACCACCGGTATGACTCATCTCGAGAATGATACGATCCCTTTAATTTTTCTTGGTGGTCGGTCGGATCATCCATGATCCGTTACGTCGCTTCCGGCCCGATCTTCGGCGATCTTTGGGAGCAACACCGAGACACCTGAAAGAACTCAAATTTATTTGCCGAAGTCGCTCAGCACGATTTCCTAGCTCCCTCGCCTCCACCGCTCCAGCTACCCTCTAAAACCCGCGAGATCGCTTTGTGATATCGCATCATCACCGGATCATTCTGGAACTCACCACCTCCAGCTGGTGGCGGAACCGGTATCTCATTCTCTGAACCCTGCCCAGAACCTACGGGCTCAGAAACAGTCATCCTACCGCGACCACGTCCACGACCACGTCCACCTCGGGTACTCATGACTAAATCTCGTCTGATTAAAGAATTTTATGTATCAGTCATTATTCCACTATTTTTAAAGCAAAGTTTTATGAATTTTTAAAGAGACTTTGTTTTCATGAGTCCAGAGTCCTATTAGTTTCGGTCTCTAGAGTAGTCCTACTAGTCGGCCAATCATATCAATCAATACAACAAATAGTCACGGTACTTTACAGGGCGGTGTGGGAGACTCGGTGTCATGCCTTTCAAACCATACTTTAAAAGAATACTTGAAAACTATAGTTTTAAAACATTTTGGGCCTCGGGCCCACCGAAGCTTTTGAACTTAGCTCTGATACCACAAATGTAACACCCCAAACCCGGTCAATACACCACGACCGAATCTGGTATGCTACAGGAAAAAAAGTTTTGGGTGGTTTAGGTTGAAGTCTAGAAGTCTGATGAATCACTTTGCGAAACCTTGTATTTGAGGAAAACTTGAGTAGGTTTTGACTAAAAATTTATGTTGTATTTGAAAAACCCAGAGAGCTTTGAAAATTCATCTGAAGTGTAGGTAAAACGAATTTATGTCGGTTTGAAGCTTAAGTTGTTTCATATTATTACTAAAGTATTTTGTCTTAGTAGAAAACCATATTTAAGTTAGAAAAACAATTTGAGTTCATTTTGTTCTAAGTTGTAGTATGATACCCGATGGTATAGTTTAAAACATCGTTTTTTTTTTAGTTTTGAAAACGTTATTTTTCCAAGTTTTAGCACCTTTTAACTCAAGTGGTTTGTTAAAGCATATTATAAATCTAACTTAATAAATAAGCGAAACATAATTTAAAAGGCCATTTACAACCCAAATAAAACCAAATAGTAACAATAAAACTTAAGTACCAACTTTCTTAAAAGTCCGAGCAAATCTTTATTTCGGTATGGCATGAGCACCTCGAGTCCATCCCGGCTCCATGTCCGCGTCTAAGTGTCACCTGAAAAGTCAAAGGAGAGGGTGAGTCGAGTGACTCAGTGTGTAAATCCCGCTCCCGAAGAACAACATGCTAACACACATCATACAAAGCAACATAATTAATGCAACCCGACCTAACCATCCATATCACCTTTTCTACCCCGTGTGGTACCAAACCACTGGTGGTGCCAAACCACTGGTGACATATAGTCACAATGTGTTACCAAAACACTGGTGTCCCAAAGACACAATTGTGCTACCAAAGCACTGGTGACCGTAGTCACAAATCCAATGATGGGGCCAACCCATCGTGTGATACCAAATCACTAGCAGACGATCCCATATCTCATGTGGGGCCAACCCACGGTGGTTAAACCACAGGGACAAGTCGCAATGAGGTGCCAAACCTCTGGTGTCCCAAAGACACAATTGTGCTACCAAAGCACTGGTGACCGTAGTCACAAATCTGTTGATGGGGCCAACCCATCGTGTGATACCAAATCACTGGCGTCAATCCCATATCTCACAAGTGGGGCCAACCCACGGTGGTGTTAACCACAGGGACGAGACACTGAGGTACCAAACCTCTGGAGGTGCCAAACCTCTGGTGACCCAAAGTCACAAAGTGTGTTACCAAAACACTAGTGCTCGTCAGCACAAAATATCACTGCTCCCTCCACTCGTATCACCCATCAACATACCACACTCATGTAATCATGCATATCATATAATCATGCATATCATGCTAATATGTCTAATCTCATACCCCATGTCACATATATCCACAACCATGGTATCATATAGATCATCAGTAAACACACAATAATAATACTGACTTACCCGAGTCCAGAATCATACCCATTAGGGTATCACATCAATCATCACTGTTTCATTAATCATCACACAGGTTATCAATCATATTACTAAACAGAAGTGTGCTAGTTTACACACCTGAATTAGCGGAGGTTTTAATACTAAGAACCGGTCTAAGACCCTCGACCACCTTGACAACTTTGATCCTAAAATCAACCAACCAAAGGGTTAGCACACATATCATTGACCATAACCAAATAAATCAAAGGGTACACGGTTTACCCTTACCTTAAACCGGATTTGGTTTCCTACCAAACCGAATCCAACGATGGTTCTTTCAAAGAATCGGCTTTCCCTAGAAAGAAAGTGGTTAATCCTTGAAACCATATTCATAATCGAAACTAAACAAATCAACCACGAGTAATCATTTCACCCTCACTTACCGATTGCTTAATAGAGTAAGAAGCCTCGCCTTGCTTGATTTCGAACCCAAGGGACCCTATACGAAAAACAATTACTTACAAGAAGTTAATACCTTTTTAACCGATACCAAAGTCAGCCCTTATCGTACCAAAAATCGGTAAAATACTAGAGAAAGGAAATGGCCATTCGACTAGTACTTACCCTATACAAAACCGATTGAACACAATCACCCAACAACACCTAATATTCGGCCTACCAACTACTAAGAGAGGAGAAAGATTCGCCAATGCTAGCACCAAAAGAAAAACAAAAGAGAAGGTTCGGCCAAGGTGTTTTATGGCAACCCAAAATTCGGTCAGAGAGAAAGGAAAGGGAAACCGAAATGCAAGAGGATAGGGGTTGATAATCGGCCAAGAATGGAAATGAGAAAAAACGAAATGAGAAATGAGAAAGAAAATTAGGAGGATGATGTTTGACACAAAGCTTCAAGAAGAAAGAGAGGTGAAAGAGGAGAGAACATTCGGCTATTGAGAGTACCAAAAGAATAAGGTAAATTTCAGTATATGCAACTTGGACTTCGGTTTTCAAGAAGAAAATGGAAGAAGCAAATGAAGTTTGGCTACTATAGGGTTTGGTGTTTTCACTTCAAGAAGTGCAAAAGTGAGAGAAAACCTTGGAAGAAAATTCGCTAATAAAACCAAAATGAGACTTTTGTTTTACAAACAAAGACCGAATATGCACCAAATGGGGAAAATGCATTTCGGCACCTCCAACACCACACCAAGCCGTCCACTCCCCCACTCCAAACACCCCAAAAATTCGGCCATAATCCCACATAACACTCCACACCACTCAATTCAAATGAGTTTACCAAGTCTTCCTCCTACTTTCACTCTCCACCCCTCTTTTGAATATGTTGACCAAGTCCATGGTAGAGTTCAAGTTGCCCACAACCTCTTCCTCCATGCCGTCCAAAATGGGAGCCAAAAGGGGTGAGATTCTCACGACTTGAACTCAAGACCTCCCCCTTGCATTTGACGCCACACACATGCTCCAAGTGGCGCATGCCTTGCCACTCCACCAGCTCCCTTCTTGTGTTACAATTTCACTTAAATTACTTATAAACCCCCAACACCTTCAGCTCCTATCCCTTAAGGCCCAAAACTAAAATTTCACCACCTACTCAGGCTCACTTCTAGCCTACAACTAAGCCCCGAAAACACACAAACAACATCATAGCAAGCAATTAATCATGCAACCAATGCCAAAACAAAATAGCCCTTAACCCGGGATATTACAAGGTGAGTTTCTGTACTCCAGTTTTGGGTTTCTGAATGTTGAGTGTTGCTTGTGTAAGTTGTGTCTATATCTGTTCTGAGTCCTATTGGAAACCTTTGTAGTATGTAATATTGGTGAATGAATATGACATGGGTGTTTAATTTTGTATGAGTTCATGAAAGATTGCAAGAATGTTCTGTATGATGGAACAGTGTGTTGACATATTTAAGTGTGGCGTACTCATTGATGCAATAGTATTTTAAATGTTATGTATGTAATGCATGTAACACCAATTACCCGAGTCTGACATCGAGACCGAATACGAGGCATTACCATGCTTGATCTTACTTAACTCTTCGAAACGTGCTATAAAATTTCATTTAAGCCTATCACTTACTCAATATTGGCCTACAAGGCATTAAACATACCTCTAAAAGGTTTTTGAACCAATTTCGAAACTTTTATGAACTTGTAAAATTTTTACTAAAAACAGGGGCCACACGCCTGTGTTGGTCTAGGGATGCACCCGTGTGCCCCTAAGACATGCCCGTGCCTTCCACCTATGGTCAACAGTGACTAAAATCACATGACCTTGACATGCCCGTGGCACTAGTCTGTGTGCCAAACCTTGGGTATTTCGCCAATCTTACACGGCCTGGGGCACACGCCCATGTGTTAACCGTGTGGCACACATGACCTAGACAAACAACTGTGAGGTTGGCCCGTGGTCTATTTTGACTTAAGACACTAACATGCGGAGATCACACGGCCTAGACACACGCCCATGTGTCTATCTGTGTGGGCACCTAAAGGCTATCTACCAACCCCTTCCCACTCTCATTTTCATGCATTCATTCATCATCACATAACTTCATGTAGCATCAATATAACTCTTAAATTAATGACATTTAATCATACGAGAAATGAAGCCTTCATCCCATACACTATAACAGCCCGATTTTAGGGCTAGTCGAAACAGTGGTCTCGGGATAACTAATCTAAGGTTGAGGGAATTATTTTAGTATTATTTTATGTTTTATGGCATTAATATATGGCTGTATGGAAATTTTGGTGCTTTAATTTTGGCAATAGAGTACTTAATTGTGAAAAAGGACTAAATTGCATAAAGTGCAAAAGTTCTATTTTATAAGATGGGGGTATGTAATAGCTATAGATTGTAAATTGGAGGATTTTAAAGTGAAATTAGGCCCTATTATATGTGTTGGCCGGCCATACAAGTTAAGGGGGACAAGAGCATTAAATGCTAGTCAAAGTTGGTGGAAATTAAGTGATAAAATGAATAAAATAAGAGAAGCAAAAGATGTTATCATCTTTCACTATTCACTCATCTCTTTCCACTGAAAATTCAAGAGAGGATAGAGTTCTTGGAGGTTAAAACTTTCAGCCACTCAATCCTCATTCAAGTAAGTGATTTTGGTGGTTTTAGTTGATGATTTTTTTACTTTTGGAGTCCCCAAAGCCTAAGCTAACTAATGAGGGGACTAATTTGTGAAATGGTTAAAATTTTAGAGACTTTCCATGAGAGGTTTTATGTTGTTAGCTGAGTTTTTATGGAAGAAAAAGAATGATGGCGAGGTTAGAGACAACTTTTGGGAAAGGTGTTGTCATGAAAACACCTAAATGGGACTAAGATGTAAATGATGTAAATTGGTGATAAATGCATGAAATAGTTAGTTTTGTGGGTTGTTGAAAGTGGAATAAATGTTCAGCTAGGCTTGTTTAACGAAAAAATGTGATGAAAAATGATTTACGAACCTAGGGGCAAAATCGTAATTTTTCCAATATACAAGGGCAAAATGGTCATTTTTGCCCAAGTGTAGAATTTGATGTATATTAATCATAGAATGTCCTAAATGAATGAATTTCATTGTTATAGATCAAGAAGAGTGCAGAATCAACCTTGACCGTGGGAAAGGCATAGTGATCGAGTAAATCGCTAGCTAACACATTTTGCATCGTGGTAAGTTTACGTGTAAACGATGCATTTTACATGCACATTATTATTGTTAATCAGTGCATAGCATAATTAAGAACATGTATAATCCAAGTACATAGAAAGTGGTAGTTAATGAATAATTCTTGTATGAATGATGGAATAGATAGGTAGGTGTGTTATATCAAATTTTGATGGTGGGCTAAGTGCGATACCACCTTATTGTTTAATTACGATGGGCTATGTGCGTTACAATCATCTGTTAACCTTTATAGAGGGCTGTGTGCGATACCACCATAATTAGCTTTCTTGGTGGGCTATGTACGACACCACCCTAATGAAGACTAGTGTGGGCTAAGTGCGAGACCACCGGGTAATGTGATTACGGGTAATGTATTTTGATATGGTGATGTGTTACATTAAATGACCATATGATGCTTAGTGCAGGGAAACCATTATTGAATGTATGCATTATGCTTGTGATGTGATTGGGATGTGGAAATGGAGGAAATAAGTAAGCCTAATCCTGAATGTAGATTGATTTCTTGCTTAGCAAGTAATGCTATAAAAATGTTTTATTCATTTTAGAGTGTTATATTGTTTACATGTGAACTTATTAAGCTTTAAGCTTACTCCTCTCTCTTTCCCTTATCATATAGGGCTTAAGAGCCGAGCCGGGATATGCCGATAACTAGAAGACCGCCCACACTATCTGCTTACTTCGGTATAATTAGATTAGTGATTTTGTATATGGCATGTATATGACTAGACTAGTTAGATTATTTTGTTATTTGACCAAAGGTGTATTGGCTCTTGCTAAGACATTAATTTTGTAAATTGCCAAGAATGATGGCATATTTTATCATTTATGAAATTTCAAATTTATCAATGTGAGTGTATGTGGATTAAGAGAGGTTTGTTAGTTTGTTGAATAAACCCATGTAGAGTAAGATATAGGGATGCTGGAAGCTTGGCAAATAGCTTTCATGTGCCACACGGGTAGACACATGGGCGTGTGTCTAGGTCGTGCTAACCCTGCACCTTATTATTACTAATTAGAATAGGCAACGGGTGAATCCCATGGCTGTGTGCATGAACCTTGTAAGACACACGGTAGGGATATGGGCGTGTGCCCAGGCCGTGTGGATCAAGTTAGTAGCTCCCACGGTTAAGAGACACGGGTGTGTCCAGGCCGTGCTAAACTAGTCAGTAACTCCCTACGGGTGAAAGACACAGGCATGTTGTAAGGGTACACGGGCGTGCCCTAGTTGTGTGAGTTTTGGCAGAATGTTGGGGTTTTTGGGCACGGTGTGAGCACATGGGCTTGTATGACTACACACGGGAGTGTGTGTCATCTAGCATGGGCGTGTACTCCCTGTTTAGATGAAAAGAAATTTTATGGACCGTAAGATTTCCGATATGGTCCTGAGAGTTCTCGTAGGTACGATTGAGATCCCATAGGTTGAGTGTGAAGTAGTTGAAGCAATTCGAGAAGAGTAGTAACATTGAGCCTAAGTGGCGATCAGGTAAATTGTTCAGTAACATCTCGTGCCCAATTTTGACGGGGATTACGGGTAAGAGGTTATATTTAGTGGTATCAGAGCTATGGTTAGTCGATTATAGGACTGCCGTAGCGTGTGTAGGAGTCTAGATATACATGCCATAAGCATATAATGATAGTATGGTGGCTTTTTATGATTTTTAAAAATGTGTTTTATGTAGTATATGGATTCCGATCAATCGGCTGTTGATGACGCAACTAGTAATGCAACGGCTCCTGCGCAAGGGACCACGCCTATGCGAAGTGAACCCGAGACTAGGGGTCAAGGAGAAGAGGCTCGAGAAGCCTTTCTCCAAATGATGAGCAATTGGTACACCGAGTATGTACGAGCTAATCCCAATGCTCAACCCCCTCCATCTCCTCCTATACCTCAGTCAGTTCTTGTGGCTCCACAAGGTGTAGAAATAGTGAGGACAAATAAGCCCCCGGTAGATAAAATTTGAAAGTAAGGGGCTGAAGATTTTCGAGCTAACAAAGATGATGACCCTGAGTAAGCGGAGTTTTGGCTTGAGAACTCAATGAGGGTTTTTGACGAACTCTCCTATACACCCGAGGAGAGTTTGAAATGCATTGTATCTTTGTTGAGGGGCTCGCCATACTATTGGTGGAGAACGTTGACATCAGCAATTCCTGAAGAGAGGGTAACATGGGACTTTTTCTTGGAATAGTTCCGAAAGAAGTATATAAGTGAAAGGTTTATAGACTAGAAGCGGAAGGAATTCCTTGAGTTAAAGCAAGGAAAAATGACTGTGGCGGAATATGAACGCAAATTTGTTCGGCTTAGTAAGTACGCACAGGAATGTGTATCCACGGAAGCTACCCTATGCAAGAGGTTTGAAGACGGGTTGAAAGAAGACATCAAAGTTTTAGTTGGGATCTTTGAGCTAAAAGAATTTGTGATACTAGTGGATCGGGCTAGTAAGGCCAAAAAATTGAGTAAGGAAAAGAGGAAAGCCCTGAGTGAGGCTTGTGATACGAGGAAGAGGCCGATGAGCAAGTCATACCAATCTCAATCGAAGAGGTCTAGAGAAGGGAACCCTCAGATGACTATGTCAGTCAGGTATTCATAGAGAGATCGAGGTAATACGTATTCAGGTTCAAGAGTTTAGGCCACCTCAAAGGCAAGTGTGGGCAATCCAAAGTCTAAACCAGAGTGCCCAAGTTGTGGCAGACATCATAGTGGGGAGTGTTGGGGAAACAATCGAAATTGCTACAAGTGTGGATCCCCCGACCATTTCATTCGAAACTGTCCTGAAAAGGATGACAAGGAAAAGAAGCAAGAGGTAAGATCAAGCAGTGCATCTTTTAGAGGTAGGCCACAAAAGAACCCGAGAGGTGGGACTAGTAGATGTGTATCACGAGACACTACTGTGAGGTCAGAGGGTCGGGAACAAGCAAGAACCTATGCTGTTCACGCTCGAGAAGAGGCATCATCGTCGGACGTAATAACGGTACATTTTCTCTCTATGACACCTCTGTTATTGCTTTGAATGACTCGGGGTCAACCCATTCTTATATTTGTATATGATTGGCATTTAGTTTGAATATGACTATTGAGTCTTCTGAATTTGTGATAAAAGTATCAAACCCCTAAGAAAATAGGTGTTAGTTGATAAGGTGTGTATGAACTGTCATTTGACAGTTAGGGGTAATTATTTTCCGGCAAACCTTATGTTGCTACCATTTGATGAGTTTGACTTGATTCTTGGTATGTTTTGGTTGACTGGCCATAGCGTTTTAGTGAAACGTGGAAGTAAATTTATTCAATTGAAGTGTGAAAATGGAGATGTTATTCGGGTTGAATCAGGTGAGTCAGATAAACTAACGGTGATGATTTCTTCCATGGTAGCTGAGAAATATTTTAGAAAAGGATGTGAGTCATATCTTGCCTTTGTACTGAACAGTCAAGAGTTTGAGGCAAAGGTTGAAACCGTGTTGTTGTATGTGAGTATCCGAATGGATTCCCAAAAGAGTTACCTGGACTACCTCCAATCAGAGAGGTTGAGTTCAGAATTGAGTTAGTTCCGGGAACGGCACCTATTTCCATCACGCCGTATAGGATGGCACCATTGGAGTTGAAAGAACTGAAGGTCCAATTGCAAGAGTTGATGGATAAGGGTTTTGCAAGACCAAGCTTTTCGTCGTGGGGTGCACCGGTATTATTTGTGAAAAAGAAAGATGGATCAATGAGATTGTGTATAGACTACAGACAGCTCAACAAGGTGATGGTGAAATAGAGGTATCCTTTACCGAGGATAGATGATCTTTTTGATCAACTGAAGGGAGCTATGGTCTTCTCCAAGATTGATTTGAGATTCGGATATTATCAACTGAGAATTAAGGAACAAGACGTGCCGAAAACAACATTTAGGATGAGGTACGGCCATTATGAGTTTCTGGTCATGCCGTTAAGTTTAACAAATGTTCCTACGATTTTTATGGACTTAATAAACCGTATCTTCCGATCGTATTTGGACAAGTTCGTAGTCGTTTTTATCGATGACATATTGGTCTACTCCTGAGATGAGTGTGATCATGCAAAGCATTTGAGAATTGTCTTATAGACCTTGAAAGACAAGTAATTATATGCTAAATTTAGCAAGAGCGAGTTTTGGCTCCGAGAGGTCAGATTCCTAGGACATGTTGTGTCAAAGGAAGGCATTAGAGTAAATCCAAGAAAGATCTCAGCTATTGTGGAGTGGAAATCACCGAGGAACGTGTCAGAAGTTAGAAGCCTTTTAGGTTTGGCAGGATACTATAGGCGGTTTGTGGAGGGATTTTTTATTATTGCTACTCCGATGACAAAATTATTCCAGAAGGATGTTAAGTTTGAATGGAGTGAGAAATGTCAACAGAGTTTTGAGAGATTGAAAGCGTTGTTGACAGAAGCACCAATTTTGGTACAGCCTAAGTCAGGAAAGGAGTTTTTGGTCTACAGTGACGCGTCCTTAAATGGTCTTCATTGTGTGTTGATGCAAGAGGGTATGGTGGTCGCTTACGCCTCGAGAAAGCTAAAACCACATGAGAAGAATTATCCGATTCATGACCTAGAGTTGCCCGCAATTGTTTTCGCGTTAAAGATGTGGTAACATTATTTATATAATGGGAAGTGTCAAATTTTTACGGATCATAAGAGTTTGAGGTTCTTGATGAATCAAAAGGAGTTAAATTTATGTCAAAGAAGATGGCTTGAATTATTGAAAGACTATGAACTAGTGATCGATTACCACCTGGGGAAAGTAAATATAGTTGCAAATGCTTTAAGTAGAAAATCTTTGTATGCTTTGAGAACTATGTGCCCGAGTTTGTCATTGTCTGGTGATGGTGCTATACTGGCTGAGTTGAGAGCTAGGCCACTATTTGTCCAACAAATATGTGAAGCTCAAAGGAATGATGATGAGATGTTAGCTAAAAGAGCTAAGTGTGGATCAGGAGCTGATTCTAAATTTCGGGTATGTTCGAATGGTTGTTTAATGTTCCATGATAGAATTTGTGTACCTAAAGATGATGAGTTAATTCAAGAAATTTTACAAGAAGCACATAATAATTATTTTTTAGTACACCCGGGCAGTATGAAAATGTACAATGATCTAAAGAAATTCTATTGGTGGCCAGGAATGAAAAGAGACATCTCAGAGTATGTAACGAGATGTCTGATTTGTCAACAAGTGAAAGCCGAGCATCAGGTGCCTTCAGGATTACTCCTACCAGTGATGTTTCCCGAGTGGAAGTGGTATCGGATCACTATAGACTTCGTGACGGGGTTGCCTTCGACTCCGAAAAAGAAAGATGTTGTATGGGTTATCGTTGATAGGTTAACAAAGTCGGCTCACTTTATACCAGTACGTATTGATTTTTCACTAGAGAAGTTAGCCGAGTTGTATATTGCAGAGGTAGTAAGATTACATGGGGTGCCTATATCCATTATCTCGGATAGAGACCCGAGATTTACTTTGAGGTTTTAGAAGAAGTTACAAGAGGCCTTAGGTACAAGGTTGAATTTTAGTGCTGCTTTTCATCCTCAAACTGATGGTCAGTCTGAAAGAGTAATCCAAGTTCTTGAAGATATGTTCTGATGCTGTGTGTTAGAATTCGAAGGAAGTTGGGAAAGATATCTAACTTTGGTCGAATTCGCTTACAACAATAGTTATCAATCTAGCATATGGTGGCACCGTATGAGGCCTTATATGGTTGTAAGTGTTGGACACCTTTGTATTGGACCGAGTTAGGTGAGAAGAAAATCCATGGGATTGATTTATTTAAAGAAACTGAGGAAAAAGTGAAAGTGATTCTGGATAGTTTGAAAGTTGCTTCAGACCGACAAAAGTCGTACGCAGACTTGAAAAGAAAAGAAATTGAGTTTCAAGTGGGTGACAAAGTATTTTTGAAAGTATCGCCGTGGAAAAAAATATTGAGATTTGGTCGAAAGGGTAAATTGAGTCTGAGACTCATAGGGCCATACGAAATTACTGAAAGGATTGGGCCAGTGGCATATCAGTTGGCTTTACCGGTAGAGTTAGAGAAAATTCACAATGTGTTCCATGTATCAATGCTAAGGCATTAACGTTTCGATCCTTCGCATGTGGTTTCTCCCACGGAAATTGAGATACGACTGGATATGACATATGAGGAAGAGTCGATTAAAATCATGGCTCGAGATGTGAAACAGTTAAGGAATAAGGACATAACCTTAGTAAAAGGGTTGTGGCAAAAGCATGGTGTAGAAGAAGCTACGTGGGAACCGGAAGAAGCCATGGAAGAGAAATATCCAAACCTCTTTACCGGTAAGATTTTCGAAGGCGAAAATTCCAAAAAGGGGGGAGAGTTATAATAGCCCGATTTTGGGGCTAGTCAGAATAGTGGTCTCGGGACCACTAATCCGAGGTTGAGGAAATTATTTTAGTATTATTTTATGTGTTATGGCATTAATATATGGCTATATGGAAATTTTGGTGCTTTAATTTTAGCAATAGAGTACTTAATTGTGAAAAAGGACTAAATTGCATAAAGTGCGAAAGTTCTATTTTAAAATGTGGGGTTACGTAATAGCTATAGATTGTAAATTGGAGGATTTTAAAGTGAAATTAGGCCCTATTATATGTGTTGGTCGACCATTCAATTTAAGGGGGACAAGAGCATTAAATGCTAGTCAAAGTTGGTGGAAATTAAGTGATAAAATGAATAAAATAAGAGAAGCAAAAGATGTTATCATCTTTCACTATTCACTCATCTCTTTCCATCGAAAATTCAAGAGAGGATAGAGTTCTTGGAGGTTCAAACTTTCAGCCACTCAATTCTCATTCAAGTAAGTGATTTAGGAGGTTTTAGTTGATGATTTTTGTACTTTTGGAGTCCCCAAAGCCTAAGCTAACTAATGAAGGGACTAAATTGTGAAATGGTTAGAAGTTTAGAGACTTGCCATGGGAGATTTTATGTTGTTAGCTAAGTTTTTTATGGAAGAAAATGAATGATGGGGAGGTTAGAGACAACTTTTGAGAAAGGTGTTGTCATGTAAACACCTAAATGGGACTAAGTTGTAAATATTGTAAATTGGTAATAAATGCATGAAATAGTTAGATTTGTGGGTTGTTGAAAGAGGAATGAATGTTTAGCTAGGCTTGTTTAATGGGAAAATGTGATGAAAAATGATTTACGAGCCTTGGGGCAAAATCATAATTTTTCTAATATACAAGGGCAAAATGGTCATTTTAACCCAAGTGTAGAATTTGATGTATAGTAATCATAGAATGTCCTAAATGAACGGATTTCATTGGTATAGATCAAGAAGAGTGCAGAATCAACCTTGACCGTGGGAAAGGCAAGGTGATCGAGTAAATCGCTAGCTAACACGCTTTGCATCGAGGTAAGTTTACGTGTAAATGATGCATTTTACCTGCAGATTATTGTTTTTAATCAGTGCATAGCATAATTAAGAACATGTATAATTCAAGTAGATAGAAAGTGGTAGTTAATGAATAATTCTTGTATGAATGATGGAATAGATAGGTAGGTGTGTTATATCAAACTTTTATGGTGGGCTAAGTGCGATACCACCTTGTTGTTTAATTACGATGGGCTGTGTGCGATACCATCATCTGTTAACCTTTCTAGTCGACTGTGTGCGATACCATCGTAATTAACCTTCTTGGTGGTCTATGTACGATACCACCCTAATGAAGATTGATGGTGGGCTATGTGCGAGACCACCGGGTATTGTTATTACGGGTAATGTATTTTGATATGGTGATGTGTTACATTAAATGACCTTGTGATGCTCAGTGTAGGGAAACCGTTATTGAATGTATGCATTATGCTTGTGATGTGATTAGGATGTGTAAATGGAGGAAATGAGTAAGCCTAATCCTGAATGCAGATTGATTTCTTGCTTAGCAAATAATGCTATAAAAATGTTCATTCTTTTTAGAGTGTTATATTGTTTACATGTGAACTTACTAGGCTTTAAGCTTACTCCTCTCTCTTTCTCTTGTCTTATAAGGCTTAAGAGCTAAGCCGGGATACGCCGATAACTAGAAGACCGCCCACACTATCTACTTACTTCAGTATAATTAGATTAGTGATTTTGTATATGGCATGTATAGGACTAGACTAGTTAGATTATTTTGTTATTTTGACCAAAGGTGTATCGGCTTTTGCTAAGACATTAATTTTTTAAATTGCCAAGAATGATGGAATATTTTATCATTTATGAAATTTCAATGTTATCAATGTGAGTACATGTGGATTAAGAGAGGTTTGTGAATTTGTTGAATAAATCCATTTAGTGTAAGATATAGGGATGCTAGAGGCATGGCAAATAGCATTAACGTGCCACACGGGTAGACACACGGGCGTGTGTCTAGGCCGTGCTAACCCTGCACCTTATTATTATTAATGAACTGTGTAAGACACACGGTAGGGACACGGGTGTGTCCAGGCCGTGCTAAATTAGTCAGTAACTTCCCAGGGGCGAAAAACACGGGTAGATTGTAAGGGTACACGGGCGTGCCTCCATCTCACATCGGCGTGCCTTAGCCGTGTGAGTTTTGGTAGAATATTGGGGTTTTGGGGCACGGTGTGAGCACATGGGTGTGTATGACTACACACAAGCATATGTATCATCTAGCACGAGCGTGCACTCCCTGTTTAGATGAAAAGAAATTTTATGGATCGTAAAACTTCTGATAGTGTCCCGAGAGTTCTCCTAGGTACGATTGAGATCTCATAGGTTGAGTGTGAAGTAGTTGAAGCGATTCGAGAAGAGTAGTCGCGTTGAGCCTAAGTGGCGATCAGATAAATTTTTTGTTAACGTCTCGTGCCTAATTTTGCAGGGATTACGGGTAAGGGGTGTTACATTTAGTGGTATCAGAGCTATGGTTTAGTCGGTTCTAGGACTACTGTAGCGTGTGTAGAAGTCTAGCTATACATGCCATAAGCGTATAATGATAGTGTGGTGGCTTCTGATGAATTTAAAAATTTGTTTTAGGTAGTATATGGATTCCGATCAATCGGCTGCTGATGACGCAGCTAGTAATGCGCCGGCTCCTGCGCAAGGGACTGTGCCTGTGCAAAGTGAACCCGAGACTAGAGATCAAGGAGAAGTGGCTCGAAAAGCCTTTCTCCAAATGGTGAGCAATTGATACACCGAGTATGTACGAGCTAATCCCAATTCTCAACCTCCTCCACCTCCTCCTATACCTCAGCCAATTCCTGTGGCTCCCGAAGGTGTAGAAATAGTGAGGACAAATAAGCCCCCAATAGATAAAATTCGGAAGCAAGGGGCTGAAGATTTTTGAGCTAGCAAAGATGATGACCCTGAGCGGGCGGAGTTCTGGCTTGAGTACTCAATGAGGGTTTTTGATGAACTCTCCTGTACCTTTGAGGAGAGTTTGAAATGTACTGTATCTTTACTGAGGGACTCGGCATACTATTGGGGAAAAATGTTGACATTAGTAGTTCCTAAAGAGAGGGTAACGTGGGACTTTTTCTTGGAGGAGTTTCGAAAGAAGTATATAAGTAAAAAATTTATAGACAAGAAGCGGAAGGAATTCCTTGAGTTAAAGTAAGAAAAAATGACTATGGCAGAATATGAACACAAATTTGTTTGGCTCAGTAAGTACGCACAGGAATATGTATCCACGGAAGTTACCCTATGCAAGAGGTTTGAATACGGGTTAAATGAAGACATCAAAATTTTAATTGGGATCTTAGAGCTAAAAGAATTTGTGATACTAGTAGATCGGGCTAGTAAGGTCGAAGAATTGAGTAAGGAAAAGAGGAAAGCCCTGAGTGAGGCTCGTGGTGCGAGGAAGAGACCGATGAGCAAGTCATACCAATCTCAATCGAAGAGGTCTAAAGAAGGGAACCCTTGGATGACTACGTCAGTCAGGTATTCGTAGAGAGATCGAGGTAATATGTATTCGGGTTTAAGAGTTTAGGCCACCTCAATGGCAAGTGTGGGCAATCCAAAGTCTAAACCAGAGTGCCCAAGTTGTGGCAGACATCACATTGGGGAGTGTTGGGGAAACAATCAAAATTGCTACAAGTGTGGATCCCCCGACCATTTCATTCGAAACTGTCCTGAAAGAGATGACAAGGAAAAGAAGCAGGAGGTAAAATCAAGCAGTGCATCTTTTAGAGGTATGCCACAGAAGAACCCGAGAGGTGGGACTAGTGGTAGAGGTGTATCACGAGACACTACTGTCAGGTCAGAGGGTCGGACGCCAGCAAGAACTTATGTTGTTCGCGCTCGAGAAGAGACATCATCGCCGGACGTAAAAATGGGTACATTTTCTCTCTATGACACCTCTATTATTGGTTTGATTGACCTAAGGTCGACCCATTCTTATATTTGTATGGGATTGGCATTTAGTTTGAATATGACTATTGAGCCTACTAAATTTTTGATAAAAGTATCAAACCCCCTAGGAAAACAGGTGTTAGTTGATAAGGTGTGTAGGAATTGTCCTTTGACAGTTAGGGTCATTATTTTTTGGCAAACCTTATGTTGCTACCGTTTGATGAGTTTGACTTGATTCTTCGTATGGATTTGTTGACTGCCCATATCGCTTTAGTGAATTGTGGTAGTAAATTTATTTAATTGAAGTGTGAAAATGGAGATGTTATTCGGGTTGAATCATGTGAGTCAGATGACCTACCGGTGATGATTTCTTCCATGGTAGCTGAGAAATATTTGAGAAAAGGATATGAGTCGTATCTTGCCTTTGTACTAAATAGTCGAGAGTCTGAGACAAAGGTTGAAATGGTGACGGTTGTATGTGAGTATCCAGATGTATTCCCAGAAGAGTTACCTGGACTACCTCCAATCAGAGAGGTTGAGTTCAAATTGAGTTAATTTTGGGAATGACACCTATTTCCATCGCTCCGTACAGGATGGCGCCGTTGGACTTGAAAGAATTGAAGGTCCTGTTGCAAGAGTTGACGGATAAGAGTTTTGCAAGACCAAGCTTTTCACCATGGGGTGCTTCGGTATTATTTGCAATAAAGAAAGATATATCAATGAGATTGTGTATAGATTACAGACAGCTCAACAAGGTGATGGTGAAAAATAGGTATCCTTTACCAAGGATAAATGATCTATTTGATCAATTGAAGGGAGCTATGGTGTTCTCTAAGATTGATTTGAGATCTAGATATTATCAGCTGAGAATGAAGGAAGAAGACGTGCCAAAAATAGCATTTAGGACGAGGTATGGCCATTATGAGTTTTGGTCATGCCGTTCGGTTTAACGAATGCTCCTGCGATTTTTATGGACTTAATGACCCGTATCTTTCGACCGTATTTGGACAAGTTCGTAGTTGTTTTTATCGATGACATATTGGTCTACTCCCGTGATGAGTGTGATCATGCAAAGCATTTGAGAATTGTCTTGCAGACCTTGAGAGACAAGCAATTATATGCTAAATTTAGCAAGTGTGAGTTTTGGCTTCGAGAGGTCAGATTCCTATGACATGTTGTGTCAGGGGAAGGCATTAGAGTTGATCCGGGAAAGATCTCGACTATTGTGGAGTGGAAACCACCGAGGAACATGTCAAAAGTCAGAAGCTTTCTGGGTTTGGCAAGGTACTATAGGCGGTTTGTGGAGGGATTTTCTATGATTTCTGCTCTAATGACGAAATTGTTGCAGAAGGATGTTAAGTTTGAATGGAGTGAACAATGCCAACAGAGTTTTGAGAGATTGAAAACGTTGTTGATAGAAGCACCAATTTTGGTACAGCCTGAATCAGTAAAGGAGTTTGTGGTCTACAGTGATGCATCCTTAAATGGTCTCGGTTGTGAGTTGATACAAGAGGGTAAGGTGGTCGCTTATGCCTCGAGACAGCTAAAACCACATGAGAAGAATTATCCGACTCATGACTTAGAGTTGGCCGCAATCATTTTCGCGCTAAAGATTTGGCGACATTATTTATATGGTGAGAATTATCAAATTTTTACGGATCATAAGAGTTTGAGGTACTTGATGTATCAAAAAGAGTTAAATTTAGGGCAACGACGATGGCTTGAATTATTGAAAGACTACGGGCTAGTGATCGATTACCACCCGGGGAAAGCAAATATAGTTGCAGATGCTTTAAGTAGAAAATCTTTGTATGCTTTGAGAACTATGAGTACAAGTTTGTCATCTTCCAATAATGGTGCTATACTGGCTGAGTTGAGAGCTAGGCCACTATGTGTCCAACAAATATGTGAAGCTCAGAGGAATGATAATGAGATGTTATCTAAAAGAGCTAAGTGTGAATTAGGAGCTGATTCTGAATTTTGGGTAAGTTTGAATGGTTGTTTAATGTTCCATGATAGAATTTCTGTACCTAAAGATGATGAGTGAATCTGAGAAATTTTACAAGAAGCACATAATAGTCATTTGTCAGTGCACCCGGGCAGTACGAAAATGTATAGTGATCTGAAGATATTCTATTGGTGGCCAGGAATGAAAAGAGACATCTTGGAGTATGTAACAAGATGTCTGATTTGTCAACAAGTGAAAGCTGAGCATCAGGTGCCTTCAGGATTACTTCTACCAGTGATGGTTCCCGAGTGGAAGTGGGATCAGATCACCATGGACTTCGTGACGGGGTTGCCTTCGACACCAAAAAAGAAAGATGCTGTATGGGTTATCGTTGATAGGTTAATGAAGTCGGCTCACTTTATACCTAGAATGCGTATTGATTATTCACTATAGAAGTTAGCGAGTTGTATATTGCGAGGTAGTAAGATTACATGGAGTGCCTATATCCATTATCTCGGATAGAGACCCGAGATTTACTTCGAGGTTTTGAAAAGTTACAAGAGGCATTAGGTACAAGGTTGAATTTTAGTACTACTTTTCATCCTCAAGCTGATGGTCAGTCTGAGAGAGTAATCCAAGTTCTTGAATATATGCTCTGATGCTATGTGTTAGAATTCGAAGGTAGTTGGGAAACATACCTACCCTTGGTCGAGTTCGCTTACAACAATAGTTATCAATCGAGCATACGGATGGCACCGTATGAGGCCTTATATGGTCGTAAGTTTCAGACTCCTTTGTATTGGACCGAGTTGGGTGAGAAGCACATCTATGGGATTGATTTAGTTAAAGAAACTAAGGAAAAATTGAAAGTGATTCAGGATAGTTTGAAAGCTGCTTCAGACCGACAAAATCGTACGTAGACTTCAAAAGAAAAGAAATTGAGTTTCAAGTGGGTGACAAAGTATTTTTGAAAGTGTTGCCATGGAAGAAAATATTTAGATTTTGTCGAAAGGGTAAATTGAGTCAGAGATTCATAGGGTCATACGAAATTACCAAAAAGATTGGGCTAGTGAAATATCGGTTGGCTTTACCGGTAGAGTTAGAGAAAATTCACAATGTGTTCCATGTATCAATGCTAAGGAGTTATCGTTCGATCCCTCGCATGTGGTTTTTCCTACGAAAATTGAGATACGACCTGATATGACATATGAGGAAGAGCAGATTAAAATCTTGGCTCGAGGTGTGAAACAGTTGAGTAATAAGGACATAGCCTTAGTAAAAGTGTTGTGGCAAAAGCACGGTGTAGAAGAAGCTACGTGGGAACCAGAAGAAGCCATGAGAGAGCAATATCCAAACCTCTTTATCGGTAAGATTTTCGAGGGCAAAAATCCCAAAAGGGGAAAGAGTTGTAACAGCCCAATTTTGGGGCTAGTCAGAATAGTGGTCTCAGGACCACTAATCCGAGGTTGAGGAAATTATTTTAGGATTATTTTATGTGTTATGGTATTAATATATGGCTATGTGAAAATTTGGGTGCTTTAATTTGAGTGATAGCATGCTTAATTATGAAAAAGGAGTAAATCGCATAAAGTGCGAAAGTTCTATTTTATATGGTAGAGGCACCTAATAGCTATAGAAGGTAATTTGGAGGATTTTAAAGTGAAATTAAGTTATTTACCTAGTAATGGTCGTCCATGTGCATAGGGGAGACAAGAGCATTTAAATTTTGGTCAAAATTGGATGAGTTAGGTGAGAAAAGATGAATAAAATAAAGGGAAGAGAAAAACTATCATCTTTTACTATTTATTCATCTCTTTCTACTGAAAATTGAAGAGGAAATAGGGCATTTGGGAGTTCAAACTTTCAGCCAAGCCATCTATTTGCTAGTAAGTGATTTAGGTGGTTAATTGATGATTTTTGTGTTTTTTTTTTGAGTCCCCAAAGCTTAAGCTAGGCAATGAAGGGACTAATTTGAGATATGGTTGAAAGTTTAGGGACTTTCCATGATAGTATTTATGTTGTTAGTTGAGTTTTTATAGAAGAAAATGAATGGTAGGGAGGTGAAAAACAACTTTTACGAATGGTGTTAGCATGAAAACACCTAAATAGGGCTTGAATGCAAAGGTTCAATTTGTGTCATAAATGCATGAAATAGTTGGAATGGTGAGTGGTTGTAAGAGAAATAAATGTTCATCTATGCTTGTTTATTTAGAAAATGTGGTGAAAAATGATTCACGAGCTTAAGGGCAAAATTATAATTTTGCCATGGTATAGGGGCAAAATGGTAATTTTTGCCCAAGTGTAGAGTTGGATGTATTATGATCGTAGAATGATCTAAATGAATGAATTTCATTGTTATAGATCAAGAAGAGCACATAATCAACCTTGACCGTGGGAAAGGCAAGGTGATCGAGTGAATCGCTAGCTAACACGTTGTGCACCGAGGTAAGTTTACGTGTAAACGATGCATTTTACATGCTGATTATTGTTGTTTATCAGTGCATAACATAATTGAGAACATGTATAATTCAAGTAGATAGAAAGTGGTAGTTAATGAACAATTCTGGTATGAATGATGAAATAGATAGGTAAGTGTGTTATATAAAATTTTGATGGTGGGCTAAGTGCGATACCTATACCACCTTGTTGTTTAATTACGATGGGTTGTGTGCGATACCATCATCTGTTAACCTCTCGGGTGGGTTGTGTGCGATACCACCGTAATTAACCTTCTTGGTGGGCTATGTGCAATACCACCCTATTGAAGACTGATGGTGGGCTAAGTGCGAAACCATCGGGTAATGTATTTTGAGATGGTGATGTGTTACATTAAGTGACCTTGTGATGCTTAGTGCAGGGAAACCATTATTGAATAGATGCATCATGCTTGTGATGTGATTGGGATGTGTGAATAGAGGAAATAAGTAAGCCTAATGCTGAATGTAGATTGATTTCTTGCTTAGAAATAATGCTATAAAAATGTTCATTCATTTTAGAGTGTTATATTGTTTACATGTGAACTTACTAAGCTTTAAGCTTACTCCTCTCTCTTTCCCTTGTCTTATAGGGCTTAAGAGCCGAGCTGGGATACGCCGATAACTAGAAGACCGCCCACACTTTCTGTTTACTTCGGTATAATTAGATTAGTGATTTTGTATATGGCATGTATAGGACTAGACTAGTTAGATTATTTTGTTATTTTGACCAAAGGTGTATTGGCTCTTGCTAAGACATTAATTTTGTAAATTGCCAAGAATGATGGCATATTTTATCATTTATGAAATTTCAATGTTATCAATGTGAGTGCATGTGGATTAAGAGAGGTTTGTTAATTTGTTGAATAAACCCATGTAGTGTAAGATATAGGGATGCTAGAGGCTTGGCAAATAGCCTTCATGTGCCACACGGGTAGACACACGGGCGTATGTCTAGGACGTGCTAACCCTGCACTTTATTGTTACTAATTAGAATAGGCCACGTGCAAATCCCACGGCCGTGTGTATGAACCGTGTAAGACACACGGTAGGGACACGGGTGTGTCCAGGCGTGCTAAATTAGTCAGTAACTTCCCACGGGCGGAAGACACGGGTAGGCTGTAAGGGTACATGGGCGTGCCTCTATTTCACATGGGCATGCCTTAGTCGTGTGAGTTTTGGTAGAATGTTGGGGTTTTTGGGTACGGTGTGAGCACATGGGTGTGTATGACTACACACGGGCGTGTGTATCATCTAGCACGGGCTTGCACTCTCTGTTTAGATGAAAACAAATTTTAAGGAACATAAGACTTTCGATATGGTCCCGAGAGTTCTCGTAGCTACGATTGAGATCTCATAGGTTGAGTGTGAAGTAGTTGAAGCGATTCGAGAAGAGTAGTCGCGTTGAGCCTAAGTGGCGATCAGATAAATTGTTCGATAACGTCTCGTGCCCGATTCGGCGGGATTACGGGTAAGGGGTGTTACATTGAGTGGGAAGTAGTTGAAGTGATTCGAGAAATGTAGTCACGTTGAGCCTAAGTGGCGATCAGGTAAATTGTTCGGTAACGTCTCGTACCGATTCTGACGGGGATTACAGGTAAAGGGTGTTACATACACTAGGGAGAATTCTATCCAGTATAATTACAAACAAATTAAGCCATCATCTATGGCCATACACAACCAAACTCTAAGTTCTCTTAGGCCAAAACAATTTAGATACATCAATTAAAACTTATTCAACTTTAAAAGAATCCCTACACATGCCATGGCTCAAAGGAACTTAAAACACCATACCAGGAGTCTACTCGAAAGAGTGAAAACATATCCGGCAATCTCCAACCCGAGCTAATTAAAATGAGTAAGCAACATGCTTAGTAAGTTCATCTGTATATAACTGACAACTACTAATATTCATTAAATATCCATGACTACAAGGTATTATAATGAATTTTCTCATAAATTCATGGTTACTTACTCAACCATTTTTGAAGCTTACTCATTCTATCTCTTACCACATTATTACCATTCCACTAGCCAATTGCTCATTTAATTAGCATGCATTCCTGCACTGATCACCACATGATCATCTCAAGCATTTTCAATGAGTCACTCATACTACTAAACTCTCGGTGGTTTCACACTTAGCCCACCATTGAATCTCTTATAGGGTGGTATCGTACACATCCCACCAATCATCTATAAGCGATGGTATCGCACACAGCCCATCGATTATTAATTAATCAGGTGGTAACGCACATAGCCCATCGAGAATAATATATTTGATGGTATCGCACATAGCCTATCATTAACATCAATATGGTAATATCGCACTCAGCTCACTAATCATTTATAAGAGATGGTATCGCACATAGCCCATCGATAATAGTATATTTGATGGTATTGCCCATAGCCCATCATTACCATTAATATGGTGATATCGCACTTAGCTCACCAATCATTTATAAGCAACGGTATCGCACACAGCCCATCGATAATAGTATATTTGATGGTATCGCACATAGCCCATCATTAACATCAATATGGTGATATCGCATTTAACTCACCAATCATTTACATTCATGGGTAGTAATCCACCTGTATATCTCTATTTCAAAGGTTCAACCAAGAACATCCTCACACATTTCTATTCTTTCTTAACTTTCTATGATTCTCATTTGCATTCACACAATGCATTAATAAATCTATCTAATACGACTAAGGTGTATCGATTACACATAACCCCTAGAGGTTCATCATACAATGAATTCATCTCAAACTGTCAGATAACACTATTAAGTCTCATACATATAGTATCACATTAACATCATACCCTAATAGGATCTTAGTTACATTAACACATCGATGCCATGTCCCTGACATGGTATTATACAAATTCTTACACCGAGGCCATATTCCAATATGGTCTTACACGAAACTATAACTATCATCATATAATGCTATATCCATTTCCCATTATTCCCAAATTCAATTCTCTTGACATCTCATTAAAAGATATTTCATACATTCATCGAGTAAATATACATTCCATACAACATTGGAATACTAGATTAACTCATACATAATTGCCACATTTACACATGAACTTATCTTGACGTCGAAATGGCCGAAAGGGACTTTAAGCCCACATTTCTCTTTTCACCCGTTCTAGGTCCGAATGTCGTTTTATTTGATCTAGAACAATAAAATTTACTCATTTAATCACTTATAATTCATAATTCACCATAAACTACACTTTAGGCAAAACTGACTATTTTGCCCCTACACTTTGGCAAAATTACAATTTCACCCCTAGGCTCGTAAATGAATTTTCGTCACATTTTATTGTTAAACAAACTTAGTTGAACATTTAATCCTCTTACAACTACTCACAATTCCAACTATTTCATGCCTTAATGAACAAATTTCAACTTTTGCATTTTAATCCCAATTAGGTGTTTTCATGACAACACCTTTCACAAAAGTTGTTTCTCATCTTCTTAACACTTATTTTCTTCCATAAAAACTCAATAACCACCATAAAATCTCTCATGTCATGTCCCTAGACTCTCAACCATGTTGCAAATTAGTCCTCCATTAGCTAGCTTAAGCTTTGGGGACTCCAAAAGTACAAAAATTATCAAGAAAGATCATCAAAATCACTTACTTGTGAGGAGAAATGTTTGCTGAAATTTTTTAGCTCCATAACCCTTATTTCTCTTCAATTTTTGGTGGATGAAGGTGGAGGAATAGTCAAAAGATGATAACATCTTTATTCATATTATTTTATTTAATTTTATCACCAAACATCACCAAATTTTGACCAACATTTAATGCCTTTGTCCCCCTAGCTTCCCATGGCCGGCCAACACTAATTCAATGCCATGATATCACTTTAAGGACCTCCAATTAATATTGTTTAGCTATTTGGCACCTTTAACAAATAAAATAGCACTTTCACAATTTATGCGATTTCGTCCTTTTTCGCGATTAAGCAAGAAATAGCTAAAATTAAGGCACCAAAATTTTCATGCATCCCTATAAACATGTTATAACACATAACATAACATGAAAATAATTTTCTCTAACCTCGAATTAGTGATTCCAAGATCACGATTTCGACTAGCCCCTAAATCGGGCTATTACAATGCATGTTGTTAATATGCATAGTACGGAGGAAATTTAATTGATTTCTATAGGGTTCAAGGGAGTTTGGCGACATCATGGAATGATTATCTACTGGCTCATTAAAGTGATACTTTAAGAATGGTCTATTGATTCTATGGGGAGACATTGTGACGATGATATTTTTGACTTGTCCTAAGGGGTGCCACCGTGTAAACAATATATAGGTTCTTTGGGGAAACGTGTAAAAAATATATAGTTCCTTCAAGGTGGCACCTCGAAAAAGGTTTAATAATTTTTCAAAACCAAATATCCATGGTAAGACATGGTGTTATCCAGTGACAAACAAGTACACTTTACCATGAGATAGAGTCTAACAAGACAGTGAACTAAAAAGCTTGTCAGGGCTCAAAAAGGAAAATCACTGTATGACTCGTGTGGCGAGTAGCCTGGCAGAGTAAGTGTGGCACGTATGAGAATGTGAGTAAACATGGTAATAAGAGGAACCACCAAAATATGAAGGTAAGTGGAATTAGTAGAAGCATCTTAACGCAAATGTATATGAGAGGAATGAAGCAATTCCTTCAAAGTAATGGTAAATGGATATCCCTTATATGGATTTTCCAATGTTTGATAAGTGAATTAGCTTTGGTTATATTAAAATGGGAAGATTATGCAAGTGTTAGTCCTATGTATTATGGGTAAATAGATCGTCAAAATGAGAGGGGAATTCACCGAAGACTCTCTTAGAAAGGGAGTCTGTCAAAGACTCTTTTAGGAAGTAAGTCCGCTGAAGACTAACTTGGGCAGAAAACTCATTGATCTGAGGATGGAGAATTCTGTTAGGATTATCTAGCATAGCAAAGTCCATGAGAATTATTAGACGAGGAAGCCCGCCAAGGGCAATTTAAGTGAGAGGTAATTTGCTGAGAATTACTGGATATTTGGAGAATTTTAGTAGAATGATCTATGAAGGATAAGTCATAGGGGACTACATTGCAAGTATGATTTCATTGAGAAAAGGGGAGCATTTATCCAATCAGCCAAGTATCATATTCAAGACTGCAAATGAGAATGCTAGAATGAGTCATTCTTTAGGGAAGGGACCAAGCAATGGCTAAGTAGAATGAAGATAATTGACGGATAACCAGGTCAATATATATATGGAGTTCGATGGGGGCATAAAGGGATCAAGGTAAGGATCTGTAGACATGGCGTAACCTTGACTAAACCACCAGTAGTAGTCACCGGCCTATGTCTACGCTTACGATTATCAATAAGGAGTCACACCAGGAAAGGTACAAAAAAAAAAAAACCTGAGGGAGAACCAGACAAGGTTAAGTTCCATTATAGGGTCACCTAAAAGAATTCACAGATAATGAAGTCAGATGATATGTCTGCCAACAGTTGATCTGGAGCATGTATAGGCGTCAACAACACCAGTTAGGGCTGCGGAATCCCCAAATGCACTTAAGGAGTGCTAATTCTATACTCACATTCTTATTTACCCAAAATTTGATGGTCTTTGATTTTTGTTGTATAGAATCTCTCTAAGTTCGTCTGAACTTACAATTATATTGCCCTGTATGGAGGGAAAAGGATGGGTACAAGGCAGGGGCAAAGCCAGAACAATTTTTTAGGGGGTGAATGAAAGTTTAATTCTTTATAGTCTATATCTTTATATCTTTTAAAGGATTAAATCAAATTTTTATAATTTTAGGGGATCCAAAGTACAATTTTACCTTTACTAATTTAAAATTTTAAAAAATTTTAGTGGGCCTAAATGTCAATTTTTCATTTTAAGAGGGACTGGTGCCCATACCAGCTCCCCTTAGAATCTTCTCTGGTACAAGGGTCACATGGAGGGACAAGCCAAACATCGACAGGTCAACGCTAAGGGCGAGGTAGCTACTTTAAGCATATAAAGGGACACACTTAGAGGCCATGCCTTAGGGATTAACTAAGGGTAATTGCAATATAGTATTGAGTTACAAACTATAAATATTTACTCATGGTTAATGAGGAGGAACGATTGTAGGAATTTAGCATTGTAAAATTTAAAATTCTTTTCAAATGCAAAGTTGAAAATTGTTAGTCATGTTGTTGTGTTAAGCTTGATTAAAGGTGATACACATATAATTTATTATTATCCAAGTCTATACGTAAGTCAAGTTAGCAACTTTGTTATGATTTTCGAGTTACTTGTGGCACTTGGTACCCGGACTCGATGCTCAAGTTAGGCATATGGTGTTAGAATTTAGTAATATCAGAGCTTCAACTTAACCGATCCTCTAGACATATGAAGTAAAATAGTAACCCCTATATGCATGATGTATTAGGTCTAGTTTAGTCCCTTAGATTTAAAATAGGTCTGCCATATTGTGATGTGTGATTAAGTACAGGATTGGTGGACCATTATTGGGTGGTAATATTCATGGTTGGAACAACATAAAGAAAGGTACAATAAAAATAGAAGACAAGAGATGAACAGAAGAAAATTTTATTAAAAAGAATACAGGTACAAGTACAACTACAAAATGGCTAACCATTGTCCTCAGCTAGCAGATCAGTAGACTCATCTACGTCTTCCTCCCCTTCATCGTTGGTTTCCTCTATAGGAGCTAGAGTAGTTGGCTCAGGTTCTGGAGGGAAGAATAGGTTGTTAGAATCCTTCCACTCCTCTAGAATTTCTCCATTCAGACCTAGAAAGATTAATCACATTGAGGACTAGATGAGTATTGGTGAGCATGTGCATGCAAATGAAGTTGACTTGGCTCGCATCGAAAGGCCCCACAGTGACCTGGGCATAAAGAATTTGATTAAACTGTAATGTAACACCCCAAATCTGATCTAGACGTTACGACTAGATCTGGAATGTCTCAGGGAAAAGTTGCAAAAAATAACTATTTAAAATCTTCAGAAAATATTGTAAGTTTGAAAAACTTTTCATCTAGGGTGATGTTTGAAAACTAGTGATTTAATGTTTAATGAAAATTTAAGATTTGAGTGAAATTCCATTTGTTAACTTAGATGAGGTTAGAGAAAACGATTGCTTAATGTTGCTTAGGTTTTGAAAACTCCAATTTGATTATCATGTTAAAATGTAATAATGTCATACTTAAATAAATAATAAAATAATAAAACCCAAAAACTATCTTAGAGAGGCTTTATTACATAACAAAATTCCCAAAATTTAATAATTACTAGAAAATAAATAACTTTACGAAAAGAAATACTTTATGGCCTCCACGAGTCCGCCCCGGCTCCTTGATCCACGATCTACAGATTACCTGCAAGATTTTAGCAGAGGGGTGAGTCACCGAGACTCAGTGTGTAAATCCCCCTTATGTCTCACACATGGCTTCAAGCCCACAATCACATATTGGGCCTCAGCCCACTCATAATATCATACACAATTATGTTATGCAATATGTGTCCCATTCCAACCTAGTTTTTGCATCCTCTACACACCACCCGTACCAGCCCATCACACCTTGGGGATTTCTACAATCAACCCTCCATCCGCTACACACCTCATACGTGGCATTAGGCCACTCATGCTTCTAGACCACGGTGACAAAGTCACTATTAATATATGTGGGGCCAACCCGCTATGGTAAAAACCACCGTGACAATCCCTGATGAATTTACGTGGGGCCAACTCACTGTGGTAACAACCACTGGGACGAGTCACTAGTCATATATAATCGTGGTATTAAACCACAGTGGCACCAAGCCACCGAGACATAGTCACTATTATCATATATGTATCCGTGGGGCTAACCTACCATGGTAACAACCACCGTGATAGTCTCAAATACTTCCCCTTTCACATCAATACCCAACCTATGCAGAACTTACAATCATATGAATGCACATACATATTACAATGCTTATTCCATACCTATCAAGAGATTAATAGAATCACATACCTGGTATTCCCATTTCTATCCATAAGGGTATTACGACTGCTTCTCAGTCATTCCAGCTTTTCTGCCCTAAACAGTAAATAGTACAAATAAACAAATTTAAGAAGTGTAAAGTTTACACACCTGATAACACGCAATAAAACACTTTCTATGTCGACACTACCGCTAATAGAGACTACTGCTATTTGCCTACTATTCTATTTTGAAGACGGTCCACAACCTGGTGGCCAATCTCGAACCACAGACACCACTCGTTTTTTGAACTTAGGGGCTAGGACTACAGGTCCAACCCCCTCCTTAGATTGGCTGGCATTTGAGTCCATGAACGATCTCGGTCAGAAGATGCTATATTGAAATAGTGATTGCTTAATGTAACATTGGGTTAAGATAGCGAATAAAGAAAGGAAAACCCGATCGAATAGCTAGAGAAAAACCCTTACCTAGAGATCCTAAATGGGGGGATAAGATTCGACTGATTCTCTGACTTGGAATTTAATTGATTCAGCTTAACAAGATTTCCTGGAGTAGGCGCCATTGAAGAGAAAAGAAAAGGAAAAAGAGTGTAAATCACAAGAATAGCATCAGCCATTCGGCTTTGGCTACCAAAAATCGAAAGAACAAAAAGAAAAGATGATAGTGTCCCCCTCACCTTAATTTGACAGAAACCGATTGTCCCTCAAGCCCCCCTTCAATCCAAGGCTAGATGTTGAAAAAATATGAAGACAGAGCCCTACCTACATTCAGCCAAAACACCAAGGAACCAAGTTCATCCCTTCGGCCTAACAACTAATAAAGAGGAAGAAATACCGAAAGAGGAGAAGAATCTTACCACAATTAGGAAGAAGTCAAATGAGAAGGCTAGAAGAATAATGGGCGGCGATCCAAAAGAAAGAAAAAAGTGAGTGATTAAAGAAGGCAAAAGAAATCGAAATGGAGATGATTTTGACTTTTGCAGGAAAGTAGAGAAGAAAGTAATAAGGGAATGATGAAAAGAAGAAATCGGTGTGGTGCTTTCGGCTATAAGGCTTAAGAGTTTGAGTGGAGAGAAGGAGAGATTCTGTAGAGGCTAGAAAAGGTTACCGCTTAAAAGTCTTTGATGAAAAGAAAAAGTGAAGAAGAAAGAGGTGCACCAATAGTCTCACCAATTCGGCTAGAGAGCAAAAGAAGGGAGAAAAAAAGTTGGCTCAGCAAATTCGACACTCACCCCTAACAACCGAAAGTGCACAAATGACAACAAAGCAACAAAGCCTAAGACCTCTAGACTTTCGGCACACCCACAACAAGCCAAAACTGATTCCCCTTCCCTACACCAAGTGTCCAAGATTCGGCCACCACCTTCACCCATATGCTATCCCACGTTTTCCTCCTAGTTTCACTCTGGTTCACATATTCAAACAATTTAAATAATTCAAATCTCTGAAATAGCTCTCCACCACTAGTTTGAATTGTTTGACCAGGTCTTGTCTCTCTCCTCCAGAGTCTGATTACTATCCAGCTACCTCCCTTACTTGAGCCAAAAAAATAATAGCCCCTACTTTCTAAGAGATTCGAACCCTCTCCCTCTCAGCTTCTCTTGTGACGCCACCTCTCTGCATGGCAGGTGGCATCTCCCTACCACTTTACCACTACAACTCTTGTGTCTTCAACCACAAGCAAAAATTACTTAAGACTTGACTCCACTTGCTTTCCCCTAAAGGTACCCAAAATTGAAATTTTGACCAAGGCTTTAGCTTAACCCCAAGCCTTCCCAGGGACCCTAAACATACCCAAACAATAAATAAGGCAACCTAAACACACCAAATTAACACACAGAGCTTAGCCTACCCACCGAAACATATTAAATGCAGAGTCTCTAATCTAGGATGTTACATGTAATTTGGGAAAGTAGTTTTGTATTCTTGCCATGGTTTTAGCCTTGTAATGCCAAGGCCTCACCTTTTTTGTTATGTACCCTCTCTAAGTTTGCCAAGTGTTGCTCCTCTAAGGAATTGATCTAGCTCCCCAATTGGTGTGTCCTCTCATCATATTCCTTTTTCAAGGAGTTGTACTTAGTCTCCATAGTACTCAGTCTCCAATTAGCGTGTCATCTCATCAGATTCCTCCTACTAATATGGCGGTCAGGTCATCAATGGCATTATAGGGCCATGCCTTCTCGGTGAAAAGTAATACCTCAAATTCCTCCAAACTAATACGACGGTCAGGTCATCAGTGGTATTATAAGGCCATGCCTTCTTAATAAAAAGTAATACCTGGGGATCAGCCCCAACTACAATATCCATGGGCTTGTAGGCATTGGGACATTGATTTTATAGACAGAAATGAAGGACATTTTTGACGGTAAGAAGTTTCTCCAGAACCAACAAACGACCCAATTTTAGGTGATTAAACTAATTTGCCGGTTACCTGCCGATACAGACAGACTGTAAAGGGATGGGTCACTGCGTTGGAATTCCAAACCCATCCCTCAGTTTACTCCTCACTTGAATAATTTTTTTCTTGTTGAGGTGAAGTGGATGACCAATTCCTAAGTATTGACTCGCGACCTTGACGAGTACTAAATTGTGCCATTCCAGCAGTGGCACCTCGAGTAGTAAATTTTCATTAGTAGATTCGTAAGAACACGCCTAGAATAGGTGACTCATTCCTAATGCTACAGTTCATAAAGTAAGCAACCAAAGTCCACCAAGATAAGTCGACGAGTTGTCCCGATGTGATCCCCTATTCATTTAGCAAGCTATAGAAGAAATGATGTAATGGAGATGAAACCTAGCCTCGAACAAGTAGAGGGGAAGGATGATTTGGTTAGAAACTATTGTTCTGCATACAGATGTCCACGAAACCAACTAAAAATCTAACTAAGGCAAGTGCACTTATCAATTAATAGTCTAGCTACGGTGAGCAAAGATATCATTCCCACAAAGAATAGAAGTACAAATAGCACTACTTTTTTATTATTTAACCAATAAATTCGAGTGAAGGATTAAAACTAAAATTAACTAAATTAATTAACTACAAACATGACAGAGAACAATTTAGGAAAATAAATGCTTAACAACCAAGAAGCAAAACAATACATAGGAAAGAATTCATCTAGATTTCATATGTCATTATCAATCTAAATTATGCAATTTCTTTACTTAGTATCTTGATCCATAGAAATCCATAAATTATGCCAATATCTCTCGTCAGGAATAAAAGTAACTGACTCTAGGTTGATTAATTGAAATTTCTTTCTAATTAAAACCCCTATTATCGCATTAACGTGATCTATGGATTTCCCTATTAGATTTGACTCTAATCCGGTAGATTTATATCGTCCTATTTTTAGGATTGCATTAAACTCCATTCAACTAAGCTAAAACTACTCTTAAATAGGGTTCATTCCTCCTCTCATTCAAGCAAATCAAACATGGATCAATAATCTAGAAATATTAAACCAAGAATGAAGAAAACATAATTGAGAACAAGATTTAAGTATTTATTGTGTAAAATAAAAATCAAATGACATAACTCATCATGGGGTTCATCTCCCTAGGTATTTAGAAAATTAGTTCATGCTTGCAAATAAAAACATCCCAAAGACAATATATCAAAAAGAAATAAAGAAACTCATTATAATCTATTGAGAAGTCAATTGGGAATCTTCAATCTTGATAGAAAATTGCTTCAAAATTAGCTTCAATGGTGTTTTTTAATTTTTTTCTTGACTATTCTATGACAACTCACTCCTATCTTTTTTTTTTTTGTCATATATAGGTCTCAGAATGCCCCAAAAACTTTAAAAATTACATTTTTTCATTGTTTGGATGCAATTCATGAAATCTACATGGCCTACCACATGGCCATTTCCAGCTCATTTGGCTCATATGGCCGTGTGTCTAGGCCGTCCGGAAAGGTCCAGGCCGTGTAGAAGGGTCCAGCCCGTGTATCTCCCATAACTCACTCTAATTTTTTGATTTTTTTACATTTTTCACTCAATTTGCTCCCAAATGCTCTCCTGAGCATAAAAACATGAATTTAAAGAATAAGGAGCATAAAATTCACCATTAACATCAAATAACCACCCGAAAATGCATTAAGAATTAGATTAAAACATGTTACTTTTAGCACTTATCACCTGCACTCGTCGTATGTTGAACTCATATGTGAAGTTAAGAACTTGTATTCTCCTAGAACCCAGGTGTTTGGACATCCCTTCTAAGCTGTTGAACAGAGGAAGAAAAAGGTCTCTATCGAGGTACTTAATTCGTGGTTATTAGGCTTAGACCCATCATTCTCTGTACCACCCCTATGACCCTCCTACCACAACCATCACGATTACCTTTATCTTCTTGATGATTATTTTTAATTCTAACCGTGGTCTAGCCAGAGGGGAAAATGGGTTTGGATGAGGTCGAGGAGTACCGAGTAGAGGTGCTAGTAATACAGAGGCAAGACAGCCAGGGTTAGTTTATACTGCTCAGCATCGAGAGGATGGCGATGCACCTAATGTCATAACTGGTACGTTCCTCATTCATGATGTACCATTTACAGCTTTAATTGACATTGGGTCTACACACTCGTATGTTGCATGTATTGTGTCAGGACCATTGGGCATACAGTTTGAACTTTCTTAGATGGAACTAACGGTGGCCACTCCACTCGTACAGTCAAATAGAGTGGATAAACTATTTAGAGATGTGCCTCTAGAGGTCCAAGGGGTTGTCTTTCCGACGAATTTGATGGAACTATCATTCGGTCAGCTTGACCTCATTTTGGGCATGGATTGGTTAGTGAAACACCGTGCGAATCTGGATTGAGCTGCTAAGCGTATGATATTGAAGTCTTTAGAGGTTGAGGAGGTGGTTGTGATAGGGGAGCGAAGGGATTATCTATCCAATGTAATCTCAGCATTAAGGGCCGAAAAGCTGGTTCGCAAAGGTTGTGAGGCATTCCTACCTTATGTTAGCACATTTGATGTTAAAGGGATATCTGTTAGGGATGTTAGGATGGTAAAGGAGTTTCAAGATGTATTTCCTGAAGAGCTTTCGGGGTTGCTACCAAATCGTGAGGTTCAATTCGGCATTGAGCTCTTATCGGGAATGGCTCTATGTCTATTGTTCCTTATAGGATGGCATCGAAGAAGTCGATAGAACTAAAGGCTCATATCCAAGAGCTACTAGATCGAGGTTTCATCCGACCAAGTGTGTCACCATGGGGAGCACCGGTACTATTTATAAAGAAGAAAGATGGTTCAATGCGCATGTGCATCTATTATCATCAATTGAATAAGCTGATGATTAAGAACAAGTACCTCCTTACTTAAAATGAGTTGAATCTTAGGCAACAAAGATGGATAGAGTTGCTTAAGGATTATGATTTCTCAATTGAGTACCATCCGGGAAAAGCTAACGTAGTAGCAAATGCATTAAGCCATAAAGTTGTGGCTGATTTAAGAGTAATGTTTGCTCGTCTCGGTCTATTTGAGGATCGTAGTCTATTAGCTAAACTTCAAGTGAAACTAATGTCGGTAGTTCAAATTAAAGAGAAATAGATGCTGGATGAGTTGTTGGTTCCTCGGTTCCAACAGGTGAAGAAGGGAGAGACTGGGGATTTTGGGCTGAATAGGGAAGGAGTGTTATGCTTCCGTAGAAGAGTTTGTGTACCGAGGGACTCTGAGTTAAGGCAGTCAATTTTGTGGGAGGCACATAGTAGCCCATACATTATGCATCCTGGTGGAAACAAGTTATACTAAGATCTACGCGAACTGTATTGGTGGCCAGGACTTAAGCATGAGGTTACCGATTTTGTAAGTAAGTGTTTGACTTGCCAGCAAATGAAAGCTAAACATAAACTGCCTTCGGGACTACTACAACCCTTTTAAGATTCCACTCTGGAAGTGCGAGAGGGTAACCATAGATTTTGTTAGTGGCCGATTACTCCTTGAAGAAGTTGGCAAAGCTGTATGTGGCAGAAATTGTGAGGTTATATGGGGTACTAGTGTCTATCATCTCAGACAGGGACCCTAGATTCACATCTCTATTCTGTAGAGTGTTACCCGAAGCTTTGGGTACAAGATTAGATTTTAGCACGGCATTTCATCCTCCGACTAATGGGCAGTTGGAGAGGGTAATTCAAATTTTAGAAGACATACTAAGAAGCTGTGTGATTGATTTCAAAGGTAGTTAGGAAGACAATTTACCATTGGTAGAATTTTCTTACAACAATAGCTACCAATCTAGTATTCAAATGGAACCATACGAGGTGTTATATGGTCGTAGGTGTCGTAACACTACTTTTTGGATGGAATTGGGTGAGCGGCAATTATTAGGTCTAGAGTAAATTTTTGAAACTAGGGAGAAAGTGAGATTGATCCGTCATCGACTATAAGAAGCATCTAACAGGCAAAAGTTGTATACTGATTTGAAGCGTAAGGAGATTGAGCTCGCAGTGGGAGATTTTTTTTTCTTACAAGTCTCACCTTGGAAGAAGATTCTGAGGTTTGGGCGAAAAGGCAACCTGAGCCCGAGATTCATCAAACCTTATTGAATATTAAAACATGTGGCGGGTCACCTATCAGTTAGAGCTGCCCCCTAAGTTAAGTCGTATACATAATGTATTCCATGTTTCTATGCGAACGCGCTACCATTTTGATCTTTCTCATATAGTGCCTGTGGAGGAGATCGACGGAAGACCTGATCTGACATTTGAAGAAGAGTTGGTATAGATTTTGGACCATGATGTTAAGGTGCTAAGAATGAAATCTGTTTCATTAGTGAAGGTACTGTTACATAATCACGATTCAGAAGAAGCCATGTGGGAGCCTGAGGAGGCGATGCGTCAGCAATACCCTCATCCTTTCTAGCTAGGTAAATTTTGAGGCTGAAATTTCTTTAAGGGGGTAGAGTTGTAATGCCCCAAAAGTTAGGGGTTGTAACTTTTACTTAATTTTATGTTGTGCTTGTTCAGCTGGTTATTTAAGTCTGTCCGGGGGTCCTAATGAGGCCTGGGTTCGAGTTTGAGCATAAGGAAAATTTTAGTTTTTGGCTATTTAGTAGAGAGGGCTGTTGGTAAAAGGGCTTAAGTATAATTATATGCATTTAGGATACACAAGTAGAGCATGTGGTGTGGTGGTGTGGCGTCAAGTGGAGAGTAAGGAAGGAAGGGGTTCGAGTCCCACAGATTGGAAATGGAGGCTTTTATTTTGTGTCTTGGGAGAGCAAGAGGTAGAGTTGGGATCAAACTCTACAAGGTTGGTTGAAGACTTGGTTAACAAATTTGAATAGGAGGCCAAGAGTGATTCAATGAGAGAAAGGTGGAGAGAATCAAGGAGTAAAGGAGTGAGGGAGTTGTGGCCGAATTTGGGAGTGTGCCTTAGGGGGTGATTTCGGCTAGGGGTGCATTAAGAAGCATTTTTCCGCATCTTGAAAGTGAGTGCAAATCGAAAACTCTCATTGTGTTGTGCAATTTATTCTTTTGTTCTTTTAGAATTTATCTTGGGAGGCATTTCGTGCACTTTTCCTTCTCTTCTCTTTATGTTTTTTACCTCTCGTGCATTCTATCCATTTCTTTTGCTAATAGCCTAAACACTTGTTGGCTAAATCTTCTTCTGCTCATCTCCCTTCACATTTCATCCATTTCTTTTATTTACTTTAGGTCGAATAGCCACACTTCTTCCTATTTGGCTTCCCTTTTGCCGAACATCAAATCGTCTGAAACTTTGGTTCTCTTTTTGCTTGCCGAACTTGGTAAGCCTAACCTTCTTAATCTCTTGACCCGAATCTTTTACTCCTGGGTGGTTGGGGTCGGATTCTTTTAGAAAACAACTGTCATTTGTCGTCGACTTTGGTTTTGGTAAGGGTGGAGTAGTTCAAGTGCCTTCTTAATTAGTTGCTAGTGGTGTTTGTGTAACCTCTTTTGTTGAATTAACATCAGTCTTCCTCCTTTCTTTGTGGTGGGTCGAATATTGGGTGGATGCTAACCTCTTTTGTGGATCAAATATTTTTAGAAACCCGCTTGCATTAGCGAAGGAGCACGGCCGAATACTGTTACTTTGTAGGGGGTCACGTCTTATGGTAAGTGAATTTGGTTGAGTAGTATATTTCGATATTATGGATTTTCGAGAACGTTGGGATTAACTCATGATCATTTTTATCTTAGGGGCATCGAGGAGTGTTTCATTTGGCAATCCAAAGCAGGTGTGTAATCTCACACCTCTGCTTATTTTGTGAATGCTTGAATCTGTGATCTGGCTAAAAGTCGAAATACCAAAAAGCTTGATTATCGGCATCTGAGATCACTCGAGCGTTTGAGCGTTCTAGTGATAAACCGAGCCATGAACTTTGACGATAGAATTTTAGGAGTGCCACAATCTTTTTTGTGGGCTTAAGCCATAATGGCTCTCGTTAGGCCCTAGTGGGCCAAGTACGCCCACAAGGGCGAAATCCATGGTGAGTACTGGGTGAATGATACGGCTGTGAAGTCTGTAAAATCGAGATCAAAAATGGGTTGGTTGGGCCACACAAACGTGTTGGCCCGTTTGGGTCATAATTGTAGTTTAGGCTCAATTGCACCGCTTTGACCATAAATTGAAACCGTGCCGTTCGAGGCGATAGTAGGCCTTCGAAAAGGCCATTGTAGTGGTAAAAATTATCAAATTACCCTTGATGGGTAAATTACGGAAATACCCTTGATGGGTAAATTACTGAAATACCCTTGATGGGAAAATTACTGAAATACCCTTGATGGGTAAAATTATTGAAATACCCTCGACGGGTAAAATTATCGAAATACCCTTCACGGTAAAATTACCAGAATACTCTCGAAGGGTAAGTTACTGAAATACCCTCAATGGGTGAAATTACTGAACTACCCTCGATGGGTAAATTTACGAGAATACCCTTGAGGGGTGAATTACTGTTTAACCCTAAACGACCAATTGACTGTTATGCTATAACATCCTGATTTAGGGCTTAGTCAGAATAGTGGTGCGAGACCACAAATTTGAGTTATATGTATGAGTTTTTAAGGTTTATGCCATGTTTGCATGTTAGTGTGAAAGTTTCATGAAGCAATTTTGTGAAATTATGGTTGAATTGTCTAAAAGGACTAAATTGCAAAAGTTGCAAAATGTGAGATTCTAGAAGTTATTTGTATGAAATAGCTTTAGAATATCACTTAAAGTTTCTTAAAGAGGAATTTTCCCGACTTCTAATTTTTGGACAAAATTGGGCATGGATGAGTTAAAATACAAAGTTTGTCAAAAATGGCATTTTGGTCATTTGGAAATTAAATGATTAAAATGGGAAAAGATGATAGAATTTCATTCATCTTCTTCTCCAAGGCTACCGAAATTTTCAAGAAGCCATTGTTAGGGCTCTTCAACTTTTCAAGCTTGCTAGTAAGTGCATCCAAGCCCTGTTTTTTGATATTTTTCGTGTTTTTGAAGTCCTAGTAACATGAGAAAGCTATTTTAGCTATATGTTGAGCTAAGATGGATGTTCAAAAATGTACCCATGTATTACATGCATCTATTTTGATGTTTTATGGAAGAATATAAAAGCTTGATGTAGTAGAAACATCTTTTGTTAAGTGATTTCCATGAAAAATGCATGTAGGGACTTGTTTGTGAAAGTCTCGAGTTTGGTCATACATGTGTGATTTAGTGAGAATTGATGATTGCTTTAGTTGAGTAATTGGCTCGGCTAAGCATGAAAGGCTAGAAAGTTGAATGAAAATCACTTTCCGAGCCTTGGGGCAAAAGTGTAAATTTGAGAAAGATTAGGGGTAAAATAGTAATTTTGCTAAAGTATGAGATAATGGTCAATTTAGTAAATGTGTGTATTGAATGAGTTTATTTATCACTGTAGATCAAGAAAGATAAAGCCCAGATCGAAACCGAGGCAAGAGCAAGGTGGTGGACTAAATTGCACGTCTCTATACTTTTGAGTGCTGAGGTAAGTTTATGTGTAATCAATGCGATTATACTTATACATTATTAATGCTAGATAGTGTGTAGCATGAATGAGAGTGATTGAGAATGATCTTGAACCTATGTGGTTCAAGTGGAATGAATATGGTAGATATCATGAATGAATGAATGAATGAATGAATGAGTAAGTAGATATGTGGATGTGTAGTGATAATATTTGATGGTGGGCTAGGTGCGATACCACCTTAATACTTAACAAAGATGGGTTGTGTGCGACACCATAGTTAAGTATATTATTTAGTGGGCTATGTGCGAAACCACTATGATTTCCCCTTGGTAGGCTATGTACGATACTACCTTATTATCTGATTATGGAGGGTTGAATGTGAAACCACCGAGTAATTTAGCTGTGTGGATGTATTAGTGTGATGTTGTACTTTTGAGTAAATGTGGTATTGAGTGCAGGGGTGCATGTCGATGATTATGAGTATGTGAATCATGATGAGTTGGAAATGTGGTAAGGAATCGAAAGAGTAAGCATAGTTGTAGATGTCAATTTATTTGGTAGTATAATGCTAATTGTTGTTTAGCTTATACTAGAATGCTAAAATTGTTTATGTGTAAACTTACTAAGCTCAAAGCTTACTCCTTTTCTTTTCCCTTGTTTTATAGAGCAAAAGAGTTGAATTGAGATACGTGAATCAATTGGAGGATCGCCACACTATCAAAGACACTGGTACATGAGACTCAATGTTTTGTATATGGCATGTATAGAGGCTAGACAAGTTACTGAATTTTGTTGTAAATGGCTAAGACGTGTTGGCCTTTAGATGGATAATCTATTTTGTATAATGCCATAGTTGTTGGCTATTTTATTATATGAAAAAATGTAGTTATCCATGTGAGATTGTACTTCAAAATGAGTTGATTATAGATGGATTGGATGAGTGCATGTTGTGTATGAATGAGGAGTGAAAAAAACTTGGCAAATAGCTTAGTTCTTATTCATCTGGATAGACACACGGGCATGTGTCTAGGCCTTGTGTGACACACGGCCAGTCCATGGGTGTGTGCCTTGGCCATGTCACCTTGGTAGAATTGAGCAGTGTAGTCCATGAGCTAGCCACATGGGCGTGTGCCTAGACTCAAGGCCATGTGAAGTAGTCAGTGTTCAACAAGGGTGGTGGGCACGGGTGTGTGCTCTAGCCGTGGGGCATTGCAAAAATTCTTAAGTTTTCATGCGCGGTTGGTGGACATGGGCGTGTGTGTCTACACACGGTTGTGTGCCATCTAACACGGGCGTGTAGTCCCTATTTAGATGGAGAAAATTTTAAGATTTGAAAAAGTTTTGATATAGTCTCGAGAGCCTTGTGTGTATGAGTGTGGCCTCATAAGTCAAGAATGAGGTTGATGAGGTTACTTAAGAGAGAGTAGTCATGATGAGCCTAAGTGGCGATCATGTGGTTTTTATCCAGTAACACCTCAGGCCCGATTTCGACGGGAATTACGGGTAAGGGGTGTTCCATATACCCTTAGTGGTAGAATCATTGATGTATGAGTATTAGTTGTATGACTGGTTTTGATTGTGATGCACTGCATACATGAATTAATTATGACATGACAAACTATATTGCATTGGGTTATGGATTTTGGAGGAAGCACTGTACTGGTGACTCTGCCACGTTACACTGTTTGAGTGGCTTTTGCCATGTATACTGATTCCGGTGGCTCAGCCACGTATATTATTATTAGCAGCTCGACTGCATTCTTCGTGTGTAGGGCTGGGTGGGTCGACTTGGTCCCCACATGGTGTGTAGGGTTGGTACGAGTGATATGATGGTTGGACTGGGTTGGGTTAATATTTGTTTTGGACATCATATGGCTTGGGCCCAAACTGATACTGAATAGGGCTTTGGCCCAGATCATTACTGATTAGGGCTTAGGCACCAATTGATATTGTATGGGCTTGGGCCCATATTGTGTTTGTAATAAGGGGATTGCACACTGAGTTTTCGCAACTTACCCTTTCTCTTTAACTCTGCAGGTAATCTCCAGCATCAGAGGGTTTGGAGTTGCGAGGGACTCGGAGGTGGCTACACGTCTTGTAATTTCTTGGGGTTAATATAACCACACTATTTTAGCTTACTTTATTTTAATTTTTGGGTTAATAATTTTTGTAATAAAGCCATTGGAATTGTTTTTAACTTTTATTGGTATTTCTTTACCAACTGCTAATTTATTAAACACGGGTTTTAAAATATTAACTACTAATTTTAAAAATATCATGTTTTCGCATCTGTTCAAACCAAACTTTAGTAAGAGACAAGGTTTTATAATCAAGTAATTGATGCATAATAATATTTCTGAAAGGGTATGATGTCGGGTAAAACTTGTTTTGTTAATAAGCAATGAAAATCGGGATTTTTAAATGGTAAAGAGTTTTGATTTGTAGGTGGGTTTTCTAACAAACACAAAGTTTTCAAACAACACCTAATGTGACACGCTAGATCCGGTCATAACGTCTAGGTCGAGTTTAGGGTGTTACAGCTATTCTCCAAGCGATGCAGTCTGCCAAGCGATACAATTCGCCAAATGACACTATACATTAAGCGATACTGCCTGCCAGGTGATACTTATTTGCCAATGGTAAGAATCCACCATAGTTGTATGTAGGAGGGTATACACCCATTATATTGGCATGAAGTCTGTTCACTTTAACCATAGGTTGTGATCCTGTAGGTTTTTATAATGTTGGTGGTAATACTACAACATTTGTAATATTACAAGCAATTAGTAGCATCTAGCAATGCATTACTACCCAAGTTACAAGGAGTCGTGATTCAACATAACCTTTCTGTGATAAACTCTTTATGTATTATATCATTTTATCCTTTATATCTAGATTGAACACATGTCATGGTATAGTCACACTTGTATAGTACAATCTCAAATTTCTTATGATTTTGAGTAGACTACAATAAGAAAATAAATGTGATATCTCATATCAACTTATTTAAGCACGATCATGAATTTCTAGTCTTACTCCATCAAGTGGCCCAAGATATTACTCCAATTATGTCGAAGGGATAAATCCTATCTTGATCAACCATATCCCACTACATGGACTATGGTATATCCAACATCAGTCTTTATAGTACAACCTGTTACGATAGACGTTTGACTATATCAAAATATACAACTCACGATGTTGAGACAATGATAGTCTCAAGTTTAAGGATTGTATACATAGTTATCACTATGAGTAATGTTGTGACTATTGCATAATAATCCAAGAAACAAGCTTATAGCGGGTCATCAAATATTTTGTTCCCTGGCACATACTCATGTATTGACTTTGACATCTCTATGCCAATGCCAATACTTTGTCATCAACCAACTACATGTACGTTTCATTGCATTATTATTGTCCAAGCCCATAATAATATTTGAATTAGGACCTTTAAAAATAATCATATTATTTTTAGGACTTTATTATAAATCAATTTATTTATGCACATAGAAAAAAGAAAAAGAAAAAAATAATGGCAATGCATTATATTAAAATATAAGGTAAAATAAGTATGTAATTACAATGATCTCATGATTGGTCTTTAGGCATACTCTAATAGAAAACTAACCCAGTTTGTGATATTTATAGCAATCAACCCTAACATTATTCATACTTGTATTTTTGGCTTAGCGGATGTTCGTTATTCTCGACTATCAACCAAATGATCTTCCTTGCTATTCTCGTACCACGAACTGCTTCGAGTGTAGGCTCAAACCAATTGAATCGAAAAACAAAACTAGAAAAAGTGTTCTCTTTTATTAGGGTGAGAAAACAAATTCTCTCTTCTTAATAGAAACCTGTAGAATTGTTATTCTGAAAACATGTATATGATAGTTGAGAATAAATTCTCTCTATTTTTCAGCAAAGTAATAATCTCTTAAAGCTGTGTTCTTATTCCTTACTAGTGTCATCTATTTATAAGAAGAGAAGGAAGAACCCTTGTTGAGTTGTTGTAGTTTATTTCAAAAGGGAAAAAACTTCCAAGTTATAGTAAAGTGGGGTGGATGACACACCCTAGTATTGTAACAGCTTGAATTAGGGGCTAGTCAGAACAGTGATCTCGGGACCACTAATCCGAGTTAGAGAAATTTATTTTAATTTTATTTTATGGGTTATGGCATGATTATAAGTGTGTATGAAAATTTTGGTGCCTTAATTTTGGTGATTTCATGCTTAATTGGGAAAAAGGACTAAATTGCATAAAGTGCAAAAGTTCCATTATATAAGGCAGAGGTGTCTAATAGCCATATAATATGAAATTAGAGGTCCTTAAAGTACAATAAAGACATTATAACTGTGTTGGCCAGTCATGTAGACAAGGGAGACAAGAGCATTTATTTTTGGTCAACATTTGGTGAAATTAGGTGATAAAAATGAAGAAAATAAGATGAATAAAAGATGATATCATCTTTCACTATTCATCTTTCCTCTTCCACCAAAAGTTGAAAGAAAATAATGGTTCTATGAGTTCAAATTTTCAGCAAAACAAATCCCTTTCAAGTAAGTGATTTTGCTAGTTTTATTTGATAATTTTTATACTTTTGGAACCCCCAAAGCTTAAGCTAGCGAATGATGGGACTAATTTGCAATATGCTTGAAAGACTAAGGATTTGCCATGAGAGTGTTTATGTTGTTAGCTGAGTTTTTACGAAAGAAAATGAATGTTAGGGAGATGAGAAACAACTTTTGTGAAAGGTGTTGTCATGAAAATACCTAAATGGGACTAAGATGCAAATGTTGTAGTTTGGTAATAAATGCATGAAATAGTTGGATTTGTGAGTAGTTGTAAGAGGAATAAATGTTCAACTAGACTTGTTTAATAAGAAAATGTGATGAAAAATGATTTATGAGCCTAGGGGCAGATCGTAATTTTGCCAAAGTCTAAGGGTAAAATGGTAATTATTCTAAATTAGAAATTTTAAAATGTATTGATTAGTGTGGTGATTAAATGAGTAAATTTTATTGTTCTAGATCAAAGAAAACGAGATTCAGACCTAGAACGGGAGAAAAGAGAAATATGGACAAATAGGTCACTTTATACCCTTTTCAGTATCGAGGTAAGTTCATGTGCAAATAATGCAAACTTATGTGTGGTATTTAATATTTCAATGTTGAATAAATTGTATATTTCCTCCATGTATATATTAAACACGTTTTGACGGGATGTCAAGAAATGAAATTCTTAAATGGAATCTAAGGATAGAGTGAATGCAAATATGATGATACTGTGATAATTAAGGTCCCGTGTGAGGCCATATTTTGAATATAGCCTCGGTGTGAGATTTCATATAAGACCATGATAGGGACATGGCATCGATATGATATTTTAGTAAGACCCTAGAAGGGGTACAATGTTACTATAATACTATATGTGTGAAACACAAGAGTATTCTTTAGTATTTTGAATAATTCAACAGGTATGTTGAAAATGAGAAAGTATGTGGTTATACCATGAGAGGTAGAGGTATGTGACAGAGCTCAATTGAGGTGAATTCAGTATATGATGAACCCATGATGAATTATGTGCAAATGATGCATCCTGATTGCATATGTTATATTTATTAATGCATTGCATGAATGCAAATGATTATTTTAGAAATCTATTTAAGAATGATAGTGTGCAAGGATGTTCCGGATGAAAATTTGAAATAGTTAAATGTATGTGGATAAATATCTGTGAATGTGTAATAAGGGTGGGCTGTGTGCGTTACCACCATATTAATTGTTAGCGATGGCTGTGTGCGATACCATCGCCAATATTACTAAATGGTGGGCTATGTGCATTACCACCTTATTATTTATTACTGATGGGCTATGTGTGATACCATCGTGCTTGGTAGTAAATGGTGGGCTATGTGCGATACCACCATATAAATTAGTAAATTGTGGGCTATGTGCGATACCACCTTATAAATTAGTAAATGGTGGCCTATGTGCGATACCACCTTATAAATTATTAAATGGTGAGCTATGTGTGGAACCACCGAGAGTTTGGTATTATTTTGAATGGGTCATTGAGAAATTGTTTAAGTATATGTTTCATGGATTGTTGTAATGATGAATGCAGGGATTGTTTGCTAATAAATGAGAGTACTATAATTGCCACATGGTTAGGATTTGGTAAGAGACGGAACGAGTAAGCATTATGAATGATTGAATGGGAACCATGAGCTTGAGAGTAAATCTCATTATAAACCCTTTGTGGCTGAGTATAGTCAATAAATGTCAATTGTTGATTAATATTTGCATATGAGCTTACTAAGCATTATTGCTTACTCCTCTTCCTTTTCTGTCTCTTATAGGTTAACTAATCTAGCTTGGGTTGCAAACTGCTGGAGATGTTTTCACACTATCGAGTAGTCATTTGGGTATGAGGTTTCAAGTCTTTTGAAATATTGCATGTATAAGGATCTTATTTTGGTTTAATTAAGTCATAGTTAAAGTAGCCAAATATGTTGGCCTAAAAGAGTTTATGGATTGGTTGTGTATAGCCATAGATGACGGCTCAAGTCGATTGTAGTTGTACTAGTAATAGTTCTCCCTCATATATGGGAAGATAGTTTGATTTTCATGTTTCAAATGTAATAAATCAAGAGTTATAATTGATGATTTGAGAATGTTATATGATGATGTGTGAACGTGTGCAAGTGAGGGTGGTTAAATGGCTTAGAAAATAGCCTTGAATTGGTCCACACGGGTAGACAAACGAGCGTGTGTCTAGGCCGTGTGTGACGCACGGTTAGTCATATGGGTGTGTGACTTGGCCTTATGTCCCCTGCATGTTAGTCTTTCAAGTCAGTGTCATCCACGAGAAAAGTCACACGGGCGTGTGCCTAGGCCGTGTGCCCCATATGAGGTTGCTGAAGTCACAAACAGAATACCTAGGTTTTTACACACGGGCGAGGACAGAGGCGTGACTAGGCCGTGTGGAGCACATGGGCCAAGAACACAAGCATGTGTCTAGCCATGTGAAAACCCCAGTAGGTTCGAAAAGAAGATAATTCTACACAGGCTTGGAACACGGGTGTGTGATATATCACACGAGCGTGTCCCACTCTTTACACAGGCGTGTGGCCTAGTTTTATGTCAAAACTTTTAAAGTGTTTCAAAGTTTCGGTTTGGTCCCTTAGCTTCCCGAGTATATGTAAAGGCTCTTGTAGACCTATGATAGGGACGTTACGATTGTAAATGAAAAAGTTTTAAATTGGAACAAATTTTATAGCCGAAAGTCGAATGCTCAAGAAAGTCAAGTCCGGTAATGCCTCGTACCCGGTTCCGGAGTTGGAAACAGGTAAGGCAGTTATATTTAGTGGTATTAGAGCTATGGTTTAGTCGATTCTCGAACTAACCTAGCGTACAAGAATTTAGTTATACATGCCATATTACTATTGATGATAGCGTGGTATCTCCCAGCTCTAACGAAATTATTTTGTTAAGACAGGGATGATTCCTAACCGAGTTATTTTCAATAATGTTGTAAGTGGTAATGAGGTAATTGAAATGTGCTTATGTAGTGATGAAATTCAGAAAGGTATGAATGGAAGTTCATGACAAGTGTGTGATAAGGTATGAAATGAGAAAATCCTAGGTTGAAAAACGAAATTAAGTTATAATGTGATAAGCTTATCCATGTTGGTTCGATGTGCATACGGTGTTATATACTCAACCTATTTGGTTAAGTGAATATGGTGAGTAAACTTACACAGTGAACAAGATATGTGTGTATGTACAACTATTTGAGTGGTGTATAATCAATATGTCCACATAGTTGAATTTCATGTGCGACTAGTAAAGTAGAGGATGTATAATGTTTTGATTTATGACTTTGTTATGAAGCCACAAATATTATGATAGTGTGGGAGTTAAACTGAGAAGTTAAATTAAGTAGAATGCAGGAGATGAGTACGATCATTTAATGATAAATTGATGAATAAGACCATGGTTGGACCATGGCAGTACATGTGATCCCATATAAGACCATGTCTAGTACATGGCATTGAGAACGATACATGATTCCGTGTAAGACCATATTTAGGATATAGCACCGGCATCGAATAGTGATTCCGTGTAAGACCACGTCTGGGACCTAACTTCGGCATGAAATCGAGTAAGATCATATCTGCGATATTGCGTCGACATCGATATAAGATCCTGTGTAAGACCATATCTAGGATATGGCATCGGCATCGACAAGTGTTTCCATGTAAGACCGTATTGGGATATGGCATTGGTATCGATATGAAATTTCGTGTAAGACTATAGCGAGGCTATGGCATCGTGATGACATGTAAGATTATAACTGGGGCTATGATATTGTGATACGAGTAAGACCATGGTTGGACTATGGCAATCAAGTAAACGACGTACTCAAATCCATAAGATGTTCTCTAATTTGATAAATGATGGTAAGAGAAATCGGAGTTAAATGTTGAGAACTTGAATAGATATTAATATGGAGCCTGTGTTAGTAAAATCACTACTTGAGATTATGGATGATAGAAACAATGGTAACATGAGTAGGCTTGAAAACTCACCTGGAGCGAGTTGTGCAATTATGATGATATTTCATTGATGATGAATGTTAAATCATATGTGTGTAGTCGTGAGAGCCAAGTTAGATGCTTTACGGCCTCACCCCCTTACCATTGTTGATTTATAATGAGATTTTTACGAGAGTCAAGTTAAACAAGTTCACGAGTATGAAACAAAAGAGTTCAGTGGCGAAACAATTAGTAATGTATATAGAGATAAAGGTAGTGGGAAGGTGAGAACAATTTTGGGATGAATATCTGAATGTTTTAAAGATTTTACTAATTATGCAATGTTACAAGCAAAGAGAAAGTTGGCCTTGGCTATTTGACTCAATTGAGTAGGAAGCTTGAGGTGTGTACTTACCGAGATCTTCCCGAATTGATGTTCATTAATGAAAGGAATATTAAAGGAGTTTATGATGACAAAATGGTTAGAGAAACAATATTCGAACCATGAAAGTAATTGAATATGACAACTATGGTTGAATGGATTATAATGACCTCTTTGAGTATTCTGTATGGATATCCACTTCCCTTCAGGGGTTATATCGTTGTTTTTTTACGAAATTGTGATCACGTGAGAATGTTAGCTGACTATAAACTCAGATGAAACGATTTTCGATTTGGTTGATTACAATCGACATTCCTTTATCTCTTCGTAATTCTATCTTGGTATTTTGAGGATGAAGTTAGTAATAAAAATTTTATGTGAGACAGTGAAAATGGCTTGAACAATTATAGGAGTATGTATAGTTATTGAAATACTTATCGGATAATGGACATGGAACATATATTTGGATGGAAAATCCCTATTTAATCAATGCAAGTTAGTTACTCGATTGACTTTAGTTGATAATATCATAGTTTCAGCGATGTTAATGGCTAAAGCAAGTTTTCCTTTCGAAACAAAGGAGTTCAAAAGTGAGATAGCAAATAGTATTTTAAGTAAGCCCCAAATGAGTTGTTTCAGATGTTAAAATTCAGGTTGGATAAGATTTTCGTTATTATTGTTACCTTGAGATAGAATTTGTATGTTGATGAATCCAGAACTTATGTAGATGTTTTGGTATGAGACTCAGTAGTAGCATGTCTACTCATTTAAGAATAAGAAAAGGGTACGGTTATATGCATAAATGTTTTGACAATTGACTACAAATCAGATTATGATTGAGTTTATGTTTAGAAGTAGGACTGGTAAAAGTTGCATTTTTAGAGTGTTCAAAGTCAGGACTATTACAGTTAGTGAATATCCTAGTGAGAAAGTGTGATGAAGTACAATAGATTTCGAATTTGGATTGACATGATTTCCCAATGATAGGGATGTCATTCGAATTGCAGTGAACTATTTGATAAGGATCTGAATGATCATTTAGATGTGCAGATTTCACATTTGTTAGATTATTGGGTATATGTGCCCTAGAGAAAGAGTAATCTAAATTTTAAAGTTGTGCTCCAACCTTGTGTATTACAGCTTAAAGGTTTTTGGCAAGAGAAATTTGATGGTAAATCGACTTGAGATTTTGAAAGGTTCGTGGAAACGTTTCTTGAATGTTGAAAGCAACGTCTTCTGGTAAGATTTTCGGGGACGAAAGTCCCTGGGGGAAGAATTATAATAGCCTGAATTAAGGGCTAGTCAGAACAGTGATCTCGGGACCACTAATCCGAGGTCGGAGAAAATTTATTTTAAATTTATTTTATGGGCTATATCATGATTATAAGGGTGTATGAAAATTTTGGTTCCTTAATTTTGGTGATTTCATGATTAATTGGGAAAAAGGACTAAATCGCATAAAGTGCGAAAGTTCCATTATACAAGGTAGAGGTGTCTAATAGCCATAGAATATGAAATTAGAGGTCCTTAAAGTGCAATAAGGCCATTATAAGTATGTTGCTCGGCCATGTAGACAAGGGAGACAAGAACATTTATTTTTGGTCAACATTTGGTGAAATTAGGTGATAAAAATGAATAAAATAAGATGAATAAAAAAGCTATCATCTTTCACTATTCATCTTTTCTCTTACACCAAAAATTGAGAGAAAATAAGGGTTCTTGGAGTTCAATTTTTCAGCAAAACAAATCCCATTCAAGTAAGTGATTTTGCTGGTTTTATTTGATAATTGTTGTAGTTTTGGAACCCCCAAAGCTTAAGGTAGCTAATGAGGGGACTAATTTGCAATATGGTTGAAAGATTAGGGATTTGCCATGAGAGTGTTTATGTTGTTAGCTGAGTTTTTATGGAAGAAAATGAATGTTAGCGAGATGAGAAACAACTTTTATGAAAGGTGTTGTCATGAAAATACCTAAATGGGACTAAGATGCAAATGTTGTAGTTTGGTAATATATGCATGAAATAGTTTGATTTGTGAGTAGTTGTAAGAGGAATAAATGTTCAGCTAGACTTGTTTAATAAGAAAATCTGCTGAAAAATGATTTATGAGCCTAGGGGCAAAATCATATTTTTGCCAAAGTCTATGGGCAAAATGGTAATTTTGCCAACGTAGAAATTTTAAAATGTATTGATTAGTGTGGTGATTAAATGAGTAAATTTTATTGTTCTAGATCAAAGAAAACGAGATTCGGACCTAGAACGGGAGAAAAGGGAAATATGGACAAATAGGTCCCTTTCTACCCTTTTCGATATTGAGGTAAGTTCGTGTGCAAATAATGTAATCTTATGTGAGGTATTTAATATTTCATTGTTGAATAAATTGTATATTGCCTCCATGTATATATTAAATATGTTTTAACGGGATGTCAAGAAATGAAAGTCTTAAATTGAATCTAAGAATAGAGTGAATGCAAATATGATTCTACTGTGATAATTAAGGTCCCGTGTGAGACCCTATTTGGAATATGGCCTCGGTGTGAGATTTCGTATATGACTATGTTAAGGACATAGCATCGATATGACATTTCATGTAAATGTAACACCTTAACCCGTATCCATCGCCAGAATAGGGTTAAAGGCATTACCGGACAGATCGAAAACTTTTACAGACATTTTATAATACAAATCATCATTCACAACCAAGTGTCCCTTTTTATAGGTCAACGAGACCTTAATCATGCTTCAGAATAGGGTTGAGACTAAACCGAACACATATGAAAGTTCTCAAAAATTTAAAACTTTTCTATATTACAGAGGTCACACGCCTGTGTGGGCAGGCCATGTGCCTCCCACGACTACTAGACACACCCATGTGTCCCTACCGTGCCAAATCAGAGCAAGCATACTGACTAACCCACACTGCCACTAGACACGCCAGTGCACCATGGACGTGTGGTCATAAGCTATATACTGACTAAATCACACGGCTACCAGGCACGTCCATGTGCCAAGGCCATGCACACATAGGCTGACTACTGACTTTCACCCACGGCCACTAGGCACGCCAGTGTGCCACGGCCCTGTAGGCAAAACAGGCCATTTGCAAGGCCATAATGCCACCACTCTAGGGTCATACCTACAAACAAAATACCAATACTACTCATGCACATTTGGCAACCATGAACATATAAAATCTTTACGTTCAAATACAATTCCAAACATGCCAATTTACATAACTAAAATACATGTATACTTAAGCACGATTCATCTACATTTACCTTTCATATTTCCCCTCCTTTGATCAATTATGCATAATCAACATTTCATTCATAAACTTACCATAAACTTGACCATTTCATAGGCACATACTCATACCAAACCAACATTATTATCCACAATCACATATGGATAATACCAACACAAAACTAGCCACATCACATGACCAAGTTCACATCTCAAACCTATACCAAATAACTAGCTTATACATGCCATATCTAACTATATACATTTCCAAAGGATACCAAAATGAGCTTGGGTAGTGTGATGATAATCCTCGACGGTCCCGAGCCTTCAGTAGCTTTGACGATCTATAAAACAAAGCAAACACACACACAGAGTAAGCTTTCAAAGCTTAGTAAGCCATATACAAAATAAACTTAGCATACAATGCATATAACCAAATTAATACAATGGTACTTATGGTTCTCATAGCCAATTCATCGCATAAAATTTGGCACATTTGCTTACACAAAGCTTGCCACATACCTCTATTCACATATCACATATGTACTTAGCTTACTCAAGCATATTTCCATACATGCATCTCATTCACATTCTCATGTTCAAAAACACATTTCATCATAGTAAATTCATATAGATACTTACCTTTTATAAACACTTAGTGTACATATCAAACGTACCTGAAACAAGATATACAGATCACATAATCTTTCGTATCTCAGATGTGCCCATTGAACTATAAGGAATCTAATAGGATACTCAAAATGCTCGGAATAGTCGTACAATGCCAACGAACCAGACGTGGTCTTACATGTACTTAAATATCGATGCCACTACCCCAGACAGGGTCTTACATGAATCAAATACGATGCCAATGTCCCAGACATGTTCTTATACGTAAATTTCATATCGATGCCAACGTCCTAGATGTGGTCTTATACGAAATCTCAAATCAACACCAACGTCCCAGACGTCGTCTTACATGATATTACATAATAGACACCTATGTCATGACATAGTTAATCCTATTTATTCCTAGATTCAAACGGGACTTCCTGGACATTGTCACTATATCAATTCTGTCTCAAAATTCATGTATACATCACCTTATGTGCAATCAACATTATCAATAATCATATGAACATACATAGTTCAATTCAAATACGTTTATTTATATATTGACTTACCTCGGATTCAGATATTCGTTCGAACTCGGTTATTCAACTACTTTCGCTTTCCCGCGATCTAAGTCCGTTTTCTTCGGCTCTTGATCTATACATATTCAAATGTAATCAATTTATTCACTAATTCATACATTTTAATCCATGATCACATATTTAGGGAAATTTGTAATTTAGCCCTCACATTTGCACATTTTATTAATTTAGTCCATTTTTCTCAAGACATCAAATATACAAAATCACCATATAACCATGCTTAGCCGAATGCTCATGTATCTCATATAAGTCCATACATTTCATCAAATTCACAATTTAATCCCTCAAATAATTATTTTCTCAATTGAGTCTAATATACTCAAATTCAACCAAACTCCAAAGACAAACTATGATAACCATATACATATCTTTTATTTTTCACTATAAAGCATCAAAAATCACATGAGTTAATCAAAAGCTCATCTCAAATGCATCATCAATTGTCAAAATTAAAACATGGGTTTTGGAGCATTCGAAACAACGATTAAAAAAACATAAAAATTATCAAAAATTTAAGTCAAACATACCTTGAACCAAGCTTAATCTTAACTGAAACCTAGATGTTCTTCTTCATTCTTTTCTTTTCTATTTTCGGCACAAACAAGATGATATTCATCATCTTTTATGTTTTATTTTATTTAACTTATCATACTTTCTAATTTACTAATTTAACATTTCATGCATAATAATTATAACATATATATTATGGTCATATTAAACCATATGCCGTCCACTAACCTTAATAATGGCCAAATTGCAACATAATGCCTCATATATAAGAAGACACATCAACTAAGCCACTCTATTAAATAGAAGGCTACTTTTATCTTTGATGCGATTTAGTCTTTTGCTCAAATTAAGCACACAAACAGAAAAATTATATCACAGGAATTTCACACATGTTAATTCACATATCGTAGACAAAGAAAAAAATATTAAAATATTTTACTGACTCAGATTTGCGGTTTCGAAACCACTGTTCCAACTAGGGTCTAAATCGAACTATTACAATTCTCCCCCCGTAGGGATTTTCATCCCCGAAAGTCTTACCATTAAATAGATTCGGATATTGCTGTCTCATTGAATCTTCAGGTCCCAAGTAGCCTTTTCTATTCCATGTCAGTTCCACAACACTTTCACTAATGGAATTTTCATATTTCTCGACTCTTTCACTTCACGAGCTAAGATATGGATTAGTTCTTCCTTGTAAATCATATCAGATCGAATTTCAATTTCAGATGGGGCAATAACAAGTGACAGATCAGAACGGCATCTTCGAAGCATCGAAACATGAAATATATTGTGTATCTTTTCAAGCTCGGAGGGCAACAACAATATCTATGCAACTGGTCTAACACGCTCAATAACCTCATATGGCCCGATCAATCTTGGGCTCAACTTGCCTTTACGTCTGAATCGGAGTACTTTCTTCCACGAAGACACTTTCAAAACACTTTGTCACCGATTACAAATTCTATCTCTTTTTGTTTCAGGTCTGCATAAGACTTCTAAAGATCAGATGCTGATTTTAGGCTATCTCGAATTACTTTCACTTTCTGTTCAGTGTCTTTTATCAAATCAACCCCGTATAACTTATTTTCACTGAGCTCGGTCCACTACAGAGGTATACGATATTTACGTCCATACAAAGCTTTAGATGGTGCCATTTTAATGCTCGACTGAAAACTATTATTATAAGCAAATTCAACTAATGACAGGTACTGTTCCCACGTACCATCTAACTCAAGAATGTAGCATCTCAACATATCCTCAAGAATCTGAATGATCCGTTCGGATTGACCATCCGTTTGTGGATGAAAAGTTGTACTAAAATGCAGTTTCGTTCATAAAAGTCACACGCCCGTGTGATAGGCCATGTGCCATAGGGGGCATACTGACTTGTACCACACGGCCAGTCACACGCCCGTGTGTGAGACCATGTGGAGCATATTGACTTCAATTTAATTCCAACACCTAGGGACACACACCGTATAACATGACCGTATGTTGCACACGGCTGAGACACACGTACGTGTCTCTACCCATGTGGACAAAAATAGGCCATTTGCAAGGCCAAATTGCTAGCCACTATGCACATGCCTATCCAAGCTCAAATAGCACCATTTCATCACACAACTAAACAACCAAAACCATAATCCAAATGTATAAATGCTATAACCATTTCAACCAATTTCAATACTCAATTCAATGCCCTTGACCTAAATATTATAATGCATTTTCCATTCATGTGATTAATTCCTATCAAGTCATCATTTGCATATTTCCATTCCATCTATTACTTGCCAAACATGCCATATTAAATACTTATATACAACCAAAATATTATACCAAATTAAGCCAAATCACATGGCTTTAACTCATACCACAACATGTACCAAAATTAATATCTCAAGTAACCTTTACTATCATCCTTATAACTAGCCTATACATGCCATATTTACATATATCCATAAGTTCAAAGGTACCAATTGACAACTAGATAGTGTGATGCGTAACACCAACTTTATTTGATTCGAGTGAGCTACTAAACCTCTATAATACATGGAAAAGAAACAGAGTAAGCTTTATAGCTTAGTAAGCCCATATAATTCAAAACTAAACTTACCAATTTTACATAATCAAGATAATAAATAAGATAAATTCAATTCAATCTCCAAATGCCTAAGATAAGCATCCATTAACAAGTTAGTCATAAAAATACATGAAATCATTCATTCTCTCAATTCAATACTCAATACATTGTATAATACCAAATTCATATATCATGTACATCATATTCAATATTTCACTCTCAATCATATAATCAATAATTCATTCAATAATTGTACTCATCTGTATAAACAATAATTATGCCTTTTGAATCCATTAGAACTTCAAAGGATACTTGGGTGATATACATCAGTAATCCGTCAATTCATTATCATTTTTGCTCTTTCGAGCTATAATCAGTAAGCTCTTCTTGAGCTGATGGACAGTAAGTTCTATTGAGCTAAAACGATAAGCTTTAACGAGTTGAAAACAATAAGCTCTTACGAACTGATATATTGGTAAGCTCATACGAGCTATGGTGAGTCTGAAACAAATGCAAAAACTCGACCAAAATGGTAACCCTGGTGACATGTCACTCGTATCCTACGAATTTAAATGGTTCAAATGAGCTCGGTAATCATCAGTCTATATCAATTAAATATTTGTATTCCAAGTATATCAAGTACTCAAATATATACATGCATTTCAAATAAATACAAGTATTTAAAATTCGATTCCAATTATATGAACTTACCTTGAGTATGAAAACAGCGAAATGAGTTAATTACTCGATAATCTTGCCTTCCCCCGATCTAATTCTGGGTTCCTCTTTTTTCATCTAAATATATTCAAAATTAACTTATTTAATCAATCATTTATTCAATTTAGTCCAAAACACATATTAAGGCTATTTTACACATTTTCCCATAAACTTTCACATTTTTACAATTTAGTCCTTATTACATAAAATTGCAGATTCATGCAATTTAGTACAATTTCATGCTAGAAAAATATGCTACATGTTACTAGCAGTCCATATTTTCAATTTATTAACACTTTTACCAACCTATTTTTACATTTTCTCAATTTAATCCCTTTTTGACATTTTTGTCAAAAAACACTTTACAGAACTATTAAATCTATCAATAAAGTTTCTTAATCTATCCTCAATATCAATTTACTCAAACAATCAACAATGGAAACATGTTAAATCTTTAACAGTTTTGAAACCTAAGGTACGGGATAGCCAGAATACGTAGCAACGATCTTAAAAACATAAAAATCATTAAAAACCGAGCAAAAATGGACTTACAATTGAAGCATGCACTAGACGAACCTTTAAAACTCAACAATGGCTTCCTTTGTTTCTTATTTTTGGGTGGAGAAGAAAGATGGACACCATTTTCTTATTTTGTTTTTATTAAACTTAAAATTATTACCACTTTACTAAATTAACCTTAGTAACTATACTTTAAAATCACATATTACAAGTCCATAAATGTCCACACAATATAAAAATGGTTTAATTACCATTTGATGCCATCATTTTTAAAAGCCAAAGCTAATTGACACCTTTAACAAGTAGAATGTAACTTTTGCATTTTACGCGATTTATTCCTTTTTACCGAATTAAGCATTCAAACAGTAAAATTTCTTTACGAAACTTTCACACAATAATAATATCATACTGTAACCTTTAATAAAATAATAAAATAAATATTTTGGCCTCAAATTTATGGTCCTGAAGGCATTGTTCTGATTTGACCTAAAAATGGGCTGTTATAACTCTCCACCCTTAGGGATTTTCATCCCTGAAAATCTTACCAGTGAATAGGTTAGGGTACTGTTTTCTTATAGCTTCCTTGGGTTCCCACGTAGCTTCCTCAATCTCGTGTTTATGCCAAATAACCTTCACTAGGGCTATGCATTTATTTATCAATTCATTGATTTCATGAGCTAAAATCCTAATTGGTTCTTCGATATACGTCTGATAAATCGTAAAAGTAACATATTTTAACCCCATATTTAGTATGCTTTTGGATGATTTAGCCCTTTATTTATGTAAAAAGGTGCTATTAATCCTTTCTTTTCATGTTTTATAATCAAGAAAGCACCCGAGGATGAAAAGAATGAGAAACAGGCCAATTTGGGCCAAAGTGGAAATCGACACGAGTTGAACTTCAAGTCACATGGCTGTGTCTCATCAATTTACTTCACACGGTCTGACCACTATTTACACGGCTGTGCCTCAAACAACAAAATCAAAACACAGCCTGAAGTCAATCTACATGGGCATGTACCATGGCCGTGCCACTATCGTGGAAAGAGGAATTGTACTCGCATTTGGATATTTTGAGGCAAATAAACACATTCCAAATCCTATTCAAACACCGAGTAGGAAGTATACTTGAATTAAGACACGTAGAGGCTAAGTAAAAGCATCCCAAAAGCCTATATAAAGAACCTAGAGGCCAACCTTCAGAGGAGGCCGAGACATTCAAAATTCGACAGAAGCCGGAACTTTTGTGGGAATCACTTGAAGATAGCCAGTTGATCCATCTAAAGAAGCCGGAATTCTACTCAAGACGGTGAATCTCTCCTTCAGTTCCTTCAGGGGGTTTTAAGGATATCTTATGTTCTGTTTTATCTTTTCTCTTGAGATGTTTTCTTTATTTGTTATGAACTAAACCCTTCAGATACCTGAAGGGGATGAAACCTAGATGAATCTTGTTATGGTCTTCTTAATTATATGATAAATACTTGATTTGTTCTTAATTATGTGTGCTTAATTCTTGTGTTAATGTTTTCGGGATATTAATTCAAGTCATATGTTCTTAGGTGGAGGAGGAATAGACCCTACCTAAGAATAGATCTAGCATAATTACCCAAGTCGTTCGCGCCTAGAGATAGGGTGACGAGATTTTGCCGGAGTAGGGTGAAACCTAGTATAGGAGTCCATAGTTTGATTTACTGCTATTCTAGGGGATTATTAAATGAGAAAGAGATTTTCGTTAATTAACCTAGGGTTAGATGTTATTCGCCTCGAGAGAGGGTTTAATATACGTTAGGGAGTCTTACGGATCATGTCAAGTGAATAAATCGTATGGTTCAGTGTTAGATAATAAGTGAAGGCTAGGTGGATTCTTCCTAAAGTTATCATCATATCAACTGAGTTTCTCTTCAAGTTATTTCCCAATTTATTCTTTTTGTCTTTGCATCTTAGTTTAGTAATTAATTAGTTAATCAACCAAATCATTTAATATTTAGGCTAAATAATAGAAAGAAACTGAGTATTAGTACTTTTAGTTCCTTTGGGTTTGATAATCTGGTCTTGCCTATGTTATACTACTGTTCGATAGGTACACTTGCCTTAAGTCGTTGTCAGAGTTAGTTTCCAGGTTCGATCATTCTCTTTATAAATTTTAAAACTCGATAATTTTACAACGATCAAGTTTTTGGCGCTGTTGCTAGGGAACTAAAATATTAAGAAAACTCTATTTTTATTACTTTAGCCATTATTTTTTATTTTTATTTTTCACAATTGATTTTATTTTATTTTTCTAATTTTTCTTTCTTTTCCTAGTAGGTACCTCTATTTTATGACTAGAAAGAAGCTGATAGGACCTCTAATATACGATAGTGATATTGAAGCGACCGCACGTAGGAATCGAGAGAAAATCAAAGAGCCTTAAATTACCAAGAAGAACAACAACAAGGCGAATCCAATCCTCTTGAAGGGATGGGCGAGAATAATCCACCACGAGATGTGGCGAAAACAATGCTCCACGTACTATGTATGATTATGCTAAACCTAATTTACTGTGAGCGTAATCTAGTATTTTTAGGCCTACTATAGCGACTAATAATTTTGAATTAAAGCCTAACACAATACAAATGATTCAACAATTTGTTCAATTTGATGGTTTGCGTGGCGAAGACCGAATACTCATTTAGCTAATTTTTAGAGTTTTGTGATACTTTCAAAATAAATGGCATTTCGATGATGCCATTCGCCTCTTGATTATTTCCTTTTCATTAAGGAATAAAGCCAAGCGATTGGTTAAACTTCGTTACCACGAGGATCAATCACTACATAGGACCAAATGATGAAAAGTTTTTATTAAAATATTTTCCACCGGCCAAAACGGCCAAATTATGGAATGATATCTCTTTTTTTGTGCAGATGGATTTAGAGACATTATACGACGCATGGGAGAGATACAAGGATCTCTTAAGAAGGTGTCCACACTATGGTTTACCCTTGTGGTTACAAGTCCAAATTTTTTATAACGGCATGAATCCCTTAACGAGGCAACTAATTGATTCAGCCGCCAATGGAACTCTGAATAACAAAACTCCTAAAGCAGCCTACGAATTTACTGAAGAGATGTCATTCATTAATTATCAGTGGCAAGTTACAAGGACAAAACCGACAAGATCGGCTGGACTTTTCAGCATCGATGCAGTAACCATGCTATCGAATTAGGTAGAGATGATGAATAAAAATCTTGATAGTTTGTGTTCTTCGCAGGTACATCCAGTAATGCAGTACGACTGAAGTGAAACTGTGGCGAATCCTGAGTACCCACCCTACCAACCCAGCATAGAAAGCGAACATATGAACTATATAGGTAATAATTTTCGATCCAATAATAATTCTTATAGTAATACTTACGATCCATGTTGGAGGAACCACCCAAACTTTTCATGGGGATTTCAAGGAAATCAAGGAAATCAAAAACAACATCCTCCCCAAATTTTCCAAAATCAGCCATATCCGCAAGAGAAGAAGCCAAACCTCGAAGAGATGTTGACAAAATTCATGGCAAGCACAGAAAATCATCTCCAAGATATTGAGTAAACACTTAGAAGTCAACAAACATCGGCTGAAGAGACCAAGAACCGAATCGGGGAACATACTAAGTTAGTGGGGGAAGTCACTAAAGCAGTCAGACAACTTGCAAAATTAATGTTCGAACGACCGTAAGGGCGTCTACCAAGCAACACCGAGATCAACCCAAAGGAGCAAATCCAAGCCATAACAGCTCAGGAAAATGTAAGGTTAGATGAACCCATCTCAACAAGCGAAAATAAGGATGAAGAAGGCAAAATTGAGGTAACACAAGAAAAGCCAAAACTGGTAATCAAAGAGTACTAACCCCGCATACCTTACCCCGAAGCAATAAATAGAGACAATACAGAGGAACAGTTCGGTAAGTGTCTTAAACTTTTAAAGAAATTACATATTAACTTACTGCTTCTTGAAGCTCTTTTTCAGATGTCAGATTCGAGGGCATTTTTAAAACAACTATTGATGAACAAATGCAAATTAGATGAAGAACCACATGTGGAATTAAACGCAGTATGCTCAGCAATGTTATAGAATAGACTACCATAGAAGCAAAAAGATCAAGGGAGTTTTACTATCCCTTATTTAATTGGTAGTTTAAGTGTTGATAACGCGTTAGCTGATTTAGGGGCAAGCATTAATGTCATGCCTTATAAATTGTTTAAACAACTAGGTCTAGGGAAACCCAAACAAACTAGGATGAATATTCAATTAGCTGATAAATCTGTTAGAATTCCTTAGGGTATTATCAAAGATGTTCTTGAAAAAATTGACAAATTCGTTTTCCCAGTAGATTTTGTTGTCTTAGACATGGATAAGGATAATTCAATCCCCTTAATTTTAGGAAGACCCTTCCTAGCAACTACCAGAACTAAAATTGATGTTACCACAGGAGAACTCATCCTTCGTGTAGGTGATGAATCAATCAGTCTTCAAGCTCTTGACACGACCAGTACTACAATCAATGAGGGTAAGAAAGTCAATTCAATTGATGATCAATTTGAGCAACCTTCATTGTAGGAAACACCATAATGATATGAACCTGAGCAGAAGCACGGACCTAGTGCCAACAAAGAAGAACTATATGAGGAACGAAACCTTAGGGTCGACAAATTGAAAGAATGGAAGACACAATTCAAAGAGGAACAAGAACCGCACGAAGTAAAATCTAAGGAACCCCCAGAAGAGCTCATAGGAACATCAAACCATTTCAAAATAGGACATAAGGTATGGATGAACAAAGCATATCCACGAACAACCTAAGGAATCCCTTTTGAGGTACGAAATATCTTCCCATACGAAATAGTCGAGGTAAGCAATTCAACATTCGACACTTTTAAGGTAAACACTTCTCGACTTAAACTTTATCATGAGAGTAAAACTGACAGCATGAGAGAAGATGTTCAAACCTTCAAACCACCATGATTTTACAAACAAAGGGACAGTCTAGCTTAAGACAATAAATGAGCGTTTATCGGTAGGCAACCTGAGCTCTAGTATAATTTATCTTTACATTTTGCTTTCAAATTCTTTTCCTTTCTGAAAAAATTAGTTTTAATTGAACACAAAAGTGCAGATTTCAAAGCCACACGGCCTTGCACACAGCCGTGGCCGTGGCCATGTCAAAATACGGAATCTCCGTACTGACATGAGCATGGCAGTACGAATCAAATCCCACCTAATTTTTGACGTCACAAATCCAACCACTCCCCCATGGGCAACGACAAAGTGGCACTACCATGCTCTATGACCGTGTGAAGCTACTGACTTACCAGACACGGGAAAGCCATGCCCATGCTACCCAATCGTGCCAACATACTGGCTTATCACACACGGTCATGGCTGGCTAAAAAAAGGCCGTGTGAATCAACACACCCTTGGTCCACGGGCATGGGCAAGCACCAGAAAGCAAAACTCTATTTAAGCCCACTCCCTTCCCATTCTTACTAACAATTCTTCTTCCTTTTCTTTCTCCCCTTTCTCTCAAAATTCTCCCCCCTTCTTAATAAACTTTTTCCAACCCTTGAGCCACATCAAAGTCATGTCGAAGAAGCATAAGAAGGCAAGCATAGTCTCTTTGACGGAGACCCTAACACATAAGTTCATGTCGGCCGCTTCATCCGAACACCAAGCTAAGGGTCTTTGAGACCATTTAGTTTTTATTTTTCTTTTCTCTTTTGCTTCAATTTCCTTACCTTTACTTATCTTCTACTTAATTTAGTTTATTTCGTTTTAGTTCCTTGGTTTTAGGTTCTAAAGGCTACTTGGGAATCACACCGGAACCACGGCCACAGCCCCTTCGCAGCCTTAGAAATCACCCCCACCTCGCAAACCATCTATCAATAAGGACTCTTCTATCCATTAGTCTTTTATTTTAATTTTAGTTTTCTTCTTAGTATTCTTATCTTTATTTCCTTTGTCTTTAATTAGATTATTAGTATATTTTTAATGTTTCTTTAGATTTCTTGGCTATATCTTCCCAGACTACCCAATTTCTTCATCTAGCACAATGCTTGTCGGTAGCCACCCCATCAGGTCCATAGAAAACGCCACCACCTCCAAATCGACAAGAGAACAAAAAAATCCATCCAAAAATTTAGGAAATGTTACTTCTCCCCTTCTCTTTCGATTTTATTATTGGATAATTGTTTATCTATCTTTGTACATTGAGGACAATGTACATCTTAAGTGTGGGGGTAAAAGTACCTAACTTTTTGCATTATTCCAAAATCCTAATTTTAGTCTTGTTCCTAATTAATTTTCTCATATTACTAATTAGGGTGAAACTTCTGATAGTTTATGATTTTTATTGATATGTTTTTGTGTAAGTCATAGTTAATTATGCATTGATGATTTATACTTTAAGATACTAGGGAATCAAGCATGATAAGTCTATTTTTCAAGAATAAAAAATCTCCTAGGTTGTTAAACTGAATTTGAATATTACCTTGAAGTTTGAAATTTATAGGGATTGATGTCAAATACCCATAATTTTTGTGAGATTTTGAGCCTTATAGAGCATATATTCCTTTTCGTGCTCACTTTATTGATTGTGAGTGCGTCAACACTGAATTATTATTCTAGAATTTGCCTTGATTATACGTGTTGAGACCACATTATTGATTTGATATACTGGGATGATAAAGGCACCTAGGTTTTAACCCATTCACTCCACTAAAAAGCCTACCTTTAAAAATTAACCCTTAGTGAACCCATTTAATCCTAACAACCCTTTTTATTGATTTACCCGCTAAGATTAACCCAAAACCCTTTTTATTTGTTATCACCATTCCTTTAACTACCATTCTATCGAGAATTGATTTGATCAGTTGTCGAATTAGTTTATTTTAGTTGATAAAGTTTTCTTTATTATGTTTCTATTTGATTTGTTCCAAATATATATATAATAATAATCGATCAAAAAAATCAAAGTATATTCAGTATTAGTAGTATAAAAAATGAGCTTGTACATTTAAATTTCAATCATCAAAGAAAAAGCTCGTAGTATTTAGTTTCAAAGTTTCAATTGATGTAATCATTTATTTTCCAGTTCATTTCTAACACCCCAACCCGGTCAACACACCACAACCGAATCTGGTATGTCACAGGGTAAAACGTTTCGAAGAAAACAAGTTACCTGGTTTATGATTTTTTTTATTCTTTGTGAAAATACTCTGATTGCCTTGTGTTTGGAAAATCCGGTGTATGTATAGTTGAAAACGTTTAGTTGCTTTGAAATCCGAAAGGCTTTTTAAAGCTCGTTTGCTATTCATTACTTAAGAAAAACGTTAAAGTCTATTGAAACCCGAGTGAATTTTTACTTAGTTAATTTAAAACAGTTTGATTTTGAGCTTAGGAAAACTTAGATTTGTAAATCATTTAAGTTGGGTTTGTTAACATATGAATTATACTACCCGGTGGTAAAGTTTAGAAAACCCATTGCGTATTATAGTTTAGAAAACATTGTGTTTCAGGTTATTAAAACAAGTGAAGTAATTTACTTAGCAATATTTGAAATCAAATCTTAAGCAGACGAAAATAAAACCCAAAATAAAAATACTAATGGCCTTATTACACCCAAATAAAAAAAAACTAAAATTTAATGTAAAGTACCCAAGTCAAAAGTCCATGTAAAATCGAAAGCAAACATCACATGGCCACCTCGAGTCCACCCGGCTCCTCATCTGTGATATACGAGTCACCTGAAAAAAATAAGGGAGAAGGTGGGTCACCAAGACTCAGTGCATAATCCCCCTCCCGATTATAACAACATGCTTACACAGATTCATAACCATGTAAATACATCATGCACCCAAACCTAGCCACCCATAAATCCATTTTCTGCCCCGTGTGGTACCAAACCACTGGTGGTGCCAAACCACTGATGACCCAAAGTCACAGATATTAATATAATGTGGTGCCAAACCACTGGTGACCCAAAGTCACGAATAATCCATATGTGGGGCCAACCCACGTTGTGATACCAAATCATTGGCGACAATCCGTTTTATCAAATGTGGGGCCAACCCACGTGGTGCGGCCACTAGGACGAGTCGCTATGAGGTGCCAAACCTCCGTGACCCAAAGTCACGAATATCAACTGTGGTACCAAACCACTGGTGACCCAAAGTCACGAATAATCCATATGTGGGGCCAACCCACGTTGTGATACCAAATCACTGGCGACAATCCCGTTTTATCAAATGTGGGGTGAACCCACTGTGGTGCGAAGCCACTGGGACAAATCGCTATGAGGTGCCAAATCTCTGGTGACCCAAAGTCATGAATGTCAACTGTGGTACCAAACCACTGGTGGTGCCAAACCACTGGTGACCCAAAGTCACAGATATCAATCTTCCCCCTCATCTCATGTCACCCACATTAATGCTCATACACATACAAATCATGCCATCATGCTTAATCGTTAAACATATATCGAACATAACATAGATAATATCATCAGAAATCATGTTCCATAACCTCAACCAAAACGGACTTACCCGAAATTCTTGCTCATACCCATAAAGGTACCATATCGAAATCTACACAGTTTTCGACTTTTAACATTTTTAGGTTATTAGCAAGTTTACAACGATTATTAAGTGTGTAAGTTAAACACCTGGTTACTAACGCGACTACTTAATCCCGAAGATCAAGATCTAACGCACTAGATCCCCCTTTCCTACATTCGGCCAATGACAACTATTATCAAAAAGCCATTCGGCTACACTTGTAAATCTTGAAAAGTTAACGCATCTAATAGCCATCCTTACCTTAATGCTTTTCGATCACCAGTCACAACCCGAGATATACGAGATAGAGCCTTCCCCTACAATCGACCAACACTAAACACTTAATCTTAATAGCTTTGGCTTTTCACATAACTAAGAGAAAGATTGAGTCGGCATGAAACCTTACCACTGACTTGCTAAGACCGATTGACAGAGAATAGAAGACCTCGATCCACCGCTTCAAAATCCTAGAGACCCTAGACGAAATTGATTTCACAGATGAATGAGGACAAAGACAAATGCTGAAATTGGGCTTTTGGTTCTAAGCAAATCGACAGAGAAAGGAAGAAGAAAATAAAAGGGATTCGGCCAAGGACACTTACCCACTCCAAAACCGATTAGAGAAGAAGACCAAAGAGATCTACCCTTAATTGATATTCGGCCAAAGTGTTGAAATAAGAAGAGGAGAGTAAAGGGAGATTTCAGCAATGGTGGTGGAACAATCAAAGGAGTTTCGGCTATGGCTTTTGAAAGAAGAGCAAAAGAGATTCAGCTTTGCAAAGAACCAAGAGAAGATTGATGAACTTTCGACACAAGAGAAGATGAAGAAAAAGAAATGGCACTAAGGAAGTTTAGATGGGCATTCAGCTAGGTGCTTCAAAGAGAATTCAACAGGGTAAAAAAGGATTTCGACTTTTGTTTTAAATGGTGCATTAAGAGAGAAAAAACGACAAGACCAATGGGGTTTCGACTTTGGCTCACAACTGAATGCACTATGGCCTTGAGTTAGCCAAAAATGTCCTCCTAAGTTGTCTATGGAGGGACGGCACACCTAGCAAGCTTCCCAACCGAACACTCCTCCTCCACAATTCAAATTTCGGCAAACTCCCAAATCTCTCCTGGCCACTAATTCAAACGAGTTTGAATTATTCAAACTCCTAAATTCTCTCTTCTCCACCCATTTAAATCTGTTGACTTGTTCAACAGTTATCTATCAGAGTTTGAGCTGAGCACAACTCTTCCCCTCTCTTTGCGTCAAAAAGGATTAGCAGCAAGGGATTTATGTAGCTAGAACCCAAGCTCTCCTTCCTCTGCTTGTGACGTCACTTCCCAAGGCCCTAAGTGGCGCCTCCTTGCCACTTTACCAAGGCTTTTCTTGTGCTACAGTTTACCACAAACTATTCTTAACCCCTAGCTCCTTCAGCTCCCCTGAACCAATGCTTGAAAATAAAATTTTTCCTATAGTTCGGGCCTACCCTTGGCTCATACCCAGACCCCAAAACACATTGATTAACAACAAAATCAAGCCATTCACATGCAATTAATGCAAACATAATAGCCCCTAATTAAGGATGTTACAGTTCTCCCTCCTTAAAAATAATTTCGGCCTCGAAATTAGCTGGTCAAAAGAGTTGAGGGTGTTGCTGCCTCATCACATCCTCTGGTTCCCACGTAGCTTCTTCTATGCCATGGTTCCGCCATAACACTTCACTAATGGAACTGACTTCCTGTGCAAAACCTTCACATCCCGATCTAGAATCTATACTAGTTCCTCTTCCATAGTCAAATCTGGGCTCACCTTAATTTCCTCCACCGATACAACATGCGATGGATCTGAACGATAGCGCCTCAGCATGGAGACGTGGAATACATCATGTATCTGACTCAGTTCTGCTGGCAACTCGAGCTGATAAGCTACTGGTCCCACTCGTCTCAACACCTTATATGGGCCAATAAACCTTGGACTTAGCTTGCCTTTTCTTCTAAATCTCAGTACTTTCTTCCATGGCGAGACCTTCAATAAAACCCTGTCACCCACTGCAAATAATATATCTCTTCGCTTAAGATCGACATAGGACTTCTGCCTGTCCGAAGCTTCCTTCAAACGAGCTCGGATCAACTTGACCCTATCCTCAGTCTCAGCAACCAACTCCGGTCCCAACATCTGACGCTCACCCAACTCTATCCAGCACATAGGTGTACGACACTTCCTACCATATAACGCCTCATATGGTGCCATCTTAATGCTTGCCTGGTAATTATTGTTATACGCGAACTCTGCTAAAGGTAGAAACTCTTCCCAGCTGACGCGGAAATCCAAAACATAGCCCCTCAGCATATCTTCCAAGATTTGTATCACCCTTTCTAACTGTCCATCTGTCTGTGGATGAAATGCCATACTAAAATCCAATCGCATACCCAAAACCTGATGCAATGCTTTCCAGAACCTCGACGTGAATCTGGGATCCCTATCCGAGATGATTGATACTGGCACACCGTGTAACCTCACTATCTCTGCCACATACAGCTTAGCTAACTTCTGAAGCGAGTAATCAACCCTTACCTGTATGAAATGAGCTGACTTAGTCAAACGGTCCACAACCACCCAGACTGAGTCCTTCTTACTAGGCGTAAGGGGTAACCCACTGACAAAGTCCATAGTGATCCTTTCCCACTTCCACTAAGGAATCTTCATCTTTGAAGTAAACTCGTGATGGCGATGTTTAGCTTTGACCTGCTGACACGTCAAATACTTACCCACAAACTCAGTCATTTCCCGCTTCAGACCTGGCCATCAAAACTGCCGATACATCTTGCTACCTCCAGAATGTATAGCTTATGGGTTGCTATGTGCGTCCTGAAGAATCCTCTGCCTTAACTCGACGTCCTTCGGCATACAAGATCTCCCTTAAAAACACAACACTCCATCGTTGGTTAAGCTATAACCCTCCAATCTATCATCCTGAACTTGCAACCTCCGAGCAGTCAAACCCTCATCCACTAACTGTTTCTCTTTAATCTACTCTGCCCAAGTCAGCTTTACATGCAACTCTGCCAATAGACTCTCGTCGTCATACAAGCTAAGATGAGCAAACATTGTTCTCAGGTCCGACACTACTTTACAGCTCAACGCGTCTGCAAACCATATTAGCCTTGCCTAGATGATACTCAATTGAACTGTCGTAGTCCTTCAACAGCTCAATCCATCTGCGCTGTCTCAAATTTAAATCCTTCTGCGTCAAAAGATACTTCAGCCTCTTGTGGTCCGTGTAGACTATCGATTTCTCTCTGTACAAATAGTGTCTCCATATCTTCAGGGCGAGAACCACTGCAGCCAACTCCAAGTCATGTGTCGGGTAGTTACCCTCATACGGTCTCAACTATCGAGATGCATATGCCACTACTTTCCCTTCCTGTATCAGCACACATCCCAAGCCAGTATGTGATGCATCACAGTAGACCGTGAATTCCTTTCCTACCTCAGGCTTAATCAAAATCGGAGCTTCCGTCAGAATCTTCCTCAACTTGTCGAAACTTTCTGTTGTTTCTCAGATCACACGAATGGAACTCCTTTCCTCAATAACTTTGTCAACGGCGCTGCGATCAGAGAAAATCCTTCTACAAATCTTCACTAATACCTTGCCAGGCCTAGAAAACTCTGAATCTCTACAACTGACTCAGGCGGTTTCCAGTCCAACACTGCCTCAATCTTGCGAGGGTCCACTCTAATCCCTTCAGCTGGCATTAGGTGACCTAAGAAAGTCACCTCCTAAGCCAGAACTCGCACTTAATGAACTTGGCAAATAACTGCTTTTCCCTCAGAATTTGCAAAACTACCCACAAGTGTGTATCATGATCCTCCTCAGACCTTGAGTACACCAATATGTCGTCTATAAATACCACGAAAAACTGGTCCAAGTACTGTTGAAACACCCGATTCATCATATCCATGAATGCTGTTGGCGCGTTAGTCAATCCAAACAGCATTACAAGAAACTCGTAGTGCCCATATCGAGTGCGAAATGCCTTCTTGTGGATATCAGCCTCTTTCACCTTAAGCTGATGATACCCCAATCTTAGATCAATCTTTGAGAAAATTGATGCCCCCTTAAGCTGATCAAACAAGTCGTTTATCCTCGACAACGGATACTTGTTCTTGATCTTCAGCTTATTCAACTGGCGGTAGTCTATACACATCTGCATTGTACCATCCTTCTTCTTAACAAAGAGCACTGGCGCTCCCCAAGGCGAAACACTTGGCCGGATAAAACCCCGGTCCAACAACCCCTGAATCTGATCCTTCAGCTCCACCAATTCCTTTGGCGCCATCCTGTACGGGGCAATAGACACTGGCGCAGTTCCGAGTAACAAATCTATGCCAAATTCAACTTCACGATTCAGAGGCAGACCCGAAAGTTCTTCTGGAAATACATCGGTAAATTCCATCACTGCTCGGACATTCTCTATGGCTGACTCATTAGCCTCCAAAGCACACACATGAACCATGAACGCTTCACAGCCCTTCTTGACCATCTTCTTAACTTTCAAAGTAGGCACCACGTTGGATAGATAATCTCTTCTATTACCTATCATCACCACTTCTTCGCCCTCAACCATTTCCAAAACCATGCTTTTAGTCGCGCAATCCAAACTCGTTTGGTACTTCACCAGCCATCCATCCCAAGAATCAGATCGAACTCCCCAAACGGTAGTTCCATCAGATCAGCCACAAATACTACCCCTTGGAGTTCTAGGGGTACATCCCTATCTGACTTATTTAATTCTGACATTACCTAGAGGGCTAATTACTGTCATCTCCCTAGAAGTAGTCTTAAAGTCTAAGTTCATGGTTTCCACTATGCTACTAGCAACATACGAATGCGTCGAACCCACATATATCAAAGCAGTATATGGTAATCCAAAGATTAAGAACGTACCAGTTATGATGTCCGTACGTTGCCTTCCTCTCGGCACCTCGCTGCATATACCAATCTAGGCTGTCTTGCTTCAGTGTTGCCTGCAACTCTGCCCGGTGCTCCACGGCCCCTACCAGAACCATTACCTCCTCTACTAGAACCATGACCCCTCTGCGGCCGCGGTCCCTCGTTCCTGAACTGAGCACGGCCCTGACCCTCAGAGTGAATCCTGGCTAGCTTACGTGGATGGTCCCTCACACGACGATCCAGCGACCTGCACTCAAAGCATCCTTTGCCACCGGTCCAACATTCTCCCCAATGAGATTTTCACCACTTACACTGCGCTGGTCCCTGATTAGCAGCAACAGGCCTCCCAGACTGATTCGGCCCACCATGCCTCGCCCTTTTCTGAGAATTTCTGGCTGATCCAGATGATTCAAAACCTCTATTTTGTCTATTCCTATCAGAATTCTGTCTCACAGATTGTTTAACCCCTTGGGCTGTCTTAGCCTTCTCTACCAACACGGCAAACTCCCTCCCTTGCTGTGGAGCAATCAGCAATCTCAGCTCATCCCTCAGTCCGTCCTCGTACCTAACACATCACTCATGCTCCGTAGCCATGATATCTCGAGCATACCGGCTTAACCTTAAGAATTCTGCCTTGTACTCCGATACGGACTTACTCCCCTGAACCAGCCTCGGAAACGCCTTCCTCTGCGCATCAATATAACTAGACCCAATATACTTCTTCTGATAAGCCGCCTTGAAATAATCCCAAGTAAGATCATTCGTTGCAGCACAATCCCAAACCGTGAGCCACCACTGGATGACTCATCCCAGAGAAGTGACACTACCCCTTTCAGTTTCTCCTAAGCAATCAGATCCAAATCGTCCATGATTCACTCCGTCGCCTCCAACCAATACTCAGCCGTATTGGGCGCCACACCAGAAACACCTTAGAATACCTCAACTCCATTGTCTCGGAGTCGCTCAGATACAGATTTCGAGCTCCCATACCTCCACCTACTCTAGCCACCCTCTTATGAACTCGCAGCATCACCTGTGATACTGCATCATCCCCCGTCTGATCCTGATACTCAACACCAGCAGCTGGTGGTGGTGGCATCTCATTCTCCGACCCTTGACCAGACCCCACTGGTTCAGACACAGTTATCCTACCCTGACAGCGTCCACGTGTATTACAACCTCGACCTCAAGTGCTAATGTCTAATATCTTGACTCATCTTATTTATAAAGTTTTATGCGTCAGTCTTTATTCCACTATTAATAAGGCACAATTTTATGAATAGTTCTTTAAAGAGTTTTGTTTTTCGCGAGTTCATAGAATCCTATAGGTTTTCGTCTCTAGGGTAGTCCACTAATACTATTCATATAATATCATATATCATCACAATCATAAGCAACGATTAGGGGTACTTACCTGGGCGGATTGGTGCCGGAGACTCGGTGCCATGCTGTTCAAACCATGTATTTTTTTCATCAATACTTTTTTTTAAAACCACACTTTAAAACATTTTGGGCCTCGTGCCCACAGTTGAGCCTTTGAACATGGCTCTGATACCAAAAATGTAACACCCTAACCCAGTTAACACACCACGACCGAATCTGGTATGTCACAGGGTAAAACATTTCGAAGAAAACAAGTTACCTGGTTTATTTTTTTTCTTCTTTGTGAAAATACTCTGATTGCCTTGTGTTTGGAAAATCGGTGTATGTATAGTTGAAAACGTTTAGTTGCTTTGAAATCCCGAAAGGCTTTTTAAAGCTCGTTTGCCATTCATTACTTAAGAAAAACGTTAAAGTCTATTAAAACCCGACTGAATTTTTACTTAGTTAATTTAAAACCGTTTGATTTTGAGCTTGGGAAAACTTAGATTTGTAAATCATTTAAGTTGGCTTTGTTAACATATAAATTATACTACCCGATGGTAAAGTTTAGAAAACCCATTGCGTATTATAGTTTAGAAAACATTGTGTTTCAGGTTATTAAACAAGTGAAGTAATTTACTTAGCAATATTTGAAATCAAATCTTAAGCAGACGAAAATAAAACCCAAAATAAAAATACTAATGGCCTTATTACACCCAAATAAAAAAAACTAAAATTTAAAGTAAAGTACCCAAGTTAAAAGTCCATGTAAAATCGAAAGCAAACATCGCATGGCCACCTCGAGTCCACCCGGCTCCTCATCCGCGATCTACGAGTCACCTGAAAAAAAATAAGGGAGAAGGTGAGTTACCAAGACTCGGTGCATAATCCCCCTCCCGATTATAGCAGCATGCTTACACAGATTAATAACCAAGTAAATACATCATGCACCCAAACCTAGCCACCCATAACTCCTTTTTCTACCCCGTGTGGTACCAAACCACTGGTGGTGCCAAACAACTAGTGACCCAAAGTCACAGATATCAATATAATGTGGTGCCAAACCACTGGTGGCCCAAAGTCACGATTAATCCATATGTGGGACCAACCCATGTTGTGATACCAAATCACTGGCGACAATCCCGCTTTATCAAATGTGGGGCCAACCCACTATGGTACGAAGCCACTGGGACGAGTCGCTATGAGGTGCCAAACCTCTGGTGACCCAAAGTCACGAATATCAACTGTGGTACCAAACCACTGGTGACCCAAAGTCACGAATAATCCATATGTGGGGCCAACCCACGTTGTGGTACCAAATCACTGGCGACAATCACGTTTTATCAAATGTGGGGCGAACCCACTGTGGTGCAAAGCCACTGGGACAAATCGCTATGAGGTGCCAAACCTTTGGTGACCCAAAGTCACGAATATCAAATGTGGTACCAAACCACTGGTGGTGCCAAACCACTGGTGACCCAATGTCGCAGATATCAATCTTCTCCCTCCTCTCATGTCACCCACATTAATGCTCATGCACATACAAATCATGCCATCGTGCTTAATCGTTAAACATATATCGAACATAACATAGATAATATCATCAGAAATCATGTGCCATAATCTCAACCAAAACAGACTTACTCGAAATCCTTGCTCATACCCATAAAGGTACCATATCAAAATCTACACAGTTTTCAGCTTTTAACATGTTTAGGTTATTAGCAAGTTTACAACGATTATGAAGTGTGTAAGTTACACACCTGGTTACTAACGCAACTACTGAATCCCGAAGATCAAGATCTAACGCACTAGATCCCCCCTTTCCTACATTCGGTTAATGACAACTATTAGCAAAAAGCCATTTGGCTACACTTGTAAATCCCAAAAAGTTAACGTATCTAATTGCCATCCTTACCTTAACGCTTTTTGATCACCAGTCACAACCCGAGATATACGAGATAGAGCCTTCCCCTACAATTGACAAACACTAAACACTTAATCTTAATAGCCTTTGGCTTTTCAAGTAACTAAGAGAAAGATTGAGTGGGCATGAAACCTTACCACTGACTTACTAAGACCGATTGATAGAGAATAGATGACCCCGATCCACCGCTTCAAAATCCTGGAGACCTTAGAAGAAACCTATTTCACAGATGCATGAGAACCAAGAAAAATACAAAAATTTGACTTTTGGTTCTAAGCAAATCGACAGAGAAAAGAAGAAGAAAGTAGAAGGGATTCAGCCAATGACACTTACCCCCTCCAAAATCGATTAGAGAAGAAGACCAAAGAGATTTACCCTTAATTGATATTCGGCCAAAGTGTTGAAATAAGAAGATGAGAGTAAAGGGAGATTTCGACAATGGTGGTGGAACAATCAAAGGAGTTTCAGTTATGGCTTTTGAAAGAAGAGCAAAAGAGATTCGACTTTGCAAAGAACCAAGAGAAGATTGATGAACTTTCGGCACAAGAGAAGATGAAGAAAAAGAAATGGCACTAAAGAAGTTTAGATGGGCATTCGGCTAGGTGCTTCAAAGAGAATTCGATAGGGTAAAAAGGGATTTCAGCTTTTGCTTTAAATGGTGCATTAAAGGAGAAAAATTGACAAGACCAAGGGGGTTTCGGCTTTGGCTCACACCTGAATGAACTATGGCCTTGAGTTAGCCAAAAATGTCCTCCTAAGTTGTCTATGGAGGGACGGCACACCTAGCAAGCTTCCCAACTGAACACTCCTTCTCCACAATTCAAATTTCAGCAAACTCCCAAATCTCTCCTGGCCACTAATTTAAACGAGTTTGAATTATTCAAACTCCCAAATTCTCTCTTCTCCACCCATTTAAATCTGTTGACTTGTTCAATAGTTATCCATCAGAGTTTGAGCTGAGCACAATTCTTCCCCTCTTTTTGCGTCAAAAAGAATTAGCAAGAAGGGATTTCTGCAGCTCGAACCCAAGCTCTCCTTCCCTTGCTTGTGACATCACTTCCCAAGGCCCTAAGCGGTGCCTCCTTGCCACTTTATCAAGGCTTTTCTTGTGCTACAGTTTACCACAAAATATTCTTAAGCCCTAGCTTCTTCAGCTCCCCTGAACCAATGCTTGAAAATAAAATTTTTCCTATAGTTCGGGCCTACCCTTGGTTCATACCCAGACCCCAAGACACCTTGATTAACAACAAAATCAAGCCATTCACATGCAATTAATGAAAACATAATAGACCCTAATTAAGGATGTTACATCATTGTTTTTAGTTAGGTAATTTGTCAAGTCAATCTCAATTCTAAACCTTCTAGTTCACCCTTTATCCACACCTTTAACCTAAGCCCCATTACAACCCTGTCAAAGACCTTTCGATTTGTGTATCATCTCATATTATAGTGGTGGAGATTTGATTTTTAGGCAAGCCTATAGGATTAACTTTTTAGGTTCAACTATTGAGTGCTTATTTTTGAACCTTAAACACTGCGAGTGCTTTGAGTGAATCTTTAGTGAGGATGTCAATCCTTGCTGGTTTTGAATTAAAGGTAATTATTTAGATAAGGGGAGACACCTATGTTTTCGTGCTACAAATATATGACTTAGAGTTGTTTGAATCTTTATGAGTCTTTGAGTTAAATTATCCATGTATAAATTATCTATGAATTACGATGAGGCATTATTGATAGGAATTATGAATTATGGAAAGTTCATTTTAATTGTAAGTTGAGAATTTTTCTTGAGGATAAGCAAAAGCTTAAGTGTGGGGTATATTTAGTATGCTTTTGGATGATTTATCCCTTGATTTATGTAAAAAAGTGCTCTTAATCCTTTCTTTTCATGTTTTATACTCAAGAAAGCACCCGAGGACAAAAAGAACGAGAAACGGGCCAATTTGGGCCAAAGTGGAAATCGATATGGCTTGGATTTCAAGTCACACGGCTGTGTCTCGTTAATTTACTTCACATGATCAGACCACGATTTACAGGTCATGCCTCAAACAACAGAATCGAAACACGGCCTTAAGTCGATCTACACGGGCGTGTACCATGGCCGTGCCCCTATCGTGGAAAAGAGGAATTGTGCTTGGATTTGTTACTTTGTGGCAAAAAAATACATTTAAAGCCTATTCAAACACCGAGTAGGAAGTATACTTGAATTAAGACATTTAGAGGCCAAGTAAAAGCATCCCAAAAGCCTATATAAAGAACCTAGAGACCAAGCATCAGAGGAGGCCGAGATATTTAGAATTAGACAAAAGCCGAAACCTTTGTGGGAATCACTTCAAGATAGCAAGCTGATCCATCTCAAGAAGTCGAAATTCTACTCAAGACAGCGGGTCTCTCCTTCAATTCCTTTAGGGGGTTTTAGGGATATCTTATGTTTTGTTTTATCTTTTGTCTTGAGATATTTTCTTTATTTTTTATGAACTAAACCCTTCAGATACCTGAAAGGGATGAAACTTAGATGAATCTTGCTATTGTCTTCTGAATTATATGATAAATACTTGATTTGTTCTTAATTATGTGTACTCAATTCTTGTGTTAATGTTTCCAGGATATTAATTCAAGTCAGATGTTCTTAGGTGGAGGAGGAATAGACCCTGCCTAAGAATAGATCAAGCATAATTAAGCGGAGTCATTTGCTTGCCTAGAGATAGGGTGACGAGATTTTGCCGGATTAGGGTAAAACCTAATAAGGGAGTCCATAGTTTGATTTACTGCTATTCTAGGGGGTTATTAAGTGAGAAAGAGATTCCCGTTAATTAACCTAGGGTTAAACATTATTCGCCTCGAGAGGGTTTAATATATGTTAGGGAGTCTTACGGATCTAGTCAAGTGAATAAATTGTATGGTTCAGTGTTAGATAATAAGTGAAGTCTAAGTGGATTATTCCTGAAGGTATCACCGTGATCGACTGAGTTTCTCTTCAAGTTATTTCCCAATTTATTATTTTTGTCTTTTTATCTTAGTTTAGTAATTAATTAGTTAATCAACCAAATCATTTAATATTTAGGCTAAATAATAGAAAGAAAGTGAGTATTAGTACTTTTAGTTCCTTTGGGTTCGATAATCTGGTCTTGCCTAAGCTATACTACTGTTCGATAGGTACACTTGCCTTAAGTCGTTGTCAGAGTTAGTTTCCAAGTTTGATCATCCTCTTTATAAATTTTAAAACTCAACAATTTTATAGCGATCAATGTCAAATCTGCCTATATCTCAACATCTACTGGAGAAATCACATGTGACGGATCGGATTTATATTGACGTAACATAGAAACATGGAAGAGAATATGAATCTTTTCAAGTTTTGATGGTAAAGCTAGTTGATATGCTACAGGACCTATTCTTTCAATGATCTCATAAGGTCTGATAAATCACGGGCTTAACTTCCCTTTACGGCCAAATCGAAGAACCTTTTCCACGGTGACACCTTTAAAAGCACTCGGTCCCCGACTTGAAATTCATTTTCTTTATGTTTCAAATACGTGTATGATTTTTGTCGATCTGAATCTACTTTTAAACTGTCGTGAATCGTTTTCACTTTTTCTTCAGTTTCTCTGATCAATTCAAACCCCGTGAATATTTTTCTCACTTAGCTCAGTCCAATATAGCAGAGTTCGACATTTATGACCATATAAAGCTTTGTATGGTGCCATCTTTATACTCGTCTAAAAATTGTTATTATATACGAATTCAATCAATGGCAATTATTTTTCCCAACTGCCTTCAAACTTTAAAGTATAACATCTCAACATGTCTTTGAGAATCTGAATAACTCTTTCGATCTGACAGTCTTTTTGAGGATGAAAAGCTGTCCTGAAATTCAACTTCGTATCCAAAGCTTCTTGTAGTTTTTTCCAGAATCGTGACATAAATCTCGGATCTCTATAAAAAATAATAGATAATGGCACCCCGTGCAATCAAACAACATAAAAAACATACAATTTAGTTAATCTGTCAAGTGAATAATCTATACGTACTCGATATTAAGTGAGCAGATTTCGTTAGTCGATCAACAACAAGCTAAATAGCATCTTTCTTTTTCAGAGTTAAGGGCAATCCCGACAGAAAATCCATTGTAACTCTATCCCACTTCCACTCGGGAATCATCAAAGGCTGCAGTAAACCAGATGGTACTTGATGTTCAGCTTTGACTTATTGACAAATCAAACATTTAGAAACAAACTTTGATATATCTCGTTTCATGCCTTGCCACTAGTAAAACTATTTCAAATCGTTATACATTTTAGTACTTTCTGGATGAATAGATACGCAGCTATGGTGCACTTCGTGAAAAAATCTTATGAATGAGTTTCGAATTTCTCAGTATGCAAATTCTATTTCGGAACCTTAAACAATCATCAATTCCAATCTTAAACTCTGAATCAGGGATATTCTCAAATTGAATCTGTTTAACTTGTAATTCACGATCCTTTTTCTAAGATTCACAGATTTGTTGAAGAAATACCGGTTTAGCTTTTAATTCAGCTAAAATAGACCCATCATCACAAATCATCAACTCTGTATTCATTGCACATAATGCAAACACATATTTTTGGCTTAGGGCATCAACAACAACATTAGCTTTTCTCGGGTGATAATCAATCACAAATTCATAGTCTTTCAATAACTCAAGCCATCTTCGTTGTCACGGATTCAGATCTTTTGTGACATTAGATGTTTTAAGCTTTTGTGATCCATATAAATGTGACATTTTTCACTGTACAAGTAGTGTCGCCAAATTTTCAATGCAAACACAATTGCAGCCAACTCAAGGTCATGTGTCAGATAATTCTTTTCATGCGGTTTCAATTGTCGAGAAGCATAGGCTATAACTTTTCCTTCTTGCATTAGAACACATCCCAGACCATTTAATGATGCGTCACTATAAATCAAAAATTCATTCCCTGATTCAAGTTGAACCAAAACTAGTGCTTCAGTTAACAGTACTTTTGAATGTTCTAAACTCTGCTGACATTTTTCTAACCATTCGATTTCACATCTTTTTGAAGCAGTCGTTTCATCGGTGTTGCAATCATCAAAAATCCTTTCACAAATCTTCGGTAATAACCCACTAAGTCTAGAAAACTATGGACTTTAGACACATTTCTCGGAGGTTTCCAATCAACAATAGCAGAAATCTTACTTGGGCCAACTCTAATATAGCCAGCTGAAATAATATGCCCCAGAAATCCAACCTCTCGAAGGTAAAACTCACATTTGCTAAACTATGCAAATAATTTCTTATCACGTAAAGTTTGTAACACAACTCTCAGGTGCTCGGTATGTTCAGATTCATCTCGCGAATAGATAAGAATATTGTCAATGAATACAACAATTAATCTGTCTAAATACGGTCTGAATATTCGGTTCATCAGGTCTATAAAAACTATTGGAGCATTAGTTAATCTGAAAGGCATAACAAGGAATTCATAATGTCTGTACCTCGTTCTGAATGCAATTTTAGCACATCCAACTCTTTAACTCGCAGCTGATAATAACCTGATCTCAAATCAATCTTTTAAAATATTATAGCCCATTTCAACTGATCAAATAAATCATCAATCTGCGATAGAGGGTATTTGTTCTTTATAGTCACTTTATTCAACTATCTGTAATCAATACTCATTCTCATCGTGCTGTCTTTCTTTTTCATGAGCAATATCGATGTACCCAAAGGTGGATAACTCGGTTGTCTGAAACCTCTGTTTATCAATTCTGTAGCTAAGCTTTCAACTCTTTTAATTCTGTTGGAGCCATTCTGTATGTAGCTATCAATATCGGTGTTGTTCCCGTACTTATTCAATACCAAATTCAACTAATCAGTGTCAAACCTGGTAATTCTTCTGGAAATACATCCGAAAAATCACAAACAACAGTTACAGATTCAATATTTGATTCAGACACATTACTATCTCATACATATGCAAGATATGCATTACAACCCTTTTTCATACATTTCTGAGCTAACATAGATGATATCACAGTAGGTAATTCACTCGAATCATTGGATTTAATCCAAAGAATTTCACCATTTTGACATTTCAATTCGATAGTCTTTTGTCTACAATTCACATCTGCATCATGCATAGTCAGCCAGTCCATACCCAGAATCACATCAAACTCATTAAATGGTAGAAGCATCAAGTCAGCCTAAAAACAATAACCTCGAGTCACCAAAGGACAATTCTTACAAATTTTATCAACTAAAATAGACTTGCTTAAGGGGTTCGATACTTTAATTACAAACTCTATAGGCTCAACGTCTAGACTCTTTTTAAATACTAAATTCATACATATATATGAATGGGTTGATCCAGGATCTATCAACGCAACTATAACAATATAAAAATAAAAAAGTACCCGTAATAACGTCTGGTGATGATGCCTTCTCCCGTGCACGGATAGTATAAGCTCGAGCAAGTGCTCGTGCCTCAGATCTCACAGTAGAATCTCTCATAGCACCTCAGTTACCACTCATATTTGTAGTGTTTCAGGGTGGTCTCCCTGTAGTAGCCGTATTACTCACTTTTTTGCTGGTTGATCTCCTTCAGCTATAGACTTTTCTAGATAGTCCTAGAGATAATGATCAAGAGATCCACATCTAAAACAAGCTCCACTCACTATTATGCATTCACCGTAATGTCTCTTGTTGCAATGCTTACATTCAGGTACAACATTTCTAACACCACCCACACTCGTAACAAATGTCGTCTGAGGTTTAAAGATGAAATTTCTTGCATCTCAATCTCTAATCAAAATCCCTATAGAAGCAATAGAACGAGGATGATATTCTTTTGATTTCTTTGATGCTGACTGATGTGATTTGCCCACAAATATTTTTCTAAAGTCTCTAGCCTCAAAATATGCTTTTCTTTTCTCTTTGCTAAGCTCTTTGGCTTTGCAAGCTCTATCAAATAGAACAATGAACTCTTTTAGCTCTAGAATCCCAACTAATAGTCTGATTTGATCATTTAACCTATCCTCGAACCTTTTACACATTTTAGCTTCAGAAGAAACATATTCACGAGCATATTTGCTGAGTCGTACAAAATCTCTTTCATATTTTGTTACCAACATATGACCCTGTTTCAATTCAAGAAATTTCTTTCTTTTCTGATCAATGAACCTTTGGCTGATGTATTTCTTTCTAAATTCAACTTGAAAGAATTCCCAAGTAACTCTTTCTCAAGAAACTACAGATATCAAGGTATTCCACCACTGATACACAGTGTCTCTCAACAGTGATACAGCACATTTTAAGCATTTCAGGTGTGCAAGACAGTTCGTCAAATACCTGAATCGTGCTCTCAAGCCAAAACTCAGCTCTCTCAGGATCATCACTAATAGTAGCTCTGAAGTCTTCAGCCTCGTGTTTTTGTATCTTATCAATAGGTGGTTTATTCAATTGCAAAGGATTCATCCCTTGAGGAACTACAGAGATCAGTTGGGGAAAAGGTGGGGGTGGAGGTTATTGAGTAGCCTGGTTCGTATGAATGTATTGTGTGAACTATTCGATCATCATTTGGTGATGTGAGACGACCCGGGGTTAGTCGAGCTGTTCACTTGAGTGGCCGATCGTCTACAAGGAGCGGATTGAAACTCGGAAAGAAAGGTGTTTGGAGAAGGAATTGCAGAAGCTTTTGATAAGTTTTATAACTATATTTAATGAAGTAGGAATGGAGGTTTAATATTATGGGATGGGTTTAATTTTAGAAGTTGGAGCGAAAAGGTTCAGGTTTGGATTAGTTAAGAAAGAAAGATATTCAAGTGTTGGTTTATTCAGAATGATGAAGGATGGATAAAGGATAGGTAATTGTAGTTTCGATTTAAGAACAAGTAAAGGAAATTAGTTTGATGGTGTTGAAAGGTAGGACTTAAATCGAGAATCGATTCAACACTATAAAGAGTGTCACCCCGGTTCTAGTCAGTTTAAGGTGGATTGATGGAAATGTTGTTAAAGGGTTGAACGCCACACCGAAAGATGATAAGTTCAAAATGAATTTAGACACGCCACAAGCACGCTTGATAAGTCAACCAAAAATTCGTATGAATAAAGAGAGGAGTAAACTCACTCTTGCGAGCAAAGTTCATATATTTTTGCCAAAAGTTTTTACAAAATGAAATAGCAAGTTATTTATAAGCTAAGTATGGCTAGCCGAATGGACACTAAAATACTTAATGACTAAGCTAAATTCATCTAGAAAATGCTAGAAAAATCTAGAATAAACTCATTAAAATGCTATGGTTAAATTCGGCTGAATGGTAGCTCTTGGGACAGCATCTAGAAGGCTGAATGTATTTGAAGTAATTTTCAAGTTCATGGCATCAGCTAAATTCGTCCCTTACTTTAATTAAGCTCTTAGTTTGCTCTCTCTTGGCTGAAACCAGCAATAAAGGAGCAACTGAGCAGCCTATTTTGGGTGTGAACAAAGAGTTTTGAATAGCCTTGGTAATGTGAACAAGGCTGAACCGAATAGTCATAGTGTGAACAGCAAGTGTGAAAGCATTGGAGGCTATCTTGGGAATACATTCGGCCACCTTGGGGAGTTTAATTTGCTGGTGATGCTTGGCTGAATGGACACTTTGGGAAGCCAACAATCAGCTTAATTTTCGTTGAACATGGCCATGCATGCATCGTCCCATGCATTGAACCAAACCCATGCATGTATCTTGCTTAATTGCACTCCTCACATTCAGCTGAACCTACGTGCACAAGGAAAACACATTAAATCATGATAATTCAGCTGAATAACATTTAAAACACTAGCTGGACACTTTAATTAATATTTAGACAAATTAAATAAAAGTAAACTTGAGACATATTAAAAATCAACTAGGACTAAGACATCATTAAAACACGTAATGACTCAAACATATTTGTGAGCATTCTAACATATTTATGAGCTGTAGTAAATTGTCTAAATTAACTTAATTATTTAATTTATTCCAGTAAGAAAATTAATGAGCTGAAAAGAAATTAAATCAAGCTCAAATGAGCTAAATTAAACTTAAACCGAGCTCAATGAGCTGAAATAAACTCATGTGAGCGAAACCGCATGGAAAGGAGTTTAATTGAGCTAAAAATGAGTTGGAATCAGCTTGCACTAAGGTGTACGACTTGCTCAACGATTGACCTTTGGAGAGCTCGAGAAGCTCGAAAAGCGAATCTTGGGTGCCCCGGGTTGGGTTACATCATTTGGAAGAAGGCTTCTTTATCCCCTTCTCCTTGGCTACCTGTTACGGGTCTAGAGTTATATGGCACTGTCCCTTGCACGGGAGCAGGTACGTTACTCTCAACCTCATCAACTACAACTTGATCAAGATCCATTTACTATATAAAAACATATTTTAAAATGTCAGGAGTCATCACACTATCACAGTTTATATATATTGCATGTATAGCAAGAATCACACACTATGTTAGTCCTAGAATCAACTAAACTGTAGCTCTGATACCAATAAATGTAACACCTCTAGCCCTATCCCTCACCAGAGTAGGGTTACGAGGTATTATCGATCAATACACATCATTTAACATACAATACTCATTCATTTATGCATTCATACTCAAATACCATTCAATGCAATCACATTGTCCATTATAAGAGTCTACGAAGCCTTAAACATTCGTTAGAAGTGGTTCGAGACTAAACCAATAACATATGAAATTTTTGGAAAACTAAGAAAATTTTCATCCATAAAGGGGTAACCTGTCCGTGTGAACAGGCCGTGTGCTCAAAGGGCTCCAGACACGCCCGTGTTTCAGGCCGTGTGGAAGCAGGGCATACATAATGACTTGGGTCACACAGCCGACCACACGCCCATATGTCTAACTCGTGTGCCCTTCAAAATACACAAGCCCGTGTGCCATGTCGTGTACTAGGTCGTGCCAAACTTGTAAGGTATACTAACTTATACAACACAACCAAGTCACACGCCCGTGTGCTAGGCCTGTGCCATTTAGGGGGTATATTGAGTTGTACCACACGGCCAGTCACTCGCCCGTGTGTGAAACCGTGCGTAGCATACTAACTTCAATTTAATTCCAATACCCGGGGACACAGCCTTGTAACATGATCGTGTGTCACACACGGCTGAGACACACACCCGTGTCCCTACATGTGTGGACAAAAATAGGCCATTTGCAAGGCCAATTTTTCACCTAATATGCACATACCTATCCAAGCTCAAATAGCACCATTTCATCACACAACAAAATAGCCAAAATCATCATCCAAATGCGCAAATACTATATCTATTTCAACCAATTTCAATGCTCAATTCAATGCCATTTGCCTAAATATTATCATGCATTTTCCATTAATGTGATTAATTCCTATCAAGTCATCATTTGCATATTTCCATTCCATCTATTACTTGCCAAAACATACCATTTAAATACTTATACACAACCAAAATATTATACCAAGTTAAGCCAATCACATGGCTTTAACTCATACCACAACATGTACCAAAATCAATATCTCAAGTAACCTTAACTACCATCCTTATAACTAGCCTATACATGACATATTTACATATATCCATAAGTTCAAAGGTACCAATCGGCAACTTGGTAGTGTGATGTGTAACTCTGACTTTATCTGATTTGAGCAAGCTATCGAACCTCTATAATACACCGCAAAGAAACAGAGTAAGCTTTATAGCTTAGTAAGCTCGTATAATTCAGAATTAAAATACCAATTTAACATATTCATGACAATAAATAAGGTATATTCAATTCAATCTCCAAATGCTTAACATAAGCATTCATCAACAAGTTAGTCATATAAATGTAAGAAGTCATCCATTCTCTCAATTCAATACTCAGTACATTGTATCATACCAAATTCATATATCATGTACATCATATTCAATATTTCACTCTCAATCATATAATCAATAATTCATTTAATAATCGTACTCATATCTATAAACAATATTTATGCCGTGGAATCCATTAGATCTTCAAAGGATACTCATGTGATATACATTAGTAATCCGTCAATTCATTATCATTTTTCGCTCTTTCCAGCTATGATCAGTAAGCTCCTCCTGAGCTGACGGACAGTAAGCTCTATTGAGCTGAAACGGTAAGCTCTAACGAGCTGAAAATAGTAAGCTCTTACAAGCTATATATCGGTAAGCTCATACGAGCTGTGGTGAGTCCGCAATGAATGCAGGAACTTGACCAAAACGATAAACCTAGTGACATGTCACTGGTATCCTACGAATTCAGACGGTTCAAACAGGCTCGATAATCATTAGTCTATATCAATTAAACATTTGTATTCCGAGTATATCAATTACTCAATTATATATATATATATATATATTTCAAATAAATACAAGTATTTAAATTTCGATTCCAATTATTCAAACTTACCTCGAGTATGAAAACGACGAAATGAGTTAATTACTCGATAGTTTAGCCTTTCCCCCGATCCAACTATTGATTCCTCTTTTATTGATCTAAATATATTAAAAATTAACTTATTTAATCAACCATTTATTCAATTTAGTCCAAAACACATATTAGGGCTATTTTATACACTTCCCCTAAACTTTCACATTTTTACAATTTAGTCCTTATCACATAAAATTGCAAATTCATGCAATTTAGTACAATTTCATGCTAGCCGTATATACTATATGTTACTAGTAGCCCATATTTTCAATTTATTCACACTTTTACCCACCTAATTTTTTATTTTCTCAATTTAATCCCTTTTTGACATTTTTTTGTCAAAAATCACGTTACAAAACTATTAAATCTATCAATAAACTTTAATAATCTATCCTCAATATCAATTTACTCAAACATTAAACAATGGAAACATGTTAAATTTTTAACAGTTTCGAAATCTAAGGTACGGGCTAGCTAGAATACGAAGCAATGATCTCAAAAATATAAAAATCATTAAAAATCGAGCAAAAATGGACTTACAATTGACGCATGCACTAGCCGAACTTTTAAAACTCAACAATGGCTTTCCTTGTTTCTTATTTTCAGTTGGAGAAGAAAGATGGGCACCATTTTCTTATTTTATTTTTTATTAACTTAAAATTATTACCACTTTACTAAATTAACCTTAGTAACTATACTTTAAAATCACATATTACAAGTCCATAAATCTCTACACAATATAAAAATGGTTTAATTACCATTAGAGGCCATCATATTTAAAAGCCAAAGCTAATTGACACCTTTAACAAGTAGAATGTAACTTTTACATTTTACGCGATTTAGTCCTTTTTACCGAATTAAGCATTCAAACAGTAAAATTTCTTTACGAAACTTTCACACAATAATAATATCATGCTGTAAAATTTAATAAAATAATAAAATAAATATTTTGGCCTCGGATTTGTGGTCCTGAAACCACTGTTCTGATTTGACCCAAAAATGGGTGTTACAAAAATGAAAGGTTGTTGATAGATAAACAACTCTTACAAAGTGATTTTTGATGAAAACATGATTTAAGGACTAAAATGTAAAGTTGTGAAATTTGATGAAAAATTTAGAATTTTGATGAATACATGTGCTGCAAATTTTATGATGGAATTTTTGTTAGGCTTGGAATAAGGAGTAAATTGCACAAATTTCATTTTTTGAGCCTGTAACACCCCTAACCCGAAAACCGTCACCAGAATAGGGTTAAGAGGCATTACCAAACAATAGGATCATTTCACATCACATTCACTACACAAAGTCAATCATCATAAAATACATTTAAATACAATCATAGAGTCCCTTAAATGAATCATCAAGACCCTAAGGATGCCTATAAACCGAGTCGAGACTAAACCGAAACACATAAGTAATTTCATGAAAATTTGGAACTTTTCTAAAATACAGGGGACACACGGTCATGTGGGTAGGCCGTGCTTCACCCACGGCTACTTGACACTCCCGTGTGTCCTCCCCATGGTAGTATATTGCGAAAATCAACACGGTCACCAAGCATGCCCGTGTCCTAAGGCCGTGTACTACTAGATCCCATAATGCCATTTCTCACAAGGCCATCAAGCACAACCGTGTTGAGTCCGTGTGCAATTTAAGCCACATTCTGCCAATTTACCCACTGTCTTAGGCACGCCCGTGTGCCTCAACCGTGTGACATTATAAGCCATTTTATAAGGCCAATATGCCACCCACTTAGAGTCTTACCTACAAGCAATATATGACAATCGAAACATACCAAATTGACCATTCAATTTATACCCTTAATACCAACTCCAACCATGATGATTCCAAAGAAATAAACTCATATCATTACAAGCATAATTCATTCAACAGCTCACTCAAAACTTGGCCATTTCATAAGCTTCCACCTTACCAAGATATGCATCATATATCACAATCCTTCAAGCATATTACCAAATTAAACTTGACAAAACACATGGCTAAGTTCACTTCCAGAAACACATACACATATCTAGCCTATACATGCCTTATTTAACTATATACAATTCCAAAAGGGTACCAAAATAAGTTTTTGTAGTGTGATGACGATCCTTGACAATCTCAAGCCTTCAGTAGCTTCGACGACCTATAAAACAGAGAAAACGCACACACAGAGTAAGCTTTCCAAAAGTTTAGTAAGTCATATACAAATAAACTACATATGTAATCATATAAGCATATAAAATGAAAGCATATTTCTTATCAATGACCAAATTCTCACATATATATATATTGGTTCATACTTTTGGCCACACTTTCCACCATCAACAATATATGAATCATATACAAATACATAGCTTTTTATACTCACTTTCACATATCATCTTGACATCTCATTATAAATACTCATCTTAATAAAATCCCTTAGGATCTTACCTTACATACACCCTTTAGTGTATGAGTCAACGTACTTGAAACAGACATTTTTTCACTTATGTGATCATCTCTCAGATTTACAACTCATATCACCAACTTGCCCGTGGAACCCATAGGAATCTAGTAGGATACTCCGAAAGCTCGGAATAGTCATACAATGCCAACGTCCCTGACGAGGTCTTACTTGCACTCAGATATCGATGCCACTGGCCCGGACAGGGTCTTACATGAATCATTACGATGTCGATGTCCCAGACATGGTCTTACACGTAAAGCTCATATCAATGCCAACGTCCCAGACGTGGTCTTACATATTAATCATTTATCGATGCCTACGTCCTGGACGACGTCTTACTCGTAAAACTTATATCGTTGCCAATGTCCCAGATGTGGTCTTACACAAGTCTCAAATCAACGCCAACGCCCCGGACGTGGTCTTACATGATAAACAGGACAGATACCTATCTATTCCTAGGTTTGTGCAGGGCTTCTCGAACTTAATCACTAAAATAGATTTATCTCGGAATACAAACACTTATCTTCTCATCCATACCCATAATCAACCTCAAACATATGAACAAACATTATATCATATAAGTACATTTATTTGCATAATGACTTACCTCGGATTTGGTTTATCGAACAGAAATGGCTACTCGGTTATTTTTGCTTTCCTATGATCTAAGTCTGTTTTCCTCGGTTCTTGATCTAAACATATTCAGAATTAACTCTTTTATTCAATAGTTCATTCAATTCGATCCAAAGACACATATTTAGGGCTATTTGTAATTTAGCCCTCACATTTGCACATTTTATCAATTTAATCCATTTTTCACAAAACATCAAATTCACAAAATCTACTCGTGCTCATGCTTAGCTGAATACTCCTACATCACATATAAGTCCACATTTTTCATTGAATTCACAAATTAGTCCGCCAACATAATATTTTTCATAATTTAGCCCTATTTAGCTAAATTCATCAAAAATTCAAGAACATAAAATGTTCATCTAGCTCAAATCTTTCATATATCATCCTCAAACATCACAAAGCTTGTAAAATCATCAATGGCATATTTCATATATATCATCAAAACACAAAATTAAGGCATGGGTTTTGTATCTCTCAAAGCAACAATTACAAAAACGTAGAAATTATCAAAAACCGATTAGAAACATACCCTGAATTTGTATCTCAAACTAGCCGAATGTAAAAAGCCATTCTTACTTCTTTCTTTCATGCATTCAGTGGAAGAACATGAAATTTAAGCTTATTTTAAGCTTTTGATTACTAATTTTTATGAAATAAACTAAGTTACCATTATAACCTTTCATAATAATACATATATTATACATAGGTACAAGGTCATTTATGACTTTTGCCACCCACTTACTAAAATAATGGCTATTTTGTCACTTAAGGCCATTACATTAAAAAGCCACAACAAATAGATACCAGAACAAAGAACAATCAACTTTCACATTCAATGTAATTTAATCCTTTGCTCAAATTAAACACTCAAACGAACTAATTAGCTTACGGAATTTAAACACATGCTTAGTCACATATCAACGGCACAGAAAATAATATTAAAATATTATACGGACTTGGATTTGTGGTCTCGAAACCACTGTTCCGACTAGGGTATAAACTGGACTATTACAATCCTCCCCCTTTAGGGATTTTCGTATCCTCCCCCTTTAGGGACTTTCGTCCCCAAAAATCTTACCGTTAAATAGTTTCGGATATTGCTGTCTCATAGAATCTTCTGACTCCTACGTTGCTTCTTCAATTCCGTGCCGATTCCATTATATTTTCACTAATGGGATTTTCTTGTTTCTCAATTCTTTCATTTCACGAGCTAAGATACAGATTGGTTCCTCTTCATATGTCATATCAGATCGGATTTCAATTTCAGATAGGGCAATCGCATGTGACAGATCGGATCGATACCTACAAAGCATTGAGACATGAAACACATTGTGAATCTTTTCTAGCTCAAAGGGTAACTTCAATCTATATGCAACAGGCCCAACACGTTCAATGATCTCATATGGTCCGATGAATCTAGGACTTAACTTGCCTTTACGTCCGAATCGGAGCACTTTCTTCCACGGAGACACTTTTAAAATACTTTGTCCCATATCTCAAATTCTATATCTTTTCGTTTTAAGTCTGCATAGGACTTCTGACGATTAGGTGCTTCTTTCAAGCAATCTCGGATCAGTTTCACTTTTTGTTCGGTATCTTTTATCAAATAGAACCGTGTAACTTATTCTCACTAAATTCAGTCCAATATAGAGGTGTACGACATTTACGTCCGTACAAAGCTTCATATGGTGCCATTTTGATGCTTGACTGAAAACTATTATTATACTCAAATTCGATCAACGGTAGATATGGTTCCCACGAACCATCAAACTTAAGTATACAACATCTTAACATATCCTCTAGAATCTGAATGATCTGCTCGGGTTGACCATCTGTCTGCGGATGGAAAGCTGTACTGAAATGCAATTTCGTGCCTAAAGCTTCTTCCAACTTCTTCCAGAATCGCGATGTAAATCTTGGGTCTCTGTTTGACACAATGGATAGTGGCACCCCGTGCGATCTCACAATCTCAAAAATATAAAGCTCAGCTAATCTTTCAAGCGAGTAGTCAGATCTTACGGGAATAAAATGGGCAGATTTTTCAATCGGTCAACTATGACCCAAATCGTATCTTTCTTTTTCGGAGTTAGAGGCAAACCAAAAACAAAGTCCATCGTTATTCTATCCCATTTCCACTCAGGAATCAGAATCGGTTCTAGCAAACTAGACGGAACTTGATGTTCAGCTTTTACTTGCTGACAGACTAAACATTTCAAAATAAAATTGAAAATGTCTCGTTTCATGCCAGACCACCAATAGTGTTGCTTCAAATCATGATACATCTTTGTACTTCACGGATGGACAGATAGGCGACTATTGTGTGCTTCACCCAAAATCAATTGAATCAGCTCCGAATTTCTTGGAACACAGATTCGATCTCGGAGTCTCAAACAATCATCAACAACTCGAAATTCAGATTCAGAATTCAATTCACACTGTGGTCATTTCAACAAAAATTCATTATCAACCTTCTGAGCATCACATATTTGCTGTACAAATAATAGTTTCACCCTCTCAATTCAGCTATCACAAAACTATCATCAGACTAATCTAACTGAGCATTCAAAGCACATAGTGCAAACAATGACTTTCTACTCAACATATTAGCAACCATGTTTGCTTTACCCGGATGATAATCTATCACAAGCTCATAATCTTTTAACAGTTCTAACCATCTTCTTTGACGCAGGTTCAAATCTTTATCAGTCATTAGATATTTCAGACTTTTATGATCTGAAAACACATGGCATTTCTCACTGTACAAATAATGACGCCAAACTTTAAGTGCAAACACAATCGTAGTGAGCTCAAGGTCGTGTCGGATAATTCTTTTCATGAGGCTTTAATTGTCTCGAAGCATAAGCTACCTGTAACACCCCTAACCCGTATCTGTCGCCAAATTAGGGTTACGAGGCATTATTCGTCAAACCACCAGTCAACACACTCATACAAATACTATTACATTAATTAATAGTAATTAATCCATGCTATCACGATCAAACATGTACTTTCATTTTAAAAATTATAATGTTAACAAGCTTATTACAAATAATATCATTACTATCATATAAAAACAAGTTTCAATCAAATAGTAAAAGACTATTCAATTGGTCATTTTGAATACATTAGCGAATATGTACATCCACCCTTGTTCAATTTATACCAATCAAATGCATTAATATTTAAGACAAATATACCTACATGACAAATCTTTGCTAATTACCATTATCATCCATCTACATTATCGCTAATTTGTTATAGATGACATGATCAAATTACATAAAACCAAGCTCATATATGACCTTAACCATAAAAGATTAATCCTTATATAAACTTAATCATATCCTTTTCAAATGTGCTTAACTCAGAATATATCTATAATGTTATTAATACAAATCATATAACTATATTTATATAATCACATGCCCTATCACTAAATGTTCACCAAAAATAATTTAACCATTCAAACCTCATGTCCAAATGCATATGAACATCCAATAAAAATATAAACTCCAAACTAAACCAATGCCATGTCCGAATATTACAAGTAAGTATACTATAATTTGATCGTTAATATTTCACACATAACATAATATGAAATAAACTTTCATGATATATCCGAACATGAAAAATTAATAACAACATAATCAAGCTTTACTAAACCATTTTCAAAAATATATATATACACATCTTTTCTTTCAACCCTAATTGCTTAATTTGAACCGCTCCAACAATGCAAAACTTACCAATTCTAAGCTTAAATCAAGACTTCACACACATATATATATAGCAATTAACTTGCTGACATATTACATGCTTTAAATCATCTAGCATCCAACATTTATCCTTATTAGCTAAGTGCATATCCCAACAATACACCATATATATATCATATGATCATTTTCCATGAGTGATTTAAAGTATGACCGAAATCACATATCTAATGGTATTATAATGCAAGCTACTATATCAAAATGTAAAACCTAAACTTAACTAAAAGCAACAAATTTTATTCGCAAGGCCATATTTATATTTACAATCCGAACATCATTCATTACTTATCAAAACAAAGCCTATACATGCCTTTGATTCAAAAGTTTACAAAACATAACTATACCAAAGAGAGTGATAGTGTGGTCGACTTTCTTGATGATCCCCTGAGCCCGTAGTTGAATTATCAATCTATAAAATAGAACACAAACATAAACAGAGTAAGCTCACTGGCTTAGTAAGTCTTAAGCACATATACTTATAATGAACATACAGGTAAACACTTTAATCTTCTAACTGATAATATTGTACATAAATTTTTCTATATATATATATAATACACTTAGCCAAATACTAGGGTCACATTTGTATCGATTATTATCACTATGTCATCATGAACATATACTTTATCAACTTCACATATAAGCTATGTACATTCACAATAATGATAGGTTCAACATTATAAAATATAGTACTGGTGCAATTGACCATTTCAACACATCAAATTTGATTCAAAACATTAAGAACTTTACTCACTTCAATCCTTCTAAACATAATATGCCAACTCTTACCCGAGCTTTTAACACAAAACATTAAATATAACTTACCTTATTCGGTTCTCAAATTTCCCATTTATATCAATTCACCAAGATTAAGCCTACTAGGCACGGCTTCGAATATGTCACTACTCGAAGCACGCTAGGCACGAAGCGAATATGTCACCAAGCACTAAGCACGCTAGGCACGAAGTTCGAATATGTCACCAAGCACTAAGCACGCTAGGCACGAAGCTTCGAATATGTCACCCAAGCACTAAGCACGCTAGGCATCAAAGCACGATAAGTAACATCTAAGACAAGGCACGCTAGGCTTAATAGCCCGAGGTATCAACATTTTCAACATTTCAATGCACAATTCAATAATACCAATTAAATCACTTAAATTTAATAACTCTATCACATTTCAAATTCAACTAAGCTATTTCACATTTTCTAAATAATATCTTTACATCATTATATAATCCGCATCTCATATCTATTATACACCTTTACAGTGTAATATCAAAACATATCCAATTCAATGTACTATCTATACATTCGGCTATCACATAAAAATATGCCCAAATTTATCAAACATTTTCATTTAACACACTCATAATTCATTCTTTAATACAATCTAGCTTAAGGACTTACCTCGACTTTCGACGGACAACGTTAACCGGCTAGTCGACAACTTTCATTTTTCCCCGATCCAAGCTCATTTTTCTTTGTTCTTGATCTAGAACACATTAAATCCAGTTCATTCAAGTACATCTCAATTCAATTTAGTCCCAAAACACATAAACATGCAATTTACCATTTTGCCCATAAGATTTCACATTTTTACTATTTAGTCCTAATTGTACAAAACACAAATTACACAAAATTAGCTAAGACTATACAAGGGTCGAATATTCACAAGGGCATTTTAAGTCCATTCCTTTCATTTATTTTGCAAATATACTTTTACAAATTAGCCCTAAATACTCAAATTTCCCAAAATTTCCAACACCAAATATATCAATCTTAAGCATATCTTTAATTGAAAAACATCAAACATCAAAAACCACAAGAAAATATCAATGGTCGAATATCACACATGCTTAGATTCAAAAATTTCAACATGGGTCAGCTAGTACTCTAAGCAACGATCTCAGAAACGTAAAACTCAACAAAAACCGAGCTAAAATTCTTACCTAATTGAACCCAATAGTTGCCAAAATTTCAAAGCTTCTTCAACCCTTTTTCTTAGCTACAATCGACCATGAACAAAAGATGAAAGAAAAAATGGCCTTTTGTTTGTTTTACTTTAACATATATTAGTTTATTATTAAATTACCTAACTAACCTTTATAATAAAATAACAAAATATTATATCTTAAGGACAAACTTGTCCATGACCAGCCACTAACTCATAAAATGGGTTATTTACCCTTTTAATACTTCATATTATAAAGCCATGCTCAAATTAGCACATTTCACTTTAGTATGCCACTTTTACCTTTTATGCGATTAAGTCTTTTTTATCAAATTCAATACTTAAACGATAAAATGTTTCTACGAAACTTTCACACACATAAATTCATATATAATAAACACTAAATATAATATTTAAACATTTCTCAGGCTCGGATTCGTGGTCCCAAACCACCGTTTCGATTAGGGTCAAATTCGGTCTGTTACACTACCACTTTGCCCTCTTGCATCAAAACACATCCCAGACCGTTTAACGACGCATCACTATAAGTAAAAAATTTCTTACCCGATTCTGGTTGTACTAACACTGGAGCTTCTGTTAACAGAGTTTTCAATTGGTCAAAACTTTTCTGACATTTATCCGAACATTCAAATCTGACATCTTTCTGAAGTAATCTAGTCAACAGAGTAGCTATGGTCGAGAAGCCTTCAACAAATCTACAAAAATAACCAGAAAAACCCAGAAAACTACGAACTTTAGACACGTTCTTCAGAGGTTTCCAATTCAGAATAGTAGAAATCTTACTCGGATCAACAAGAATCCCATAAGCTGACACAATATGCCCTAGAAAACTGACCTCATTCAACCAGAATTCACATTTGCTAAATTTTGCATACAATTGCTCTTCTCTCAAAGTTTGCAACATAATTTTAAAATGTTCTGCATGCTCATTCTCATAACGTGAGTAAATCAAAATGTCGTCAATGAATACAACAACAAATTGATCCAGATACGGTCTGAAAATTCTGTTAATCTGAAAATTCTGTTAATCAAGTCCATAAAAACAGCAGGAGCATTGGTTAGTCCAAATGGCATAACTAAAAGCTCGTAATGCCCGTACCTCGTTCTGAAAGCAGTCTTTTGAATGTTTGAATCTTTAACTCTCAATTGGTAGTATCCTGATCTCAGGTCAATCTTCGAAAATACAGTAGTTCCTTTTAACTGATCAAACAAATCATCAATTCTGGGCAATGGATATTTATTCTTTATAGTCACCTTATTCAACTGACGATAATCGATACACATTCTCAGCGTGCCATCTTTCTTTTTCACAAATAGAACAAGAGCACCCCAAAGTTAAAAACTCGGTCTAGCAAACCCTCTATCAGTAAATTCTTGTAGCTGTGACTTTAACTCTTTCAACTCTGTTGATGCCGTTCTATATGGAGCTATCGAAATTGGTGTCGTACCATGTAACAATTCAATACCAAAGTCAACTTCATGAATCATAAGTAAACCTGGTAACTCTTCAGGGAACACATCAAAAAAATCAAAAACAATGGGTACTGATTCAACTTTCTTCTCAGATACTTTTGAATCAATTACATAAAAAAATATGATTCATACCCCTTTTTCACATAACTCTGAGCTTCCAAAACAGATACCGCAGTAGGCAATCCATTTAAATCATTAGACTCAATCCGTACAATCTTATCATTCAAACTTCTTAAATCTATAGTCTTTCTTTTACAATTCACAACGGCATCATGCATAAACAACCAATCCTTTCCCAAAATAATATCGAATTCATCAAACGGCAGTAGCATTAGATCAGCAGGAAAACAAATATCTCAGAACATTAACAGACAGTTTTTGCATACTTTGTCAACCAGGACACTTTTACCTAAGGGGTTTGATACTTTTATAGCAAATTCAGTAGACTCTATAGGCAAAGTCTTACCATATACTAAATTCATGCATATGTACGAATGTGTAGGACCAAGGTCTATCAAAGCAATCACAGAAGTATTATAAAGAGTAAAAGTACCTGTTATAACATCAGGTGATTAAGCTTATTCACGAGCTCAGATAGCATATGCTCTGGCAGGCGCTCTAGCTTTAGATCTTACCACAATGTCTCTCGTACACCTCTGACTACCACTAATATTTCTTGTATTCTTTGAAGGTCTACCTGAAACACCCCAAACCCGGCCCAAAAAGCCTAACCGGATTTGGTATGTTCCTCGAGTAAAACTTTAGCGGAATATCGTTTTGTTCAAGACAACTTGATGATTTTAAGTAAAACGGATTAACTTAAAGATCGAGTTGGGCTTAAATAGATTTGTATTTTCTTAAAACATATATATATATTACTGATAAAAACCTTTTTAAATTATTTATCGAAAACCATTTAGTTATTTAATTGATAATTGTTCATGGCAGAATTTAAAATAAATCCAAACACAAAAATCTAAAAGTAGTTTATAGTGGCCTTATTACAAAAATAGCAAACCCAAAATAAAGTCTATGTAATAAAATTTAAATTAATAAGTTTAAGTTGGGAAATCTCCACAATACTTGATACGAGCATTGGCCACCTTGAAATCCTTGCTGACCCGATCCATCGCACTATGAATTATCTGAAAAGTTTATCCCACAAAAGGGGTGAGTCATAAACTCAATGTATAACACATACATTAAAAATCCATTTTATCATATGCTTTAAGTCCAAAAATTTCACATATGGCCATAGGCCTATTTAACTCATATTTAGCCCAAAGGCCCATTTAGCTCATATTTAGCCCAAAGGCCCATTTAGCTTATATTTAGCCCAAAGGCCCATATCATAGTAGATCAAATAATAATCATTCAATATTACATGGTTATGTACATGAAATGAAATGCAAGCCCGGCCCACCTAAATATCCATCCGCTACACACCAATTGCGTACCAACCAACACACCGTGGAGATTACTAAATCAACCCTCCATCCGCTACACACCATCGAAGGCACTTCTTTGCAGTCAACATGCACATCGCCTTATAATGTTGTGGCAAAGCCACCAAAACATATGTGACCAAGTCACTGGCCAAGTCCAAATTTCAAATACGTGACCAAGTCACCAGATTCACATATGTGACCGAAGTCACCGGAGTTCAAATATGTGACCGAGGTCACCGAAGTCAAATATGTGACCGAAGTCACCGGAGTCAAATATGTGACCGAAGTCACCAGAAATGTGGTAAAACCACTAGAATACTTCCTCCTTTATCAACAATACCCATATGCCCATGTACATACATATCAAATCAGATTTTCATGCTATTTACCCCACAAAACATAATATAATCATACTCATTTCATATTTATGCATATAGCAAAAATAAATAGAATATTGGGGTAAACATACCTGAATTTTGTATACCAATGATTGGTATCCACAAACAAACATATTGTCATATAATCACTTTTTAAATATAGATCTATGGAAATTTTAATGTAAGGTTACACACCTTGTGACAGTGAGAACAATACCCTCTCGTTCGTTAACACCTAATTAATTAACACACTTGGTTAGCATACACTATTGTTAACAAAACTATACTTATTGACGAGAGATCTAATTCCTTACCCTGATTCTCGAGCGATGACTATTTGTGGTTTTTCTCCACTAGATGGATCAAAACCCGCCGATATTCCACCAACATAAAGTGGTTTGATTGTATGCACTACTTCAAATAACCGATCCTTGTTAGCAGAGGGTCCACAACCCGGTGGAAAGTCTCTAACCGCCGATACAGCCCTTCGTTTGTAGTTCGATGGCAAAGGAATACCTCCTCTCTTCCAAACACTCCGTACGGCTCTTTTCTTACCTATCTTGTTGGTCTTAAATCGCCCCTAAAAATACGATCGATTAGTAGTCTATCTAAATAAATCGATATGATCTAAATTAATAACCTTACCTTGATGATTTCGAATGGTCACTTAAAGGTTGTCTTCAACAAAGATCTTTGAAAAATCTTTTCAAATGATTCGGCCTAGGAGAGAAATTAAAAGATCATGATTCTAAATTTGCTAAAGTAAAAGAATTGATGAAAATAATTGATAAAATCTTACTTTGAGTTATTCAAGATTCGGCCTTGAGTAAGAAGAAAAGAATATGATGATTTGGCCTTAATGTAAAGAGAAGAGAAATGGTGGTTTCAATATGATGGTTTCGATTTTGAGGAAAGAAGAAAGATAATGGAAATGATAGAAGAGAGAGAAGAAAGAAAAGATGATGATAAAGAAAAGAAAAAGGGATAGGTTTAGAGACCTATGCACATTCTACCAAAGAGGTAAAAATTGAAGAAAATGGTTCTTGATCCTTTGTAGTTTTAAGAAAGAGGGAAAGAAAAGAGAGAAATAAAATGAAAAGAAAAGAAAAGGATAAATGATCAAAGAGAAAGGAGATTGGTTTTGGGGCTTAGATGCATTCGCCAAGAGGGAGAAATGAAGAAGAAAAATGGTGCTTGAACCTTTTGGTACTTTCGGCAATGAGAGAAAAGGAAGAAAAGAAGAAAGGCTTTCCAACTTTTGAGGCTTTTGACAAGAATTTTGAGAGAGAGGAATTTTAACCAAATGGTCAAAATGAGAACCAAAACAAAGAGAAGTTTTGCCTAATTCCCAAAGCAAGATTCGCTAAGGGAGAATTTTGGAGAAATAAGAAAAGATGGATGATTTTTGCTAGGATTTTTAGCCAACTAGCACCCTAATGGTTATACTAATTTTCGGTCAACCTAGCAAACATCATTCCCCTTTTTCCTCCTTGTTTCTTCCCTATCATATCCAAAATTTGCTACACAATTAAACCACTCCTTAACCCTTCATGTTGTCTAGGTTCATGGTCAAATGACCATGAACACACTCCCAAAACATTGCCCAATATTATGCCTTTTGTCCCCTCATCTTATCATCAACTTATGATTCCATACCATAAGTTCCTAGCTTCCTTTTCACATGGTCAAATAGCCAAAATTAAGAGAACACTCATCCACTCTAGAATATTCTTGGCCGACACTTATAGGGAAGAAAACAAAAAAATAAAATCCTCTCTTATGCTAGCTAGGAGATTCGAACCTCACTCCTCAAGCACACATCCATGCATCTTAACCACCTTGCCAATTACTCAATTCATGCTAAAACCTCTTATCATTAATTCTTAAGGCCTAACTTGCTTAGTTCTCTCTCTAATTAATAGGAATTAAAAGTTTTACTAAGCATTCACTTAATTAATGAAGCTCAATTAACTTCCAAAAAAAAATACACTTAATATTAATTAAGCATGCAACATCATTCAATTAAGTAAAATGCATAACCCCTAATTATTAGGATGTTACAGTTCAACCCCCTTAAAATAATTTCGTCCTCGAAATTACCTGGCTGGAATAAGTGAGGGTATTGCTGTCGCATCGCTTCCTCTGGTTCCCACGATGCTTCTTCTGATCCATGATTACTCCATAATACCTTGACGAGAGGAACCGACTTTCTCCGTAAAACCTTTACATCTCGCTCGAATTTGAATTGGCTCCTCTTCATATGATAAGTCTGATCTTAATTCCACCTCCTCAACTGGCACTACATGAGATGGATCCGACCAGTAACGGCGTAACATTGAAACATGAAACACATCGTGCATTTGCTTCAATTTCGAAGGCAAATCTAACTGATATGCCACAGATCCGACCCACTTCACAATCCGATACGGTCTAATGAACCTGGGACTTAGCTTCCCTTTGCGTCCAAATCTCATCACCTTTTTCCAAGGTGAAACCTTTAGGAAAACTTGGTCCCCCATAGCAAACTCTATTTCTTTCCGCTTAAGATCTGCGTACGATTTTTGTCTGTCAGATGATTCCTTTAACCGAGCCCGAATTATCTTAACCTTTTCTTCGGATTCAGCCACTATCTCTGGACCTAAAATTTGACGTTCCCCTAATTCTGTCCAACACGTAGGAGTGCGACACTTCCGTCCATATAGTGCTTCATATGGTGCCATCCGTATACTGGATTGGAAACTGTTGTTGTACGCAAATTCTGTCAACGGTAAGAATTCTTCCCAACTTCCCTTGAAATCTATCACACATCCCCTTAACATATCTTCTAAGATTTGGATTACTCTTTCGGATCGATCGCTCGATCGAGGATGAAATGCGATCAAGTCCAATCGGTGCCCAAAGCCCGATGCAATGCTTTCCAAAATCGCGACGTAAACCTCGGATCTCTGTCCGAAATAATCGACAACGGTACTCCATGCAATCTCATAATCTCAGCCACATATAACTTCGCCAATTTCTGCGAAGAGTAATCAACCCGAACTGGGATAAAATGTGCAAATTTCATGAATCGGTCCACTATCACCCATCTGAGTCTTTCTTAGTAGGCGTAAGAGGAAGCCCACTAACAAAGTCCATGGTGATTCTCTCCCACTTCCATCGGAATCTTTATCGGTTGAAGCAATCCCGATGGTACTTGATGTTCACCTTGACTTGTCGACACGTCAAGCACTTTCCTACAAACTCCATAACTCTCGCTAAGTCCGTGCCACCAAAATTGATCTCGCAAATCTCGGTATAATTTACTTCCTCCGGGATGCATAGCATAGGGGCTACCATGCGATTCTCAAGTATCTTTTGCCTCAACTCCCGATCCTTTGGCATACAGACTTTACCTTTGAAGCACAATACCTTGTCCTTTATTTATACCAAAATCTTCCAATTTCCCACTGCACTGTCAAGCTTTTCACTCGGATCTTCATCTACTAACGCTCTCTTTCACTTGACTTAACCATGTCACTTAACTTGAAGTTTCGCCAACAAGCTTCCATCATCGTAAAGACTAAGATGTGCAAACATCGCCCTCAAATCTGACACCACTTTTTGACTTAGAACGTCTGCCACCACATTCGCCTTGCCCGGGTGGTACTCGATGGAACAGTCGTAGTCTTTCAACAACTCTATCCACCTTCGCTGCCTCAAATTCAGTTCTTTCTGAGTCAGTAGATATTTCAGACTTTTGTGGTCCGTGAATATCACTGACTTCTCCCCGTATAAGTAATGTCTCCAAACCTTAAGAGCAAAGACTACAGCTGCCAACTCCAAGTCATGCGTCGGGTAATTAACCTCGTGCGGTCTCAACTGCCGAGACGACACGCAACTACCTTTCGCCTTGCATCGAACACATCCTAATCACATGTGAGAAGCATCACAATACACCATTTAAATCCTTCCCTACCTCAGTGGATCAAACCGAGCTTCATCAAAACTTTCTTGAGCTTCTCAAAACTCTTTTCGCTTATCAGCCCACACGAAAGGTACTTCCTTTCTCAACAAATTAGTTAAAGGTGTAGCTATCGAAGAAAATCCTTCAACGAATCTTTCAGAGTATCCGGCTAAACCCAAGAAAGCGCGAACCTCGGTTATAGACTTAGGTGGTTTCCAATTTAGCATGACCTCAATCTTCCGAGGATCCACCCTTATCCCTTTGCAGATACTACATGGCCTAAAATGCAACTTCTTTAGCCAAAATTCACACTTCATCGAATTTGGCGTATAGTTTCTTCTCCTTAAAACTCGAATACGTCATCAAGATGCTCATCATGTTCTACTTGGACTTAGAATACACCAGATGTTGTCTATGAATACCACGATGAACTGATCTAAGTAGGGCTGGAAAATTCGGTTCATCATATCCATGAACGCAGCTGGGGCATTCGTCAATCCGAATGGCATTACCAGGAATTCATAATGCCCATATCTAGTTCGAAAAGCCGTCTTATGGATATCCGCTTCTTTCACTTTAAGCTGATGATACCCCGACCTTAGATCAATCTTTGAGAATACCGCAGCTCCTTTAAGCTGATAAAACAAGTCGTCGATCCTTGGCAAAGGATACTTGTTCTTGATGGTCAGCTTATTTAACTACCCGTAATCTATACACATCCTCATCGATCCGTCCTTCTTCTTCACGAATAGGACCGGTGCTCCCCATGGAGACACACTAGGTCGGATGAATCCACGATCAAGCAACTCCTGAATCTGAGCCTTAAGCTCAACCAACTCCTTCGGTGCCATTCTATATGGAGCAATAGAAACTGGCGCCGTTCCAAGCAATAAATCTATCCCGAATTCTACCTCACGATCCGGAGGCAAACCTGGAAGTTTTTCCGGAAAAACATCTACAAATTCATTCACAGTCCTGACTTCATTAGGAGTTGCTTCCTTAGCCTCCAAAGCACTCACCAACATCAGGAAGGCTTTACATCCCTTTCTAACCATCTTTTCTGCCTTAAGAGCGGATACTACATTAGATAAGTAGTTCCGTCTCTCGTCCATCACTACAACTTCCTTGTCATCAAAAGTTCTTAAGGACATTCTCTTAGCAGCACAATCCACATTTGCATGGTACTTCACAAGCTAGTCCATGCCTACGATTAGGTCGAATTCTCCAAATGGCAACTCCATTAGATCAGCCGAAAACTGTATCCCTTGTACTTCTAAAGGCACTTCCTTAAAAAGTTTGTCTACAACTCTGCTCTCATCCTAAAGGACTAAGTACAGTCATCTTCCTAGGTACAGTTTTAGAAGTCACATGCAAAGTCCCAGATACTTCACTAGCGATATAGGAATGAGTTGACCCTATATCTATTAAAGCAATAAAGGGCAACCTGTAAATCAAACGCATGCGTGATAACATCAGTGCTTCACCGTCTTCTCTGCAATGAATCAGATACACCAAACTCGGTTGTCTCGCCTCGAGCTACCATCGCCTCTGCTCAAGTTCCGCGTCTTTACTGGAACCATTGCCCTTCCATTTGGGCCACGACCTCTTATCTGCTGCTGTCCACCTCTGTCAGCCTGATTAGTACCCCAACTTCCTAAACGATTCTTCTCTGAATTCATCGGGCAATCCTTGATCATGTGATCCTTCGAACCGCACTTGAAACATCCGCCGGTCTTTTTCCAGCATTCTCCCAAGTGTATTTTCCCACATTGAGAACAAGTATGATTTTGTCCACCCATAGTAGTCTGTTGATTTCGCGGACCATCACTTCTTGATTTCTTCTGAAAATTCCCAGACGACCCTGAGGACCCAAAGCTTCTCTTATTCTTGCTCTGGCCTCTGTCCCGGTTCTGTCTCTTAGTCCGTTTAGCCTCTTCGGCAATTCTTGCCCTTTCCACTAAGATTGCAAAATCTCTTTCACGGTGTAGAGCAATCATCGCTCTTAGCTCATCTCTAAGTCCATCTTCAAATCTGATACACCGTTCATATTCCGTAGCCACTATCCCTCTGGCATAACGGCTAAGTCGCAAGAATTTTGCTTCATATTCAGCTATCGACTTGTTTCCTTGGAACAAATTTAGAAATGTCTTCCTCTGGGAGTCGATGTAGCTAGCTCCAACATATTTTCCTTTGAATTTCACTTTAAAATACCCCCAATCCAGACGATCCACAGGGGTACTCTCCTTGATATTGAGCCACCACTGGTAGGATTCATCACGGAGAAGTGAAATAGCACCTTTCAATTTCTCTTCATCAGTGCAGTCTATATCGTCCATGATTCTCTCGACTGCCTCCAGCCAATATTCAGTTACATTTGGAGCTACTCCAGATACTCCTCTGAAAACCTCAGCTCCATTCGATCTAAGTCTCTCAGCTACTGACTTTCGAGACCCATTTCCAGAACTAGCTTCTGCTACTCGTTCCAAAACTCGCATCACAGCTTGTGATACTGCGCCACCTCCTTCATTTTGTTCTTGAAAGTCTACCTCAACAGCCGGTGGCAGAGCTTCATTCTCGGAACCTTGACTAGATCGAACTGGTTCTGAAACAGTCATTCTTCTTCTTCCACGTCCACGATGTCCATGTCCCCTAGAACTCATGTCTACTACGCGTATTATCTATTTTTACGAAAAAGTCTTATGTATTAGAGTCTTTTCACTTCTTATTAAAGGAAAGTTTTATGAAACAGATATTCAGTAGTTTTTTCGTAGTAGCACACAAACTCCTAAGGTCCATGTCTCTAAAGTATAGTTTATGCTTAAGCTATCATACATATCACATATCGATAAAGTACATACCTGATGGATCTGGGTCGAGAACTCGAGTGCCATGCTCTTATAAAATCATTTAACTTAATAAAACTTTCAAAAAGTCATTTGGGCCAACTTTTGAAAGCGTTGTGGGCTTCAACACCCAAGGCCGAGAGTTTAAATCTGGGCTTTGATACCAAGCTGAAACACCCCAAACTCGGCCTAAAAAGCCTAACCGGATTTGGTATGTTCCTCGAGTAAAACTTTAGCGAAATATCATTTTGTTCAAGACAACTTGATGATTTTAAGTAAAACGGATTAACTTAAAGATCGAGTTGGGCTTATTTGAAAAATAGATTTGTATTTTCTTAAAACATATATATATATATATATATTACTGATAAAAACCTTTTTAAATTATTTATTGAAAACCATTTAGTTATTTAATTGATAATTGTTCATGGCAGAATTTAAAATAAATCCAAACACAAAAATCTAAAAGTAGTTTATAGTGGCCTTATTACAAAAATAGCAAACCCAAAATAAAGTCTAAGTAATAAAATTTAAATTAATAAGTTTAAGTTGGGAAATCTCCACAATACTTGATACGAGCATTGGCCACCTCGAAATCCTTGCTGACCCGATCCATCGTACTATGAATTATCTGAAAAGTTTATCCCACAAAAGGGGTGAGTCATAAACTCAATGTATAACACATACATTAAAAATCCATTTTATCATATGCTTTAAGTCCAAAAATTTCACATATGGCCATAGGCCCATTTAACTCATATTTAGCCCAAAGGCCCATTTAGCTCATATTTAGCCCAAAGGCCCATTTAGCTTATATTTAGCCCAAAGGCCCATATCATAGTAGATCAAATAATAATCATTCAATATTACATGGTTATGTACATGAAATGAAATGCAAGCCCGGCCCACCTAAATATCCATCCGCTACACACCACCCATACCAACCAACACACCGTGGGGATTACTAAATCGACCCTCCATCCGCTACACACCATCGAAGGCAGTTGCTGCAGTCAACATGCACATCGCCCTTATAATGTTGTGGCAAACCACCAAAACATATGTGACCGAAGTCACCGATCAAGTCCAATTTCAAATACGTGACCAAGTCACCAGATTCACATATGTGACCAAGTCACCGGAGTTCAAATATGTGACCGAGGTCACCGAGTCAAATATGTGACCAAGTCACCGAGTCAAATATGTGACCGAAGTCACCGTAAATGTGGTAAAACCACCGAATACTTCCTCCTTTATCAACAATACCCATATGCCCATGTACATACATATCAAATCGATTTTCATCTTTGTTTACCCCACAAAACATAATATAATCATACTCATTTCATATTTATGCATATAGCAAAATAAATGTAATATTGGGGTAAACATACCTAAATTTTGTATACCAATGATTGATATCCACAAACAAACATATTGTCATATAATCACTTTTAAATATAGATCTATGGAAATTTTAATGTAAGGTTACACACCTTGTGACAGTGAGAACAATACCCTCTTGTTCGTCAACACCTAATTAATTAACACACTTGGTTAGCATACACTATTGTTAACAAAACTATACTTATTGACGAGAGATCTAATTCTTTACCCTCGAATTCTCGAACGACAGTTATTTGTGGTTTTTCTCCACTAGATGGATCAAAACCCGTCGATATTCCACCAACGTAAAGTGGTTCGGTTGTATGCACTACTTCAAATAACCGATCCTTGTTAGCAGAGGGTCCACAACCCAGTGGAAAGTCTCTAACCGCCGATCTGATTTCTTCGCTTGTAGTTCGATGGTAAAGGAATACCTCCTCTCTTCCAAACACTCGCGTCGACTCTTTTCTTACCTATCTTGTTGATCTTAAATCGCCCCTAAAAATACGATCGATTAGTAGTCTATCTAAATAAATCGATATGATCTAAATTAATAACCTTACCTTGATGATTTCGAATGGTCACTTAAAGGTTGTCTTCAACAAAGATCTTTGAAAAATCTTTTCAAATGATTCGGCCTAGGAGAGAAATTAAAAGATCATGATTCTAAATTTGCTAAAGTAAAAAGAATTGATGAAAATAATTGATAAAATCTTACTTTGAGTTCTTCAAGATTCGGCCTTGAATAAGAAGAAAAGAATATGATGATTCGGCCTTAACAAAAAGAGAAGAGAAATGGTGGTTTCAATATGATGGTTTCGGTTTTGAGGGAAAGAAGAAAGATAATGGAAATGATAGAAGAGAGAGAAGAAAGAAAAGATGATGATAAAGAAAAGAAAAAGGGATAGGTTTAGAGACCTATGCACATTCGGCCAAAGAGGTAAAAATTGAAGAAAAATGGTTCTTGATCCTTTGTAGTTTCGGCAAAGAGGGAAAGAAAAGAGAGAAATAAAATGAAAAGAAAAAGAAAAGGAGAAATGATCAAAGAGAAAGGAGATTGGTTTTGGGGCTTAGATGCATTCAGCCAAGAGGGAGAAATGAAGAAGAAAAATGGTGCTTGAACCTTTTGGTACTTTCGGCAATGAGAGAAAAGGAAGAAAAGAAGAAAGGCTTTCCAACTTTTGAGGCGTTTGACAAGAATTTTGAGAGAGAGGAATTTTAACCAAATGGTCAAAATGAGAACCAAAACAAAGAGAAGTTTTGCCTAATTCCCAAAGCAAGATTCGGCTAAGGGGAGAACTTTTGGAGAAATGAGAAAAGATGGACAAATTTTTGCTAGGATTTTTAGCCAACTAGCACCCTAATGGTCACACTAATTTTTGGTCAACCTAGCAAACATCATTCCCTTTTTTCCTCCTTGTTTCTTCCCCATCATATCCAAAATTTGCTACACAATTAAACCACTCCCTTAACCCTTCATGCCGTCTAGGTTCATGGTCAAATGACCATGAACACACTCCCAAAACATTGCCCAATATTATGCCTCTTGCCCCCCTCATCTTATCATCAACTTATGATTCCATACCATAAGTTCCTAGCTTCCTTTTTCACATGGTCAAATAGCCAAAATTAAGAGAACACTCATCCACTCTAGAACATTCTTCACCGACACTTATAGGGAAGAAAACAAAAAAATAAAATTCTCCCTTATGCTAGCTAGGAGATTCGAACCTCACTCCTCAAGCACACATCTATGCATCTTAACCACCTTGCCAATTACTCAAATCATGCTATAACCTCTTATCATTAATTCTTAAGGCCTAACTTGCTTAGTTCTCTCTCTAATTAATAGGAATTAAAAGTTTTACTAAGCATTCACTTAATTAATGAAGCTCAATTAACTTCCAAAAAAAATACACTTAATAATAATTAAGCATGCAACATCATTCAATTAAGTAAAATGCATAACCCCAATTATCAGGATGTTACACTACCCCTCCTAGATGCATTTTCAAGTCTCAGATTTTGAACAGTCTCTGGCTCAACAGACTCAAGACAATCACGAATAAAATGATCAAGTGATCCACATCTGAAGTAAGCTTTATCATTTAATCTGCAGCTTCCCGGATGCCTCTTTTCGCAATGTTTACATTTAGGTCTCTCAGATCGAACATTGCCAACACTGGCCACAGAAGTTGCTGGGATTTTGGAACTCATTTGCAATCTATCTCGGGTCATATTCAAATGTCTCGCGTTATCTCTGGAACGACTTTGATCATCTCTAAATATCTTCAGAGTAGATTGAAATGATTTGTTCTAAAATCTCTTTCTCATATCTCGGGCTTCAGTTTTAGCTTTTCTTTTATCTTTCCCAAGTGCTTCAGCTTTGCATGCTCGATCAACGAGTGTAACAAACTCTTTTATTTCTAATATCCTGACTAGTAAACGGATATCTTCATTAAGACCATCTACGAATCTTTTGCACATTATAGCTTCAAAAGATATACACTCTCAGGCATATTGACTTAGTCACACAAACTCTCGTTCATATTTAGTAACAGTCATTCAACCCTGTTTAAGCTCCAGAAATTCCTTTTGTTTCTAACCAACAAATCTCTCACTGATATATTTCTTCCTAAACGCAGTCTAAAAGAAATCCCATGTGACTCGTTCTCTTGGAAAAACGAAAATTAAGGTTTTCCACTATTGATAAGCTACATCTCGGAGCAATGATACCACACACTTAATACTTTCTTCCGTAGTCAGAGAGATTTCATCAAATACCCGGATCGTGTTTTCTAACCAGAACTCAACTTTTTCAACATCATCAGCATTAGTAACTCGGAATTCCTCAGCCTCATACTTACGAATCTTGTCAATCGGAGGCTTATTTAACAGATTTGGATACATAACCGGTGGCATAACTTTAGACTGAGGGGGATTAACAGTGGGCGGGGGTTGGGAAACAGTCGGGTTATTTCTTATAAATTGAGTGAACCACTCACTCATCATCTGGAAGAAAGCTTGTTTAGCTTCTTCCTTTTGACCGCTCGTAGCTGGTCTCGAATCAGAAGGCTCTTTCCCTTGCACGGGAGCACGTGCATTACTTTCTACGTCGGCAGCTATGACTCTTTCAAGATCTATTACTATGCAAAAATCACATTTTACACGTCAGGATTCATCACACTATCACAATTCAAATATATGGCATGTATAGCTAGACTCTGACGCGCTACGTTAGTCCGAGAATCTACTAAACCGTAGCTCTGATACCAACCAAATGTAACACCCCTAACCCAAAAACCATCAACGAAATAGGGTTAAGAGGCATTACTGAACAATAGGATTATTTCACATCACATTCACTACACAAAGTCAATCGTCATAAAACACATTTAAATACAATCATAGAGTCCCTTAAATGAATCATCAAGACCATAAGCATGCCTATAAACCAAGTCGGGACTAAACTGAAACACATAAGTAATTTCAGGAAAATTTGGAACTTTTCTAAAATACAGGGACACACCGTGCTGGGGTAGGTCAGTGCTTCACCCACTGCTACTTGACACTCCCGTGTGTCCTCCCCGTGGTAGTATACTGCCAAAATCAACACGGTCACCAAGCACGCCCGTGTGCTAGGGCCATGTACTATTAGATCCCAAAATGCCATTTATCACAAGGCCATCAAGCACAGCCATGTCGAGTCCGTGTGTAATTTAAGCCACATTCTGCCAATTTACCCAAGGTCTTAGGCACGCCCGTGTGCCTCAACCGTGTGACATCATATGCCATTTTATAAGGCCAATATGCCACCCACTTAGAGTCTTACCTACAAGCAATATATGACAATCAAAACATACCAAATTGACCATTCAATTTACACTCTCAATACCAATTCCAACCATGATGATTCCAAAGAAATAAACTCATATCATTACAAGCATAATTCATTCAATAGCTCACTCAAAACTTGGCCATTTCATAAGCTTGCACCTTACCAAGATATGCATCTTATATCACAATCCTTCAAGCATATTACCAAATTAAACTTGCCAAAACACATGGCTAAGTTCACTTCCAAAAACATATACACATATCGAGCCTATACATGCCATATTTAGCTATATACATTTCCAAAAGGGTACCAAAATAAGTTTTTGTAGTGTGATGATGATCCTTGACAATCTCGAGCCTTCAGTAGCTTCAACGACCTATAAAACAGAGAAAACGGACATACAGAGTAAGCTTTCCAAAAGCTTAGTAAGTCATATACAAATAAACTACATATGTAATCATATAAGCATATAAAATGAAAGCATATTTCTTATCAATGACCAAATTCTCACATATATATATACTTTGGTCCATACTTTTGGCCACACTTGCCACCATCTATTTAGGGGCGTTTGATTCATTCTGATCATTGCATCCTAATCTTTGTAAAAAGACCATTCTCATGACATTCTACATTCATACAAATGTCATCCATAATACATTTAGTTAGGAGCATTAGATTCATTCTGATCATTACATCCTAACCATTTTGCATAAGCATAAACAAAAACTAATTTTACAGGATAGGTCCCTTAGAGGGCGGTGTCGTAACATTGGTAAAATAGCAGATCTTGCCTTCCTGAGCGAGGTGGATCAAAATTACAAATCTTTTCATCTCGAAGTCCCAGTGGAGCAGGTCGAAGTTAAAAATTCGTCCTCCCTGAGTATATTGAGGATCAACCTATTTTTGAGAAGTTTCAATGAGAAGATCAAAACTACAAATCTCTTATCTCAGGATTCTTATCACCTTGAAGTCCTAGTGGAGCAGGTCAAAGTTACAAATCCCTCTTCCTTAAATATATTGAGGATTGACCTATTTTCAAAAAGTTTTAGTGAGAAGATCAAAATTACAAATCTCTTCTATCTAGATTCTTATGACCTTGATGTCCCAATGGAGCAGGTCGAAGATACAAATCCCTCCTCCCTGAGTGTATTAAGGATCAACCTATTTTCGAGAAGTTTCAGTGAGAAGATCGAAACTACAAATCTCTTCTCTCTAGATTCTTATCCCTCGAAATCCCAGTTGAGCAGATCGAAGACAATAAATTTGGCATTCCTGAAGTTGCAGGAAGTAGATCGAAGATAGAAGATCTTATCTCTCTGAGTTTGCAGTGGAGCAGATCAAAGACAACAGATTTGGCATTCCTGAAGTTGCAAGAAGCAGATTGAAGATAGTAGATTGACTCCCAGAGTTTGTAGTGGAGCAGATCGAGGATAATAGATTTGGCATTCCTGAAGTTGTAGGAAACAGATCGAAGACAACGGATCTTGTCTCCTTGAGTTTGCAGTGGAGGAGATCGAAGATAGCAGATCTGGCAATCCTGAAGTTGCAGGAGTAGATCAAAAGCATTAAATTTTGTTTCTCTGAGTTTGCAGTGGAGCAAATTGAAGTTACAAGTCTAATTTCCTTGAGTGGCTCGAAGTATTAGTTCTCAGGCCCCTGAAGATGCAGCTGGATGGAATAAAGCTACTCGAAGAAGAAAAGCACTGAATGAGGCATGACTGGACAAAATTGGCTCTTTTTGAAGTCTTTGCTCTATTCTCATTATATGACAATGAGCAAAGAGGGGCAGCTGTAAGACCCAATTTTTGCTCGGCCCATTTTAAAACCATAAATATTAACCAAAAAAAGAAACAAAAAAAAAATAGAAATAGCAGTCCATTAACCAGTCTTTTACAAGGCCCAATAAATAATAACAAACCTAATAACCCGAATCAACCCCAATAGCCTAACAGACTAAACCAAACTTAAGCCCAACCTAAAGAACCCAAATTGCCCAAGCAGGATAGAATTCCAGAATTTTCGGGTGCCTTCTCCACAGCCACTCCCCACACGAGCCTCGCAGCGTCCACGCGCCTCCGTAAGCCCCCACGCGCTCTCCACTTTCGTGTACCAGGCTGGCCTCTGTACCTTCTTACCTACAAATCAAACGAAAATAAAAGCAAAGTAGAGAGAAAAAGAGAATATTGTATTTATTTTTCTTTTATTTTCCTTTTCGGTTATAAAATCGGAGGAGATATCTGTAATGGGGGAGAAACTACACGTTTTTATGTAGATCACGAATCAATATACAAGAAAATTCAAAAAATTCAAAGGCAAAAAATAGAACATCGAAAGGTTATTTTCAGATTTGGTTTTCTTTGGTTTTTCTTGCCCCCATTTGATGCTTTCTATTTCTTCTTTACCGCATGCGAAAGAACAAAACCAAATAAAAAGAGAGGAGCGATTTACCTTCAAAATACGGACCGTCGGATTGTTTTCTTCATCGTAATCGGAGCAAAGCGGTCCCTAGCGGTGAAGAACGTGAAGCATCTGTGTCTAGGTTGAAGGAGATCAGTCGATTGGACCCGAGTGTGCCACTAATCGCCGATGGCTGTGGCACTTTTGGTGGTCGAACGGCGCAACATTTGGTTTCGGCTAAGATGAAAACCAAAATAGGGTTAGGGTTTCATTTCGTTTTTGAAAAGAAAAAAGGAATCGCTTGTTTTGTTTTTTTTTTTTTGTCTGATTTTAGAGGTAATATCACATTAAAGAAACGACGTCGTTTGGACTCTTCTCAATAGTCTCAAAATGACACCGTTAGGTGCTAGCTCTGACCCGACCGAGGTCTCCCAAAGATCCATGCGCTTTCGCAATAGCGGGATATTTTCATGTTCAATCCTCCTGTTTTTGTATTGCTATTCAATTGGATTTATTACATGTTTTCTTTTATTTCTTAACTAGTCCTCGTAATGTGAGTATTATTTCGTTGTAGTTCGCCTGTATGCTCGCGTTTTGGTTTGAAAATATTTGCTATTTTACTCCCTAATTGTTTGAGTGCATGTTGATTTAGTCCTAGGTTTTGTTAAACAAATTCTTTGCAAAACAGTCTTTTAATTCCATTTCTTTTTCAATTAAGTATTTTTTAGTCTATAAAATTTATCCATTATTTATTTTCAAAAGTTGTTTTAATAAATTATTTTGAATGTTTTAATTCACTTTAAACTTTCTTATATATATATATATATATATATATATTTATTTATTTTATTGTATAAATATTTAAGTTCAAAATCATATATTATGTATTTCTTTGATGACTTACGTAATCTCTTTATATGTTATTATTTTGTACATATATACATATATAATAATAAGATTTTTTATACATATTATTGATTCTTACATAGCGTTTAATTTGTGAATAATGCTCGATTAATGTTTATACATCTTGTACCATAGCATGCTTCAAAATTCCAATACATGTATGCCTTATATCAAATATTTTGTATACATTAAGTTCATTTTAAAATTTCACGTACATAAATATTTTTTTAAAAACAAGGTAATATTTGTGTGTTTAGAAGTACGAAAAATTACATCCTAACATGCTGGGTGTTGATTTTTCATTCAACCAAAAAACCAAATACCCTTTTCATATGTTTTGAAGATCAAAGATGATCTCGGTGTTAGAGTCTAAATGTGTTATATCCTAACTTGCTAGGTATGATACTTTTAATCCTTTGAAATGAGTTAATCTTGAGATTCAATTCTGATTTAATCAATTTTCTTCCAAGATTTTTCACCCTCAATATTTTCAAGTTTTCGACATTAGGACAACGTTAATCAATTTGGTACCAACTTTGCGCGTTGCAAGGGTACTAACCCTTCCTTGCACGTAACCAACTCTGGAACCCGTTTTCTCAAATTTTGCAGACCAAAATATTTTTATAGTTGACCTGATCACATCTAAACAAAAAGGATCAGTGGCGACTCCATATTTTTAAAGTCGATCCCCATTTTTCAAAACTCGATAAAAAAATAGTTTCGACATATAGCATAACATACATGAGACTTACTACTATTGAAGCGTAAGGAACCTTTCTCATGTTCTCCCTTTGTTCCTTTGTCTTAGGATAGTCCTTTAAAGATAGATCAAATCTCGATACAGAAAGTTTATCTCCCTTCTTCAAATCAGTCATTGAATAGCGCTCCAATATCTTGTCTATGTATGAAGCCTAAGACAATGCTATCATTTTGTTCTTTTGATCCCTTAGGATTCGAATGCCTAGAGAAAAATTAGTTTCTCCCAAGTCTTTAATGCTAAACTATTCGCTTAAGTACAGTTTAACCGATGATAATATGCCTACATCATTCGTAATGAATAAAATGTCATCGACATATAAAACTAGAAGGATCGCCTTTCAATCTTAGAAACATTTGTAAACACGGGGTTATTTTACATTTTGCTCAAATAGAAAAGTATCGATCACTTGATTAAATCTTTGATTCCATGAGCGGGATGCTTGCTTAAGTTAATATATGGATCTAAGCAATTTGCAAACTTTATGCCTATGTTCTTTCGCTATATGTCCGGTGGGTTGCATCATATAGATGCTCTCTTCGAAATAACCGTTCAAAAATGCTATCTTAACATCCATTTGCTAGATCTTGTAATCGAGAGCCACCGCAATGGATAACAATATACAAATTGACATGAGAATACAAACTGGAGAGAAGGTTACTATGTAGTCGATACCTTCTTTCTGGGTATAACCTTTTGATACAAGTCTACCATTATATGTTTCCAATTTTCCATCTACATTTATTTTTCTCTTGTGGATCCATTTACACCATATATGTTTTATTCCTTTCAGTAAGTCTACAAGTTCACATTCTGAGTTTGAATACATAGAGTCCATATCAGCTTTCATAGTTATTTCCCACAGCTTGGAATTAGCACTCTAAATCACTTCGTCATATGTGAGTAGGCCATGATCTTTATGATCGGTAGACTCAATGTTAAAAACACTTCTTCAATATTGGAAGAACTTAGGCTTACGAAAGACCCTCCTACAGCGACAAAGCACCCTATGTTGCTGATCGTTTGTAATTCTACTATTAGGAGTTATGTGGAACCGTTTCAGTAGAGTTTTATTTATTTTCTAAAATTCCCTCGGGTAACTCTTTGCTCCAAGGTTTAAAGTAATTCATGTAACTTTATTAAAAGAAAGTAGCATGAGTTGACACTATAATATTTTGCTCTTTCGGGATATAAAACAAATCACCCTTTGTTCCCATTGGATATCTTCCAAATGCACAATTCTATCTGTGAGTCCAACTTTCCCGTACCATTATCCAATACATGGGTTGGGCATCCCCAAATCTTAAAACGTTTTAGACTCGGGTTCCTACAATTCATATGGAGTTTCCAATGCTACTTTAGTTGGCACATCATTCAAAATATAGTATGTCATTTGTATTGGATATCCCCAAAAAGAGATTGGTAGCTTCAAAAAACTTAACATCAAACGTACCATATTTAAAAATGTATGTTTCTGTAACAGTCCGATTTAGACTCTAGTCAAAATAGTTGTTTTGGAATCGTAAATATGAGTCTAAATAATATTTTAATATTATTTTATGTGCCTTTGATATGTGACTAAGCATGTGTGAAAGCCTCGTATAAAAATTTGACCATTTGAGTGTTTAATTTGACAAAAGGATTAAATCGCATAAAGTGTAAAAATGGCTTTCTAATAGATTAAGTACCTATGAGTTGTGGCTTTTAAAGGTAGAGGCCTTATGAAGCAATTAGACCACTATTAAGTTAGTGGATGGATCAAGGACATAAATGCCCATAATGTTTATATGTATATATGTTTAGTAAAAGGTTAAATATGTCATTTATGTATTAAAATGTGTTATGATAAAAACAAAGCTTGAAAATGGGCATTAATTCCTTCATCTTTTGACAGAATATTAGAGAAAGAAAGAAGGGTTTACTTCTTTTAATTTTAGACACTAGCAAGCTTTGAGTAAGGTATGTTTTAACTTTGGTTTTTGATGATTTTTATGTTTTTGAGATTGTTACTTAGTATACTATCAAGCCCATGTTGTAATTTGAAGAACTGATGATCTTTATGAGATGAGTCTTTGATGAACTCATGTGATTTGTAATGCTTTATTGTGAAATATGAAAGATATGTATACGATTATTATAGTTTGTCTTTGGAGTTTTTTTTTTTTAATTTGAGTATATTAGACTTAATTGAGAAAAAAATTATTTGAGGGATTAAATTGTGAATTTGATGAAATGTTTGGACTTGTATGAGATACATGGGTATTCGGCTAAGCATGAATATATGATGATCTTGTATATTCGATGTTTTGTGAAAAATAGACTAAATAGATAAAATGTGCAAGTGTGAGGGTTAAGTTGCAAATAGCACTAAATGTATGTTTTTGAATTGAATTGAATAATTTGATGAATGAAAGGGTTAAATTTGAATATGTACAAATCAAGAACCGAAGAAAACGAACTTAGATCGCGGGAAAGCGAAAGTAGTCGTATAAACAAGTCTGAACGAATATCCGAATCTAAGGTAAGTCAATATACAAATAAATATATTTGTATTGAATTATGTATGTTCTTATGACTGTTGATAATGATGAATGCATATGAGATGATGTACATAAGAATTCAGAGATGGAATCGATATAGTGACAATGTCTGAGAAGTACCGTTTGAACCTAGGAATAGATAGGATAGTCTATGTCATGACATAGGTGTTTGTTATGTGATATCATGTAATACCACGTTTGGGATGTTTGCATTGATTCGATATATCATGTAAGACCAAGTCTAGGACGTTGGCATTGATTTGAAATTTCGTGTAAGACTACGTCTGGGACATTGGTCTCGATATGAGATTTACGTGTAAAACTATGTCCGGATATTGGCATCATATTGATTCGTGTAAGTCCCTGTCTGGGACAGTGGAATCGATATCTAATTACATGTAAAACCACATTTGGGACATTGGCATTGTACGACTATTCCGAGCACTCTACATATCCTATTAGATTTAGAACAGTTCAGTGGGCAAATTTGAGATACAAACGACTATTTGATTGGTATTTTCGTTTCAAGTATCTTGTTATGTACATTAAGTGTGTATGAAAGTTAAGTATCTACATGAACTTACTAAGATGGATATGTGAAATGAAATGATAGAATGATATGTGAAGAGATGCTTAAAAGAGCTATTTGTATATGTGACATTTGAGTTGAAGAATGTGGTAAGATATGGCTAAGCAAATGAGCCAAAGAAATATATGTGATGAATTTGCTATGAGAACCATAAATGTCATTGAATCAATATGGTTATGTGCATTTTATGCTAAGATTATTTGTATATGGCTTACTAAGCTTTTGAAAGCTTACTCTATGTGTGTTTGCTCTGTTTTATAGATCGTCAAAGCTACTGAAGGCTCGAGGACCGTCGAGGATCATCATCACACTACTCAAACTTGTTTTGGTACTTTAAAGATTTGTATATAGCTAAATATGGCAGTTATTTGGTATAATTTGATATATGAAAATAGTCATGTAATGTGGCTAGTTTAATGTCGATATTATGCATTTGTAAATGTGGTTATGATGTTGATTTTGGTATAATCCCATGGCTAAGAAATGGTCAAGTTTATAGTAAGCATATGAATGCTTTATGAGTTAGTATGTTTGATCAAAGGTATGGTTATATGAAAGGTAAATATGGATGAATCATGTTTGAATGTATATGTGTTTTTAGATGGGCAAAGTAGTATGATTGGAAATGAGTTTGAATATGAAGATATGTTGATTGTTTGGCATGTTTTTGGATATCAAGTGTGTATGAAATGAATTGGCAATTTTCTTGTAGGTATTGACCCTTGTATGGGTGGCATTTTGGCCTTGCAAGTGGCCTATTTTGCCTACACGACCATGGCACATGGGCATGCCAGGAAGTCGTGTGAATAAATCAATAGCTAACCTGAGTGTACACGGCCATGGCATACGGGCATCCCTAGTAGCCGTGTGAATAAGTCAGTACCTAGAATAAGTGCACACGACCATGGCATACGGGCATGCCTGGTGGCGTGTCGATAAGTCAGTATACAAGCTCTGTTTTGGCACGGCTTAATCCCCCTCAGACAACTGCGATGCCACAGACTATGAATTTGAATCTGTTGAACAAGCCTCCGGTTGACAAAATCAGTATGTATGGGGCTGAAGAGTTGAAGGCCACTAGTGATAATGATGCCAAAAAAGCCGAGTTCTGGTTTGAAAGCACTATCCGGGTATTTGATGAGATGTCCTTGACTCCGAAAGAAAGTATTAAATGTGTTGTATCATTACTACAAGACTCGGCTTACCAATGGTGGAATACTTTGATTTATGTGGTTCCAAAGGTGTAACATCCTGAATTAATGGGCCTATGCGTTTAATGTGTGTGGTTGGGCTTGTTATGCTTCATAGAATGTTTTAGGGGTCCAGAATGGGCTCGAAGTTGGGCCGAGGCCTTAGTCAAGTTTTCTGTTTGGACACTCTAGTGGAAAGTAAGTTAGGACAGGGCTTAAAAGACATTATGTAACACCCCAAACCCGGCCCATTCGATACTACCGAATCTGAAATGCCACTGCAAAAAACTTTTGCAAATATTCTTACTTAAAGGAAAAAAAACCGTTAAGAATTTGTCGCTTTAATAAAACCTTTTCGTAATTTAAAACATTCTAAGTAAAAGTTAAGTTGTTATAAAACTTAGGATTCAAAACTTTAATATGACTTTTGGGATATAAATGGCTTTTAAAATTAAACTTACAAAATATTAACTTAATTATAAAACTAACTTGAACATAACAAAATTCAAATACTTCAAGGCCCTTATTACAACAAATGGATATTTAAAATACTGAAAGCATAAATTAGAAAACATAAGGAAAGCAACTTCTTCTGCATAGGCCACCTCGTATCCACTCCAACCCGGTCCAAGCATCGCACATCACTTGTAAGGTTTGATAAAAATTGGGTGAGTCTAACAGACTCAGTGTGTAATTATTCGACTGAATTCCACCTGCATGTCAAACCATGTATTAACTCATATAACAAATATTAATGCAACTTATTCACATGCTTTCACTTATTGGGCTTGACCCATATCCATATCACATCCATATAATAGTGTAATTAACCACATATTTCCATATACTGGGCTTGGCCCATTACCATATTAATCCACACCACATACTGGGCTTGGCCCACTTTCACATTAATCTACATATCATATTGGGCTTGGCCCATTTGCACATTTATTCATATCACATATTGGGCTTGGCCCATTTTCACATGTATTCACATACAAAATTATGCAATTATGAAGCCCAACCCACCTAGTGTCCAACCTCTACACACCCCGTATCCATTTACTACCACACCGTGGGATTATTAAATCACCCTCCCTTTTACTCCAATAAGGCAACAAATGCCGCCCACGCTAACTTAATCGCAAATAATCCACAACGCGACCTTAGTCGACGCTCAATCCACGATGTAGCCAAGCTATCATCAAAACCACGATGAGCACAAAGCCATCAATAACCACGATATGGCACATAGCCTATACCAATCACGATGAGGCACAGAGCCATTCATCAAACCACGCATCAAGTACACCCTGTCCTTCTTTCATATCCCACCCATGCACATGCAACATAAAATAGTGCCATGATGATAATGTATGTACATGCTATTTCGCATATTATCACATATTAATATCAATAATCACATTTCATCAGATTTGGTACTTACCAGATTATTGACATACCCCTTGAGAGTATCCATATTACAATTTCCATTGCACTACTTAGCACATTCATAACACACATACAGATATCTCATACAATCATAAACCCGGAAAACGGTAGGCTAACTACACACCTAATCACTTGAAGTTCTAAACTCTCAATCCCGACACTATCGCTAAGTTTAAACTACGACTATCTGCTCATAGCTTTCCCGTCGCCGCCCACACCCGGTGGCCAATCCCGAATCGCCGAGATAGATCTTTTCTTAAAATTCGGATAGGGACTATCCCTTGTCCTCCTTGACTGGAACTCGAACCCATCGACAACACTTAATCAGCATCAAACGGTTAATCATCCATATTCATGATCTTAATCGAATAACTATAACCTAACATACTTACCAAAAATGTATCTGAATCCCAAAACTTGCCTTACTCTTGTCGATTTGCCCCTAAATACACATAACCAAGATTGGTCACACTTGTAAGACAAACTATGGCCTTAGGCCGAATACTAGCAACCACATACACAACTTACCAAATTTCGAAAAGCCACTCCTTGCCTTTGAAACTATCGAAATTCCCATTTAGCAAAAGTTAGAATCGGCCTTACTACAAAAATCCATAAACATGGCCCTTGGCTGAATACTTACTAATCGCTTACCTTACCAACTAAATCCCAAAATTGATCCTTGCTCCAAGTGATGTCGAAATCCTTACGTAATTGAATTCCAAAAGAACTCCTCTGATGCTTCTTATCGCTAGTTACCTTCACAAAACATATCACAAAACTTAAAGTAGATTCGGCCATCCCTAAGCCTAACTATATGATTCGGCACACTAATAGAAAAGAGAAGGGAAATCGATTACCAAAGGAGAACACACTTACCACTATGATCAACTTCCCGGAATCACCTTCCCTCTATAATGAACCGATTGGATAACCTGCACTAAAAGAAATCGACAACACCTCTCCCCCTTGATCACTGAGAGATTCGGCCACAGGAGAGAACTAAATCAAGGTTTCGGCCAAACTAATAAATAGAGGAGAAGAAGAGTTTGAAGAAAAGAAGAATGGGAGATTGTTAGAGCTTTAGGAGCATTCGGCAAAGGTGCACAATAGAAGAGGGGTTTCGGTTTAGCAAAATAAATGAAGAAGGAGAGGATTTTCTTTGCTACCAAAATTTGGCAAGGAGCAATAGAGAAAAAACAAATAAAATTCATCACTTAAACCCCCCTCCATGACCGAATATACCGCCCAAAGAACCCCCCATTCGGGCACAACTTCATCTCCTATCATATCCCTCCTTTTTCTCTCCTATTTTATCTCTTAGCAAATAAAATAAAATAAATCATCACATTATCCCATATCAAACTCATATATATTCTCTTATCACGAATTAAACTAAAATAAATAAAATAAAACAATAATTTATCCTACCTTAGCCGAATATTAATAGAAGAATAAGCTAAATCCTTATCCAATTGAAAGTCCATGTGTCGTCAATTTCTTCCCAACTTTGACGCAAAATAAAAAATGCCAAAGTGCAAATTTCAGCTCGAACTGGGCCTCTACCCATTGCTTGAGGCGCCACTTGCCCAAGCTTTAAGTGGCACCTTGCAGCCACTTTACCAAGGCATTTCATATGTCATGCTTCACACAGATTTTCTTTTAAGACCTCCTTAGCCCAGTTTCCCTTCATGGCGCAAAGAGTAAAAATAAAAACACACTCCTATGCCACCAACGTGATTCGAACCAAGGTCCTTGCCTGCTACACATGGCGTTCCATTGCCACTTTACCACATGATTTCTTGTGGCATAAATCCCTCACGAATTCCCCTTAAAGCCTCCTTAGCCTAGTCCCCCCCATTTTGACGCAAAAACAAATGTCCATTTGCTTCTTACGTTGCTCGAACCTCCTCCCTCCTACACTCCCTTTGACGCAAGCCTCCAAGCCCCTAAGGTAGCGTCCCAAGCCACTCTACCAAGCCCATTTGCGTGACATAAACTCTACATAAATTCTCTTAAGGCCTCCTTTACCTAGCTTTCCCTCTTAGACTTAAATTCTAAAAATTTTCTAAGGCATTTTTCAATATCCTAGGGTTCTCAAAACCCCTAAAACACATCCAACCATAGCCTGAGCCTACTAACTTATGAATTATGCATCCAATGCATAACCCCTAAATTCGGGAGATTACACATTACATGTGAATTAAGACACAAAAATGGGCTTGTGGCCCAGTGGTCAGTGGCGATATGCAGGGAATAGGAGTGGCGTGTTAAGCTGTTAAGGAGGTCCAAGGCTCGAGTCGCATAAAGCCCAATTCTTTTTATTTAAGTTTAGCTAATTTTTGGCATTTAAGTGGATAGAGTGGGACAAAAATAAGGCTTGGAAATAGGAGGATTTATTTGAGTGGATAATGCAAATAATATGGCAGATAAAGGGAGGAATAGGTAGTGTTATCTAAGATTCTTTTGGAGGTGTGATCAGATTAATATAAGAGAAGAAATTTAGGATTTATCTGCTGGTCACAGTGGTGACCGAAATTCCAACACTGAGGGGGATGAAAAATCGGTTCTGATATGATCAAGGGGTGCCAAAATTTCCATTGATTAATAGCTTAGTTTTAGTTTTAAAAAGGGGTATTTTCGGTTTTAGGCAGTAGGTGCCAAAATTTTTCTTAAGTAGGGGGATATCTCTTCAATTCCGGCATTTGACCCTATTCTCTTTTTTCTTTCCTCTCATCCCCACTTCTATGCAAAAGCTAAAAATTTTGTTGTTCTCTTCTCTTATCTTTTCCTCCAAAAGCCGAAACTCATAACTCTTCTCATCTCTATTCTTTTCCTATAACCGAATGATCATTGTTCCTTCCTTAATTTCCCTTTTGTCGATTTCTTCATAGCCAAATCTTCATAGATTCTGTTACACTGTCTTTCTTTTGATCTTCTCAGAAGCCAAAATATGTCAGGAGAAGCCGAACCTGTTGGTAAGTGCCGATTTCTTTTGATCTTTTCTCTTTCAGTTTTACGGGCCATAACCGATATGCTAATGGGTTGTAAGGCCATCATTAATTTGATATTCTATTCACTGATCTTATGTCCTATTTGGGCGGCATTCTGGAATTTAAAAGAGATCTAACCGCCTAGGTTCCTAGGACAAAAATCAGTAACTTCCCAATCCTATTGTCTTCTTTTGGGATTTCAAGGTAAGGATTTCAATTCTCCCTAAGTTGATCCATCGGTTTGCCTTCTTTAGTGTGCCTTAACCTAATGCCTCGTTAAGCAATCATTATAGTATCCTCTGACTATGGTCATTCATGGACTCGAATGTCAGCAAATCGAAGGAAGGGTTTGGATCTGTAGTCTCAGCCCCAAAGTTCAAGAAACACGTGGTGTCAGCGGTACGGGATTGGCCGCCTTGTTGTGGACCAGTTTTAGAACAAAACCTTAGAAAGTTAACAGTCGTATCGACTTCTGATAGTGTCAACATAGAAAGTACTATCTTATCGGCAATCAGGTGTGTAGATCTCTATCACACAGGTTAATCTATATTATATATATGTTATGGGCTAAAAGCAAGAAAATGAGGCTGTATGAGTAGTCATATTACCCATAAAGGGTAGGAAAGGGATGCCAGGTACGTAATCATAGAAACTTCTCTATGTGTATCGAAGTATGTGAAAGTCGTGATCTATTTAGATAGTATATGTTTTTATTCTCGCATGTATGTATGCATAGGATGGGATTGATATGATGGAGGGGAAGAAGGTTGCATGGTGATCGGTGGCTTTTCCACATTGGTCACATAGTGATCGATTTTATGACAGACAAAGACAAATTGTCGATATAGTCTTGTGGCGGATGGAGGGTTGACTGTAGAAATCCCCATGGTGTGATGGTTGGTATGGTTGTGTGTAGAGGATGGACTCTTAGGTTTTGGATGGGCCAAGTTGCATGTAAATATATATTCTGTTGCCATTGTGTATGGGCCCAGGGCCCATAATGTGTTTGTGGGCCTCAAGACTTTTATGTGTTTTCGGGATTTGCACACTGAGTCTTGGTGACTCACCCTTTTATTTTTCCCAACTTTTTAGATGAGCAGTAGATCATGGACATGGGAGCCGAGGCACACTCGAGGGGCCATCAAGTCATCAAGTCTTTTCTCTTCATAGACTATTTTTGTTTTTTCTTGAAGTTTTAATTTTGGGATTATTTTGTAATAAGGCCTCCATAACTTAGGTTAACGAACTATATTTTTTTTATGTTACATCTTATACACTTATGTTTTCAAAGTCTTAATTCTAAAGTGAAAGGAAAATGGGTTTTTCCAGCATGTTCAACGCAAATTTTAAAGTTTCTTCAATAATGTCACAATAAATGATTAATCGGTTAAAACAAACTGAGATTTTTAAAACCCTTCAAAGCAAAGTTTTCAACATTCAACCCGTAGCATACCAGATCCAGTCATGACGTATGTGCTGGGTTTGGGGTGTTACATTTTGATATTAAAGCCCGTTCAAAACTCTCTGCCGTGAAATGGGTCCAGTAGTGATTTGTAAAAGTGATGTAAGTTTGAGAAAAGTTCGGTTGAGATATGGCCTTCGAGTCTATAGGCACCCGATCCACGCAGGTAAGTATTCTAAACTCATTATGTGATATGCATGTTGGGCTTGATGGGCTCTATAGGGACGTAGGCTAGTATGCTAGAGTTTATGGACTTTAGGTTTAGTATAAACAATTCTTCAAATCTCATAAGACTTAATTTCGAATTAAACATGTCTGTGAACAAGTCACAGGGTTAGGGTGTGGTAACAGGCATATGCATGTCTAGGATTGGATCTAGGGAGAGCTTGGTCTTTAAGCGGCCCTAGTGGCTTACCTCCTCTTCACTGGAATCCTACCTGGTACGTAGTGACTATTCACCGTAGCCACGGGGACTTGTTGACGGGCTAAAATTTATAACTAAAACCCGAAAGAGGCCAGCCATCCTAATTCATAAAATTACTAAAATACCCTAGTTATGCAAAATTTTTGAAATGCCCTTGATTTGTGAAAATTTCCCAAAATACCCTTTGTTTGCAAAATTATCGAAATACCCCCAGATTGCAAAATTACCAAAATACCCCTATTTTGTAAAATCACCAAGATACCTTATTTTGGAAAATTACGAGCATGCCCTTGGATAGTGAAATGACAAAAATACCCTTATGTGATGAATGTGAGTTCATGGATGCTACTTGTATGTTGATGTGTGATGGTTGAATGTATGTGGATTCTAGATCTAGGAAATACAGACCTGAGAACTGAACCTTGTAGATAGAGTTGAATTCGAAAGAACTACTATTAAAACTACTCTTCATAAGATTGTTCGTTATTAATCAATGGAAGAAATTAATAATTCATAAAATTTCTAATTAGATAAACGCGAATCGGTAGAATAAACACTAGAGGACGTGGTGTGCGTGGCCGAAGTAGAGGTAGGATTGCTGTGTCAGAACCGATAGGGTCTGGTCACGAGTCAGGGAATGAGGTACCAGTGCCACCAACTGTGGAGGTGAAATTTCAGGATCAGACGGCTAGAGATGATATGGTATGTCAGGCGATGTTGAGGGTTTTAAAGAGAGTTTTTGGGGCAGGCATGGGCACAAGAGCCCGAAAATCTGTGTCGGAGCGACTTAGAGCTAATGGGGCAGAAGTGTTTAGGGGAATTTCTGGGATAGCCTGAGTACAGTTGAGTATTGGTTGGAGGCAGTCGAACACATAATGGATGATATGGATTTCACAGAAGAAGAGAAGCTGAAAGGAGTAGTGTCCCTTCTCCGGGATGAAGCTTATCATTGGTGGCTTCTGGTTAAGGATGGTACAGGTGGTCGATCAGATCACAGGATTACTTTGTAACAGCGTTCAGAGTAAGTACATTGGAACGAGTTATGTGGATGCGTGACGTAGAGCATTTGAATCTGGTTTAGGGAAGTAGGTCGGTGGCAGCGTATGAAGCGAAATTCTTACGCTTGAGCATTTATGCTCGAGGGATAGTGGCCACAGAACATGAACGGTGTGTTCAATTTGAAGATGGCTTGAAGTATGATTTACGTGTTTGATAGCTCCACAGTAGGAGAGGGAATTTGCTATGCTTAGAGAAGGCTAAGATAGTTGGGAGGTAAAGCGAATGGAAAAGCTAAATCGGGACAAAGAAAAAGTGAAAGTAGGAGGAATTTTGGATCGTCAGGAGCAGCTGGGCGTATTCAGAAAAGACCTAGCTCGGATGGGCCGAACCAGGTGGAGAGACTTGCTACTAACTAGACACGGAGGTGTGTTCGCTGTGGTAAATTCTATGTAGGGGAGTGTTGGGCAGGCGATGGAAAGTACTTTAGGTGTGGGTCTTTGGACCATCAGATTAGGGACTGTCCACAGCCACGGAGCGATATAGGACTCGTTGGACAGGGAAATGCTCACTAGGTAGAGGAGGTCAGTAGCCACAGAGGGGTCGTAGTCTAACTAGAGGTGGTAACGATTTCGGTCAGGGCCGTAGAGCCTCAGGCCGAGGGGCAGGAAACACTGAGGTGAAACAGCTAGGGTTAGTCTATGCTGCCAAATGTCGTGAGGAGGCTGACGCGCCGGATGTTATAACCGGTACGTTTTTAATATTTGGTTTGCCTTACACTGTATTGATTGACATTGGTACATTCATATGTTGCTAGTAGTGTGTTTGGAACTTTAAGTTTAGATTCGAGATTGCCCCTAGGGCCCATTAGGACAATCTGTTGTGGTAGATAAACTCTATCGAGAGGTACCCTTAGAAGTTCAGGGAATAGTTTTCCAGACGGATCTGATGGAATTACTGTTCGGGGAGTTTGACTTAATATTAGGCATGGACTGGCTGGTGAAGTATCAAGCTAATTTAGATTGTGTAGCCAAGTGTATGATGTTGAACACCCCCGAGGGTGGTGAAGTGTTGGTGATAGGAGAAAGGGGGAACTGTTTGTCGAATGTAGTGACTGCCCTAAGAGCAGAAATGATGGTGAGAAAAGGATGCGAGGCAGTTTTAATGTTTGTTCAGGCTCTGGAAGCCAAGAACCTAACTGTTGGGGACATTAGGACGGTAAAGGAATTTTTAGATGTTTTCTCAGAAGAGCTTTCGGGATTACCTCCGGATCGTGAAGTGGAGTTTGGTATCGATCTTCTTTCGGGAACAACACTAGTGTCCAACGCTCCATATAGGATGGCACCAAAGGAGTTGGTAGAGTTGAAAGCACAAATACAAGAGTTGTTAGATAAAGGATTTATTCGACCAAGTGTGTCACCTTGGAGAGCACTGGTGTTATTTGTTGAGAAGAAGGATGGATCAATGCGTATGTGCATTGACTACCGTCAGCTGAACAAATTGACTATCAAGAACAAGTATCCATTGCTAAGGATTGATGACTTGTTCGATCAACTGAAAGGGGCGTCAGTGTTCTCAAAGATAGATTTGAGATCAGGATACCATCAGCTTAAGGTCAAAGAATCGGATATTCATAAGACAGCTTTCAGGACCCGTCATGGCCATTACGAATTTTTGGTAATGCCATTTCGGTTGACTAACACACTAGTGGCGTTTATGGATTTGGTGAACCGAATGTTTCAACACTACTTGGATCGATTTTTTGTGGTATTTATAGATGATATCTTGGTTTATTCAAGATCAGAAGAGGAGCATGATTCACATCTGGGAGTGGTTTTGTAGATTCTGAGGGAGAAGCACTTGTATGCCAAATTCAGTAAGTGTGAATTTTGGCTAAGTGAAGTTACTTTTCTAGGCCACGTTGTGTCGGCAGAGGGGATTAAGGTTGACCCTCGAAAAATTGAAGCGGTGTTGGATTAGAAGCTACCTAGGTCTGTGGTGGAAATTTAGAGTTTTCTTGGTCTGCACGGGTACTATTGAAGGTTTGTTGAAGGATTTTATGCAATCGCATCACCATTGACTAAGTTATTATGGAAAGGAGTTTCGTTTATTTGGTCTAGTAAGCAGCAAGAGAGTTTCGAGAAGTTAAAAGGATTTTGACGGAGGCTCCGATATTGATTCAACCGGAGGCCGGGAAGGAATTTGTGATTTACTGTGATGCATCACACACGGGACTAGGATGTGTGTTGATGCAAGATGGAAAGGTTATTGCTTATGCATCTCGGCAGTTAAGACCGCATGAAGCAAATTATCCCACCCATGATTTGGAGTTGGTGGCAGTGGTTTTTGCTTTAAAGATTTGGAGACATTATCTATACGGGGAGAAATCTATTATATATACAGATCATAAAAGCCTTAAATACCTTTTGACCCAGAAGGAGTTGAATTTAAGGCAGGAGGTAGATCGAGTTGTTAAAGGATTATAATTGCTCGATCAAGTACCATCCAGGTAAAGCTAATGTGGTGGCGGATGCCTTAAGTTGTAAAGTAATCTCTGACTTGAGCGTAATGTTTGCTCACCTTAGTCTGTATGATGATGGGAGCTTATTGGCTGAACATCAAGTGAGACCCTCTTAGGTCAGTCAGGTTAAGGAGAAGCAGCAGGCCAATGAGTTGCTAAAGGAGAAGTTTCATGTAGGATCAAGTGATGGATCGACGGACTTCAGTATGAATGAGGAAGGACTGTTATGTTTTGAAGGGAGAGTTTGCATGCCAAAAGATCTGGAATTGAGGCATAGGATTTTGCAAGAAGCGCATAGAAGTTCATCCCTGGAGGGAGTAAGATGTATCGGGATTTGCAGGACCAGTTTTGGCGGCCGGGCTTGAAGCGTGAGGTAACTGAATTGGTGAGTAAGTGTTTGACCTGTCAGCAGGTAAAAGTGAAGCATCAGTTACCATCAGGGTTGTTGCAGCCAGTGAAGATTCCACAATGGAAGTGGGAAAGAATCACAATAGACTTAGTTAGTGGGCTACCCCTCACGCCAACTAAGAAAGATTCAATCTGGGTGATTGTTGATTGCTTGACGAAATCTGCTCATTTCATACCAGTACGGGTCGATTACTCTCTGCAAAAGCTGGCTAGGTTATATATAGCGGAGGTAGTGAGGTTGCACGGGGTACCAGTATCAATCATATTGGACATGGACCCGAGGTTCACGTCGCTAATTCTGGAAGGTTTTGCATCAAGCGTTACAAAGTTTAATTTCAGTACAGCATTTCGTCCTCAGATAGATGGACAGTCTGAACGGGTAATTCAGATCTTGGAGGACATGTTAAGGGGATGTGTCATTGATTTCGGAGGTAGTTGGGAAGAGTTTTTACCGTTGGCGGAGTTTGCTTACAACAACAGCTACCAGTCTAGTATTCAGATGGTGCCCTATGAAGCATTGTACGGGCGGAAGTGTCATACTCCTACCTGGGACGAAATTAGAGGAACATCGAATGTTGGGTCTAGAGTTGGTTACGAAGATAGAAAAGAAGGTTGAGTTAATTTGAGCTCGACTAAAGGAAGCGTCAGACCAACAGAAGTCCTATGCAGACTTGAAGCGTAAGGACATATAGTTTGCAGTGGGTGACAAGGTGTTCTTGAAGGTGTCGCCATGGAAGAAAGTGCTGAGGTTTGAACGGAAGGGTAAATTAAGTCCCAGATTTATCGGACCTTATCGGGTGTTGAAACGAGTGGGGCAAGTAGCCTATCAGCTAGAGCTACCTTCTGAGCTAAGCCAGATTCGCAATGTATTCCACGTTTCTATGTTGAGACAATATCATTCAGATCCGTCTCATGTGGTGCTTGTGGAGGAAATCAAGGTAAGACCTGATCTATCCTTTGAAGAGGAACCAGTGGAAATCTTGGATCATGATGTCAAAGTGTTGCGAAGGAAGACGGTTCTATTGGTTAAGGTTCTATGGCAGAATCACAATTCTGAGGAGGCTACATGGGAACCAGAGGAGACGATGCGGTAGCAGTACCCACATCTATTCTGATCAAGTAATTTCGAGGCTAAAATTTCTTTAAGGGGGTAGTACTGTAACATCCTGAATTAAGGGGCCTATGCATTTAATGTGTGGTTATGTGTAATGTGTTAATTAGAGTGTTAGGGGTCCAGATCAGGCTCAGGATAGGGCCGAGGCCTTGGTTAAATTTTTTGTTTGGACACTATAGGGTTTAAAAGATGGTATTTGTGGTTTAAATTTCAAAATGGGCTTATGGCCCAGTAGCAATGGGCACCGCAAAGAAACTATAAGGTGGTGTCATTAGCAGGTGAAGAGGCCCAAGTTATCTGCTGAATAGCCAGTGGTGGCAGAATTCCCATCTCTTAGAGCGGGGAAGAAATCGGCTTCAATATACCAGAGGGGTACCGAAATTTCCCTCATTAATTGATTAGTTTTAGTTCGAGGAAGGGGTATTTTTGGCTTTTGAGTGGTAGGTGCCGAAATTCTCTTTAATTAGGGTGGAATATCTCTTCAATTTTGACATTTAAACCCTATTCTCTTAATCTTTTCTCTCATTTTCTGTTCTCTTCTACAAGCCGTAACCCCAGTCAATCCTTGCAATCTTTTTTTTTATCCATTAAGCCGAAATCTTCAAGGGGTTACCGAATTTTTTGTAAAGGTAGGTGCCAATTTCTTCTGATCTATTTTTTTCTTTTTTCTTTCTCTTTCAGTTTTTAGAAGACAAAGCTGAAAGGCTAATGGATTGTTGGTTTCTTGTGTCCACATGTTGGGCAACATTCGAGAAAGATCTAAAAGTCAGAACCGCTAGTCTCTGAACCTCATATCTCTCTTTTCGGGATTTCAAGGTAAGGGTTCTCTTTAGATTTTCGTTAGATTCACTATCGTAATTGTGATCTTAACCATATGTTATGATGGTAGCAACTAATAAGGTCTTTTGATGGAATCAAATACCAATCAGGCGAAGGAGGGGATTGGATCTATTAAACCAATCCTTAAGTTTAAGAAGCGAGCGGTGTCAGCAGTTTGGGATTGGCCACCGGGTTGTGGACCGACTTTAGAACAAAACCTAAGACTGTTAGTAGTTGTAGCGGCTACTGATAGTGTCGACTTAGACAATATCGTCTTGTTAGTAGTCAGGTGTGTAGATCTCTATCACACTAGTTAATCTGTATTATATGTATGTTATGGGCTAAAAGCTGAAAAATGAGACTGTATGAATAGTCGTATTACCAGGAAAGGGTAGGCAATGGATGCCAGGTACGTAATCATAGAAACTTCTCTATGTGTATCGGAGTATGTGAAAGTCTGTAATCTGTTTAGATAGTATAGTGTTCTGATTCTTACATGAATGTATGCATAGGATGGGATTGATATGATGAAGGGGAAGAAGGTCGCATAGCGATCGGTGGCTTTGCGACATAGGTCACACAGTGATCAATCTTTATGACAGGCAGCACAGCTGTCGAAATACCACAATATATTATTAAGGTCGCATGGAAATCGGTGGCTTCGCCACATAGGTCACATAGTGATCGGACTTTATGATAGGTAGCACAGTTGTCGATATGGTGTGCAGCGAATGGAGGGTTGATTGTAGAAATCCCCACGGTGTGATGGTTGGTACGGGGGTGTGTAGAGGATGGACTCTTAGGTTTGGGAGGGGACATGTTGCATGTAAATATTCTATTGCCATTGTGTATGGTCCAAGGACCATAATGTGTTTGTGGGCCTGAAGGCTTTTATGTGTTTTCGAGATTTGCACACTGAGTCTTGGTGACTTACCCTTTTATTTTTCCCAACTTTTCAGATGAGCAGTAGATCGTGGACATGGGAGCCGAGGCGGACTCGAGGGGCCATCAAGTCATCAAGTCTTTTATCTTCATAGACTATTTTTGGTTTTTCATTACGTTTCAATTTTGGGATTATTTTTGTAATAAGGCCTCCATAACTTAGGTTGTCGAACTATATTTTTTTTTATGTTACGTCTTATAAACTTATGTTTTCAAAGTCTTAAATATAAAGTGAAAGGAAAATGGGTATTTCCAGCATGTTCAACGCAAATGTCAAAGTTTCTTAAAAAATGTCACAACTAATGATTAATCGGTTAAAATAAACTAAGATTTTCAAAACCCTTCAAAGCAAAGTTTTCAACATTAAACCCGTAGCATACCAGATTCGGTCATGATGTATGTGCCGGGTTTGGGTTACATGTCCCACAGTTGAGGCACACGGGCGTGCCTAAGACCGTGGGTAAATTGGCAGAATGTGGCTTAAATTGCACACGGCCTCGACACGGGTGTGCTTGATGGCCGTGTGAGAAATAGCAGTATGTGATCTAGTAGTACACGGCCTTAGCACACGGGCGTGCTTTGCGACCGTGTTGATTTTGGTAGTATACTACCACGGTGAGGACACACGGGAGTGTCAAGTAGCCGTGGGTGAGGCACGGCCTACTCACACGGCCGTGTGTCCCCTGTATTTTAGAAAAGTTCCAAATTTTCATGAAATTACTTATGTGTTTCAGTTTAGTCCCGACTTAGTTTATAGGCATGCTTAGGGTCTTGATAACTCATTTAAGGGACTCTATGATTGTATTCAAATGTGTTTGATGACGATTGACTTTGTGTCGTGAATATGATGTGAAATGATACTATTGTTCGGTAATGCCTCTTAACCCTATTTCGATGACAGTTGTCAGGTTAGTGGTGTTACATTTAATTGGTATCAGAGCTATGGTTTAGCCGATTCTCGGACTAATGTAGTGTGTCAGAGTCTAGCTATACATGCCATATTATCTGAATTGTGATAGTGTGATGAATCCTGACGTATAAAATGTGATTTTCGTATAGTAATGGATCCCGAAAGAGCCGTGGCTAACGACATAGAAAGTAATGCGCCTGCTCTGGTGCAAGGGACAGTGCCTTCTGGTTCGAGACCGGCTACGAAAGGTCAGGAGGGAAAAGCTAAGCAAGCTTTCTTCCATATGATGAGTGAATGGTTCACTCAATTTATGTGGAATAACCCGACTGTTTCGCAAACCCCGCCCCCGATTAATCCCCCTCAGGCATCCGATATACCTCCGACTACAAATCTAAATTCGTGGAATAAGCCTTCAGTTGACAAGATTTGTAAGTATGAGGCTAAAGAGTTTCGGGCTACTAATGATGATGATGCTGAGAAAGCTGAATTTTTATCAGAAAACACTCTTCGAGTATTTGATGAGATGTCACTGCCTCCTGAAGAATGTATAAAGTGTGTTGTTCCTTTGTTACGAGATGCAGCCTATCGGTGGTAGAAAACTTCAATTTTGGTTGTTCCTGAAGAAGGGATCACATGGGATTTCTTTCAGTATGGGTTCAGAAAGAAATACATTATTCAGAGATTTATTGATCAGTAACGAAAAGAATTTTTGGAATTGAAACAAGGTCACATGTCTGTCATTGAATACAAACAAGAGTTTGTAAGATTGAGTCAGTATGCTTGGGAATACATTTCAAGTGAAGCGATAATGTGTAAAAGATTTAAAGATGGCCTAAATGAAGATATCCAATTGCTAGTTGGTACTCTTAAGATACAAGAGTTTGTAGTGCTAGTTGTCCGAGCATGCAAAGCTAAGTCGAAAGCTAGAGATATGAAAAAGAGATTTATGAGCAAATCATTTCAGTCTACCTCGAAGTAATTCCGAGATGAACATAACCGTTCAAAAGCTAATGTGAGGTATTCGAGTAGAGATCGAACTAAATCACAGTTAAGCTCTAAAGCTCCAGCAACTTCAATGGCTAGTATTGGAAATGTCAGATTCAAGCGACATGAATGTAAACATTGTGGCAAAAGGCATTCGGGAATTTGCAAATTAAATGACCGAGCTTGTTTCAAATGTGGATCATTAGATCATTTCATCCGAGAATGCTCAGAGTCTATTGAACAAGAGATTGTTCAGAACCCGAGATTTGAGAATGTTTCGTCAAGACGTAGATCTCCTCAAATTGTAAGAAATGTCAGTGGTAGTCAGAGAACTACTAAAGGTATTGTTGTAAGATTCGAAGCTAGAGCGCCTGCCAGAGCACATGTTATCCGAGCTCGGGAGGAATCTTCATCTCCAAATGTTATAACGGGTACTTTTACACTTTATGATACTTCTGTGATCGCTTTGATAGACCCTGGTTCTACTTATTTCTGTATATGTATGAACTTAGTATTCAGTAAGACTTTGTCTGTAAAGTCTACTGAGTTTGTTATAGAAGTATCGAACCCCTTAGGTAAAAATATTCTAGTTCACAGAGTAGGTGAGAACTGCCCATTAATGTTTCGAGATATCTGTTTCACTGCTGATCTGATACTATTACAGTTTGATGAGTTTGATATAAATCTAGGAATGAACTGGTTGGCATTACAAGATACTGTAGTGAATTGTAAAAGAAAGACAATTGATTTGATTCGTCGGAATGGTGAAACAGTTTGTATTGAGTTGAAGGATTTAAATGGATTGCCTGCTGTCATATCTGTGTTGAAAGCTTAGAATTAAATTAAAAAGGGTTACAAGGCATATTTTACTTATGTGATTAATTTGAAAGTATATGAAAAGAAAGTTGAATCGGTGCCTGTAGTCTGTGAGTTCTCTGATGTTTTCCCTGAAGAATTGTCGGGATTGTCTTCGAATTGCAAAGTTAAATTTGGTATAGATTTGTTGCTTGGTACGACCCCTATTTCGATAGATCTGTATAGATTGACACTAATGGAATTGAAAGAGTTAAAGTCACTGTTGCATGAATTAATCAACAGGGGTTCACAAGGCCGAGTTTTTCACCTTGGGGGTGTTAAATTTGTTTGATGATAATTCAGTGTTAGTTGAATTGAAAGCAAAACTATTGTTTTTACAGCAGATATGTGATGGTTAAAAAGTTTATAATGAAATGTTAGCGAAACGAGTTTAGTGTAATTCAAATTCTAAATTTGAGCTCTAAGTTGTTGATGATTGCTTGAGATTTCAGGATCGTATTTGTGTTCTGAGAAACCCTAAGTTAATCCAGATGATTATGAATGAAGTACATAATAGTCGTTTATCTGTTCAGTTGTGTAGTAAAGATGTATCATGATCTGAAATGACACTATTGGTGGTCTAGTATGAAACAGGATATTTCTGACTTTGTTTTGAAATGTTTAGTTTGTCAACAAGTTAAAGCTGAACATCAAATTTCGCCTGGTTTGTTATAGCCAATTCTGATTCCCGAATGGAAATGGGATAGAGATTCGAGAGTCACATCGCAATTTTAGAAGAAAATTGTAAGAAGCTTTTGGCACGAAATTATGTTTCAGTACAGCTTTTCATCCGCAAACAGATGGATTGTCTGAGTGGATCATTCAGACTCTAGAAGATATGTTAAGATGTTGCGTTCTTAAATTTAACGGTATTTGGGAACAGTACCTGCCTTTGAAAGAATTTGCATACAACAATAGTTTTCAGTCAAGCATCAAAATGGCACCATGTGAAGCTCTGTACGGACGTAAATATCGTAAACCTCTGTATTAGACTGAACTCAGTGAGAATAAGTTACACGGCGTTGATTTGATAAAGGATACAGAACAGAAAGTGAAATTGGTCCGAGATTGTTTGAAAGCAGTATCCGATCGTCAGAAGTCTTATGTAGATTTGAAATGAAAAGATATAGAATTTGAGATCGGCGATAAAGTATTTCTGGAATTGTCTCTGTGGAAGAAAGTACTCCGATTCGGACGAAAAGGCAAGTTAAGTCTAAGATTCATCGAACCGTATGAGATTATTGAATGTATTGGGCCTGTTGTTTATAGATTAAAGTTGCCTTTTGAGTTAGAAAAGATACACAATGTATTTCATGTCTCGATGCTTCGTAGATATTGATCCGATCCATTGCATGTGATTGTTCCATCTAAAATTGAAATCTGATCTGATATGACATATGAAGAGGAATCGATTCGTATCTTATCTCGTGAAGTGAAAGAATTGAGAAACAAGAAAATTCCATTAGTAAAAGTATGATGGAATCGACACGGAATCGAAGAGGCTACGTGGGAGCCAAAGGATTCAATAAGACAACAATATCCAAATCTATTTAATGGTAAGATTTTTGGGGACGAAAATCCCTAAGGAGGGAGAACTGTAACAGTCTGGTTTAGACCCTAGTCGAACAATGGTTCGAGACCACAAATCTGAGGTCGTAAAAATATTTTAATGATATTTTCTGTGTGTATGATATGTGACATAGTCTGTGTGAAAATTTTGTGTGATAATTTGATCATTTGGGTGTCGAGTTAAGGGAAAGGATGAAATTGCATCAAATGTGAAAGTTGCTTGCTTCTTGTTAAAGTATCAATGTGTTGTGGCTTTGTAAAGTTGTAGCCTTAAGTGGAAAATAAATCACTTTTAAGATAGTGGACATTAGATGGACAATTATGCCATTAATGCATGTTTGTTATTAAATGTTTCAAAAAAAGGATAGCATGGTAAACGAATATTATTTTGTTTGTAGTAAACAAAAGAAAAAAAGATGAACATTATCATCTTTCTTTGGGGGTCCCGAAAGTAAAAGAAAAAGAGAGGGGTTAAGCTTGTTCATTCGGCCATGGTTCAAGCATAAAATCGGGTATGTGTTTTCGATCGGTTTTTGATAATTTTTACATTTTTGCAATCGTTCCTTTGAGAGCTACAAAACCCATATTTAGATTTTGTGAATTGATGTTGTTTTTGTGAGATGCCATTGATGATATGTTAAGCTTTTTGATGATTTTTGGTGTTAAATGAAAGATATGAGCTAGATAAACATACTTTATTCTTAAAGTGTTGATAAATTTCGCTAAATAGGTCTAAATTGTGAAAATATTATTTTGGAGGGTTAATGTGTGAATTTGATGAAATATTTAGACCTATATAATCCTTAGGGAGGTTCGGCTATGCATATGTGTGAACAAATTTTGTATATTTAATGTTTTGAGAAAATAGGACTAAATTGATGAAATATACAAATGTGGGGGCTAAATTGTAAATAGCCCAAAATATGTGTGTATGGATTGAATTGAATGGATTAGTGAATAAAAGGATTAATTCTGAATATGTTTAGATTAAGAACCAAAGAAAATAGACGTAGATCGCGGGAAAGCGAAAGTAACCGAGTAGTTGTTTTCATTCAGATAAACCGAATACTAAGTAAGTCATATTGCTAATTAATGTAATTGTATTGAATTGAGTTTATTTACATGATTATCAATGATAATGACTGCAATTGGGATACTATGTATATGAATTCTGAGATAAGGTCAACATAGCGATAAGTCGGAGAAGTTTTGTATGAACTTGGGAATACAAAGGTATCTGTTCTGTTTTATCATGTAAGACCACGTCTAGGACGTTGGCATTGATTTGATAATCGTGTAAGACCTCGTCTGGGACGTAGGCATCATTATCTGATTATATAAAAGACCTAGTCTGGGATGTAGGCATCATTATCTGATTATATATAAGACCTCGTCTGGGACGTAGGCATCATTATCTGATTATATATAAGACCTCGTCTGGGACGTATTCATTGTTATCTGATTATATATAAGACATCGTCTGGGACATAGGCATCGTCATCTGATTATATATAAGGCCTCGTCTGGGACGTAGGCATCGTCATCTGATTATATATAAGACCTCGTCTAGGACGTAGGCATCGTCATTTGATTATATATAAGACCTCATCTGGGACGTAGGCATCATGATCTGATTATATATAAGACCTCGTCTCGGACGTAGGCATCATTATCTGATTATATATAAGATCTCGCCTTGGACGTAGGCATCGTTATTCGATTATATATAAGACCTCGCCCGGGACGAGGCATCGTATATCGATTATATATAAGACCTCGCCCGGGACGAGGCATCGTTATCTAATTATATATAAGACCTCGTCTGGGATGTAGGCATCGTTATCTGGTTATATATAGGACCTCGTCTGGGACGTAGGCATCGTTATCTGATTATATATATGACCTTGTCTGGGATGTACGCATCGTCATCTGATTATTTATAAGACCTCGTCTCGGACGTAGGCATCGTTATCTGATTATATATAAGATATCGTCTGGGACATAGGCATCGTTATCTGATTATATATAAGACCTCGTCTGGGACGTAGGCATCATTATTTGATTATATATAAGACCTCATCTGGGACGTAGGCATCCTTATCTGATTATATATAAGACCTCGTCTGGGACATAGGCATCGTCATCTGATTATATATAAGACCTCGTCTTGGACGTAGGCATCGTTATCTGATTATATATAAGACCTCGTCTGGGGCGTAGGCATCATTATCTGATTATATGTAAGACCTCGTCTAGGACGTAGGCATCGTTATCTGATTATATGTAAGACCTCGTCTAGGACGTAGGCATCGTTATCTGATTATATGTATGACCACGTCTGGGACATTGGCAACGATATGAGCTTTTGTGTAAGACCATGTCTATGACATCGACACCATATTGATTCGTGTAACAATCTGTCCGATATTGAGGTATCGATATCTGAGTACATGAAAAGTCTCATTTAGGACGTTGGATTTGTATGACTATTCTGAGTAATCTGAGTATCCTATTAAATTCCTATTAGATCAACGGGCAAGTCTATGATGCGAATTGGAAAACCGAGTTAAGAATAAAAATGTGTATGTAAAACCATTTCAGGTAGGTTGATTATACACTAATTGTGTATATAAGGTAAGCATCTAAGTGATTGTACTATGACGCTATGGATACGGAATTGATGATATGATATGTAAAGTTTTGATTAGATGAATTACGTAATTAAATGATTCTTGAATTTGCAAAGATAGCCAATGTGGTTAATAGTGTATGAAACAAAGCATATATGCGATATTATGTTAAATGATTGATATGTGCTAATGTATTTATTTGCAGAAGTGCCTTCTATGTCAAGTTTATTTGTATATGACTTACTAATATTTTGGAAAGCTTACTCTGTACGCGTTTTCCCTATTTTATAGGTCGTCAAAAGCTACTGAAGGCTCGGGACTGTCAGTGATCGTCATCACACTACAAAACTGATTTTTGGTACCCTTTTGAAAGTGTTTATAACTAAATATGGCATGTATAGGCTAGTATGTTGGTATAAGTTGTTATGTAATCTTAGCTTTGTGATTTGGCTAGTTATGAGATAAGATTTTGCTTTAAAGAATGTGATATATGATCCATATCTTGATAAGGTGAAAGCATGTGAAATCGCCAAGTTTTGGATGAGCAAATGAATGAATCATGCTTGTAATGATATGAGTTTATTTCTTTGGAATTGTCATGTTGGAATTGGTATTGAATGTATAAATTGAATGGTCAATTTTGTATGTTTCGATTTTCATATATTGCTTGTAGGTAAGACCCCAAGTGGGTGGCATATTTGCCATGTAAAATGGCCTATGATGTCACACGGTTGAGGCACATGGGCGTGCCTAAGACCGTGGGTAAATTGGCAGAATGTGGCTTAAATTGCACACGGCCTCAACACAAGTGTGCTTGATGGCCATGTGAGAAATGGCAGTATGTGATCTAGTAGTACACGGCCTTAGCACATGGGCGTGCTTGGTGACCGTGTTGATTTTGGCAGTATACCACCACGGGGAGGACACACGGGAGTGTCAAGTAGCTGTGGGTGAGGCACGACCTACCCCCATGGCCGTGTGTCCCCTGTATTTTAGAAAAGTTCCAAATTTTCATGAAATTACTGATGTGTTTCGATTTAGTCCCGACTCAATTTATAGGCATGCTTAGGGTCTTGATGACTCATTTCAGGGACTCTATGATTGTATTCAAATGTGTTTGATGATGATTGACTTTGTGCCATGAATATGATGTGAAATGATCCTATTGTTCGGTAATGCCTCTTAACCCTATTCTGGTGGTGATTTTCGGGTTAGGGGTGTTACAGATCGTATGTCACACATGGCCTAGACACACGCACATGTGTCTACCCGTGTGGACACTTAAAGGCTATACCCTGAAACTTCAACACACTTATACCAACTCTAGCAATACACAACATAGCTTTTATACACAATGAATAATCCTCGTAACATCACTTGTAGAATTCATAAAACTCATCATCATTAGGATATGGAACTTATGTCCTTGTTCAATCCATCTTCAAGTCTCTTGCACATAATAGCTTCAGTAGATACACACTCTTGAGCGTACTTACTGAGTTGAACAAATTCGTGTTCATACTCTGCCACATGCATTTTGCCTTCCTTCAATTTGAAGAACTCTTTCCATTTCGAATCAATGAACCGCTAACTTAGGTATTTCTTCCAGAACCCTTCTAAGAAGAAGTCCCATGTCACTCTCTCCCTTGGAACTACAGATGTCAGCTGTAACACCCCTAACCTGTAACCATCGCCGGTTTAGGGTTAAGAGGCATTACCAAACAATCTAAAACTTTTACGAACAATTCCTAAATTTATCTGACAAATCACATCAAAGTGTCCCTAGAATAGGTCAATGAGACCTTAAACATGCTTTAGAATAGGGTCGAAACTAAATTGAACACATAAGAAAATTCTCAAAAATTTAAAATTTTTTCTAAGTTACATAGGTCACATGCCCGTGTGGGTATGCCGTGTGCCTCCCACGGCCTCAGACACGCCCGTGTGTCTAAGCCGTGCCAAAATAGGGCATGCATAGTGACTTGTCCCCACGGCCTTAGACACGTCCGTGTGCCCCACCTGTGGTCGATCCTGAATTGCACCACACGGCCAATCACACGCCCATGTGTCCTACCCGTGGTCAAGCGTGACTTGTTTCGAATTGCAACCACGAAGAACACGGTTGAGCCACACGCCCGTATGCTTAACCGTGTTGGAAAATATAGGCCATTTGCAAGGCCAAAACGCCACCCACACATGGTTCATCCCTACAATCTCAATCAAGTATTATCCCATACACAATTGACAAGAAAAATCATGTCAAATGTTCAACTTATCATCCCATTGAATTACATTTCTAAACATGCCAATTTGTATGCCCATTATCACAACTAAATCACATTTAAAACCAAGCATGATTCATCCACAATTTCACCAATTCACTATGGCATCAATCCGTCAATAAACTTGCCAATCATAAGACCATTTCATTGCTACCAAGCCATACCAAAACATGTGTCATATACCATAATTACTCATGCATATTACCAATATTTATCTAGCCCCATCACATGGTTATTTACATCCCAAACATATTCCAAAATGACTAGCCTATACATGCCATATTTAGCTATATACACATTCAAAAGTACCAAAATTGAGTTCGATAGTTTGATGACAGTCCTCGACAATCCCTGAGCCTTTTGTAGCTTTGACAATCTGTAAAAAAGAGTAAATACACACACAAAGTAAGCTTTCCAAAAGCTTAGTAAGCCATATACAAATAAACTTAGCATAAAATGCACATAATCATATCAATAAAAAATTATTAATAGCTCGTTTGCAAATTCATAATTCTTCTTGGCTCATTGAATTAGCCATTTACATACTACCATGCCTATCACCAAATACATCAATAGATCATAACATATTAATTCATATACCATGCCTCACTTCATCAATTCCATACACATAATCCATCTAGGTATGTTCATAGTATACTTACCTTCCCTACACATACATGGTGTACTTTTCGAACATACCTGAATCATTATACATTTCTCGTAGTCATTCGCATATCAGACTTGCCCGTTGAACCGTTTCAAATCTAATAGGATACTCAGAATGCTCGGAATAGTCGTACAACGCCAACGTCCCAGACAAGGTCTTACATGTACTCAGATATCGATGCCACTGTCCCAAATAGAGTCTTACACGAATCAAATAGATGTCAATGTCCCAAACATGGTCTTACACGTAAATCTCATATCGATGCCAACGTCCCAGGCGTGGTCTTACACAAAATCTTAAATCAATACCAACGTCCCAGACGTGGTCTTCCATGATATCACATATATGACACCTATGTCATGACATACGTTATCCTATCTATTCCTAGGTTCGTACGGGACATCTCGAACATTTATAACTTGTCGATATATCTTCAGATTTGACATACATTCCATCTTGAGCATTATTCATAGCCATCTAAATTTCATAAATTCATAAATAGCTCAAATCAAATACATTTATTTGTATATCAACTTACCTCGGATTCGGATATTAAAAACAGACTCGGTTACTCAATTACTTTCAATTTCCCTTGATCTAAGTCCATTTTCTTCAATTCCTAATCTATACATATTCAAATTTACTCTATTTATTCACCAAACTATTCAATTCAATCCAAAAACACATATTTAGGTAATTTACAAATTAGCCCTCCCATTTTTACATTTGGACAATTTAGTCCCTATTTCATAAAATCACAAAATATACCAAATTCTCAATACACCCATGCTTAACTGAATTCTTATGTGGTCCATACAAGTCCATATATTTCATTTATTTCACAATTTAGTCCTTCAAAATACTATTTCTTCCATTAAGTCCAAATTACTCAAAATCACAAAAACTCCAAAGACAAACTATGTCAATTTAACACATGTCTTTCATTTTTCACCATCAAACATCACAAAACTCATGTGTTCATCAATGGCTCATTTCAAAAACATCATCAATTCACAAAATTGAAGAATGGGTTTTGAAGATCACATAGCAAAAATTACGAAAACGTAGAAATAATCAAAAAACGATTAAAAACATACCTTGAATTAAGCTCACAAATGGCCGAATGCCCTAGTTTAATTTTCTTTCTTTTCTTTTCTTCAAATTTGGCTAGAATGGATGAACCCACTAATATTTCATTTGTTTTATTTACAATCATATTATTAATCTATTTACTATATTAGCCTTATTACTAAACATATAAACATATATTATAGCTGGTTAAAGTTGTCCAACAACTATCCACTACTAATTAATGGCTTAATTGCCTCATAAGACCCCCCACTTTTAAAAGCCACATGAATATGATCATTAATCAAATAGAAAGCTACTTTTACAAATTAAGAGATTTAGCCCATTTCTCAAATTAAGGACACAAACAGAAAATTTTCATACGAGACTTTCACACACACTTAATCACTTACTGCAGGCACAGAAAATAACATTAAAATATTATTCTAACTCAGATTTGTGGTCCCGAAACCACTGTTCTGACTAGGGTCTAAATCAAACTATTACATCAGTGTTTTCCACTAGCAATATGCCTAGTCCATCAGTAATGACATAGCACATTTTAAGCTTTCATCGGGCATACAAGAAAGTTCATCAAACAGCCGCATAGAATTCTCGAGCCAAAACTCTACTTTCTCAGGGTCAACATCTATGTTGGCTCTAAATTCCTCGGCCCCTTACTTTCAAATCTTATCGACTGGGGGTTTAGTGATTCTTACCAAATCTATATCTTGAGGAGCTACGGGGACCGGCTGAGGTATAGCAAGTAGGGGTGAGCGTTCGATCGAATGAAAAAATTTCGAGTTCATCGAGTTGACGAATCATATTTTATCATCCTAATTTGATTTGAAATTTTCTCAAATTGAGTCGAGTGAGATGGAATTCAAATCGAATCAAATCGAATATATTTGTTCAGGTTAAATTTTAAAAAATAATTTTGGGTCTTTGTAACCACTGTCACCCATCGTAATAAAATTTGTCCACCTTAATCAAATTTTGTATTAACTTTCATCACCTCATAATTTATTTATTAATCTTTTATATACTGGGTTAGCTTCTTTGCTTGCTTAGTTGTTTCAATTATCTTAGACTCTTGTCACTATGTATTTTAGAATGAAAATATATATTAAATTTAAAATTTGATTTTGTAATAAAAGTTATTTTAAAGATAAAATGTGAAATTGATACCAATTTAAAATTTTAATACGAATATTTTATGGCGTAATTAATAATTCAATTTTAATATAAATATTCAATGTGACTAAAATTCAATAATATAAATAATATAAAATGTGAAATTTAATTTAATAATATAAATAATAGATATAAACAAAATTATTACAGGTTTATGTTTAGTGATTTTTTTGGATAATTTTGATTTTTATTTGAGAGTAAAGGGTGAGAAGTAAAAGTTTAAGGGGGGAAATAAAAAGGTTTTTGGGAATAAAAGTTTGAGGGAAAATAAATAGGGAGAGTAAAATTTTGGAGGGAAAATACAAAAGAAAAAATTTTGGGGGATGGGGGGATGGGTTTGGGGTATATAGGAGGTGGGATGGGAAAGGAGTAAAAGTTTTAGGGGAAACGTCGGAGGAATAAAATTTGGGGGGAAATAAAAAGTTTTGAGGGTTTTGGGTGGTAAAATTTTGAAAAAAAAGTAAATGGGAGAGTAAAATTTTGTTGGGAAATGGATTTTAGGTAGATCGGAGGGTTGGGATGGGAGGGGAATAAAAGTTTTGGTGGGAAGTGGGAAGGAGTAAAAGTTTTGAGGAAAAATTAAAAAGGTTTGGGATAAAAATGTAAAATATTATATTTTGATATTCAAATTATTCGAATTATTCGATTTATTTGAATTCGAAAACTCAACTCGATTCGAACTCAAAATTTGAAAAAATTTTGAGTTTACTCGAATAACTCGATTAACTCAAATAGTTCGATTCGTTTAACTTGAAATTTGATTTTTTTTCAATTTTTTCGAGTCGAATCAAGTTTTGCTCACCCCTAATAGCAGGGGGTGGAGGAGGTTGAGCATTAAGTTTTGCTTGTACAAACTCAGTATACCAGTTACTCATCATATGGAGAAAGGCTTCCCAAGCCTCTTCTCCTTAACCCAATGTCTCAGGCCTACTTTCTACTGGCACGGTGCCTTGTGTAGGGGTCGGCGCATTACTAGCAGCATCATCAGTAGTAGCTCGATCGGAATCCATTTACTATAAGAAAACATAGTTTAAAATTGCCAAGAGTCACCACACTATCAATATATATTTATGGCATGTCTAGCTAGACTCTCACACACGCTACTGTAGTTTGAGAACCGACTAAACCATAACTCTAATACCACTAAATGTAACACCCCTTATCTGTATTTGATGCTAGAATAGGATACGAGGCGTTACCAGACTCATACACATTCAATCATGCAATACCGAGACATGACTTTCAACTCAAATTTAAAACCTTTCTTATCGCCCCTTGAACAAGCCTACGAGGCCTAAAACACACTTTAGGAACGATTCGGGATCAAATCGAACTCTTAAAAAGATCCCTAAAAGACTTAAAAAAATTCTCATCAAACAGTCTATACACGCTTGTGGAGGAAGGGACACGCCCGTGTGGAACTTCACTTGCCCGTGTTCCACACATGTGTAGATTTATTTCTCATTTCAAACCTACAGGGGTTTTCACACAGCTTGACACATGTAACAGCCCAAACCCGGCCCAAACGTTAGGACCGAATATGGGTCGTTACGGAGAAAACTTTTTGTAACCCATTTTAAAACCAATTTAAGATTTGTTGAAAACTTCTCGTTTTAAGCTATCTTGTTGAAATCATACTTAGTCTAAATTAGAAAATTTAATTAAGTCAAGTTATTAAACAAACTTCAGATGTGCCCGATGGCACGATAAAACATTTTTCATGTTAATTTAGAAAAACGTGTGGTTCAAATTTATAGTAAAGAAAATGTCCAACATATAAGAAAATAACTAAAGTAAAGTATAATGAGGCCTTATTACATCCAAAATAAAACAACCCAATAACAAAATTTAAAATAACTAAAATTAAAGTCCATTTAATTTTAAATCCACCGCATGGCCTCCTCAAGTCCCTCCGGCTCCAAGTTCGCGATCTAAGCATCACCGAAAAAATAATGGAGAAGGTGAGTCACCAAGACTCAAGATGTAACCCTTCCCCGCTTTTAAAATATTTTCATACACAACACATAACAATTAATATGCGAATATTTAATTCCGACCTAGCCATCCAAACGCCACTGTCTACCCCGTTGTGGTACCAAACCACTGGTGGTGCCAAACCACTGGTGACATATAGTCACAATGTGTTACCAAAACACTGGTGTCCATAGACACAGATCAATTGATGGGGCCAACCCATCGTGTGATACCAAATCACTGGAAGACGATCCCATATCTCAAGTGGGGCCAACCCACGGTGGTGTTAACCACAGGGACAAGTCGCTATGAGGTACCAAACCTCTGGAGGTACCAAACCTCACGGTGACATATAGTCACGGTGTGTTACTAAAACACTGGTGCCCGTCGACACGATAATACTACCCTCCACTCATCAATCCGCATCAATCACATACTTAAATCTCATGTATCAATGCATCATGCTTACCAAAAGCATCAAATAACAAGTACACATTTTCGGGACTTACCCGAATTGCCAACTATACCGATATGGTATATTATCAATGCTACATAAAATCAAGTTAGCATTCACAACAAACAAAGATATCAACAAATTATGTGTGTATGTACACACCGTCACCACGATTAACCTAAATCCCGAATGGAGGAGTCGACCACCTTAGATCTCTTTGTACCTACATTCTACCAACCATGGATTAGCCTATGGCCTATTCGGCCAAATTAAATAATTTAAAGGGTTCTCCTTTTGAACCGAATTCTTACCCTTACGCTTTTGGATACTTAATCACAATACTCGATTCCCGAATCTGCTTCATTAATTACCACCGGTTAGTAAACAAAACCAATAGCCTTCGGCTTTTAAATATTTGCAAACTAAACCCATGAAAACCGGTTCTTACCACTTGATTGGTCACGAATGGAACTTAGTTGACGACCTCCAAAATCCCGAACACCTAGATAGATTCGGTTTCAAAAAATGGATACTTAGCACCTTGTAAAAATCGACAAAGATGGGAAAAGGGAGCATAGGCATTGACCAACTCTACTTACCATACAATTGATTGAACACTTAGCGAAATCCCGATGTGCTTAAGCCACTATACCATTCTCGCCAAGTAAAATATAAAGAAAAGGGATTTGGTACTTTGATAGAAATTAGATTCTAGGGGGTTTAAAACAAATTTGGACTTTTGGTGAAAAGAAAGAAGAAAGGTAAATAGGGAATAGATGATTCTGGCTAGTAGGAAATAAAGAAGAAGGATTTGAGGATGGGAATTCGCAATGGAAGATGCAAAGAGAGTTTCACCAAGGTTTTGGAGAGGATGTAAAAGAAAAAAATATAAGAAAAGAGGGTTTGGAGATTCGTCTAGCAAACTTGGAAAAAAGAAAACAAGTGATCAAGTGGGTGTTTTTATAAGCATTCGCACCCCCTCTAGTAGCCTTGCCGTCCAACTCTTCTCCCAAGAGTCCAAAATCCATCAATCTTCCTTGAATCACTCCAAGCCACTTGTTTAATTAAATTCAAAATAATTTGAATTAATCCCAAGTAAATCAACTAATAAATCAACTAGTATCTCCTTTATCACCTTTTATTTTGTTTATCGAAATGAACTAATACCATCCTAATTATCCTTGGAAATTAATATTAAACAAAATCCTTAATTATCTCATAATATAAAGAGCTTAAAAGAGAAGAAACTCTCCTTCCTATGCCGTCCAACATAATGCCAAAAGAGGATTTTGTGACTCAACCAAGGCTCTCCTTGCTCCCTTGGTGGCGCCACTTGCAACACTTAAGTGGCCTCCCTTTGCCACTTTTCCAAGACTTGTTTTGTGACAAAAGCTCCTTTATTTATTCTTATAACCCCTAACCACTAAGGCTATCCACCTTTAAAGCAAATAATGTATTTATTTCTACCATTAGAGCCAACTCAAGGCCTTTAATTAAACTCGTTATTCCACAAATAATATCTCATAGTTCATACGAGAAAAATAATTAACTTCCAAATAGCCCCATTTTGGGATGTTACAGTTCTACCCCCTTAAAATAAATTTCATCCCAAATTACTTAACTAAAACAGATGAGGGTATTGCGCCAGATAACATCCTCAAAGTTGCCACGTAGCTTCTTCCACACCATGGTTCCGCCCACAAGACTTTCACTAAGGGCTTGACTTCCTACGTAGAACCTTTATATCTCTATCCAAGATCTGAACGGTTCCTCCTCAAAAGATAAGTCTGCGTTAACCTCGATTTACATCACGGGCACCACATGTGATGGATCGATCGATCTGATCTCAAGATTGATACGTGAAAGACGTCATGTATTTGACTTAACCCATCGGCGATTCGAGTGATAAGCTACGGTCCTATTCGCCTAACATCAGATATGGGCCAATGAATCTTGGGCTCACTTCCCCTTTCATCCAAATCTTAACACCTTTTTCCAAGGCGACACCTTTAGAAAGACCTTGTCCCCACAAGATACTCCATTTCCTTGCGTTTGAGATCGGCATAAGACTTACGCCTGTCGATGCTTCCTTGAGACGAGACCGAATCACTTTGACTTTGTCTTGATCTCGCTACTAATTCTGGGCCCAACACTTGTCGCCGCCCAATTACATCCAACACGTCGGAGTTCGGCATTTCGTCTGTCTGATTAAGGTTTCGTATGGTGCCATCCGAATACTCGCTTGGTAGCTATTGTTGTGGCGAACTCGGCTAGAGGTAAGAATTCCTCCCAACTACCTCGAATTCGAGGACACAACCCTCAAAGATATCTTCTAAGATCGTATGACCCTTCGGATTGCCGTCGATCGAGGATGGAAAGTCGTCTTTGAAATCCAACCGCGCACCCAACGCTTGATGTAACGCTTTCCAAAACCTCGAAGTGAACCTTGGGTCCCTATCGAGATAAGCGACACGGTACACCATGCAATCGACTATCTCGCCACATACAACTTTGCTAGCTTCGGAGTGAGTAGTCCATTCTTCTGGGTATGAAGTGAGTGATTTAGTCAGACGGTCACGATTACCCAAAGCGCATCTTTCTTCTTTGGGCGTGGGGTAGCCCACCGACGAAATCCATAGTGATCCGTTCCACTTCCATTGAGGATCTTTCTGGGTTGAAGTAACCCCGATGGTAAGCGGTGTTCACCTTAACTCGCCGACACGTCAAACACTTTCCTACGAATTCCATTATCTCACGCTTCAACTCGGGCCACCAGAACTGTTTCCATAGATCTCCATACATCTTGCTTCCTCCCGGATGCATAGCGTATGGGCTGGCTAAGTATCAGGCGAATTTGGATTGCGTGGCTAAGCGCATGGTTCTTAAGACGGCTGAAAATGATGAAGTGGTTATGATAGGTGATAGAAGGAATTACCTATCCAACATGGTGTCTGCCTTGAAGGTTGAGAAGATGGTCAAGAAGGGTTGTATGGCATTTTTGGTTCAAATCGTGCTTTGGAAGCTAAGGAGTCGAGAGTTGGAAAGGTCCGAACGGTTGGGGAATTTCTTGATGTGTTCCGAGAAGAACTTAAGGTTCCGCCTCCGAGATCGGAAGTCGAATTTATAATGTACCCAAACCCGGCCCCAAACGTTAGGACCGAATATGGGTCGTTTCGGAGAAAACTTTTGTAACCCATTTTAAAACCAATTTAAGATTTGTTGAAAACTTCGTTTTAAGCTATCTTGTTGAAATCATACTTAGTCTAAATTCGAAAATTTAATTAAGTCAAGTTATTAAACAAACTTCGGATGTGCTGATGGCACGATAAAATATTTTTCGTGTTAATTTAGAAAAGCGTGTGGTTCAAATTTATAGTAAAGAAAATGTCCAACATATAAGAAAATAACTAAAGTAAAGTATAATGAGGCCTTATTACATCCAAAATAAAACAACCCAATAACAAAATTTAAAATAACTAAAATTAAAGTCCATTTAATTTTAAATCCACATGGCCTCCTCAAGTCCCTCCGGCTCCAAGTCCGCGATCTAAGCATCACCGAAAAAATAATGGAGAAGGTGAGTCACCAAGACTCAAGATGTAACCCTTCCCCGTTTTAAAATATTTTCATACACAACACATAACAATTAATATGCGAATATTTAATTCCGACCTAGCCATCCAAATGCCCTTTGCTCTACCCGTTGTGGTACCAAACCCTTTGGTGGTGCCAAACCACCGTGACATATAGTCACAATGTGTTACCAAAACACTTTGGTGTCCATAGACACAGATCAATTGATGGGGCCAACCCATCGTGTGATACCAAATCACCGCGGGCGATCCCATATCTCAAGTGGGGCCAACCCACGGTGGTGTTAACCACGTGGACAAGTCGCTATGAGGTACCAAACCTCGGAGGTACCAAACCTCTGGTGACATATAGTCACGGTGTGTTACCAAAACTCGGTGCCCGTCGACACGATAATACTACCCCCTCCACTCATCAATCCCGCATCAATCACATACTTAAATCTCATGTATCAATGCATCATGCTTACCAAAAGCATCAAATAACAAGTACACATTTTCAGGGACTTACCCGAATTGCCAACTATATCGATATGGTATATTATCAATGCTACATAAAAATCAAGTTAGCATTCACAACAAACAGCATATCAACAAATTATGTGTGTGTATGTACACACCTGTCACCACGATTAACCTAAATCCCGAATGGAGGAGTCGACCACCTTAGATCTCTTTGTACCTACATTCGGCCAACCATAGGATTAGCTCTATGGCCTATTCGCCAAATTAAATAATTTAAAGGGTTCTCCTTTTGAACCCAATTCTTACCCTACGCTTTTGGATACTTAATCACAATACTCGATTCGAATCGCTTCATTAATTACCACCGGTTAGTAAACAAAACCAATAGCCTTCGGCTTTTAAATATTTGCGAACTAAACCCATGAAAACCGATTCTTACCACTTGATTGGTCACGAATGGAACTTAGTTGACGACCTCCAAAATCCCAGAACACCTAGATAGATTCGGTTTCAAAAACAGATACTTAGCACCTTGTAAAAATCGACAAAGATGGGAAAAAGGGAGCATAGGCATTCGGCCAACTCTACTTACCATACAATTGATTGAACACTTAGCGAAATCCCGATGTGCTTAAGCCACTATACCATTCGGCCAAGTAAAATATAAAGAAAAGGGATTTCTAGAAATTAGATTCGGCTAGGGGGGTTTAAAACAATGGACTTTTGGTGAAAAAGAAAGAAGAAAGGTAAATAGGAATAGATGATTAGGCTAGTAGGAAATAAAGAAGAAGGGATTTGAGGATGGGAATTGGCAATGGAAGATACAAAGAGAGTTTCGCCAAGGTTTTGGAGAGGATGTAAAAGAAAAAAATATAAGAAAAGAGGGTTTGGAGATTCGACTAGCAAACTTGGAAAAAAGAAAACAAGTGATCAAGTGGGTGTTTTATAAGCATTCAACACCCCCTCTAGTAGCCTTACCGCCCAACTCTTCTCCCAAGAGTCCAAAATCCATCAATCTTCCTTGAATCACTCCAAGCCACTTGTTTAATTAAATTCAAAATAATTTGAATTAATCCCAAGTAAATCAACTAATAAATCAACTAGTATCTCCTTTATCACCTTTTATTTTGTTTATCGAAATGAACTAATACCATCCTAATTATCCTTGAAATTAATATTAAACAAAATCCTTAATTATCTCATAATATAAAGAGTTTAAAAGAGAAAAACTCTCCTTCCTATGCCGCCCAACATAATGCCAAAAGAGGATTTTGTGACTCAACCAAGGCTCTCCTTGCTCCCTCATGCTTTAATTTTGGAATTTGAAATTTTCCATTGATGAATGCTTGAGCTTTGTGATAGTTGATGATGAAATATGGAATATATGTGTTAGATTAACATGTTTTGTCTATGGATTTTTGATGATTTGAGTAAATTGGGATAAATTGTGAAAATAATATTTTAAGGGACTAAAATATGAAATAAATGAAATGTATGGACTTGTATGATTATGATTATTATTCGGCTAAGCATGGATGCAAAGAAATTATGTGTATTTTGTGATTTTGTGAAATAAGGACTTAAATGTCAAAATGTGAAAATGTGAAGGCTAGTTTGTAGATGTCCCTAAATGTGTGTTTTTGGATGAATTGAATGATTTGGTGAATAAATTAGTTAAATTTAAATATGTATAGATCAAGAACCAAAGAAAACAGACTTAGACTGAGGAAAGCCGAAAGTGATCGAATAGTTGGATCCGTCCGTCTATATCTATACGAGGTAAGTCTCTATACAAATAAATGTATTTAAGTTGAATTGTTCATGTTCATTCGATATTGAATTGTGATTAATGGCTTTGGATGATATACGTGTGTAATCCGAGAAAGTATCGACAATGTGTCAAGGTCCAAAAAGTCTTGTATGAACCTTAGGAATAGATAGGATTCATATGTCATGACATAGGGATTTTGATATGTGGTATCATGTAAGACCATGTCTAGGACGTTGGCATTGATTTCAGATTTAATGTAAGATCATGCCTGGGACATTAGCATCGTATATGATTTTGTGTAAGACCCTGTCTGGGACAGTGGCATCTATATTTGATTACACGTCTGGGGCGTTGGCATTGTATGAGTATTCTGAGTTATCAAAGTATCCTATTTGATTCTAATTGGATCAATTGGAAATTCTGAGAAATGAAAGACTATGTGAAATGTGTAACCGTTTCAGGTACGTTTGAAGTGTATGCTATGTTTAAGCATGAAAGGTAAGTATTTGTGAATTTGCAAAAGAGAAGTATGTGCATAAGTTCAATGAGACAATATGTAATATATGCATGATTGTGATTTGAGAAAAAGAGATGCTTTGAGACATAAATTATTGGTAAGCAATGGCTAAACAAATGAGCCAAAGAAGAATTATGAATTTGCAATTGAGGAATATTAGCGATCTTGTATTTGATATGATATTGAATGTTAACATGTTATGTTTATTTGTATATGGCTTACTAAGCTTTAAAAGCTTACTCTGTGTGTGTTTGCAATGTTTTGTAGATCGTTAAAGCTACGGAAGGCTCGGGGATCGTCGAGAATTGTCATCACACTATCCAATCACATTTTGGTACCTTTTGAATATGTATATATTAAGTATGGCATGTATAGTCTAGTTGAATTAAATAATGTTTTGAATTGTATATATAAGCTATGTGATATTGCTTCTAAATGGGATGTGAATATTGTAAATGTCAATTATGTTTTGTGATGCAAAGTTGGTGTGTTTTGATGAATGATTAGTATATTGAATTGGTAAGTTATGTGGATGGATTTTGCTTAGAAATGCTTGTGATTAGAATGAGGTAAATGATTCATAAGTTAGTAAGTTAGATATGCATTGAGTGGTTAGTAAAGATGGACATTATTAGTATGGTTTGGTTGCATTTTAAGGGCATGAAATGTGTTTATTTGTGCTTGTAGGTTTGACCCTAAATGGGTGGCAAATTGGCCTTGGAAATGGCCTATATTTTCCCACACGGTTGAGCACACGGGCATGTGCTCGATCGTCCCTTGAATTTGTATTTTGGTACAAGTCAGGCTCGCACACGGGTTAGACACACGGGCGTGTGACTGGCCGTGTGAAAGAAGTCAGTTTTTACCATGGGCTAGACACATGGGCGTGTAACTAGCCGTGTGCTGCAAGTCAATGTCGACCATGGGTGAGTCACACAAACGTGTCTCACGCCATGTGGACAAGTCAGTATGTTTGTCCTGTTTTGCCACGTCTTGGACACACGGGTGTGTCTGAGCCCGTGTGAGGCATACGACCTGCCCCCATAGGAGTGTGTCCTCTGTAGCTTTAAAAAATGTTTGAATTTCAAAAAAATTTTGTAAGTGTTCGGTTTAGTCCCGATCCCTTTCTAATGCATGTTTAAGGTCTTGTAGACCTCATTAAGGGACTATAAGATTGTGTTTTCTATGATATGACGATGATATACTTTATGATGTGAACGGTTCATAAAAGTTTTGATTTGTCCGGTAATGCCTCTTTACCCTAGACCGGTGATGGTTACGAGGCAGAGACCACCCTGAAGCATTCGAAATATGAGTAGTAACTGAGGTGCCACGAGAGATTCAACTATGAGATCTTAAGCACGAACACCTGCTAGAGCTTATGTTATCCATGCATGGGAAGAGGCATCATCGGAAGACGTTATTACTGGTACTTTTTCTCTTTTTGATACTGATATAATTGAGTTGATAGATCTTGGATCTTCTCATTTATATATCTGTATGAACTTAGTATTTAAAAAAAGTTTACATGTTGAGTCTACAAAGTTTGTAATCAAAGTATCGAACCCCTTAGGCAAATCTGTTTTAGTTGATAAAATTTGTAAGAATTGTCCTTTAATGATTCGAGGTTACTGTTTTCGGGCTAACTTGATGCTTCTACCGTTTGATGAGTTTGATGTGTTTCTTGGAATGGACTGGTTGAATATGCATGATGCGGTTGTGAATTGTAGACAGAAGACTATCGAATTGAAATGTCAAAATGGTAAGATTCTTCTGATTAAGTATAATGATTCGAATGAAATACCTACTTTGATATCGTCTATGCTAGCTCAGAAATGTATGAAATAGGGCTGTGATGCATATTATACATGCGTACTAGATACAAAGGTGTCTAAATCAAAGATTGAATCTGTACCTGTTGTTTGTGAGTTTTTGGATGTATTTCCAGAAGAATAACCTTGTTTGCCACTGATTAGAGAAGTTGAATTTGGTATTGAATTAGTACCGGTAACAACAACATTATCGATAGCTCCATACAGAATGGATCCAACAGAATTAAAAGAATTGAAAGCTTAGTTGCAAGAATTGATAGAGGGAGGTTTTGCACGACCGAGTTATTCTCCCAGAGGTGCACCGGTATTACTCGTGAAAAATAAAGATGGCACGATGAGAATGTGTAACGACTATAGACAGTTGAATAAAGTGACTATAAAGAACAAATATCTTCTACCGCGGATTGATTATTTATTTGATCATTTGAAAGGGGCTACAGTATTTTTAAAGATTAATTTGAGATCAGGTTATTATCAACTGCGAGTTAAAGAGTCGGATATGCCAAAAATTGCATTCAGAACAAGGTATGGTCATTATGAATTCCTTGTTATGCCTTTCAGTTTAACTAACACTCCTACCATTTTTTTGGACTTGATGAATCGAATATTCAGACCGTATTTAGATAGATTTATTGTTGTCTTCATTGACGATATTCTAATCTATTCACGAGATGAATCTGAGCATACAAAACAATTGAGAATTGTGTTACAAACTCTACATGATAAGCAATTATTTGCAATGTTCAGTAAATGTCAGTTTTGGCTCAAAAGGTTGGATTTTTGGGGCATATTGTCTCAGCTGACGGTATTAGAGTTTACTCGAGTAAATTTTTTGCTATTGTTGATTGGAAACCTCCGAGAAATGTGTCTGAAGTCCGTAGTTTTCTGGGCTTAGTAGGATATTACCAAAGATTTGTGAAAGGATTCTCGATGATTACGACACCAATGACACGACTACTTCAAAAAGACTGGAAGTTTGAATGGTCAGAAAAATGCCAGTAGAGTTTCGAACAGTTGAAAGTACGGTTAACTGAAGCACCCGTATTGATTCAACAGGAAATTGGGAAGGAATTATTGATTTATAATGATGCATCTTTAAACGGTCTTGGATGTGTTCAATGCAAGAAGGTAAGGTTATAGCTTATGCTTCTTGACAATTGAAACCGCATGAAAAGAACTATCCGACACATGACTTAGAGTTTGCCGCAATTGTACTCGCATTGAAAATTTGATGACACTACTTATACTGTAACACCATTAACCCGTATCTATCGCTGGACTAGGGTTAAGAGCTCATAACATTTAAACCACCGTAACTCGTAAATTAACATATCATAGATAATCAATCACGCATAGTTCCTTTAGAAGGTCTACAAGACCTTAAACATGCTTTAGAGAAGGTTCAGAACTAAACCAATCTTCTATGGAAACTTTGTTGAACTTAGAAAATTTTTCATTCAAAACAAGGCACACGCCCATCTGGCTAGGCTGTGTGCCTTACACGACCATGCCTTATACCATGTCTTACCCCATGTGCAACACTAACCAAGATCACACGGCTGGTCACACGCCCGTATGTTTGGCCAGTATGCAACACTGACTTAAATCACACGGCCTGTCACACGTCCGTGTGTCTGGCCCGTGTGTAAGACTGACTTGCTTCAAATTGGGACAGTGAAGGACACAGTTAAGACACATGCTCGTGTGCACACCCGTGTGGACAATTATAGGCCATTTACAAGGCCAAATTGCCACCCAATTTAGGTCATCCTTACATGCTCAATTCCAGCATCAAATATTTACAATTCGTTCACCATCCTCAACTACCAAATCAAGTATGAAACATACCAATTCAATATCACCAAAGCATACCTTAATGGCCATTCACACAAGACCATATTTACATGTCACTTACACCATTATCACATAACAAAACATGTACTAAAAAATCATTCCATTATCAAGGCATATCACAAGGCAAGATTTATACATGTCAAAACATTCCACAACCTCACTAGCCTATACATTTCATATACCATAAATACAACTTCCAAACGGTACCAAAATAGATGCCCGATAGTGTGATTGAGTCACTGATAATCCCCAAATTCGAGCTAGCTTTATTGACACTGTAAAATAGAGAAAGACTTCACACAGTAAGCTTTAAAGCTTAGTAAGTTCATTATGTAACACAATTAACTCAACAATTCAAATTCAATATGCAAATTTAACTAACACTTGGTTCAATTCACATCACAACTCCATCTCACCCAAGGCTATTACTCACTTTCATACCATACCTATAGGTTCATGTACAAGCATTTATAATGCTACTTAATCCAACCCTTTTTATCATTCATTCACATAATCATCCATCTATCTCATGCACAATATCATCAACCACATAGGTTATGTACATACTTGAACCATCACATATTTATGTATCACATTTACCACTCAATGCTCGACGCTATAATTCATTCGGTCATCTTTAAACGTTTGATGAACGCGCACACTTAGTGCCAATTAATTAGTCGAAGCTATAATAATATCACACACTTAGTACCATCACATTTAACTAAATTTGTCTCGGTATCGCACACGTAGTGCCAAATAATACAGCCAATGCATTCTTTACCTCGCACACTTAGTGCCATTCATCACAGTAACTATTCTATTTAAGCACACTTAGTGCCACATATCTTCTAACTCACATTTTGCATTACCAAATTCCACAATCACATTTCCATTCATTTCATCACATATGTGCATTGTTTAAACAATATGTATTATACACGAACTTACCTCGGACGTAGAAACAATGACACTAGTCGATCAATCGAGCACTTTGTTTTTCCATCGATCTAGGTCCGAATATATCTTTTCTTGATCTATATAATATCAAATCCAACTCATTCAATCACATTTTCATCCAAAACTATTTACAAACACATAGTTAGGGCATTTTACACTTTAGCTTTCAAAATTTTACACTTTAGCATTTTAATGCTTATTTCACAAATACATCAAATTCACAAAATCCAATTTAATCCATGCTTAACTGAATTACCATAGTTCCCCCTAGCAACCCATATTTGACGTTTATTTCACATTTCAACACAAAATTTTCACATTTCTCAATTAAATCCCAAAAATGCATTTTTAATCAAAATCACTTTAGAAAATATGTATATAAATCATCAAACACTTAGTTTTCATCAACAAACATCACAAATCTAACACAAGGACCAATGGCACACCTCAAAATCGTCATCAATTTCATGAATTAGAACATGGGCTAGCTAATACTCAAAGCAAAAATCACAAAAACATAGAAATCATCAAAAACTGAGCTAAAATTGTACCTTAAGCAAATCAAAAGTGTGCCGAAATGTTAAAGGTTCCAATCCCTAGCTTCCTTTCAATTATTGGTGAAGAAATGTAAAAGATGAACATAAAATCACTTTGGTTTTGTTTAAAATTCATTAATTCTATTATTACCATTTTACATTTGTTTAAAACATTATAAATCACTTAATATAAGGCCATCTATGTTAAATTCCACTACCAATGGTTTAATAACATCATAAGGACCTTTTATTTAATAAGACATAGCATTTAAGCACTTTTAACTACTAGCACACAGCTTTTGCATTTTACGCGATTAGGTCCTTTTTCACAAATCGGCATACAAACGATAAAATTTTCACACATAACTTTCACACATATATAATCACAATCTATAAACATCAAAATAATATTAAATTATTTCTTTGACCTTGGATATGTGGTCCCGAAACCACTATTCTGACTAGGGTCTAAATCAGACTGTTACATATACAGTGAGAAATGCCACCTTTATACATCTGATGTCACAGAAAGATTTCAATTTGCGACAGTGAAGATGGCTCGAGCTATTGAAATAATATGAATTTGTGATTCATTATCACCCGGGAAAAGCTAATGTTGTCGCTGATGCGTTGAGCCGGAAATCTTTGTTTGCATTACGAGTACTAAACACCTAGTTGATGACTTGTGATGATGGATCTATTTTAGCGGAATTAAAAGCTAAATCGGTATTTCTTCAACAAATATGTGAAGCTTAGAAAGATACCGTGAATTGCAAGTTAAACGGATTCAATTTGAGAACATCCCTGATTTAAGGTTTCAGATTGGGACTGATGATTATTTAAAGTTCCAGAATAGAATTCGTGTACCGAGAAATTCTAAACTCATTCAAAAGATTTTGCACAAAGCACACCATAGCTACGTTTCTGTTCATCCGGGTAGTACCAAGATGTATAACGATCTGAAATAACTGTACTGGTGGTCGATTATGAAATGGGATATATCGAAGCTTGTATCGAAATGTCTGATTTGTCAGCAAGTACAAGCTGAACATCAAGTGCCTTTTGGATTACTGTAGTCTGTGATAATTCCTGAGTGAAAATGGGATAGAGTTACAATGGATTTCGTGTCGAGACTGCTATCTCTGAAAAAGAAAGAGGTTATCTGGGTTATCGTTGATTGACTAATGAAGTCTTCTCATTTCATACCGGTACGTATAGATTACTCACTTGATAGATTAGCAGAATTGTACATTTTTGAAATTCTTTAGCTACACGGAGTGCCATTATCTATTATTTCTGATAGAAATCCAAGATTTACATCGCGATTCTGGAAGAAATTGCAAGAAGCTCTAGGAACCAAGTTTAATTTCAGTACTATTTTTCATCCTCAAACTGACGGTCAGACTGAGAGAGTTATTCAGATTCTCGAAGATATGTTGAGATGTTGTAGTTTAGAGTTTGAGGACAATTGGTAAAAATACCTACCGTTGATTGAATTCGCGTATAACAATAGTTTCTAAACGAGCATAAAGATGGCACCGTACGAAGCTTTATATGGCCACAAATTTCAAACTCTGCTATACTGGACTAAATTGAGTGAGAAAAAGATTCACGGGGTTGAATTGATCAGAAAAGTGAAAATTATTCACGGCAGTTTAAAAGTAGCTTCAGATCGACAGAAATTCTATGCAGATTTGAAACTTAGATGAATTGAATTTCAAGTAGGGGACCGAGTGTTTCTAAAGGTGTCACTGTGGAAAAAGGTTATTCGATTCAGCTGTAAAGGAAAATTGAGTACGCGTTTCATCGGGCTGTATAAAGTTATTGAACGAATAGGGCTAGTGGCATATTAACTAGCTTTACCGTCAGAACTTGGAAAGATCCATAATGTTTTTAACGTTACTATGCTACGTCGATACAGATCTGATCCGTTACATGTGATTTCCCTGGTAGATGTTCAGTTACAAGCTAATTTAACATATAGTGAAGAATCGATCAGGATTCTGGCCCGTGAGATCAAAGAGTTGAGAAATAAACGCATAACCTGTAACATCCTAAAAAGGGCCTATGCATTTTGGCCAAATTGTACAAAAAGACATCTTTTATGTGTTTTGGAATAAATTTGGAATGATTTTTGGAAACCTGAGAATGTATGGAAATGTTATGTTGGAAATAGGAAAATGACCATTTTTGGAAACCTAAGCAAATTAGGAAAGTGAACATTTTGGAAACCTGAACATTTTGGAAACTTGAACATTTTGGAAACTTGAGATGTAAGAAAAATGGCAAGTTACAGAGCCGATCGAAAATTTTAGGAAACTTAGAAATAATCCCAAAATGACAAATTTTAAAGTTCAAAATAGGAAATAAGGGCAAGAGGGCCTTAAAAGAAAAAAGTTGGTGAGATTTGACACACAAACAGGCTTGGAAAAGTGGCCTGAAGGTGTCACTTAGGGCCTATGGAAATGGCGCCATGTGCAAGGGAAATGGGCCTGGGTTCGAGTCACTTGGGAAGCTAAAAATAAAAGTTCTATTTTGCTGCAAGGATGGACAGAGGTGGACGGCACATAGGCTAATTTTAAGAGCTTTTATCCTTTTCAAATTTGGCAAATAGATAGATAATGATGGATTATTATTGGTATTATTTTTATTAAGAGATAAGGGATAAATAATGGATTTATTTTAGATTATTTTTAAGTGATAAATAAGGGATTTTAAATTTGGATTATCTGAGGAGATAATTGATGGATTAAATGCTTTTATTTTTAGATAAAGGAGATAATATTATCTTAGGGAGAGTGGTGGCCAAGTCAAGGACTCTTGGCCTAGCAAGTCGGCTATAAAAGGAGAACCCAAGGTCTTTTCTCTCATCTTTCCAAGTAGCCGAAAATCCTTGCTCTCTCCCCTCTTTGTCAATTTCTCTTTAAGAAAAATCCATCTCTTCTTCTTCTATGTTCTTCTCCTCACCTTTGCTATTGTCGAGCCAAAACACTCTTTGATCCCTGATTAAAACTCCATAGACAAAACTCTGTGATTCTAAGCAAAGGAGCAATCAACTACAACATCAAAAAGAGATCTCTCGGGTTTTTACAATCACCAAATATAAGGATCAAGGATCTAAGGTAAGAATAATTAATTCTTGTTCTTCTAATTCGTTTAATCAATATCTAAGGAAATAACCTCTTTTATGTCTCTTGACCGAATATCAAAGGAAGAGTTTCGGGATTTCAGATTCAAGGAATTTAAGGGATTTCGACAGACATATTAAGGAATCCTCGTCAGATTTGGAAATTGTATGGTAAGTGACATTCGGCCAAGGTTTGATCTTGATATTCGGAATTATTTTCCACTTATTCAAAAGTTAGAAACTGACATAAATTCCTGATTTAGTGGCTAGCTGATTTAAGGAAGGAATACTATCATTTTTTTTAGCATTTGATTTACAATCTTTCAATTCGGCAACAAGGTAAGTAATACAAATCCTACTTGGATTTGGTTTTTAAGCCAAATAGGTTTGTTAATATATTTTAATGGTTGGCCGAATATAAGAGTAAAAATCTAGATCGGTAGATCGTTCTTCAGAATTTCAAGGAATCTATTAAGCAAATCAGGTGTGTACGTACACTAACTTTCGATATTTCATATGGCAATTATTTTATTATGTGATTATACGTAAGAATATGAATATGGCTAAGTACCTAATGTGGTACAAAAGTACTCGTGCACGTTTCCTACTTGATAGGATTATGAAATATGTTATTTTATAACATGTGAATATATGTATATGATTATGAAATTAAGTATGTTATGCATGATATATATTTTGAGGCATTCGGGATTTATGTGAAAGGGAAGAAGGTGTTGACTTGGTCTCACCAATGTTAGAAGGTGTTGACTTGGTCTCACCTAACGTTATATGGTGACTACGGTCACAAATATTTGAATTTGGTAACTTGGTTACATTATTTGAATATGGTGTCTAATGACACAAATTATATGGGCGATGAGCACGTCGATTGCAAATGACGCCTTCGATGGTGTGTAGCGGATGGAGGGTTGACTTAGTAGTCCCCATGGTGTGACCGGCGTGTACATGGTGGTGTGTAGCGGATGGACCCTTAGGCTTGGGTTGGGTTGCATCATCGTTTTATTTGAATATGAAATTGATATGAACATGTATGCCCGATTTGTTGAATGTTAGTACTGTGCACATTGAGTCTGTTGTCTCACCCGTTGTGGGAATTATTTTCGGTGATGAACAGTTGACGGACCGGGCGATGAGACCTTGAGGTGGCCATGTCTCATTTGAAGATTCCGTTTAAATTTGGACTTTATTTCATTTTAGTTCCTTTAATTTTATTTTTGGGTTTTACTTGATGTAATAAGGCCATAAGGCCCAATGGATTTTCTTTACTTTGTTTTACTTTTTACTATTATATTACGAACTAAATATGACTAAAGTTAAAGTGATATATATTTTTTATAAACCCAAAAATTATTTTGTCACCTTAATAAAATTGGATTTACAAGATTAATTAAATGGGTTTCCAATCTAAGCCCAATTCACAACAACATTTTTCTAAATATTTTACAAATTTTCTCTAAGTAACTAAAATCTTTGAAACCGATTTACTTTAGGAACATACCAGATTCGGTTGGGGCTCGTGGGTAGGGTGTGGGGTGTTTCGGTTTGGTATCGAGCCCGTTTTAAACTCTCGGCACGTGGCTAAGGCCCAAAACGTTTTCAAAGCGAGCCAAATGATTTTCTTTGAAAATAAGGGCTTCGGCATGGCCCCTAAGTCTCCGACCCTTGATCCACTAGGTAAGTACCCTAACTATATGTGTGATTCGTGAACTATATAAGGGTAGAAAAGGCATGGAACGTAGAATAGAATGATAGGAACTTGAACCTAGGATTAGACTACTCAAACACAAAACCACATAAGACTTAATGCCTTGAACCAACCTATGGCTAAGTCAACGAGCTAGTGGTGTGGTAACCTCTGCACGCATGTCTAGGATTGGATCCGGAAGAGCTTGGTATTTAAGCAGTCCTAGTGACTCACCTCCTCTTCGCAGGAATCCTACCTGGTGCGTAGCTTTGGTTCACCATAACTCAGAGGGCTCAGTGGTGTGGCAACCTCTGTGCGCATGTCTAGGAATGGTTTCGGTGGGAGCTTGGTATTTAAGCAGTCCGTGTGACTCACCTCCTCTCCACACGAATCCTTCCTGGTGCGTAGCTTTGGTTCACCCTGACCAAGAGGGCTCGGTCATAGGCTAAACATAATGACTAAAACCCGAAAGGGAACTAGCCATGTTTTTTTAAAAAAAAAAGAAAAAAAGAGAACAAAACAACAAACCCTATTTCTTCAAAATTTTAAAACTTTCTTTTAAATCTAAGAAAATTATTTTTACAACATTTTCTAAAAAACGCCTGATTTGCAAAATTGCAAAAATGCCCTTAGGGGTGAAATTACCAAAATGCCCTTAGTTTATAAAATGTTCAACTACTCAACAGCTTTACCAAAATTTCATTATTTTATAAACATTCAAAAACCCTATTTTGTAAAATAACAAAATACCTTGATTTTAGAAAAATTACAAAATTGCCCCTAACTTACAAAATTACCAAAATGACCCCGAATTTTAAATTTTTTTGCAACATTCCCATTTTTGAAGGAACAATTTTCGAAAAGAACCCTCAGAGTTTTACAACTTTTGAAATACCCCTGATTTATTAAATTTTACAAATTTGCCCTAATTTGTGAAAAATTACCAAAATACCCCTGAAGTAAAAAAAAAGTTACCGAAATACCCCCAGATTTCAAATTTCTTCCAAATTACCCCGAAACTTTGAAATTTTCAAAATAATTTTTTACAAAAACACCAAGGAACGTTTTTCTTCTAAAAAATTACGAAAATGCCCCTATAGGACAAAATTACGAAAATACCCCTAGGTAGTGGAAAACAACAACAACAAAAACTACAACGTTTCTCTTAATGAACGAAAGTTCATACTTGTTTGATGGATGGATGAATGAATGGAAAAGACTATGTGTTTGTATGAATACGAAAGAACCACTCTTAAATCCTTTTTCATAAAACTCCTTCGCTGGTAAATAAGTGGAACAATGACTAGTCCATAAAATTTCCTAATCAGATCACGACGTTAGAAATGAGTTCTAAGGGACTTGAATTTAGAGATTGTGCTTGGAAAGTATGATGGTTCTATTAAGATCAGAGTGCGCAGTGTAAGCGTAGTGTGGTGAGTTAGACTGTACGGATGAACGATAGTAAGTAATTTCGAGGACGAAATTATTTTAAGGGGGTAGATCTGTAACATCCTGAAAAGGGCCTATGCATTTTGGCCAAATTGTACAAAAAGACATCTTTTATGTGTTTTGGAATAAATTTGGAATGATTTTTGGAAACCTGAGAATGTATGGAAATGTTATGTTGGAAATAGGAAAATGATCATTTTTGGAAACCTAAGCAAATTAGGAAAGTGAACATTTTGGAAACCTGAACATTTTGGAAACCTGAACATTTTGGAAACTTGAGATGTAAGAAAAATGGCAAGTTACAGAGCCGATCGAAAATTTTAGGAAACTTAGAAATAATGCCGAAATGACAAATTTTAAAGTTCAAAATGGGAAATAAGGGCAAGATGGCCTTAAAAGAAAAAAAGTTGGTGAGATTTAACACACAAACAGGCTTGGAAAAGTGGCCTGAAGGTGTCACTTAGGGCCTATGGAAATGGCGCCATGTGCAAGGGAAATGGGCCTGGGTTCGAGTCACTTGGGAAGCTAAAAATAAAAGCTCTATTTTGCTACAAGGATGGACAGAGGTGGACGGCACATAGGCTAATTTTAAGAGCTTTTATCCTTTTAAAATTCGGCAAATAGATAGATAATGATGGATTATTATTGGTATTATTTTTATTAAGAGATAAGGGATAAATAATGGATTTATTTTAGATTATTTTAAGTGATAAATAAGGATTTTAAATTTGGATTATCTCGAGGAGATAATTGATGGATTAAATGCTTTTATTTTTAGATAAAGGAGATAATATTATCTTAAGGAGAGTGGTGGCCAAGTCAAGGACTCTTGGCCTAGCAAATTCGGCTATAAAAGGAGAACCCAAGGTCTTTTCTCTCATCTTTCCAAGTAGCCAAAAATCCCTTGCTCTCTCCCCCTCTTTGTCGAATTTCTCTTTAAGAAAAATCCATCTCTTCTTCTTCTATGTTCTTCTCCTCTCCTTTGCTATTGTCGAGCCAAAAACACTCTTTGATCCCTGATTAAAACTCCATAGCCAAAACTCTGTGATTCTAAGCAAAGGAGCAATCAACTACAACATCAAAAAGAGATCTCTCGGGTTTTTACAATCACCAAATATAAGGATCAAGGATCTAAGGTAAGAACAATTAATTCTTGTTCTTCTAATTCGTTTAATCAAGATCTAAGGAAATAACCTCTTTTATGTCTCTTTGCCGAATATCAAAGGAAGAGTTTCGGGATTTCAGATTCAAGGAATTTAAGGGATTTCGATAGACATATTAAGGAATCCTCGTCAGATTTGGAAATTGTATGGTAAGTGACATTCGGCCAAGGTTTGATCTTGATATTCGAAATTATTTTCCACTTATTCAAAAGTTAGAAACTGACATAAATTCCTGATTTAGTGGCTAGCCGATTTAAGGAAGGAATACTATCATTTTTTCGGCATTTGATTTACAATCTTTCAATTCGGCAACAAGGTAAGTAATACAAATCCTACTTGGATTTGGTTTTTAAGCCAAATAGGTTTGTTAATATATTTTAATGGTTGGCCAAATATAGGAGTAAAAATCTAGATCGGTAGATCGTTCTTCGGAATTTCAAGGAATCTATTAAGCAAATCAGGTGTGTACGTACACTAACTTTCGATATTTCATATGGCAATTATTTTATTATGTGATTATACGTAAGAATATGAATATGGCTAAGTACCCTAATGTGGTACAAAGGTACTCAGGTACGTTTCCTACTTCTGATAGGATTATGAAATATGTGATTTTATAACATGTGAATATATGTATATGATTATGAAATTAAGTATGTTATGCATGATATATATTTTTGGGGCATTCGGGATTTATGTGAAAGGGGAAGAAGGTGTTGACTTCGGTCTCACCAATGTTAGAAGGTGTTGACTTCGGTCTCACCAACGTTATATGGTGACTACGGTCACAAATATTTGAATTTGGTAACTTCGATTACATTATTTGAATATGGTGTCTAATGACACAAATTATATGGGCGATGAGCACGTCGACTGCAGCGACTGCCTTCGATGGTGTGTAGCGGATGGAGGGTTGACTTAGTAGTCCCCATGGTGTATTGGCGTGTACGGTGGTGTGTAGCGGATGGACCCTTAGGCTTGGGTTGGGTTGCATCATCATTTTTATTTGAATATGAAATTGATATGAACATGTATGCCTGATTTGTTGAATGTTAGTACTGTGTGCACATTGAGTCTGTTGACTCACCCCATTGTGGGAATTATTTTCAGGTGATGAACAGTGACGGACCGGGCCGGTAGACCTTGAGGTGGCCATGTCTCATTTGAAGATTCTGTTTAAATTTGGACTTTATTTCTGTTTAGTTCCTTTAATTTTATTTTTGGGTTTTACTTGATGTAATAAGGCCATAAGGCCCAGTGGATTTTCTTTACTTTGCTTTACTTTTTACTATTATATTACGAACTAAATATGACTAAAGTTAAAGTGATATATATATTTTTATAAACCCTAAAAATTATTTTGTCACCTTAATAAAATTGGATTTACAAGATTAATTAAATGGGTTTCCAATCTAAGCCCAATTCACAACAACATTTTTCTAAATATTTTACAAATTTTCCCTAAGTAACAAAAATCTTTGAAACCGGTTTACTTTAGGAACATACCAGATCCGGTTCAGGCTCGTGGGCCGGGTGTGGGGTGTTTCATAACCCTAGTAAAGTTTCTCTGGCATAAACACAAGATTGAGGAAGTTACGTAAGAACCCAAGGAAGCAATGCAAAAACAATACCCTAACCTATTTATCGATAAGATTTTCGCAGACGAAAATCCTTAAGGGGGAGAGTTATAACGACCCATTTTTAGTCAAATTGGAATAGTGGTTTTCGGACCACAAATCCAAGATCTAAGTATTTATTTTATTATTTTATTAAGGTTTACAGCATGATAGAACTACTGTGTGAAAATTTCGTAAAGAAATTTTACCGTTTAAATGCTTAATTCGGTAAAAAGCACTAAATTACGTAAAAATTGTGTGCCATTAGTTTAATGTGCATTATAGCTATGGTTTATTAGATTAGAGGTCCTTATGATGTTATTATGCCATTGATAAGGTTTATGGACATTAATGGCCTTATATATGATGATTAAATAGTTTAATAACCAAGGGTAAAATGGTAAACTATGTATTAATGTGTAATTATTAAAACAAAACAAAAAAATTATTGATATTATTCATCGTTCTCATCGAAAATCAAAAGAAGAAAGACCATTTGAAACATTTTAGGGTTCGGTTCTTTGAATTCTTAATTAAGGTATGTTTTGAGTTCGATTTTTGATGATTTCTACATTTTTGTGATCGTTGCTTCGTATTCTAGCTAGCTCGTACCTTAATTTCTGAAATTGTTAATGATTTTATGAAGTGCCATTGTTGAATATTTGAGTTATTTGATGTTTGATGATGAATTTTGAATATTTGTTAATAGTTAAACTAGTTTTGTAAAGTGATTTTTGACAAAAATGTCAAAAAGGGATTAATTTGTAAAAAATGTAAAATGTGGTGGTTAAAAATGTGAAATAATGAAATATATGGGCTGCTAGGAGTCTCAATGAAATTCGACTAGGCATGGGTAGGTACTAAATTGCATGAATTGGCACTTTTATGTGATAAAGACTAAATTGTAAAAATTAAAAAGTATAGGGGCAAATGTGTAAATTTTCCAAAATATGAATTGTGGACTAAATTGAATAGATTGAATGCTGAATGTACTGAATTTGATAATATATCGATCAAGATAAATTGAGATCGAGTTTAGATCGGGAAAAGGAAAGATCGACGAATAGCCAATAGTTTTTATCCGAGCAATATGAGGTAAGTTCATATAATTAGAATAAAACTTTTATATATTTGTAAATATTTGAAATGAATGTTTGTGATTGAGTAATTGATATACTTGAAATACAAATACCTTATTGATATAGTTTAATGGTTACGAAGCCTCATTTGAACTGTAAGAATTCATAGGATACGAGTGACATGTCACTAGGTTTACCGTTTTGGTCAAGCTCCTACATTTGTTGTGGACTCACCACAGCACGTATGAGCTTACCGATATATATCAGCTCGTAAGAGCTTACTGTGTACAGCTCATTGAGCTTACTATTTTAGCTCGTATGAGCTTACTGTTCAGCTCGACAGAGCTTACCGTTTCAACTTAATAGAGCTTACTGTTCATCATCTCAGGAGGAGCTTACTGATCATGGATCGAAAGATCAGAAATGATAATTAATTGATGGATTACAGATGTTTATCACCCGAGTATCCTTTAGAGTTCTAATAGGTTCAAAGGGCATAAATTCTGTTTATATGGATGAATACTGTTAGAATGGATTATTGGTTATATGATTGAGAATGAAATGTTGAATGCTAGTCATATTGAGTATTGAATTGTGATAATGGATGATTTCATGGATTAACATGTCTAACCTATGGATAAATGCTTGTGATAGACATTTGGAAATTGTATGGAGTTTACCTTAGTTATTTGTATTGGTTTGGTATAAATGGTAAGATTAATTCTTAATTATACGGGCTTACTAAGCTATAAAGCTTACTCTGTTTCTTTTTCTATGTTTTATAGAGGTTTGTTAGCTAGCTCATTTCGGACAAGTCAGAGTTGCACATCACACTATCCAATTTTCGATTGGTACTTTTAAACTTCTGGATATATGTAAATATGGCATGTATATGCTAGTCTAAAAGAAGTTAGTTATGTTACTTGATATCATGATTTTAGTATGTTTTTGTGTATAAGTTAAGCCATGTGATTTGGCTTATTTTGATACTATGTTTTGATTGTGTATAAGTGTGAAATTATGGTACATTTTGGGCAAGGAATTAATGGAATGAAAATGTGCAAAAGATGTTTTGTTGTGTAGTTGATATGTGAATGGATTATGCATGATGTTAATTACACATTTGTGTACTAAGTTGAATTGGTATAATATAGGTATGAAATGTTACGGAGTGGTTGCTTATTGGGTTATGAAATGTTACCATTTATGCTTATGTTTGTTTGTGAAAATAAGGTGGCAAAATGGCTTTGCAAATAGCCTATTTTTGTCCACATGGGTAGGGACATGGGCGTGTGTCTCAACCATGTGTGACACATGGTCATGTTACACGGCCGTGTTTCCCCTAGTGTTGAAATGGAATTGAAGTCGGTGTGCTCCACACGGCCTCAGACATGGGCGTGTGAATGGCAGTGTGGTACAAGTCAGTATACCCTCTAAATGGCACACGGCCTAGCACATGGGATGTGACTTGGCCGTGTTGATAAGTCAGTATACCCTATAGTTTTGGCACTACCTGATACATAGGTGTGTGTGGCCATTTCGAAGGGCACATGAGCTGGACACATGGGCGTGTGGTTGGCTATGTGACCCAAGTCAGTATCCTCTCCAATTTTCACATGGCCTGGCACACGAGCATGTCCTTGGTCGTGTGACACAAGTCAATATGTATTCCTTGTTTTCACACGGTCTAAGACACGGGCGTGTCTACTAGCCCTGTGAGGCACACGGCCAGTTCACACTATCATGTGATACTTGTAATGTTGAAATTTTTCTAAGTTTCCAAAATTTTCATATGTTACCGATTTAGTCCCAAATGCATGATTTAAGCTTTGTATGCTCGATTTAAATATATATATATTGAATGTGAATGAATGATATTTACTAAAATGAGATGATATTTGATAAATGATTGTTCTGAACTGAGTTACTAGTCCGGTAATGCCTCTTAACCTATTCCGGTGATGGTTACGGGTTAGGAGTGTTACTTAATGATTCAACTTCTAATTAGTTTTAATGTTTTAGTCTTTAAAACAAAATTATTAGCTATTAAATCATATGTTTTGAATAAAAGCTGAAAATTGGGTTGTTAATGGTGGATTTCGAGATTTTCAAAAAAAATGTGGTTTCAGAGTATTGTTTAATTAGGTTTTATATGATTAAGAGATTTCTAAACTTACTTTGAAGTTTCGTTAAAGATTTCTTTAGTTTTAATGAATTTTTAGAAAATAACTAAAAACATGTCGAAAAAGTCGATACCATGATTTGAGTAGTTTTGTGTAGTTTAAAGGTATAGAATTAGTCATTGACAAATAATTAGATGAATGAAACTCGTTTTAGGTGAAAAGATTAAGTGCATATCAAGATATTTGGATTTCAAGTTGGTTATGTTAAAGGTTTTGGTTACATGAGAACTTAGTTTAGGCTTAAGTTTTGGATTGCTTGTGGTGAGTCCTTAGCTGATTTTTGAATGTATTGTTGTGTTAATTATTGTGCTGAAGCTTTGGATTCATTATAACCTTCTACAAGTAGAGATAAAGATAAGAAAAATCTAGTTTGAGCTTTCGGATTTTTGGCAAAAGCGTATTGGTGAGTATTTGGAATAATTGCTTGTGGACATGATTCAATGCATTATTTGGGAATTTAGTAGTAGCCTAAACCCCTACTCTAAATTCTGAGTGTAAGCTTTCTCATACCTATGTTATCTTGTGAACTATGTGCTTATGTGTTTCTGAATATGTAAATTGAGATGAGATGCTATGACATGTGATATGTGTTTATGAAAACTGTTGTGAAAGTGCAAATGTGTACATGTTATGTATATGTTAAATGTTAGTGACATTGTTTTACTAAAGATTCAAATATGCAGTGATAGTGCATGGATAATAGGTAAGTGATATGTGTTTGATTTAAGATATTTTGGCCCTGTGATCTTGAAACCGTTGGATATAGTTTCCATGCTATAGGATTGTGAGTACTCACCGATATGTATAATGATTTTTGGCGTTGAAGCCCTAGACATGTTGGAGGGATAAGGGAATGTAAGCTATGTAACATCTCGATTTAGGCCTAGTCAAAATAGTGGTGCGAGACCACAAGTCCGTGATATATGTATGAGTTTTTGAGGTTTATTCCATGTTTGCATGTTAGTGTGAAAGTTTTAGGAAGCAATTTTGTTAAATTACGACAGAATTGTCCAAAAGGACTAAATTGCAAAATGTGATATTCTAAAAGCTATTTGTATGAAATAGCTTTGGATTACAATTTAGAGGTCCTTAAATAGTAATTTTCCCAAATTCTAATTTTTGGACAAAATTGGGCATGAATGGGTTAAAATTTGAAAGTTCGACAAAAGGGCATTTTGGTCATTTGTCAATTAAATGATTAAAAATGGGAAAAGATGATAGAATTTCACTCATCTTCTCCAAGCTACTGAAAATTGAGAGAAGCCATTTTTAGGGCTCTTCAACTTTTTAAGCTACCTAGTAAGTGTATTCTAGCTCCGTTTTTGATATTCTTCATATTTTTGAAGTCCTAGTAGCATGAGTAAGCTATTTTTAGCTATATGTTGAGCTAAGATGGATGTTAAAAAATGTACCCATGTATGACATGCATGTATTTTGATGTTTTATGGAAGAATATGAAAGCATGATGTAATAGAAACATCTTTTGCTAAGTGATTTTCATGAAAAATGCAAGTAGAGACTTGTTTGTGAAAGTTTTGAGTTTGGTCATTCATGTGTGATTTAGAGAGATTTGATGATTGCTTTAGTTGAATAAATGGTTCGGCTAAGCATAAAAGACTAGAAAGTTGAATGAAAATTACTTTACGAGCTTTGGGCCAAAAATATAAATATGAGAAAGTTTAGGGGCAAAATGGTAATTTTACTAAAGTATGAGATAATGGTAAATTTAGTCAATGTGTATTGAATGAGTTGATTTATCATTATATATCAAGAAAGACGAAGCCCAAATCAAAATCGAGGCAAGAGCAAGGTGGTGGACTAAATTGCACATCCTTATACTTTTGAGTGTCGAGTTAAGTTTATGCATAAATAATGCATTCATAATTACAATTTGTTAATGCTAGCTAGTGTATAGCATGATTTAAAATGATTAAGAACTGATGTGGTTCAAGTGGAATGAATGTAGTAGATATTGTGAATGGATGAATGGATTACAAGTAGATATGTGAATGTGTAGTGATATTGCTTGATGGTGGGCTAAGTGCGATACCACCTTAATACTTAACAACGATGGGCTGTGTGCGATACCATAGCTAAGTATATTATTTAGTGGGCTATGTGCAAAACCACTATGAATACCTTTGTTGGTAGGCTAATTGCAATACTACCTTATAAATTGATTGTGGTGGGCTAAGTGGGAAATCACTGAGAAATTAGCTATGTGGATGTATTATTAAGAATAATGATGTGTTGGAAATGTGGTAAAGGATATAAAGAGTTAGCATAATTGTGGAAGTGAATTTATTTGGCAGTATAGTGCTAATTGTTGTTTAGTTTATACTAGAATGCTTAAATTTTTCATGTGTAAACTTACTAAGATCAAGGCTTACTCTTTTTATTTTCCCTTGTCTTACAGAGAAAGAGGGTTGAATCAAGATATGTGGATTAATCGGATGATTGCCCACACTATCAGCTTACTTCGGTACAGTAGACATGATGTTTTGTATATGGCATGTATAGAGGCTAGAAAGGTTAGTAAATTTTGTTGTAAATGTCTAAGATTTGTTGGACTTTAGATGGATAATCTATTATGTATAATATCATAGTTGTTGGCTATTTTATAATATGAAAAGATGTAATTAACCATATGAGTTAGTGTTTCAATATGAGTTGATTATAGAGGAGTTAGATGAGTGCATGTTGTGTATGGTTGGGGAGTGAAAAGAACTTGGAAAATAGCTTTGTTCTTATCCATGTGGATAGGCACACGGGCATAAGTCTATGCCATGTGTGACACACGGCCAGCCACGGGCATGTGCATTGATCGTGTCTCTTTGATAGATTCGAGCAATATAGGCCACGGGCTAGCCACACGGGCATACGTCTAGACTTCAGGCCGTGTGGTGTAGTCAGTGTTCACCACGGGTGGTGAGCACGGGCGTGTACCGTAACTATGGGGCATTGGCAGAATGCTTGAGTTTTCATGCACGACTTGTGGACATGGGCGTGTGTGTTTGTACACGGGTGTGAGTCATTTAGCAGGCGTGTAGTCCTTATTTAGACGGAGAAAACTTTAAGATTTGAAGAAGTTAGGATATATTATCAAGAGCCCCATGTGTATGAGTGAGGCCTCGTAAGTCAAGAATGAGATTGATGAGGTGACTTAGGAGAGTGGTCACGGTGAGCCTAAGTAGCAATCATGTTGTTTTATTTAGTAATGCCTCGAGCCCGATTTAGAAGGGAAATATAGGCAATGGGTGTTACATTTAGTGGTATTAGAGCTACAGTTTAGTTAGTTCTAGGACTACCGTAGTGTTTGTAAGAGTCTAGCTATACATGCCATAAGCGGATAATGATAATGTGGTGGCTTTTGATGATTTTAAACTTGTTTTATATAGTGTATGGATTCCGATCAATTGGTTGCTGATGACACAGCTAGTAATGCGCCAGCTCCCGCGCAAGGGACCGTGCCTGTGCAGAGTGAACCCGAGACTGGGGGTCAAAGAGATGAGGCTCGAGAAACGTTTCTCTAGATGATGAGTAACTGGTACTCAGAGTATGTACGAGCAAACCCTAATGCTCAACCTCTTCCACCTCCTCCTATACCTCAGCTAGTTCTAATGGCTCCTCAAGGTATAAAAGTAGTGAGAGTAACGAAGCCCTCGGTGGAGAAGATTAGGAAACACGGGGATGAGGAGTTTAGAGCTAAGGTAGATAATAACCCTAAGAGCGTAGAGGTTTTGTTGGAGAACTCGATGAGAGTGTTTGATGAACTCTCATGTACACCGAAGAGAACTTGAAGTGTGTCGTATCTTTGCTAAGAGACTTGGCATGCCATTGGTTGAAGATGTTGACGTCGGTAGTCCCGAGAGAGCAGGTGACGTGGGACTTCTTTTTGGAAGAGTTCCGGAAGAAGTATATAAGCCAGAGATTTACCGATCAAAAAAGGAAGGAATTTCTTGAGTTGAAGCAAGGAAGAATGTCAGTAGCAGAATATGAGCACGAGTTTGTTAGGCTTAACTAATATGCTCAAGAATGTGTGTCGATGGAGACCATTTTATGTAAAAGCTTCGAAGATGGACTGAATGAGGATATCAAACTCCTGGTTGGTATTTTGGAACTGAAACAGTTCGTAGTGTTGGTTGATAGTGCAAGTAAGGCCGAAAAATTGAGTAAGGAAAAGAGGAGGGCGATGAGTGAGGCCCGAGATGCGAGAAAATGGCCGATGGGCAAACTACACCAAGCTCAATCGAAAAGATCCAAGGAGACAAATCCTCAGACCACTACATCAGTGGGATATTCACCTCGAGATCAAGGCAACACTCGTTCGGGTTCAAGAGTCCAAGCCAGCTCAATGGAAAGTGTGGGCAATTCGAAGAACAAATCGGAGTGTCCAAGTTGTGGTAGATATCACACTGGAGAGCATTGGGGTAACAATCAAAACTGTTATAAGTGTGGTACCCCCAACCATTTTATCCAAAATTGCCCGAGAGGGATGATAAGAAAGAGAAGAAAGAGATAAGATCTAGCAATGTACCTACGAGGGGTAGGCCACCAAAGAACCTGAGAGGGGGAACTAGTGGTAGAGGTGCATCATGAGATTCTGCTATGAGACTAGAGGGTCGGGCACCTGCAAAGACGTATGCCATTCGCGCTCGCGAAGAAGCATCCTCCCCAGATGTGATAACGGATACTTTTTCTCTCTATGACACCTTTATTATTGCTTTAATTTACCAAGGGTCTACCCATTCCTATATTTGCATGAGATTGGCATCTAGTTTGAGTATGACCGTTGAGTCTATGGATGTTGTGGTTAAGGTGTCAAACCCGTTAGGTAAGCATGTGTTAGAGGACAAGGTGTGTAAGAATTATCCTTTGATGTTTGAGAGTCATTGTTTTTCAGAAACCCTAATGTTGTTGCCGTTTGATGAGTTTGATTTAAACCTTGGAATGAATTGGTTGACTATGTATAGTGTCTAAGTGAACTATGGTAGTAAGTTTATCAAGCTGAAATGTAAAGGTGGAGATGTTATTTGAGTTGAATCAGGTAGATCAGATAGTCTACCAATGATGATTTCTTCCTTAGTGGCCGAGAAATGGTTGAGAAAGGGATGTGAGTCCTATCTTCCATTTGTATTGAATGCTCAAGATCTAAGGTGAAGATTGAATCAGTGCCGGTGGTATGTGAGTATCTAGATGCATTTGTAGAGGAGTTACCCAGATTACCTCCAGTGAGAGAGATCGAGTTTGGGATTGAGTTAATTCTGAGAACAGCACCTATTTCAATTACTCGTATAGGATGGCACCTATAGAGTTGAAAGAATTGAAGGTTCAGTTGCAAGAGTTAACAAGTAAAGGTTTTGTGAGACCGAGCTACTCATCGTGGGGTGCTCTGGTATTATTTTTGAAGAAGAAAGATGGGTCGATGAGATTGTGCATAGACTATAGGAAACTCAATAAAGTGATGGTGAAGAATAAGTATCCTTTACCAAGGATTGGTTATCTTTTTGATCAACTGAAGGGAGCTTCAGTGTTTTCCAAGATAAACCTAAGGTCTGGTTATTATCAGTTGAGAGTGAAAGAGTAAGATGTGTTGAAAACTGCATTTCGAACAAGGTATGGCCATTATGAGTTTCTAGTCATGCCGTTTGGTTTAATGAATGCATCTACGATTTTTATGGATTTGAAGAACAGTGTCTTCAGACAATATGTGGACAAGTTTGTGGTTGTCTTCATTGACGACATATTGATCTATTCTCGGGATGAGAACAATCATGAAGAACATTTGAGATTTGTCTTGCAAACTTTTAGAGATAAGTAGTTGTATACTAAGTTTAGCAATAGTGAGTTTTGGCTCTGAGAGGTTGGATTCTTAGGACACCTTGTGTCGGGTGATGGTATCCGAGTTGATCCGAGCAAGATTTTAGCTATTGTGAATTGGAAATCGCTGAGGAACGTGTCGAAAGTTAGAAGCTTTTTGGGACTAGTAGGGTACTACAGACATTTTGTAAAGGGATTTTCTGTGATTGCTACCCCGATGACGAAACTGTTACATAAGGATGTCAAGTGTGATTGGACTGAGACATGTCAACAGAGTTTCAAGAGGCTGAAAACATTGTTGACTGAGGCACCGATTTTGGTTCAACCAGAATCAGGAGAAGAGTTCGTGGTTTATAGTGATGCATCGTTTAATGGTCTCAGTTGCGTGTTGGTGCAAGAGGGTAAGGTAGTCGCTTACGCCTCGAGGCAGTTAAAACCGCACGAGAAGAATTATCCAACTCACGATTTAGAGTTGGTTGCGATTGTTTTCGCATTAAAGATTTGGCGACATTACTTGTACGGGAAAAAGTGTCAAATCTTTATGGACCACAAGAGCTTAAGGTATTTGATGGATCAGAAGGATCTAAATTTAAGACAGAGGCGGTGGCACGAGTTATTGAAAGACTACAAGTTAGTCATTGATTATCACCCGGGAAAAGCTAATATGGTTGCGGATGCCCTGAGTAGGAAATCCTTATATGCTTTGAAAGCCATGAGCATGAGTCTGGCATTGTCTGATGATGGGACTGTATTGGCCGAGTTGAGAGTTAGGCCACTATTTATTCAGCAGATAAGTGAGGCTCAGAGAAATGATAGTGAAATGCAAGCTAAGAGATCTAAGTGCGGATCAGGAAGTGATTATGATTTTCGAGTAGACTTGAATTGTTGTTTGATGTATCATGATAGAATCTGTGTACCCAAAGATGATGAGTTGATCCGAAAAGTCTTGCATGAGGTGCATAGTGGTTATTGGTCAATCCACCTGGGCAGTACAAAAATGTACAATGATTTGAGAAAGTTTTATTGGTGGCCAGGTATGAAAAGAGACATTTCAGAGTTTGTGGCAAAATGTCTAATTTGTCAGCAGGTGAAAGCTGAGCATCAAGTGCCTTCGGAATTGCTTCAGCCAGTGATGGTTCCCGAATTGAAATGGGATCGGGTTACCATGGATTTTGTGATGAGGTTGTCGATGACTTCGAAAAATAAAGATGTTGTGTGGGTTGTTGTAGATAGGTTGACGAAGTCGGCTCACTTTATTCCAAGACATGTTGATTATTCATTGGATAAGTTAGCTGAATTGTACGTGATAGAAATAATGAGATTGCATGGTGTTCTTGTGTCTATAATATCGGATAGAGATCTGAGGTTTACTTCGAGGTTCTGTAAGAAGTTGCAAGAAGCCATGGGTATGAGGTTAATTTTCAGAACTATGTTCAATCCGCAAACTGATGGTCAGTCTGAAACAGTGTTTCAAGTTCTTGAAGATATGCTTTGATGCTGTGTGTTAGAATTCGAAGGTAGTTGGGAGAGATATCTACCTTTGGACGAATTTGCTTACAACAACAGTTATCAGTCGAGTATACGGATGGCTCCATATGAGGCCTTGTATGGTCGTAAGTGTCAGACTCCTTTATATTGGACCGAGCTTAGTGAAAAGCGAATCCATGGGATCAATCTAGTGAAAGAAACTGAAGAGAAGGTGAAAATTATCCATGATGGTTTGAAAGCTACTTCGGACTAACAGAGGTCGTATGCGGATTTAAAAAGAAAAGAAATTGAGTTTAATGTGGGTGACAAAGTGTTTTTGAAAGTATGTCCATGGAAGAAGATCATAAGATTTGGATGAAAAGGGAAATTGAGTCCAAGATTCATAGGGCCGTATGAAATTACCGACAGAATTGGACTAGTAGCTTACCGTTTGGCCTTGCTGGTGTAATTAGAAAAGATTCATAATGTGTTCTATGTGTCGATGTTGCGACAATATCGCTCCGATCCTTCGCATGTGATTCCTTCAACGAAAATTGAAATAAGACCGGATATGTCTTATGAAGAGGAGCCGATTAAGATCTTGACTCGAGAAGTGAAACAGTTAAGGAATAAGAACATAGCTCTAGTGAAATTGTTGTGGCAAACACACGGTGTGGAAGAGGCTACATGGGAGACGGAAGAAGCTATAAGAGAGCAACATCCAAACCTCTTTACTTGGAAAATTTATGGGGGCGAAAATCTCTAAAGGGGGGAGAGTTGTAACATCTCTATTTAGGGCCTAATCAGAATAGTGGTGCGAGACCATAAATCCAAGGTATATGTATGAGTTTTTGAGGTTTATGCCATGTTTGCATGTTAGTGTGAAAGTTTCAGGAAGCAATTTTGTTAAATTGCGGTTGAGTTTTCCAAATGGACTAAATTACAAAAGTTGCAAAATGTGATATTCTAAAAGCTATTTGTGTGAAATAGCTTTGGATTACCATTTAGAGGTCTTTAAATAGTAATTTTCCCAAATTTTAATTTTTGGACAAAATTGGGCATGAATAGGTTAACATTTGAAAGTTTGACAAGAGGGCATTTTGGTCATTTGTCAATTAAATGATTAAAATGGGAAAGATGATAGAATTTCACTCATCTTCTTCTCCAAGCTGCCGAAAATTGAGAGAAGCCATTTTTAGGGCTCTTCAACTTTTCAAGCTAGCTAGTAAGTGTATTCTAGCTCCGATTTTTATATTCTTTGTATTTTTGAAGTCCTAGTAGCATGAGTAAGCTATTTTTAGCTATATGTTGAGCAAAGATGGATGTTCAAAAATTTACTCATGTATGGCATGCGTGCATTTTGATGTTTTATGGAAGGATATGTGTAACACCCCTATCCCATTTTGGATCACTAGATTAGGGTTAAAGGCGTTACCAGACAGATCGGAAACATTTACAGAATTAATCGTATAGCCATTCATCAATATCAATCATAATGTCCCTTAAGTAGGTCATCGAGACCTTAATCATGCTTATAAATCGAGTCGGGACTAAACCAAAACACATAAGAAATTTCATAAAAATTTGGAACTTTTCTAACATACAGGGGACACACGGCCGTGGGGGTAGGCCGTGCCTCACCCACGGATACTGGACACTCCCGTGTGTCCTCCCCGTGGTGGTATACTGCCAAATTCAACACAGTCACCAAGCACGCCCGTGTGCTAAGGCCATGTACTATTAGATCACATACTGCCATTTCTCACACGGCCACTAAGCACACCCGTGTTGAGGCCGTGTGTAATTTAAGCCACATTCTGCCAATTTATCAACGGTCTTAGGCATGCCCGTGTGCTTCAACCGTATGACATTATAGGCCATTTTACAAGGCCAATATGCCACCCATTTTAGGTCTCACCTACAAGCAATACATACCAAAACATAGTATGCATATATGGCAACCAAAACATATCAAATGGTTCACTTCACCTATACATTCAATACCAATTCCATTCATACCAAATTTCAAACTAAATCCTACATCATTTCAAACATGTAACATCCATTTGCTTAACCAAAACTTAACCATTCCATATACATCAAGACATACTAAATGTATATTCTTCATAACTCATTCATTCAAACAATTATCAACTGAAAAGCTTGCCAATACACATGGCCATGCTCATTTCATAAACATATACACCTATCTAGCCTATACATGCCATAATTAGCCATATACATTTTCAAAAGGGTTCCAAAATAAGTTTCTGTAGTGTGATGATGATTCTTGACAATCCCGAGCCTTCAATAGCTTCGACAACCTATAAAATAGAGAAAACACACACACAGAGTAAGCTTTCCAAAAGCTTAGTAATTCATATACAAATAAACTTGGCATAAAAAGCATAAATGCAATTTGAAACTCTTGCACATCTCATTCACTTAACAATTTATCATGTACATGCTTGATTCATACTTATGACTACATTGGTCACATTTATCCATTCAAAACTCATTTGAAGCACAGCTCATTCACAATCTTCCTTGCATCTTATTCACATTATCCTATTCAAACATACCTTTCTCCAAAACAAAGTCATATGCATACTTACCATTCATGCATACTTAACGTACATTCAACGTACCTGAATCAAATATTCATTCACTTAATTGATCATAACTCGGATATACTATTTGTATTGCAGACTTGCTTGTTGAACACATAGGAACCTAGTAGGATACTCAGAAAGCTCGAAATAGTAGTACAATGCCAACGTCCCAGACGAGGCCTTACATGCACTCGTATATTGATGCCACTGTCCCAGACAGGGTCTTACATGTACAGATCTTAATGATGCCAACGTCCTAGACGTGGTCTTACACGAGTCAATATGATGTCGATGTCCCAGACATGGTCTTACTCATAAAGTTCATATCGATGCCTACGTCCCAAACGAGGTCTTTTACATATAATTCATATCGATTCCTACGTCTCAGACGAGGTCTTATACAAAATTTCAAATCAAAGCCAACGTCCCGAACGTAGTCTTACATAATAAAACAGAACAGATACCTATGTCATGACATACGTTATCCTATTTATTCTTAGGTTCGTACGGGACTTCTCGAGCATTTATAACTTGTTAATATATCCTCTGATTTCACATACATTCCATCTCAAACATTATTCATAGCCATTTAAATTTCATAAATACATAAATAGCTCAAATCAAATACATATATTTGTATATCGACTTACCTTTGATTCGGATATTTGATCGGATTCGGTTATTCAATCACTTTCGATTTCCCCCGATCTGAGTCTGTTTTCTTGGGTTCTTGATCTATACATATTGAAATTTAATCCATTTATTCATCAACTCATTCAATTCAATCTAAGAATACACATTTAGGGCAATTTGCAAATTAGCCCTCACATTTTCACATTTGGACAATTTAGTCCCTATTTCACAAAATCACAAAATACACATAATTTCAAGTTACCCATGCCTAGCCAAATTTTCATGTAACTCATACAAGTCCATACATTTCATTTATTTCACAATTTAGTCCTTTAAATTACTATTTTCTCAATTAAGTCTAAAATACTCAAATTCATCAAAAACTCAAATACAAAATATGCTAATCAAACACATATATTCCATATTTCATCATCAAATATTTCAACGCTCATGTGTTCATCAAAGACACATTTCAAAATCATTATCAATTCTCAAAATTGGAGCATGGGTTTTGAAGTATACAAAATAACGATTACGAATACATAGAAATTATCAAACACCGAAGCAAAACATACATTGAATCAAACCAAAAAGTTAACCAAAACTTTAGGGTTCTTCCTTCTTTTTCTTTTCTTTATTTTTCGGCACTAAAAGATGATAACCATCATCTTTCATATGTTTGTTTTATTTAATATACATATTAATGCCTATTTACTATTTTACCCATCATTAAAACATTTCCAAAACCACATATCAATGGCCTTTAACCGTCCATCCAATATTTAATGGTATATTCCCCTTTTAAGGACCTCACATGATAAAGACATTAACAATTCAGCATTCATTAAATTAGAAGGCCACTTTTGCATTTTCTGTGATTTAGTCATTTTTGCTCAAATTAGGCATACAAACAGACAATTTAATTCACAGAAATTTTATACATGTTTAATCACATATCATAGGCACAGAAAATAATATTAAAATATTATTCTGACTCAGATTTGTGGTCTAAAAACCACTATTCTGACTAGGGTACAAGCAGATTGTTACAATATGAAAGCTTGATGTAGTAGAAACATCTTTTGCTAAGTGATTTCAATGAAAAATGCAAGTAGAGACTTATTTGTGAAAGTTTTGAGTTTTTCATTCATGTGTGATTTAGAGAGATTTGATGATTTCTTTATTTGAATAAATGGTTCGGCTAAGCATGAAAGACTAGAAAGTTGAATGAAAATCACTTTCTAAGCCTTGGGCCAAAAGTGTAAATATGAGAAAGTTTATGGGCAAAATGGTAATTTTGCTAAAGTATGAGATAATGGTCAATTTAGTCAATGTGTGTACTGAATGAGTTGATTTATCATAATAGATCAAGAAAGATGAAGCCCGAATCAAAACCGAGGCAAGAGCAAGGTGGTTGACTAAATTGCACATCTCTATACTTTTGAGTGCCGAGGTAAGTTTATGCGGATGTAATGCATTCATACTTACAATTTGTTGATGCTAGCTAGTGTATATCATGATTTAAAATGATTGAGAACCGATGTGGTTTAAGTGGAATGAATGTAGTAGATATTGTGAATGGATGAATGGATTACAAGTAGATATGTGAATGTGTAGTGATAATGCTTGATGGTGGGCTAAGTGTGATACCACCTTAATACTTAACAATGATGGGCTGTGTGTGAAACCATAGTTAAGTATATTATTTAATGGGCTATGTGCAAAACCACTATGAATACCTTTGTTGGTAGGCTAAGTGCGATAATACCCTATAAATTGATTGTGGTGGGCTAAGTGGGAAATCACTGAGAAATTAGCTATGTGGATGTATTATTAAGAATAATGATGTGTTGGAAATGCGGTAAAGGATAGAAAGAGTAATCATAAATGTGGATCTAAATTTATTTTGTAGTATAATGCTAATTGTTGTTTAGTTTATACTAGAATGCTTAAATTGTTTATGTGTAAACCTACTAAGCTCAAGGCTTACTCCTTTTCTTTTCCCTTGTCTTATAGAGAAAGGCGGTTGAATCAAGATACGTGGATTAATTGGAATATCGCCCACACTATCAGCTTACTCTGGTACAGTAGACTTGATGTTTTGTATATGGCATGTATAGAGGTTAGACAAGTTAGTAAATTTTGTTATAAATGGCTAAGATGTGTTGCCCTTTAGATGGATAATCTATTTTGTATAATGTCATAGTTGTTGGCTTTTTTATCATACAAAAAGATGTAGTTATCCATATGAGTTTGTGTTTCAATATGAGTTGATTATAGATGAATTAGATGAGTGCATGTTGTGTATGATTGGGGAGTAAGAAGAACTTGGAAAATATATTTGTTCTTGTCCATGTGGATAGGCACACGGGCATGCTTCTAGGCCATGTGTGACACACGTCCAGCCCACGGTCGTATGCATTGATCGTGTCTCTTTGACAGATTCGAGCAATATAGGCCACGGGCTAGCCACACAGGCATGTGTCTAGACTTTAGGCCCTGTGGTGTAGTCAATGTTCGCCACGGGTGGTGAATAGGCATGTGCCCTAACCGTGGGGCATTGGCAGAATGCTTGAGTTTTCATGCACGGCTTGTGGACATGGGCGTGTGTTTGTATACATGAGTGTGTGTCATCTAGCACGGGCACGTAGTCCCTATTTAGATGGAGAAAACTTTAAGATTTGAAGAAGTTACGATATAGTATCAAGAGCCTTGCGTGTATGAGTGAGGCCTTGTAAGTCGATAATAAGATTGATGAGGTGACTTAGGAGAGTAGTCACAGTGAGCCTAAGTAGCGATCATGTGGTTTTATTTAGTAATGCCTCGAACCCAATTCCAGCGGGAATTAAGAGAATGGGGTGTTACAAGCTAAGCTCCATTCAATAGGACATGTGAAGAGAACTAAGGAGAGTGTCAGCTTTATGCTTCACCTTTGGGACATGTTTGGCTCTATGAGTCTATATGGTGTGTTGGAGATTTGTGTATCCGGTGAGTGATGATAGAGCTCACTTTTATGTTTCATAGCTCAATTGCCAAATTATCTTAAATTATGAATATGTATGTATTGTGATATGTGTTTATATGACATGTGATCATTATGCAGTTTATCTATAACATGTTTTTGAGTATTACGACATATGCTTGAATGTTCAGTGATTATATAAGTATTGCGATATGCTTGAATGTTATGTGATCATACGAGTATTGCGATATATGCTTAAATGTTACGTGATTATATGTGTAATGTGATGTGTGCTCAAAAGTGAATATGTTGACCATGTAAAATAACTAGTAATAATGCACGAGTAAGTATAATTTGACACCAGAGTTGGAACTGTTGAGGTTATGATATATGGTTGTTTCTTTCATGCTTGATGAATTGTTTGCATTGTGGTTATTCTAAGCATTCACTGAGCTTGTTAAGCTCACCCACTCCTTTCTTAAAACCCTCGTAGAGTAGTTAAGTGTCGGTGTGAGTGGTGTGGTTTTCGAGGGGTGGTCCAAGTAAGACGTTAGCTTTATTTCATTAGTGTTATTAGTTCGTTTATGTTTTTGGGAAATAAAGGTAATGTGGTATAATTGTTGCATGAATTTTTTTCATGATTTTTCAGATGTTTCCATAGTTTACTTGTTCTTAGAATTTAAAGTTTATATTGATTATTGCTTCGACTTATTCTCAATATTTTAAACTATGATTATAGTAGTTTCAAGGTATATTCAATGATGTTATGTTGGCGTGATGAATTGGTAGAAGTTAGAATGACTTATATGCTTAAAAATATTTTATTTTTTTGGTTTGAAGTAGAGGTATCAATATTCGTGTTGTAAAACTGATACCTCTATGATTTTGAGATGCACTGGAAGTCAAAATCGTAAATTGGTATCGATACCCTATCACGAGTATCAATACTTGGGGTAATTTTATTGATACTTTCCAAAGGTACCGATATTTTCTGAGACTTTGATTTTAGACAATAAATAGAATATTGAATTGGTACTATTTTCCAAATGGTATCGATACCGTACTAAGAAAATATCGGTACCCTTATTCTAGTATCGATACCTATGTGATTGTCTTGGAAATTTTGCTAAGTGGTCCTAATGCATGTTCAATTATTATTATAAGTTTATTTAATATTTTTTTGACATGTTCTAATGATGGTTGATATATGTTTGACTAAAAATTTATGAGATCCCTGATAAAGAGGATGGTTTCTTAATAATGTGACAATTTACTATGAGTATGACATGAGACGGTGGTGTGGCATCCTGATATTTAGACTTGGCAACCAGGCCAATTATAGGGTGTTACAGATACAATTGGCATACCAATAGGGTTAGTATGCGTGCTTGTACGGGATTGCACTTCGGTGCCTCTATTACGCATCTTTGATGCCTTTGGTGTGATGTAGTTACCCGAGTATCCGAATCATGTTGCTATAGTTTACCGGGCTATAAAAATGTGTGTTTAATATTGAAATATTGATGTATACTATTTGAATATTGTATCAAGACTGATTTTGTAATATGTTTCATATTGATGATTATGTGATTAAAGGTAGATACTTATATACATATATGAATTAGTTTGTATTGAATTATTATAGAATAGGAAGCGTATGATGAACAATCTTGATTATTAATCGATACGGGTCTCATAAATGATTGATGGTATGATTAGTCTAATTTATTTAGTTTTTAAATTGTTTAATTGAAGTAAGTGATTGAGGGATGATATGTTTATATGAACTATTGAAACGAAATGTGATATACAAAATGATTAAATATTAAATTTGTAAATGAAATGGTAAAATGAAATGTTTACATTAAATGGTTATACTGAATGCTATATATATATATATATATATGAAATGGTTTTATGGTGTGTTTATACAAAATATTTATAAGAATATAAATATGGGAAAAGGGACATTTAAAATGAGTACTTGAAATAAAGATGTTAAATGGATATGTGATGGTTGATTTATGTACCATATGTGTTTTTCATGTATATGTTTGATAATATGATATACTTACATGTTTCATATATGAACTCAATAAATTTATGAGACTTGTGGATAGGTAATTAAGGAACTTATGACCATGATATTGAACTATCTTGTAAAATGTTTAAATTACATCATTTACAGTAAGTTAAAGTTAAAGTTTATTTCGAACATACTCAGCTTTACGCAAGCTTACCTCATTTTGGTTTTTCTTCCTTGTAGATCGTTGGATACAACCTGTTGATTGGATTAGCCTTGGAGATCACACTATATGAAAACTTGATCGGAAACTATTTGTTCACTTTGGTCAGGTTATAAGTGGCATGTAAATAGGATTTTGGTATATATATGTCATAAACATTATGGTTATGTTTTGTGTCAACTGAAGTATGAGACGTGTTTATTGATGTAAAGCTTAATTAGTATTTTCATTGATTTAGATGTTAACTGATCGTTGTAAAATTGTTGAGTTTTAAAATTTATAAAGAGGATGATCGAACCTGGAAACTAATTCTGACAACGACTTAAGGCAAGTGTACCTATCGAACAGTAGTATAGCTTTGGCAAGACTGGATTATCGAACCAAAAGAAACTAAAAGTACTAATAATCACTTTCTTTCTATTATTTAGCCTAAATATTAAATGATTTGGTTGATTAACTAATTAATTACTAGACTAATGATGTAAAGACAAAAAAAATTGAATTAAGAAATTGTAACATCTGAGATTTAGGGGCTTTGCATCTTTTATGTTTTTCTGCACTTGTTGAGTTATGCATGTTGTTTGGATGTGTTTGGGGGCCTCGGGAAGACTTGGGGTTAAGTAGAAGCCTTGGTATAATTTTAGTTTTGGGCATTTTAGGAGGGAAGCTAATTGGGAGCAGGACTTAAGGGTTATTGTTTGCATTTGGTGACACAAGAGGTGCAGTGGAAGAGTGGCAAGGAGATGCCACCTTACATGCAGAGAGATGGCATCACAAGGAGAAGTTGAGAGTGAGAGGGTTCAAAACTCTCAAGCAGCACAAGGGAGTATTATTTTTGGTTCAGGCAAGGGAGGTAGCTGGATGGTAATCAAACTCTTGAGGAGAGAGACAAGACTTGGTCAAATATTTCAATGGATGGTGGAGAGTGATTAAGGGAGTTTGAATTATTCAAACTAGTTTGAATAAGTGGAGGAGAGGGAATTAAGGAGTGTTTAAAGCGGCGGCATGGGGATTGAGGTGAGAAGGGGTTGTAAGCCAAACTTTTGAGTAATGTAAGGGGGGTGAGGCTTTCGGTTTTTGGTAAGGGGAGTTGGTGCCGAAATTTTTATAGGTTTTATTAGCTTTTGTGTGTTGAGGGTTTCTTTTTTTTAGGCATTTTGGGTGTGCTCTTGTTTTAGTTCTTTTCTTGCTCTCTTTTTCTGAAAAGTGCCTAGTCAATTCCCATTATTTTCTTTTACTATGATTTATAGCCAAAACTAGGGAGACCATTTTGTGCATATGTCTTCTCATCTTATTTTCTCTACTTATTTTCAAAACTCCACTACCAAAAGTAACACACTTGTCCCTAGCAATCTTTCGTTTTCTTCTTCTTCTCTACATACTCTTTTAAACCGAAACCTTTGTTCTTATTTCCCTATTTTTCCCTTATAATTATTTTCTCCCAACCTTTCTTCTCTTTTTGGTTTCTCTGGCGTTGCCAAAACTCTTAGGCCTTCATTGAAGTTCCCTTGTTTTCATTTTCAGTTCTTTCATCTTATTCTCTTCCACTCTTGTTCATTGTCAAATCTTCTCTGCTATTGTGGGTGTGCCAAATTCTCTTGGGTGTTGTTCGAATCCTCTGTGTTAAGGTAAGATCATTCCCTTCCGTTTTCCCCTTGATTAAACTCGTATGCCTTCTTTTCTTGGTAAAGCCGAACCATTTAGGTTCTAAGTCTGTGGAGTGACTAATCTCTGAACCTCGTCCCTCTTTTTGAGATTGTAAGGTAAGGGATTTCTCTCTAGTATTCTATTAGTCTATTTATCCATTGTTCATCGCCTTAACCCAATTGAGCAGTTATACCATCATCTCTTTCGTAGCGATTTATTAACCAAGACTTTTAATGAATGCAAGAAACGTTCAAGTTGGGGAAGGGAGAAAACCTTTTGTTTTGACTCCAAAGTTTAAGAAGCGAGCAGTACCGGCAGTTTGAGATTGGCCACCGGGGTGTGGGCCAGCTTTTGAAAGGGATAAGCAGATCGCTGTGATCCTTACGAGTGAGGACATTAGTGAGATCTATAGTTTAGTTCTTCAGGTTTACAGGTGTGTAATTATCACACTATTTCCTTAATTTCATAAATGAGTATGTGTTATGTTTGAAAGTTGAAAATAGCGGTAATGGTGATTGAGTTACCCAAGTTGGGTAAATCAGAACCCCATGTCAGTATATTGTATTTTAAGCCTTTTTAAGGTTTGTGGATAATATGATTGTGGGTGTATGCTAAGTATTACATGTATCACATTATATAACCTATCTTTTATTCTATGTTGCATGTGCATGGGATATTGGGATGATAATGATATAAAGGTGATGTGTATATTGGTGACTTTGTCACGATTAATGATGGCGTGGTGCTTCATTGTAGAATTGGTGATTTAATCACGTGTGGATTAGTGGCTAGACCACTATATGTGGACTTTGAGGAATGTGTCTATCAGCATGACTGCCAAAGAGGTGTGTAGCGGATGGAGGGTTGATTGTAGAAATCCCCACAGGTGTGTTGAGGATGGACATGTGGAGCGGTGTGTAGAGGATGGAATACTAGGTTGGGTTGGGCTATCATTTTGATTACTTGTGCATGATGTGGTAATTCAATGATGGTTTAGGGCTCAGGCCCACTTATGGAATTTTGTGGACTAATTGCATCTGAGTCTGGTGACTCACTCTATTTTTTTAACAAATTACAGGTAGCTCATGATACTTTGGACTGAGTTGGAATGGACTCGAGGTGGCCATGCAAGGGTTATTTTGTTAAACTTTATTTTAAATTATTAATTACTATTTTCTTTTGGGATATTTTTAATATGTAATAAGGCCACTTTAAATTTGGTAAATTTTGGATTTAAAGTCTGTGTTGTTACACATTAATTACGAACTACTTGAAGGAACGTTTTTATCAAGATAAACAAAATTTTCTTCGCAACCTGTTTAACACACATTTCCTATGAAACTAAAAGTTTTTATTGACATTCCATAAATAGGAAAAAGAAAAAAATCGCTAAGTTTTTCAAACATCGCCTAAACGCTAGGATTAGCTAATTAACTTTAAAAACTTGAATAATGAGTTTCAATTGAGCCATGAAACTTTGTTTTATTAAAGCAATTCTCCAAAACATATAAAACTTTTCAAACCTGTTTTCCCTAGTGACATGCCAGATCTGGTTGTGGCATTTGGGCCGGGTTTGGGGTGTTACAATTTGGTATTAGAGCCAGGTTTTAAAAACTCAACCTTGGGTTTTGGGGCCAGAACATTTTCAAATTATGTATTTAAGATGGTTTAAAAGAAATTTCATATGAACTTGTGTTTTGGAAGAATGGCACTCGAGTTTTCGGCCCAGGTCCACCAGGTAAGTTTTGACTGTTAAGTGAATTACATGAGGTGGTTATATGATGTATTGCTGTGGATGCTGGAATTTAGAAACTTTATTGTAGAGATGGAAACCTTTAGGGATGTATGTACTTTGCGAAGGAACTACTTATAATTCTAGCTCATAAAACTACTCGTTAATAAATAAGTGGAAAGATTTACTGACTCATAAAAGTTATAACCAGAGTAAAGCAGAGCGGTAGATATGAGTGGTAGACGACGTGGACGTGTTACTCGCGAGTGTGGGAGAGGTCAGGGTACTGAGGTTGAGCTTTCGAAAGCAAGGAATGAACCTGAGGGCAAGGTGCTAGCATCACCTGTGGGAGGACCGGGTTCGCAAGATAGAACTGTGGAGACGATGCCCTGTCTCAAGCAATGTTGTGTGTGTTAGAGCATGTGGCTAGGGCAAGTACAGGAGCAGCAACTCGAAAGTTTATTCTTGAGTGACTTCGAGCTAATGGAGCTGAAATGTTTAAGGGTATTTCTGGGGTAGCTCCAAACGTGGCTGAGTATTGGCTAGAGGCAGTCGAGAGAATTATGGATGACTTGGACTGCACGGCGGAGGAGAAGCTGAAGGGTGCAGTGTCTTTACATCAAAATGAAGCCTATCAGTGGTGGCTTACTGTAGAGAGAGGGTACTCCGGTGTATCGAATGGATTGGGATTTCTTTAAGATGATGTTTCAAGGGAAGTATGTTGGAGCTAGTTATGTGGATGCTTAGAGGAAGGCAATCTTGAGTCTAGTTCAAGAGGGTAAATCGATAGCTGAGTATGAGGCAGAATTTCTGCGGTTAAGTCGGTATGCCCGAGGGATAGTTGTGACCAATTATGAGTGATTAGTGCGATTCGAAGATGGGCTGCGAGACGAGCTACGAGTGTTGATAGCTCCACAGCAGAAGAGAGACTTTGCTATTTTAGTGGAAAAGGCTAAGATAGCCGATGAGGTAAAGTGAACTAAGAAGCAAAATAGAGACCAGGATAGAGGCAGAAATAAGAGGAGTTTTAGACCATCAGTGTCATCAGGAGGGTTCCAAGCCTAGGGTTGAGGGGTCGAGTCGTGTTGCAACACCAACGATTGTTGGGCAATTTCGACAGTGTGCTCAGTGCGGGAGGTCTCATACAGGGGAGTGTTGGGGCAGAAATAAGGAATGTTTCAAGTGTGGGTCAAAGGATCATCTGATAAAGAATTGTCCGTTAGATATAACCAAGGCTCGGATGATAGGTCAAGGGTATGTGTAGCCAGGAAGGGGTGGTCATCAGATGTCGAGAGGCCGTGGTCCGAACCGAGGAGGGAATGGTTCTGGTCAGGGTCGTAGAGCACCGGGAAGAGGTGTTGGGAGTACTGAGGTGAGACTGCCCAGGTTAGTTTATGCAGCCAGATGTCGAGAAGTAAGTGATGCACCGATGTTATAATGGGTATGTTCCTCATTTTTGGGTTACCCTTTACTGCATTAATTGATGTTGGGTCGATGTATTCCTATGTTGCTAGCGTGGTGTCTGGAACCTTGAGCATGAACTCTGAAAATAAACTTTTTAGAAGTGTGCCTTTAGAAGTTCAAGGGTTGGTTTTCCCGACTGATTTGATGGAACTGCCATTTGGGGAGTTTGATTTAATTTAGGTATGGATTGGTTGGTAAGGCATCGAGCAAACTTGGATTGTACTGCTAAGCGCATGGTGTTATGGACTCCGAGGGTGATGAAGTTTTGGTAATAGGCGATAGGAGAGACTATTTGTCCAATGTAGTGTCTGCTCTAAAGGCGAAAAGAATGGTTTGAAAAGGGTGTATGGCTTTCTTAACTTTTATCAATGCATTGGATGCAAAGGAAGTGACTGTGAATGAGGTTAGAACAATAAAGGAATTTGTAGATGTTTTTTCTGAAGAGCTTCCAGGGTTGCCTCTGGATCGTGAGGTGGAGTTTGGAATTGAATTACTACCAGGCACGACTTCGGTGTCCATCGCACCTTATAGGATGGCACCGAAGGAGCTGGTTGAACTTAAAGCTCAGATTCAGGAGCTGTTGGATCGTGGTTTTATCCGACCCAGTGTATTGCCGTGGGGAGCGCCGGTGCTATTCATGAAGAAGAAAGATGGGTCCATGCGAATGTGCATTGATTACCGCCAGTTGAATAAATTGACCATCAAGAACAAGTACCCGCTGCCGAGGATAGATGATCTTTTTGATCAGCTCAAGGGGGCTTCAGTCTTTTCAAAGATAGATTTGAGGTTAGGATACCATCAACTTAAGGTAAAGGAAGCAGATACTCATAAGACAGCTTTTCGGACTCGCTACGGTCACTATGAATTTTTGGTAATGCTATTTGAGTTGACAAACGCACCAGCCGCGTTAATGGACATGATGAATCGAGTTTCTCAACCGTATCTGGACCGGTTCGTGATAGTGTTCATAGACGATATTCTGGTATATTCCAAGTCAGAAGAGGAGCATGATTCGCATCTTTGGGTGGTTCTACAGATTTTGCGGGAGAAGCAGTTGTATGCCAAATTTAGCAAGTGTAAGTTTTGGTTAAAGGAAGTTACTTTTCTAGGTCATGTGGTATCTACAGAAGTGATAAGGGTTAATCCTCAGAAGATTGCTGGACTGGAAACCACCTAAGCCTGTGGCAGAGATTTGCAGTTTCTTGGGATTGGTAGGTTACTACAGAAGGTTTGTTGAAGGTTTTTCCTCAATTGCAGTACCCTTAACTACGTTGTTGAGAAAAAGGTAGCATATGTTTGGACTGACAAGCAGCAGGAAAGTTTCGAGAAGCTGAAAAGGATTTTAATAGAGGCTCCAGTTTAATTCAACCTAAGGCTGGGAAAGATTTCGTAGTGTATTGTGATGCTTCTTACACGGGGTTAGGTTGTGTGCTGATACAGGATGGGAAGGTTGTTGCCTATGCGTCCCGGCAGTTAAGACCGCATGAGATTAACTATCCCATACATGACTTGGAATTGGCTGCGATAGTTTTCTCTTTAAAGGTTTAGAGACATTATTTGTATAGAGAGAAGTTTGTTATCTACACGGACCACAAGAGTTTAAAATATCTTCTAATTCAGAAGGAGCTAAATCTAAGTCAGCGAAGGTGGATTGAGTTGTTGAAAGATTATGACTGCTCGATTGAATATCACCCAGGTAAGGCAAATGTGGTGGCAGACGCATTAAGCCGAAAGGTTATATCAGATTTGAGAGCGATGTTCACCCATCTCAATTTATACAAAAATAAAAGTTTATCAGCTGAACTGCAAGTGAAGCAGACATGGGTAAGTCAGGTTAAAGAGAAACAGTTATCGGATGATGTCTTGAGTGCTCGACTTCTGCAAGCATAGAATGGTGGGGTAGAGGATTACAGTTTGAATGACGATGGAGTTTTGTGTTTCCATGGAAAGGTTTGCATGTCAAGGATGTGAAATTGAGGCAGATGATTCTTTAGGAAGCACATAGTAGCACTTACGCTATGCATCTTGGAAGAAGTAAGATGTCTAGGGATTTGCGTGAATAGTTTTAGTGGCCTGGATTAAAGCAGGAAGTTACAAAATTTGTGGGAAAGTGTTTAACGTATCAGCAGGTCAAAGCTGAACACCAATTACCTTCGGGGTTGTTGCAAACGGTGAAGATTCCACAGTGGAAATGGGAGAGGATCACTATGGACTTTGTTAGTGGGCTACCTCTTACGCCTACTAAGAAAGATTCGATATGGGTGATTGTGGATCGGTTGACGAAGTCCGCTCATTTCATACCTGTTCGTGTCAACTATTCTCTACAAAGATTGGCTAAGCTGTATGTGGCAGAAATTGTGAGGTTGCACGGGTACTAGTATTGATTATATCAAATAGAAACCCTAAGTTAACGTCGCAGTTCTAGAAAGCATTGCATCGGGCTTTGGGCACAAGACTTGACTTCAGCACAGCATTTCATCCGCAGACAAATGGACAGTCTGAGAAAGTAATTTAGATCTTGGAGGATATGTTGAGAGGGTGTGTCATCAATTTCAGGAGTAGTTGGGAAGTGTTCTTATCATTGGCAAAGTTTGCTTACAACAACAGCTACCAATCTAGTATTCAGATGGTGCCCTATGAAGTGCCATATGGGTGGAGGTGTCGCACTCCCACCTGTTGGACAGAATTAGGTGAACGCCAGATTTTAGGTCCAGAAATGGTTGCAGAAACAGAGGAGAAGGTTAAATTAATTAGGGCTCGATTGAAGGAATCATCCGACAGGCAGAAATCATATGTAGATCTGAAGCAAAAGGAGATAGAGTTTGCAGTAGGTGATCGGGTTTTCTAGAAAGTTTCACAGTGGAAAAAGGTGATGAGATTTGGATGGAAGGGTAAGCTAATTCCCAGGTTTATCGGGCCTTATCGGGTTTTGAAGCGTGTGGGACTAGTGGCATATCAGCTGGAGTTACCTTTAGAATTGAAACAGATGCATGATGTGTTCCATGTTTCGATGTTAAGATGTTACCGTTTGGATCCATCTCATGTCATGCCAGTTGAGGAAGTTGAAGTAAGGCCAGACTTGTCTTATGAGGAGGAACCGATCCAGATCTTAGATCGAGACGTCAATGTGCTAAGGATGAAATTAGTTCCTTAGGTCAAAGTTTTGTGGCTGAACCATGGTTCAGAAGAGGCGAAGTGGGAGCCAGAGGATGCAATGCGACAGCAATACCCCATCTCTTTTGATCAGGTAATTTCGAGGCCAAAATTTCTGTAAGGGGGTAGAACTGTAACATCCGAGATTTAGGGGCTTTGCATCTTTTATGTTTTTCTGTGTTTGTTGAGTTATGCATGTTGTTTGAATGCGTTTGGGGGCCTCGAGAAGACTCGGGGTTAAGCAGAAGCCTTGGTATAATTTTAGTTTTGGGCATTTTAGGAGGGAAGCTAATTGGGAGCAGGACTTAAGGGTTATTGTTTACGTTTGGTGACACAAGAGGTGTAATGGAAGAATGGCAAGGAGACGCTACCTAACATGCAGGGAGATGGCGTCACAAGGAGAATTTGAGAGGGAGAGGGTTCGAAACTCTCAAGAAGCACAAGGGAGTATTATTTTTGGTTCAGGCAAGGGAGGTAGGTGGATGGTAATCAAACTCTGGAGGAGAGAGACAAGACTTGGTCAAATATTTCAATGGATGGTGGAGAGTGATTAAGGGAGTTTGAATTATTCAAACTAGTTTGAATAAGTGGAGGAGAGGGAATTAAGGAGTGCTTCAAGGGACGGTATGGGGATTGAGGTGAGAAGGGGTTGTAAGCTAAATTTTGAGTAGTGTAAGGGGGTGAGGGTTTTGGTTTTGGTAAGGGAGTTGATGCCGAAATTTTTATAGGTTTTATTAGCTTTTGTATGTTAAGGGTTTCTTTTTTTCAGCAGTTTGGGTGTGTTCTTCTTTTAGATCTTTTTTTGCTCTCTTTTGTCGAAAAGTGCCTAGTTAATTCCCATTATTTTCTTTTACTATGACTTATAGCCGAAACTAGGTAGACCATATTGTGCATATTTCTTCTCATCTTCTTTTCTCTGCTCATTTTCAAAACTCCAGTACCGAAAGTAACACACTTGTCCCTTGCAATCTTTTGTTTTCTTTATCTTCTCTACCTACTCTTTTAAATCGAAACCTTTGTTCTTCTTTCCCTATTTTTCCCCTTATCATTCTTTTCTCCCAACCTTTCTTCTCCTTTTGGTTTCTCTGGTGTTGCCGAAACTCTTAGGCCTTAATTGAAGTTCTCTAGTTTTCATGTTTGAAAGCCAAAAATAGCGGCAATGGTGATAGAGTTACTAAGTTGGGTAAACTAGAACCCCAGGTTAGTATATTGTATTTTAAGCCTATTTAAGGTTTGTGGATAATATGATTGTGGGTGTATGCTAAGTATTACATGTATCACATTATATAACCTATCTTTTATACTATGTTGCATGTGCATGGATATTGGGATGATAATGATATAAAGGGGAAGTGTATATTGGTGACTTTGTCATGATTACTGATGGCGTGGTGCCTCATTATGGAATTGGTGATTTAATCACGTGTGGATCAGTGGCTAGACCACTATATGTGGACTTTGAGCAGTGTGTCTGTCAGCATGACTGCCAAAGAGGTGTGTAGCGGATGGAAAGTTTATTGTAGAAATCCCCATAGGTGTGTTGAGGATTGACATGTGGAGCGGTGTGTAGAGGATGGAATACTAGGTTGGGTTGGGCTATCATTTTGATTACTTGTGCATGATGTGATAATTTGATGATGGTTTGGGGCTCAAGCCCACTTATGGAATTTTGTGGACTAGTTGCACACTGAGTCTGGTGACTCGCTCTATTTTCTTAACAAATTACAGGTAGCTCATGATTCTTTGGACTGTGTTGGAATGGACTCGAGGTGGCCATGCAATGGTTATTTTATTAAACTTTATTTTAAATTATTAATTGCTAGTTTCTTTTTGGATATTTTTAATATGTAATAAGGCCACTTTAAATTGGAAAATTTTGGATTTAAAGTTTGTGTTGTTACACATTAATTACGAACTACTTGATGGAACATTTTTATCAAGGTAAACAAAATTTTCTTCGCAACCTGTTTAGCACACATTTCCTATGAAACTAAAAATTTTTATTGACATTCCATAAACCGAAAATAGAAAAAAATTGCTAAGTTTTTCAAACATCACCTAAACGCTAGGCTTACCTAATTAACTTTAAAAAACTTGAATAATGAGTTTCAATTGAGCCATGAAACTTGGTTTTATTAAAGCAATTTTCCAAAACTTATAAAACTTTTCAAACCCATTTTCCCTAGTGACATGCCAGATCTGGACATAGTGTTTGTGCCGGGTTTGGGGTGTTACAGAAATAACTTGAAGAGAAACTCAGTTGATTACAATGGTACCATCAGGAAGAATCTGTAACACCCCAAACCCGACCCATGCGTTACGACCGAATCTGACATGTCACATGAGGAAAATGTATAAAGTCTTTGTGGTTTGTACCAAAATAAGAGTCATTTTGGTTATGGTTAAGAAAACAAGTTTGGATGTAAATAGTTGATCAAATACAACTATTTTTGAGAGGTTGTTTAATAAATCACAAATCAAGGTAATGAACTTTTAAAACCGTGATTTTTGAAAATGTCGTTGATAATTTGAAAGAAAGTCCAGTTAAATCATTTGTACAAGTTTGTTATAAGAATTTATTTATTAATCAATTTTGTAAAATCGTTGGTTATGCTTTTAGAAAATCCCCCTTTACAGATAATTCAAATAAAATATGTCAAACATAATGCAAAAGTAAAATATTCCAGAGGCCTTATTGCAACTTTAAAATCCAAAATAGTAAAAATAATGAAGTAACCATAAATAGAAATCTAAAGTTCAAAAACACCATTTCTGAAGTATGGCCTCCACCGAGTCATCCATGGCCCAAATCCACATCACTGAGTATTACCTGCAAGGGTTAAGGAAAAGGGTTGAGTTACTAGAACTCGGTGTATAATCCTTTTACCGTCATCCACTGTACCTAAACCCATTTTACAACATCTTGGGCCTAAGCCCATTTACAAAGTAATAAATAATGAAATGAATGCAACCCAACCCATCTAGCCAATCTCTCTTGTGGGGATCAAGTCAACCCACCCCGCCAGTCTCTCCAATTTGTAGTCAAGTTTCCATTTATAAAATATAATTATTGTGGCCATGCCACTGTTTCACGATGGCACAAAGCCATATTCATGATGGCACAAAGCCATATTTAGGTTGGCACATAGCCATTATCAGATTTTGTGGGAGAACCACTGGGCTACACTTCCCTCCATACAATTTTTCCCATCCCATGCAATATGTAACATGCAACATACATAATAAAACATAATATCCACATATATGAACAACCATCAATAATCCAGTAATTTATTACAGTGAATCGGCCCATTAAAGAACTTTGTAATTTGGCCCACTAAAGCATTCTAGCAATTCGGCCCATAGGGGCATTTCGGTAAATCAGCCCATAGGGGCATTTCGGTAAATTGACCAATAGGGGCATTTTAGTAATTTTAACAATTTAATAATGATTTCGACAGATCTTCATAAACTAATGTACTTTAAGCCAATTTCTCGTCTTATGCCAATTTTACAATTTTTAGTCGTATAATAATAACAATCTACTAACAAACATGTTACCGAATCATAAATCTACGGAATTACGGTGTGAGATTACACACCTGATTATGGTAAGTATTAAACCTTCTTGATCGTCGGCACCTATGACAACATAATACTCAATTAACTCACATAAGAGGTTTTTCTTAATCCAAATCTAAATCAATGATCTAAATACTTACTCTCAATATTGTGACCTACCACGATTTGTTTATTATCACCGATGATGGTCCACAACCCGGTGGCAAATCTCGAACATCTGATACCGCTCTATGCTTGAATGTAGGAGTAGAATAGCAAATCCACTCCTTTGTTTTCTCCAACCGTTTTTCCTTTCAAAACGGTTCCACTTGCCTCTATAGGAAAAATCTCGGTTAGAACACTACTATAAGAAAAAAAGTAGTCGTTTAGGGATAAGATTTGGTTTACCTCTATTTTCAAAGGATCAACGATTGAGTAAGAACAAACAATAAATCCCTCTAATAATTGTTTAGTTAAAACTTTGGTCTGATTTGCATCATAAATGAGTAAAGATATTTCGAAAGATCCAAGAATAAACTCCTTACCTTAATGATGATGAATCTGATTTCTATCGATTGACTTATGGCTACGGATGAGAGAAGATTATGAGAATTGGCTTTCCCCTATAGCACTACACTAGAAGAAGAACATGATATAAGAGAGTAAGAGAGATATATTTTGATAAAGAAACAAAATGAAATATCAATTAGTGATGGACACACATATTCTGCTAGGAAGAAAAAGAAAATAAAAATGAAAAGAGGGGAATGAAGTCACTTGCCAATTCGGTCAAGAAGGGAATGCCCAATACAAAAGAAAAACAAATGAAGAAGAAGAGATTAGGTGTTGATAGGTTTGGCTAGTAAATAGAAAAGAGAAAAAGAGATAGAAAGAAGTGTTAGGAAGTTTCGGTTGATACAAAAATGAAAATGATCAAAATGGTCAAGATGATCAATATGAAATGAGTGTTTTGACAACAAGGGAAGAATGAGTATAGATGGATTGAGAGTTTGGCACATCATGGGAACAAGATGAACAAAAAATGCAATGAGAAATTTGGCCAAAATAAAGGAAGAGAGTTAGGAAGAGAAAACACCAATATGCTAAAAGAAAGTAGGCCTCACAAGCACAAAATTTGCCAAATGACTAATGAAAAATTCGGCTACCCAAAACCCCCTCACAAACCGTATATCATCTTTACCAAAAGATGAACATTGATGAAATAAAATCTTTCCAAAACACCTTCCACAGTATAGGCCAACATGTTCCCTTCTCTTTCCTTTTCTTTCATTTCATTCCTTGTTTTTCCCTTGTTTTACTTCTTACCATATTCCCTTAGCCATCTTTCCATGATTAAAAAGTCTCTTTTACCAAAAATACTATCATGGCCGACACTTAGGGAAGGAACACAAAAATAAATCCCAAAATTTGCACTAGGTGGGATTCGAAATCCACCCCCAGGCCCATACATGCAATGCCACACCACTCCTCTACTAGCTTCACTTGTGCTAGAAAAAGGCACACTTATTTCCTTAAGCCTTGATGCCACTTACCTTTTCTCCTTAAAGTGCTTAAACACAAAAACTTTTACTAAGGCCCAACTCAACCCCGAGCCTTCTCAAGACTTAAAACATACACAATTAATATTTTAATCTATCCTAACACATGATATAACACTAAACATAAATTTTCGAATTCTAGGAGTTACAATTCTACCCCCTTAAAGAAATTTCCGCCTCAAAATTTACTTGATTAGAAGAGATGAGGATATTGTTGTCGTATCAAGTCCTATGGCTCCCATGTAGCTTCCTCTATCCTATGATTATGGATTTATCGAAATGCCACTATGGGCCAATTTATTGAAATGCCCCTATAGGCCGATTTATCAAAATGCCCCTATGGGTCGAATTGTTAAAATGCTTTAGTTGGTCGAATTACGAAGTTCTTTAATGGGCCGATTCACCGTAATAAATTACTAGATTATTGATGGTTGTTCATATATGTGGATATTATGTTTTATTATGCATGTTTCATGTTACACATTGCATGGGATAGGAAAAATTGTATGAAGAGAAGTGTAGCCCAGTGGTTCTACCACAAAATCTGATAATGGCTCTGTGCCAACCTAAATATGGCTTTGTACCGTCGTGAATATGGCTTTGTGCCATCGTTAGTCAGTGGCATGGCCACAATAATTATATTTTATAAATGGCAGCTTGAATGCAAATTTGAGAGACTGGCAAGGTGGGTTGGCTTGATCCTCACAGGAGAGATTGGCTGGTCGGGGGAAAGATTGGCTGGATGGGTTGGGTTGCATTCATTTCTTTATTTATTACTTTGTAAATGGGCTTAGGCCCAAGATGTTGTAAAACTTGTTCAGGCATAGTGGATGACAGTAAGAGGATTATACACTGAGTTCTAGTAACTCACCCCTTTTCCTTAACCCTTGCAGGTAATACTCAGTGGTGTGGATTTGGACCATGGATGACTCAGTGGAGACCATACTTCAGAAATGGTGTTTTTGAACGTTAGATTTCTATTTATGGTTACTTTATTATTTTTACTATTTTGGGTTTTTATGTTGTAATAAGGCCTCTAGAATATTTTACCTTTGCATTATATTTGACGTATTTTATTTGAATTATCTGTAAAGGGGGATTTTCTAAAGGCATTACCAACGGTTTTCCAAAATTGATTAATAAATGAATTTTTATAAAAACTTTTACAAATGATTTAACTCGGACTTTCTTTCAAATTATCAATGACATTTTCAAAAATCACGGTTTTAAAAGTTCATTACCTTGATTTGTGATTTATTAAACAACCTCTCAAAAATAGTTGTATTTTATCAAATATTTACATCCAAACTTTGTTTTCTTAACCATAACCAAAATGACACTTATTTTGGTATAAATCACAAAGACTTTATACATTTTCCTCATGTGACATGTCAGTTTCGATTGTAACGCATGGGACGGGTTTGGGGTGTTATATTTTATTGTATTAGAGCCCAGATGCAAAACTCTGCTGTGGTTTTGGTTCAAAAGCCTATTCCCAAAGCTGTTTAAAATTTTATTTATACATACATGTTCTAAAGGAAGTATCGCACCACGAGTATCCGACACCAAGTCAAGTAAGTTTATGTTTTCATTTTATGATTATTATGATATGATGGTAGAAATACCCTAGAACTTTTAGCTTTAGGAGCTGAAACTATAGAGATTGAGACCTTAGGATATGTTTTACGAAAATGAATTTACTCCCTATATTTCATAAAACATTGTTTAATAATAATTGAATAATATACTGATTCATAAGACTTGTAATTAGATTAAATCGAATTAGCAAAATATGAGCGCTAGAGGATGTGGACGCGGTAGACGTGGCTGTGGTAGAGGCTGAGGTGCTAGAGTTATATCCAAAGAATTGGGACATATGCCAGAAACGGATGCCCCTGTGTCACCAGCGACTGAAGCTGGGTCACAAGATCATATGAGAGAGGACGACACTCTATCCAAGCAATGTTACGAGTTCTAGAAGGTGTTGCTAGTGCAAGAACTAGGTCGACAGCTCGTGGATTGATATCGAAGTGATTTAGATCGAATGGAGTTGAAGATTTTAGTGGTATTTTGGGTGTAGCCCCTAATGTAACGAAGTATAGGCTTGAAGCTATCGAGCGAATCATGGACAATCTGGATTGTACCGCCGAGCAGAAACTAAAAAGAGTGGTGTCTTTGTTGAGAAATGAAGCGTATCAGTGGTGGCTCACTGTTCGGGAAGGCACTCAGGCTGATCATATTACCTGGGAATTCTTCAAGATCGCATTTCAAGGGAAATACGTCGGGGCAAGCTATGTGGATGCCTGAAGGAAGGAATTCTTGAATCTGGTACAAGGAGGTAAATCTGTGGCATTATACGAGGCAAAAAATCTGCGTCTGAGTCGGTATGCCTAGGGAATAGTGCTGACTAATAATGAATGCTGTGTGTATTTTAAATATGGGTTACGTGATGAGTTACGGGTACTGATAGCCCCACAGAAGGCGAGGGATTTTGCTACACTTGTGGAAAAAGCTAAGATAGATGAGGAGGTTAAACACTCGGAGCAACAAAATCGAGACAAGGATAGAGGCAGGAATAAGAGAGACTCTGGGTATTTAGGTCCTATTAGAGGTTTTCAGAAAAGGCCCAGGAACGATGGACCAGTACGAGCGGGTGCTCCAACTGCTACCAATCAGTTACAGCCTTGTGCGGATTGTGGGAGACTTCACTCCAGTGAATGTTGGAAGAGAACTGGTGGTTGTTTTAGATGTGGTTCCAAGGAACATCAATTTAGGGATTGCCTCGGACGTACCGCTTCGCACTCGGGTGGTTCATAACTATTCTGCGACCAACTAGAGGCGCCAAGAATGTGAGAGGGCCGTGGGCCTGGTCGAGGTTGTAATGGTGTTGGAAGAGGTCAGGGTGCACCGGGTAGAGGTATCGATAATAGGGTAACACGGAGGTGAGGCAGCCAAGATTGGTTTATGCGGTCAGACGTCGAGAGGATGGCGATGCACTGGACGTCATAACTGGTACGTTCTTCATATTTGACGTACCTGTTACTACTTTGATAGATATTAGATCCAACCATTTGTATGTTGCATGTGCTGTGTTTGGAACTCTGAATATTAGATCTAAAATTTATGCTAGAGAAACCACTGTGATTAGCCCTTTCAAAAAATCGGTGATAGTAAATAAGTTGTTTAAGAATGTACCCTTAGAAATTCAGGGGGAAATTTTTCTGGCGGATTTGATGGAACTGCCATCCGGCGAGTTCGTTCTCATTTTGGGCATGGATTGGTTGGTGAAACACCGTGCAAACTTGGACTGTGCTGTAAAACAGATGGTATTAAGAACTTCAGAGGATAAGGAAGTGATGATGATTGGTGAAAGAAGAAACTATCTGTCTAATGTGCTATCTGCTTTAAAGGCAGAAAAGTTGGTGCGGAAGGGGTGTGGAGCGTTCATAGCCTTTATCATTACTTTGGATGCCAAAGAGTTATCGGTTGAGATTGTTACAATGGTGAAAGAGTTTTCAGACGTCTTTCTCGAGGAGCTTCTAGATTACCTCCGAATCGGGAGGTGGAGTTTGGTATTGAGCTATTGCCAGGAACTACTCCGGTGTCTTTTGCTCCTTATAGAATGGCAATGAAGGAGTTAGCGGAGCTTAAAGCTCCAATTCAGGAGTTGTTGGATCGTAGATTTATTCGACCAAGTGTGTCACCGTGGGGAGCGTTGGTTTTATTTGTTAAGAAGAAGGATTGGTCGATGTGTATGTGCATCGATTATAGGCAATTGAATAAGTTGACGATCAAGAATAAGTATTCGTTATTGAGGATCGATGATCTGTTCAATCAGCTGTGAGGAGCTTTAGTTTTCTCGAAGATAGACTTGAGATCAGGATATCACCAGGTTAAAGTCAAGGAGGCGAATGTTCATAAGACTGCGTTTCAAACTCGTTATGGGCATTATGAGTTCTTGGTGATGTCGTTCGGGTTGACTAATGCACCAACTGCATTTATGGACATGATGAATCGGGTCTCCAACCTTGTATAGACCGGTTTGTGGTGGTGTTCATAGATGACATCTTGGTGTACTCAAAGACTAAAGAAGAGCATGATTCACATCTTCGAGTAGTATTGCAGATTTTAAAGGAGAAGCAACAATATGCCAAATTTAGTAAGTGTGAAGTTTGGCTAAAAGAGGTAACCTTTCTAGGGCATGTTGTTTCTGCCGAAGGAATTAGAGTTGATCCCCGTAAGGTCGAGGTTGTATTAGATTGGAAGCCATCGAAGTTAGTGGCCAAAATTCAAAGTTTTCTAGGGTTGGCTGGATATTACAGGCATTTTGTTGAGGGGTTTTCGTTGATTGTGCACCCCTAACTAAACTATTGCGTAAGGGAGTACCGTTTGTGTGGTCAGATAAGCAGCAAGAGAGCTTTGAGAAATTGAAGAAGATTCTAACGGAAGCGCCAGTTTTGATTCAACCTGGGGCTGGTAAGGAGTTTATTGTCTATTGTGATGCGTCGCACACGAGCTTGGAATGTGTGTTGATGCAAGGGGAAAAGTGGTGGCTTATGCCTCATGTCAATTAAGGCCGCATGAGGTGAACTATCCAACTCATGATTTGGAGTTAGCTGCAGTGGTGTTTGTTATAAAGATTTGGATACACTATCTGTGCGGTGAGAAGTCAATCATTTATACGGATCATGAGAGTCTGAAGTATCTACTTACCCAGAAAGAGTTGAACTTAAGACAGCGGAGGTGGATAGAACTATTGAAAGATTATGACTTCTCAATAGAGTATCATCCAGGAAAAGCTAACGTAGTGGTAGATGCGTTGAGTCGTAAAGCGATATCAGATTTTAGAGCAATGTTTGCTCATCTCAGCCTTTATGAAGATGGTAGCCTGTTAGCAAAACTTCAGGTGAAGCCTGCATGGGAAAGCCAAATTAAGGAAAAGCAGTTCATAGATGAAGAGCTGGATTCTTGACTTCAGCAAGTGAAATGTGGTGAGATAGGGGATTTTGGATTGAATAGTGACAGAGTATTGTGTTTTCGCGGAAGAATTTGTATGCCCAGAGATTCAGAGTTGAGACAAATGATTCTGCAAGAGGCGCATAGTATCCCATATGATATGCACCCCGGAGGAAATAAGATGTACTGAGACCTCTATGAGCAGTATTGGTGGCCAGGGTTAAAACGGGAGGTTATTGACTTCGTGATGAAGTGTTTGACATGTCAACATGTAACATCCCAAAGTTGGGCCTAGTAGGATTGGGCCCAATGGGCCTTGGGGGTAATAGCGTTTAAAATTTTTAAGAACAAGAGAATGGTACTAAGGTAAGTTGGACCTATTAGGTGAGTGATTTTGGAAGGTTTGGGGCTTCTATGAAGTCCCGGGTTCAAGTTAGGCCTTAGGAAAAATTTTGGTTTTAGGTGAAAAAACATTGGGAGTTGGTAGGTAGGCTTTAAGAATAAAAAATGAGGACAAATGACAAGTGGATTGTATGGTGTAGTGGCAAAGTGATGCCACTTAAGAGGCAAGGGGGTGACGCCACAAGGAAGGAAGGAGGTTCAAGGTTCAAGTCTTGGTGCTTGCATTTTAGTTTTCTTTTTAAATGGATTTTTGAATTTGGCCATAGGACTTATATTCAGTTGCGCATGATTTTAGAAACAAGGAGCTAGTTAGTAAAGTGGCTAGTAGCGTGGGTTATGTTATAGGGAGCCTGGGTTCAAATCTCATGAGAAGCAAGGGAGTATTTATTTTGCTAAGATAAGGCGACAAGAGTTTGAGTTGGATTTAAACTCTGCTAGCGAAAATATCCCACATCGAAAAGATACAAAGAAGGAAGGTGAGAAGCTAGCTATATAAAGAGCATTCTAGGAGGAGAGAAAAGATACATTGGTGGGCGTTGGGCATAGGAGCTTTAGGAACGCGGTTTAGCAGCTTCAGAATTCCTATTAGGTGTGCAACTCTCTCTCTACTCTAGTTGTAGAGCGACAAATATCGAAATGCCAGTCACGGCAATCGTAGCCACATGGGCGTGCGAGCGCACATATGGGGGCTTCGACGCGATAGTTGAGGCCATCAGTAGTGTTCTTGTGGGTTGAGGCTTTTGGGCCACGATGGGCCGAAGTGGGCCAATGGGCCAGTGGGACCAATTGAATAAATTGTATGATGGTGTTGTATATAGTGAACTAGATTAGGTGAATTTTATATACGTGGCTAGATTTGTGCTCGGTGGGCCACACAAGCGTGTGGGGCCAAATGGGTCGAAATCAAGTTTAGGCCCAATAGTCCGGTAAAGACCAGAAATGGTAGCCGAGTCACTCGAGGCAACTTTAGGCCTTCAAAAAGGCCATTGTAGGTGCAAAATTATGAAAATACCCTTGGTGGGTAAATTACGAAAATACCCTTGATGGGTAAATTACTAAAATACCATTGGTAGGTAAATTATGAAAATACCCTTAGTTGGTAAATTACGAAAATACCTTCGATGGGTAAAATGACCGATACGCCCCTAAAGGGAAAAAATGATGAAAACGCCCCTACATGTTATATGATTATTCTTGTATGTGATTTATGATTGTTATCATATGATTATTATTGTATGTTGCATTCGTTTGTTATTATGTTGCATGGGGATGGGATTATTCGAAAGGGGAAGTGCAGATAGGATCACATGGTCGCTTGGCGACTGTGGATCCACCGAAGGCTTTTAGCCACCGAGCAGCTATGGTGCACCGGTAAGTTAGTGCCGCAACTGGTGCTACATAAAGAGTGTAGGTATGGGTGGGTCGATTAAATCCCCATAGGAGTGCAGGGTTGGACAGGAGACGGAGTGCAGGGTTGGTATGGGCATTAATGCATTGCATATGTGGTTTTATTTGAGATGGGCGCAGGCCTAGATAAATATGATTTGTGACATTTATGGGTTAAGGCCCAACTGAGGCTTTTATGGGCTAAGGGCCAATTGCCACCGTTACTGAAATGGGCTTCGGCCCAAACTATTGTGATTCATGTTCTTATTGATGAGGGTTATGGACACTGAGTTTTCGTAAACTCACACCCTCTTTTTAATTTTTTTCTCATGTAATCCTCAGTAAGAGGTTCGACGTGCTGGAGGACTCAGAGGTGGCCACACTACGAGCAGTTTTGGACTCTAGTATTTTTCTTATTTTTAACTTGGGTTAATATTTTGTAATAAGGCCTCCCTTAAATTTTGGTTTTAGTTTGGGATTTTTAGTTTATTATGTTTTAAATCTGTTAAACTTTGTATAATGATTTTCCAAAACAATATCTGCTTTTAAAATACCACGCTTTCGCGAATAGGTCGTAAACATCACGTTTTCATAGGTCAGTCATTTTAATTAAGTTTTCGCAACCAACAAAGTTTTTTTTGGTAATAACTTTTTAATAAATGTCAATTAATAATGGACAAACGCAATCTGGGACTTCACTTTTTAATATCAAGAAAGGTTTTCAAATGGAACCATGGTTTCTCGAAAAGTAACCCAATGTGACACGCCAGATTCAGGCCTAACTTCTAGGCCGGGATTAGGTGCTACATTTAGTGGTATCAGAGCCTAGTTTGCAAAATTCAACTGTGAGATAGGCTTTAGTGTTTATTTTAAAGATGCTTACAAATGATTTTGAAGTAGTTTTGAATGGTTTTTGTGTGGCACACCGAGTCTCCAGCGTCAGACCAAGAAAGTTCTCTTATCTGTTTTAAACTGTTATTGATGTAGGTAGATACTGGGCTTACTTTAGATGATAGACTATACTGAGGCCCGTATGAGACAAAAAACTATAGTGAGCTGGCAATTTTGAAAACAACTATTAACTATTACTTCCATAAAACATTTGTTTAATTACTGGAACTATGAGCTAAATTCATAAAATTTGTAATTCAGATAATACGCAAAGTGATAATGAGTGCTAGAAGGGGTACAAGAGGCCGCGATAGTGGTCGTGGAAGTGTTAGGGCTGGGTCTTCGGCATCAGACCACATGCCTGATGTCGACGCGAGAGAAGCACCGCCTTCATCGATAATCGAGGTAGAGTCGTTTGATCGAGCCGCTGGGGATGACGCACTATTGCAGGCAATGCTTCGTATTTTGGAAACAGTTATTGGGTCTGTTGAACCTAATACTGGTATTGGGGGTTGTGGGTTGATTACGGAATGGCTCCGATCCAATGGAGCTGAGAACTTCAAGGGAATTTCTGGGGTGACAGAATATTGGCTAGAAGCCACCGAAAGAATTATGGAGGATCTCGACTGCACGCCGGAACAAAAGTTAAAGGGTGTTGTGTCTTTGCTGAGGGATGAAGCCTACCAGTGGTGGCTTACGGTAAAAGAGGGTACCTTGTCTGATCGGTTGACCTGGGAATTCTTCAAGTCTACATTTCAAGGAAAGTATGTGGGCGCTAGCTATGTCGACGCTCGCAGGAAAAAATTTCTGATTCTGGTTCAAAGAGACAAGTCTGTGGCTAAGTACGAGGCAGAATTTTTATGACTTAGTCGGTATGCTCAGGGAATTGTGGCAATAGAGTACAAACATTGTGTTCGGTTTGAGGATGGCCTCAGGGATAATCTCTGAGTGTTGATAGCTCCACAGAGAGAGCAGGACTTTGCTGCATTAGTAGAGAAAGCTAAGATCGCCTAAGATGTGAAGCTATTAAGCGTCTAAATAGGGAAAAAGAAAGGAACAAAAATAAGAGGGAGTATGACTATTCCGATTCTGATCAGAGGTTTAAGAGAAGGTCTAGAGCAGATGGGCCAGTCAGAGCTAGACCCCCTGTTGCTGCTACTGGGTTACCACCTTGTGTTACTTATGGGAAGAGGCATGTGGTTGAGTGCTAGAAAAGGATAGGGGCTTGTCTGAGTTACGGCTCCATGGATCATTGTTTCAGAGAGTGTCCCAGAAGATCGGATTAGAGGTAGACTTTCGATGGGGGTGATGCACAGCCACTGAGGGGTGGACAACAGTCGTTAGAGCCCGTGGGCATGCAATGAATGGGAATGGTTTGGGACGTGGAGCTCCAGGTAGAGGTGCTGGTCGTGAGGAGCCGAGGCAGTCGGCATTTGTTTATACATCACGTCGTCGTAAGGACGAAGACGCTCCAGATGCGAATACTGGTATGTGCTTTACCCGTAATGGGTTATTTACCTAATTTACAATTAGGACTAGAGTACGCAGCAAAAGCACAGTGGTATATCCGGTATTGTACGGCTATGAGATAGTTGGAAATTTCGGGGATGAAATTTCTCTAAGAGGGGTAGATTTGTAACATCCCAAAGGTTGGCCTAATAGGATTGGGCCCAATGGGCCTTGTGGGTAGTAGCGTTTAAAATTTTTGAGAACAAGAGAATGGTACTAAGGCAAGTTGGACCTATTAGGTGAATGATTTTGGAAGGTTAGGGGGCTTCTATGAAGTCCCGGGTTCAAGTTAGGCCTTAGGAAAAATTTTGGTTTTAGGTGAAAGAAACCCTGGGAGTTGGTAGGTAGGCTTTAAGAATAAAATGTGGGGAAAAATGACAAGTGGAGTGTGTGGTATAGTGGTAAAGTGATGCCACTTAAGAGGCAAGGGGGTGACGCCACAAGGAAGGAAGGAGGTCCAAAGTTCAAGTCTTGGTGCTTGCATTTTAGTTTTCTTTTAAATGGATTTTTGAATTTTACCATAGGACTTATATTTAGTTGCGTATGATTTTAGAAACAAGGAGCTAGTTGGTAAAGTGGCTAGCAGCGTGGGTTATGTTATAGGGGAGCTTAGGTTCGAATCTCATGAGAAGCAAGATAGTATTTATTTTGCTAAGATGGGGCGACAAGAGTTTGAGTTGGATTTAAACTCTGCTAGCGGAAAGATCCCACATCAGAAAGATACAAAGAAGGAAGGTGAGAAGCTAATTATATAAAGAGCATTCTAGGAGGAGAGGAAAGATACCTTGGTGGGTGTTGGGCATAGGAGCTTTGGGAGCGCGGTTTAGCAGCTTCAGAATTCCTATTAGGTGTGCAACTCTCTCTCTACTCTAGTTGTATAGAGCGGTAAATGCCGAAGTACCGGTCACGGCAATAGTAGCCTCATGGGCGTTCGAGCGCATGTGTGGGGGCTTCGACGCGATAGTTGAGGCCATCAGTAGTGTTCTTGTGGGTTGAGGCTGTTGGGCCACGATGGGCCGAAGTGGGCCCAATTGAATAAAATGTATGATGGTGTAGTATATAGTGAACTAGACTATGTGAATTTTTATACGTGGCCAGATTTATGCTAGGTGGGCCACACAAGCGGGTGGGCCCAAATGGGCCGAAATTGAGTTTAGGCCCAATAGTCCGGTAAAGACCGAAAATGGTAGCCGAGTTGCTCGGGGCAACTTTGGGCTTCAAAAAGGCCATTGCAGGTGTAAAATTACGAAAATACCCTTGGTGGGTAAATTACAAAAATACCCTTGGTGGGTAAATTACAAAAATACCCTTGGTGGGTAAGTTACAAAAATAACCTTGGTAGGTAAATTACGAAAATACCCTTGGTAGGTAAATTATGAAAATACCCTTGGTTGGTAAATTACGAAAATACCCTCAATGGGTAAAATGATCGATAAGCCCCTAGAGGGAAAAAATGACGAAAACGCCCCTACATGTTATATGATTATTCTTGTATGTGATTTATGATTGTTATCGTATGATTATTATTGTATGTTGTATTCATGTGTTATTATGTTGCATGGGGATAGGATTATTCGAAAGGGGAAGTGCAGATAGGATCGCATGGTCGCTTGACGACTGTGGATCCAACGAAGGCTTTTAACCACCGAGCAGCTATGTTGCACCGATATTTAGTGTCGCAACCGGTGCTATATAATGAGTGTAGGGATGGGTGGGTCGATTAAATCCCCACATGAGTGCAGGGTTGGATAGGAGACAGAGTGCAGGGTTGGTATGGGCATTAATACATTGCATATGTGGTTTATTTGAGATGGGCTCAGGCCCAGATAAATATGATTTGTGACATTTATGGGTTAAGGCCCAACTGAGGCTTTTATGGACTAAGGCCCAATTGCCACCGTTACTGAAATGGGCTTTGGCCCAAACTGTTGTGATTCATGTTCTTATTGACGAGGGTTATGCACACTGAGTTTTCATGAACTCGCACCCTCTTTTTAATATTTTTTTCTCAGGTAATCCTCAGTAAGCAGTTCGACGTGCTGGAGGACTCGGAGGTGGCCACACTACGAGTAGTTTTGGACTCTAGTATTTTACTTATTTTTAACTTGGGTTAATATTTTGTAATAAGGCCTCTCTTAAATTCTAGTTTTAGTTTTGGATTTTTAGTTTATTATGTTTTAAATCAGCTAAACTTTGTATCACGATTTTCCAAAACAATATCTGCTTTCAAAATACTACGCTTTCGCGAATAGGTCATAAACATCATGTTTTCATAAGTCAGTCATTTTAATTAAGTTTCCGCGAACAACAAAGTTTTTTTTGGTAATAACTTTTTAATAAATGTAGATTAATAACGGACAAACACAATCTGGGACTTTAGTTTTTAATATCAAGAAAGGTTTTCAAATGGAACCATGGTTTCTCCAAAAGCACCCCAATGTGACATGCCAGATTCGGGCCTAACTTCTGGGCTGGGTTTGGGGTGTTACACAACAGGTGAAGGTGGAGCATCAACCGCCGTCAGGGTTGCTACGACCAGTGAAAATTCCATTATGGAAATGGGAAAAGATAGCGATGGATTTTGTTAGTGGGTTACCTTTAACGCCTACTAAAAAAGATTCAGTATGGGTGATAGTGGATCGGTTAACGAAGACTGCTCATTTCCTACCTCGTCGTACGGATTATTCATTGCAGAAGTTGGCGAAGTTGTATGTAGCAGAGATCATGAGGTTACATGGAGTACCATTGTCTATTATATCGGATAGGGACCCTAGGTTTACATCACGGTTTTGGAAGGCTTTACATGAAGCTTTGTGTACAAGGTTAAATTTCAGCACGGCATTTCATCCGCAGACAGATGGTCAGTCAGAGAGAGTAATCCAAATTTTAGAAGATATGTTAAAGGGCTATGTGATCGATTTCAGGGGTAGTTGGGAAGATTTTCTACAATTGGCAGAGTTTGCATACAACAATAGCTATCAATCCAGCATTTAGATGGCACCCTACGAGGCATTGTATGGTCATATGTGTCGTACTCTTACTTGCTAGACTAAGTTAGGGGAACGACAGTTATTGGGTCTTGAGTTGATCTCGGAGACGGAGGAACAAGTTAAGGTAATTTGGGCTCGGTTAAAAGAAGCTTCGGATAGACAAAAATCGTACGCGGATCTGAAGCATAAGGATATAGAATTTTGCGGTGGGTGATCAAGTTTTTTTGAAGGTCTCACCTTGGAATAAGATCTTTAGATTTGGACGAAAGGGCAAGTTGAGCCCTAGGTTCATCGGACCCTACCGTGTACTGAAACGTGTTGGGCCAGTGGCTTATCAGCTTGAGTTACCTTCGGAGTTAAGTCAGATACATAGTGTATTCCATGTCTCTATGTTAAGGCGTTATCGTTCGGATCCATCTCATGTTGTACAGGTAGAGGAAGTTGAGTTAATACCTGAATTATCTTTTGAAGAGGAACTATTACAGATTTTAGATCGGGACGTTAAGGTGCTGAGAAGGAAGTTGGTACCGTTAGTCAAAGTATCGGCCCATAGGGGTATTTCGATAAATTGGCCCATAGGGGTATTTTAGTAATTTTAACAATTTTAATAACGATTTCGACAGATCTTTCATAAAATAATGTACTTTAAGCCAATTTCTCATCTTATGCCAATTTTACGATTTTTAGTCGTATAATAATAACAATCTACTAACAAACATGTTACCGAATCATAAATCTACGGAATTATGGTGTGAGATTACACACCTGATTACGATAAGTATTAAACCCTCTTGATCGTCGACACCTATGACAACATAATACTCGATTAACTCACATAAGAGGTTTTTCTTAATCCAAATCTAAGTCAACAATCTAAATACTTACTCTTAATATTGTGAACTACTACGATTTGTTTATTCTCACCAGATGATGGTCCACAACTCGGTAGGAAATCTCGAACCGCCAATACTGCTCTACGCTTGAACTTAAGAGTAGGAATAGAAAATCCACTCATTTTGTGTTCCCCAATCATTTTTCCTTTCAAAATGGTTCCACTTGCCTCCATAGGGAAAATATCGATTAGAACACTACTATGAGAAAAAAGTAGTCGTTTAGGGATAAGATTCGACTTACCTCTATTTTCGAAGGATCAACGATTGAATAAGAACGAACGATAAATCCCTATAATAACCGCTTAGTCAAAACTTTGGTTTGATTTGCATCATAAACAAGGAAAGATATTTGAAAGATCCAAGAATAAACTCCTTACCTTAACGATGATGAATCCGACTTCTATCGATTGACTTATTGCTACGGATGAGAGAAGATTATGAGAATCGACTTTCCTCTATAACACTACACTAGAAGAAGAACATGATATAAGAGAGTAAGAGAGATATATTTTGATAAAGAAACAAAGTGAAATACCGATTAGTGATGGACACACATATTTGGCTAGGAAGAAAAAGAAAATAAAGATGAAAATAGGGGAATAAAGTCACTTACGAATTCGGTCAAGAAGGGAGTGTCCAATACAAAAGAAAAAGAAATGAAGAAGAAGAGATTAGGTGTTTATAGGTTCGGCTAGTGAAGAGAAAAGAGAAAAAGAGATAGAAAGAAGTGTCAGGAAGTTTCGGTTGACACAAAAATGAAAATGATCGAAATGGTCAAGATCATCAATATGAAATGGGTGTTTCGGAAACAAAGGAAGAATGAGTATAGATGGATTTAGAGTTTCAGCACATCAAGGGAACAAGATGAACAAAAATGCAATGAGAAATTTGGCCAAAGCAAAGGAAGAGGGTTGGGAAGAGAAAACACCAATATGCTAAAGTAAAGTAGGCCTCACAAGCACAAAATTTTCCAAATGACTAATAAAAAATTCGGCTACCCAAAACCCCCTCCCAAACCGTGTATCATCTTTACCAAAAGATGAACATTGACCAAATAAAATCTTTCCAAAACACCTTCCACACTATAGGCCAACATGTTCCCTTCTCTTTCCTTTTCTTTCATTTCATTCCTTGTTTTTCCTTTGTTTTCCTCCTTAACATATTCCCTTAGCCATCTTTCCATAAATAAAAAGTCTCTAAAACACCCCAAACCCGGTCTATGCTTTAAGATCAGATTTGACATGTCACACGAATTGAACATACGTATAGTATTTTAAAGATTCAAAGAAAACGGATTTTCAAAAAGATTTTGAAAAGGTGTTTATTGAAAACTGAGGTTGATTGTTAAATCTAATAATTTGAGACGTAAAAATTTATAATTTAAAAACCTAAGAAAAATTTATTTAATGTTCTGAGAATTTAAGAGAGTTCGAAGAAATTTTGAAAATAAAGATTTTAAAAGAATTGTTACAAAGAAACTTTCGAGTTAAAATATTTAAGAATGAAAACCCTTTTTGCACATTTATTTACGGAAAACATTTATTTCTATTTTAGAAAAATAAAATCCCACTTACGTACTTTAAAGCATATCATAGAATCCATCCATAGGTAAAACATCCATAAAATTTAACCAGAGGCCTTATTACAACATAACTTAAATAGAAAATATTAAAAGTACTTTAAAGAAATCTGAAATTTAAATAACCCATTATTCGTAGTATGGTCTCCACTGAGTGATCCCCGACCCAAGCCTCCGTCACTGATCATTACCTGAGAAGGGTAAAGAAAACGGGGTGAGTTACTTAAAACTCAGTGTGTAACTCACTTACCATAGTCCACTGGGCCATTACCATATAACAATTTAACATGTATAGAATGCATGTGATATGCAATTCCCAAAACCAAATCTAAATTTCCATCCGCTACACACCACCCGTACCAACCAGAACACTTGTGGGGAGCTTTAGTCACCCACCCCGCCAACACACCAAACTGGGCATTAAGCCATATATCAAACTGGGCATAAAGCCATATATCAAACTGGGCATAAAGCTATATCTCAAACTGGGCATAAAGCCATATATCAAACTGGGCATAAAGCCATATATCAAATTGAGCATAAAGCCATATATCAAACTGGGCATAAAGAGATCAAAATTTCATAGCAAAGCTACCAGAACTTCTCTTCATCAAAATAGCCCAACCCATGCAATCATGTATATAATATGCATAACAATACATTCATAAAATTATTCCAACATAAGGCCCATTATAAAAGTTATTACAATTTGGCCCATTTCACATTTTTGCCCACATAATCTCATATCACATTTGGCCCATTTAGCAAATATCACATATGGCCCATTTATCAAATATCACATATGGCCCATTTATGAAAATCACATATGGCCCATTTATCAAATATCACATGTGGCCCATTTATCAAATATCACATATGGCCCATTTATCAAATATCACATATGGCCCATTAATCAAATATCACATATGGCCCATTAAGTCACTTTTATCGATTTAGCCCATTAAGGGAAATTTCGTAATTTTCACAATCTTAATACTGATTTCATAGTTTTTACCATTAAAGTGTTAAATATACCAATTTACCTGATTTCATCAACTTTGCGATTTTAATCTAGCTATTAATACGATGTGGTTATCTAACCCGCGAGATTCGGTGTGAGATTACACACCTGATTACGGTGAGCTCTACACTTTCCTGATGGTCGACACCTAGAAATGTTATAACGTTCGATTAGAACACTTAACACTTAAAATAAATCTATTCTAAGATAAGCAATCTAGATTTTTACCCTCGAAAACTCGAACAACAACTATTTGTCAGTTCTTCCCGGTTGACGGTTCACAACTCGGTGGAAAATCCCAGATCGTCGGTGCTTCACGACTACGAACAACCTCGAATAATTGATTTTCATCGGATGAGGGTCCACAACTCGGTGGAAACTCTCGGATTGTCAAAACAGCCCTTCGCTTGATTCTAGAGGGAATAGCGAATTTGCCCCTCTTCTGATCACTATTCACCACCCTTTTTGATCCTATCTTGCTTGCCTCCATGACAAAAGAATATTAGTCCAACTAATATTTCAAAAATTAAGACGATTGATTTTAAGTGGGAAAATCGGCTTACCACGAAAACCTTACATTCAAAGGATGAAAATCAAGCGATGGCGTCCCTAAAGTAACATCGATTAGTAAACCTCATCATTAACGAAATAATTAGTAAAATAGAATCCTTGAGAAAAACCCTTACCTTAAAACTTTGGACCGAATCCTAGTGATTCACGATGATTTCGGACACTCCAAGTTCTGGCCTTCCACTAAGTTTCTATGATGGAGAAAAAATTTGAATGAGATATGGTGTGATAATGATCTCGATCCAAAAAGACCATCCCACATCAACATGTAAATCCAGCACAAAGGAAAAGAGAAAAAATAAAAATACTAAAGTATTATACTAGCCACTTACCGAGTGATCAAAGCGTGAAAGGAAAAGAATGAAATGATTTGAGAAGAAGATAAGTGTGGTAAAATATTCGGCTATGAAGAAAAAAATTGAAGGAGATGGTGTTAGCAACATTCGGCCATGGAGGAAAAGAAAAGGGAGAAAATGTTGGATAGATTTTGTAAGAAGAAGGAGATGAAATAAAGGTATAGGACAATTAGGTGTTTCGGTTTTGATTCATTTCAAGAATGAAAGATCAACAAAGAGAGGGGTTTGAGGCTAGAGAGCATTCGGCAATGGAGAAAGAAAAGAAAAAGAAAATGGCCTTCCAAGGTGTTATGGTTTCGGCACTAGGAAAAAATGACTTGAAAGAATAGGCAAAATAAGACCAAAATGATCAAAAATATGAATAAATAAAAGAAAACAAAAGATGCTTACCTAATGCTCAACGTGTATTCTGCTAGGGAGAGAAAAGATGAACAGAAAATATTTTGAGAGAAAACAAAAATGACGAAAAAGAAATGTACCCAACAAGCACCTATCCTTACTCAAAAGTCTTCAAAAATTCGGCCACCCCCCTTAGCCCCTAAAATTGTCCAAGTTCGTGGACACAAGGTCAAAGTACGGCCAATCCAAACTTTCCAAAACATCCTCCTTGTAAAGTGCCTTGTGTTCCCCCTACATACCATAACCTCATGATTCCCTACCTTAAGTTTACACTTGCCTTTTTCCCTTAGCCACCTTTTCAAAAAAATAAAGTCTAAGCTACCATAACTACTAGCTTGACCGACACTATATAGATGGGAAGCAAAAAATAAAAATTTCACATGCATAACAAGTGACTCGAGCCTCTTCCCTCAAGCAAACACTCATGGTACCATATCCCCTTTACTACTTGCTCATCTTATGCTAACTTAAACCTTTTAATTACCTTAAGCATTAAGGTTACTTGATCCACTTCAATAAAGTACTATTTACCAAAATTTATTCCAAAATCCAATTAAATCCCGAGCCTTCTCGAGACTATTAAAACACACACATTGAATCATTTCACTAGTTAAGCACCAAAATTATGCAACATATCGATTCTCAATCAATTTTTTTAGGATGTTACAATTCTAACCCCCTTTAAACAAAATTTCATCCTCAAAATTTACATGGTTAAAAGAGGTAAGGATATTGCTACCGAATCACGTCCTCAGGCTCTCAAGTAGCTTCCTCCGATCCGTGATTCTGCCAATGAACCTTTACTAACAGTACAGACTTCTTTCTCAGCACTTTAACATCTCGATCCTAATTTTTCACTAGTTCTACTTCGAATGAAAAGTCAGGTCTTAACTCAACTTCCTCTACCGGTACTATGTGAGACAGATCCGATCGATAATGCCTCAACATAGAGACATGGAAAACACTATGAATCTGACTCAACTCTGGAGGTAATTCAAGCTGATAAGCCACTGGTCCTACACGCTTCAACACACGGTACGGTTCGATGAACCTAGGGCTCAACTTGCCCTTCTTTCTAAATCTGAAGATCTTCTTCCAAGGCGAGACCTTTAAAAAAACTTGATCTCCCACTGGAAACTCAATGTCCTTGCGCTTTAGATCCGCATATGACTTTTGTCTATTTGAAGCTTCCTTTAACCGCACTCGAATCACCTTTACTTTTTCTTTCGTCTCTAATATCAATTTAGGACCCAAAAACTGTCGTTCCCCCAATTCAGTCCAACAAGTAGGGGTACCACATCTACGACCATATAATACTTCATAAGGTGCCATTTGGATACTGGATTAATAACTGTTGTTATACGCGAATTCTGAAAACGGTAGAAAATCCTCCCAACTACCTCTGAAGTCAATCACAAAACCCCTTAACATGTCATCCAAAATTTGGATTACTCTTTCCGACTGACTATCTGACTGAGGATGGAAAGCCGTGCTGAAGTTTAACTTTGTTCCCAAAGCCTCATGCAAAACTTTCCAAAACCGTGATGTAAACCTAGGGTCCCTGTCCGATATTATAGACACTGGTACCCCATGCAACCTCACGATCTCCGATACATACAACTTAGCCAACTTCTGCAGTGAGAAATCCGTATGAACTGGTAGAAAATGGGCAGTTTTCATCAACCGATCCACTATTACTCAGACAAAATCTTTCTTAGTAGGTGATAAGGGTAACCCACTAATAAAATCCATCATTATCCGTTCCTATTTCCATATTGGAATCTTCACCGGTTGTAGCAATACCGACGGCAATTGATGTTCCACCTTCACTTACTGACACATCAAGCACCTGCTCACAAAATTCGTAACCTCCCGCTTCAACCTTGGCCACCAATACTGCTATCGTAGATCTCGATGCATTTTATTTCCTCCGAGGTGCATAGCATAAGGGCTACTATGTGCCTCTCGCAGAATTATTTTTCTCAAATCCGAATCCATGGGCATACAAACTCTTCCACGAAAACACAGCACTCCATTCTTACTCATTCCAAAATCCCCTATTACACCACTTTCAACTTGTTGAATTAAGGGGCCCAACTTTTCATCTGATAATTGCTTCTCCTTGATCTGGCCTAACCACACAGGCTTCACCTAAAGTTCAGCTAGAAGACTAGCATCTTTATACAGACTGAGGTGAGCGAACATCACTCTCAAATTCGATATTACCTTATGACTCAACGCGTCTGCTACCACGTTAGCCTTTCCAGGATGATACTCGATTGAGAAGTCATAATCCTTTAACAGCTCTACCCACCTCCGTTGTCTTAAGTTCAACTCCTTTTGGGTATCGAGGTACTTAAGATTCTTATGGTCCGTATAAATGATCGACTTCTCACCATAAAGATAATGCCCCCAAAATTTTAAAGCAAAAACCACCGCAGCCAATTCCAAGTTATGAGTAGGATAATTGAATACGTGCGGCCTTAACTGACGAGATGCATAAGCCACCACCTTACCACCTTGCACAACACACATCCCAAGCTTGTGTGTGACGCATCGTAGTAAACAATAAACTCTTTTCTAGCCTCAAGTTGAATCAGTACTGGCACTTCCGTTAAAATCTTCTTTAATTTCTCGAAACTCTCTTATTGTTAATCTACCCACACAAACGGTACTCCCTTTCGCAACAGTTTAGTTAGGGCTACAGCAATCAACGAAAACCCCTCAACAAAGCGTCTATAATAGCTAGCCAAACCTAAGAAACTCTGAATCTCAGCCACTGACTTCGGTGGTTTCCAATCCAACACAACCTCTACCTTCCGAGGATCAACTCTGATTTCTTCGGCTGACACAACATGTCCCAAGAAATTCACTTCCTTTAGCCAAAATTCACACTTACTGAATTTGGTATCAAGTTACTTTTCTCGCAGTATTTGCAATAATATGCAAATGTGAGTCATGCTCTTCTTCATTCCTCGAATATACCAAGATATCATCTATGAACACCACTACGAACTGGTCTAGATAGGGTTGAAAGACTCGATTCATCATGTCCATAAATGGAGTTGGCGCATTGGTCAAACCAAACGGCATCACTAAAAACTCATAATGTCCATAACGAGTTCGGAATGCCATTTTATGAATATCTGTCTCTTTAACCTTGAGTTGGTGATAACCCGATCTCAAATCTATCTTGGAGAAAACTGAAGCTCCTCTCAACTGATCAAACAAGTCATCTATCCTCAGTAATGGATACCTATTCTTGGTCGTCAACTTATTCAACTGCCTATAATCAATGCACATACGCATCAACCCATCATTATTCTTGACAAACAAGACCGGTGCTCCCAACGGAGACACGCTCGGTCGAATAAATCCCCGATCCAACAATTTTTGAATTTGAGCCTTAAGCTCCGCTAACTCCTTCGACACCATTCTATAAGGAGAAATTGACATCGGAGCCGTTCCAGGCTAAAGCTCAATGCCAAACTCTACTTCCCGATCTAGAGGTAAACCTAGAAGTTCCTTGGGAAGACATCTGAATATTCTTTCACCGTTCTAACTTGGAAGTTCTTCGGGGAAGACATCTAAATATTATTTCACCGTTCTAACATCTTCCACCAATAATTCCTTGGCATCCAAAGCACTAATGAAGGCTAGGAATGCGCCACACCCTTTTCGTACCAACTTTTCTGCCTTTAAGGCAAATACCACATTTGCTAAATAGTTTCTCCGTTCGCCTATCATCACCACTTCTTTATCTTCCAAAGTCCTTATCGAAATCCGTTTTGCAGCACAATCCAAGTGCGCACAGTGCTTCACCAACCAGTCCATGCCCAAAATAAGGTCGAACTCGCCAAAAGGCAGTTCAATCAAATCCGCCAAAAATACTTCTCTTTGAATTTCTAAAGGCACATCTCTATACAATTTATTCACGATCACAGACTGTCCTAAAGGACTAATTACCGTCATCTCTCTATTGGTAATCTTAGATCTAATATTCTAATTTCCTAATATAGCACTAGCAACTTACGAGTGGGTAGACCCGATATCTATCAAAGCAGTAACAGGTACATCAAAGATGAAGAACATACCGGTTATCACATCAGGTGCATCGCCATCCTCCCGACATCTGACCGTATAGACTAGCCCTGGTTGTCTCGCCTTCATGTTACCTCTGAATCCATTACCTCTACCCGGTGCACCTTGACCTCATCCAGTTCCATTACCACCACGACCTGCTCTATGGCCCCTCGGTGGCTGTTGAGCGCTTCTAGCTGGCTGTGTATCAGGGTTATGAGCTTCTTGAGTCAGAGCAGTCCGTCGAAGGCAATTCTTAAACTGGTGGTCCTTAGAACCACATTTAAAACAACCACCGGTTTTCTTTCAACATTCCCGAGGTGTCGTCTTCCATAGTCAGCACATGATTTGATCTGGTTGGTAGCCATAGGTGCTCTAGCTTGAGTTGGCTCATCATTTCGAGGCCTCTTTTGGAACCTTTTAGTAGAACCCAAGTACTTAAAGTCCCTCTTGCCTCAGCCTCTTTCCCGATTCTGACGTTCAGAGTTCTTAGCTTCTTCAGCTATCTTGGCTTTCTCCACAAGCGTGGCAAAAGTCCTTTCCTGTTGCGGGGCTATCAGAACCCACAACTCATCATTTAGCCCATCTTCAAAGCGTACACAGCGCTCATGGTCAGTTGGTACTATTGTCCTAGCATAACGGCTCAAGCGTAGAAATTCTTCCTCGTAAGCTACCACCATCTTATTTCCTTGAACCAGATTTAGGAATTCCTTCCTCCGGGCATTCACATAACTTGCCCCTACATACTTTCCTTGGAAAGCAGCTTTGAAGAAATCCCAAGTAACACGTTCAGCCTGGGTGCCTTCTCGAACAGTAATCCACCATTGATACGCCTCGTCCCTCAAAAAGGACATAGCTCCTCTTAATTTCTGCTCGGCAGTACATTTCAGATCGTCCATAATCCGCTCCATAGCCTCGACCCAATATTCCACAACATTTGGGGCTACTCTAGAAATACCCCTAAAAGTCTCAACACCATTTGATCTGAGTCGCTCTGATATTGACCCACGAGCTACTGGCCCTGATCTAGCCCCAACAACCTTTTCCAAGACTCGTAACATTGCTTGAGACAAAGCAATGTCCTCCCTCATATGGTCATGGGATCCATTTTCTAACACAGGTGATGTCGGTGCATCCATTTCTGGCATATGTCCCAATGCCTCAGACACGACTCTAGCACCTCGGCCTCTACCACGACCATGTCTACCACGTCCACGTCCTTTAGCGCTCATATTGACTAATTCGGTTTAATATGATTACAAGTTTTATGAATTAGAATACTATTTCAGTGTTTATTAGAGATATTTTATGAGATATAAGAGATAGAGTTTGTTTTCGCAAACATATCCTATAGTCTCAATCTCTATAGTTTCAACACCTAAAACTAGAACTTCTAGACTGTTCCTATGATCATATCAGAATAATAATTATTCAGTATACAAATACTTACTTGACTTGGTGCCGGATGCTCTTGGTGCCATACTACCTTTAACACATAAATTTTATAAATTCAAAATAGTTTTAAACGAAAATTATTGTTGAACCCAAACCACAGCTGAGTGTTAAAACTGGCTCTGATACCATAAAATGAAACACTCCAAACACGGTCTATGCGTTAAGATCAGATTTGACATGTCACACGAATTGAACATACGTATAGTCTTTTAAAGATTCAAAGAAAACGGATTTTTAAAAAGATTTTGGAAAGGTGTTTATTGAAAACCAAGGTTGATTGTTAAATCTAATAATTTGAGACGTAAAAATTTATAATTTAAAAACCTAAGAAAAATTTATTTAATGTTCCGAGAATTTAAGAGAGTTTGAAGAAATTTTGAAAACAAAGATTTTAAAAGAATTGTTACAAAGAAACTTTCGAGTTAAAATATTTAAGAATGAAAACCCTTTTTGCACATTTATTTACGAAAAGCGTTTATTTTTATTTTAGAAAAATAAAATCCCACTTAAGTACTTTAAAGCATATCATAGAATCCATCCATAGGTAAAACATCCATAAAATTTAACCAGAGGCCTTATTACAACATAACGTAAATAGAAAATATTAAAAGTACTTTAAAGAAATCCGAAATTTAAATAACCCATTATTCGTAGTATGGTCTCCACTGAGTCATCCCCAGCCCAAGCCTCTATCACTGATCATTACCTGAAAAGGGTAAAGAAAATGGGGTGACTTACTTAGAACTCAGTGTGTAACTCACTTACTATAGTCCACTGGGCCAAAACCATTTAAGCATTTATTTGGGCCTGAGCCTATTACAAATATAACAATTTAACATGTATAGAATGCATGTGATGTGCAATTCCCAAAATCAAACCTAAATTTCCATCCACTACACACCACCCGTACCAACCAGCACACCTGTGGGGAGCTTTAGTCAACCACCCCGCCAACTCACCAAACTGGGCATAAAGCCATATATCAAACTGGGCATAAAGCCATATATCAAACTGAGCATAAAGCCATATATCAAACTGGGCATAAAGCCATATATCAAACTGGGCATAAAGCCATCAGAATTTTGTAGCAAATCTACCAGAACTTCTCTTCATCAAAATAGCCCAACCCATGCAATCATATATATAATATGCATAACAATCCATTCATATAATTTTTCCAACATAAGGCCCATTATAAAAGTTATTACAATCTGGCCCCTTTCACATTTTGGCCCACATAATCTCATATCACATTTGGCCCATTTAGCAAATATCACATATGGCCCATTTATCAAATATCACATATGGCCCATTTATCGAAATCACATATGGCCCATTTATCAAATATCACATATGGCCCATTAATCAAATATCACATATGGCCCATTAAGTCACTTTTATCGATTTAGCCCATTAAGGGCAATTTCATAATTTTCACAATCTTAATATCGATTTCATAGTTTTTACCATTAAAGTGTTAAATATACAATTTTACCCGATTTCATCAACTTTACGATTTTAATCTAGCTATTAATACGATGTGGTTATCTAACCCGCGAGATACGGTGTGAGATTACACACCTGATTATGGTGAGCTCTACACTTTCCTAATCGTCGACACCTAGAAATGTTATAACGCTCGATTAGAATACTTAACACTTAAAATAAATCTATTCCAAGATAAGCAGTCTAGATTTTTACCCTCGAAAACTTGAACAACAACTATTTGTCAGTTCTCCCCGGTTGACGGTTCACAACTCGGTGGAAAATCCCGGATAGTCGGTGCCTCACGACTACGAACAACCTCGAATAATTGATTTTCATCGGATGAGGGTCCATAGCCCGGTGGAAAATCTTGGATTGCTGAAACAGCCCATCGTTTGAATCTAGAGGGAATAGCGAATCCGCCCCTCTTTCGATCACAATTCACCACCCTTTTTGATCCTATCTTGCTTGCCTCCATTGACAAAAGAATATTAGTCCAACTAATATTTCAAAAATTAAGACGATTGATTTTAAGTGGCGAAATTGGCTTACCACGAAATCCTTACGTTCAAAGGATGAAAATCAAGCGATAGCATCCTTAAAGTAACATCGAGTAGTAAACCCCACCATTAACGAAATAATTAGTAAAATGGAATCGTTGATAGAAACCCTTACCTTAAAACTTTGGACCGAATCCTAGTGATCCACGATGATTTCAGACACTCCAAGTTCCGGCCTTCCACTAAGTTTCTATGATGGAGAAAAAGATTTGAATGAGATATGGTGTGATAATGATCTCGATCCAAAAAGACCATCCCACATCAACATGTAAATTCAGTACAATGGAAAAGGGAAAAAATAAAAATACTAAAGTATTATACTAGCCATTTACCGAGTGATCAAAGTGTGAGAAGAAAAGAATGAAATGATTTGAGAAGAAGATAAGTGTAGTAAAATATTCGGCTATAAAGAAAAAAATTGAAGGAGATGGTGTTAGCAACATTCGGCCATGGAGGAAAAGAAAAGGGAGAAAATGTTGGATAAAGTTTGTAAGAAGAATGAGATGAAATAAAGGTATAAGACAATTAGGTGTTTTGATTTTGATTCATTTCATGAATGAAAGATGAACAAAGAGAGGGGTTTGAGGCTAGAGAGCATTCGGCAATGGAGAAAGGAAAGAAAAAGAAAATGGCCTTCCAAGGTGTAATAGTTTTGACACTAGGAAGAAATGACTTGAAAGAATAGGCAAAATAAGACCAAAATGGTCAAAAATATGAATAACTAAAAGAAAACAAAAGATGCTTACCTAATGATCAACGTGCATTAGACTAGGGAGAGAAAAGATGAAGAGAAAATGTTTTGAGAGAAAACAAAAAATGACCGAAAAGAAATGTGCCCAACAAGAACCTATCCTTACTCAAAAGTCTTCAAAAATTTGGCCATGCCCCCTTAGACCCTAAAACCATCCAAGTTCATGGACACAAGGTTAAAGTTTGGCCAATCCAAACTTTCCATTACATCCTCCTTGTAAAGTGTCTTGTGTTCCCCCTACATACCATAACCTCATGATTCCCTACCTTAAGTTTACACTTGCCTTTTTCCCTTAGCCACCTTTCCAAAAAAATAAAGTCTAAGCTACCATAAATACTATCTTGACCGACACTATAAAGATGGGAAGCAAAAAATAAAATTTTCACATGCATAACAAGGGATTTGAACCTTTTCCCTCAAGCAAACACTCATGGCGCCATATCCTCTTTACTACTTGCTCATCTTATGCTAACTTAAACCTCTTAATTACCTTAAGCATTAAGGTTACTTGATCCACTTCAATAAAGTACTATTTACCAAAATTTATTCCAAAATCCAATTAAATCCTGAGCCTTCTCGAGACTATTAAAACACACACATTAAATCACTTCACTAGCTAAGCACCAAAATTATGCAACATATCGATTCTTAATCAATTTTTTTTAGGATGTTACAGCCTCCTTTACCAAAAAAACTATCATGGCCGACACTTAGGGAAGGAACACAAAAATAAATCCCAAAATTTACACTAGGTGGGATTCGAACTCCACCCCTCAAACCCATACATGCAACGCCACACCACTGCTCTACTAGCTTCACTTGTGCTAGTAAATACACACTTATTTTCATAAGCGTTGATGCCACTTACCTTCTCTCCTCAAAAGTGCTTAAACACAAAATTTTTTACTAAGGCCCAACTCAACCCCGAGCCTTCTTAGGACTTTTAAACATACACAATTAATATTTTAAACTAGCCTAACACATGATATAACACTAAACATAAATTCACGAATTCTAGGATGTTACAGAATCCACCTAGACTTCACTTATTATCTAACACTGAGCCATACGATTTATTCACTTGACTTGATCCGTAAGACTCCGTAACATATATGAAACCCTCTCTCGAGGTAAATAACTTCCAACCCTAGGTTAATTAACGAAAATATCTTTCTTGCTTAATAACCCCCTATAATAGCAATAAATCAAACTATGGACTCCCATATTTGGTTTCACCCTAATTCGGCAAAATCTCGTTACCCTATCTCTAGGCGCGCGAATGACTCCGCTTAATTATGCTAGATCTATTCTTAGGCAGGGTCTATTCCTCCTCCACCTAAGAACATCTGACTTGAATTAATATCCCGAAGACATTAACACAAGAATTAAGCACACATAATTAAGAAAAAATCAAGTATTTATCATATAATTCAGAAGACAATAATAAGATTCATCTAGGTTTCATCCCCTTCAGGTATATGAAGGGTTTAGTTCATAACAAATAAAGAAAACAACTCAAGAGAAAAGATAAAACAAAACATAAGAAATCCCTAAAACCCCCTGAAGGAATTAAAGGAGAGATCTGTTGTCTTGAGTAGAATTCTGACTTCTTGAGATGGATCAACTGGCTATCTTCAAGTGATTCCCACAAAAGTTTGGCTTCTGCCGAATTCTGAATGTCTCGGCCTCCACTCCACCCTCCTTTCTTCAGGTTATACTTAGGGTGTTTTTATAGACTTTTCAAATACTTTACTTGGCCTCTAAGTCTCCCAATTCAAGTATACTTCCTACTAGGTGTTTGAACAGGCTTTGGAATGTGTTTCTTTGGCTCAAAGTATCCAAATTCGAGTACAATTCCTCTTTTCCACGACAGAGGCATGGCCATGACACACGCCTGTGTAAATCATTTTCAGGCCGTGTCTTGATTCTGCCGATTGGGGCATGGCCGTGTAAATCGTGGTATGGCCGTGTGAAGTAATTGTCGAGGCACGTTCGTATGGCTTGAAGTCCAGGCCGTGTCGATTTCTACTTTGGCCAAAATTGGCCCATTTTAAGCCTATTTCTCATTCTTTTCGTCCTCGGGTGCTTTCCTGAGCATAAAACATGAAAAGAAAGGATTAAGAACACCTTTTTACATAAATCAAGGGCTAAATCATCCAGAGGCATGTTAAATATAGGGTTAAAATATGTTACTTTTACAGTTTATCATTAACTTGTTGTACTAATGAGGTGTATTAGATAAACTTTTTGATTAAATGATATATGTGAGCTTTGGCATGTAGTAGGGTCAAAAGATTATTTTAGCATTTTGGCTTGTTTTGAATTATGCCAAGATTGTGGAGATTAATGTTGTTGGTTGTGGTATGTATATAAGGATGTAAATATGTGAATTTGGACCCTTATGCATGTTTGCTTAATAGTGTATATCTTATGCTAGAATTTCATATTCTTGAATGGTTATTTGGTATGATTGATATAGGTATAAGTTAGAAACTTGTAATGTTGAATGAGATTAAATTTGATTTGTACTTGTGGTGCCTTTTGTTAACATATTGGTTATGTATTAAAAAAATGGTTGATCTGGTATGTTTTGAAGTGTGTTTGATGGTGTTTTTGTCATATGAATGCATGTGGGAATGGTGTATCTTGGTGTGCAAGAATTGGGTATGTGATGGCTTGTTTTTGGGGTTAAAAATAGAGCATACGATCTAGGACATGGGCTATCACACGACCACTACACATAGTCGTGTGTCATTTATATTTTAGGTACATGTTTAACATGGCCGTGTGTCTCAAAACAGTTTGTCACATGGTCTGGTACAAGACCTGTGACACGGCAGTGCGACCCTTTTCCTAATGCACACACGGGCGGTCATACGGGCTGGAACATATTCGTGTGTCCCTTCTTCGAATATCCACACGGTTTGGGCTATGACACACGGTCATGTGACCCCTATTTCCAAAACTTTTAAGTATTTTCAAAATTTTCTGTTTTGTTTCAAATTGATCTCAAAATGTTCCTAAAATTGTTTTTAGGGCCCCGTAAAGTTGATTTAAGGCCCGTAAGTGTGTTGTACGTTATAAATGGAATGTTTAAATGATTGTTATAATTACAATTGAAGAAATGTCCTATTTGAAACCAAATGTTTTGAATGTTCTGAATTGTACTGTAATACTACGTAACTCTAATCTGACGACGAAAATGGATTAGGTGTGTTCCAAATTGTCCTCTTTTAAATATAGAGTTTTTGACCTTCCACTTAATAATGCCCACCACAAAGGTCGGTCCAATTATTATTTGATCGCAAGTGATTTCTTCTTTCTTTTAGGAAATCTCCTTAATGAAATCAACATAACAATCCTACCGTGGGGTGGTCCACTTTCCATGGCATCACAAGAAACCATTGATGGAGGCCGTAGGTATTATTTACGGAACTTCTCCCACTCAATATTTTTAAAACATGCAAGGTTTTTAATTTTCAATTTCAATCATGAATGATTAATATATGCATGACAAGTACATCTAAAATTTATTCCTAAATTATATGGCATGCTTATCTCATATATGCATGACATGCTATGACAAGTTTATAATATTCACATTAATTTATTCATAAAATCAATAATATTTATTTTCCACAATTTTTCTTTTAAAGGAAAAAATTGAAGAAATGAATGTGAACCGTGCACCAGGTAGGGTCCCAAGAAAGGGAGATTAGTCACATTTGACTATTTAAAAACCAAGCCTTTCCTTTCCAGAGCCAATCCTAGACATGCACCTTCTCATTCCCACACTTTTCACGACAATCGAATAACCTAAATAAGTGAATGGAACAATACATCACATGTACTTTCCCATTACCACACTTCTTATCTTTAATCGATCATCTGTGGATCATCGCATACATATATCACAATTATATTTTTAAAAAGTACTAAACAAATATATAAAAAGATGGGCAATTAAAATAAAATTCCCAGCCAAGGTTTCCATGGTTTTATTTGTAGAAAATAAATGAAAACCAAAAATTACATTTTTTCACCACAAGGCATCCCCTGTGTCTTCAACCGCCATTGCTCCATCTTCTCCTCATCATGGACTCCTTTTGGGAAAAATTACATTTAATTCTTATGTTCGTTTCCAGATCACAAGAATTCTATATAAAAAAAATAATCCTATGGTGATTATTGTCCACAATATATTTCCTATGAACCACAAACCTGGCAAAAAAAAAAATAACAATTATATAACAATTACATAATATCACATTCATTCCCATATATTCCCCTAAACATGAAAATAATTACAAGAATGACACATCTTATAAAATACCAATGAAACAAGATGAAAAGAGAGATTTGGTCCCGGTCTACACTATAAACATTTCACAACCTGACTATTAATACCATTTTTTTTTGAAAAAATCCCGATTTGGAAACAATTTTCTTGCACAACAAAAAATTCAAATTTTGAAGACCAACCTAGTTTGTGATATTTATAGTAATAAACCCTAACAAAATTCATACATGTGTTTTCATCTTCGTGGACATTCATTGTTCCTAACTTTTGACCAAAATGAAATGCTTAGACTGTGGCTCGAACAATTGAATCGAAACACAGAACTAGAAAAAGTTTTCTTGCTTTTATTTAGGGTGAGAATGAAAATTCTCTCTTCTTAATAGAACTAGTAGATTTGTTATTCTAAATCTCTCTATTTTTTGAAAAAGTAATGATCTCTTAAAGTTGTGTTTTTATGCCCTACTAGTGCCATATATTTATAAGAAAAGAAGAAGGAACCCTTATTGAGTTGTAATGGTTTGCTTCAAATAGAAAAATAACTTCCTAGTTAGAGTAGGAGTGGGGTGAATGGCATACCCTAATAATCCTACTAGGGTTGTCATCCCCTTCATGTTATATGAGGGGTTTTGGGCCTCTCACACATTGGGTCCAATTACGAGTACTTCTTGAGACTATCGACCCAATACTCTATAATGTGATCCAACTGAATTCATTTTTTTCCCAATATAAATTTTAATATTTTATATTAAATAATTTTATCATCTCTATTTTAGTAAAATTTTGATGAAATTAACCCCGATAAAATTTTGACAATTTTACCCCTGTTAAAATCATGAAAAAATATATTTAATATTTCACAACTCAGCATGGTCACTGCCACACCCCAATCTGGGGGCTAAAATTTTTTTTCGAGTTAGATGGTTGTGTTGGAAATCTATTTGTTGTTGTTTGAGCCTTTGTTTAAAGCCAGGTTCGCTTAGTATTTTGGAAACTCTAAGGTAGTCAAACCTTGAAGCTTGGAGTAGTTGGTTAAGAGACTCTTAATGCTACAAGAGGTCATGAGTTTAATTCTAATTGGTGTCGCACATCTTATTAGTTCTTTTCTCTTGTTCCTATTCAATCTTTTCACATCCTAACTTATATTTGTTGTGAGCACTTAGACAATAAAATGAGCTATAGGCTACTACTTAAGAACATCCATACTTTCCCTTAGGATCCAAGTTTGATTCCCTTCTCCTATTTTATTTTATTTTTTTTTAGAACTAATATCTTGGTCAAACACCTTTGCCACCCAAATTTTGTTACCATGCAAGGGAGATTCTTTCCTCCTTACCTTTCTTATCCCATTTTTTCTCTCCCATTGGTCCCCTTCCTTTCCATTTCTTTCTCATGTTTCACTCCGTTCCTTTTTCCTTTCTGTTTGACTTGCTAGCCATCCCATGTAGCTTATCAAAGGAATTCATGTTTTTTTTCTCTATCTTTTGTCTCCTATTTTGTTTTCTCTCCTCCTCCATTTGAGCCAACATAGTTCTTTGTTGTTTCACCTTAATCACCTTTAGCCACCACCACTCAACCGCTCCACCCATCAACCACCACCGTACCACCATTTCATGTCCTTCTTCTTTCCTTGCCCACCACCATCGAATTGTCGCCGCCATTCCACCACCACCATTTCATTTTTCTCTAATTATTTCACTTTTACTTTATATCTTCCAAAATCCTCATCCCAGTATATAGATTCATCAGATTTGATTGTGATTGGTAAAGAGTAAGTGTATTCTTTTTGGGTTTGAAATATTGATATTTCAAAGCTTTAACCGAACCTATCAATTATGCTAATCGATCTTAATATGTATGTCATGTGTGTTATTGGTTTAGATCTATTGATCGGTGATTGAGGTGAATGATTATTTCGAAATAGGAAATCAAATACTTTTCTTTGCTTTTGGCCGAATCTAACATGGTGATTTTGTGTGCTTCGTTTGTTCAAGTTCAGATCGGAATATTGTGGACTAGATATATTATTAATTGAATGTGAAAAATAAGGTGTGAGTCCTAACTAATAATGTTTGTGTAAATGGAAGATTATATTCCCATGTTTTATCAATTTGACCAAATGTGGAAAGTGTTATTGTGATTAACCGATTAATTCAAGTGGTGTTCAAACATAACCATGTTTCCTTAATGTGGTCGAATGTGCCGATAATCTTTTATCGTTACCAATACTCTGAAAGCATGGTAACACATGCCTACTATTTTCGTTACACTGAACACATATATGCTAGTACTGTTACCGAACTAATTTTGATACTATTACCATATTGATTTTGATACTGTTACCGAACCAATTTTGATACTATTATCAAACTGATTTTCATACTACTACTGAACTGATTTTGATATTGTTACCAAACTGATTATGATACTGTTACCAATCTGATTTTTTATACTAATACCAAGCTAATTTTGATACTGAAATGCATGAAATGCCTTTTTGCATCGTAATCTATCGTAATTAGATGTAGCAGATTAAACTAGTTTTTGTACTTAAGGAGCTTGAATACAATCACTTTTATTATGTTTTAGTTAAGTTGTTTATATTTTAGTTTAAATTCAATTAAAAGTTTGTTTTGAGCCTTTTATTGACCTTAGGAGCCAAATGAGGCCTAAGGGCTAGCTAACATACTTAGTAAGTGTGCAAGAGACCATTCAAAGGTATAAGAACTAAAAGCTGGCCACTGTGTTGCAACACGAGGAGTGTGATGTTGCAACATAGGGAGTAGAATGCCAGAATGGCTATATTTCCTTTGGAGTTGCAACACAACCATGGGATGGTGCGACACACTCTTGAAGTTATGCCTGAACCATGCATACTACCTTTGATGTCGCGACATAGTCACTATGGTGGCACGACACCGACCTTATATAGGAAACACTTTTGAAACCACATTTCCTAGTTCCCAAAACATAACAAAAATAATAAACACCTACGAATAACAAAAATTGACTCACTTGTATCACCCCTCGAAAAGCCACATTGCTCACACCAACACACAACTAATTTACAAAGTTTAGGAAGGGAGTAGGTGAGCTTAACAAGCCCAGTGAATGCCTAGAATAACTACCATGCAAACAATCCATCAAGCATCAATGAAACAACCATATAGCACAACCTCAACAGTTCCAACTTTAGTGTTATAATATACTTACTCGTGCATTATTTTCTAGTTCTTTTACATGGTAAACATATTCACTTTCAAGCATATACCATATTACATATATAATCACCTAACATACAAGCATATATCACAATACTCATACAATCACATAATATTTAAACATATGTCACAATACTCGAAAACATCCCTATAGATAAAATGCATAATGGTCACATGTCACATAATCACATTTCACATTACACATATATTCATAACTTAAGATAATTTGGAACTTGAGCTATGAAATATGAAAGTGAGCTATATCATTACTTATCGGATACACGGATCTCTGACACACCAAAAATAGCCTCATAGAGTCAAACTTGTCCCAAAAGTGAAGCAATAAGCTAACGCTCTCCTGATTTCCCATCTCATGTCTAGTTGAATAGAGCTTATCTCACATTCCCTTATCCCTCCAACATGTCCCAAGGCCTCAACACCCTAAATAACTATACATATAGGTGAGTACTCACAATCCTATGGCATGTGGAAACACGAAAATATACACACTTTTTCATGCCCTTTTTAACTTAAATTCATGTAGATTCAATAAAATTCTTGTTGAAAAATATATAATTATTATGAAATAATTGAATGACACTCAGATTATGAACATGTTGAATTTTAATTAATTTTACATCAAATTTTGCTTAATTTTGATTATTTTCGACAGATTTGTGCAAAGGGCGAAAAAGGGCTTGATAGACACTAGTAGAAGCGCAAAACCGAGAAGCAATTTTGAAGCATCAAGGCAAATTAATTGTTCAGCCTAAGACGGTCCAAATTATTTGTATTAATTCACAATATAATTAATTTTAATTTTACTCCAATTTAATTTGGGTTAAATAAATTATTGTTAATTAATTATGAAAAAATGGCTCAGTTGAGCTGAACCGATCCAACCGAGCACTAGGCAGCCCAAAATTGTCCCACATGCTGACAAAATCAACTTGCTTGGCTGATTATTTGGCTTGCAAAATGGCCCTTGAATACTCCTTCAAATTGTATTCAAACCCCTCCACTATTTATGCCTTTCTAGATTTGCCCCTACCTTAAAATAGCATGTTTGAAATCTTCAAACATGCCACATGTGTGGCCAACCATGGGGGAGTCTTTGGCTGCTAATTTTGGCTATCTTTAGCAGCCTTCTCAACCTATAAGTACCCCTTTGGCTGCTCACTTCAAACACATCTCAACCCTTCTCATCTATTCACTTCGCTCTCACTTTTCTCTCACTTTTCTCTCTTCATTGTTCTTCATTTTCTTCCCCAATTCCCTTGTCGATTTCAACTCTTGAAAAATAGTCAATCAACCACCATTTGGAGCAGTATTCATGTGTTCGTAGAAGCCTCAGTTTGACAATAACAAGTGGATAAGGAGGAGTGGAGCAAATTAGTCAAGCCACGGAGAAAACACCATATTTGATTCTTGTTCCTTATCCTTTGAATTTTGTTGTTGTTATGATGAGCATGTCTATGAATATTTTTGATGTTGAATTATTTAATTTAATTGATTTGGCTTGTTACTTTGTTGTTTTTCCCTTTACAGGAAATTGTAAGTAATTTGTCCTCTGAAGTATTTTCGTAATTTGTCAAAATAAGGTTCCTTGGTGATTTTGTCACAAAGTATTTTGGAAGTTTTAAAGTTTTCGGGTATTTTGGAAATTATTTTTTGAACTCTGAAAGTATTTGAAAATTTTGGACCTTGGGGGTATTTTGGTAATTTTTTCCACAGGAGGGTTAAATTGTAAAATTTTAATAAATCGGGGATATTTCAAAAGTTGTAAAACTTTGAGGGTTCTTCGAGATTGTACTTTCAAAGAGGTTGAAGTTGCAAAAATTTTGAAAATCGAGGTCATTTGGTAATTTTGGTAAGTTAGGGGTAATTTTTTAATTTTCCAAAATCATGGTATTTTCATAGTTTCAAATTAGGGTTTCCATAAAAATCGACTAGTCCCTTTCGGGTTTTAGTTATTGGGTTTAGCAGTGACTAAGTCCTCTTGGTTAGGGTGAGCAGTTACTCACTTTTGAGGTGAGATTGGGTGGAGGAGGTGAGTCACTGGGAATGCTTAAATACCAAGCTTCCACTTGAAACCAATCCTAGACATGCGCTTTAGCAGTTTGCCACACCTAACTTCGGCGACTTAGACACGAGTTTGTTTAATTGTGCATTAAAGTCTTATGTAATTGTTGGGGTACACTAGTCCTAAGGTTCAAGCGGATCTTAGTTCACTAATCTACGTTGCCATAAAGCCCATACATTTCACATATTCAAATCACTTGATGGAAGTACTTACACAATTGGGCTTGGTGGGAGACTTAGTGGGCCATGCCGAAGAAAACTGAAATTTTTTGAGAAAATTCCTTTTGGGCTTACTTTGGAAAGCGTTTTGGGCGCTTAGCCTGGTAGAAAGTTTAAAGCTGGGCTCGATGCCAAGCTGAAACACCCTTTCATTACCCGAATGGGTAGGATCTGGTATGTTCCTCAAGTAGGCTTTTTCAAAATTCTTTTGTTACTTGAGAAAAACTTGTGTGATTTTGAAAAAAAAGATTGGTTTGGGTTGGGCTTGTCTTTGAAAACCAATTTATCAACATTAAAATCCATTTATTTAAAGTGCAGAACATTTAGGTTTTATTTTAAAAATGTATTTGCTTGATCTTTACTTAATAAAATCCGTAAACATAATAATTAAAAGTAAAAGAAATAAAAGAAATCCAACTTGGGCCTTATGGCCTTATTACATCAAGTAAAACCCAAAATAAAATAAAAGTAAAAAGTCCAAACTAAATAAAATCTCCGAATGTAGCATGGCCACCTCAGCGTCTAGGCTAGGTCGAATCCTTGTTCATCACTGAAAATAGTTCCCACAGCAGGGGTGAGTCAAGAGACTCAATGTGCACACAATACTAACATTCAACAAATCGGGCATTCATGTTCAAATCATTAAGTCCATATAATAATGAAATTATGATGCAACCCAAACCCAATCCTAATTAGCCATCCACTACACTCTTAATTAATTCGTGTTAGGTTGATTGCATTTCATCTACTTCAGTTATTAAAATTGTGTTTGTGATGTTATAGGCCTCGGTAAGATGTTTGATTAAGTAAAACCATGACTAAGTTATTCTTGCATTATAATTGTAAGGTAACTAAAGAATTAATTATTTAAATGGACTGACATTGTAATTAATTGACACAATACTTAATCAGTGCGTGTTTAATCATCTAAGGTAGCTGAGCATTAAATTAGCAATGGTATCTAACGATACATTAGCCTTGCATAACTTGCAAGGTTATTGTGATTAAACTGTTTCAAGGTAGAAATACATTGTTACATCATGTAATCTTTTATGTGCTTATGAGATTGAAATAATTGTTTGAATTGGCATAGAGTTATGTACAAGAGATTATTTTAATTTCATAAGTATGTATATGCATTAACACATTTGCTTATTAAATTTTGTTTAATAGGTTGAATTGATGTAAAGATATGGTCAAGAGATAAATGGATTATGGTAGGTAAGTATGTTCATAAGTTAGTAAATTATCGAGTAGCCGTGTTTTTTAATCACTTGTCCAAATCAAAATATTTTTTCACCAAAGTGTTTTTAAAATTGCATTCATAAATAATTCTTTTCATAGTCCCTGTGGGTACAATAACTTGACATTTACTTGTCACTTTATTACTTGTTGCAATTGTGTACACTTGCACATTTTCGTCGTTCCATGTTTTTAGCGCAGTTGCCAGGGACTATTTTTAAAAGTCATTATTTGTGAATTTGTTAATTTTGCATTTTGGTTTATTTTCCTATTCAATTTTAACTTCATTAATTTTTCTGTGTTTTTTTCAGGTGTTTATGAGTATTGACAGAATTATCAATTTACTCCCTGTATACCTTGAGATTGAAAGAAATTTTTGACAACAAAGAAGACAAGTAAGTCAGAGAAGGACTGAAGAGATGAACTTCGAAAATTCAAATCAAGGGAACAGAGCAAACCCTGCTCAAAATCCTATCCTTATTGCTTAAGATAGAGATAGAGCTCTAAGGTAGTATGCCATGCCAGTGTTTCATGATCTTAATCCGGGTATTAGGAGACTCGAAATCGAGGCAAAATAGTTCGAGCTGAAGCCAGTCATGTTCTAGATGCTTCAGATAGTGTGCCAATTTAGTGGAATGCCTACCGAAGATCCTCACCTGAACTTAAGATTGTTCATAGAGGTGAGCAATTCTTTCAAGTTAGCTAGAGTACCCGGAGATGCACTACGATTGAAGTTGTTCCCATGTTCACTAAGGGGCAGAGCTCGAGCCTGGTTGAACTCATTGCCACCAAATTTAATTTTCACATGGCAAGACTTAGTAGAAAGATTCCTCATGAAATATTTCTCGCCTAGCAAGAATGCTAAGTTGAGGAACGTGATCACCGCTTTCCAACAAATGGATGATGAGCCCTTGTATGAGGCATTGGAAAGGTACAAAGAATTATTACAGAAGTGCCCTCATCATGAAATCCCACATTGCATCCAACTTGAGACGTTTTATAATGGTTTCAATGCTCACACGAGAATGGTAGTGGACGCCTCTGCTAATGGTGCTCTCCTTTCTAAGTCTTACAATGAGGCTTTTTGAAATCATTGAAAGTATTGCCAGTAACAATTATCAATGGCCAACCAATCGAGCAACGTTAGGAAGACGAGTCACTGGAATTGTAATAGCCCAGTTTAGACCCTAGTCGGAACAGTGGTTTTGAGACCACAAATTTGAGGTTATTTTCGGTGTGAATGGTATGTGACATTGTCCGTGTGAAAATTCTGTGTGATAATTTGATCGTTTGTGTGTCGAATTAAGAGAAAGGACTTAATCGCATAAAATGAAAAAGCTGTGTGCTAATTGTTAAAATGCTTAAATTGTCATGGCTTTTTAAATGAAAGGTCCTTATGTTGTAAATGGACCATTAAAAGTATAGATGGACATAAATGGATATATATTAAGTGAATTTATAATGTTTTAATAAAGAGCAAGATAGTAAACTTTGTTTTAATGTTAATATAATAAATAAAACACAAAATTTTACCTATTATGTTCATCCATGCACCGAAAATAGAGAGGAATGAACGGGTTAAGAGCTTTGTAGAATTCAGAACATTGAATTCTTGATTGAGGTATGTTCTAAGTTTTGTTTTTGATCATTTCTAAGTATTCGTAATAGTTGCTTCGTGCTCTAGCTAACCCGTGTTATAATTTTGTGATTTGATGATGTTTTTGTGATGAGACATTGATGAACACTTGAGCTTTATGATGTTAGTTGGTGAAATATGAAAGCTTGGTGTTTGGTTAACATTGTTTGTATTTGAGTTCTTAGTGAAATTGAGTATTTTGGGCTAAATTATGAAAAGTGTAAATTGAGGGACTAAAATTTGAATAAATGAAATGTGTGGACTTGTATGAATATAGAGATGATTCGGCTAAGTATATGTGTTTTGGAATTTTGTATATTTGATGATTTTGTGAAATAGGGACTAAAGTGTCAAAATGTGAAAATGTGAGGGCTATTTTGTACAATGCCCTAAATATATGTGTTTGGACTAAAATGAAAGATTTGATGATTTAATTGATTGAATTTGAATGTGTATAGACCAAGAGAGGAGAGGCTCAAATCGAGATCGAGGCAAAGATAAAGTGCTCGATTAATCGAGCGTAACGATGTTCGACGTCCGAGGTAAGTTCAGATAGTATACATATTATTAAGATAGGTTTTAGCATTATGAAATGAATATGTATTTGTGTATGAAAGTGAGTTGCTATGTGCAAGATTTTAGTTGATGACACTAAGTGTGCAAAATTAAAATCGAAATAGAAATGAATAGCACTGTGTGTGCGATGATATGAAAGCTTCGACTTATGGACCTAGCACTGTGTGTGCGATATCGAGATAAGTCAGTTGAAAGATTACGCACTAAGTGTATGATGACGATTATGATCCGGTTATGAAATTGGCGTTAAGTGTGCGAACTAATAAAAAAGAATAGTAAAGGTTGAGCGAGAGGTAATATCGAGCAATTGAGTAGCATGAATGGTGAGTAACTATGTGTTGATCAAGGTACGTTTGAACCTAGGTGGTTGATGATAGCCTTAATAGTTATATGAATAGATACTTGAGCATATGGTTGTGATTGTTGATGAGCCTAATTGTGCAATTTATCTATGTGATGATTTAATTTTGTATGATGTGGTATTAGTGAGTAATATGTATTAAATTACGAACTTACTAAGCTTTGAAAAGCTTACTGTGTGATTTGTTTTTCTACTTTATAGTGTCAATAAAGCTACCTCGGATCTGAGGATCGTCAGCATCTCAATCACACTATCGACAATCTATTTTGGGGTATTTTGGAAAGATGTACATAGTTAAAATATGGCATGAATAGGCTAGTCATTTGAATCATGTTTGAGATTTGTAAGTAGCCATGAGATGTGGCTAGATATGTGATAGTTTTTGGCATGAATGACTTTAGTATATATGATGCATCTTTTGGTATGGATTGTGAGTTGAAAAATTGGCTTATGGATGGAAATTTTGGTGATGGTATGATGTTATTAGAAATAAGTGAAATTGGGAATGAATTATGCTTGTGATAAGATAAGTTTTGGTATTAAATTTGGTATGAATAGAATTGGTATTAAATGCATGGTTTGAATGAGTATTTTGATATGCTTTTGGGTAGCCATAAGTACATGAGTTGTTTTGGTAAATGTTGCTTATAGGTATGACCCATTTGGATGGCATTTTTGGTCTTGTAAATGACCTATAATGTCACAGGGCCATGGCACACGACATGTCTAGTGACCGTGGGGTAAAGTCAGTAGCTTCCTAAAGGGTACACGGCCATGGCACACGGGCGTGCCTAGAAGTCGATGAGAATGTCAGTATATAGCCTAGTAGTGCACGCCCTTATCACACGGGGGTGTTTGGTAACCATGTTGCTTTGGCAGGTTTGACCACAGCCAAGGTACAAGGGCGTGCTTGGTGATCGTGGTGAGGAATTAGGTTCGACCACGGGGAGGACACACGGGTGTGTTTAGAAGCCGTGGAGGGCACACGGTTGGCTCTCATGGGCGTGTATCCCCTGTATTTTTGGATAAGCTTTTAAGTTTCTATGAAATTCTGTATGTGGTTTAATTTAGTCCCGATCCTTCTCTAGCATGTGTTTAAGGTCTTATAGGCCTTAATAAGAGACTATATATTTATGTTTTGATGTGTTATACTGATGATAGACTTTGTGTCGTGAATGGGTTGTTAAATGATTTGATTGTTCGGTAATGCCTTTTAGCCCTATTCAAGCGATGGTTTTGGGTTAGGGGTGTTACATTTTATTGGTATCAGAGCTACGATTTAGTCAATTCTCATACTAACGTAGCGTGTGTGATTCTAGCTATACATGCTATATTATAAAATTGCGATAGTGTGATGAATTCTGATAGTTGAAAATTGCGTTTTCATATAGTAATGGATCTCGACCGAGCAGTTACTAACGACGTAGAGAGTAATGTACCTGCTCCTGCTTAGGAGACAGCGCCTGCCACATCTAGGCCGAATGAAAGTAATGAGGGAGGAGAGGCTAAGCAAGCCTTCTTCTGTGTGATGAGTGAATGGTTTTCGAAATTCGTTTGAACGAATCCGACTACTCCACAACCTTCACCCCACAAGTACCTGTTGTGCCACAAATTATAGATCCGATCAGATTGAATAAACCACCTGTAGACAAGATTTGAAAGTACGGAGCTGAATAGTTTGGGGCCACGACTGATGATGATGCTGAGCAGGCCGAGTTTTGGCTCGAGAATACAATTCGAGTATTTGATGAGATTTCGTTGAATCCTGATGAGTGCATTAAGTGTGTAGTTTCCTTGTTGAGAGACATGGCTTATGACTGGTGGAAAACATTGATATCTGTAGTTTAGAGAGAGAGTCACTTGGGATTTCTTTCAAGTCGAGTACAAAAAGAAGTATATCAGTCAATGCTTCATTGATCAGAAACATAAACAGTTTCTAGAACTAAAATAAGGTCATTTGTCTGTTACTGAATACGAGCGAGAATTCAGAAGATTGAGTCAATATGCGAGAGAATGTGCTTCGATCGAAGCTACTATATGCAACGCTTCATAGAGGGATTGAATGAGAACATTAAGTTGCTAGTTGGAATACTCGGTATAAACGAATTTGTTGTCTTAGTTGAAAGAGCATACAAAGCTTAGGAGCTTAGTAAAGAAAAGAAGAAAGTTGATTCTGAAGCTCATGATGAAAGAAAGAGATCGATGAGTAAGATTTTTCAATCTTCTACAAAGATATTTAGAGATACAAACAATCATTAAATTGCTTCGTTCGGACATTCAAGTGGAGATCGTTTGAGACAAAATGCTGGTCCACGAACTCAGGCTCCGATTGAATCAAGCATCAGTAGTGTTAAGAGTAACAAGGTCGAGTATAGACAATGTGGGAGATGACATACGGGAGAGTGTTGGGGCAAGTATAACAATAGAACATGCTATAAGCGTGGATATCGAGATTATTTTATTCGAGATTGCCCAAAGATGGTCGAAGAAGAAAATGTTCAGAATGAAAGACCTAGTAATCTGACAACTGGGGGTAGACCACCCAGAAACACCAAAAATGTGAGTGAAAGTAAGAGAGGGACAATCGATACAGCTGTGAGGTCAAAAGCAAGAGCACCTGCCCCAGCTTATGCTATACGTGCACGAGTGGAAGCATCATCTCCAAACGTCATCACCGATACTTTCACTTTATTTGATATTGATGTCATTGCACTGATAGATCCAGGATCTACCCATTCCTATGTGTGTATGAATTTAGTATTGAATAAGACTCTACCTATTGAGTCTACTGAATTTGTGATTAGAGTATCGAACCCCTTAGGCAAGTGTGTCTTAGTGGATAAGGTGTGCAAGAATTGCCCATTGATGTTTCGAGATGTTTGTTTTCCGGTTAATTTGATGTTGCTTCCATTCGATGAATTTGTCATAATTTTGGGTATGGATTGGCTTACTTTGCATAATCCCATCGTGAACTGTAAGAGAAAGAGCATTGAATTGAAGGGTCAGAATGATGAGATAGTTCGAATTGAGTCCAATGATATGAAAGGATTACCAGCTGTTGTATCTGTGATGAAAGCTATGAACTATGTGAGAAATTATTGTGAAGCTTATTTGGCGTACGTAATTGATACAAAAGTGTCAGCAAAGAAAGTCGAATCTGTGCCTGTGGTATGTGAGTTTCCAGATGTTTTTCTTGAAGAGTTGTCGGGATTACCTCCAATTCAGGAAGTTGAATTTGGCATTGAATTAGAGCAGGGAACCACTTCCATTTCGATGGCTCCATACAGAATGGCATCAACAGAATTGAAAGAGTTAAAATCTCAGTTACAGGAGTTGACTGATAGAGGATTTGCACGACCGAGTTTCTCACCCTGTGGAGCTCCTGTGTTATTTGTGAAAAAGAAAGATGGAACTATGAGAATGTGTATTGATTATTGACAACTGAACACAGTGACAATAAAGAACAAATATTGTTGCCTCGTATTGATGATTTGTTTGATCAGTTGAGAGGAGCTATAGTGTTTTCTAGGATAGATTTGAGATCAGGCTACTATCGGTTGAGAGTTAAAGAATCTGATGTGCTGAAAACTACTTTCAAAATGGGGTATGGACATTACGAATTCTTAGTGATGCCTTTCGGACTAACAAATGCTCCTGCAGTGTTTATGGATTTGATAAATCGAATATTCAGATTGTATTTGGATCACTTCATGGTGGTGTTTATTGACGATATTTTGATTTATTCGTGTAATGAGACGCAGCATGCTGAGCATTTGATAATCGTGCTACAAACTCTACATGAGAAACATTTTTATACAAAGTTTAGCAAATGTGAATTTTGGTTGCGTGAGGTTAGTTTTCTGGGACATGTTGCATCAGCTGCTAGGATACGAGTTGATCTGAGTAAAATATTTTCTATTTTTGAATGGAAGCCTTTGAGAAATGTACCTGAAGTACGTAGTTTTCTAAGGCTAGTGGGATATTATAGATAATTTTTGAAAGACTTCTCGATGATTGCGACTCCATTGACAAAGTTGTTACAGAAAGATGTTAGATTCGAGTGGTCAAAAAAGTGCCAACAGAGTTTTGAACAGTTGAAGGTGTTGTTGACAGAAGCACCAGTGTTGATTCAACCCGAGTCAGGCAAAAAGTTCATAGTTTATAGTGATGCATCGTTAAATGGTTTGGGCTGTGTGCTGATGCAAGAAGGGAAAGTCATCGCTTATGTTTCGAGACAGTTAAAACCGCACGAAAAGAATTATCCAACACATGACCTTGAATTGGCTGCGATTGTGTTTGCATTGAAGATTTGGCGTCACGACTTATTCGGTGAAAAATGTCATATTTGTATTGATCATAAGAGTTTAAAGTATTTGACGACATAGAAAGATTTGAATTTGCGACTGAAGAGATGGTTAGAATTGTTGAAAGACTACGAACTTGTGATAGATTACCACCCGGGTAAAGCTAACATTGTAGCTGATGCCTTGAGTCGTAAATCATTATATGCTTTGCGAGCTATGAGTAATCAGATAGATCTCTGTGATGATGATGTGGTTGCAGCTGAATTGAAAGTAAAGTGTTATTTTTATGACAGTTATGTGATGCTCAGAAAAATGATAATGAGTTGTTAGCAAATAGAGTTCAGGGTGATTCGAATGCTATATCAAAATTTCGAGTTGATAGTGATGATTGTTTGAGTTTTAGAGATCAGATTTGTGTTTCGAGAAATTCAGAGTTGATTCAAATGATTTTGAATGAAGCTCACAATTGTCATTTGACTGTTCATCCAGGGAGTACGAAAATGTATAATGGTCTGAAACAGTTCTATTGGTGGCATGGTAAAAAAAGAGATATTTCTGACTTTATGTCAAAATGTTTAGTTTGTCAGCATGTTAAGGCTGAACATCAAGTTTCATCTGGTTTATTACAACCAATTATGATTACGATCAATTTTGTTTCGGGTTTGCCCTTATCTCTGAGTAAGAAAGATGTGATCTGGGTGATAGTGGACAGATTGACGAAATCAGCTCATTTCATTCCGGTAAGAACCGACTATTCTTTGGATAAGTTAGTTGAACTGTATATCAATGAAATTATGAGATTGCACGGAGTACCGCTACCTATTGTGTCTGACAGAGATCTGAGATTTACCTCGCGATATTAGAAGAAATTGCAAGATGCTTTAGGCATGAAATTTGCATTTTAGTACTACGTTTCATCCAAAAATGGATGGTCAATCCGAGTGAATCATTTAGATTCTCATAGACATGCTAAGATGCTGTATACTTGAATCTGAAAGTACGTGGGAAAAGCATTTATCGTTGATTGAATTTGCGTACAACAATAGTTTTCAATCTAGCATTAAAATGGCACTATATGAGGCTCTCTATGGTCGAAAGTGTCGAACTCCATTGTATTGGATCGAGCTGAATGAGAATAAGATTCACGGGGTTGATCTTATAAAAGAGACTGAGCAAAAAGTGAAAGTAATTCATAACAGTTTGAAAGCAGCCCATGATTGTCAGAAGTCTTATGCAGCTTTGGAACGAAAAGATATTGAATTCGAAATTGGTGATAAAGCGTTCTTGAAAGTGTCTCCGTGGAAGAAAATACTTCGATTTAGCAGAAAGGGCAAGTTGAGTCTGAGGTTTATCGGACCGTATGAGATCATTAAACTTTGGATCGGTTTCTTATAGATTAATAGTTTGAGTTAGAAAAGATTCATAACGTGTTTCATGTGACAATGCTTCGACGATACAGATCAGACCCGTCTCATGTGATTATAGCTGCTGAGGTTGAGATTCAGTCAGACTTGTCGTATAGTGAAGAACCGATCCAAATTTTGGCACGAGAGACTAAAGAATTGAGAAACAAAAGAATTTCTATAGTGAAAGTATTGTGGCACAAACACGAAATTGAAGAGGCTACGTGGGAGTCTGAGAACATTATGAGAGATCAACATCCACACCTGTTCACTGATAAGATTTTCGGGGACGAAAATTCTTGAGGGGGAGAGTTGCAACAGCCCTGTTTAGACCCTAATTGAAACAGTGGTTTTGAGATCACAAATTCGAGGTCAGTATAATAATTTAATATTATTTTCTGTGCGAATGGTATGTGACATTGTCCGTTTGAAAATTCTATGTGATAATTTATAGTTTGTGTGCCGCATTAAGAGAAAGGACTTAATCGCATAAAATGCAAAAAGCTGTGTGCTGATTTGTTAAAATGCTTAAAATTTCATGGCTTTTTAAATGAAGGGTCCTTATGTTGTAAATGGACCATTAAAAGTATAGATGGACATAAATGGGTATACATTATGTGAATTTATAATGTTTTAATGAAGGGCAAGATAGTAAACTTTGTTTTAATGTTAATATAATAAATAAAACACAAAATTTTACCCATTATGTTCATCCATGCACCAAAAATAGAGAGGAAAGAAAGGGTTAAGAGCTTTGTAGATTTCAACACATTGAATTCTTGATTGAGGTATGTTCTAAGTTCAGTTTTTTATCATTTCCACGTTTTCGTAATCGTTGCTTCGTGCTCTACCTAACCCATGTTGTAAATTTGTGAATTGATGATCTTTTTGTGATGAGCCATTGATGAACACTTGAGCTTTGTGATGTTAGTTGGTGAAATATGAAAGCTTGGTGTTGGGTTAACATAGTTTGTATTTGAGATTTTAGTGAAATTGAGTATTTTGGGCTAAATTGTGAAAAGTGTAAATTGAGGGACTAAAATGTGGAATAAATGAAATTTGTGGACTTGTATGAATATAGAGGGGATTCGGCTAAGTATATGTGTTTTAGAATGTTGTATATTTGATGATTTTGTTAAATAGGGATTAAAGTGTCGAAATGTGAAAATGTGAGGCCTATTTTGTAAAATGCCCTAAATATATGTGCTTGGACTAAAATGAATGATTTGATGATTGAATTGATTGAATTTGAAAGTGTATAGACCAAGAGAGGAGAGTTTCGGATCGAGATTGAGGCAAAGATAAAGTGCTCGATTAATTGACCGTATCAATAGTTCGACGTCCGAGGTAAGTTCAGATAGTATACATATTATTAAGATAGGTTTTAGCATTATGAAATGAATATGTATTTGTGTATGAAAGTGAGTTTCTATGTGCAAGATTTTAGTTGATGGCACTAAGTGTACGAAATTGAAATCGAAATAGTAATGAATAGCACTGTGTGTGTGATGATATGAAAGCTTCATCTTATTGACCTGGCAATGTGTGTGCGATACCTAGATAAGTTGATTGAAAGATTATGCAATAAGTTTGCGATGACGATTATGATCCGGTTATGAAACTGGCACTAAGTGTGCGAAACAATAAAACGAATAGCAAAGGTTGAACGAGAGGTAATATCGAGCAATTGAGTAGCATGAATGGTGAGTAACTATGTGTTGATCAAGGTATGTTTGAACCTAGGTGGTTGATGATAGCCTTAATAGTTATATGAAAAGGTACTCCAGCATATGGTTGAGATTAATGATGAGCCTAATTGTGCAATTTATTTATGTGATGATTTAATTGTGTATGATGTGGTATTATTGAGTAATATGTATTAAATTACGAACTTACTAAGCTTTAAAAAGCTTACTGTGTGATTTGTTTTTCTGCTCTGCAGTGTCAGTAAAGCTAGCTCGGATATGAGGATCGTCAGCATCTCAATCACACTATCGGCAATCTATTTTGGCATATTTTGGAAAGAAGTACATAGTTAAAGTATGGCATGTATAGGCTAGTAATTTGAATCATATTTGAGATTTGTAAGTAGCCATGAGATGTGGTTAGATATGTGATAGTTTTTGACATGAATGACTTTGGTATATATGATGCATCTTTTGGTATGGATTGTTAGTTGAGAAATTGGCTTATGGATGGAAATTTTGGTGATAGTATGATGCTATTAGGAATAAGTGAAATTGGGAATGAATTATGCTTGTGATAAGATAAGTTTTGGTATTAAATTTTGTATGAATAGAATTGGTATTGAATGCATGGTTTGAATGATTATTTTGATATGCTTTTGGGTAGTCATAAGTGTATGAGTTGTTTTGGTAAATGTTACCTGTAGGTATGACCCATTTGGATGGAATTTTTGGTCTTGCAAATGACCTATAATGTCACACGGCCATGGCACATGGGCATGCCTAGTGACCGTGGGGTAAAGTCAGTAGCTTGCTTAAAGTTTCACGACCATGGCACACGGGCGTGCCTAGAAGCCATGTGAGAAAGTTAGTATATGGCCCAGTAGTCCATGACCTTATCACACGGGGGTGTTTGGTAACCGTGTTGCTTTGGCAGGTTTGACCACGGCCAGGGTACACGGGCGTGCTTGGTGGCCGTGGTGAGGAATTAGGTTCGACCATAGGGAGGACACACGGGAGTGTTTAAAAGCCGTTGAGGGCACACAGTTGGCTCACACGGGCGTGTATTCCCTGTATTTTTGGATAAGTTTTTAAGTTTCTGAGAAATTTTGTATGTGTTTCAATTTGTCTCGATCCTTCTCTAGCATGTGTTTAAGGCCTTCTATCAAAAAAAAAATGTGTTTAAGGCCTTATAGTCCTTAATAAGGGACTATATATTTATGTTTTGATGTGTTATACTGATGATTGACTTTTTGTCGTGAATGCATTGCTAAATGATTTGATTGTTCGGTAATGCCTCTTAACCCTATTCTGGTGATGGTTTTGGGTTAGGGGTGTTACATTTTATTGGTATCATAGCTATGGTTTAGTCGATTCTCGGACTAGCATAGCATGTGTGATTCTAGCTATACATGCTATATTATAAAATTGCGATAGTGTGATGAATACTGACAGTTGAAAATTGTGTTTTCATATAGTAATGGATCTCGGCCGAGCAGTTGCTGATGACGTAGAGAGTAATGCGCCTGCTCCCGCTTAGGAGACAGCGCCGACCACATTTAGGCCGAATGAAAGTAATGAGGGAGGAGAGGCTAAGCAAGCCTTCTTCCATATGATGAGTGAATGGTTTTCAAAATTCATTCGAACGAATCTGACTACTCCACAACCTCCACCCCCACAAGTACCTGTTGTGCCACAAATTGTAGATCCGATCAAATTGAATAAACCACCTGTAGACAAGATTCGAATGTACGCGAGCTGAAGAGTTTAGGGCCACGGCTAATGATGATGCTGAGCGGGCTGAGTTTTGGCTCGAGAATACAATTCGAGTATTTAATGAGATGTCGCTGAATCCTGATGAATGCATTAAGTGCGCAGTTTCCTTGTTGAGAGACACAACTGATGATTGGTGGAAAACATTGATATCTGTAGTTTCGAGAGATAGAATCACCCAGGATTTCTTTCAAGCTGAGTACAGAAAGAAGTATATCAGTTAATGCTTCAATTATTAGAAATGTAAATAGTTTCTAGAACTGAAATAGGGTCGTTTATGCATTCTTGAATCTGAAGGGAATTAAGTAAGATTGAGTCAATACGCGAGAGAATGTGTTTCAACCGAAGCTACTATGTGCAAAAGCTTTATAAAGCGATTGAATGAGGACATTAAGTTGCTAGTTGGAGCACTTGATATAAACGAATCTGTTGTCTTAGTTGAAAAAGCATGCAAAGCTGAGGAGATTAGTAAAGAAAAGAAGAAAGCTGATTCTGAAGCTCGTGATGAAAGAAAAAGATCGATGAGTAAGTTTTCTCAACCTTCTACAAATAGATTTAGAGATGCGTACAGTCATTCAATTGCTTCGTTCGGACATTCAAGTAGATATCGTTCGAGACAAAACGCTGGTCTACAAACTCAGGCTCCAATTGAATCAAGTATCGGCAGTGTTAAGAGTAACAAGCCCGAGTGTAGACAATGTGTTAAGAGTATTGTTCTAGGGCTTCAGATAACGAGACATGGAATCAAGGTAGATAAAGAAAAGTTAGACGTTATTGAGAAACTCCCACCTCCAACATTTGTAAAGAGTGTTAGGAGCTTTTTGGGCCATGCTGGTTTCTATCGAAGATTTATTGCTAAACCTTTTATGCAAATTATTAGAGGACACAACCTTCAAATTTGATGAGGAATGCTTAAAAGCTTTCAAAGATTTAAGAGTCAATTAGTTTTGGAACCCATAATCATCATACCAGACTGGGATTTGCCATTTGAATTGATATGTTATGCAAGTGACTTCGCAATAGGAGTTGTCATGGGCTAGCGAAGGAACAAAGTTATTCATCCCATCTACTTCGCAAGTCAGACTCTGACAGAAGCTCAACTGAATTATACGATAACAAAAAAGAGTTACTTGCTATTGTGTTTGCTTTTGACAAGTTTCGATCTTATCTTGTAGGTACCAAAGTGACTGTCTATATGGACCACTCGGTAATTAAATATTTACTTGCCAAGAAAAACGCTAAGCCAATATTGATCTGAGGGGTACTTCTACATCAAGAGTTCGGTCTAGAAATTCAAGATAAAAAATGAATAGAAAACCAAGTAGCAGACATGATTGTTTGAATTGTCGAGTTTTAAAATTTATAAATAGAATGATCGACCCTGGAAAGTAACTCTGACAACGACTTAAGGCAAGTGCACCTATCGAATAGTAGTATAGTTTAGGCAAGACAGGATTGTCGAACCCAAGGGAATTAAAAGTAATAATACTCACTTTCTTTCTATTAATTAGCCTAAATACGAAGTGATTGATTGATTAAACTAAAAACTAACTAATTACTAAACTAGGACGCAAAGATAAAAAGAACAAATTGAATAAATAACTTTTAGAAAAACTCAGTTGATTACAACGATACCCTAGAAGGAATCCACCTAGACTTCACTTGTTATCCACCACTGAACCGGACGATTTAATCACTTAGATTGATCCTTAAGACTCTTAATTTATATTAAACCCTCTCTCGAGGTGAATAACATCTAACCTTAGGTTGATTAATTCAAATCTCTTTCTAATTAAAACCCTTAGAGTCGCATTAACTCGATCTATGGACTCCCATATTAGGTTTCACCCTAATCCGGCATAATCTCCTCACCTTATCTCTAGGCGCGCGATCAACTCTGCTTAATTATGATAGATCTACTCTTAAGTAGGGACTTTTGCTCCACCACCTAAGCACATTAAACTTGAATCAATATCCGGAAGTATCAACACAAGAATTAAGCACAGATAATTAAGAACAAACTAAGTATTTATCATATAGTTCAAAAAACAATAACAAGATTCATCTAGGTTCCATCCCCTTCAGGTATTTGAAGGGTTTAGTTAATAATGATAAAAGAAAACATCTCAAGAGAAAAGATAAAACAAAACATAAGAAATCCCTAAAACCTCCTGAAGGAATTGAAGGAGAGATTTGTCGACTTGAGTAGAACTCCGGCTTCTTGAGATGGATCAACTAGCTATCTTCGGGTGATTCCCATGAATCTGACCTTCTGGCTCGACTCCTTGCCCTAGCTATCCTCTGGCTCTAGCAGAAGGCTTCTGCCAAACTTCGAACGTCCCCCTAAAGGTTGGCCTCTAGAGTCTTTATATAAGCTTTGAGATGCCCTACTTGGCCTCTAAGTATCCTAATTCAAGTATAATTCCTACTCGGGTGTTTGAATAGGCTTTGGAATGTGTTTCTTTGCCTCAAAGTATCCTATTCCGAGTAGAAGTCCACTTGGCCGCAGCAGGGACACGTCCATGGCACACGCCCGTGTGAATCGACTTCAGGCCATGTTCGGGTCTATTGATGGAGGCACGGCCGTGTGAATCGTGGTTAGACTGTGTTTGGACTTCTCTTAAGAGGCACGGCCATGTGGGCTTAAGTCCAGGCCGTGTCGATTTTGTGATATGGCCCATTTGGTCTATTTTAGGCCTATTTCTCGTTCTTTTCGTCCCTAGGTGCTTTCCTGAGTTGAAAACATGAAAAGAAAGGATTAAGAGCACCTTTTTACACAATTCAGGGAATAAATCATCCAAAAGTATGCTAAATGTGAGATTAAATTATGTTACTTTTATGGTTTATCAAATACCCCCACACTTAAGCTTTTGCTTGTCCTCAAGCAAAATTCTAAACTTACAATTAAAACGAACTTTCCACAATTCATAATCCTCATCAACAATGTCTCATCATAATTCATAGATAATTTATACATGGATAATTTAACTCAACGACTCCTAAAGATTCAAACAGTTCTAAGTCATATATTTGTAGAATGAAAACATAGGTGTCTCCCTTTTTCTAAATGATTACCTTTAATTCAAAATTGACAAGGATTGACATCCATCTCTAAAATTCACTCAAAGTGTTTAAGGTTCAAGAAAAAGCACTCAAAAGTCGAACCTGAAAAGTTAATCCCATAAGCTTGCCTGAAAATCAAATCTCCACTACTGTAATATGAGATGATACATAAATCAAAAGGTGTTTATTAGGGTTGTAACGGGGCTAGGGTTAAAGGTGTGGGTAAAGGCTGAATTGGAAGGTTAAAATCGAGATTGAATTGACAAGTTACCTAATTTTAGAAAAAGAATTGATAACTTGAATAATTACATCACATGAAAATTTAAAATACTAATAATACGAGCTTCTTCTTCAAAATGTTGAATTCAAATGTACAAGCTCTTAGAACATAGAACTAATAATGAATATACTTCGTTTTTTTAAGAACAAACTAAATTACATAGGAAAGAACTTTTATAACTGAAATAATATAATTGAGCAAGTTATCAAATCAAGTCTCGATAGAAGGGTAGTCAAAAGGAATGGTGATAACAAATATGAACAAGGTTTTTGGGTTAATATTAGTGAGTAAATCAATAAAAGGGGTTGTTAGGATCAAAGAGGTTCACTAGGGGTTAATTGTGAAGGTAGGCTTTTTAGTGGAGTGAATGTGTTAAAACCTAGGTGCCTTTATCATCTTTGTATATCAAATCAATAATGTGGTCTTGACATGTATAATCGAGGCAAGTTCTAGAATAACAATTCAATGATGACACCCTCATAATTAATAAAGTGAGCATGAAAAAGAATATATGCTCTATAAGGCTCAAATCTCACAAAAATTATGGGTATTTTTGACATCAATCCCTATAAATTTCAAAGTTCACAGTAATATTCAAATTCAGTTCAACAACCTAGAAAAAAAATTAATTTTGAAAAATAGACTTATCATGCTTGATTCTCTAGTATCTTAAAGTTTAAATCATCAATGCATAATTAACTATGACTTACTCAAAACATATTAATAAAAACATAAATAATCGAAATTTCATCCTAATTAGTAATATGAGAAAATTATTTAAAAACTAGATATAATTCAGGGGTTTGAGAATAATGCAAAACGGTAGGCACTTTTACCCCCCACACTTAAGATGTACATTGCCCTCAATGTACAAAGATAGATAAATATCAACATAGTAGAAAATCAAAAGATAGGGAGAAGTGAAACTTCCTAAGTTTTGGATGAAGTTAATGAAAAGAATCTGAATAGGGTTGGAGCTGAACGTGGGGAAGCGCCTCGAACCATTTGAGATTGAATCCTCGAAGTAGCCGGTCTGATTTTATTGTATCCTAAGCTAAATTTAAATGTCATGAAGAATAAGAAAAAAAAATAATAAAGAAAATAACAATAAAGATAAAATAAAAGTAAAAGTAAAAGTAAATAATAGAAAATGAAAGAAGAAAGATAATTAGAAAAGAAATAGTAAGAAGGGGGTTTAAATAGAGATGCGGCCCATGTTTTGGGGAAAATTTTTGTCATGTTGCCACATGTCTATGGTCACGCCCTTTTATCTACCTGTGGTGCCCACACGGCCACGGCCACGGCCGTGTGCAAGGTCGTATGGTCTGGAAATCTGCACTTTTTGTTTATTTGAATGCTAAAAAGGGAAAATAAAAATAAAAATAATAAGAAAAAAATAAAAATAGGGTTAGTGCTCGGGTTGCCTCCCGAGAAGCGCTTGTTTAAAGTCTTGAGCTATACTTACCTGTCATTCGTATGGTCATGGTGGTTTGAGGAGGTGAAAATCCTTTCTCATGTGATCGACTCGGTTATGGATATAAAGTTTAAGTCGAGTAGTGTTTGCCTTAAAGGTGTTGAATTTAGGATTGCTTACCTCGAATGTGTCGTATAGGAAGACATTAAATACCTCAAAAGTGATTTCTTCGTTTGTCTTGAGGTTTGAATTGGCGATTCGAGGGTCTTCCTTATTCAACAATACTTGATCCCCTATTTTAAAGTGTTTTGTTGTTCCTATCAACTCGTCTAGGGGTTCATTCGGTTTCAATTCGTGTATTCCTAGTTTCTGTTTAAAGTGTGTTTTCCACTCGTCTAGTTCATCGATATGAAGCCTTCGATCCTCATGTATTACTTCTTTATTTGCACATGGTCTATGATCTGGCTCAGAGGTGTTGTTCCGTGGTGCTTTCTGTAAAAAAGGTTGAACTAAATGGGTATCAATTGAATTTACTTTCTCACTTTCATTATTCGATGTCCTAGCTGAGTCGAGAGCTTGAAGAGTAACTATCTCGTCACCTTCACGAAGTATGAGTTCACCTGCATAGATATCAATTTTAGCTCTGGCAGTTTCTAAAAAGGGTCTTCCTAAAATTAAGGGGATCTTGTTGTCCTCATCCATGTCTAAAATGACAAATTCTACTGGGAATACGAATTTATCAAATTTCACGAATACATTTTCAATTATACCCCTAGGAATTTTGATAATTTTATCAGTTAATTTAATGCTCATCCTAGTTTGTTTGGGTTTCCCTAGACCTAGTTGTTTAAACATTTTATAAGGCATAACATTGATGCTTGACCCTAAATCAGCTAAAGCATTATCAATAGATAAACTACCAATTAAACATTGAATTGTAAAACTCCCTGGATCTTTTAATTTTCGTGGTAGTTTATTTTGTAGAATTGCTGAGCATATTGTGTTTAGCTCCACATGCAATGCCTCGTCTAGCTTCCGTTTGTTTGTCAACAGCTCTTTTAAAAATTTTCTATAATCGGGCATCTGCAAAAGAGCTTCGAGAAATGGTAAGTTAATATGTAATTTCTTTAAAAGTTTTAGAAACTTACCAAACTGCTCCCCTGTGTTGCCCTTCTTCATTGCTTCGGGATATGGTATACGAGGTTGGTACTCTTTGATTACCAATTTTGGATTTTCCTGTGTTACCTCAACTTTACTTTTTTTCACCTCGTCTTCTTGTATTGAATTGAGTTCGTCTAACCCTATACTATCATGAGCTATAATGGCTTGGATTTGCTCCTTTGGGTTAATCTCAGTGTTGCTTGGTAGATGCCGTTGTGGTTGTTTGGACATCAGCTTCGCGAGTTGTCCAACTGACTTAGTGATTTCCCCGACTTGGTCCTTGATCTCTTTGATCGATACACTTGGTTATCAATTGTTTTATCAGTTTTTTGGAGATCGGCATCTGTGGCTGCCATAAATTTTTTCAGCATCTCTTTAAGGTTCGGCTTCTCTTCCTATTGGTGAGGTGGTTGTTGAAAGTCATGAGGAAGTTCTGGTCTTTGGCTATTTTGATCATCCCACGAGAAATTGAGATGGTACCTCCAACCTGCATTATAAGTGTCATTATAAAAATTATTTTGTGGTCTAGAATAGTTACCCGTTTAGTGGGCTTGCTCGTTTTCCATGCCATATCCGTAGGGTGGGTACTCAGGATTCGCCATGCCTCCTAAATTCGAATCATATTGTATTTCTGGGTGTAACTGCGAGAGACTATGCAAACCGTCAATCATTTAATTCATCATCACTAACTGATTAGATAACCTAGTGACCACGTCGAGGTTGAAGACACTAGATCCTTTAGTATGAATTGCCCTCATGACTTGCCATTGATAATTATTCAGTGTCATCTTCTATAGACTAAAATTATCTTCCAAAAGCAAAATAGAGGAAAGATTAGCAGAGTAAAATAAATAATAAAAAATAAATTGTCGCCGGCTAAAGTAATAAAAAATTAAGTTTTCTTAATATTTTAGTTCCCCAGAAACGGCACAAAAAACTTGATGGTCTGAATTGTCGAGTTTTAAAATTTATAAAGAGAATGATCAAACCTGAAAACTAACTCTGACAGCGACTTAAGGCAAGTGCACCTATCGAACAGTAGTATACTTTAGGCAAGACCTGATTGTCGAACCCAAGGGAAATAAAAGTACTAATACTCACTTTCTTTCTATTATTTAGCCTAAATTCGAAGTGATTGATTGATTAAACTAAAAACTAACTAATTAATAAACTAAGACACAAAGACAAAAGGAACAAATTGAAGAAATAACTTTTAGAAAAACTCAGTTAATTACGACGATACCCTAGAAGGAATCCACCTAGACTTCACTAGTTATCCAACACTGAACCAGACGATTTATTCACATAGCTTGATCCGTAAGACTCCCTAATTTATATTAAACCCTCATTCAAGGTGAATAACGTCTAACCCTAGGTTGATTAATTGAAATCTCTTTCTAATTAAAACCCCTAGAATCGCATTAACTCGATCTATGGACTCCCATAATAGGTTTCACCTTAATCTGACAAAATCTCATCACCCTATCTCTAGGCACACGATCAACTTCGCTTAATTATGCTAGATCTACTCTTAAGCAGGGACTTTTGCTCCACCACCTAAGCACATTAAACTTGAATCAATATCCCGAAGTATCAACACAAGAATTAAGCACACATAATTAAGAATAAAATAAGTATTTATCATATAGTTTAGAAAACAATAACAAGATTCATCTAGGTTTCATCCCCTTCACGTATCTGAAGGGTTTAGTTCATAATGATAAAGGAAAACATCTCAAGAGAAAATATAAAAGAAAACATAAGAAATCCCTAAAACCCCTGAAGGAATTGAAGGAGAGATCCACCGTCTTGAGTAGAACTCCAGCTTCTTGAGATGGATCAACTGGCTATCTTCGAGTGATTCCCACGAATCTGACCTTCTGGCTCAGCTCTTTCGCTTAGCTAACTGATGGCTCTGGCAGACGTCCCCCTAAAGGTTGGCCTCTAGGGTCTTTATATAGGCTTTGAGATGCCTTACTTTGCCTCTAAGTATCTTAATTCAAGTATACTTCCTACTCGAGTGTTTGAATAGGCTTTGATATGTGTTTCTTTACCTCAAAGTATCCTATTCCGAGTAGAACTCCACTTGGCCGCGGCAGGGACACGCCCATGGCACACGTCCGTGTGAATCGACTTCAGGCTATGTTCGGGCCTGTTGACGGAGGCACGGCCGTGTGAATCGTGGTTAGGCTGTGTTCAGACTTCTCTTAAGAGGCACAGCCATGTGGGCTTAAGTCCAGGCCGTGTCAATTTCGTGATATGGCCCATTTGGTCTATTTTATGCGTGTTTCTTGTTCTTTTCATCCCTAGGTGCTTTCTTGAGTTTAAAACATGAAAAGAAAGGATTAAGAGCACCTTTTTACAAAATTCAGGGAATAAATCATCCAAAAGTATGCTAAATTTGGGATTAAAATTTGTTACTTTTATGGTTTATCAAGACTACTTGTCCAGATTGGAGCCGCAAGAAGGGAATTCTCCACTTATACCTATTTAGGAGACATTTCCAGTTGAACATACTTAAGGTAAATCATGTCCATAATGCCCCTTGGTTTGCTGATATTACTAACTATTTAGCTTGTGGTAAGACGTATCATAAAAAGAAAAAGTTTCTTCATGATGTGAAGTACTATTTCTAGGAAGAACCATACTTGTTTAAAAATTGTGCAGATCAAATGATAAGGAGATGTATGGCAGAAGATGAAGTACATAAGATTCTATATCATTGCCACTCAACTCCGAGTGGGGGACACTTCGAAGGTACACGTACTGCAACCAAAGTATTGCAAGCCAGATTCTTTTGGCTAACACTATTTAAAAACATGTATGCTTACGTAAGGAGTTGTGATCAATGTCAAAGGGTTGGAAACGTCATAAACAGAAATGAGATGCCTCGAGCAAACACCATTGAGGTAGAATTATTCGATGTTTGGGGTATTGACTTTCTCGGTCCTTTCCCTCCGTCGTTTGGTCACAAGTACATATTGATAGAAATAGGTTACGTGTCTAAGTGGGTTGAGGCTGAGGCATATCCGACAAACGATGCTAAGGTTGTGATGAAGTTTTTGCAGAAGCATGTGTTCATAAGGTTTTGAACCCCAAGAGCCATCATCAGTGATGAAGGGTCCCATTTTGTGAAAAAGTGTTTGAAATGGTTACTCGACAAGCATGGAGTGAAGCACAAGGTTGCCATGGCTTACCACCCGCAGACAAATGGGCAAGTTGAACTGGCAAACAAAGAGATCAAAGGCATACTCATGTAGTTTGCCCGAACCGACAAGATTGGTCCAACAGATTGGACAATGCTTTGTGGGCCTATAGGGCAACATACAAGACAACTTTAGGGATGTCACCCTATAGGTTAGTCTTTGGGAAAACCTGTCATCTGCCCTTGGAGTTAGAACACAAAGCTTACTGGGCTCTCCAACAACTCAACTTCGATCTTAAACTTGCTAAAGAGAAGCGGATGCTCCAACTCAATGAGTTAGAAGAGTTTCAGATGTTCTCATATGAGAATGCCAAATTACTCAAGGAAAGACTTAAGAGATGGCATGACAAACACATTCAGGTTCGAGAATCTGAAGTAGGTCAGCAAGTCTTGTTATTCAATTCCAAATTAAGGTTCTTTCTAGGTAAGTTAAAATCACGTTGGTCCGGTCCATTAACTATTCACCAAGTTTATCCATATGGAGTTGTCGAACTTCAAAGTAAGGGAGGTATTTTAGAGTCAATTTGCAATGCTTAAAATATTATTGGGAGATAAAATTGAACGGAATCAAATCTCGTTCTTTTTATTGGATATTTAATTTTTCTTGTTTTTTTATTGGATATTTAATTTTTCATATTTTAATAAATGATTTAAGGTATATTTTCAGGATTAGCATGTTTAAATAAATTCTATTTTCAGGATTAGCGTGTTTAAATAAATTCTGTCTAGAAGATTGGAACTTAAGCGGGACCGCTTGTGTCTCTCCAATCTGTCCTGGGAATTGACTTTAACATAATCTTCCAAGAAATTATTCCCTAAATGGCTTTAGTTTTCAAATAAAAGGGTAAACCTTAATCCATGTTTTAAATTGCAACTCAATTTCAAATTTTCTTTAAGTCTAGGTACGTAATTGAACTATTTTAAAATTTTGGTTGCTCTTTTCTAAATACTAAAAATTAGATGTCTCTTCTTGTAAATATTTTCAAAAGGCATCTAGAAAAATGTTTTAATTTAATTTAATAAATAAGACAATAATCATTAATATATAATTATATCTATTATAATATATATTAATTATTATCACTTTGCATATAATTAGGATTAGTTTAAATTTGGTCATATTTTATTTGATAAGTATTTATTTTAATAAATTAATAGCAAATAATAATTTAATATGCATTATATTAATTATTAATTGTTGTTAGCTCTATGTAGAATTAGAGCTTGAAGTATCTTTATTATTAATTTGTTCTAAGAATTCTAATTAAACTCCTACTCCTTTCACTATAAATTTCACCCACCTTTGCCATTTTTTTCACTCATCCCTCCATCAATCCTAGCATCCAAAACCCACCAAGTACCAAATCACCTAATGCCAAACTCTCTAGCCAAAACACCGCCTAGCTCCGCACATCACCTTCACACCTAGCAGCATCCACATTCAAGCAGTAACTCACATATGCACATAGTAGCCCCTACGCACACCGTGCGCGCCAGTAGCCTGTTCCTTGTCGCTGCACCTACCGCACGTTCAGCTCCAGCAGCTCGTCAGGCCTGCTCGATGCACCTGATTGCTGCCCACTTCCCCGCATCTACGTGGCACACGCATGCCTTGCTGATCACGCAAGGATCCATTCGATAGTGTCACCTGCTGCCCACACATCTGCTTGCACCAACACCCTTGCCTATCGCACCACACCATCAAGACACCCTACAACCATCCCTAAGCCAACCCCTTTTTCTTTATATTTATTTGCATTGAGTTCTTAATTTTTATAAGAAGGTTAATCATGCCTCGCAAGAGAACTCGTGCCTCTGCCCGAATTGACTAATCACAAAATAAATTCCACTGTGAAGAAGCGAGAGCGAGATACAAAAGCATTTTTAAGAATCAACAGATGCACCCAAAAAAAGGCTTTACGCTAAAACAAAGCAACTATATTGATTTCATGGAGAACATTCGACAAATGTTGAAGCACTCAATTGGGAGTTATTTTTTGAAAAAAAAGACCTAGTGCTGATGGGGGGATATGTAACACCCCTTACCCGTAATTCCCGTCGGAACCAGGCCTGAGGCATTACTGGATAAAAACCACATGATCGCCACTTAGGCTCATTGTGACTACTCTCTCTTAAGTCACCTCATCAACCTCATTCTCGAGTTACGAGGCTTGACTCATACACACGAGGCTCTCAAGACTATATTAGAACTTTTTCAAATCTTAAAATTTTCTCTATCTAAACAGGGACTACACGTCAGTGTTAGATGGCACACGCCTGTGTGTATGCCCATGTTCACACATCGTGCATGAAAACTCAAGCATTCTGCCAATGCCCCACGGCTAGAGCACACGCCCGTGCTCACCACTCGTGATGAGCAATGACTACTTCACATGTCCTTGAGTCTAGGCATATGCCCGTGTGGCTAGCCCATGGCCTACACTACTCAATTCTACCAAAGTGACATAGCCAAGGCACACACCCGTTGACTGGCCGTGTGTCACACAGGGCTTAGACACATGCTCGTGTGTCTATCCACATGAACAAGAACTAAGCTATTTGCCAAGTTCTTTTCAGTCCTCAATCATACACAACATGCACTCATCCAGTCCATCTATAATCAACTCATATTGAAGTACAATCTTACATGGATAACTACATCTTTTCATATAATAAAATAGCCAACAACTATGGCATTATACAAAATAGATTATCCATCTAAAGGCCAACACATCTTAGCTATTTACAACAAAATTCACTAACTTGTCAAGCCTCTATACATGCCATATACAGACCATTGAGTCTCATGTACCAAAGTGTAACACTCCATACCCAAGCCCAAGGCTAGGACTGGATACGAGACATTACCATTCTTGAACTCATTAAAACATACATTTATAGGCTATAAAATTTCGTTCGGACTTAAAAACATCTCTATATTAGTCTAATCATACATTTCATGGGCCTACGAGGCCTTAAGCACATATCTAAAAACTTTCAAAACTTAATCGAAACCTTTCTTTAAAGCAGGGGTCACACGCCCATGTGGCTTGGGACACGCTCGTGTACCCCTTGACACGTCCAATGTTTTCAACCGTGGGAAGCTACTGACTATTTTCACACAGCCTGAACACGCTCGTGGGCTTAAACCTTGTGATAAACATTGATATACTGACTTGATCCACATGGTATGGCCACATGCCCATGTTCAACCTGTGTATTCTACACGGCTCATATACACAGGCGTGGGGTTGTATAGTGGCCTATCATGATTAAGAATAATAAGGTGCAGGGTTCACATGGCCTAGACACACGCCTGTGTGTCTAACTGTGTGAGCACTTAGAGGCTATTTACCAAGCCATTTGCCACCCTGAAATCAAAATCAACCCAATACATTTCAAAAACTATACAACATGCTTCATTGAATACAACAACATACATATAACCAATTTTGGCTAACTACTTAGCCATATACAAAAGAATAATGGTTTGATAACCTATACAATGGCCCTTCTTAAAAAATGTTCTCAAAATGAATGCTTCCTATACATGCCATACTTAGTAAACTAACTTGGCTATACCAAAATAAGGATTAATAGTGTGCTACGAGATCTGACTCCAACGATCTACAAGTTAGCTTGGCGGGACTACATAGAAAGAAAGGATTAAAGAACTAAGCATTTAGCTTAGTAAGTTTGCATGTAAAACACAGATTAATAAACTTTCTTAATATAAACCATTTGACATAACAATGGTATCATAATTTCAGCTTTAGAGATTACTTACTCATACTGATTCTCACATGTCTCATGATACTTACTATCCTCATACTTGTAAGGTAAACATGGTGCTTGTATCACTTGATCACATTGATCAACATACTTTAATTTAATAATCATGATCTCTAATTCATCATTCATAACATAAATAATACTCAGTTTCAACATGGTAATATCGTTGCTTACTTAGCTTTTTTGTTATCTCATTTTAACTTTACTCATTTGCTCGATGAATTTCTATAAATAATCGAGGATACTAAATCTTATCCCACGTAACTTGATGCCAAAGCCATATCCTAGATATGATCTTACATGATATATCTCTTCTTGAATCAATGCCAAGCTTACCTTGGACTTATATGATAACTTATTCAATGCCAAGCTTGGGTCCTTTGACTTACATGATAACTTGTTCAATGCCAAGCTTGGGTCCTTGGACTTACATGATAACTTGTTCAATGCCAAGCTTGGGTCCTTGGACTTACATGATAACTTGTTCAATGCCAAGCTTGGGTCCTTGGACTTACATGATAACTTGTTCAATGCCAAGCTTGGGTCCTTGGACTTACATGATAACTTGTTCAATGCCAAGCTTGGGTTCTTGGACTTACATGATAACTTGTTCAAGGCCAAGCTTGGGTCCTTAGACTTACATGATAACTTGTTCAATGCCAAGCTTGGGTCCTTGGACTTACACGATAACTTGTTCATACTTAATCACATTGATTTCTTTATTTAACAAACATTAAGCATTCCATGATAATAATGTACATTATACTAAGCAATTTAATTATAGAAATCATAAAGCTTAGAAATAATACAAACTTACCTCAATATACAAAATGTATGTAGATATGCAATTTAGTCCTCGACTTTGTTCTTGCCTCGGTTTTGATCCGGTCTTCATTTTTCTTGATCTATAATCATAAATAGACCATTTAATAAGCATATTGACTAAATTGACTCATAACTCATTCTTTGGAAAATTACTATTTTTCCCCTAGACTTTCTGCCTCTAGGCTCGTAAAATGATTTTTATACAACTTTCTTAAACTACATGCTTATATGATTAATATTCTCAACTATAGCAATCATCAATTCTCACAAAATCACACATGTATGACCAAACTTAAGATTTTCACAATCAAGTCCCTACATGCATTTTCATGGAAAATCATTTAACAAAAGATGTTTTACTTACATGAACACATTTTTGAACATCCATTATAGCTCATCAAATAGCTAAAAATAGCTTACTCATGCTACAAAGACTTCAAAAATATGAAGAATATCAAAAACCGGGCATAGGGGCACTTACTAGTAAGCTTGGAAAATTGAAAGAGCCCTAACAATGGCTATTGAAATTTTTGGTAGCTTGGGGAAGAAGATGAATGGATTTTTGCCATCTTTTTCCCATTTTAATCATTTATTAGGAAAATGACAAAAATGCCCATCTTTTTAAAAATTTCCATAAAACTATCTCATGACAAATTTTGTCCAAAAATTAAATTTTGGGTAAATTGCTATCTAAGGGTTCATAATTATTATTCTAAAGCTATTTCATACAAAAAGCTTCTAGAAATTCATATTTTATAACTTTTTCAATTTAGTCCTTTTGGACCATTAAATCACAATTTAGCAAAATTGCTTCATGAAACCTTCATACTAGCATGCAAACATGACATAAACCTTAAAACTCATAATTTCATCTCAATTTTGTGGTCTCGCACCACTATTCCGACTAGGCCCTAAATCGATCTATTACAATTCTCCCTCCTTAGGGATTTTTGTCCTCGAAAATCTTACAAGGAAAAAGGTTTGGATACTAGTTTCTCATATTCTCTTCTGTTTCCCACGTAGCTTCTTCTATTCCATGTATTTGCCACAATACTTTGACTAGGGTAATACTTTTATTTCTCAGTTGTTTGACTTCCCAAGCTAAAATCTTGACTTGTTCTTCACCATAAGTCATGTCGGGACAAATCTCTATCTCTGAAGGGATAATTACATGTGAAGGATCTGATCGGTAGCATCTCAACATTGACACATGAAACACATCATGTATCTTCTGCAATTCTGATGGCAAAGCCAAACGGTAAGCTACCAGCCCAACTCTCTCAGTAATCTCGTAAGGTCCAATGAAACATGGGCTCAATTTGCCTTTCCAGCCAAATCTGAGAACTTTTTCCATGGTGACACTTTCAAGAACACTTTATCCCCGACTTGGTACTCTAACTATTTTTTCTTTAAATTCGAATAGGATTTCTGTCTGTCTGAGGCTTCTTTTAACCATTCTCGTCTCACTTTCACTTTCTCTTCAGCTTCTTTAACAAGATCGACCCCGTGAATTTGATTTTCCTTGAGTTTGGTCCAAAACAAAGGTGTTCTACATTTACGCCCATTTAGAGCCTTATAAGGCGTCATCTTTAAGATCGACTAAAAACTATTATTGTAGGCAAATTCTATCAATGGGAGAAACTTTTCCCAACTGCCTTGAAATTCTAAAATACGACATCTGAGCATATCCTCGAGTACTTGAATTAACCTCTCTAACTGACCATCAGTTTGAGGGTGAAAAGCTGTGCTAAAATTCAATCTTGTACCTAAGGCTTCTTACAGCCTCTTCCAAAATCTGGATGTGAATCTCGGATCTCTATCCAATATAATCGATAAGGGAACTCCGTGAAGCCTTACTGTTTCTAAAACATACAAGTTTGCCAATTTGTCGAGGGAGTAATCCACTTGTATGGGCATGAAATAGGATGACTTCGTGAGTCTATCAACTACAACACATATAGCATCCTTCTTGCTTGGTGACAACGGTAACCCCATTACAAAATCCATGATGATACGGTCCCGTTTCCACATAGGAATCAAGATAGGCTGAAGTAAACCCGAAGGTACTTGGTGTTCAGCCTTTACCTGCTGGCAAATCATGCACTTGGAAACAAATTATGAAATATCTTTCTTCATTTTTGGCCACCAATATTGTTGCTTTAAATTATTATACATCTTAGTACTTCCTGGATGTACAGACAAACATCCGTTATGTGCTTCATACAAAATTCTCTAAATCAACTCCTCTTTTTTCGGTATACAAACTCAATCTCTAAACTTCAAGTATCCATCAAAATTAATCTGAAAGTCAGATTCAACATCTGGCTCGGACTGAGCTCTCTTGACTTGCAATTCACTATCTTCTTTCTAAGCTTTTAGGATTTCGTGTAAAAACATTGGTCTAGCTTTCAACTCAGCTATAATAGAACCATCGTCGGATAAAGATATCCTAGAATTCAATGCCCTTAATGCAAAAAGGGACTTCCTGCTCAAAGCATCGACGACTACATTTGTCTTTCATGGGTGGTAGTTAATGACCAACTCATAGTCTTTTATTAACTCTAACCATCTCTGTTGCTTTAAGTTCAACTCTTTCTGCGTCATCAAGTACTTCAGACTTTTATGATCAGCAAAAATCTGACATCTCTCACCATATAAATGGTGTCTCCAAATCTTCAAAGTGAAGAATATGGAAGCTAATTCTAAATCATGCGTCGGATAATTCTTCTCACGAGGTTTCAACTATCTTGAGGCATAAGCAACCACCTTGCCTTCTTGTATGAGTACACAGCCTAATCCGCTTACGGATGCATCACTGTAAATCACAAATTCTTTCCCTGACTCAGGTTGTACTAAAACTAGAGCTTCTGTCAACATTGCTTTCAACTTCTCAAAACTTTGTTGGCATCATTCTGACCATTCAAACTTCACATTCTTCTATAATAGTTTAGTCACGGGGTTGCAATCATGGAAAACCCCTTGACAAAATGTTTATAATAGCCAGCTAGGCATAGAAAACTTCTAATCTCAGAGATGTTCTTCGATGGCTTCTAATCCATTATGGCCGAGATCTTATTTGGATCTACTCAGACTCTATCTTTCGAGACAATATGTCCAAGAAATCCTACTTCCTTGAGCCAAAATTCGCTTTTACTGAATTTGGCATATAATTGATTTTCTCGAAAAATTGTAGAACTGTCCGTAGGTGTTATCATTCTCATCTTAAGAATAAATCAGTATGTTGTCAATAAAAACGACTACAAACATGCCGAGGTATGGTCTAAATATGCGGTTCATTAAATCCATGAATACCGCGAGAGCATTGGTCAACCCAAAAGGCGTGACTAAAAATTCATAATGCCCATATCTCGTTCGAAAGGCGGTCTTGGATACATCTGAATCCTTCATTCTAAGCTGATAGTACCCTGATCTCAAGTTTATTTTGGAGAACACAGTGGCTCCTTTCAATTGATTGAACAAATCATCTATCCTAGGAAATGGGGACTTGTTCTTTACTGTCACATTATTAAGTTGACGATAATCTACATGAAGAGTATCCCCATCCTCACATCTCATTTCAATATATTTCTTCTCACAATTAACTATTACATCATGGGAGTCAACTAGTCCATGCCAATAATGAGGTCGAACTCATCAAATGGTAGCAACATAAGATTTGCTTTAAAGCAACGACCTCTAATCATTAATGGACAATTTTTACAAACTTTATCAACTAACACACTCTTGCCTAAAGGATTATACACTTTAATCGTAAATTCTGTAGAATCTATAGGCATACTCAAACCAGATACTAATTTCATGCAAATGTAAGAGTGTGTGGATCTGGGATCTATTAAAGTAATAACTTTAACATCATTAAGAGAAAAGGTACCCGTAATAACATCATGGGAAGATGCCTCTTCGCGAGTGCGAATGGCATAAGTTCTTGCAGGTGCTCTACCCTCGAGTCTCACAACCTATTCTCTAGGGTTACCTCTTTCACTTGCCCCACATCCCAGGTTCCTCTGCGGTCTGCCTCTGACCATACTCCCGGATCTCGGGTTCTGGGCTCTTTCTTCTTTCATCATCTCTGGACAATCTTTTATATAGTGGTCTTTAGAACCACATCTAAAACATGCATTTTCATGTGCTCGGCTTTCTTCAAGGTGACGTCTGCCACACTGTGGGCATTCAGGTCTGTCAGATCTAATATTCCCAACACTTGCAACTGAAGTAGTCTATGCTTTATGTAACATCTGAATAGGGCCTATGCATTTCGGTTTAATTGTATGAAATGACAAGTTTCAAGTACTATGAATAAATTTTGATACTTTTGGAAACCTAGAAATGCATGAAAATGGAAATGGAAATGGAAATGAAAATGGAAATGAAAATGGAAACGAAAATGGAAATGAAAATGGAAAATGAAAATGGAAATGGAAATGGAAATGGAAATGGAAAGGGACATTTTTTTGGAAACTTAGACATTTTTTTGGAAACCTAATGGAATTAGGAAAGTGAACATTTTGGAAAACCAAACCAAAATAGGAAACTAAACATTTTGGAAACCAAACCAAAATAGGAAACTAAACATTTTGGAAACCAAGCCAAAATAGGAAACTAAACATTTTGGAAACTTGAAAAATACAGAGCCGTGTGAAAATTTTAGGAAACTTAAAATGACCCGGAATGTCAATTTAAGAACCCAAAGGGAGCTTAGGGCCAAGTGACCCTAAAAATATAAAGAACATAAACTATGACCCAATAACGGACTTGGAAATGTGGCCTGAAGATGCCACCTAAGGCCCTAGGAAATGGCCCAAATGCAAGAGGTTTTTGGGCCTGAGTTTGAGTCATCTAGGAAACAAATAAAAGAAATAAAATTTTGTCTCCATGAGTGGAGGTTGGGCGGCACAAGGAGGAGGAGTTTCTATTCAATAAAAACTCTTGGCTAATTAGGAGATTTGATGGAGTTTCATATTGATAAAACTAAACCTTATCACAAGTGAAGAATTGGTGAACTAGGGACTCTAAGGATATTAGATTTGCCAAAGAAAGAAAAGAAAAGAGCCATTCTCCTCTCTTCAACATCTTGCGAAACCTTCAAGAGAAAGTAGCAACAATCTTTCCTCTTCTCTTTAGCAGAAATTCCTTGTCAAAAACTCTCTCCATCTTTTTCTTTCTTTTCTTTTCTTCTACTATTCAACCACAAAAGCCAAAGCTTTGAGATCCACAATAGTGCCATAGCCAAATAGCATAAGGGATCTTCCGGATTAGAAAACAAGGTAAGTACCTCATTATACAATCGCAAAAAGATCCCTCCTTGATTAAGTAATAGATCAAATCTAACAAGTGATTTGACAGAATTTGAAGTAAAGATCAACTTGGATTTGAGGTAAGTGAATCTATACATTCGGCCAAGGCCAAATCTCGATCAATTAGATTAAATTGATCAAAAACTAATCTATTCGGAGATCTAGGAAGTTGCCGATTACAAGGAAAAAGGAGGTGAAGTTTTGGGATTCTAAAATCCATAAGGTAAGCCCATAAAGGTATTCGACCAAAGATATGTGATTACTAAGATTAGATCCGTAATTATTAAAAGCGAAAACTAATTTATGTTGAGGTTTCAAGGTTGGCGAATATCAAGTGAAGGAAAACAAAGATTTCGGATTTGAATAAACATCAAATCGGCATCAAAGGTAAGCCTCTTTACAAATCCTACTAGGATTTGGATATTATAGCTCAAAATAGAATTCATGCTAAGTAATATTTGATAAACCAAATGTAGGAATTAGGATCTAAACACTAGATCTTGCTTTCGAAATCTCAAGGAATCGTTAAACAAATCAGGTGTGTATTCCACACTATTCTTAATAGTTTTATGGTTTAAATATGCTATATATGTTAATGTGAAAGTAAAAGAGAGTGGCTAAAGTGCCATATTATGGTACAAAGTGCTAAATGCGTTTTCCTACTTCTACTAGGATTACGAAATAAATGTTATATAAGTGAAAAGTGATGTGAAAGTGAAATAAAAATATGTTATGCATGATATTTATAATTTGGGGCATTGGGATTTATGTGAAAGGGAAGAAGGTGTTGACTACGGTCTCACCAGCGTTATAAGTGAAAGTGATGACTTGGTCTCACTAAGTGAATGTGATGACTTGGTCTCACTAAGTGAATGTGATGACTTGGTCTCACTAAGTGGTAACCGGTTACATTACGATGGTGGCTATGCCACAATATTATCGATGGGCGATGAGCACATCGACGGAATCGATGGAGTGTAGCGGAAGGAGGTTGACTTAGTAGTCCCCAACGGGTGGAGTGTAGCGGATGGCATATAGGTTTGGGTTCGGGTTTGCATCATTACCTTGAAATTGTTATATGCATTTGATTTTTATAGTGTGCCTATTTCTATTATGTTTAGTGTTGGTTACACACTGAGTCTATCGACTCACCCCGTTGTGGGAATATGTTTGGTGATGAGCGGTAATGGGCCGGGACGTCGGAACTTGTGGTGGCCATGATCGACTTGAAGTTCAATTTAATTTGAATATTTATTTTATTTTATGTACAATTTATCATTTTGGGTTTCATTTTATGTAATAAGGCCACCGTGATTTAATTTTTATTTCTACTATAATTACTATGTTATGAGCTTAGGGCTTTATAAAAGTAGCCCACTTAATATGAGATGAGTTTAAATATTTTATCATTTGAAATAAATGGGTTTTGTTATAAAAATAAATTTGTTTTCAACTCAAGCCCAACCCACAACGAGCTATCTTCCAAAACTCGAGTTTTCAAAATAAATGAATTTGGACCGAGTTACTTGAGGAACATACAGATCGATCCATTCTCGTGGGCGGGTTTGGGGTGTTTCAATTTGTATCGAGCCAGTTCAAACTCTCGGCTACCGTGGCCTAAGGCCCAAACCGTTTTTTTTTACAAGGCCAAATGAGTTTTATGAAAGTATTTTTACAAATAAGGTATAAAGACATGGCCCATAAGTCTCAAACCACATGATCCAGTAAGAACTCTATGTGTGAGTGATTTATATAAGGGTAGAAAAGGCATAGAGCGAGAATAGCATGATAGGAACTTGAACCCCAGGATTAGACTACTCAAACACAAACACATAAGATTTAAGGCACTAAACCAACCTATGACTAAGTCAATTAAGCTAGGGTGTGGCAACCATGGTACGCATGTCTAGGAGTGGATCTGAAGAGCTTGGTATTTAAGCAGTCCTAGTGACTCACCTCTCTTCTTGAATCCTACAGTGCGTAGCTTGGTTCACCTAACCTAGAGGACTTAGCGGGTGTGGCAACCCAACGCATGTCTAGGAATGGATGGGAGCTTGGTATTTAAGCGATCAGCGTGACTCACCTCCTCTCCACTCAAATCCTGCACAGTGCGTAGCTTTGGTTCACCCGACCAAGAAGGCTCGGTCATAGGCTAAACTCAATAACTAAAACCGAAAGGGAATTAGCCATTTTTTTTACACTTAATATTAAAATTCTTAAATCACTTTCTTTCTCTTATCCTTAATTCACGTGTACACAATTATTTTGAAAAATTTTGATCCATAAAAATTACAAAACGCCTCTTAGTGGTAAAATTACCAAAAGTACCCTTAGTTTATAAAATGATTCAACTACTCAACAGTTCTACCAAAATTTCATTATTTTATAAATGTTCAAAAACCCTAACTTGCAAACTATCAAAAATACCTTGATTTATGGAAAATTACAAAATTGCCCCTGACTTACAAAATTACCAAAATGACCCTGAATTTGAGAAAAATTTTTTGCAATATTCCCATTTTGAAGGAGCAATTTTCAAAAAGAACCTCGAGTTTTACAACTTTTGAAATACCAGCGATTTATTAAATTTTACAAATTTACCTCGATTTGTGAAAAATTACCAAAATACCCCGAGGTCAAAAATTACCAAATAACCCGAATTTAAAATTTTTCCAAATTACCCTAGACTTCAAAATTTTCAAAATAATTTTAAACAAAAACACCAAGGAACATTTTCTCTTGAAAAATTTTGAAAATGCCACAATAGGACAAAACTACGAAAATACCTCGGGTAGAGGAAAACAACAACAACACAAAACTACAACGTTTCTCTAATGAGCGCAAGTTCATACTTGTTTGATGGATGAATGAATGAATGGAAAAGCTGTGTGTTTGTATGAATCTGAAAGAACCACTCTTAAATCCCTTTCCATAAAACTCCGCCAATAAATAAGTGGAACAAAGACTAATCCATAAAATTTCTTAATCGATCTCGACACTAGAAAATGAGTTCTAGAGGACGCAGTCGTCAGGGACCTTGATAGAGGAAAAATAAGCGTGTCGTAACCCGTTAGATCAGGTCAAGGTTCGACAATGAGTTACCACCGCCACCACCACCCCATTTGTTAATGTCGGCGAGGCTCGGGACGGATGAGGTCGTGTCATGAGCCATGTTCAGTATTGGAAATGGTGGTCGGCACGGTGGAAATTCGGAGCTCAAAATCTGACCGGCGACTCGATCCAACGGGCCGAGGTGTTTCGTGGAGTGTCCGATGTGGCACCTAAGTACCGTAAGTATTGGTTGGAAGCAATCGAGTGTATTATGGATGAACTCGACCGACCCCGAGGAGAAGTTGAAAGGAATGGTAGCCTATACGTGATGAAGCATACCAATGGTGGCTAATCGTTAGTGATGGTGCCACGCAGAGGATCCGGCGTGGGAGTATGCTAAGGAGGCATACCGGAAGAAGTATGCTTTCTCGGTATATTGATGAGTAGAGGAAAGCTTTTCTAGGACTAGTTCAGGAACAAATCGGTGGCATATGAGGCTGAATTTACGAGGTTAAGCCGATATGCTCGAGGAGTAGTCGCGATCGAACATGAACGCCGTGGTTCTACATTTTGAGGACGGATTAAGGGATGACCTAAGGTTATTGATAGCTCCACATCAGGAGCGGGAGTTCTCCACGTTGGTTGAAAAGGCTAAGGTAGTGAAGGAATCAAGGACCTCGACTAGGCAGAATTCAGCGAGAATAGACCTAAGAGAGGTTATAGATCGTCGGAAATGTGCAAAAAGGCCCGTAATCGAGGGTCAAAGGGTCAGCAAGTTGATACCAGAGGGCAGTATCGGTCTTGTGAATATTGTGGAAGGAAGCACTCAGGTGAGTGTTGGAAAAAGATAGGAGCATGTCTTAAATGTGGGTCTAAGGACCATATGCTCAAGGACTGTCCAAAGATATTAGATGACAGATGACCAAACAACACGTAATGTTAATCGTGGTAGGGAGGGACAAGAACCTCAACGAGGTCGAGGTGCTAATCTTGAGTTAATAATCTTTGGCAGAGGACGTAAGAGGTGCCACCAATAACGAGGCAAGACTACCGGGTTTGGTTTATGCGGTTCGTCGAAGGGAGGATGAAGATGCGCCAGACGTCATAACCGGTACGTTCCTCATTCATGGTAAACCCTATTATGCTTTAATTGATGTGGGCTCGACCCATTCTTATGTTGCCTGTAGTGTAGTTGAGACACTAGGCCTAGACTCTGAACTTTCTGATAAAGAGATGACGGTAGTAAGCCCATTAGGTCAAACTATAGTGGTAAATAAGATCTTTCGGAATATACCCCTAGAAATTCAGGGAGCGAGCTTTCGGGCTGACCTAATGGAATTACCCTTCGGGGAATTTGACCTTATACTTGGTATGGATTGGTTAGTAGAACATCGAGCCGTGTTGGATTGTGCGGCTAAACGAATGGAACTAAGGACCATTGAGGATGAGGTGGTCATTATGATAGGAGAAAGAAGGAACTATTTGACTAATGTAGTTTGGTGCTTGGCGAAAAGGATGGTACATAAAGGGTGCGAGACGTTCTTAGCCTTTGTAAGTGCGTTGGATGGAAATGAGGAGGGTGTCAAAGTAGTCGTAAAGAAGGGACTTTGAGGATGTGTTTCGGAGGAATTACCAGAATACCCCGGATAGAAGTTGAATTTGGAATAGACTTCTCGCTGTGAGGTAACTTGTGTCAATTGCTCCATCCGAATGGCGCCAAAGGAATTAGTGGAGCTTAAGGCTCAAATCCGGGAGTTATTGGATCGAGGATTTATTCGCCCGGTGTGTCTCCGTGGGGAGCACCGGTCTTGTTTGTGAAGAAGAAGGACGGAATTATGCGTATGTGCATAGACTATAAATCAACTAAATAAGTGACCATCAAGAACAAGTATCCCTTGCCAAGGATCGATGACTTGTTCGATCGGTGAAAGGAGCCACAGTGTTTTCGAAGATCGATTCTGATCGGGATACCATCGATTGAAGGTGAAGGAGGTCGATATCCATAAGACCGCTTTTAGGACAAGATATGGTCACTTTGAGTTCGTAGTAATGCCGTTTGGGTTGACAAACGCCCAGCGTTCATGGATATGATGAATCGAGTGTTCCAACCTTACTTAGACAGTTTGTTGTGGTATTCATCGATGATATCTTGGTATATTCCAAGTCTGAAGAGGAGCATGATGAGCATCTCCGAATTGTGTTACAAGTATTAAGGGAGAAGAAGCTTTATGCCAAATTCAGCAAGTGTGAATTTTGGCTTAGAGAAGTTGCTTTCTTAGGACACGTGGTGTCTGCCGAGGGAATAAGGGTGGACCCTAAGAAAATCGAAGCGGTGTTGGATTGGAAACCACCCAAGTCGGTGGCAGAGATTCGTAGTTTCTTAGGGTTGGCCGGCTATTACCGAAGGTTCGTGGAAGGATTCTCGTCGATAGCCGCGCCATTAACAAAATTGTTGAGGAAGGAAGTACCCTTTGTGTGGACAGATAAGCAACAAGAGAGTTTTGAAAAACTTAAAAAGGTGTTAACAGAAGCTCCGGTGTTGATTCAACCTGAGGCGAGAAAGGATTTTGTGGTATCTTGTGATGCGTCACATCTGGGGTTAGGATGTGTTCTTATGCAAGATGGCAAGGTAGTCGCTTATCGTCCGCACGATTAGGCCGCATGAAGTGAACTACCCAACCCATGACTTGGAATTGGCGCAGTGGTTTTCGCTCTCAAGGTGTGGAGGCATTATTTGTATGGAGAAAGGTCAGTGATCTACACTGACCACAAGAGTCTCAAGTATCTGTTGACTCAAAAGGAGTTAAACTTGAGGCGTGAAGGTGGGTGGAATTCTTGAAAGACTATGACTGCTCGATAGAATATCATCCGCAAGGCAAATGTAGTAGCTGATGCTTTAAGTAGGAAGGTGGTGACAGACTTAAGAGCAATGTTCGCTCATTTAAGCTTATATGAGGATGGAAGTTTGTTGGCTAAATTACAAGTCAAGCCAACATGGTTGAAAGAAGTAAAAGAGGGACAGTTGGTTGATGAAGATTTGAATGTTAAGCTACAAAAAGCACGAAGCGGAGAGTTGGAGGACTATGAGATTAACGATGAAGGAGTATTATGCTCTGAGAGGAAAGTCATATGCTAAGAGACAAGGACTTAAGACAGAAGATCCTTTGAGAAGTGCATAGTAGCCCTTATGCTATGCATCCGGAGGCATTGTCGTACAAAGACTTAAGGGAACAATTTTGGTGGCGGATCTTAAACAAGAAGTTACGAATTTGTGGGAAGATGTGGGACGTGTCGACAAGTTAAAATTGAACACCAAGTTCCATCGGGATTGCTTCACCAATTGATTCCACGGTGGAAGTGGGAAAGAATTACCATGGACTTCGTTAGTGGGCTTCCCTTACGCCTACTAAGAAGGACTCGGTATGGGTTATAGTAGATCGTTTGACTAAGTCCGCACATTTTATCCCAGTAAGAATAGACTATCCTCTTCAAAGGCTAGCCAAGTTATATGTGGCAGAAATTGTGAGGTTACATGTAGTACCAATGTCGATCATCTCTGATAGAGACCCAAGGTTTACGTCTCAATTTTGGAAGGCACTTCATCAAGCTTTAGGCACCAAGTTGATTTCACTACTACTTTCCATCCACAAAGCAGACAGGCGGTCTGAACGAGTAATACAAGTGTTGGAGGATATGTTGAGAGGATGTGTGATGGATTTTCGAGGAAGTTGGGAGGACTACTTGCCTTTAGCGTAGTTCGCCTACAACAACAGATTATCGAGCTAGCATTTGAATGGCACCATACGAAGCATTGTACGGACGGAAGTGTCGTACTCCTACTTGTTGGTGAGTTAGGAGAACGTCGAGTTTTGGGACCGTAGATAGTGGCGAAATGAAGAGAAGGTGGAATTAATTGAACACGGTTAAAGAAGCCTCGGATGAGATGAAGTCTTATCTTGACCTCAAACGGAAGGAAATAGAGTTTGAAGTAGGAGACCAAGTGTTTCTAAAAGTCTCACCATGGAAGAAAGTGATGAGGTTTGGTCTGGAAGGAAATTAAGCCCAAGATTCACCTGGCCCTATCGGTACTAAAGCGAGTGGGACCCGTGGCATACCAACTAGAGTTGCCACCGAGTTGCAACAAATGCATGACGATTTCATGTGTCCATGCTACGTCGCACCGATCGGATCCTCTCACATAGTACCAGAGAAGAAGTGGAGCTAAGGCCGGACTTAACCTACGAGGAAGAGCCGATTCAGATTCGGGCGTCTTGTGAAAGTACTACGAAGGAAGTCCGTTCCTCTAGTTAAAGTATTATGGCGCAATCATGGATCGGAAGAAGCTTCGTGGGAGCAGAGGAGACCATGAGACAAGAATACCCTCAACTATTTTAGTTAAGAAATTTCGAGGACGAAATTTTGTTTAAGGGTAGAAGCGTAACATCTGAATAGGGCCTATGCATTTCAGTTTAATTGTATGAAATGACAAGTTTCAAGTACTATGAATAAATTTTTGATACTTTTGGAAACCTAGAAATGCATGAAAATGGAAATGGAAATGGAAATGAAAATGGAAATGAAAATGGAAATGAAAATGGAAATGAAAATGGAAATGAAAATGGAAAATGGAAATGGAAATGGAAATGGAAATGGAAATGGAAAGGGACATTTTTGGAAACTTAGACATTTTTGGAAACCTAATGGAATTAGGAAAGTGAACATTTTGGAAAACCAAACCAAAATAGGAAACTAAACATTTTGGAAACCAAACCAAAATAGGAAACTAAACATTTTGGAAACCAAGCCAAAATAGGAAACTAAACATTTTGGAAACTTGAAAATACTGAGTCATGTGAAAATTTTAGGAAACTTAAAAATGACCCGGAATGTCGAATTTAAGAACCCAAAGGGAGCTTAGGGCCAAGTGACCCTAAAATATAAAGAACATAAACTATGACCCAATAACGGACTTGGAAATGTGGCTCAAGATGCCACCTAAGGCCCTAGGAAATGGCCCAAATGCAAGAGGTTTTGGGCCCGAGTTTGAGTCATCTAGGAAACAAATAAAAGAAATAAAATTTTGTCTCCATGAGTGGAGGGTTGACGGCACAAGGAGGAGGAGTTTCTATTCAATAAAACTCTTGGCTAATTAGGAGATTTGATGGAGTTTCATATTGATAAAACTAAACCTTATCACAAGTGAAGAATTGGTGAACTAGGGACTCTAAGGATATTAGATTGACCAAAGAAAGAAAAGAAAAGAGCCATTCTCCTCTCTTCAACATCTTGTCGAAACCTTCAAGAGAAAGTAGCAACAATCTTTCCTCTTCTCTTTAGCGAAATTCCCTTGTCAAAAACTCTCTCCATCTTTTCTTTCTTTTCTTTTCTTCTACTATTCAACCACAAAAGCCAAAGCTTTGAGATCCACAATAGTGCCATAGCCAAATAGCATAAGGGATCTTAGGGATTGAAAACAAGGTAAGTACCTCATTATACAATCGGCAAAAAGATCCCCTCCTTGATTAAATAATAGATCAAATCTAACAAGTGATTTCGGCAGGAATTTGAAGTAAAGATCAACTTCGGGATTTGAGGTAAGTGAGTCTATACATTCGGCCAAGGCTAAATCTCACCAATTAGATTAAATTGATCAAAAACTAATCTATTCGGAGATCTAGGAAGTTGCCGATTACAAGGAAAAAGGGAGGTGAAGTTTCGGATTCTAAAATCCATAAGGTAAGCCCATAAAGGTATTGACCAAAGATATGTGATTACTAAGATTAGATCAAGTAATTATTAAAAGCCAAAAACTAATTTATGTTGAGGTTTCAAGGTTGGCGAATATCAAGTGAAGGAAAACAAAGATTTTCGGATTTGAATAAACATCAAATCGGCATCAAAGGTAAGCCTCTTTACAAATCCTACTAGGATTTGGATATTATAACTCAAAATAGAATTCATGCTAAGTAATATTTGATAAACCAAATGTAGGAATTAGGATCTAAACACTAGATCTTGCTTTGGAATCTCAAGGAATCGTTAAACAAATCGGTGTGTATTCCACACTATTCTTAATAGTTTTATGGTTTAAATATGCTATATATGTTAATGTGAAAGTAAAAGAGAGTGGCTAAAGTGCCATATTATGGTACAAAGTGCTAAGGTACGTTTTCCTACTTCTACTAGGATTACGAAATAAATGTTATATAAGTGAAAAGTGATGTGAAAGTGAAATGAAAATATGTTATGCATGATATTTATAATTTGGGGCATTGGATTTATGTGAAAGGGAAGAAGGTGTTGACTACGGTCTCACCAACGTTATAAGTGAAAGTGATGACTTGGTCTCACTAAGTGAATGTGATGACTTGGTCTCACTAAGTGGTAACCGGTTACATTACAATGGTGGCTATGCCACAATATTATCGATGGGCGATGAGCACGTCGACCGCAATGATCGCCTTCGATGGAGTGTAGCGAAGGAGGTTGACTTAGTAGTCCCCACGGTGTATGCAAAGTTGGTACGGGTGGAGTGTAGCGGATGGCATATAGGTTTGGGTTGGGTTTGCATCATTACCTTGAAATTGTTATATGCATTTGATTTTTATAGTGTGCCTATTTCTATTATGTTTAGTGTTGGTTACACACCGAGTCTATCGACTCACCCGTTGTGGGAATATGTTTCTGTGATGAGCAAGAATGGACCAGGACGGAGAACTTGTGGTGGCCATGATCGACTTGAAGTTCAATTTAATTTGAATATTTATTTTATTTTAAAGTCTTGTACAATTTATCATTTTGGGTTTCATTTTATGTAATAAGGCCACCGTGACGAATTTTTATTTCTACTATAATTACTATGTTATGAGCTTAGGGCTTTATAAAGAGTAGCCCACTTAATATGAGATGAGTTTAAATATTGTTATCATTTGAAATAAATGGGTTTTGTTATAAAAATAAATTTGTTTTCAACTCAAGCCCAACCCACAACGAGCTATCTTCCAAAACTCAGAGTTTTCAAAATATTCGAATGAATTTGGACCGAGTTACTTCGAGGAACATACCAGATCCAGTCCATTCTCGTGGGCCGGGTTTGGGGTGTTTCACTTTATTTCCTTAATACTGTTTATTCTTGTCTTTCCTTGAAAGCCTAGTGGAAGTAGCCAATTGGGTAGGGAAATCTCTTGACTTTTTGGATGAAGATTGGAATGACTTATTCCACTTTCTCTTTCTAGAGTCACGAGACTCCATTTCAGGCTTCTTCTTCTCTTTTACTAGTTCTTCGGATTTACAAGCCCTTTCTACTAGCACAACAAATTCTTTTAATTTTAGGATAGCAAAAAACAACTTGATGTCCTCATTTAATCCATCTTCAAATCTTTTACTCATAATGGCCTCAGTGGATACACATTCACGAGCGTACTTGCTGAGTCATACAAACTCTCGCTCATAATCAGTTACTGACATCTTGTCTTGCTTCAGCTCTAGAAATTTGTTCCTCTTCTGGTCTACAAATCTTTGGCTGATATATTTTTTCTTGAACTCTTCTTGAAAGAATTCCCATGTGACCCTTTCCCTCAGTACTACCGACACAAGGGTGTTCCACCATTAGTAAGCAGAGTCTCTTAAGAGAGACATTACACACTTCATGCATTCTTCAGAGGTGCATGATAGCTCATTAAATACATTGATGGTATTTCTAACCAGAATTCAACTCTTTCTGGATCATCATCTTTTCTAGCCCAAAATTCTTCTACCCCATGTTTTCTGATCCTATCAATTGGAGGTTTATCTCCTCTTACCACCTCTACTACTTGAGGGGCTATTGGAGCAAAGTTGTGGAATGACGGGGTGGAGGGGCTGTGCATCTTGGTTCGCATTTAACGAACTCCGTATACCAGGCATTCATCATATGGAGGAAAGCTTCTCTATCCTCTTCTCCTCCTTCTTAACTCACCATAGTTAGTCTATTCTCATTCTCGTTTGGCACCATCCCATCTGCTGGAGCCTGCGCGTTACTTTCTACATCATCCACCATAACTTCATTGGGATCTATTTACTATATGTATAAACATAATTTAAATAGTCAAGAGTCGTCACACTATCATTATTAAAACATTCTTATGTATGGCATGTATAGCTCAACTCATGCTCGTCCTACGTTAATCTTAGAACCGACTAAATCGTGGCTCTGATACCACTAAATGTAACACCTCATACCCAAGCCCGAGGCTAGGAGTGGATACGAGACATTACCATGCTTGAACTCATTAAAATATACACTTATGGGCTGTAAAATTTTGTTCTAACTTAAAAACTTCTCTATATTAGTCTAATCATACATTTCATGGGCCTACGAGGCCTTAAGCACATATCTAAAAACTTTTGAAACTTAATCGAAACCTTTCTTTAAAGTAGGGGTCACACGCCCATATGGCTTGGGACACGCCCGTGTACCCCTTGAAACGCCCAATGTTTTCAACCGTGGGGAGCTACTGACTATTTTCACACGGCCTGAACATGCCCGTCGAATTAAACCATGTGATAAACCTTGATATACTGACTTGATCCACACGGTATGGCCACACGCCCATGTTCAAACCGTGTATTCTACACGACTCATACACACGGCCATGGGGTTGTACCGTGGCCTATCCTGATTAATAATAATAAGGTGCAGGGTTCATACGGCCTAGACACACGCACGTGTGTCTAATCGTTTGAGCACTTAGAGGCTATTTACCAAGCCATTTGCCACCCTGACATCAAAATCAACCCAATACATTTCAAAAACTATACAACATGCTTCATTAAATACAACAACACACATATAACCAATTTTGGATAACCACTTAGCCATATACAAAAGAATAATGGTTTGAAAACTTATACAATGGCCCTTCTTAAAACATGTTCTCAAAATGAATGCTTCCTATACATGCCATACTTAGTAAACTAACTTGGCTATACCAAAATAAGGATTGATAGTGTGCTACAAGCTCCGACTCCAACGGTCCAAAAGTTAGCTTGGCGGGACTACATAGAAAGAAAGGATTAAAGACGTAAGCATTTAGCTTAGTAAGTTTGTATGTAAAACACAGATTAATAAACTTTCTTAATATAAACCATTTGACATAACAACGGTATCATAATTTCAGCTTTAGAGCTAAATTACTCATACTGATTCTCACATGTCTCGTGATACTTACTATCCTCATACTTGTAAGGTAAACATGGTGCCTGTATCACTTGATCACATTGATCAACATACTTTAATTTAATAATCATGATCCCTAATTCATCATTCATAACATAAATAATACTTAATTTCAACATGGTAATATCTTTGCTTACTTAGCTTTCTTGTTATCTCATTTTAACTTTACTCACTTGCTCGATGAATTTCAGCGAATAATCGAGGATACTAAATCTCATCCCACGTAACTTGATGCCAAAGCCATATCCTAGATACGGTCTTACATGATATATCTCTTCTTGCATCAATGCCAAGCTTACCTTGGACTTATATGTAACTTATTCAATGCCAAGCTTGGGTCCTTAGACTTACATGATAACTTGTTCAATGCCAAGCTTGTGACCTTGGACTTACATGCTAACTTGTTCAATGCCATGCTTGGGTCCTTGGACTTACATGATAACTTGTTCAATGCCAAGCTTGGATCCTTGGACTTACATGATAACTTGTTCAATGCCAAGCTTGGGTCATTGGACTTACATGATAACTTGTTCAATGCCAAGCTTGGGTCCTTGGACTTACATTGTAACATCCTGAATTAATGGGCCAATGCATTTAATGTTTGATTATGCTTAATATGAGTGTTAGGGGTGTAGAAGGGGCTCAAGAATTGGGCCGATGCCTTAATTGAATTTTTGTTTAGACACTCAAATGGGAAACCAGTTAGGATAAGGCTTAAAGGATGTTATCTGTGTTTAAAAACACAAATGGGATTGTGGCCCAGTGGCAAAATGGTGCCACTTAGAGGGCAGAGAGGTGGCGTCAACTGAGTAGGCCAAATTCAAGTTACATGAAGCCCAATTCTTTTAATTAAAGTTAGCTAAATTTTGGCAATTAATTAGGTGGAGCTGGACGGCAACAAGGCTTAAAAATAGAAGAATTTATCCAAGTGGATAATATAGATAATATGGTAGATAAAGGGAAGAAATTTAGGATCTGTTCTTCTGGTCATAGTAGTGGTCGAATTTCCAACTCTAGGGGATGGAGAAAATCGGTTTTGATGAGGCTAAAGGGGTGCCGAAATTTCCCTTGTTTATTAATTAGTTTTAGTTTTTAAAAGAGGGAAATTCCAGCTTTTGGTTAGTGTGTGTGCCGAAAATTAGACTAGAAAATAGGGCACTTCTTAATTTCGACATTTATTCTCATTCTCTTCTCTTAGTTGTTTCTTTTCTCAAAAAGCTGAAAACTCCTAAAAGTTTCATCTTCTTCTTCTCTTCTACTAAAGCCGAAACCTCATAGCCTTTCTCTACACTTTTTCTCGATTTCTTCCATAAGCAGAAACCCTAAGTATTCCTTCCCTTTACTCGCTTCTGTTATAGTCGAATTCCCTAGTATTCATTCATTCTTTTTCTTCCTGTCCATTTCTTTATTAAAAGCTAAAACCTTCTTGCCGATTTCTTCATTAAAATCTGAATCTCCCATATTGAGGTAAGTGTCGACTCTTGTTATTCCTTAAGATCTCTTTCGGTTTTTAGGGGCCAAGGCCGAATGGCCACTTGGTTTGTTAAGGCTGCCCATAGGGCTAATATTCCCTATCTTTTTGCATTTTGGGTGGCCTTCTAGGATTTGTAGGAGACCTGATCATTTTGGTTCTTAAGCCAAGAACCGTTAATTTCGAACCATATCTCTTCTTTCGGGAATTTTAGGTAAGGGATCTCTACTTTATGAATATACATTCGTGTTAGTATTCGATACAATGTTTTAATCTGATTTGTTGACTAAGATCTGTTCCATGGATACAAACGCTAGTCAAATGAAAGAGGAAATTGGATTTGTAAATCCAACCCCTAGATTTAAGAAGCGAGCGGTGTCAGTAGTTCAGGATTAGCCACCAGGTTGCAGATTGGCTTCAGAACAAAATCTTAGACTGTTAGCAGTGATTACGGCTACTGATAGTGTCGACATAGAAAGTACTGTCCTATCGGTAATCAGGTGTGTGAATCTCTATCACCCTAGTTAATATGTATTATATGTATGTTATGGGCTAAAAGCCGGATAAAGAGGCTGTATGAACAGTCATAATACCCAAAAGGGGTAGGCAAGAGATGCCAGGTATGTAATCATAGAAACTTCTCTATGTGTATCAAAGTATGTAAAAGTATGTGATCTGTTTAGATAGTTTAATGTTCTGATTCTTGCATGTATGTATGCATGGGATGGGATTGATATGATGAAAGGGAGCAGGTCATGAGGCGATCGATCTTTATGACAGGCAGCACAGCTGTCGATATATTATTAAGGTCGCATAGCGATCAATGGCCTTGCCACATAGGTCACATAGTGATCGATATGGTGTGTAGCGGATGGAGGGTTGATTGTAGGAATCCCCACGGTGTGATGGTTGGTACGGGGTGTGTAGAGGATAGACTCTTAGGTTTGGTAACAGCCATGTTGCATGAAAATATATTCTGTTGCCATTGTTATGGCCCAAGGCCCATAATGTGTTTGTGGGCCTAAGGCTTTTATGTGTTATCGGGATTTACACACTGAGTCTTAGTGACTCACCCTTTTATTTTTCCCAACTTTTTAGATGAGCAGTAGATCATGGACATGGGAGCCGAGTCGGACTCGAGGGGCCATCAAGACTATTATTTCCATAAACTCTTTCCGATTATCTTTTAAGTTTTAATTTTGAGACATTTCTTTTGGTATAAGGCCTCCATAACTTAGGTTATTTTTCTTAATTATTATGTCACATTTTTATAAACTTATGTTTTCAAAGCTTAAATTATAAAGCGAGAGGAAAATGGGCATTTCTAACACATTCACGCAGATCTTAAAGTTTCATTCAGGAATTACACAATTAATGATTATTCGGTTATAATAAACTGAGATTTTCAAAACCCTTCAAGTCAAAGTTTGCAACGTTCAACCCGTAGCATAGCAGATCCGGTCTTGACGTATGGGCCGAGTTTGGGGTATTATATTTTTGGGTTCACAGCCAGGTTCAAAACTCGGGCTGTGAAATGGGTCCAGTAGTGATTTGTAAAATTGATGTAAGTTTGAGAAAAGTTCGGTTGATATATGGTCTTCGAGTCTACCTGCAACATCCTAAAATTTGAGTATTGATATGATGCAAGTTTTGGTGCTTAACTTGTGTATAATTAAATTTTGCATGATATAGTCTTGAGAAGACTTTAGAATTATTCAGAATTAGAATAAATTTTAGTAAGGAGTATTTAATTGAAGTGGAGCAAGTGACTTTGATGTTTAAGTAGATCTAAGTGACAAAAACTAGCATAAGATGAGCTAGTAGCAAGGTGGTGTTAGCGCATGTATGTTTGCTTGAGGGGAGAGGTTCGAATCTTCTAGCTTGCAATTTGAAAGCTTTTATTTTTTTTTTTTGCTTTTCCTTAGCAAGTGTCGGTCATGGATAAGGATTAGATGAGTTGGATTAATTTTTTTATGGCAAGAAGACCATGGGAAAAAAGAAAGTGTTAACTTAGGGAAAGGAATCATTTGAGTAAGGTATGTAAGGGGAACACAAGGCACATATTGAGGAAGATGTTTTGGAAAGTTTTGTGTGGCAAAAACTTTGACTTTATGTCCATGTACTTGGACGATTTTTGGGGCTAGGGGTAGGCCGAAATTTTGAAGGCATTTGGATGAATAGGAGCTAGTTGTGCACATCTCTCTTTTGGTCATTTTTGTGCTTTTCTCGAAAATCTCTCCCTCCATTTTCCTCTCCTTAGCCGAATGCACTTTGAACAATAGGTAACATCTTTGCTTTTCTTTAATCATTTCACATTTTGACCATTTTGGTGTTGAGTTCTTTCTCCCCAAATTATTTTCTTTCTCTCCTCATTATGACCGAAAATACAAGAAACATCAAAGACCATTTCTTCCTTTTTCTCTCATTGCCGATGTCCATTAATTCAAGGTTCTCTTTTGAATCATCCTTTATTCTTGAGAACCGAAATCCAAACCTTAATTTCTATTCTTTTTCTTCTCTACTTCTCTTGAAAGACTCTCAAACATCATCCTCTCTCTCATTCTTCACCATGGTCGAATGTTACTAAGCACCATTTCTTTTAACTTTTCCTCCATAACCAAATCTTCTACAACTCACATATCTCCTTCTTAACCATTTTTCTTTCCACTCACACTTTAATCAATCAAAACTTAGTGGAGGGCCGAAACTCAAGTGCTCGTAAACATCGTAGATCATTGAAATCAAATTTAAGGTGTTAAGCTAAGGGATTATTAAGGATTTTCATATTTCTCGACATATGGTTATAAATGGTTTATTAATTGATTTTATTTTAGGGGACGTTATCGCTCGATTGTCATATTATGGAACGAGGATATTTGTGGTAAGTTAATCCCACTCTTTAAAACCTCTAGTCAAAATTTCGATAACTTATTGATAAGACTAATGATTCCTTATCTTTGAAGACAATCAAAATAGGGACGAAAAGAGTTGTTAATTGTGTTCGGAAAAGGGTGGCTCCATTATTCCCCCTAAATTCAAGAGAAGGGCTGTTTCGGGAATTCGAGACTTTCCACTGGGTTGTGGACCCTTATCCGGTGAAAATCAATTATTTGAAGTCGTACGTACCCCCGAACCATTATTTATTCGTGGTTCTGAACCTTTGATCATAGAGAAATCATAAATAGTGGTTGTTCGAGATTTCGAGGGTAAGATCTAGAACGCTTAATATTAGAATAGTTTAATATTAAATTTTAGTGCTCTAATCCTTCGTGATGTGTGTTTAGATATCGACGGGCGGGAGAGTGTAGTTCTCACCGTAATCAGGTGTGTAATCTTACACCGTATCTAATGGGTTAGATGACTATATCGTATAAATCGTTGGATGAAATCACAAGTTAGTGAAATTGGGAAGAATAACATAGTTACCATCTTAAAGATAAGATTTTAAAAATTGTATTAAGATCATGAAAATTACGAAATTGCCCTTAATGAGCTAATTTGATAAAAGTGATAAGTGGGCTATATGTGATATTTGACAATTTAGGCCGTATGTGATATTTGACAATTTGGGCCATATGTGATATTTGACAATTTGGGCCATATGTGATATTTGACAATTTGAGCCATATGTGATATTTGACAATTTGGGCCATATGTGTTATTTGACAATTTGGGCCATATGTGATATTTGAGAATTTGGGCCATATGTGATATTTGAGAATTTGGGCCATATGTGATAATGATAAATAGGCCATAAGTGATATTTGATAATTGGGCCATTTATGATAATTGATAAATGGGTTATATGTCATATGTGATTTTATGGGCCAAAATGCTATTTTGATTAATGGGCCAAAATTGATAAATTGTAATATGGTTTTTTTTTTTTACAAATATTTTGTTATGCATAAACATGATTGCATGGGTTGGGATCAATGATGAAGAGAAGAAAGGCTTGATGCCAAAATTTTAGATAGGTGACTCTGTCACGATGGTCAGCTGTTAGAAATCTAGATCGGTGGTTCTACCACAATTATTTAAATGGTTGCCACAAATATTATATTGGGCTTAAAGCCTACTTTTGTGTGTTGGCGGGGTGGGTGACTAAAGCTCCCCACAGGTGTGCTGATTGGTACGGGTGGTGTGTAGCGGATGAAATCTAGGTTTGGTTTTGGGAATTGCATATCACTTGCATTTTATACTTGCTAAATTATTATATTTGAAATGGGCTTAGGCCCAAATAAATGTTTAGATGGTTTTGGCCCAGTGGACTATGGTAAGTGAGTTACACACTGAGTTCTAAGTAACTCACCCCAATTTTTTTTTACCCTCTCAGGTAATAATAAGTGATGGAGACTTGGGTCGGAGATGACTTCGTGTGGAGGTTATACTACAAATGGTGGTTTATAAAACTTTAAGACTTCTTTAATAATTTTTGTTAAGTACTATTTTTATGGTGATGTAATAAGGCCTCTATAATTATGGATTTTATTATGTGGATGGATTTTATTGTGTTTTAGTTTTCATAAGTTGGATTGGTTTAGTTTTTAATAAATGTTTTTTTATAACTCTCAGTATAAAATAAAGGTTTTTCTTAAATGTTACTAAAACATAGGAAAATCTTTTAGAACTTTTCAATGAAATATTTCGACTAAATAAATCCAAAGTTTTTATCAATTACTACTCTATAGATCAAATGACAAATTCTTGTAATTTTAATTATGGTTTTCAATGAACTTCGATTTTTTTCGATAAATTCATTCTCTTAATCGTTTTGAAATTTGATTTCTACTTCGTTAAATGATTTGAATGTACGTTTAATTTGTGTGGCATGCTGAAATCCCGGCTTAATGCATAGGCTGGGTTTGGGGTGTTACATTTTATGGTATCAGAGCCCAGTTTCAAAACTTGAATGTGGTTTGGGTTCAACAATGATTTTTGTTTAAAAACTATTTAAATTTCTAGACTTTACATTTTAAAGGTAGTATGGCACCACGAGCATCCGACACCAAGTCAAGTAAGTATTTGTTTATTAAATGTTTATTATTGTGATGAGACTTTAGGAACACTCTAGAACTTCTAGTTTTAGGTGTTAAAAAAGATAGAGATTGACACTATAGGATGTGATTGCGAAAACAACCCTATCTCTTATATCTCATAAAATATCGTTAATAAACACTGAAATAATATTCTGATTCATAAAACTTGTAATCAGATTAAAAGCGAATTAGTCAATATGAGCACTAGAGGACATGGTCGTGGACGCGGTAGACGTGGTCGTGGTAGAAGACGAGGTGCTACGTCTGAAGCACCGGGTCATATACCAGAAATGGATGCACCTGCGTCATTCGAGAGCGAAACTGGATCTCATGATCATGCGAATAAGGATAATGCTTTGATTCAAGCAATGTTGCAAGTCTTAGAAAGAGTAGCTGGAGCCAGAACTGGGCTAGTAGCTCGCAGATTAATATCGGAATGACTCAAGTCTAGTGGTGCAGAAGTTTTTAGAGGTGTCTCTGATGTAGCTCCGAATGTGACAGAATATTGGCTTGAGGCTGTAGAACGAATTATGGATGATTTGAAGTGCATCATCAAGCAGAAACTGAGAGGAGCCGTGTCTTTGCTAAGTGACGAGGCGTATCAATGGTGGCTTACTGTTCGAGAAGGCACCGAGGCTGCATTGGTTAATTAGAATTTCTTTAAAGCTACTTTCCAAGGGAAGTACATCGGGACAAGTTATGTAGATACCCGGAGGAAGGAATTCCTGAATTTTGTTCAAGGAAGTAAGATCGTGGCGACCACGAGGCGTAATTTCTTCGCTTGAGTTGTTATGCTCGCATTTATAGTGCAGACTAATCATGAGCGCTGTGTACGCTTTGAGGATGAACTGAATGATGAGTTACGGGTACTGATAGCCCCACAACAAGTACGGACTTTTACCTCGCTTGTAGAGAAAGCTAAGATAGTCAAGAGGCTAAGAATTGTAATGCGTAATCGGAAAAGTAAAAGGCAAAAGGGATTTTAAGTATTCTGGTTCTTCAAAAAGGTTTCAAAAGAGGCCACGAAATGATGAGCCAGTTCAAGTTAGGGCACCTGTGACTACCAATCAAATCCGAGAATGTGCCGACTGTGGAAGACGACATCCTAAAAAATGTTGGAGGAAAACTGGAGCCTGTTTTAAATGTGGATCCAAGGATCATCAGTTTAAGAATTGTCCTCGACGGACTGAAACGACTCAAAAAGCTCGTAAACCTAAGGCTCAGCCAGCTAGAGGTACTTAGCAGCCACCAAGAGGTCGTGGACCAGGTCGTGGTGGTAATGGAACGGATGTGGACAAGGTGCACCAGGTCGAGGTAATGGTGTTAGAGGTAACACGGAGGCAAGACAGCCAAGATTGGTCTATGCTGTCAGGCATCGTGAAGATGGTGATGCACCTGATGTGATAACTGGTACATTCTACATTTTTGATGTACCTGTTATTGCTTTGATAGATATCGGGTCTACCCACTCGTATGTTGCTAGTGCCATATCTGGAAACCTGAATATTAGGTCTGAGATTACCGATAGAGAGATGACTATAATTAGTCCTTTAGGACAGTCGGTAATAGTGAATAAATTATTTAGAGATGTGCCCTTGGAGATTCAAAGAGAGGTATTTCTAGTAGACTTGATGGAATTACCTTTAGGCGAGTTTGATCTTATTTTGGGCATGGATTGGTTGGTGAAGCATCGGGCGCAATTGGATTGTGCTGAAAAGCGAATGTCAATAAGGACTGTCGATGATAAGGAGATAATAATGATAGGCGAAAGAAGAAACTTTTTGGCAAATGTGGTATAATAATGATAGGCGAAAGAAGAAACTTTTTGGCAAATGTGGTATCTGCTTTGAAGGTAGAAAAGTTGGTGCGGAAAGGGAATAGAGCATTCCTAGCATTCATCAGTACTTTGGATGCCAATGATTTATTAGTAGAAGGTGTGAGAACGATGAAAGAATTTTTAGATGTCTTTCCCGAAGAACTTTCGAGTCTACCTCCAGATCGAGAAGTAGAATTTGGCATTGAGCTTTTGCCCGAAACTGCTCCGGTGTCCATTGCTCCTTATAGAATGGCACCAAAGGAGTTAGCGGAGCTTAAAGCTCAAATTCAAGAACTGCTAGATCGAGGATTTATTCGACCAAGTGTGTCTCCGTGGGGAGCACCAGTTTTGTTCGTCAAGAAGAAGGATGGGTCGATGCGTATGTGCATTGATTATAGACAGTTGAATAAATTGACGATCAAGAATAGGTATCCATTACCGAGAATCGACGACCTATTTGATCAATTAAGAGGAGCTTCAGTCTTCTCCAAGATTGATTTGAGATCGGGTTATCATCAACTCAAGGGGAAAGAGGCAGATATTCATAAGACGGCATTTCGAACTCGTTATGGACATTATGAGTTTTTAGTGATGCCGTTTGGTTTGACAAATGCACCAACTGCATTTATGGACATGATGAATGGAGTCTTTTAGCCCTATTTAGACCGGTTCGTAGTAGTGTTCATAGATGACATCTTGGTATATTCGAGGAATGAAGAAGAGCATGACTCTTATTTACGCACTGTGTTGCAAATTTTGTGAGATAAGCAACTATATGCTAAATTCAGTAAGTGTGAATTTTGGTTGAAGGAAGTGACTTTCTTGGGTCATGTAGTGTCAGTTGAAGTAGTAAGAGTTGATCCTCGAAAGGTAGAAGCTGTGTTGGATTGGAAACCGTCAAAGTCAGTAGCTGAGATCCGGAGTTTCTTGGGGTTGGCTGGTTATTATAGACGTTTTGTTGAGGGGTTTTCGTTGATTGCTACACCCCTAACTAAGCTATTGCGGAAGGAAGTACCATATGTATGGACCGATAAACAACAAGAAAGTTTCGAGAAACTGAAGAAGATTCTAACGGAAGCGCTAGTACTGATTCAACCAGAGGCCGAAAAAGAGTTTACTGTTTACTGTGATGCGTCACAGATGGGTTTATGATGTGTACTGATGCAAAGTGTAAAAGTGGTAGCTTATGCTTCTCGACAGTTGAGGCCGCATGAAGTCAATTATCCTACTCATGATTTAGAGTTGGCTGCAGTAGTGTTTGCATTAAAAATTTTGAGGCATTATGTTTACGGTGAGAAGTTAATCATTTATACGGACCATAAGAGTCTTAAGTATCTCCTCACCCAAAAGGAGTTGAATTTAAGACAACGGAGATGGGTGGAATTGTTAAAGGATTATGATTTCTCAATCGAGTATCATCATGGAAAGGCTAATGTTGTGGCAGACGCGTTGAGTCGTAAGGTTGTATCGGAGTTAAGAGCAATGTTTGCTCATCTCGGCCAGGCGAGGATGGCGCGCTTGCTAGCGGAACTTCAGGTGAAGCCTTTGTGGTTGGAACAAATCAAAGAAAAGCCATTATCTGATGAAAAGTTGGGTTCTTTAATACAACAAGCTAAAAGTGGTGTAATAGGAGATTTCGGCTTGAACAAGGATGGTGTACTGTGTTTTTGTGGAAGGGTTTGTATGCCCGAGGATTAAGATTTGAGGCAAATGATTCTTCTAGAGGCGCATAGTAGCCCTTATGCTATGCACCCCGGAGGAAATAAGATGTATTGGGATCTCCGTGAATAGTATTAGTGGCCAAATTTAAAACGAGAAGTTACTGATTTTGTGGGAAAGTGTTTGACTTGTCAACAAGTAAAGGCGAAACATTAATTACCGTCGGGATTGTTGCAACCAGTAAAGATTCCATTATGGAAATGGGAGCAGTTAACAATGGATTTTGTTACTGGGTTACCCTTAACACCTACTAAGAAAGATTTTGTCTGGGTGGTAGTAGATCGATTAACGAAGACTGCTCATTTTCTACCAGTTCGTACGGATTACTCATTGCAGAAGTTGGCTAAACTATATGTATCTGAAATTGTGAGGTTGCATGGGGTACCAGTGTCTATCATATCGGACAGGGATCCTAGGTTTACATCACGATTTTGGGAAGCTTTACATGAGGCTCTGGGTACAAAGTTAAACTTCAGTATGGCTTTTCACCCTCAGTCCGATGGTCAGTCGGAAAGAGTAATCCAAATTTTGGAAGACATGTTACGAGGTTGTGTGATCGACTTTAGAGGTGGTTGGGAGGATTTTCACTGCTGGCGAGTTTATGATAACAACAGCTTATCAATCCGAAGAATTAGATGGCACCCTATGAAGCGTTATATGGTCGAGATGTCGTACTCCTACTTGTTGGATCGAATTGGGGAACAACGGTTGTTGTGTCCTGAACTGATATCTCAAACGGAAGAAAAAGTAAAAGTAATTCGAGCGTGGTTAAAAGAAGCTTCGGATAGACAAAAGTTGTACGCGGATCCGAAGCATAAAGATATTGAGTTTGCGGTGGGAGATCGTGTCTTTTGAAAGTTTCACCGTGAGAAAAGAATTTGATTCTAAGGAAAGGCAAGTTGAGCCCTAGGTTCATTGGACCGCACTGTGTTGAAGCGTGTAGGACCGGTGGCTTATCAACTTGATTTACCTCCAAATTGAGTCGATTCATAGTGTTTTTCATGTTTCTATGCTGAGACGCTATAGATCGGATCCATCGCACATAGTACTGGTAAAGAAGTGGAATTAAGGCCAGATTTGTCTTTCGAGGAGGAACTAGTGAAAATCTCAGACCGAGATGTTAAGGTGTTAAGAAAGAAGACCATACCATTGGTCAATGTTTTGTGGCGTGATTAGTATTGATATGATGCATGTTTTGGTGCTTAACTTGTGTATAATTAAATTTTGCATGATTAGTATAGTCTTGAGAAGACTTGAGAACTATTTAGAATTAGAATAAATTTTAGTAAGGAGTATTTAATTGAAGTGGAGCAAGTGACTTTGAGGTTTAAGCAGATTTAAGTGACAAAAACTAGCATAAGATGAGCTAGTAGCAAAGTGGTGTTGGTGCATGTATGTTTGCTTGAGGGGAGAGGTTTGAATCTCCTAGCATGCAATTTGAAAGCTTTTATTTTTTTTTGCTTTCCTTAGCAAGTGTCGGTCATGGATAAGGATTAGATGAGTTGGATTAAATTTTTTATGGTAAGATGACCATGGAAAAAAGGCAAGTGTAAACTTAGGGAAAGGAATCATTTGAATAAGGTTTGTAGCGGGAACACAAGGCACATATTGAGGAAGATGTTTTGGAAAGTTTTGTATGGCAAAAACTTTGACTTTATGTCCATGTACTTGGACGATTTTTGGGGCTAGGGGTTGGCCAAAATTTTGAAGGCATTTGGATGAATAGGAGCTAGTTGTGTGCATCTCTCTTTTTGTCATTTTTGTGCTTTTCTCGAAAATCTCTCTGTCCATTTTCCTCTACTTAGCCGAATGCACTTTAAGCAATAGGTAACATCTTTGATTTTCTTTAATCATTTTACATTTTGACCATTTCGGTTTTGAGTTCTTTCTCCCCAAATTATTTCCTTTCTCTATTCTTTGTGACCGAAAATACAAGAAACATCAAAGACCATTTCTTCCTTTTTCTCTCATTGCCGAATGTCCATTGATTCAAAGTTCTCTTTTGGATCATCCTTTATTCTTGAGAACCGAAATCCAAACCTTCATTTCTATTCTTTTTCTTCTCTACTTCTCTTGAAAGACTCTCAAACATCATCCTCTCTCTCATTCTTCACCATGGCTGAATGTTACTAAGCACCATTTCTTTTAACTTTTCCTCCATAATCGAATCTTCTACAACTCACATATCTCCTTCTCAATCATTTTTCTTTCCTCTCACACTTTAATCAATCAAAACTTAGTGGAGGGCCGAAGCTCAAGTGTTCATAAACGTCGTAGATCGTTGAAATCGGATTTAAGGTGTTAAGGTAAGGGATTATTAAGGATTCTCATATTTCTCAACATATGTTATCGCTCGATTCTCATATTGTGGAACGAGGATATTTGTGGTAAGTTAATCCCACTCTTTAAAACCTCTAGTCAAAATTTTGATAACTTATTGGTCAGACTAATGATTCCTTGTCTTTGAAGACAATCAAAATAGGGACGAAAAAAGTTGTTAATAGTGTTCAGAATAGGGGTGGTTCCATTATTCCCCCTAAATTCAAGAGAAGGACTGTTTCGGGAATTCGAGACTTTCCACCGGGTTGTGGACCCTCATTCAGTGAAAATCAATTATTCGAAGTCGTACGTACCCCCGAACCATTATTTACTCGTGGTTCTGAACCTTTGATCAGAGTGAAATCACAAATAGTGTTTGTTCGAGATTTCGAGGGTAAGATCTAGATTGCTTAATATTAGAATAGTTTAATATTAAATTTTAGTGTTCTAATCCTTCGTGATGTGTGTTTAGATACCGACGAGCGGGAAAGTGTAGTTCTCACCATAATCAGGTGTGTAATCTTACACCGTATCTCATGGGTTAGATGACTATATCATATAAATCGTTGGATGAAATCACAAGTTAGTGAAATTGGGAAGAATAGCATAGTTATCATCTTAAAGATAAGATTTTGAAAATTGTATTAAGATCATGAAAATTACGAAATTGCCCTTAACGAGCTAATTCGATAAAAGTGATAAGTGGGCCATATGTGATATTTGATAATTTGGGCCATATGTGATATTTGACAATTTGGGCCATATGTGATATTTGACAATTTGAGCCATATGTGATATTTGACAATGTGGGCCATATGTGATATTTGACAATTTGGGTGATATGTGATATTTGAGAATTTGAGGCCATATGTGATAATCGATAAATGGGCCACAAGTGATATTTGATAATTCAATGCTTATGATAATTGATAAATGGGTTATATGTGATATATGATTTTATGGCCAAAATGCTATTTTGATTAATGGGCCAAAATTGATAAATTGTAATATGGTTTTTTTTTTTTTACAAATATTTTGTTATGCATAAACATGATTGCATGGGTTGGGATCAATGATGAAGAGAAGAAAGGCCTGATGCCAAAATTCTAGATAGGTGACTCTGTCAAGATGGCCGTTGCCCGAAATCTAGATCGGTGGTTCTACCACAATTATTTAAATGGCCGTTGCCACAAATATGATATTGGGCTTAAAGCCTACTTTTGTGTGTTGGCGGGGTGGGTGACTAAAGCTCTCCACAGGTGTGCTAGTTGGTACGGGTGGTGTGTAGCAGATGGAAATCTAGGTTTGGTTTTGGGAATTGCATAACACTTGGATTTTATACATGCTAAATTATTATATTTAAAATGGGCTTAGGCCCAAATAAATGCTTAGATGGTTTTGGCCCAGTGGACTATGGTAAGTGAGTTACAAACTGAGTTTTAAGTAACTCACCCCAATTTTTTTTACCCCTCTCAGGTAATAATAATTGATGGAGACTTGGGTCGGAGAAGACTTCGTGTGGAGGCTATACTACAAATGGTGGTTTATAAAACTTTAAGACTTCTTTAATAATTTTTATTAAGTACTATATTTATGGTGATGTAATAAGGCCTCTTTAATTATGGATTTTATTATGTGGATGGATTTTATTGTGTTTTAGTTTTCCTAAGTTGGATTGGTTTAGTTTTTATAAATGTTTTTTTTTTTATAACTCTCGATAAAATAAAGGTTTTTCTTAAATGTTACTGAAACTTAGGAAAATCTTTTAAAACTTTTCGATGAAATATTTCAACTAAATAAATCCAAAGTTTTTATCAATTACTACTCTATATATCAAATGACAATTTCTTGTAATTTTAATTATGGTTTTCAATGAACTTCGATTTTTTTCGATAAAGTCATTCTCTTAATCGTTTTGGAATTTGATTTCTACTTTGTTAAATGATTTGAATGTACGTTTAATTTGTGTGGCATGCCGAAATTGGGCTTAATGCATAGGCCGGGTTTGGGGTGTTACACTACCGGCACCCGATCCACGCAGGTAAGTATTCTAAACTCATTATGTGATGTGCATGTTGGGCTTGAGGGGCTCTATAGGGACGTAGGCTAGTATGATTAAACCTTGATGGACTCTAGGTTTAGGTTAAGCAATTCTTCAAATTCCATAAGACTTAATTTCTAATTAGACATGTCTGTGAACAAATCACAGGGTTAGGGTGTGGTAATAGGCATATGCATGTCTAGGATTGGATCCAGGGAGAGCTTGGTATTTAAGCGGCCTTAGCGGCCCTAGCGGCTCACCTCCTCTTCACTGGAATCCTACCTGGTGCGTAGTGAATGTTCACCTTAGCCACGAGGACTTGTTAACAAGCCAAAATTTATAAATAAAACCCGAAAGGGACCAGACACCTTATTTTGCAAAATTCCTAAAATACTCCTAGTTTGTAAAATTTTTGAAATAACCTTGATTTGTGAAAATATTTCTCAAGATACCCTTGGTTTGCAAAATTACCGAGATACCCTTGGTTCGCAAAAAATTACCGAAATATCCCCGAGTTGCAAAATTACCAAAATACCCTATTTTGTAAAATCACCAAGATACCCTATTTTGGAAAATTACAAAATACCTCAGTAGGATAAAATTACGAAAATACCCCTAGGTAGTGAAATGACAAAAATACCCTTAGGTGATGAATGTGAGTTCATGGATGCTACTTGTATGTTGATGTGTGATCGTTGAATGTATGTGGTTCCTATAACTAGGAGATACAGACTTGAGACTTAGTTTGAATTCGAAAGAACTACTAATTAAACTACTTTCCATAAGATTGTTCGTGGTTAATCAGTGAAAGAAGCTAATAATTCATAAAAAGTCCTAATCAGATAAACACAAATCGGTAGAATGAGCACTAGAGGACGTGGTGTGCGTGGCCGAGGTAGAGGCAAGATTGCTGTGTCGGAACCCATAGGGTCTGGTCACGAGTCAGGGAATGAGGTACCAGTGCCACCAGCTGTGGAGGCAAAATTTCAGGATCAGACGGCCGGAGATGATGCGGTATCTCAAACGATGTTGAGGGTTTTAGAGAGGGTAGATGGGGCAGGCATGGGCACAGGAGCCCGAAAATCTGTGTCAAAGCGACTTAGAGCCAATGGGGAAGAAGTGTTTAAGGGAATTTTCGGTGTAGCCCCTAGTACAGCTGAGTATTGGTTGGAGGCAGTCGAGCGCATAATGGATGATCTAGATTTCATGGGAGAAGAAAAGCTGAAAGGAGTAGTGTCCCTTCTCCAGGACGAAGCGTATCAATGGTGGCTTATGGTTAAGGATGGTACCATGGTTGACCGTATCACCTAGGATTACTTCAAAGCAGCGTTCCAGAGCAAGTACATTGGAACAAGTTATGTGGATGTGCTGTGTAGAGCCATTATGCTCAAGTGATGGTGACCACAGAACATGAATGGTGTGTTCAATTTAAAGATAGCCTGAAGGATGATCTATGTGTTTTGATAGCTCCGCAGCGGGAGAGGGAATTTGCTGTGCTTGTGGAGAAAGCTAAGATAGCTGAAGAGGTGAGACGGACGAAAAAATTGAATCGAGATAGAGATAGGGGTGGAGGTAAGAGAAATTTTGGATCATCAAAGACAACTGGGAGTACTCAGAAAAGACCTAGGTCGGATGGATCGAGACGGGCTGAGAGACCTGCTGCTGCTAGCCAAACACGGAACTATGCTTGATGTGGTAAATTCCATGAAGGTGAGTGTTGGGCAGGTAGTGGGAAGTTCTTTAGGTGTGGATCTTTAGATCATCATATTAGAGACTGTCCACGGCCACGAAGCGATGTAGGACCCGTTGGGCCAGGCAATGCTCAGCCAGGCAGAGGAGGTTAGCAGCCGCAGACGGGTCGTGGTTTAGTTAGAGGTGGTAATGGTTTCAATCGGGGCCGTGGAGCACCAGGTCGAGGGGCAGGAAACATTGAGGCAAGACAGCCGGGGTTGGTCTATGCTGCTAGACGCCGAGAGGAGGCTGAAGCACCGGATGTTATAACCGGTACATTTTTAGTATTTGGTTTACCTTACATTGCATTGATTGACATTGGGTCGACACAGTCATACGTTGCTATTAGTGTGTCTGGAACTTTACGTTTAGATTCGAGATTAACCCTAGGGCGATGACTGTAATTAGCCCATTAAGACAAGCTGTGGTAGTAGATAAACTTTATCGGGAGGTACCCTTAGAAGTTTAGGGAATAGTTTTTCTGACTCATCTGATGGAATTACCTTTCAGGGAGTTTGACTTAATATTAGGCATGGACTGGTTGGTGAAGTACTAGGCTAATTTAGATTGTGCAACCAAGCGTATGGTGTTAAGAAGCCTCGAGGGTGGTGAAGTGTTGGTGATAGGAGAAAGGGGAAACTGTTTGTCAAATGTGGTGACTACCCTAAGAGCAGAAAGGATGGTGAGAAAAGGATGCGAGGCAGTATTAATGTTTGTTTGGGCTCTGGAAGCCAAGGACAAACTGCTGGGGACATTAGGACGGTAAAGGAGTTTCCTGATGTTTTTCCAGAAGAGCTTCTGGGATTACCCCCTGACTGTGAAGTGGAGTTTGGAATTGATCTTCTTCTAGGAACATCGCCAGTATCTATTACTCCGCATAGAATGGTGCCGAAGGAGTTGGTGGAATTGAAAGCGCAGATTCAAGAGTTACTAGTTAAAGGATTTATTCGACCAAGTGTGTCGCCTTGGGGAGCGCCGGTGTTATTTGTTAAGAAGAAGGATGGATCAATGCATATGTCCATTGACCACTGTCAGCTGAACAAGTTGACTATCAAGAACAAGTATCCGTTGCCAAGGATTGAAGACTTGTTCGATCAACTGAAAGGGGCGTCAGTGTTCTCAAAGATAGATTTGAGGTCAGGATACTATCGCCTAAGGTCAAGGAGGCAGATATTCATAAGATGGCCTTCAAGACTCGCTACGGTCACTACGAATTCATAGTGATTCCATTTGGATTGACCAACGCGCCAGCAGTATTTATGGATATGATGAATCGAGTGTTTCAACCCTACTTGGATCGGTTTGTCGTGGTATTTATAGTTGATATCCTAGTTTACTCAAGATCGAAAGAGGAGCATAATTCACATCTGCGAGTGGTTTTTCAGATTCTGAGGGAGAAGAAGTTGTATGCCAAATTCAGTAAATGCGAGTTTTGGCTAAGTGAAATTACGTTTTTAGGCCATGTTATGTCGGTAGAGAGGATTAGGGTTGACCCTCAAAAAATTGAAGCGGTGTTGGATTGGAAGCTGCCTAGGTCTGTGGCAAAAATTTAGAGTTTTCTTGGTTTAGCCGGATATTACAAGAGGTTTGTTAAAGGATTCTCTTCAATTGTGGCACCATTGACTAAGTTATTACGGAAAGGAGTTCCATTTATTTGGTCTAGTAAGCAGCAAGAGAGTTTCGAGAAGTTGAAAAGGATTTTGACGAAGGCTCCGGTATTGATTCAACTGGAGGCTGGGAAGGAATTCGTGATTTATTGTGATGCGTCACACACAGGACTAGGATGCGTGTTGATGCAAGATGGAAAGGTTGTTGCGTATGCATCTTTGCAGTTAAGACCGCACGAAGCAAATTATCCCACCCATGATTTGAAGTTGGCGGCGGTGGTTTTTGCTTTAAAGATTTGGAGACATTATCTGTACGCGGAGAAATCTGTTATTTATACAAATCATAAAAGCCTAAAATACCTTTTGACCCAAAAGAAATTGAATCTAAGGCAGAGGAGGTGGATCGAGTTGTTAAAGGATTATGATTGCTCGATCGAGTACCATCCGGGTAAAGCTAATGTGGTGGTGGATGCCTTAAGTCGTAAAGTAATCTCTGACTTGAGGGCAATGTTTGCTCACCTTAGTTTGTACGATGATGGGAGGTTATTGGCTGAGCTTTAAGTGAAACCCTCTTAGGCCAGTCAGGTTAAGGAGAAGCAGCAGACCGATAAGTTGCTAAAAGAGATGTTTCATGTAGGATCAAGTGATGGATAGATGGACTTCAGTATGAATGAGGAAGGACTGTTATGTTTTCAAGGGAGAGTTTGCATGCCAAAAGATCCAAATTGAGGCATAGGTTTTGCAAGAAGCGGATGGAAGTTCATACGCTATGCACCTCGAAGGGAGTAAGATATATCGGTATTTGCGAGATCAATTCTGGTGGCCGGGCTTGAAGCGTGAGGTAACTGAATTGGTGAGTAAGTGTTTGACCGTCGCCAGTAAAGCGAGCATCGCTACCATCGTGGTTGTTGCAGCCAGTGAAGATTCCACAATGGAAGTGGGAAAGGATCACAATGGACTTTGTTAGTGGGCTACCCCTCATGCCTACTAAGAAAGATTAAGTCTGGGTGATTGTTGATCGCTTGATGAAGTCTGCTCATTTCATACCAGTACGGGCCGATTACTCTTTGCAAAAATTGGCTAAGCTATATATAGCAGAGGTAGTAAGATTGCATGGGGTATCAGTATCGATCATATCGGACAGGGACCCGAGGTTCAGGTCGCGGTTCTGGATGGCTTTGCACCAAGCATTAGGTACGAAGTTGGATTTAATTACAGCATTTCATCCTCAGACCGATGGACAGTTTGAGCTGGTGATTCAGATCTTGGAGGAGATGTTAAGGGGTTGTGTCATTGATTTCAGAAGTAGTTGGGAGGAGTTTTTACCATTAGCAGAATTTGCTTACAACAACAGCTACCAGTGTAGTATTCAGATGGCGCCCTATGAAGCATTGTACGGCGGAAGTGTCGTACTCCTACCTATTGGATGGAATTAGGGAAACGTCAGATTTTTGGTCCAGAGTTGGTTACCGAGACAGAGGAGAAGGTTGAGTTAATTCAAACTCAACTAAGGGAAGAGTCGGACCGACAGAAGTCCTATGCAGACTTGAAGCGTAAGGACATAGAGTTTGCAGTGGGTGATAAGGTGTTCTTGAAGGTGTCACCATAGAAGAAAGTGCTGAGATTTGGAAGGAAGGGTAAATTAAGTCCCAGATTTATTGGACCTTATCGGGTGTTGAAATGAGTAGGACCAGTAGCCTATCAGCTAGAGCTACCTACTGAGCTAAGCCAGATTTACAATGTATTCCACGTTTCTATGTTGAAACAATATTGTTCAGATTCGTCTCATGTGGTGCTTGTGGAAGAAATCGAGGTGACACCTGACCTATCCTTTGAAGAGGAAACAGTGGAAATCCTGGATTGGGATGTCAAAGTGTTACGAAGGAAGACGATTCCGTTGGTTAAGGTTCTATGCAGAATCACAGTTCTGAGGAGGCTACTTGTGAACCAGAGGAGACGATGCGGCAGCAGTACCCCCATCTATTTTGATCAGGCAATTTCGTGGATGAAATTTCTTTAAGGGGGTAGAACTGTAACATCTTGAATTAATGGGCCAATGCGTTTAATGTATGGTTATGCTTAATGTGAGTGTTAGGGGTCCAAAAGGGCTTAGGAATTGGGCCGAGGCCTTAATTGAATTTCTGTTTAGACACTCTAGTGGGAAACCAGTTAGGATAGGGCTTAAAGGATGTTATCCGTGTTTAAAAACACAAATGGGCTTGTGGCCAAGTGGCAAAATGGCGCCACTTAGAGAGCAAGGAGGTGGCGTCAACTGAGTAGGCCAAATTCAAGTTGCATGAAGCCCAATTCTTTTAATTAAAGTTAGCTAAATTTCGGCAATTAATTAGGTGGAGTTGGACGTAAACAAGGCTTAAAAATAGGAGAATTTATCCAAGTGGATAATATAGATAATATGGCAGATAGAGGGAGGAAATTTAGGATCTAATCTGCTGGTCACAGTAGTGGCTGAATTTCCAACTCTAGGGTAAGGAGGAAATTGGTTTTGATGAGGCTAAAGGGTGCCAAAATTTCCCTTGTTTATTAATTAGTTTTAGTTTTCAAAAGAGGGCAATTTTAGCTTTTAGTTAGTGTGTATGTCGAAAATTGGATTGGAAAATATGGCACTTCTTAATTTTGGCATTTATTCTCATTCTCTTCTCTTAGTTGTTTCTTTTCTCAAAAAAGCCGAAAACTCCTAAAAGTTTCATCTTCTTCTTCTTCTCTGCTAAAGCCGAAACCTCATAGCCTTTCTCTACACTTTTTCTCGATTTCTTCCATAAGCCGAAACCCTAAGTATTCCTTCTCTTTATTCCCTTCTGCTATAGCCGAATGCCCTAGTATCCATTCATTCTTTTTCTTCCTGCCGATTTCTTAATTAAAAGCTGAAACCTTCCTACCGATTTCTTCAGTAAAAGCCGAATCTCCCATATTAAGGTAAGTGTCGACTCTTGTTATTCCTTAAGATCTCTTTCGATTTTTAGGGGCCAAGGCCGAATGGCCACTTGGTTTGTTAAGGCTGTCAATAGGGCTAATATTCCCTATCTTTTTGGGTTTTGGGCGGCCTTCTGGGATTTGTAAGAGACCTGTTCGTTCAGGTTCTTAAGCCAGGAACTGTTAACTTCGAACCATATCTCTTTTTTCGAGATTTTTAGGTAAGGGATCTCTACTCTATGAATATACATTCGTGTTAGTATTCGATACAATGTTTTAATCCGATTTGTTGACTAAGATATATTCCATGGATACAAATGCTAGTCAAATGAAAGAGGGAATTGGATCCGTAAATCCAACCCCTAGATTCAAGAAGCAAGCGCCAAGAGTTCGTGATTGGCCACGGGTTATGGACCGCTTTTAACAAAATCTTAGATCGTTAGTCGTCGTGAATGCCATCGATAGTGTCGATATAGAAAGTATGTCATGTCGGTAATCGTGTGTGAATCTCTATCACCCTAGTTAATCAGATTATATGTATGTTATGGGCTAAAAGCCGGATAAAGAGGTCAGATGCAAATGTAATACCCAAAAAGGGTAGGCAAGGGATGCTGTGTACGTAATCATAGAAACTTCTATGTGTACCAAGTATGTGAAAGTATGTGACCTGTTTAGATAGTTTAATGTTCTGATTCTTGCATGTATGTATGCATGGGATGGGATTGATATGATGAAGGGGAGCAGGTCGCGAGGCGATCGGTGGCTTTGCCACATAGGTCACATAGTGATCGGTCATTATGACAGGCAGCGCATCTGTCGATATATTATTAAGGCCGCATAGTGATCGGTGGCCTTACCACATAGGTCACATAGTGATCGAAATGGTGTGTAGCAGATGGAGGGTTGATCGTAGAAATCCCCACGGTGTGATGGTTGGTACGGGGGTGTGTAGAGGATGGACTCTTAGGTTTGAGAAGGGCCATGTTGCATGAAATTATATTTTGTTGCCATTGTTATGGCCCAAGACCCATAATGCGTTCATTGGCCCAAGGCTTTCATGTGTTTTCGGGATTTACACACTGAGTCTTGGTGACTCACCATTTTATTTTTCCCAACTTTTTAGATGAGCAGTAGATCGTGGACATATGAGCTGAGTCGGACTCGAGGGGCCATCAAGACTATTATTTCTATAAACTCTTTCCGGTTATCTTTTAAGTTTTAATTTTGGGATATTTCTTTTGTAATAAGGCCTCCATAACTTAGGTTATTTTTCTTAATTATTATGTCACATTTTTATAAACTTATGTTTTCAAACCTTAAATTATAAAGCGAGGGGAAAATGGGCTTTTCAAACACATTCACGCAAATCTTAAAGTTTCATTCAGGAATTACATAATTAATGATCAATCGGTTATAATAAATTGAGATTTTCAAAACCCTTCAAGGCAAAGTTTGAAACGTTCAACCCGTAGCATACCAGATCCGGTCATGACGTGTGGGCCGGGTTTGGGTTGTTACATACATGATAACTTGTTCATACTTAATCACATTGATTTCTTTATTTAAACAAACATTAAGAATTCCATGATAACAATATACATTATACTAAGCAATTCAATGATAGAAATCATAAAGCTTAGAAATCATACAAACTTACCTCAATGTACAAAATGTATGTAGATATGCAATTTAGCCCTCGACTTTTGTTCTTGCCTCGATTTCGATCCGAGCTTCATTTTTCTTGATCTATAATCATAAATAGACCATTTAATAAGCATATTGACTAAATTGACTCATAACTCATTCTTTGGTAAAATTACTATTTTGCCCCTGGACTTTCTCATATTACACTTTTGCCCCTAGGCTCGTATAATGATTTTTATACAACTTTCTTAAACTGCATGCTTAGCTGATTAATAGTCTCAACTATAGCAATCATCAATTCTCACAAAATCACACATGTTTGACCAAACTTAAGATTTTCACAATCAAGTCCCTACATGCATTTTCATGGAAAATCACTTAACAAAAGATGTTTCTACTACATCAAGCTTTCATAATCTTCCATAAAACATCAAAATACATGCATGTCATACATTACCACATTTTTGAACATCCATTATATCTCATTAAATAGCCAAAAATAGCTTACTCATGCTACAGGACTTCAAAAATACGAAGAATATCAAAAATCGGGCTTAGAAGCACTTACTAGCAAGCTTGGAAAATTGAAAGAGTCCTAACAATGGCTATTGGAATTTTCGGCAGCTTGGGGAAGAAGATGAATGGATTTCTTTTATCATCTTTTTCCCATTTTAATCGCTTATTAGCTAATGACCAAAATGCCCTCTTTTAAAAATTTCCATAAAACTATCTCATGACCAATTTTGTCCAAAAATTAAATTTTGGGCAAATTGCTATCTAGGGGTTCATAATTATTATTCTAAAGCTATTTCATACAAAAAGCTTCTAGAAATTCATATTTTACAACTTTTGCAATTTAGTCCTTTTGGACCATTCAACCACAATTTAGCAAAATTGCTTCATGAAACCTTCATACTAGCATGCAAACATGACATAAACCTTAAAACTCATAATTTCATCTCGGTTTCGTGGTATCGCACCACTATTCCAACTAGGCCCTAAATCGGGTTGTTACACAGAGTGCGCTGATAGTGTGGACGATCCTCCATTTGATTCACGTATCTCAACTCAACTCTTTTACTCTATAAGACAAGGAAAAAGAAAAAGAGTAAGCTTTGAGCTTAGTAAGTTTACACATAAACAATTTAGGCATTCTAGTATAAGCTAAACAACAATTAGCATTATACTACCAAATAAATTGACATCCACAACTATGCTTACTCTTTCTATTCCTTACCACATTTCCAACACATCATGAGTCACATACTCATAATCATCAACATGCACCCATGCACTTAATACCACATTTACTCAAAAGTACAACACATCATTTTATCACACTAATACATCCACACAGCTAAATTACTCGGTGGTTTCGCACTCAGCCTACCACAATCAGATAATAAGGTAGTATCGCACATAGCCTACCAAGAGGAAATCATAGTGGTTTCACACATAGCCCACTAAATAATATACTTAACTATGGTATCGCACACAGCCCATTGTTGTTAAGTATTAAGGTGGTATCGCACTTAGCCCACCATCAAATATTATCACTACACATACACATATCTACCTACTCATTCATTCATTCATGATATCTACCACATTCATTCCACTTGAACCACATAGGTTCTCAATCATTCTCAATCATTCTCATTCATTCTCATTCATGCTACACACTGGCTAGCATTAAGAATGTGTAAGTATAATCGCATTGATTACGCATAAACTTATCTTGGCACTCAAAAGTATAGAGACGTGCAATTTAGTCCACCACCTTGCTCTTGCCTCAGTTTCGATTTGAGCCTCGTCTTTCTTGATCTATAATGATAAATCAACTCATTCAACACACACATTGACTGAATTGACCCTTATCTCATACTTTAGCAAAATTACTATTTTGCCTCTAATCTTTCTTATATTTACGCTTTTTCCCCAAGGCTTGTAAAGTGATTTTCATTCAACTTTTCTAGCATTTCATGCTTAGCCAAACCATTTACTCAACTAAATCAATCATCAATTCTCACTAAATCACACATGTATGACCAAACTTGAGACTTTCACAAATAAGTCCCTACATGTATTTTTCGTGGAAATCACTTAGCAAAAGATGTTTCTACTACATCAAGCTTTCATATTCTTCCATAAAACATCACAATACATGCATGCTATACATGGGTACATTTTTGAACATCCATCTTAGCTCAACATATAGCTAAAAATAGTTTTCTCATGTTACTAGAACTTAAAAAATACGAAAAATATCAAAAACAGGGCTTGGATGCACTTACTAGCAAGCTTGGAAAGTTAAAGAGCCCTATCAATGGCTTCTTGAAAATTTTGGCAGCCTTGGAGAAGAATATGAATGAAATTCTATCATCTTTTCCCATTTTAATCATTTAATTGCCAAGTGACCAAAATGCCCTTTTTGACAAACTTTCTATTTTGACTCATCCATGCCCAATTTTGTCCAAAAATAAAAAATTGGGAAAACCTCTCTTTAACGACCTCTAATTGATATTCTAACGCTATTTCATACAAATAACTTCTAGAATCTCACATTTTGCAATGTTTGCAATTTAGTCCTTTTGGACAATTCAACTGCAATTTCACAAAATTATTTCATGAAACTTTCACACTAACATGCAAACATGGCATAAACCTCAAAATCTCATACATATAACTCCGATTTGTGGTCTTGCACCACTATTCCAACTAGGCCCTAAATCTGGATGTTACAACTCTCCCCTTTAGAGATTTTTGCCCTCGAAAATCTTACCAGTAAAGAGGTTTGGATGTTGCTCTCTCATAAGCTTCTTCCGGTTCCCACGTAACCTCTTCCACACCATGTTTTTGCCACAACACTTTCACTAGGGCTATGTTCTTATTCCTCAACTGTTTCACTTCTCGAGCCAAGATCTTAATTGGCTTTTCTTCATAAGACATGATCGGTCTTATCTCAATTTTTGTCGAAGGAATCACATGTGAAAGATCGGAGCGATATCATCGCAACATCGACACATGGAACACATTATATATATTTTCCAACTCTTCCAGGTAAAGCCAACCGATAAGCTATTGGCCCAACTCTGTCTGTAATCTCATACGGTCCCATGAATCTTGGACTCAATTTCCCCTTTTCGTCCACATCTCATGATCTTCTTCCACGGGGACATTTTCAAAAACACTTTGTCACCCACCTTAAACTCAATTTTTTTTCTTTTCAAATCTGCGTACGACTTCTGTTGGTCCGAAGAAGCTTTCAAACCACCACGGATTAGTTTCACTTTCTCTTCAGTTTCTTTCACTAGATCGACCCCATGGATTTGCTTCTCACTAAGCTTGGTCTAATACAAAGGACTTTGACACTTACGACCATACAAGGCCTCATACGGAGCCATTCGTATACTCCACTGATAACTGTTGTTGTAGGCAAACTCAACCAAAGGTAGATATCTCTCCCAACTACCTTCTAATTCTAACACACAGCATTGAAGCATATCTTCAAGAACTTGAATCACTCTTTTAGACTGACCATCCATTTGCGGATGGAACGCAGTACTAAAATCAAATCTTGTATCCATGGCTTCTTGCAACTTCTTCCAAAACCTCAAAGCAACCTTCAGATCTTTATCCGATATTATAGACACAAGCATACCATGTAATCTCACTATCTCTGCCACAACCAATCCAGCTATGTGAGTAATCAACATGTACTGGAATAAAATAAGCTGACTTCATCAATCTGTCCCCAACAACCCACACAGTATCTTTCTTTTTCGGAGTCAAAGGTAACCTCGTCACAAAATCCATGGTAACCCGATCCAATTTCCATTCGGGTACCATCACTGGTTGAAGCAATCTCGAAGGTACTTGATGTTTAGCTTTCACCTGCTGACAAATCAGATATTTTTCCACAGGCTTTGAAATGTCTCTTTTCATACCCGGCCACCAATAAAACTTTCTAAAGTCATTGTACATTTCGTACTGCCCGAGTGTACAAACAAATAACCACTATGTGGCTCAAGAAAAAACCTTTCGGGTTAACTCTTCATCTCTTGGTACACAAATTCTGTCATGGTACAACAAACTATCATCAGAGGCCACTTGAAAATCAGAAACACTTACTGATCCGCACTTAACTCTCTTAGCTTGCATCTCACTATCATTCTCTAAGCCTCACATAACTGTTGAACAAATAGTGGCTTATCTCTCAGCTCTACCAAAATAGCACTATCATCAAAAAATGCTAAACTCGTGTTCATAACTCTTAGGGCACACAAGGATTTCTTACTCAGGGCCTCCACAACCGCATTTGTTAAGCCTAACAAACTCACGCTCATATTTTTCTATTGACATTCTTCCCTGCTTCAACTCAAGGAATTCCTTCCTTTTCTGATCAGTAAATCACTGGCTTATATACTTCTTCCGGGACTCTTCTAGAAAGAAGTCCACGTCACCTACACTTTCGAGGCCACTGATGTCAATGTCTTCCACCAGTGGTATGCTGAATCCCTTAGTAAAGATACGACACACTTTAGGTTCTCTTCGGGTGTACATGAGAGTTCATTGAATACTCTCATTGAGTTCTCCAACCAGAACTCTACTCTCTCAGGGTCATCATCTACCTTAGCTCTAAACTCCTCAGCCCCGTGTTTCCTAATCTTATCCACTGAGGTTTCGATATCCTCACTACATCTATACCTTAATGAGGCACTGGGATTGGCTGAGGTATAGGAGGAGATAGAGTAGGTTGAGCATTAGGGTTCGCTCGAACATAGTCCGATTACCAATTACTCATCATCTGGAGAAAGGCTTCCCGAGCCTCTTCTCCTTGACCCCTAGTCTCGGGTCCACTCTACACAAGCGCGGTCCCTTGCGTAGGAGTCGACGCATTACTAACTACTTCATCAGCAGTCGATGGATCAGAATCCATATACTATATCAAACGAAATTTAAAATCATCAGAAACCACCACACTATCCTTGTACACTTATGGAATGTATAGCTAGACTTTCACACCCGCTACGGTAGTCCTAGAACCGATTAAACCATAACTCTGATACCACTAAATGTAACACCCTTTACCTATAATTTCCACTGAAACCGGGCATGAGGCATTACTAGATAAAAACCACATGATTGCCACTTAGGCTCATTGTGACTACTATATCTTAAGTCACCTTATCAACCTTATTCTTAACTTACGAGTCCTCACTCATGCACATGAGGCTCTCGAGGCTATATCAAAACTTTTTTGAATCTTAAAATTTTCTCCATCTAAACAAGGATTACACGCCCGTGTTAGATGGCACACGCCCATGTGTAGACACACACTCCCATGTCCACCAACCGTTCATGAAAACTCAAGCATTTTGTCAATGCCCCATGGCTAGAGCACACGCCCGAGCCCACCACCCGTGGTGAACACTGACTACTTCACACGGCCTTGAGTCTAGGCACACGCCCGTGTGGCTAGCCCATGGCCTACACTACTCAATTCTACCAAAGTGACATGGCCAAGGCACACGCCCGTGGACTGGCCGTGTGCCACACACGGCCTAGACACATGCTCGTGTGTCTATCCACATGAACAAGAACTAAGCTATTTTCCAAGTTCTTTTCACTCCTCGATCATACACAACATGCACTCATCGATTCCATCTATAATCAACTAATATTAAAGTACAATCTCACATGGATAACTGCATCTTTTCATTTAATAAAATAGTCAACAATTATGGCATTATAAAAAATAAATTATCAATCTAAAGTCCAACACATCTTAGCTATTTACAACAAAATTCACTAACTTATCTAGCCTCTAGACATGCCATATACAGAACATTGTGTCTCATGTACCAGAGTGTGCTGATAGTGTGGTCAATCCTCCAATTGATTCACGTATCTCAATTCAACTCTTTTACTCTATAAGACTGTAACATCCTAGAATTAGGGGTCCTACATTTAGTGCTATTTTATGTACTTGGCTCGTTTTGCTTGTTATTTAGGTGTGTTTGGGGGTCCTATGTGTAACACCCCTTACCTGGGTTCTATGCTGGAGTAGAGCCTGAGGCGTTACCGTACTATCACCATTTGATCGCCACTTAGGCTTCTTATGATTACTCTCTTAAGTCAACTCAACAACCCCATTCTCGACTTACGAGGCCTCACTCATACACTCGATGACTCTCGAGATTATATCGCAGCTTTTCGAATCTTAAAAAATTTCTCTTTTATACAGGGCTCACATGCCCGTGTGTAGTCACACACGTCCATGCCTTCAACCCGTGGTGAACATTGACTTCACCCACACGGTCTCAAAGCGTAGTCGCATGCTCGTGTGACTAGCCCGTGTCCCAAACTACTCTATTCTGCCAATTTAGACACGGCCACAACACACGCCCATGGACTGGCCGTGTGACTCACATGGCCTAGACACACACCCGTGTCTGACCACATGGTCATGAACAAAGCTATTTGCTAAGCTCTTTACCCCCTTTAAGTTCACACAACATATACTCATTCAACACATCCATAATCAACTTATTAATAAACATAAACTCTCATGGATATTTACATCTTCTCGTATAATAAAGTAGCCAACAACTATGGTATTATACAAATAGATTATCCACCTAAAGGCGAATACAACTTAGCAATTACAACGGAAGTCACTAACTTGTCTAGCCCTTATACATGCCATATACTAAACACTGAGTTTAATGTACCAACGTGTGTTGATAGTGTGGGCAGTCCTCCAATTTAATTACGTATCTCGCATCAACAGTTTCTCTATAAGACAGGGGTAAAGAAAAAGAGTAAGCTTTGGGCTTAGTAAGTTTATGCATAAACAATTAAACATCATAGTATAAGCTAAACAATAATTAGCATTATACTAACATATAATATACAACTATGCTTAATCTTTCTATCCCTTACCACATTTCCAACACATCATGAGTCATATACTCATAACCATTGAATGCACCCCTGCATTCAACATCACATTTACATGATATACAACACATTATTATTCCTCGATAATACATCCACACAGCTAATTTACTCTATAATACTACCACACAGCTAAACCACACAATTAACCCATACAGCTAATCCACACGGTTAGTCCACAATGCTAATCCACACAGTTAATCCACACAGTTAATCCACACAGCTAATCTACATAGCTAATCCAAACAGTTAATCCACACAGCTAATCCACACAATTAATCCACACAGTTAATCCACACAGCTAATCCACATAGCTAATCTCTCGGTGGTTTCGCACCTAGCCCACCACAACCAACTAATAAGGTAGTATCACACTTAGCCTTCCACAAAGGTAATCATAGTGGTCTCGCACTTAGCCCACTAGACAACATACTTAACAATAGCATCGCACATAGCCTAGCTCATTGTCGTTAAGCATTAAGATGGTATCGCACTGAGCCCACCATTTAGCATTATCACTACACATTCACAATCTACTTACTCAATCATTCATCCATTCACAATGTCTACCACATTCATTCTACTTGAACCACATGGGTTCTCAATCATTCTCATTCATGCTACACACTAACTAGAATTAAGAATGTGTAAGTATAAATGCTTTATTTACCCATAAACTTACCTCGATACTCAAACGTATAAAAAAACGTGAAATTTAGTCCACCACCTTGCTCTTGCCTCGGTTTCGATCCGAGCTTCGTCCTTCTTGATCTATAATGATAAATCAACTCATTCAATACACACATTGACTAAATTAACCATTATCTCATACTTTATCAAAATTACCAATTTGCCCCTAATCTTTCTCATATTTACATTTTTGCCCCAAGGCTCATAAAGTTATTTTTATTCAACTTTCTAGCCTTTCATACTTAGCTAAGTCACTTAACTAAAGCATTCATTAATCCTCACTAAATCATACACGTATGACTAAACTTAAGATTTTCACAATCAAGTCCCTACATGCATTTCAATGGAAAATCACTTAGCAAAAGATGTTTCTACTACATCAAGCTTTCATATTCTTCCATAAAATATCAAAATACATGCATTTCATACATGACAATATTTTTTAACATCCATTTTAGCTCACCAAATAGCTAAAAATAGCTTACTCATGCTACTAGAACTTCAAAAATACGAAGAATATCAAAAACTGGGCTTAGAAGTACTTACTAGCAAGCTTGAAAAATTGACAAACCCTAGCTATGGGTTCTTTGAAATTGTAACACCCCAAACCCGGTCAATACACCACGACTGAATCTGGTATGTTACAGGGAAGAATGTATTTGAGAGGTTTTAGGTTTAAGTTTAGGAGTTTGTTAAAATCATCTTGCTAAATTTGTACTTGAAGAAAATCTTGGGGATGACTGTTTTAAAATCGATGGTGCATTTGAAAACCCGTTAATTTTGAAAACTTAATCAGATATGTCAGTCAAACAAGTTTATCTCGTTTAAAAATTCAATTAATCCTTGTTGTTGCTAAAAAAAAAAAACATTTTGACTTAGTACGTGAATGCATTCAAGTTGGAGAACGTTTGAGTTTCATTTATCTTGAATTACGGTGTGATACCCGATGGTAAAGATTAAAACATATCGCTTGTAGTTTGAAAACCTTATCTTTACAAATTTTAGCCAAATTTTAACCCAATAAATTATTAAGGCAAATTTGAAATCCAATCTAAGCATGTAAATAACAAAACATAAGTTTAAAAAGGCCTTTACAATCCAAATGAACCAAATGAAAACCAATCAAATAAAGTACCAAGTTTAAATCAATGCAACTCAATTTATCCATGGCATGGGCACTGAGTCCATCCCGGCTCCATGTCCGCGATCTATATGTCACCGAAATGATAAGGAGAAGGTGAGTCGCAAGACTCGTGGTATAAATCCTCTCCCAGATATGCAACATGCTAACACACATCATAATAGAGCAATACAATTAATGCACCCGATCCTAACCATCCGTAACACCTTTTCTACCCCGTGGTACCAAACCACCGGTGGTGCTAAACCACCGTGACCCAAAGTCACGATATCCATAGATGTGGTGCCAAACCACCGGTGACCCAAAGTCACGAAGATCCATCCTGGGCCAACCCACGGTGATACCAAATCACAAGCGATAATCCCAGATCTCAAAAGTGGGGCCAACCCGGTGGCATTAACCATGTGGACGAAGTCGCTATGAGGTGCCAAACCTCGTGTCCCAAAGACACAAGTGTGATACTAAATCATCGGTGACCACAAACACGAATCAAATGATGGGACCAACCCATCGTGTGATACCAAATCACTAGCGCTAATCCCAGATAATCAATCAGGCCAACCCATCGTGGTGCTAAGCCACCGACGAGGCGGAGGTGCCAAACCTCCGTGGCCCAAAGTCACAATAATCAATCGTGGTACCAAACCCACGGAGGTGCCAAACCTCCGTGTCCCAAAGACACGGATATCATATCCCTCCTCTCATATCACCCAATAACATATCATACTAATGCAAATCGTGCAATCATGCTCACATGCTTAATATGACATCTCAAAATACATACACCATAAATCATGATATCACATATCATCACAGATCTCGTAATGAAACGGACTTACGAATCCGTATCCATACCTCATTGGGTATTATATCGCTTAACCATACCGCTTCACTTACACAATCAAAGTTATTAACATATTATCAAGAAGAAGGTGTGTTAGTTTACACACCGTTAGAACGCACGCTCAATCCCAAAGAATCGGCCTAAATCCTCGATTATCTTGCTCCTAAAATCGCCAAACACAAGATTAATCACTTAAAACCATTCGCCGTAATAGATAAACCAAAGGGTTAGCGCTTGAACCCTTATTTTGCAAATGGTTTGGTTTCCTACCAAACTCGAACTAACAATGGTTCCTTCCGATAATCGGCCTCCCCTAAAAAACACAAACCATTAGTCTCATAAGTCTTTGGCTTAACAACTCTAAAGAAAACCATTAAAGCAACCTCTTACCACCACTTACCCAACGACATCGAGAAGGAAGGCTCTTCTTGCTTGCTTCCAAAATCCAAAGGCCCTATACTGAAATCGATTACCAAAACCAAAGGTTAACTCCTTTCAACAAATACCAAATCGCCCTTAAACAATCCCAAAATCGATAAAGCACAAGAGAGGAGAAATGGCTATTCGCCAAACATTTACCTTCTACTAGACCGATTGAAACAAGAATCCAACAAGGTCAACACTCCTCTAATATTCGCAATGAAGAACTATAAGGGAGAAAAGATTCACTAGCATCCTTAACAAAAGGAAAATGAGATTCTACCTTAAGAGAAATGGGAAGAACAAATGGTGACAAAAGGCTAAGGGTTTTGGAAAGAAGAAAATAAAATGATGAATGGAGGGGTGCTTTCAGCTTAAAGAAAAGAAAATGGAGGATGATGTTTTGGAGAATGGAGTTTTGCAAGAGGATATTGAGAGAGGAAAAGAGAGTATGAGAGGAAGATAAGCTAGTTTCGGCTCAATAGCAATGGAGAAAGCAAATGGAGAAGGTAAGTTTTAAGACTAGCTTTAAGAGAAAGGAAATAAACGTATGAGAAGAAGGGATACTAGTTTTGGTTTACCCCAAATGAAAATAAGAAGAAATGGAAAGAACATTCGCTACCAAGAACATCAAAAGAAAACAAAGTAAATTCGGCAAGGGTAAGCTTGGACCTTCTGCTTCCAAAAAAAGAATAAGAAAAGAAATGTTTGCTTGACACCAAAAGTGATCGAAAGAAAACAATGCACCAAAATTGCCTAATGAATTTCGGCATATCACTCCCCCACTACACCTACCAACCGGCCACTCCCCAAAATCTCTCAAAAATCCGGCCACAACTCCCCCAAACACTCCAAGCCACCTATTCAAACTAGTTTGAACTAGTCTACCTCCACAAATCACTCTCCACCCACCATTTGAACTTTTGACTTGGTCCAAGACAGAGTTTGAATTGCCTACAACTCCTCCCCTCCATGCCACAAAATAGAAGCCAAATGGAGCACTGCAGCTTGAACACAGACCTCTTCCCCGCAAGTGGCGTCACACACACAGCCTCAAATGGCGCCTATCCCGCCACTCCACCAGCTTATTTGTTATGCTAAAATTCACCTAAAGATATTTATAAACCCCCTCCTTCATTTCCTCCCACCTAAGCCTAAAAGCAAAGATTTTTCCTACCAATCAGCTTACACCTAACTTATAACTAAGCCCCAAAAACATCAAAACACAACAACATAGCAAAGCCAAACACATGCAAACAAAGCCATAATAAAATAGCCCCTAACCCGGATATTACGCTCTACCCCTTAAAAATAATTTCGACCTAAATTACCCGATCGTAAGAGTTGCGTATTGTCGCCTCATCATATCCCCTGTTCCCACGTAGCTTCTTCCACACCATGATTCCGCCATAGTACCTTAACCAAAGGCACGCACTTCCCACGCAGAACCTTCACATCCCGATCTAGAATCAACAGGCTCTTCCTCCATGGTCAAACCGGATTCACCTCGATCTCTTCCATCGCTACGACATACGATGGATCTTAACGATATCGCCTAAGCATCAAACGCGGAATACGTCGTGAATCGACTTAGCTCACTGGCAACTCGAGTGGTAAGCTCTGGTCCCACTCGCCTCAAGATTTTATACGCCCAATAAACCTCTGACTTAGCTTGCCTTTCCTTCCAAACCTTAACACTTTCTTCCACTAAGCAAGACCTTCAGAAAACTTGATCTCCTACGCAGAATTCAATATCTCTCCGCTTAAGATCGGCATAAGACTTCGCGGTCCGAAGCTTCCTTCAATCGAGCCTGAATCAACTTAACCTTGTCTTCGTCTCAGAACCAACTCGTCCCAACAACCGACGCTCACCCAACTCATCCAAAGAAGTAGATGAGCGACACTTCCTACCTACAACACCTCATAAGGTGCCATCTTAATGCTTGCTTGGTAATCGTTGTTGTAGGCAAACTCGCTAATGGTAGAAACTCCTCCCAACTACCTCAAGTCCGTAACACAACCTCGCAACATGTCTTCCAAGATCTCGAATAACCTTTTCGATCGCCTGCCGATCATGGGTGAAATACCGTATAAAATCCAACCGCTGCATCAGAGCTCGATGCAACGCTTTCCGTAACTCGGACGAACTGGGATCCCTATCCGAGATAATCGACATCGCACACCGTAGTCTCACTATCTCGACATACGGCCGCCAACCTCAAGTGAGTAATCCACCTCACCGAATAAAGTGAGCTGATTTAGTCAGACGATCCACAATTACCCAAATCAATCCTTCCCGCAAGGTGTAAGAGGTAATCCATTGACTAAATCCATAGTTATCCTTTCCCACTTCCATCTGTGGAATCTTTATCGTCAAGCAACCTCGACGGGAATCGATGCTCACCTTGACCACCGACATGTCAAGCACTTCCCATAAACTCTCACTTCCTCTTTAGACCCTTTACCACTAAAATCGCTTCCGAGATCCCTATACATTTTGCTACCTCCAGATGATAGCGTAAGTGGCCGCTATGTGCATCCCAAGAATCTTCCGCTTAACTCAATATCCCTCGGCATACAAGCTATCCCTCGAAAACACAAAGACTCCATCACTAGACAAATCAGAACCTCCAAACCACCATTCGCACTTGTGACCTCTCAAGACTCAAAACCTCATCCATTAACTATTTTTCTCTCGATCCGCTTCAACCCAAGTAGGCTTAACCTACACCGCAGAATACTCCGTCGTCAGACAAACTCAAATGGGCAAACATCGCCTTAAGTCCGAATAACCTTACTACCAACGCCTCGCCACCACGTTAGCCTTGCCCGATGATACTCAATCGAATAAATGTAGTCTTTCAAAGAACTCAATCCATCTGCGTTGCCTCAGATTCAAATCTTTCTCGAGTCAAAAGGAACTTGGACTCTTATGATCGTGTAGACTATCGATCTCTTCGTACAAGTAATGCCTCCAAATCTTCAAAGCGAAAACTACAGCCGCTAACTCCAGATTGTGCGTCGGATAATTGACCTCATGTGGCCTCAGCTGCCGAGATGCGTAAGCCACAACCTTCCCTTCCTGCATCAGCACACAACCCAAACTCAGTATGTGATGCATCGCAATAAACTGTGAATTCCTTTCTCGCCTCAGTTGAATTAGAACCGAGCTTCACCAAAATCTTCTTCAACTTGTCAAAGCTCTCCTGCTGCTTCTCAGTCCAAATAAATGGAATCCCTTTTCTTAACAATTTGGTCATCGGTCGCGATCAACAAAATCCTCTACAAATCTTGGTAGTATCCCGCCAAACCCGTAAAACTCCGAATCTCGACCATCGACCTAGGCGCTTCAATCCAAAATCGCTTCAATCTTTCGAGGATCCACTCTAATCCCTCACCGACACTACATGACCCAAGAACGCCACTCTCTAAGCCAAAACTCAGATTTACTAAACTTTGCATAAAGTCGCTTCTCCTCGTAATCTGCAATACCACCCGCAAATGCGCATCATGTTCCTCCTCCTTGAATATACCAAGATGTCGCCGATAAAACCACTACTTAATCGATCCAAATATCTGGAACACCCTATTCATCATATACATGAATGCTACCAATAATAGCCAACCCAAACGGCATGACTAAGAACTCATAGTGCCCATACCGAGTAACTAAATGTCGCTTTTACGATATCCGCCTCCTTCACCTTTTAATCGGTGGTACCTGCACCTTAAATCGATCTTCGAGAATACCGATGCACCCTTCGCCGATCAAACAAGTCATCTATCCGGCAACGGATACTTTTTTTATCGTCACTTGTTCAATTGGCGGTAGTCTATACACATCCGCATTGTACCGCCTTTTCTTATTGACAAAGAGTATCGGTGCTCCCTAATGTAAACACTTGGCCCGATAAAACCCTACCAACAACTCCCTGATCCGAGCCTTAAGCTCGCTTAACTCTTTAAGCGCCATCCTATACGGAGTAATAGACACCAGCGCAGCTCCGAGTAATAGATCTATCCCGAACTCTACCTCACGATCCGGTGGCAAACCCTAAGCTCCTCGTGGAACACATCAAGAATTCCCTAATTGTTCGGACCTCCCCACGCAGCACTCTTTAGCCTCCAAGGCACACACATGAACCACATATGCTTCACGACCCTTCCGACCATCTTCTGCCAGAAAGGCATACCACGTTGGACAAGTAATTTCTTCTATTACCGATCAGACTACCTCATCACCTTTAGTCGTTGAGAACCATGCGCTTAGCACACATCCAACTTCGCCGGTACTTAACCACCAAGAACCCCGAGAATCGATTGAACTCCCCAAATGGCGCTCCATCGATCACCACAAACACTACCCCTTGAGTTCTAGAGGTACATCTCTATACAAATTATCTACAACTACAGAGTGACCTGAGGGCTTATTACGGTCATCCGCCTAGAAGATATCTCGAGTCTAGATCCATGGTCTTCACTATGCTACTTGCAACATATGAATGCGTCGAACCCACATCAATCAAAGCAATAAATGGAGAACCAAAGATTAAAACGCACGGTTATGACGTCCAAGGTCGTCCTCCTCCCTCGGCGCCCATCAGATACACTAGCCCCGACCGTCTCTGCCTCGAACCATTTCGCACCTCCGCCTGCAGTACTCCACGGCCCGACCGTAACTATTACCTCCTCTCGCCATTACCTCGGCCCCTCTCGGTGGTGGTCCATTATTCTGAACCGAGTACGGCCCCGACTTCTGATCAATCCTAGCCAACTTACGCTGACAGGTCCCTCACACGGTGGTCCAATGAGCCACACTCAAAACATCCTCTACCACCGGTCAACATCCTCCCCAATGAGCTTTCCCACCACTTGCTACATCACAAGGCCCCCGACTAGCAAAGAATAAACCTACCAGACCGATTCGCCCACTCGGTCTAGCTCTTTTCCGAGGATTACCCGACGCACCCGTAAGACCCAAAATTCCTCTTATGTCTGTTCCTATCCATGCCTTGCCTCACAGACTCCTTAATACCATCGGCCTACCTTAGCCTTTTCAACCAGACAAGAATTCACGCCTGCTATGGAGCAATCAACAACCTTAATTCATCTCGCAGCCATCCTCAAACGTAACACACCTCTCGTGTTCAAGAGCCACCATACCCCTAGCATACCGACTCACCGAGGAACTCGCCGCATCGACACGATTTACTCCTCGACTAACCTCGTAATCGCTTCGTTGCTCATTAATGTAGTTAGCTCCAACGCATTTTTTGATAAGTAGCCTCAAATAGTCCCAAGCAGATCTTCCATCGCAGTATTGCCCGTAACCGTGAGCCACCACCGGTATGATTCATCTCAAGAAGTGATACTATCCCTTTAACTTCTCTTCAAGAGTCGTCCAGATCATCAATGATCCGCTCTGTCGCTTCCCACCAATATTCACCAGGCTGAGAGCAACACCGCACACACCTCTAATACCTCATTTCGCTTGTTCAAGTCGTTTGCATAGATTTTCTAGCTCCTCGCCTCCACCTACTCCAGCCTACCTTTCCAAAACCCAAGAAGATCGTTGTGACATGCGTCGTCCCCCTCTGTTCTCAAACTCACCACCTTCACCGTGGTGGATCGATATCTCATTCTCGATTTCCACCAAAACCTACGGGTTCGTAAATCGTCATCCTACTCGACCACGCCCACGACCACGCCCACCTCGTGTACTCATGACTAAAATCTTGTCTCGATTTAAGGAATTTTATGCATCGATAATTATTCCATCGCTTAAAAGCAAAATCTTATGAATATTAACGGCTTGTTTTCGCAAGTCCACAGAGTCCTATCAGTTTCAGTTTCTAAGGTAATCCACTATTGCTAGTCATCCACTCACATCAACATCAAAATCACAAGCAATAGTAAGGGGTACTTACTCGCGGACAATGGTGGGAGACTCGGTGCCATGCCTTTCAAACCATATTCTTTAAAGCCAAAACACTTTAAAAACCAGAATTTAAGACATTTTGGGCCTCGAGCCCACAGCTGAGCCTTTGAACTTGGCTCTGATACCACAATTGTAACACCCCAAACCCGATTAATACACCACAATGAAACGGTATGTTACAGGAAGAATGTATTTGAGAGGTTTTAGGTTTAAGTTTAGGAGTTTGTTAAAATCATCTTGCTAAATTTGTACTTGAAGAAAATCTTGGGATGACTGTTTTAAAACCGATGGTGCATTTGAAAACCCGTTAATTTTGAAAACTTAATCGATATGTCAAGAAACAAGTTTATCTCGCTTAAAAATTCAATTAATCCTTGTTGTTGCTAAAAAAATTTTGACTTAGACGTGAATGCATTCAAGTTGGAGAACATTTGAGTTTCATTTATCTTGAATTACGGTGTGATACCGATGGTAAAGTTTAAAACATATCGCTTGTAGTTTGAAAACCTTATCTTTACAAATTTTAGCCAAATTTTAACCCAATAAATTATTAAGGCAAATTTGAAATCCAATCTAAGCATGTAAATAACAAAACATAAGTTTAAAAGGCCTTTTACAATCCAAATGAACCAAATGAAAACCAATCAAATAAAGTACCAAGTTTAAATCAATGCAACTCAATTTATCCATGGCATGGGCACCTCGAGTCCATCCGGCTCCATGTCCGCGATCTATGTGTCACCGAAATGATAAGGAGAAGGTGAGTCGCAAGACTCGGTGTATAAATCCTCTCCGGTATATGCAACATGCTAACACACATCATAACAGAGCAATACAATTAATACACCTAATCCTAACCATCCGTAACACCTTTTCTACCCGTGTGGTACCAAACCACCGGTGGTGCCAAACCACCGTGACCCAAAGTCACGATATCCATAGATGTGGTGCCAAACCACTTTGGTGACCCAAAGTCACGAAGATCCATCTATGGGGCCAACCACATGTGATACCAAATCACTGGCGACAATCCCAGATCTCAAAAGTGGGGCCAACCCACGGTGGCATTAACCACAGGGGACGAGTCGCTATGAGGTGCCAAACCTCCGGTGTCCCAAAGACACAAGTGTGATACCAAATCACCGGTGACCGCGATCACGAATCAAATGATGGGGCCAACCCATCATGTGATACCAAATCACTAGCGTCAATCCGTATAATCAACCATGGGGCCAACCCACCGTCGTGCTAAGCCTTTGGACGAGACGCGGAGGTGCCAAACCTCCGGTGACCCAAAGTCACAATAATCAATCTGTGGTACCAAACCTTTGGAGGTGCCAAACCTCTGGTGTCCCAAAGACACGGATATCATATCCCCCTCCTCTCATATCACCCAATAACATATCATACTAATGCAAATCGTGCAATCATGCTCACATGCTTAATATGACATCTCAAAATACATACACCATAAATCATGATATCACATATCATCACAGATCTCGTAATGAAACGGACTTACCCGAATCCGTATCCATACCTCATTGGGTATTATATCAGTCAACCATACTATTTCACGTACACAATCAGGTTATTAACATATTACTCAGTAAGAAGGTGTGTTAGTTTACACACCTGTTAGAATGCACGCTCAATCCCAAAGAACCGGTCTAAATCCCTCGATTATCTTGCTCCTAAAATCGGCCAAACACAAGATTAATCACTTAAAACCATTTGGCGAATAGATAAACCAAAGGGTTAGCGTTTGAACCCTCATTTTGCAAATGGTTTGGTTTCCTACCAAACTCGAACCAACAATGGTTCCTTCGATAATCGGCCTCCCCTAAAACACAAACCATTAGTCTCATAAGTCTTTGGCTTAACAACTCTAAAGAAAACCATTAAAGCAACCTCTTACCACCACTTACCCAATGATTATCAGAGAAGGAAGGCTCTTCTTGCTTGCTTCCGAAATCCAAAGGCCTTATCTGAAATCGATTACCAAAACCAAAGGTTAACTCCTTTCAACAAATGCCAAATCGGCCTTAAACAAACCCAAAATCGATAAAGCACAAGAGAGGGAGAAATGGCCATTCGGCCAAACACTTACCTTCTACTAGACCGATTGAAACAAGAATCCAACAAGGTCAACACTCCTCTAATATTCGCCAATGAAGAACTATAAGGGAGAAAAGATTAAACTAGAATCCTTAACAAAAAGGAAAAGGAGATTGACCTTAAGAGAAATGGGAAGAACAAATGGTGACAAAAGGCTAAGGGTTTTGGAAAGAAGAAAATAAAATGATGAATGGAGGGTGCTTTGGTTTAAAGAAAAGAAAATGGAAGATGATGTTTTGGAGAATGGAGTTTTGACAAGAGGATATTGAGAGAGAAAAGAGAGTATGAGAGGAAGAGATGCTAGTTTGGCTCAATAACAATGGAGAAAGCAAATGGAGAAGGTAAGTTTGATGACTAGCTTTAGGAGAAAGGAAATAAACGTATGAGAAGAAGGGGATACTAGTTTTGGTTTACCCCAAATGAAAATAAGAAGAAATGGAAAGAACATTCGGCTACCAAGAACATCAAGAGAAAACAAAGTAAATTCGGCAAGGGTAAGCTTGGACCTTCGGTTTCCAAAAAAAAGAATAAGAAAAAGAAATGTTTGCTTGACACCAAAAGTGACCGAAAGAAAACAAATGCACCAAAATTGCCTAATGAATTTCGGCATATCACTCCTTCACTACACCTACCAACCGGCCACTCTCTAAAATCTCTCAAAAATCTGGCCACAACTCCCCCAAACACTCCAAGCCACCCATTCAAACTAGTTTGAACTAGTCCACCTCCACAAATCACTCTCCACCCACCATTTGAACTTTTGACTTGGTTCAAGACAGAGTTTGAACTGCCTACAACTCCTCCCCTCCATGCCGTTAAAATAGAAGCCAAAATGGAGCACTCTGCAGCTTGAACACAGGACCTCTTCCCTGCAAGTGGCGTTACACACACAAGCCTCAAGTGGAGCCTATCCTGCCACTCCACCAGCTTATTTGTTATGCTAAAATTCACCTAAAGATATTTATAAACCCCAGCTCCTTCAGCTCCTCCCACCTAAGCCTAAAAGCAAAGATTTTTCCTACCACTCAGGCTTACACCTAACTTATAACCAAGCCCCAAAAACATCAAAACACAACAACATAGCAGGCCAAACACATGCAAACAAAGCCATAATAAAATAGCCCCTAACCCTGGATATTACAAAATTTTTGGCAGCTTGGGGAAGAAGATGAGTGAATTTTTATCATCTTTTCACCTATTTAATCATTTAATAACTAAATGACCAAAATGCCCTTTTTTGATAAACTTCCTAATTTAACTTTTTCATGCCCAATTTTGTCCAAAAATAAAAAAATTGGGAAAATTATTCATTAAGGACCTCTAATTGATATTTTAAAGCAATTTCACACAAATAGCTTCTAGAACATCACATTTTGTAACCTTTGTAATTTAGTCCTTTTGGACAATTCAACCGTAATTTCACAAAATTGTTTCATGAAACTTTCACACCAACATGCAAACATAGTAATAACCTCAAAAACTTATACATAGACCTCGAATTTGTGGTCTCACATCACTATTTTGACTAGGCCCTAAACCGGATGTTACAACTTTCCCTCCTTAGAGATTTTTGCCCCCGAAAATCTTACCAGTAAAGAGGTTTGGATATTGTTCTCTCATAGCCTCTTCTGTCTCCCACTTAGGTTCTTCCACACCGTGTTTTTTTGCCATAACACTTTTACTAGTGCTATGTTCTTATTTCTCAACGGTTTCACCTCTCGAACCAAGATCTTAATCGGCTCCTCTTCATAGGACATATCCGATCTTATCTCAATTTTTGTCGAAGGAATCACATGTGAAGGATCGAAGGATATCGTCGCAACATCGACACATAGAACATAGGTACTGAAATTTAACCACGTACCCATGACTTCTTGCAACTTCTTCCTGAGTCTTGAAGTAAACCTCGGATCTCTATCCAATATTCAAAACACAGGCATACCATGTAATTTCACTATTTCTTCAGCATACAACTCAGCAAATTTTACCTAGTGAATGATCAACACGTACTGGAATAAAGTGAGCCGACTTTGTTAACCTGTCCACAACAACCCACACAGTATCTCTTTTTTCAGAGTCATAGGCAACCCCGACAAAATCCATGGTAACCTGATCCCACTTCCATTCGGGTACAATCACTAGCTGAAGCAATCTCGAAGGCACTTATGCTTAGCTTTCACCTGTTGACAAATTAGACACTTTGCCACAAACTCTGAAATGTCTCTTTTCATACCCGGCAACAAATAAAACTTTCTCAAGTAATTGTACATTTTCGTACTGCCTGGATGTACTAACAAACATCCATTATGGCCCTCACACAAAACCTTTCAGATTAACTTCTCATCTTTTGGTACACAAACTTTGTCAGAGTACAACAATTAACTATTCGAGCTTACTCGAAAATCAGAATTACTTTTTGATCCGCACTTAGCTCTCCTAGTTTACATCCCACTATCATTTCTCTAAGCCTCACTGAACTGTTGAACAAATAGTGGCTTAGCTCTCAGCTCTACCAAAATAGCACCATCATTAGACAATGCTAAACTCGTGCTCATAACTCTTAGAGCACACAAGGATTTCCTTCCTTGAATCTTTTCGACAGGCCCTGATACGATTGCCCATCAGCCTCTTTCTAACATCTAGGGCTCCACTCACAGCCCTTATATTTCCCTTACTCAACTCCTCTGCTTTTCTTGCCATTTTTACCAACATAACAAACTCTTTCAACTCCAAAATACCCACTAGGAGTTTGATGCCCTTATTCAGTCCATCTTTGAACCTCTTACACAAGATGGTCTCTGTCAATACACACTCTTGAGCGTATTTGCTAAGCCTAACAAACTCACGCTCATACTCTGCTACTAACATTCTTCCTTGCTTCAACTCAAGGAATTCCTTCCTTTTTCAATCAGTAAATTGTTGGCTTATATACTTTTTTGAAACTTTTTCGGAAAGAAGTCCTACGTCACCCGCTCTTTCGGGACAACTAACGTTAGAGTCTTCCACCAATGGTATGCCAAATCCCTCAGCAAGGATACAGAACATTTCAAGCTCTCTTCAGGTGTACATGAGAGTTTATCAAACACTCTTATCGAGTTCTCTAACCAAAACTCCACCCTCTTATGGTCATCATCTACCCTTGCTCCAAACTCCTCAGTCCGTGTTTCTAAATATTATCCACTGGGGTTTCGATATCCTCACAACATCAATACCTTGTTGAGCCACTAGATTTGGCTAAGGTATAGGAGAAGGTGGAGGAGGTTGAACATTACGGTTCACTCGAACATAGTCTGAGTACAATTACTCATCATTTGGAGAAAGGTTTTCTGTGTTTCTACTCATTGACCCCTAGCCTCGGGTCCACTTTGTATAGGCACGGTCCCTTGCGCAGGAGCTGGCTCAATACTAACTACTTCGTCAGCAGTTAATGGATCGAAATCCATATACCATATCAAACGAAATTAAAAAAAATTCATCAGAAACCATCACACTATCCTTGTACACTTGTGGCATGTATAGCTAGACTCTTACACCTGCTATGGTAGTCTTAGAACTGACTAAATCATAACTCTGATACCACTAAATGTAACACCCCTTACCCGGGTTCTACGCCTGAACTGAGCCTGAGGCGTTACCGTACTATCACCACTTGATCGCCATTTGGGCTTATCGTGACTACTCTCTTAAGTCACCTCAACAACCCCATTCTCGACTTACGAGGCCTCACTCCTACACACGAGGACTCTCGAGACTATATCAAAACTTTTTCAAATCTTAAAAATTTTCTCTTTTATACAAGGCTCACACGCCTGTGTGTAGTCACACATGCCCATACCTTCAACCCGTGGTGAACACTGACTTCACCCATACAAACTCAAAGCTTAGTCACACCCCCTTGTGACTAGCCCATGTCCCAAACTACTCTATTCTGCCAATTTAGACACGGTCACAACACACACCCATGGGCTGGCTGTGTGACTCATATGGCCTAGACACACACCCATGTCTAACCACATGGTCAAGAAAAAAGCTATTCGATAAGCTCTTTACCCCCCTCAAGTTCATACTACATATACTCATCCAACACATCCATAATCAACTCATTAAGAAAGATAAACTCTCATGGATATTTACATCTTCTCGTATAATAAAGTAGCCAACAACTATGGTATTATACAAATAGATTATCCACCTAAAGGCCAATACATCTTAGTAGTTACAACGGAAGTCACTAACTTGTCTAGCCCTTATACATGCCATATATTAAACACTGAGTTTAATGTACCAAAGTGTGCTGATAGTGTGGGCGGTCCTCCAATTGATTCACGTATCTCGATTCAACACTTTCACTATAAGACAAGGCAAAAGAAAATGAGTAAGCTTTGGGCTTAGTAAGTTTATGCATAAACAATTAAACATCATAGTATAAGCTAAACAATAATTAGCATCATACTAACATATAATATACAACTATGCTTACTCTTTCTATCTGTTACCACATTTCCAACACATCATGAGTCATATACTCATAACCATTGAAATGCACCCTTGCATTCAACATCACATTTACATGATATACAACACATCATTATTCCTTGATAATACATCCACACAGCTAATTTACTCTATAATACTACCACACAGCTAATCCACACAGTTAATCCATACAGCTAATCCACACAGTTAATCCATAAAATTATGGTAATGCCTTTTAACCCTAATTCGACGACGAATACGGGTTAGGGGTGTTACATTTAACACGGGCCATTAAGCAAAGTGAAGTGATTAATGATGGGAAATAAGCACTTCCTTCCTTCTTTTTAGCACAATCATTAATCTCCTTGAGGATAATTTTCTCAACATTAATGGACTTTTCAATCAAAATTGCATATAATAAAAGCATTTGTTCCATCAAGATGGTGGAACTATGTGAGATAGGCATAAAGCTGTAGCGAACAAAATAAAACCATACCTTTGCTACTGGTTTTAAATATTCTCTTCACCGAATAGGAGGCAAAAAATACTCCAAGACAGCCATCAAGAATAGCTTAGGAGAAGGATCTCTATCAAGACTGAAGATCTCCCATCAAGTTCTTTAGAAGTTTTTGGGTTTTCATTATGTTTTGTGGTTTTCCCTATTTTATGATATTTCCTTCTATTAGTATGAACTAAATCCCTCAAATACTTGAGGGGATGAAACCTAAGATAGATCTTATTATTATTTGATTTATGAGATAAATACTTGTGCTTATTCTTAATTGTGAGTTTTTATTCTTGTTTTGATAATTTAGATTATTGATTCAAGTTGAATGTGCTTATTCAGTAGAGTAAAAGTCCCTGTTTAAAAGAAGATCAACACAATTAAGCAAATTTTATTGCAATCCTAGAAATAGGGCGATGAAAATATATCGAATTAGGGTCAAACATAATAAGGGAATCCATAGGTCAAGTTAATGCGACAATAGGGGTTTTAATTAGAAAGAGATTTCAATTAATCAACCTAAAGCCAGTTGTTAGTAGCCTCGAAAGAAGTATTAATATAATTTAGGGATTTCTATGGATTAAGCCAAGTGAATAAATTGCATGAATCAAAAGTAATAAGTGAAGTCTAGGTGGATTCTTTCTTAGGTATTGCCTATCTCATATAAGTTGTCCAAAAGTATTTTCCAAATTCACTCTCTGTCACGTTATAGTCATTAGTTAAATTAGTTGGTTAATTTTAGATTAAAAATAAATTTCATATAATTATTAGGCTGGATAATAAAAAGATAGTAATTACTAGTACTCTTGGTCCTTGAGGATACGATATTCCGAACTCACCACAACTATACTACAGTTCGATAGGTGCGCTTGCCTTTGTTAAAATAATAGTTAGTTTCGAGCTCCATCAATAACGGAGCTGATAACAAAGTGAGGGCGTCAACTTCATGAACTCCGGCTACACATCTTCCTAAATATGTTTGATTTGTTGGCCATTGATAGTTATTACTCACGATCCTCTCGATGATCTCATAAGCCTCATTATAAGACATAGACAAAATTGCACCATTTGTGGAAGCATCTACCATCAATCTTGTATGTGGATTGAGACCATTATAGAATGTCTCCAACTGGTTACAATGAGGAATCCCATGATGAGGACACTTATAAAGTAACTCCTTGAATCGCTTCGAAGCCTCATACAAAGACTCGTCATCTAATTATTAGAAAGGTGTGATCCCGTTCCTCAACTTAGCGTTTTTGCTAGGTGGGAAATCCTTAACCAAAAATCTCTCTGCTAATTCTTACCATATAGATATGGAACTTGGTGGCAAGGAATTGAGCCATGCTCCTGCTCGATCTCGCAACGAGTATGGAAATAACTTTAACCTCATTGTGTCCTCAACCACACCGGCTATCTTGAATGAATCACTCACTTTGATAAAAAATCGAAGGAGGAGATGTGGATCTTCCATGGGCATACCACTAAATTGGCCCACCGTTTGTAGCATTTGAAACATCACTGGTTTCAATTCAAATTGGGTTGCCTCAATATTTGGCCTTCTAATTCCTGGGTTTAACTCACTGAAAAGCGGCACAGCATATTGTTTGATGCATCGATCCCTATCGTCGGCAATGAGGATGGGATTTCATGCATGATCAGCTTCATTACCTTGGTCAAGATTCTGATTTCCATGGTCCATCTCGACTTTTCTTTGAGCTATTCGTTCACGTCTTCTTTGTCTAAAAGTTCGCTCAATTTCAAGGTCTATAGGGAGTAAATTGATAATCCGGTCTATGCTCATAAACACATGAAAAGAAAATAAAAAATTTAAAAGAATAAGTTAGTAATGTTAGAAATAAATCAAATTGAAAATAAATAATTTCACGGAAAAAATGACTATGGCAACAGTAGACAATCTCCAACAATGGCGCCAAAAACTTGTAATGTGTAGGTTGTGCAACTGTACACAGTCATTGATAAACCATAAAAGTAACATATTTTAACCCCATATTTAATAGGCTTTTGGATGATTTAGCCCTTGATTTCTGTAAAAAGGTGCTTTTAATCTTTTCTTTTCATGATTATACTCAGGAAAGCACCCGAGGATAAAAAGAACACAAAATGGGCTTAAAACGAAGTAATTGGGCCTTAGTAGGAAATCAACACGGCTGGCCCAAATCCCACATGACCGTGCCTTGCCGATTACCTAGAGTATGGCCTCAACTCTGCGACACATAGTCGTGCAGCATCCATTTATCACACAGACGTGCCTGGTGATCTATATGGCCATGCCTAAATCGACAGACTTGATGCACACTGAATCCTAACTTATACGGTCGTGCCCAAAACAACAGAATCGAGACACAACCCAACCATGAGTTACAGGGCATATACCATGGTCGTGCCCCTGCCGCGAGAGAGACCAATTTCACTCAGATTTGGATGCTTGAAGCCAAAGAAACATACTCCTAAGTCTACTCCAACACCTTAATAGTAGTTCTACTCGAAGGAGGTACTTAGGAGCCAAGTATAGCATCCTAGAGCCTATATAAACAACCCAAGGTAGACATAAAAGGGGAGCTTTTTGTAGAGGCTTTTGCCGAAGCTTTCATCTTTTAGGGAGTCACTTGAAGATAGCCAGTTGATCCATCTCAAGAAGCCGAAACTCCATTCAAGACGGAAGATCTCTCCTTTAATTCCTTCAGGGGGTTTTAGGGATTTCTTATGTTTTGTTTATTCTTTACTCTTGAGATGTTTTTGTATTTAGTTATGCACTAAACCATTCAGATACCTGAAGGGGATGAAACCTATGATGGATTTTGTTATTTGATTTCTAAATTTATATGATAAGTACTTGGTTTGCTCTTAATTATGCTACTTAATTTAATCTGATGTGCTTAGGTGGAGGAGGAATAGACCCTACCTAAGAGTAGATCTAGCATAATTAAGCGGAGTTGATAGGGCGCCTAGAGATAGGGTTATGAGATTTTGTCAGATTAGTGTGAAACCTAATATGGGAATCCATTGATCGATTTACTGCTTCCTTAGGGGGTTATTATAAGAGAACGAGAGTTCCACTAATTAACCTAATGTTAGATGTTATTCGCCTCGGGAGAGGGTTTAATATTGGTCAGGGAGTCTCACGGATCAAGCTAAGTAAAGAAATCATATGGTTTGGGGAATAAATAATAAGTGAAGTCATAGGTGGATTCTTCCTGAGGGTATCATCTTTATCAACTGAGTTTTCCTAAAGTCTTTCTCCAATCCATTCTTTTGTCTTTGCATTTAGTTTAAGTATTTCATTAGTTTAATAAACCAATCACTCCATCTTTAAGGTTAAATAATAGAAAGAAAGTGAGTAGTAGTACTTTTAGGTTCCCTTAGGTTCGATAAGATATTCTTGCCTAAGCTATACTATTGTTCGATAGGTGCACTTGCCTCTATCATTGTCACAGTTAGTCTATAGGTTCGATCACTCTTTTATAAATATTAAAACTCGACTATTTGACACGATCAAGTTTTTGGCGCTATTGCCGGGGACATCTAAAATATTAAGAAAGCTCTATTTCTATTACTTTAGCCATTATTTTTTTTTAAATTTCTCTTATTTTTATACATATATTTTTGTTTTTCTAAATTTTCTTTCTTTCTTTTCATAGCAGGTACCTCTAGTTTATGACTAGAAGAAATCTGAGAGGACCATTAGAATACGAAAGTGACATTGAAGCTACCGCTCGCAGAAATCGCAGAGAAAGTAGACGAGCCCTAGACTATCAAAGAGAAGAACTGCAAAGATCCAATCCTACTGAAGGGATGGACGAGAGCAATCCACCAAATGTGTAAGAACAGAATGCTCCGCATAGTATGTATGATTATGCTAAACCTAATTTGACAGGAGCAGAATCTAGTACTGTTAGGCCTACTATAGCTGCTAATAATTTTGAATTAAAGCCTAACACAATATAAATGATTCAACAGTTTGTTCAATTTGATGGTTTGCAGGATGAAGATCCAAACACTCATATATCTAATTTTTTAGAATTCTGTGATACCTTCAAAATAAATGGCATTTCTGATGATGCCATACATCTCCATTTATTTCCTTTTTCATTAAGGAACAAAGCAAAGCAGTGGTTGAACTCGTTACCACGAGGGTCAATCACTACATGGGATCAAATGACCAAAAAATTTCTTTTAAAATATTTTCCACCAGCCAAAACGACTAAATTTAGGATGACATATCTTCTTTTGTGTTGAATGACGCAGAAACATTATATGATGCATGGGAAAGATACAAGGATCTCCTAAGGAGATGCCCACACCACGGATTACCTTTGTGGCTTCAAGTCCAAACTTTCTACAATGGTGTGAATTCTCCAACTAGGCAAATGATTGATTCATCAGCCGGTGGAACTTTGAATAATAAAACTCCTGAAGTGGCTTACAATTTTATTGAGGAGATGTCATTGAACACCTATCAATGGAAAATTACAAGAGCTAAACTGACAAAACCAGCTAGAGTTTTTAACATAGACGCAGTGACAATATTGTCGACATAGGTGGAGTTAATGAATAAACAACTTGATAATTTATGTTCTTCACAGGTACATCCAATCATGCAATGCGAAGCAAGAGGGAATGTGGTGAATTCTGAGTACCCACTCTACCAACCAGGAGCAGAAAATGAGCAGACAAACTATATAGGTAACAATTTCTGATCTAATAATAATCCTTATAGTAACACTTATAATGCAGGTTGGAGGAACCACCCAAACTTTTCGTAGGGAAGACAAGGAAATCAAGGAAATCAAAGGCAGCAACCTTCTCCAAATTACCAAAATCAGCCCTATCCACAGGAAAAGAAATAAAACCTTGAAGAGATGTTGACAAAATGCATGGCAGCTACAGATTCTCATCTCCAAAAGACTGAAGCAATACGTGATAAACAACAAAAGTCGATCAAAGGAATTGAGAATCAACTTGGAGAACTTACTAGGTCCGTGGGACATCTCACAAAGGTGATTTTTGAACGTCAACAAGGACGTCTACCAAGCAACACAGAAATAAACCCAAAAGAGCAAATCCAAGCCATCACAGCTCAAGAGGATACAAAAGTAGACGAGCCCACTCAGTATAAGAAACTAAGGAAGAAAAAGGTAAAATAGAGGTAGCACAAGAGAGGCCAAAATTGGTAATCAAATAATACCAACCTCGCGTACCTTATCCCGAAGCATTGAAAAAAGATGATTCAGAGGAACAATTCGATAAATTCTAAAACTTTTAAAGAAATTACATATTAACTTACCTCTTCTTGAAGCTCTTTTCAGATGCCTGACTCAAGGAGATTTTTAAGACAGCTCTTGACAAATAAACGTAAAATAGATGAAGAGCACCATGTGGAACTTAGCGCAACATGCTCAGCAATGCTTCAGAACAGACTACCATAGAAACTAAAAGATCCATGGAGTTCTATGATTCCATGTTTAATTGGTAGTTTAACTATTGATAATGCGTTAGCCGATTTAGGGGCAAGTATAAATGTCATGCCTTATGAATTGTTTAAACGACTAGGTCTAGGGAAGCCTAAACAAACTCGGATGAGTATTCAACTAGCTGATAAAACTGTTAGAATTCCTAGGGGCATTATTGAAGACGTTTAAGTAAAAATCGATAAATTTGTTTTCTCAGTAGATTTTGTTATTTTAGACATGGATGAGGAAATTTCAATCCCTTTAATTTTAGGAAGACCTTTCCTTGCGACTGCCAAAACTAAAATTGATGTTGCCACAGGAGAACTCATACTTCGCGTAGGAGAAGAACCGGTCAATCTTCAAGCTCTCGACTCAGCCAAAACAATAGAAGATGAAGGTAAGAAAGTCATTTCAATAGATAATCAAATTGTTCAAACTTCATCGCAGGAAACATCAAAAAGCATCAAAGCTGAGCCAACTCATAGTCACCATGTCGTCACAAGAGAATCACACCAGAAACAAAACTGAAAGACCGACAAATTAGAAGAGCAAAAGATACACACCAAAGAAAAGTCAGATCCACACGAAGAAAAACCTAAGGAACCACTAGAAGAGCTCATAGGGACATCAAATCACTTTAAAATATGAGACCAGGTGCTATTAGACAAAGACGATCTTCACATCACTTCAACAGACCTGAAGAAAAAGGAAGAAATACTCTTTCAGGTACACGATGTTTTCCCACACGAAATAGTTGAGGGAAGCAATCCAATATTTGGCAATTTCAAGGTAAACGCTTCTCGACCTAATCTTTGTCACGGAAATAAAACTGTTAGTAAGAGGGAAAATATTCAAACCTTTAAACCTCCCTAAAATTTTCAAAATCTAAGACAGTCTAGCTTAAGACTGTAAACGAGCGCTTCTTGAGGGGCAACCCGAGCGCTAACACTTTTTATTTTTCAAAATTATTTTTTCTTTTCTTTTCTTCTCTCCTCTCTCTCCACATTTAAAATAAAGATTTAGGTTTCCAGGCCACACGGCCTTACACACGGCCATGGCCATGACTGTGTAGACCACCGAAACCATCACACTAATAGAGCAGGGCCGTACAAGTCAGTCTAACCACCCCCAACGTCACGGATTCAACCACCCACAGCACGGGCACCAATAAAAATAGCACAGCTGTGCCTCACGACCGTGCTAAGATACTGCCTTATTGAGCATGGGTAGACCACGCCCGTGCATTCCAATCGTGCTCCTATACTGGCTTTCTAGAAACGGGTGTGCTAATCGAGAAACGGGCGTGAAAGAACAACACACTCCACAAAAAAGCCTACCCATACAAATTAACCCCTAGTGAACCCCATTGAATCCAAATAACCTTTTTTTCACTCACCCACTAATATTAACCCAAAATCCCTTTGTATTTGTTATCAACATTCCTTTGACTACCCCTCTATCGAGAATTGATTTGATCAATGCCGAATTAGGTTATTTCAATCACCAAATTTCCTTCTATTATGTTTGTTTTTAGTTTATTCTTAAAAAAATCCAAGTATATTCAATATTAGTAGTATAATAAAAGAGTTTAGAGCATTTAAACTCCAATTGTTGAAGAAAAAGCTCGTATTAAAGTATTATCAAATTTTAAGTGATAAAAAAATACTCTTATTATATAGTAATTATCTATAGTGGTATTATTAGTTTTCATTCGAAGTAAATATTCATATTTAGTTCAGTGTTTCTAGTTAGGTAATTTTCAAGCCAGTCTCGATTTTAACCTTCTAATTCAGCTTTTATCCACACCTTTTAACCTTAGCCCCGTTACAACCCTGATTAAAGACCTTTTGATTTGTGTATCATCTTATATATAGTGGTGGAGATTTGATTTTTAGGCAAGCCTATAGGTTAATTTTTCAGTTCAACTTAAGTGTTTATTCTTGAACCTTAAACACCTTTGAGTGATTTGAGTGAATCTTTAGTAAGGATGTCAGTCCTTATCGATTTTGAATTAAAGGTAATCACTTAGATAAAGGGAGACACTTATGTTTTCGTGCTATAAGGGTATGACTTATCATACTTGAATCCTTAGGGTTCTTTAAGTTGAACTATCCATGTATAAATTATTTATGAATTATGATGTGACATTGTTGATAAGAATTATGAATTATGGAAAGTTCGTTTTAATTGTAAGTTAAGAATTTTGTTTGAGGACAAGCAAAAGTTTAAGTGTGGGGGTATTTGATAAACCGTAAGAGTAACATATTTTAACCCCATATTTAATAGGCTTTTGGATGATTTAGCCCTTGATTTCTGTAAAAAGGTGCTTTTAATCCTTTCTTTTAATGATTATACTCAGGAAAGCACCCGAGGATAAAAAGAACATAAAACGGGCTTAAAACAGAGTAATTGGGCCTTAGCGGGAAATAAACTTCTTGGCCCAAATCCCACACAACCGTGCCCCACCAATTACCTAGAGCACGGCCTCAACTCTGTGACACACGTTCGTGCAGCATCCACTTATCACACGGACGTGCCTAGTGATCTACATGGCCATGCCTAAATCAACAGACCTAAAGCACAGCCTTAATCCTGACTTACAAGGCCGTGCCCAAAATAACAGAATCGAGACACGGCCCAACCACGAGTTACACGGGCGTGTGCCATGGCCATGCCCCTGCCGCGGGAGAGAGCAATTTTACTCAGATTTTGATGCTTGAAGCCAAAGATACATACTCCAAGTTTACTCCAACACCTTAATAGTAATTCTACTCGAAGGAGGTACTTAAGAGCCAGGTATAGCATCCCAAAGCCTATATAAACAACCCAAGGCAGACATAAAAGGGGAGCTTTTTGTAGAGGCTTTTGCCGAAGCTTTCATCTTTTAGGGAGTCACTTGAAGATAGCCAGTTGATCCTTCTCAAGAAGTCAGAACTCCATTCAAGACGGAGGATCTCTCCTTTAATTCCTTCAAGGGGTTTTAGGGATTTATTATGTTTTGTTTATTCTTTACTCTTGAGATGTTTTCGTATTTAGTTATGCACTAAACCCTTCAGATTCCTGAAGGGGATGAAACCTATGATGGATTTTGTTATTTGATATCTAAATTTATATAATAAGTACTTGGTTTGTTCTTAATTATGTTGCTTAATTTAATATGATGTGCTTAAGTGGAGGAGGAATAGGCCTTACCTAAGAGTAGATCTCGCATAATTAAGTGGAGTTGATCGGGCGCCTAGAGATAGGGTTACGAGATTTTTCCGAATTAGGGTGAAACCTAATATGGGAATCCATTAATCGATTTACTGCTTTCTTAAGGGGTTATTATAAGAGAACGAGAGTTCCACTAATTAACCTAAGATTAGATGTTATTCACCTCGAGAGAGGGTTTAATATAGGTTAGGGAGTCTCATGGATCAAGCTAAGTAAAGAAATCATATGGTTTGGGGAATAAATAATAAGTGAAGTCATATGTGGATTCTTCCTGAGGGTATCATCTTTATCAACTGAGTTTTCCTAAAGTCTTTCTCCAATTCATTCTTTTGTCTTTGCATTTAGTTTAAGTATTTCATTAGTTTAATAAACCAATCATCCATCTTTAAGGTTAAATAATAGAAAGAAAGTGAGTCGTAGTACTTTTAGGTTCCCTTGGGTTCGATAAGATATTCTTGCAGCTATACTACTGTTCGATAGGTGCACTTGCCTCTATCTTTGTCACAGTTAGCCTATAGGTTCGATCACTCCTTTATAAATATTAAAACTTGATTGTTTGAGACGATCAATCATTATCAAGTAATAAGTAAGTATCAAGTTACCATCTCCACATGGATTGTATTTGTGCTAAGTCACTTAATTTTTAAAATTATATTAACAATTTGGTAAATAAAAACATAATATAGTTCAGAAGTGGTGATTAAAATATATTAAACTAAATGCAATGATCTCTAATGCAAATTATCCTAAGTATGCAAACTATATGAATGAAATAGATTTTAGTAATATTAAATACAATTTGAAACAATTATAACATAAATAAACTAGGACAATTACTTTAATTGAACTCAATTTATTATCAACATGCTTAATAACATTCAAAAAAACATTCCATGGCAACTCGATCTTTCATGAGTTTGGAAAACCACATTAAGTCATTTCGAATCTTTTACTTAGTAAATATGCATTTTACTGATCCTTATTTACTAAGGGTTTCTTAGCATTCGTTTGAGGTAACAGGGACGTGTCAAGTTTGAAACAGTTTAATCATACAAATCTAAAAACTATGCATATAACAGAGCTTGGTCAGAGTTGTTATGCAATCTACAATTTAATCAGTTTAGGATCTAAATTGAGCATGCACATTTCAATTATGTGTACATTAGCAGTCATCTGGTCAGGATCGCTCAGCTAATTCAGGTGCATTTCAATCACGTATGAACGAAATACAGACTTGATTTTAATTGAAAACATGATCGATTGAGGCACAAACATTATAAGCATGAATCAAATAAGTATTATTTAATCAAAGAAATCATCCTAGCTTAAATAAAATTAAGCTAACATTGTTGTAAACAAGAACAAAGAACATATAGTAAACATCTTTAGATTAAATTAAAGAAAAGAAAGATTAAACCCAATTCAGAGTGGCTGTCACCCAAGACTCTGACTGACGAGGCTCCTTCATTCCTTTTCTCTGTTCCCTTGCTGATGTTTCTCTAAAGTGGCTGACCAAGGGTTCTTTAAGAGGCTTAATTTCTAAAATCTCTATGAAGAGATGATTCTAGGTGTGGGAATAGAAAAGGCTAAGAGAATTTGGAGAGAACAGAGAATGATGAATGATGAGAATGAATGAGGAATGATTGAGGGATAATGAATGAGGGAATGAGAGGGTTTTATTTATAGGTGAGGAGAGGGGGATAGTTTGCTAAAAATAGTAGATGTTAACCTCTTCAAATCTCCTCAAATTTTGGCCTGCCATGCTTAGTGGCTTTTGACTTGATTTTTTCTTTATTTTTAAGCAATTTTGGATACCACACAACTCAGGACTGAGGCTCGGTCAATCATAAATCTTCAGGCAAATCTCTAATTTCTTCAACACTGCAAGGACCTTGTGTAATTAAACCAAAGAATGGTTTAAATGGACAACCATATGTAGACAAATATTGGGTTGACTTGGTCTCCAATTTGGATGGTTTTGTAATCCAGCAAAGCTATTAGACCTGTCCAAAATAAATCAACAAGTTAGAGGACCAAAGAATAAAATTTATCCAATTCAATTAATTACTTAAAACCCAAATTATTAATGAAATATTTTAAAATGAATTATTAAATATAATTTTATATTTTATTATTTAATTTAATCATGCATTGCCCACTTTATGTCTTAAAAATATAATATATTCAAATTAATATAAAACAAGTCATTTTATTGCATGAAAACATTATAATAAAGCATAAAATCACATTTTAATAATTTCTATGTCCTAATTTCATATTTTCACATATTTCATTAATTTATTAAACAATTAACTTAGTTTTAACAATGATTTAAGTAAAGAGGTGATAAATTACATAAGAAAAATCCTATATATTTTTCAGTTTACAAACGACGCCAAAAACTTGGAACGACGAAAATGTGCAAGTGTACACAATCCCAACAAGTAACAAAGTGACAAGTACATATCAAGTTATCGTACCCACAGTGACTGTGAAAAGAATTATTTATGAATGCAATTTTAAAAACAATATGGTGAAAAGAATTATTTATGTATGCAATTTTAAAAACAATTTGGTGAAAAAATATTTTGATTTGAAGAAGTGATTAAAAACTAGGATTTTAACAAAGTAAAATAAATAAAAATAAAATAAAAGTTCCAATGCTCGATTTCAAAAGATGATTTTAATCAAGACAACATAATTGTGTTCGATTAATTACATTTCTTAACTTAGACTTATTAAACTCATGTTCATGTTGTTACGAATAAATTCACAGCAACTCGGTAATTTACTAACTTATGAACATGCTTACCTACCAATATCCATTTATCTCTTGACCATATCTCTACGTCAATTCAACCGATTAATCAAATTTTAATAAGCAAGTCTATTAATGCACATATATACTTATGAAATTAAAATAATCTCTTCTATATATCTCTATGCCAATTCAAACAATTAATTCAATCTCATAAGCACATAAATGATTGCGTGAGGTAACAATGTATATCTACCTTGAAATAATTTAATCACAATAATCTTGCAAGTTGTTAAAGGCTAATGTATTGTTAGATACCGTTGCTAATTTAACCGTCAGCCACCTTAGATGATTAAACATGCAATCAACCAAACAGGTATTCAGTTCAAGCCATCTCAATTAAATTAAACAATTCAACATCACAAATATTCATAGATATGTTCATCATAACAACAAAAAAATTAAAAAGGATAGGGAACAAGAATCAAATTCGATGTTTTCTCCGTGGCTTAACTAGTTTGGTCCACTCCTCCTTCTCCACTTGTTCTTGTCAAACCAAGTCTTCTATAAACACTTGAATGCTGCTCCAAATGGTACTTAATTGAATCTTTTTCAAGAGGTGAAATCAGCAAGGGAATAGGGGAAGAAAATGGAGAACAATGAAAAGGAATGAAGAAAGAAAAATGAGAGAGAAGTGAAGAGATGAGAAGGGTTGAGATGTGTTTGAAGTGAGAAGCCAATGGAGGTATTTATAGGTTGAGAAGGCTGCTAAAAATAGCCAAAATCAGTAGCCAAAGAATCTCCCCATGTCCAGCTACACATGTGGCATGTTTGATGATTTCTAACATGCTATTTTAAGGTAGGGACAAATCTAGAAATGTATAAATAATGGAGGGGTTTGAATACAATTTGAAGGAGTATTCAAGGGCCACTTTGCAAGCTAAATAATCAGCCAAGAAAGCTAATTGGTCAGCATGTGGGATGGTTTTGGGCTGCCTAGTGCTCGGCTGGATCGATTTTCTCGGTTCAGCTTAACTGAGCCCCTTTTCATAATTAATTAACAATAATTTATTTAACCTAAATTAAATTGGATTAAAATTAAAATTAATTATATTTTTAATTAATAAACATAATTTATACCATCTTAGGCTGAAAAAATTAATTCACCTTGATGCTTCAAATTTGCTTCTCGGTTTTGTGCTTTTAGTAGTGTCTGCCGAGTCGTTTTTCGCCCTTTGTATAAATCTATCGAAAATAATCAAAATTAATCAAATTTTGATATAAGAATAATTAAAATTCAAAATTTTCATAATTTGGGTGCAAAATAATTATTTTATAATAATTATATATTTTTCGACAAGAATTTTACTAAAATTGCATGCATTTGAGTTAAAAAGGGCATGAAAAAGTGTGTATATTTTTGTGTTTCCAGTGGGTGCCTCCTCCTTTGGTCATTGCAAGATCAGAATTGGTTATGCTTCTTCATGTAAGGTTCCTACATAGAAAATTCTAGATATCATAGAAAAAAAAAAACAAAGATCTACTGTTACTCCTACTCTTAAAAAAAGTTAAGGTTTATCCAAATTAATACAATCCCAGAACACGAAAATGAAAAATCTAGTTTAATCATCATTTGAATCATCAAAACAAGGAGATTGCCCACTCTCTATTGGTGCTTTTCCTTTTCCTGAGCCATATTCATGATGGGAAGTCCCTTCCGTCCAAGGTGCATGTTGGGTTTGGCTTTGGACGATGGGCCATTTTGGTGTCGAGTATTGTGGCTGAATTGTTGCTTTATACTCATCCACATTCCTCTGGAGATCCTGTTCTTCTATCTCATCCTCATCCTACAAGGTTTCCTCTTCCTCTTCAACTCTATTATATAGTAAATCTTCAATTATGCTCTTTTTTGGCTTTATGAACTGCTTATTTTCTCCCATTGGGACTTTTACTTTTTGACACAGTGCTATCACAAGGTGAGGAAAGAAAAGCCTAGCTTTTTAGCTATTCACACAGCGTTTCATCTCAAGATAAATCCACTTTCCCATACATATTTTCTTGAGCTACAAAATACAATACAAAAGAATAGCTCAAAAAGTATTAATGTTAGAAACATTCAATGCGGGTGCAATTCCAGTACCTACGAATTGCATCCACATTTTCGCTACAGGAAACATTACTGCTTGACTGAAATTAGTTGGTAAGGCTATATCTAACCTATAATTCCATGAACTGTAACACCCCGTACCCAAGTCCGATGCTAAGACTGGATGCTAGACATTACCATGCTTGAACTCACTTAATCAAGTACTTGCTGGCTATAAAATTAAATTTCGACTTAAAACCTTTCATTCTTGGTCTAGACATACCTATCATGGTCATACGAGGCCTTAAACACTTGTTCGGACTTTTGAAACTTATCGAAAATCCTCTTTCAAAATTAGAGGTTACACGCCTGTGGGGTTTAGGGCACGCCCGTGCACTCCTAAACACGCCGATGTTCCCATCCGTGGGGAGCTACTGACTTATCTGACACGGCCTTGACATGCCCGTGTCCTCCAACATTGTGGACCTACTGACTTATTTGCCACGGCTTGAGCACACGCCCATGCCCAAGCCATGGGTCTTACACGGCTCATGCACACGGCCGTGGGATTCACCCGTGGTCTATTTGAACAAGTAATCATAAGGTGAGGTTCGAGCGCCTGCACACACTGCCTGTGTGTCTAACCGTGTGGACACTGAGAGGCTATATATCAAGCCCTTCTCCATCCTACATTTCATACATTAATATACTCATTTAATAAAGTCTCAAATCAACGATTAAAATACATGAATTAATACATTTGATTAATGAAAATAAAGTGTTACAACCATACAAAAACAACAACTTAGCCATCATCAACGGCTATACACAATTAAACTACAAACCCTTTTGGCCAACATAGTTTGGCCCATTAACAATAACTTAATCAACCTTAAATTCTAGTCCTACACATTCCATGACTCATAAGGACTAGATACCTCAAATCGAATGTCTGCTTGATACTGTGAAAACATCTCCAGCGGCCTCCAACCCGTATTAGTCAACATAATCTATAAGAGATGAGAAAAGAAAAGGAGTAAGCACTAATGCTTAGTAAGCTCATCTGCATAATCTGGAAAATATTAATATTCATTAAATATAGATAACCACAAGATATTTTGCTGGGTCATTCCCATTAACTCATGGTTGCTTACTCAATCACTCTAGAAGCTTACTCATTTTATCTCTTACCGTACCACGAGCTAATTGCTCATTTACAAAGAATCCATTCCTGCATTGATTATCATGTAATCATATAAGACATCACATCAAGTCTTATTAATAAGCTACTCAACTTTCTGTGGTTTCGCACTTAGCCCACCATTATCATACATTCATAAATAGTCATCCACATGTAATATTTTAATTCAATTATTCATTCGAGAACACCCTCACATTACTCCTCTTTCTTAACTTTTCCACTATTTTTATTCGCATTCCCACAATAAAACAATAAATCTAACTCATGCAACAAGGTGCATTAATTTCCCATATCCCAATAGGGGTTCATCATATATATATATAAATTGAAATCGTCTCAATTCAATTCTAGTACACACTTGTGCCTTTCGTAGCTCAACCGCATACTTTCTTTACTTCAACATATACTCAAGTTATAAAATAACTCTCTTGAGTCTCATACTCATGAAATCACATAGAAATCATACCCCAATAGGGTCTTACTTGAATTAACATATCGATGCTGTGTCCTTGACACGGTCTTATACGAATCCTTACATCGAGGCCATAATCCAATATGGTCTTATACGAGACTTTAACTATCATCTGAACATTCTTCATGCATTTCATCCAAGGGTATTTCATACATCCATAGAGTCAATATACATTCCATACAAAATTAGAATACTTACATGAACTCATACATAATTTCTATAATTGCATGTGAACTTACCTCGTTGTCAAAATAGCCAAAAATGACTATTAGCCCACATTTCTCTTTTCATCCATTCTAGGTCCGAAACTTGCTTTCCTTCATCTAGAACAATGCAATTTACTGGTTTATTCACTTATAAATCATAATATATCGTAATCTACACTCTAGGCAAAAATGACTATTTTGCCCCTACATTTTGGTAAAATTATAATTTTGCCCCTAGGCTCGTAAATAAATTTTCATCTCAATTTCTTGTTAAAAAAGCCTAGTCGAACATTTAATCCTCTTACAACTATCTCCAATTGCAACTATTTCATACCGTAATGAACAAATTACAACCTTTACATAATAACCCATTTTAGGTATTTTCCATAAAAATCCTTTCACAAAAGTTGTTTCTCTTCATCCTATCATTCATTTTCTCCCATAAAAATTCATCAAACAACATAGACTCTATAATGGAAAGTCCCTAGACTCTCAACCATATTGTAAAATAGTCCCCTCATTAGCTAGCTTAAGCTTTAGGGATCACAAAAGTACAATTTTCTTCAAGAAAAATGATCAAAATCACTTACTAGAGAGGAGGATTGCTTGCTGAAAATTTAAGCTTCAAAACACCCTTGTTGCTGCTCATTTTCGGTGGAGAAGAAGAGAGAAAAGGATGATATTTTTTTCCTTTATTTATTTTATTATAAACATCAATTTCAACCCACCAACTTTGACCAAAAATTAAAACTCTTGTCCCCTCTTGTCTACATGGCCGGCCATCATAACCAAGATGGTCTAATTGCCCTTTAAAACCCTCCAATTACTATTTCATGGCTATTTGGTACCTTTAGCCTATAGAATGGAACTTTCACACTTTATGCGATTTAGTCCTTTTTCGCGATTTAGCATGAAATCGCTAAAATTAAAACACCAAAACTTTTATACATATTTATGAACATGTTATAACGCATAACATAACATGAAAATAATTTTCTCTAACCTCAAATTAGTGATTACAAGATCATTGTTCCGACTAGGCCCTAAATTGGGCTGTTAAAATTCTCCCCCTTAGGGATTGTCGTCCCCGAAAATCTTATTAGGAGGATTTACAATCAACATTCTTTAAACGTTTCTATAAATTCTTCAAAATCACAAATCTACTTATCCTCAAGTTTCTTTTGTCAACAACCTTTAAGCTACCATACACAAGGTCGAAGCATACTCAGTATTCCACTCATGTAGCGCTCACACGTCCAATTAATCATTCCCCCTCTTGGGAATTTTTTCCAATCACACTTGAAATATATAAGCCTTTACTTTACCTTCTCATTAAAGCATTCACCAGTTATAACAATCCTGACTTGAACATTTTAAAAACTCAGCTTTTTATGGTCAACTTCTTCTGACTATAAGCTCATTCATCTCATGAAAGGTACTCTGTTGTCAAACATTTATGCACATAACTACTTTTCCTTATTCTTGCATTGGTAGATATGCTACTACTAAATCTCATGCCAAAGCTTTTGTATAAGTTCTGGATTCATCATCATTCCAGTTCTATTTCGAGGAAATCTCAACAATAGAAAACTTATGCAACCTGCATTTTACCATCTTGAAATAAACTAACCCGGAGCTTATTCGAAAATACCATTTGCTATCTGACTCCTAAACTCTTCTGTTCTGAAAAGAACATTGGCTCTTGACATTAATCTCACTGAAATTATGATATCACCGACTAGCTAACTCACCTTGCTTAACATGAAGCTTTCCTTTAAACACCTGTACAATAACTACCATCTATGAACTATTACAATAACTATACCCACCATGGTAATAGTTCAAGTCGTTTCCACTATCTCAGTGTCACAAGATGTTCTCACTCAAGAAAATTTCAGAAAATACTCATTGGTTTTCCATAGATCATCACAACACATTCAATTCTCATACAGATACGAAAGGGATCGTCTCGGGATCACTAATCTGGAAACTATCTTTCTCAATGTAGACTGAACTCAGTACTAGAACTTTCAATTGATAACTCATTCTATAGCTTTCAACTCAACCATCGAGGTTTAAACGTTTCGATGAGCATATTTCTGTAATATGCTCCCCATTCACGAGCACACAGAAATTATTCTCTTTACTGATTCATGCTTGAACATACACAAAACTTGATTCATATCTCAATACAATAATCTACTCTTTTCTCCATACTGAGAATCTATTTTAAGCATACTCTCATCTGAGTTTCTTTTACTGTGCTAGTCTAAAACCTTTACTAGCATCAAATCTCAAAACATTAATGATATCTCAATCTCATTTATCAACTCTATCTAGCTACTCAAAATCCCATCATACAACATGAAACTTATGATTTCATTTCTTATAATAAAATCATCACGGTTTTCCTCTTCAAGGTACCCATACAAGGTTACAGGGATATAAAGAAATGTCTATTGCAATTACTAAACTGACAATCTTTGGTCTAGATTCTCAATCGGCTAACATTCTCACACAATCTCGATTCATGAGATAAACAACTACATAGCCTGTGAGAGGCAAAAGACATTAACACTTAGTACTTAAGGAGATCATTATGACCCATACAACTATGGTTATCATAACTGAACACTCTTATTATTCAAACATGGTTTCTTTAACCATTTCGTCCTCAAGCTCCTTAACCATTCCTTTCATTAATAAACATCAATTTAAGAAGATCTCGATAAACATACACCTCAGGCTTCCTACTCACTTGAGTCAATAGCCTAGGCTAACTTTCTCTTGTTCATATCATTGTATAATCAATACAATCGTTAAAGTATTCAGACATACTTTCTTACAATTGCCTTTATTAAGCACCTGCCGTGCCATACGTCGTACTCATTTCTTCATGACTCATTCACAAATGCGTATATTTACCCATTCACATGGCTTTAGTACAATTTTTATTTCTACCCTAGACTCATCTATTTGTTCCATTGATCACTAGGGTAATCAAAGACACAAATTTATCATCATTCAAGTAAGTGCGAGACTAATGCCACATCCCCAAGGTGGTCTTATATAGTGTCAACTCTAAATATCAATGCCATAACTCGGTTAAGGTCTTGTATGGACTTCTGCAACAAGTATCGATGCCATATTCCAATATGGTCTTACTCGATTCTCATATCCATTTTTGAAGCCATATTCTAGATATGGTCTTATATGGAATCATAACTTGGTCCCGAGGCCATGCCTCGAACATGGTCTTATACAAGACTTTATCTGTTTCTTATCTAAATGGTAGCCCTTTTTAGCATAGTCCCCTAGGACTCCAACTTTAGGTTCAACAACAATTAGTTTTCCTAGTAAAGTATCATCTACCAATGTGGTATAAAGCATTTTCAAAATGCTAACATGAATACTACATTAATCACATACAAATTTACTCAATTTGACTCTCACAACAACTCATCATAATTCAACGGTGGTAAGGAGGGCGGGGTCACGGAGCCTCTTAACTAACTCTCGTGACTACATGCATGTGATTTATGATTCATCATTAATAAAATATCATCATAGTCATACAACTCATCTCAAGTGAGTTTTCACATTTATCACGCTACAATTGTTTCTATCACAAATACCTTAGAATAATGTATTCACTTACTCAAGTTCTACATTACTATCTACTTAAGTACTCAACATTTAATTCTACTTTCTCTTACCGTCACTTATTAGTTAAAGAATGTCCTACGGATTTGAGTTCGTCGTTTACTTGATTACCATAGTCCAACTATGATCTTACTCGTATCTTATCCTCATAGCCCAACTATTACTTTACATGTCATCACAATGCCATAGCCTCGCTATGGTCTTCCACGAAATCTCATATCAATACCAATGCCATATCCCTGATATGGTCTTATATGGAACTCATGTCAATGCCGATGCCATATCCCAGATATGGTCTTACACTGGCTCCTTTCTTAATGCCGATACCATGTTCCAAACACGGTTTTATACTGGTACGGCCGATGCCATGTCCCAGACATGGTCTTACACTGGCTCTCTCATTGCCATGATCCAACCATGGTCTTATTCATCTTTTCATTATTGAACGGCCGTACTCATCTCCTGCATTCTATTTAATCAAACTTCTCAGTTTTAGCTCTCATACCACAATATGGGTGGTTTCTTGCTCTTACTGCTTCTCGCATACATCATGGTTCTTACTATTCTCATATCTGTAAGGTAAACAAGGTACTTATAACACTTGATCACAAAAATTAATATACTTTACTAATATAAGCATAATCTCAGCATCATCATTCATAGCATGAATTATACTTGTCAGTCAGTCTTAACTAGCATGACATAATATCAGCTTTACTTCTACCTTTCTTTCTATCTCATTTTAACATTACTCATTTGCCCGATGAATTTCTGTGAATTACCGAGGATACTAAATCTCTTGCCATGAGCTTGATGCCAAAGACATACTCTAGGCATGGACTTATATGAAAGGTCTCTTTTTGAATCAATGCCAAGCTTGCCTTGGTCTTACATGAAATAACTGTTCAATGTCAAGCTTGCCTTGGACTTACATGATATATCTGTTCAATGCCAAGCTTGCCTTAGACTTACATGATATATCTATTCAATACTAAGCTTGCCTTGGACTTACATGATATATCTGTTCAATGCCAAGCTTGCCTTGGACTTACATGAAAGATCTCTTCTTGAATCAATGCCAAGCTTGTCTTGGACTTACATGAAATATTTGTTCAATGCCAAGCTTGCCTTGGTCTTACATGAAATATCTCTTCAATGCCAAGCTTGCCTTGGTCTTACATGAAATATCTCTTCTTGATTGCCGATGCCATGCCTTGGCTTGGCCTTATACGGGCTTTCTTGTCTCATGTAATGGATCGAGTATCTTGGGCAATTCTTATTCAATCGGGACTTGCTCATAATTAATCTCATTGATTTCTTTATTTATCAGATCATTGAACATTTTCATAGAACTAATATGCACATAGCAACGTCACAAGCAGTTTAACAAAATGTTCATAAAACTTGGAAATCGGGCAACTTACTGAAATTAGCTTGGTTGGAATCATCACTGTCTTAACAAAATAATTTTGTTAGAGCCGAGAGACATCACACTATCACGGTCCACATATGGCATGTATAGCTAGACTCTTACTCTTGCTAGGTTAGTCCTAGAACTGACTAAACCATAGCTCTGATACCACTAAATGTAACACCCCGTACCCAAGTCCGATGCTAAGACTGGATGCGAGACATTACCATGCTTGAACTCACTTAATCAAGTACTTGCTGGCTATAAAATTAAATTTAGACTTAAAACCTTTCTTTCTTGGTCTAGACATACGTATCATAGTCATACGAGGACTTAAACACTTGTTCAGACTTTCGAAAGTTATCAAAATCCTCTCTCAAAATTAGAGGCTACATGGCTGTGGGGTTTGGGGCATGCCCGTGCACTCCTAAACACACCCATGTTCCCATCCGTGGGGAGCTATTGACTTATCTGACACGGCCTTGACACGCCCGTGTCCTCCAATTGTGTGGAGCTATTGACTTATTTGCCACGGCTTGAGCACACGCCCATGCCCAAGCCGTGGGTCTTACACGGCTCATGCACACGATCGTGGGATTCACCGTGGCCTATTTTAACAAGTAATCATAAGGTGCAGGGTTAGTACGGCCCAGACACACGCCCGTGTGTCTAACTATGTGGACACTGAGAGGCTATATACCAAGCCCTTCTCCATCCTGCATTTCATACATTAATATACTCATTCAATAAAGTCTCAAATCAATGACTAAAACACATGAATTCATACATTTGATTCATGAAAGTAAAGTGTTACTACCATACAAATACAACAACTTAGCCATCATCAACGGCTATACACAATTAAACTACAAACCCTTTTTGGCCAACATAGTTTGGCCCATTAACAATAACTTAATCAACCTTAAATTCTAGTCCTATACATGCCATGACTCATAAGGACTAGGTACCTCAAATCGAACATTTGCTCGATAGTGTGAAAACATCTCCAGCGGCCTCCAACCTGTATTAGTCAACATAATCTATAAGAGATGAGAAAAGAAAAGGAGTAAGCACTAATGCTTAGTAAGTTCATCTGCATAATCTGGAAAATATTAATATTCATTAAATATAGATAACCACAAGATATTATGCTGGGTCATTCCCATTAACTCATGGTTGCTTACTCAATCACTCTAGAAGCTTACTCATTTTATCTCTTACCGTACCACGGGCTAATTGCTCATTTACAAAGACTACACCGATTATCATGTAATCATATAAGACATCACATTAAGTCTTATTAATAAGCTACTCATCTTTTGGTGGTTTCACACTTAGCCCACCATTATCATACATTCATAAATAGTCATCCACATGTATTACTTTAATTCAATTGTTCATCCGAGAACACCCTCACATTACTACTCTTACTTAACTTTTCCGTTATTTTTATTCGCATTCCCACAATATAATAATAAATCTAACTCATGCAACAAGGTGCATTAATTTCCCATATCCCAATAGGGGTTCATATATATATATATAAATTGAAATCGTTTCAATTCAATTCTAGTACACACTTGTGCCTTTCGTAGCTCAACCGCATACTTTCTTTACTTCAACATATACTCAAGTTATAAAATAACTCTCTTGAGTCTCACACTCATGAAATCACATAGAAATCATACCCCAATAGGGTCTTACTTGAATTAACATATTAATGCCGTGTCCTTGACACGGTCTTATACGAATCCTTACATCGAGGCCATAATCCAATATGGTCTTGTACGAGACTTTAACTATCATCTCAACATTCTTCATGCATTTCATCCAAGGGTATTTCATACATCCATAGAGTCAATATACATTCCATACAACATTAGAATACTTACATGAACTCATACATAATTTCTATAATTGCATGTGAGCTTACCTCGTTGTCGAAATAGCCAAAAATGACTATTAGCCCACATTTCTCTTTTCATCCGTTCTAGGTCCGAAACTTGATTTCCTTGATCTAGAACAATGAAATTTACTGATTTATTCACTTATAAATCATAATATATCGTAATCTACACTCTAGGCAAAAATGACTATTTTGCCCCTACACTTTGGCAAAATTACGATTTTGCCCCTAGGCTTGTAAATACATTCTCATCTCAATTTCTTGTTAAACAAGTCTAGTTGAACATTTAATCCTCTTACAACTATCTCCAATTGCAACTATTTCATACATTAATGAACAAATTACAACCTTTGCATAATAACCCATTTTAGGTATTTTCCATAAAAATCCTTTCACAAAAGTTGTTTCTCTTCATCCTATGATTCATTTTCTTCCATAAAAACTTATCAAAAAACATAGACTCTCTAATGGTAAGTCCCTAGACTCTCAACCATATTGTAAAATAGTCCCCTCATTAGCTAGCTTAAGATCACAAAAGTACAATTTTCTTCAAGAAAAATGATCAAAATCACTTACTAGGGAGGAGGATTGCTTGCTGAAAATTTAAGCTTCAAAACCCCCTTGTTGCTACTCATTTTCGGTGGAGAAGAAGAGAGAAAAAGATGATACCTTTTTCCTTTCTTTATTTTATTATAAACATTAATTTCAACCCACCAACTTTGACCAAAAATTAAAACTCTTGTCCCCTCTTGTCTACATGGCCGGCAATCATAACCAAGATGGTCTAATTGCCCTTTAAAACCCTCCAATTAATATTTCATGGCTATTTGGTACCTTTATCCTATAGAATGGAACTTTCGCACTTTATGCCATTTAGTCCTTTTTCACGATTTAGCATGAAATCGCTAAAATTAAAACACCAAAACTTTCATACATCTTTATAAACATGTTATAACACATAACATAACATGAAAATAATTTTCTCTAACCTCAAATTAGTGATTACGAGATCACTGTTCTGACTAGGCCTTAAATTGGGCTGTTACATGCACCCTTAGCCTGAGTTGAGTATTTAACAACATGTTCCATTTTTGTATTCTAAAATGTATCCGATTCGTGCTATCAAGGAAGTCTTTGCCATAGTATGGAACATCATAAAACTCACAAATCTCTCTAGGGGTAAATGATACTTTTCTCCTCTTACTGTTACACTGTCCCAACTTTAACCTTGCCTTTTTCTCATTTCTTGATCTCTAAAAGACACGTAAAATTCTTGTACTACTGGTATAACTGTATTTTTCTTAGGAGTGACACAGAATCACTTCCATCGATGGTATATGATTAATGTCCAATTTTTTTTGCACAAAACCATTGAGGGTTCTTAGCCTCTTTTAGCTAGAATTTATTGGCGTTAATTATCTACCACTCAATGATTTCTTGCACCACGTCTAAGGTAGGTAATGTGTACTCCAGCAACGTCTGTTGAGCCATTGGGACTTCTTACCAATTATGTCCTTATTGCTCTATTGGCTCTTCGAATAATGGAGTTTCCTGGGGTAAGTCTATAATTTCAGGTGGATCATTGTTCATTTCTTGATAGTTGCGCCTAAGTAGTTGCTCCAAATTTGGATCTGGTTCGATTAGAGTGCTAGAGCTTTGGTTCATAAGCAACTTGAAAAGAAAATATAAAAAAATTAAATATCTTATCTATAAGTCCCAATGTTCCTACTTATCTTATTAGTTTAATGTAACACCCTAAACCCGGTCTAGTCGTTACGATTGGATTTGACATGTCACATCGAAGTGTTGTTTGGAAACTCGGCATGTCGACAAAAGTTCGTTACTAAATTTTTAAATCCCATTTAATCAATTGTTGTTGAAAACGTTAATGTTGTACAATCAAAACATGTTGTCCAATTATAGGCCATATCAATTGGTATAAGTTTATTAATCTGAATTAAAACCGTGAAAGCTTTTCTAATTGAATACCTTGAAGTTTAAAATTACGTGCTTTTCTTTGAAAACAATTATTATTTTGAAAACTCGTTCTCCTATCCTAGTAGATTGAAAATTTAAATAAAATTCCAATTAAAAATTATAAAAAAACCCTTAAATGGCCTTATTACACAAACCAAACCAAATTTGAATTTTTATCTAAATAAAGTCAAAACCAAATAACAGCAATCATGTGGCCACCTCCAAGTCCCTCGCGGCTCCAAGTCAGCTAAGACTAGGGATTACCTGTACAGTTAAAACAAATGGGTGAGTTTTGAAAAACTCAATGTGTAATCCCCTAACCGACAAACAATAAACAATATATGCAGTGCAGACTCGGCCTGAGCCCTATTCAGTAGCAATACAGTCTGGGCCTTAACCCTATGCAGTAACAGTGTGGGCCTAAGCCCAAATAATATCAGTACAGAGCAGAAATGCAACCCAACCCAATCCAACCAACACATCATCCGTACCAACCAACACACGATGTGGGGACTAAGTCGACCCACCCAGCCAATACACCAATATCGTAGCATAGCTGCTAATAGTAACGCAACGAAGTTGCTAATAACAGTAAATGTGGCCAAGCCATTTAAAGCAGATTACATGGCCAAGCCACTAGAATAGTAAAAATGTGGCAGAGCCACTAGTACAGTACTTCCTCCAACTCAAAATCCCAACCCTAATGTAGAATGTCATGTCATAAATGTCACGTGAGTTTAGTATGTCATATTCAGAACCATTCAATTAAATATCATGCACACATCAATTAAACTACCACTAGGGGAATAATGATTATCTTGTCAGTTAGGAGTAAAAAAGTACCTTTGCCGCTCAGGGGTATTTCGGTCATTTTGGGGCCCCGATAAAGATAATGACCCTTTGGAAGGTCTATAGTCATCTTGAATGACTCAGATAACCTATATGGACAAAACAGTACAAATGGGCCCAAGGCCCATTACTCGACCCAAGTGGGCCCACACGCTCGTATGGTCCATTTAGCCCAATTTAGTCACGACTATGTGATCACCATAGCCCAATCCATTATTTGTCACTTACCGTGGATTTTACCCATATGGGGCCTATGAGCCCATTGGGCCCACATGGCCCATCTCGACTCAATGAGGCCCATTACTACCCAAACCTACAAGAACGCTCGTGGCAGCCTCTATAGTCTGTCGCCAATGATTTGTGGGCTTGGTTTACTTTACGAGCGTTCGCATACTCATGAGGCCTCAAATGCCGAAGTTTTAGCTTTTCGGCTTTTTGGCTTTTGCCGATTCACAATTAAACAGGGGTGTGAATACACACCTTTATCTGTTGTTTTGACAGTAACTATATTGGGTGTACGATTACACACCTTTTTGTAGCTTGTACAAACAACCCACGAACACCGAACCTACATCTCTCAACATTTTCAGTGAATATCAATACCTAATACAAACATTAAATCCCAAATAGAATGGTATTGATACTCATCTTCACCCAAGTATGCTATCCAATCAACTTATGATGCTAACCAAAAGATATATATGCCCTTTTCCTGCCGAAATGCTGTATTAACCAAGAGAATCCAACACGAGAGAAGGGTCCAATAGTTTACAACCCTGAACTGAATCATTCGGCTTCTCTAAAGAAGGGAACCATCAAAATGAAACCAAGAATCGAATAAAAACAAGGAATACTTACCCAAAATTAGTTGATAGAAATGGTAGAATAAAGTAACAATCAGCCACTTGACAGAGCCTAGTCGCCCAAATCGACACAAATCTAAAGTAGTGAGAAGGGGAAGTATTCGTCTAACTTGAAAAGAAAAGAAATAGTAAAGGGAAAGGAGTGGTTGATTTTGGCTTACTCAAACTTAAAGAACAAGAGAAGAATGTTGAGAAGGGGGAACAAAAGGTTCGGCTATGAGGGTAAAATCGAAAGAAAAGAGAGGAGGAGAAATGAACAGGAACTAATTGAAGAACAAATGAAAAGGGAATGGATTCGGCTAAAGAGAGGAGACGGTTCAGTAAAGAAGAAGAAGGATAGTGTGATTCGGCACAAAAGAATGGAAAGAAGGAAGTTAAAAATGGGGGATTCTGCAAGGTAACAAGAATGTAACCTGAAGACAAAATCAAAAAAAGTAAAAGAGCCTAAATGGTCACTTGTGAAAATGGCACTGAAGAGAAAAGAAGCTATAACCGTCAAAAGAACAAAACCCAAAATTTCAGAGAGGAAATTGGCTCCTGCACACTCAGAATTTGCTGAAAATGCACAACAAATTACCCCTAGCCAAATTTACATACTCAAGTTACCCAATTCGACACTCTTCTCCCCTCACTCAAACTCCTTGAAAATCTCCACAAATCACTCCCCCTATCCCTCCTTGATTTACTCCTTGATATTCTCCACAACCACTCACAAGACTAGTTCAAACTCTCACACAAAGAGAGTTGAAACCGCTACAAATTGTTGTCGTCCCCTATTAGCAAAATAAATGCTCCTTGCTTTCTATAGGATTCGTCAATAGCTCAACACGCCACTTGCCTCCTTGTCACAAGCTCTTTTGTGACATAAAATCACACACATTTAAACATAAGTCCTAACAGCCACTTTCACTTAAGAGCAAAAACTAAAAATTTTGCCAAGGCCCAAACTCAAACCCAGGCTTCCTAAAAACCACCAAATACACTCAAATACTTAGCCATTGAAGCAAACATGGAATTTAAGCCAAATTATGCAAAATTACAGACCCTATATTTTTAGGGCGTTACAACTCTACCCCTTCAAAGAAATTTCAGCCTCGAAATTTACCTGGTTAGAATAAGTGAGGGTATTGTTGTTGCATTGCCTCCTCTAGTTCCCATGTGGCTTCTTCTAAACCGTGATTACGACAGAGCACTTTGACCAGTGGAACAGATTTCTTCCTCAGCACCTTAACGTCACGATCCAGTATCTGCACCGATTTTTCCTCGATAGTTAGATCAAACCTAACCTTGATTTCCTAAACTAGCACTATGTGTGAGGGATCAGAATGGTATCGCCTTAGCATGGAGACGTGGAACACATCACGAATTCTTTCTAATTCAGGGGGCATGTAACGCCCCGAATTTTGACTTAGTAGAATTGGGCCTATTGGGCTTTAGGCATAGGAGCGTTTAAAATTTTTAAGAATAAGAGAATGGCACTAATGTAAGTTAGATCTATTAGGTGAGTAATTTTGGAAGGTTATAAGGCTTCCATGAAGTCCCGATATCAAACCTGGGCTTTAGGAAAAAATTTGGTTTTAGGTGAATAAAATCCTAGGAGTAAATAAGTAGGCTTTAAGAATAAATTGGGGTAAAATAAGACACAAAAGGAGTTGTGGTCTAGTGGTAAATGGCGCCACATGGGAGACAAGAAAGTGACACCATAGAGGAAGCAAGGGCTCAAAGGTTCAAGTATTGGCGCTTGCATTTCATTTTGTTCTCCTTTTAGATGAACTTAGACTTTGGCCCATAGGTTTATATTTAGTTGCGCATGATTTAAGTCACAAAAGGAGCTTGTGTTGTGGTGGCATGTAGCGTCTGTAGCATAGGAGAGGGCAAGGGTTTGAATCCCATTACAAGCAAAAAGGATATTTATTTTGCTAAGTTGGGGCGACAGGTGGTTGTAATGGAATTAAACTCTGCTGAAGGAGGGATCCCACATCGGAAAGCTAGCATGAGGGAAGGTGAGAAGCTAGCTTTATATAGAGCAATCTATGAGGAGAGTAAGGATACCTTGGTTGGCATTTGGGTATAGGAGTGTTCGAAGCACAGATTAGCTTCAGATTCCTATCATGTGTGTATTTCGCACTACTCTAGCTGTAGAGAGACAAATGCCGAAATACTGGTTACACGGAGATGGTAGCCACACGAGCGTGCGAGCACACGTGTGGGAGCTTTGACGTGATAGTGGAGGCGATCATGAGTGTTCTTGTGGGTTTAGGCTGTTTAGGCCATGATAGGCTAAAATGGGCCCATGGGCCCATATGAATAAATTGTATGATTGTGTAATAGATATTAGATTGGTCTATGTGAATCTCATATCTATGGCTAGATTTAGGCTAAATGGGCCACATGAGCGTATTTGAGCCGAGAATGGGCTTTAGGCCCATTCGCATCATTATCTTTGTTTAAAATACCTTGGTTTACAAAATTACTGAAATACCATTGGTTTGTAAAATTACTGAAACACCCTCAGTTTGTGAAATTAACTAAATACCCCCAGTTTAAAATTACCTAAATACCCTCAGTTTGTAAAATTACCGAAATATCCTCGATCTACGAATTTACCGAAGTACCCCTGATGTATGAAATTACTGAAATACCCTCAATTTGTGAAATTACCAAAATACCATCGATTTGCAAAATTACCAAAATACCCCCAATTTGTGAAATTACTAAAATACCCACAGTTTGCAAAAATTACCAAATTACCATTAATTTGTGAAATTACTAAAATACCCTGGATTTACGAAATTATCAAAATACCACTGATTTGTGAAATTATCAAAATACCCTTGATTTATGAAATTACCAATATACCCTTATTTTTGAAATTATTGAAATACCCTTGATTTACAAAATTATCGAAATACCCCCGGTTTGTGAAATACCACATGTAACAGCCTAATTTACGGGCTAGTCAGAATAGTGATCTCAAAATCACTAATTCGAGCTTAGAGAAAATTATTTTCATGTTATGTTATGTGTTATAACATGTTTTTAAGGATGCATGAAAATTTTGATGACTTAGTTTTAGCGATTTTTATCTAAATTGTGAAAATTGACTAAATCGCATAAAGTGCGAAATTTCTATTTTATTTGCTAGAGGTGACAAATAGGTATGGATTACTAATTGGAGGTCCCAAATGTGCAATTTGGCCTTGTTTAAGTGAGTTGGCCGACCATAGGATGCATAATGGACAAGTGCATTTATTATGATTAAATGTTGGCGATATTAGTTGGAGAAAATGAATAAAATAAGATGATATAAGCAAAAATTATCATCTTTTTATTTGGCCTTCTTCTCCAACCATGGGAGAAGGCTTTGAAAGCTTGAAATTTCACTAGCTTCTTCTTTCTACAAGTAAGTCCTTTTGATGGTTAGTTTTGATGATTTTTGTATTTTTGGAGTCCTCAAAGCTTAAGCTAGCTAATGAGAGGACTAGTTTGCAATATGGTTGAAAGTATAGGGACTTACCATGATAGAACTTATGTTTTTTGATGAGTTTTATGGAAGAAAATGAATGATAGGATAATGAGAAACAACTTTTGTGAAAAGTGTTGTCATGAAAACACCTAATTGGGACTAAAATGCGAAAGTTGTAGTTTGTTCATTAAGGCATGAGATAGTTGGAATTGTGGATAGCTTTAAGATGATTATATGTTCAGCTAGGCTTGCTTAACAAGATAATGTGATGAAAATTTATTTACGAGCTTGGGGGCAAAATTGTAATTTTACCAAAGTGTAAGGGCAAAATAGTTATTTTTGCCTAAATTGTAGATTATGGTGTATTATTATTTATAAGTGATTAAGTTAGTAAATTCCATTGTTCTAGATTAAAGAAAATAAGTTTCGGACCTAGAACGAGTGAAAAGAGAAATGTGGGCAAAAAGTCCCTTTCGGCCCTTTCGACATCGAGGCAAGTTCATGTGCAAATGTTGTAACTATGTCTAAGTTAATTTAATATTCCAATGTTGTATGGAATGTATAATTACTCTATGAATGCATGAAATATCTTTTGATGAGATGTCAAGGGAATTGAATCTAAGAGTAATGGAAATGTATATAGCATGATATGATGATAGTTAAGGTCTCGTGTAAAACCTTATTGGGATATGGCCTCGGTGTAAGAATTCGTATAAGACCATGTCGAGGACATGGCATCGATATGTTAATGCAAGTAAGACCCTATTGGGGTATGATGTCAATGTGACACTATGTGTATAAGACTCAAGAGAGTTATTTAACAATTTGAATGATTCAACGGGTATGTTGAAAAATAGAAAGTATGTGGTTGAACCACGAGAATCACAAGTGTGTGTGAGAATTGAATTGAAATGAATTCAGTATATGATGAACTTCTAGTGAGTTATGTGCAATTGATATACCTTAGTTGCATAAGATAGATTTATTAATGCATTGTGTGATTGCGAACGAGTATCGTAGAAAGTTAAGTAAGAATAATAGTGTATGAGGATGTTCTCGGATGAAAATTTGAAATAGAGAAATACATGTGGATAACTATCCATGAATGTATAATAATGGTGAGCTTTGTGCGATATCACCTTATTAATGGCAGTGATGGGTTATGTACGTTACCACCTGATTTATTAGTAATCTATAGGTTGTGTGCGATACCATCACTTATAAATGATTGGTGAACTAAGTGCAAAAACACCATAAGTACAAATGATAGGTGGGCTGTGTGCGGTACTACCCTAGTAGTGATCGATTGTGAGCTAAGTGCGAAACCACTGAGAGATTAGTAGTATGAGTGGCTTATCGAAAATGCTTGATGTGTTTTTTTATATGATCATGTGGTAACCAATGCAGGAATATATGCTAATTAAAGGAGCAATTGGCTTGTGGCATGGTTAGAAGGTGGTAAGATATAGAATGAGTAAGCTTCAAGAATGGTTGAGTAAGTAACCATGAGTTTATGAGAAGAACTCATTATAATACCTCGTGGTTATGTACATTCAATGAATATTAGTATTTGTTAGTTATATATGCAGATGATCTTACTAAGCATTATTGCTTACTCCTTTTCTTTTTCCCATCTTTTATAGGTTATTTTAAACTAGCTCGAGTTAGCCACCAGAGATGTTTTCACACTATCGAGTAGACCCCTGGTATGGTGTTTCAAGTTCTTATGAGTCATGGCATGTGTAGGGATTCTTTTAAAGTCGATTAAGTTCTAATTGATGTAGCCAAATTATGTGGGCCTAAGAGAACATATAGTTTGGTTGTGTATAGCCATAGATAATGGCTTAAGTTGTTTGTAATTGTACTGGATATAGTTCTCCCTAGTGTGTGGGATGAAGACTTTATTTCTCTTATGATTAAAAGTCTTTAATTTAAGAGTTATATTGATGCTATATGGAGTTATGTAATGATGTATGAATGTATGAAATGAGAGTGGTAAAAGGCTTGGTAGATAGCCTCTAAGTACCTACATGGATAGACACATGTCCGTGTATTCAAGCCGTGTGTGGCACATGGTTAGCACATGGGTGTGTGCCCCATGCCGTGTAGATAAGTTAGAATGCCAAGGTTTGACACACGGGCCAGTGCCACAGACGTGTCAAGGCCGTGTGAGATTGGCAGAATCCAAGGTTTGGCACAAAGGCCAGTGCCACGGGGGTGTCAAGGCCGTGTGAATTAGTAAGTGTCGACCATAGGTGGAAGACACGGGCATGTCTTAGGGGTACACGGGCGTGTTCCTAGACTAATCTGAGTGTGTGGCCCCTGTTTTGAGTAAAAGTTTCTCGAATGCACAAAAGTTTTTGGAATTAGTCCCAAAATTTCTTGGAGGTATGTTTAAGGCCTTTGTAGGCCGAGATTGAGTAAGGGATAGGCTTAAATGAAATTTTATAGCCCGTTTTAAAGAGTTAAGTAAGATTAAGCATAGTAATGCCTCATATCTAGTCTTGGAGTCAGACCCGGGTAAGGGGTGTTACATTTATTGGTATCAGAGCTATGGCTTAGTCGGTTCTCGGACTAACCTAGCGTGAGTAAGAGTCTAGCTATACATGCCATATGTGGACCGTGATAGTGGGATGTCTCTTGACTCTAACAAAATTGTTTTGTTAAGACAGAGATGATTCCCAACCGAGCTAATTTCAGTAAGTTTGTATGATTTTCAAGCTTCATGAATAATTCATTGAATTGCTTGTGATGTTGTTATATGTACATTATTTTGATGAGAATGTTTAATGATATATTAAACAAAGAAGTTACTAAGATTAAAATGTATAAGTCCCGATTAAAGTTGAATTACTTAGGATACTTAATCTCACACATGAGACGAGAAAGCCCGTATAAGACTAAGCCAAGGCATGGCATAGGTAACCAAGCAAGTTATCATGTAAGACCAAGACAAGTCTTGGCATTGAAAAGTTATTATGAGGCAAAGACCCATATAAATCCAGGCCAAGGCATGGTATTGGTGAGTCTCTAAAGAGAAGATATCAAGTAAGCCCATGTCAAGACATGGCATCGACCCCAAGTTAATAGACCCCATCTAAGACCATATTTAGGATATGACATTGGCATCAAGATACATGTGTATTGAGATTCAGTATCCTCTATTATTCATAGTAATTCATCAAGAAAAAGAGTAAAGATTGAATGAGAAAACAAGAAGTTAAGAAAGTACAGTTATTATCAAGTTATGCTAGTTAAAGCTGACTAAGAGTATTATTCATGTTAAGAATGATGAAGTTGAGATTATGCTTATCAAAGCAAGGTATACTGATCTATATGATTAAGTAATACAAGTATCTTGTTTACCTTACAAGCATGAGACTAGTAAGTACCATAAGGTATGTAAGAATCAGTAAGAGTAAGTAAGCATTGGAGATTTGTGATGCCATTGTTTATGATAAATATGTCCACATGATTAAATCTCATGTGTGACTGTTAAAATAGAGAATGTATAATGTTTTGTTTTATGACTCTGTTATGAAGTCACACATATTATAGTGTGAAAGTTAAACTGAGAAGCTTGACTAAGTAGAATGCAAGAGATGAGTATAGCCGTTTAATAATAAATTGATTAATAAGACCATGGTAGAACCATGGCAATACATGTGATCCCATATAAGACCATGTCTGGGGCATGGCATTGATAATGATATACGATCCCGTGTAAGACCATATCTGGGATATGGCGTCGGCATCGAATAGTGATTTCGCGTAAGACCATGTTTGGAACATGGCTTCGGCACCAAAGAAAGATCTCGTATAAGACCATGTCTGGGACATGGCATCGACATCTAAGTATGATCTCGTATAAGACCATATTTGGGATATGGCATCGGCATCGAGTTACAAGACCCCGTATAAGACCATATCTGGGATATGGCATCGACATCGACATGAGTTCCATGTAAGATCGTATCAGGGATATGGCATTGGTATTGATATGAGATTTCGTGTAAGACTGTAGTGAGGCTATGGCATCGTGATGACATGTAAGGAAATAGCTGGGCTATGATGTGTGGTACGAACAAGACCATAGTTGGACTATGGCAATCAAGTAAATGATGTACTCAAAACCGTAAGACATTCTCTAGATTGATAAGCAATAATAATAGGAAGTAGAGTTAAATGTTGAGTACTTGAATAGATATTAATGTGGAACTTGAGTAAGTGAAGTCACTGTTCAAAAGTATGAGTAATAGAAATGATTGTAGCATGATAAACGTGAACACTCACTTGGAGCGAGTTATGTGACTATGATGATATTGCATTGATGATGAATAATAAATCATATGTATGCAGTCATGAGATTTAGGCTAAGCGAATCTGTAACCTCACCCCCTTACCACTGTTGAATTATGATGAGATGTTATGAGAGTTAAGTTGAGTAAGTTTGCATTTGATTAATGCAATAATTATGTTAGCATACTTAAGAATGCCTTGTATCACGCTGATACATAATACTCTACTAAATAGAGTAATTGTTGTTGAACATGAGGTTGAAGCCCTAGAGGACTAAAATGAAAAGGCTATCATTGAGATATGAAATAGATAAGGTCCCGCATAAGATAATGTCCGGGACATGGCCTCAATACCGCGTTGAGATCACGTATAAGACCATATCCAGGATATGGCTTCGGTAATGAATATGAGAATCGTGTAAGACCATATTGGAATATGGCATTGATATTTGATGTGGAAGTCCATATAAGAACTTATCTGGGATATGGCATTGGCATATAGGGGTGACTCCATATAAGACCACCTCGGGGATGTGGAATTGGTTTTGTACCTACATGAATGACGATGAATATGCATCTTTGATTATCCCTAGTGATCAATGGGACAGATAGATGAGTCTAGAGGTGGAAATGAGAATTGTACTAAAGCCATGTGAATGGGTAAATACAGGCACTCGTGAGCGAGTCAAAAAGAAACAAGTATGATGTGTGACACGGTATGTGCTAAATAAATGGCAAATATGAGTAAGTTGGCTCAAAGCCTATTTGGTTGATGCAATGGATGGACTATAATAATCTCCTTGAGTATTATGTATAAATATCTGTTGCCTTTCAGGGCTGATGTAGTTATTCTTTTCATAAACCGTGATTGTGTGAGAATGTTAGCTGGTAGTAAAAGTAAAACAAAACGGTTATCGATTTAGTTAATTGAAATTGACATTATTTTATCTCCTTGTAACCCTATTTGGGTACTTTGATGAGGAAGTTGGTGATGATTCTAGTATAAGAAGTGAAATCACAAGTTTCACGTTGTGTGATGGGTTTTCGAGTAAGCTGAATAGAGTTAAGGAAATTCGATCGAGATGTCCCTGTTATCGTGAGATATGACGATAGTAAAGGTTTTAGATTAGCATAGCAAGAGAAACTTAGATGAGATTGTGCTTAAAATATGTTCTCAGTATGGAGAAAAGAGTAGATTAATGTATTGAAATATGATTCAAGTTTTGTGTATATTTAAGCATGAATCAATAAGGGAATAAAATTCTATGTGTACATGGGTAAGGAGCATGTTACAAAGATATGATCATTGAAATGTTCAAACCATGATGGTTAAGTTGAAAGCTATAGAAGGAACTACTAATTGAAAGTTTTAGTAATGAGTTCAATCTGAATCGAGAAAAACAGTTGATAGGTTGGTGATCCGGAGACGATCACTTTTGTGTCTGTGTAGTGAGTTAGATATTATGAAAGATCCATGTTAAGCAATGCGAGTTAGTTACTTGATTGACCTTAGTTGGTAATATCCTAGTTTTAGTGAAAATAACGACTAAAGCGAGTCTACCTTTCAGAACAAAAGGGTTCAGAAGTGAGATGGTAAATGGTATTTTAAATAACCTCTGAATGAGTTTATTTAAGATAAAAAAATCCAGGCTGGATAAGATTTTTGTTGTTGATGCTTCCTCGAGATAGAATTTGAATGATGATGATGAATCCAGAACTTATACAGAAGTTTTGGTATGAGATTTAGTAATAGCATATCTACTAATGCAAGAATAAGGAAATGCAGTTATGTGCATAAATGTTTTGACAATAGAGTACATTTCACGATATGATTGAGTTTATGGTCGAAAGTAGTTGACCGCTAAAAGTTGAATTTTTTTTCAAAAAGTAAAAGTCAGGACTATTATAGCCAGTGACTATCTCAAAGTGATAATGTGACAAAGTCTAATAGATTTGAATAATCATTTGGACATGTGCAGAGTTCCATATTGGTAGATTACTCGGTATATGCCTTAGAGGAAGAATGACCTAGATCTCGAGTTACGTTTCGACCTTGTCTATCACAGCTTAAAGGTTGTTGGCAAGAGAAACTTGAGGATAAGTAGATTTATGGTTTTGAAGAGTTGATGGAATTTTTTTAGGAAAGTTGGTAGCAACTCCTCCTGATAATATTTTCGGGGACAAAAATCCCTAAGGGGGAAGAATTATAACAGCTCGATTTAGGGGCTAGTCGGAACAGTGATCTCAAAATCACTAATTCAAGGTTAGAGAAAATTATTTTCATGTTATGTTATGTGTTATAACATGTTTTTAAGGATGCAAGAAAATTTTGGAGCCTTAATTTTAGCGAGTTCTAGCTAAATTGTAAAAAAGGACAAAATCGCATAAAGTGCAAAATTTCTAAATTGTCTGCTATAGGTGCCAAATAGCTATGGATTATTAATTGGAGGTCCCAAATGTGCAATTTGGACTTGCTTAAGTGAGTTGGCCGGCCATAGGATGCATAGGGGACAAGTGCATTTATTATGATTAAAAGTTGGTGATATTAGTTGGTGAAAATGAATAAAATAAGATGATATAAGCAAAAGTTATCATATTTTTATTCGGCCTTCTTTTCCACCCAAAAATATCAACCATGGGAGGGCTTTGAAAGCTTGAAATTTCATCAGCTCATTTTCTCTACAAGTAAGTCCTCTTGATGGTTATTTTTTATGATTTTTTGTATTTTTGAAGTCCTCAAAGCTTAAGCTAGCTAATGAGATGACTACTTTGCAATATGGTTAAAAGTCTAGGGACTTACCATGATAGAACTTATGTTGTTTGATCAGTTTTATGGAATAAAATGAATGATAGGATGATGAGAAACAACTTTTGTGAAATGTGTTGTCATGAAAACACCTAATTGGGACTAAAATGCAAAAGTTGTAGTTTGTTCATTAAGGCATGAGATAGTTGGAATTGTGGATAGTTGTAAGAGGATTAAATGTTTAGTTAGGCTTTCTTAACAAGATAATGTGATGAAAATTTATTTATGAGCCTAGGGGAAAATCGTAATTTTGCCAAAGTGTAGGGGCAAAATAGTTATTTTTGCCTAAAGTGTAGATTATGGTGTATTATGATTTATAAGTGATTAAGTCAGTAAATTCCATTGTTCTAGATCAAAGAAAATGAGTTTCGGGCCTAAAACGAGTGAAAAGAGAAATGTGGGCAAAAAGTCCCTTTCGGCCCTTTCGACATTGAGGTAAGTTCCTGTTCAAATGTTGTAATTACGTATAAGTTGATTTAATATTCCAATGTTGTATGGAATGTATAATTACTCTATGAATGCATGAAATACCTTTTGGTGAGATGTCAAGAGAATTGAATCTAAGAGTAATGGGAAATGTATATAACATGATATGATGATAGTTAAGGTCTCGTGTAATACCATATTGGGATATGGCATCAGTGTAAGAATTTGTATAAGACCCTGTCGGGGACATGGCATTGATATGTTAATGCAAGTAAGACCCTATTAGGGTATGATGTCAATATGACACTATGTGTATGAGACTCAAGAGAGTTATTTACCAATTTGAGTGATTCAACGGGTATGTTGAAAGAGACAAAGTATGTGGTTGTACCACGAGAAGCACAAGTGTGTGTTAGAATTGAATTGAAATGGATTCAGTATATGATGAACTTCTAGTGAGTTATGTGTAATTGATATACCTTAGTTGCATGAGATAGATTTATTAATGCATTATGTGATTGCGAACGAGTATCGTAGAAAGTTAAATAAGAATAGTAGTGTGTGAGGATTTTCTCGGATGAACATTTGAAATAGAGAAATACATGTGGATAACTATCTATGAATGTATAATAATGGTGAGCTTTGTGCGATATCACCTTATTGATGGTAGTGATGGGCTATGTGCATTACCACCTGATTTATTAGTAATTGATGGGTTGTGTGCGATACCATCACTTATAAATGATTGGTGAACTAAGTGTGAAATAACCATAAGTATAAATGATTGGTAGGCTGTGTATGATACTACCCTATTAGTGATCGATGGTGAGCTAAGTGCGAAACCACTAAGAGATTAATAGTATGAATGTCTTATCGAAAATGCTTGATGTGTTGTTTTATATGATCATGTGGTAATCAGTTCTGTAATGTATGCTAATTAAATGAGCAATTGACTTGTGGCATGGTTAGAAGGTGGTAAGAGATAGAATGAGTAAGCTTCAAAAATGGTTGAGTAAGTAACCATGATTTTATGAGAAAAACTCATTATAATACCTCGTGGTTGTGTATATTCAATGAATATTATTATTTTTCAGTTATATATGCAGATGATCTTACTAAGCATTATTGCTTACTCCTTTTCTTTTCCCATCTATTATAGGTTATTTTAAACTAGCTTGAGTTGGAGGCCGCCGGAGATGTTTTCACACAATCGAGTAGACCCCTGGTATGGTGTTTCAAGTTCTTATGAGTCATGGTATGTATAGGGATTCTTTTAAAGTCGATTAAGTTCTAATTGATGTAGACAAATTGTGTGGGCCTAAGAGAACTTATAGTTTGGTTCTGTATAGCCATAGATGATGGCTTAAGTTTTTGTAATTGTATTGGATATAGTTCTCCCTAGTGTGTGGGTTGAAGACTTTATTTCTCTTATGATTAAAAGTCTTTAATTCAAGAGTTATATTGAGCTATGTGGAGTTATGTGATGATGTATGAATGTATGCAATGAGAGTGGTAAAAGGCTTGGTAGATAGCCTCTAAGTTCCTATATAGATAGATACACGGCCGTGTGTTCAAGCCGTGTGTGCCACACGGTTAGCACATGGGCGTGTGCCCCAGTGTAACAGCCCGATTTAGGGCCTAGTCAGAATAGTGGTGCAAGCCCACGAATCCGAGGTGAATTTATGAGTTTTTAAGGTTTATGCCATGTTTGTTTGCTAGTGTGAAAGTTTCATGAAGTAATTTTGTTAAATTGAGGATGAATGGTCCAAAAGGACTAAATTGCAAAAGTTGCAAAATATGAGTTTCTAGAAGCTTTTTGTATGAAATAGCTTTATAATATCAATTAGAATTCCTTAAGTGGCAATTTGCGCAAATTATAATTTTTGGACAAAATTGTACAGGAGTTAGTAAAATAGAAATTTTTAAAGAGAAGGGCAATTTAGTCATTTGTCTAATAAATGATTAAAATAGGAAAAAGATGATAAAAATCTATTGATCTTCTTCCTCACATTGCCAAAATTTGGAGACTCCATAGCTAGGGTTCTTCATTTTTTTTTTCAAGCTTGCTAGTAAGTTCATCTTAGCCCCGTCTTTAATATTCTTCATATTTTTGAAGTTCTCGTATTATGAATTAGTTATTTTTAGCTATAAAATGAGCTAAGATGCATGTTCAAAACTCTACCCATAAATGACATGCTTGTTGAATGATGTTTTATGGAAGTTTATGAGAGTTTGATGTTAGATAAACATCTTTTTCTATGTGAAATTTATGAAAAATGCATGTAGGGACTAGTTTGTTAATTTATGAGATTTGGTCATACATGGTAGAAATAGTGAGAATTTTCTATTACTATAGTTGAGATAATGTGTCACCTAAGAATGAAGTTTATGAAAGTTGAATGAGAATCATTTTATGAGCCTTGAGGCAAAAGTGTAAATATGAGAAAGTTTAGGGGCAAAATAGTAATTTTGCCAAAGTATGTGTTAAGGGCCAATTTAGTCAATGTGATTATTAAATGAGTTGAATTATTATTATAGATCAAGAAAAACGAAGCCCGGATCGAAACCGAGGCAAGAACAAAGTCGAGGACTAAATTGAATATCCACATACATTTTGTACATTGAGGTAAGTTTGTATGATTTCTAAGCTTTGTGATTTTTATCATTGAATTGCTTAGTATTATGTACATCATTTTCATGGAATGTTTAGTGTTATGTTAAATAAAGAAATCAATGAGATTAAGTATGAGCAAGTCCCGATTGAAGATGAATTTCTCAAGATACCACATGAGATAAGAAAGTCCGTATAAGACCAAGCCAAGGCATGGCATCGGCAATCAACCACAGATATCATGTAAGTCCAAGGCAAGCTTGGCAGTGAACAGATATCATGCCAGTCCAAGGCAAGCTTGGCATTGAAAAGCTCGGGAAGTGGGGAAAGTGGAAGAAATAACCACAGAGAACAGGCTGTGAGACTTGAGGGTAAAGCACCTGCGAGGACTTATGTCATTTGCGCTCGCGAAGAGGCATCTTCTCCTGATTTTATTACGGGTACCTTTTTCTCTTCATGATGTTAATGTTATTGCTTTAATAGATCCCGGATCCACACACTCTTACATTCATATGAAACTAGTATCCAGTATGAATATGCCTATAGGTTCTACAGAATTTATGATTAAGGTGTCTAATCCTTTAGGCAAGAGTGTGTTAGTTGATGAAGTATGTAAAGATTGTCCATTAATGATTAGAGGCCATTATTTTAAAGCAAATCTTATGTTGCTACCATTTGATGAGTTTGACATCATTCTTGGTATCGACTGGTTGACCACCCATGATGTAAAAGTTAATTGTGGGAAGAAATACATTGAGATGAGATGTGAGAATGGAGACACTCTTTATATAGAATCTAATGAATAGAGTAGGTCACCGGTAGTGATTTCTCATATGATGGCACAAAGATACTTAAGAAAAGGGCATGAAGCATATCTGGCCTTTGTGATGAATGATAAAGAAACAGAGTTAAAGATTGAGTCAGTACTGATAGTATGTAAGTACGTGGATGTTTTTCCCAAGTAATTACCAAGACTACCACCAGTTAGGGAGGTTGAGTTCAATATTGAGCTAGCTCCCAGTACTGTTCCAATATCTACTACTCCTTACAGAATGGCTTCAACAAAGTTGAAAGAGCTGAAGATACAGTTGCAAGAGTTGACAGATAAAGGCTTTGCTAGGTCAAGTTGTTCTCCCTGGGCTGCTCTAGTTTTATTTGTGAAAAAGAAAGATGGCACCATGAGATTGTGCATAGATTACCGTCAACTTAATAAAGTGACAGTGAAGAACAAGTACCCATTGCCTAGGATCAATGATTTGTTCGATCAATTGAAAGGAGCTAAGGTGTTCTCCAAATTAGACTTGAGATTAAGGTATTATCAGTTAAGAATAAAGGATTCAGATGTGTCCAAGATAGCTTTTCGAACAAGATATGGGCATTATGAATTCTTATTCATGCCCTTTGGTTTGACCAATGCTCCTGCGGTATTCATGAACTTAATGAACTGCATATTTAGACCCTGCCTCGACAAGTTTGTAGTCATTTTCATTGACGACATATTGATTTATTCCCAGGATAAGAATGAGCATGTTGAGCACCTACGGACAGTTTTACAGATTCTATGAGAAAATCAGTTGTATGCCAAGTTCAGTAAAAGTGAATTTTGGCTCAAGGAAGTAGGATTTCTGGGACATATTGTTTCGGGAGATGGAGTCGAAGTGGATCCAAGCAAGATTTCGGCTATAATGGACAGGAAACTACTGAGTAATATATCTGAGATTAGGAGTTTCTTAGGCCTAGCTGGCTATTATCGATAATTTTTCAAGGGGTTTTCTATGATCGTAATCCTGATGGCTAAATTGTTACAGAAAAATGTGAAGTTTGAGTGGACAGAAAGATGCCAACAAAGTTTCGAGAAATTGAAAGTAATGTTGACAAAAGCTCCAGTTTTAGTACGACCCGAGACAAGGAAAGAATTTGTGATTTACAGTGATGCATCCTTAGATGGATTAGGTTGTGTACTCATGCAAGAAGGCAAGGTGATTGCTTATGCCTCAAGATAGTTGAAGCCTCATGAAAAGAATTATCCAGTACATGATTTAGAGTTGGCTGCCATAGTCTTCACTTTGAAGATTTGGAGACACCATTTATATGGTGAAAGATGTCAGATTTTTACTGATCACAAAAGTCTGAAGTACTTGATGATGCAGAAAGAGTTGAACTTAAGGCAATGGAGATGGTTAGAGTTGATAAAGGACTATGAATTGGTCATTGACTACCATCCAGGAAAGGCGAATGTGGTCGCCAATGCATTGAGCAGGAAGTCCCTTTTTGCATTAAGGGCAATTAATTCACGAATGACCTTATCTGACGATGGCTCTATTCTAGCTGAGTTAAAAGCTAGACCAATGTTCTTTCAAGAGATCACTGAAGCTCAAAAAGAAGACAAAGAGTTACAGGCCAAGAGAACTCAATGCGAGTCAGATGTTGAATCCAATTTTCGGATTAATTCTGATGGATACTTGATGTTTAAAGATAGAGTTTGTGTACCGAGAAAATAGGAGCTTATTCAGAGAATTTTGTATGAGGCACATAATGGATGTCTACCTGTACATCGAGGTAGTACCAAGATGTATAATGACTTGAAGCAATTGTATTGGTGTCCAAGAATGAAGAAAGATATTTCAGAGTTTGTTTCAAGATGTTTGATTTGTCAACAAGTAAAAGCTAAACACAAAGTACCTTCGGGTTTGCTTCAACCAATTATGATACCGAGTGAAAATGGGACTATATCACTATGGATTTTGTAACGGGATTACCATTATCACCGAGCAAGAAAGATGCTATATGGGTTGTAGTTGATAGACTCACGAAGTCAGCTCATTTCTTGCCTGTATGAGTTGACTACTCACTCGACAAGCTGGCAAACTTGTATATTTCTGAAATAGTAAGACTTCATGGAGTTCTTTTATCAATCATATCGGATAGAGATCTGAGATTCACCTCTAGATTTTGGAAGAAGTTGCAAGAAGCCTTGGGTACAAAATTGAGTTTTAGCACAGCTTTTCATCCTCAAAGTCAGTCGGAGAGACTAATTCAAGTACTCGAGGATATGCTTAGATGTTCTATTCTAGAATTTCGAAGCTGTCGGGAAAAGTTTCTCCCATTGCTAGAATTTTCCTACAATAATAGCTTTCAGTCGAGCTTAAAGATGGCGCCTTATGAGGCTCTATATGGGCGTAAGTGCAGAACGCCTTTATTTTGGACTGAACTCCAAGAAAACCAAATTCACGGGATTGATTTGGTTAAAAAAGCTAAAGAGAAAGTGAAAGTGATACAAGAATGTTTAAAAGCTACATTGGACAGACAGAAATCTTATTCAGACCTAAAGAGAAGAGAGATAAAGTATCAAGTCGGGGATAAAGTTTTCTTGAAAGTGTCACCTTGGAGAAAAGTTCTCAGATTTGGCCGGAAAGGCAAGTTAAGTCCACGTTTTATTGGACCGTTTGAGATTACCAAGAAAGTTGGGCTGGTAGCTTACAGATTGGCTTTACCATCAGATTTAGAAAAGATACATGATGTGCTTGACGTGTTACTGTTGAGACGCTACCAATCAGATCCTTCACATGTAATTACCCTGTCAGAGATAGAGATTCATCCCGACATGACTTATGATGAAGAACCAATCAAGATTTTAGCTCAGGAAGTCAAGCAGCTAAGAAATAAAAGTATTGCTCTAGTGAAAGTATTGTGGAAAAGGCATGGGATAGAGGAAGCTACATAGGAACCAGAAAAGAGCATGAGAAACCAGTACCCGAACTTATTTTCTGGTAAGATTTTCGAGGACGAAAATCCCTAAGGTGGAGAAGTGTAACAGGTCGATTTAGGGCCTAGTCAGAATAGTGGTGCGAGGCCATGAATTCGAGGTGAATTTATGAGTTTTTAAGGTTTAAGCCATGTTTGCATGCTAGTGTGAAAGTTTCATGAAGCAATTTTGTTAAATTGAGGTTGAATGGTCCAAAAGGACTAATTTCAAAAGTTGCAAAATATGAGTTTCTAGAAGCTTTTTGTATGAAATAGCTTTAGAATAACAATTAGAATTCCTTAAGTAGCAATTTGCCTAGATTATAATTTTTGGACAAAATTGGACATGAGTTAGTAAAATAGAAATTTTTAAAAAGAAGGGCATTTTAGTCATTTATCTAATAAATGATTAAAATAGGAAAAAGATGATAAAAATCTATTCATTTTTTTTCAAGCTTGCTAGTAAGTTCATCTTAGCCCCATCTTTAATATTCTTCGTATTTTTGAAGTTCTCGTATTATGAATTAGTTATTTTTAGCTATAAAATGAACTAAGATGCATGTTCAAAAATCTACCCATGAATGACATGCTTGTTAAATGATGTTTTATGGAAGTTTATGAGACTTTGATGTTAGATAAACATCTTTTTCTATGTGAAATTCATGAAAAATGCATGTAGGGACTAGTTTGTTAATTTATGAGATTTGGTCATACATGGTAGAACTAGTGAGAATTTTCTATTGCTATGGTTGAGATGATGAGTCACCTAAGCATGAAGTTTATGAAAGTTGAATATGAATCATGTTATGAGCCTTGGGGCAAAAGTGTAAATATGAGAAAGTTTAGGGGTAAAATAGTAAATTTGCCAAAGTATGTGTTAAGGGCCAATTTAGTCAATGTGATTATTAAATGTGTTGAATTATTATTATAGATCAAGAACAACAAAGCTCGGATCGAAATCGAGGCAAGAACAAAGTCGAGGACTAAATTGCATATCCACATACATTTTGTATATTGAGGTAAGTTTGTATGATTTCTAAGCTTTATGATTTTTATCATTAAATTGCTTAGTGTAATGTACATTATTTTCATGGAATGTTTAATGTTATGTTAAACAAAGAAATCAATGAGATTAAGTATGAGCAAGTCCTGATTGAAGATGAATTTCCCAAGATACTCGATGTACCATATGAGATAAGAAAGTCCATATAAGACCAAGCCAAGGCATGGCATCGGCAATCAAGCACAGATATCATGTAAGTCCAAGGAAAGCTTGGCATTGAACAGATATCATGTAAGTCCAAGGTAAGCTTGGTATTGAACAGATATCATGTAAGTCCAAGGCAAGCTTGGTATTGAACAGATATCATGTAAGTCTAAGGCAAGCTTGGTATTGAACAGATATCATGTAAGTCTAAGGCAAGCTTGGCATTGAACAGATATCATGTAAGTCCAAGGCAAGCTTGGCATTGAACAGATATCATGTAAGTCCAAGGCAAGCTTGGCATTGAAAAGCTATCAAGAGAAAGAGATCCCATGTAAGTCCAAGGCAAGCTTGGAATTGAAAAGCTATCAAGAGAAAGAGATCCCATGTAAGTCCAAGCCAAGGCATGGCATTAGTGAGAACAAGAAAGACTTCGTATAAGTCCATGTCAAGACATGGCCTTGAAACTAAGATGAGATATTCCATGTAAGACCGTATCTAGGGTATGGCTTTGGTATTAAGTTCATGGGAAGAGATTTAGTATCCTCGGTTATTCACAGAAATTTATCAGGCAAATGGGTAAATTTAAAATTAGATGACAAGAAAGATAAGTAAGCAAAGCTATTATCAAGTTGGAAATGAGTATTATTCATGTTATGAATGATGAAGGAAAAACTATGATTATCATGTTAAAGTATACTGATCAATGTGATCAAGTGATATACGTACCTTATTTATCCCATGGGGTTAAGACTAGTAAGTATCATCAGATATGTAAGAATCAGTGTGAGTAAGTAAGCTTTATAGCTGAAATCTATGATATCATTGTTTATGTCAAATGGTTTATATTAATCAAGTATGTTGCTATGTGCATTATATGCAAACTTACTAAGCTAAATGCTTATGTCTTTTATTATTTCTTTCTATGTAGCTCCGCCAAGCCAATCTCATGGATCATCGTCATCGGAGTTCGGAGCACACTATCAATCGCTATTTTGGTATAGCCAAGTTATTTTACTAAGTATGGCATGTATAGGAAGCATTTCATTTTGAGAATATGTTCTAAGAAGAGCCAAAATGTTGGCTATTAAGTTTATTATTCTTTTGTATATGGCTAAGTGTTTGGCCAAAATTGACTAAGTATGTATGTTTATTGAGATCAATGAAGTATGTAGTAATGCTTATGAAAAATGATTTGAATTGAGCATGAGTTTGGTCTGGATTTTAGGGTGGCAATTGGTTTGGTAAATAGCCTCTAAATGCCCACACGGTTAGACATACGAGCGTGTGTCTAGGTCGTGCTTACCTGCAATTTAGTGTTTTAAGTCAGAATAGGCCACGGGCATATCCCACGGTCATGTGTTTAGATCGTGTGTGATACATGGTCAGAACATGGGCGTGTGCCCATGACCATGGGAATAAGTCAGTTTATCAAGGTATAGCACACGGTTTACATCCACGGGCATGTCAAGGCCATGTGTAATTAGTCAGTGTCGACCACGGGAGGAAGACATGAGCATGTGTTAGGGGTACACGAGCGTGTGACCCCTGTTTTAAGGAAAAATTTTCATTTGAGTTCTGAAAGTTTCCAGATACGTGTTTAAGGCCTCGTAGGCCCATGAAATGTATGATTAGATTAAGAAAGAGAAGTTTTTAATTTGAAACAAAATTTTATAGTCCGTAAGTACATGTTTTAAGTGAGTTCAAGCACGGTAATGTCCCATATCCAATCTTAGCAACGGACTTGGGTATGGGGTGTTACACCCAAGCCGTATAGATAAGTTAGAATGCCAAGGTTTGACACACGGGCCAGTGCCACGGCGTGTCAAGGCCGTGTGAGATTGGTAGAATACCAAGGTTTGGCACACGGGCCAGTGCCACGGGCATGTCAAGGCCATGTGAATTAGTAAGTATCGACCACGGGTGGAAGACATGGACATGTCTTAGGGGTACATGGGCGTGTTCCTAGACCAACCCGGGTGTGTGGCCCCTGTTTTGAGTAAAAGTTTCTCGAGTTCGTAAAAGTTTTGGGGATTAGTCCCAAAACCTCTTGGAGGTATGTTTAAGGCCTCGTAGGCCGAGATTGAGTAAGGGATAGGCTTTTATGAAATTTTATACCCCGCTTTGAAGAGTTAAGTAAGATTAAGCATGGTAATGCCTCATATCCGGTCTTGGAGTTGAACTTGGGTAAGGGGTGTTACACCCCCGGTTTCTGAAATTACCGAAATACTCCAATTTATGAAATTACCAAAATACCCCAATTTATGAAATTATCAAAATACCCTCAGGTTGCGAAATTACCAAAATACCCTCGATTTACAAAATTACCAACATACCCCCAATTTGTGAAATTACCAAAATACCCCCAGTTTGCAAAATTACTGAAATACCCTCGATTTGTGAAATTATCAAAATACCCTCAATTTGTAAAATTATCGAAATACCCCTAGTTTATGAAATTACTGAAATACCCCGAGTTTATGAAATTACCAAAATACCCCAATTTGCAAAATTATCGAAATACCCCCGATTTGCAAAATTATCGAAATACCCTTGGTTTGCAAAATTACTGAAATACCTCGATTTGCAAAATTACTGAAATACCCTCGATTTGCAAAATTATCGAAATACCCTCAGTTTAGAAAATTATTGAAAGACCCTCGGTTTGCAAAATTATCGAAATACCCTTAGTTTGTAAAATTTTCGAAATACCCTCAGTTTGGAAAATTATCGAAATACCTCGATTTATGAAATTATTGAAATACCCTCAACTTGTAAAATTATCGAAATATCCTTGATTTACAAAATTATTGAAATACCCTCAGTTTGTGAAATTACCGAAATACCCCTGATTTGTGAAATTACCAAAATACCCCGATTTGTAAAATTATCGAAATACCCTCAGTTTGTAAAATTATCGAAATACCCCCAGTTTATGAAATTACAGAAATATCCTATATGGGTAAAGTTATCGAAATACCCATGTAGAGTAGAATTATCGAAATACCCCTGAAGGGTAGGATTACCGAAATATCCTGAAGGATAAGATTTACCGAAATACCCTTATGGGGTAAAATGATTGTATTGCCTTGCCGGTAGATGACTGACATAGATTATGAGTTGGACTGATTTGACTGAGATTGAATGACTGTGTTTTAACTGACTTGATGGTGGTTATATGATTGGTATGCCTTTAAATTATGTTTAAATGTCTATTACTGAGCATGGCCATTTGGCATACACGTGTAATGATTTAGCATGACATACGTGACATACTACACTGGGTTGGGTTTTTTGATTTGGAGGAAGTACCGTTATAGTGGCATCGCCACGTAATCTGATTCTAGTGGCTCAGCCACTTATACCGTTGTTAGCAGTTAGGCTGCACCATTGGAGAGTTTGTCTGGGTGGGTTGACATGGTCCCCACATGGAGAGTTTGGTTGATATGGGTGGAGAGTTTGTTTGGTATGGGTTGGGTCACATGTCCACTGCATTGATATGATTTTAAGGCTTAGGCCCCAGTGTTACCAAATAGGGCGTAGGCCTAGATTGTTACTGAATAGGGCTTAGGCCCAGACTAATACCGTATGAACTTAGGCCCAAACTGTGACCATAATAGGGGATTGCACATTGAGTTCTCGTAACTCACCCTTTGTCCTTAACTATGTAGGTAATCCCCAGCTTTGACGTATCGGAGCTGCGAGGGACTCGAAGAGTAACACACACTGCTTATGATTGTCATTTTGATTATTTACTTTTAAATATTTTAATTTGGGTTGTAATAAGGCCTCTCTATCATTAACTTAATATTTTTGATATTTATTTATGATGTTTTCTAACTGCTAAAATTGGAATATGATTTCCAAAATGATAACTGTCTTCAAAACACTACGTTTTCACAACATTTTCAATATGCTTCTGCAACTAAATTTTTAAACATCACATTTTTGAAATGGGTTTGAGATTTAATCTTTTTCATAAATTTTTTATTTTGAATATGGTTCTACAACAGATAATGTTTTAAAAGTAATTATGTTTTCAAGTGAATAGCAATTGCTTAAGTGTTTTGAGTTTTAACAAAGAGGCTTTAACTCTCAAACAAGTTTGAACAACAAGAAATATGGTTTTGAAAAACTCTTCCATGTGACACGCCAGATTTGGGCCTAACTTCTAGGCCGGTTTTAGGGTGTTACAAGGCAACTCAAGCTGATAGGCGACCGGCCCCACACGTTTTATTACTCGGTAAGGTCCGATGAATCTGGGGCTCAGTTTGCCCTTCCGTCCAAATCTCAGAATTTTCTTCCATGGTGAGACCTTTAGAAGGATATAATCCCCTATAGAAAACTCGATCTCTTTACGCTTTAAATACGCATATGACTTCTGCCTATCAGATGCTTTCTTTAATAGATTTCGAATCAACTTTACTTTTTCCTTGATCTCAGAAACCAACTCTGGCCCCAGAACTCGTCGCTCACCTAGTTCAGTCCAACATGTAGGAGTACGACACCTACGACCATATAACGCCTCGTACGGTGCCATTTGAATATTGGACTAGTAGTATTATTATACGCAAACTCTGCCAATAGTAAATAGTCCTCCCAGCTGCCTCAAAAATCGATTACACAGCTTCTTAACATGTCTTCCAGTATCTGAATCACTCACTCTGACTGACCATTTATCTAAGGGTGGAATGCAGTACTGAAATCCAATCTTGTACCCACAGCCTCGTGTAACTTCTTCCAAAATCGAGATGTGAATCTAGGATCTCTATCAGTTATGATAGAAATTGGTACACCATGCAGTCTTACAATCTCTTCCACATACAACTTAGCCAACTTCTGCAACGAATAATCAGTGCGGACCGGTATAAAATGGGCAGATTTAGTCAATCGGTCTACAACAACCCATACCAAGTCCTTCTTAGTAGGCGTCAAAGGTAGCCCACTGACAAAATCCATGGTTACCCTCTCCCACTTCCAGAGTGAAATCTTAACTAGTTGTAGTAATCCAGAAGACAGCTGATGCTCAGCCTTAACTTGCTGGCATGTCAAACATTTACCTACAAAATTAGTAACTTTGTATTTCAGTCCTGGCTACCAATACAGCTCATGAAGGTCTCGATATAACTTGTTTCCCCCAGGATGAATAGCATAAGGACTACTATGCGCCTCTTGCAGTATAGACCGCCTCAGATCAAAATCTCTTGGTACACAGACTCTCCCACAGAAGCATAGTACTCCTTCACTATTCAACCCAAAATCTGTAGTCTCTCCACTCTCAACTTGTCAAAAATGAGGAGCCAGTGACTCATCCAACAACTGTTTTTCCTTAATTTGATCAGTCCAAGTTGGTCTCACTCTAAGTTCATCTAACAAGCTACCATCATCGAACAGGCCGAGACGAGCAAACATTGCTCTCAAATCCGATACAACCCTACGGCTCAGTGCGTCAGCTACTACATTAGCTTTACCAGGGTGGTACTCAATTGAGCAATCATAATCCTTAAGCAACTCTATCCATCTTCGTTTCCTAAGGTTCAACTCCTTCTGAGTAAGGAGGTATTTGAGGATCTTATGATCTGTGTAAATAATAAACTTCTCTCCATATAAGTAATCCCTCCAAATCATTAGTGCGAATACCACTACAGCTAACTCCAAGTCGTGAGTAGGGCAATTCACCTCGTGAGGCTCAAGTTAACGAGACGCATATGCAACTACCTTACCTTCTTGCATCAACACACAACCCAATCCAATGTGTGATGCATCACTGTAGACAGTGAATTCTTTCCCAAACTCTAGTTGTATTAACACAGGGGCTTCAGTTAGAACTTTCTTCAGGTTCTCAAAACTCTCTTATTGCTTATCAGTCCAACTAAACGGTACCCCTTTACGCAGTAACTTAGTCAGTGGTGCAGTGATTAGTGAAAACCCCTCAACAAAACGTCTGTAATACCTAGCCAGACCCAGAAAACTTTGAATTTCAGATACAGTCTTTGGTGGTTTCCAATCCAACATGGCTTCACTTTTTGGAGGATCCACCCTAATTCCCTCGACAGACACCACGTGACCTAGAAATGTCACTTCTCCCAGCTAGAACTCACACTTACTGAACTTTTTTATAGCTGCTTTTCCCTCAAAATTTGCAAAACAATTCGAAGATGTGCATCATGATCCTCTTCAATTCTTGAATATACCAGAATATCATCTATAAAAACCACTACGAATCGATCCAGGTAAGTCTAGAACACACGGTTCATCAGACCTATAAAAGCAGCCAGTGCATTTGTCAGCCCAAACGACATCACTAGGAACTCGTAATGACCATAACGAGTCCTAAACGCAATCTTATACACATTAGCCTCCTTAACCTTTAGCTGATGGTACCCAGATCGAAGATCTATCTTGGAGAAAACTGAATCTCCTCACAGCTAGTCAAACAGATCATCTCTCCTCGGTAAAGGGTACTTGTTCTTAATAGTCAGTTTGTTCAGTTGACGATAGTCAATGCACATGCGCATGGATCCATCTTTCTTCATGAATAACACTGGTGCTCCCCATGGAGACACACTCGGTCGAATAAATCCTCAGTCTAGTAGCTATTGAAATTGAGCCTTTAACTCTACCAGCTCTTTTGGTGCAATCTTATAAGGGGCGATGGACACCAGAGCTATTCTAGGTAGAAGCTCAATACCGAATTCGACCTCACAATTTGGAGGCAACCCGGAAGCTCTTCGGGAAATAATTTCGAAAACTCTTTAACAATTCTGACATCTCCAACAGAAGGACCTTTAGAATCAGAAATGCTGACATAAGCTAAGAACATCTCGCAACTCTTGCAAACTAGTTTCTCGGCCCTTAATGCTGAGATTACATTAGACAGATAATCTCTTCGCTCCCTTAACACAGCCACCTCCTTATTCTCAGTAGACTTCAACACCACACGCTTAGCAGCATAATCCAAATTCGCACTGTGTTTCACTAGCCAATCCATGCCCAATATAAGATCGAATTCACCAAACGACAATTCCATCAAATTCGTCGGAAAGACAACCCCTTGGACCTCTAGGGGTACGTCTCTGAACAACTTATTCACCCTAATCGACTGTCCAGTGGACTTAACACAGTCATCTTACGAACAATATTTCCAAATTGAAAACCCAGCGTCCAAGACACAGTGCATGCAACATACGAGTGTGTAGACCTAATGTCAATTAAATTAGCGTATAGTATATTATAAAATAGGAACGTACCAGTTATGATGTTAGGGACATCACCATCCTCTCGGCGACTAGTAGCATAGACCAAGGCTGGCTGTCTCGCCTCGTGTTACCAGCACCTCTAACCGATGCTCCACGACCACGTCCCAAACCATTCCCACCTCTGGATTAACCATGGCCTCTTAGTGGCTGCTGACCACCTCTCCCTAACTGAACATGGCCCTAACCAGTAGCTTGCATCTGAACAGGCCTCTGAGTACAGTTCTTAACCTCATGATCCATGGACCCACATCCAAGCACGCCCAGCTTCTTTTCCAAAGATTCACCCCGTGAGATCTCCATAATCAAGACAAGGTCTGCGGTCTAGCAAAGAACAATAAGAACCCCACTCGACCGCCCATCAAATCTAGGCATCTTCTTAGGCCCACCAAAAGAACTTGAGGGCCCAAAATCCCTCTTATTTTTGCCTCTATCTTTTTCACGGTTCTGGCACTCTGAGCGCTTTACATACTCAGTAATTTTTGCCATCTCAATAAGGGTAGCAAAGTCTCATTCCCTTTGTGGAGCTATCAGCACCTGTAACTCATCTCGGAGGCCATCCTCGAAATGTACACAACATTCATACTCAATTGTGACTATACCACGAGCATATCGACTCAGCCACAAAACTCCGCCTCATACTGCCACAGACATATTCCCCTAGATCAGGCTCAAAAATTCCTTCCTCCGGGCATCTACATAATTCGCTCCAACATATTTTCCTTGAAAGGCCGCCTTAACGAAGTCCCATGTCAAATGATCAGCCTGCGTAGCCTCTCTCACGGTGAGCCACCATTAGTATGCCTCGTCTCGTAATAAGGACACTGCTTCTTTTAACTTTTGCTCCACAGTGTAGTCGAGATCGTTTATTATTCGTTTTGGTGGCCTCTAACCAATATTCTGCCACATTCGGGGCTACTCCAAAAATACCCCTAAAATTTTCTACTCCATTAGACCGGAGTCGCTCAGAAATTGACCCTCAGCCCACTGATCTAGTACTAGCTCCAGCAACCCTCTCTAAAACACGGAGCATCACTTGAGATAAAGCATCATCCCCTGCAGCTCGATCATGAGACTCTGTTTTAGTTACTGGTGAGGCTGGTGCCTCCCTAGCAGGCATATGGCCCGAAGCTGAAGACCCCGCCCTAGCACCTCATCGGCCTCTACCGCGGCTATGTGTACCGCTTCCGCGACCTCTTGTTCTTATATCGATATATTGTATTTATCTATTTTTAAGAGTTTTATGTATCAGCTTATAATTTCAATAATTATTAATAGATATTTTATGATAAGCAGTAATTAGAGTTGTTTCCGCAGATCGAGACCTCACTACAGTTTTCAGTATTCTATAGTTTCAGTTCACTCTAACGAAAGAGTTTCAGTATAATACTACTATCCATAGTATACCCCTTTGCGACCTCTTGTTCTTATATCGATATATTGTATTTATCTGTTTTTAAGAGTTTTATGTATCAGCTTATAATTTCAATAATTATTAATAGATATTTTATGATAAGCAGTAATTAGAGTTGTTTTTGCAGATCGAGATCTCACTACAGTTTTCAGTCTTCTATAGTTTCAGTTCACTCTAACAAAAGAGTTTCAGTATAATACTACTATCCATAGTAGTTTCTCAATATAACATTTCAGTATATAACAAAAAAAAGTGTTAGAAAACTTACAGATTTGGCATCGGAGACTCGGTGTGCCACACTTTCAGTAACAACCTTTTACTTTTCATTCCAAAACCAAAATTTAGAAAATTTTAGAAAAATTTACAAGAACCCATTCCACAATCGATTTTTGCAAACTGGCTCTATTACTACTAAATGTAACACCCCAAAGCCGGCCTAGTTGTTATGACCGAATCTGACATGTCACATCAAAGTGTCGTTTAGAAATTGATCTTGTCGATAAAATTTCGTTATTGAATTTTTAAATCCCATTTAATCAATTGCTGTTGAAAACATTAGCGTTGCAAAATCAAAATATGTTGTCCAATTATAGGTCATATCAATTGGTATAAGTTTATTAATCTGAATTAAAACCGTGGAAGATTTTCTAATTGAATACCTTGAAGTTTAAAATTACGTGCTTTTCTCTGAAAACTCGTTCTCTTATCCTAGCATATTGAAAAATTAAACAAAAGCCCAATTAAAAACTATAAAAAAACCCTTAAATGGCCTTATTACACAAACTAAACCAAATCTAATTTTTTATCTTAATAAAGTCAAAATAGAATAACTACAGTCATGTGGCCACCTCTGAGTCCCTTGCGGCTCCAAATCAGCTAAGACTAGGGATTACCTGTACAGTTAAAAGAAAAGGGTAAGTTTGGAAAAACTCAGTGTGTAATTCCCTAACTAACAAACAGTATACAGTATATGCAGTGTAGACTGTGCCTGAGCCCTATTCAATAGCAGTACAGTTTGGGCCTTAGCCCTATACAGTAACAGTGTGGGCCTAAGCCCAAATAATATTAGTATAGAGCAAAAATGTAACCCAGCCCAATCCAGCCAACACACCACCCGTACCAACCAACACACCATGTGGGGACTAAGTCGACCCACCTAGCCAACACACCAATATCACGGTATAGCTGCTCATAATAACACAAAGAAGCTACTAATAATAATAAACTTGTCCAAGCCACTAAAAATGTATTACATGGCAAGCCACTAAAACAGTAAAAACGTGGCAGAGCCACTAGCACAGTACCTTTGCCCCAAAAGGGTATTTCAGTCATTTAACTGATTTTGGGGTACCAGTACAAATAACAACCCTTTAGAAGGTTTACAGTCATCTCGAACGACTCAGATAACCTATATGGCCAAAATAGTGTAAATGGGCCCAAGGCCCATTACTCGGCCCAAGTGGGCCCACATACTCGTGTGGCCCATTTAGACCAATTTTAGTCGCGACTATGCGATCACCATAGCCCAATCCATTATTTGTCACTTACTGTTGATTTTACCCATGTGGAGCCCATGAGCCCATTGGGTCCACATGGCCCATCTCGGCTCAACGAGGCCCATTACTGCCCAAACCTATGAGAACACTCGTGGTGACCTCTACAATCTGTTGCCAACAATTTGTGGGCTTGGTTTACCTTACAAGCGTTCGCACACTCATGAGGCCTCAAATGCCGAAGTTTTGGCTTTTCAAATTTTACCGATTCACAATCAAACAGGGGCGTGAATACACACCTTCATCCGTTGTTTTGACAGTAACTATATTGGGTGTATGAGTACACACCTTTTTTGTAGCTCGTACAAACAACCCACAAACACCGAACCTACATCCATCAACATTTTCGGTTAATATCAATACCTAATACTAATGTTAAATCCCAAAGAGAATGGTATGGATACTCACATTCACCCAAGTATACTATCCAATCCACTTATGATGCTAATTGAAAGATATCTATACCTCTTTCCTACAAAAATGATACATTAACCAAGAGAATCCAACACAAGAGAAAGGTCCAAGAGTTAGCAACCCTAAACCAAATCATTCGGCTTCTCCAGAGAAGAGAACCATCAAAATGGAACCAAGAATCGAATAAAAACAAGGAATACTTATACCCAAAATTAGTTGATAGAAATGGTAGAATAAAGTAACAATCGGTCACTTGATAGAGCCTAATTGCCCAAACCGACACAAATCCAACGTAGTGAGAAGGGGGAAGTATTCGGCTAACTTGAAAAGAAAAGAAATAGTAAAGGGAAAGGAGAGGTTGATTTCAGCTTACTCAAACTTAAATAAAAAGAGAAGAATGTTGAGAAGATGGAATAACAGGTTCGGCTATGAGGGTAAAACTAAAAGATCAAAAGAGAGGAGGAGAAATGAGTAGGAACAAATTGAAGAACAAATGAAAAGGGAATGGATTCGGCTAAAGAGAGGAGACAGTTCAGTAAAGAAGAAGGATAGTATGATTCGACACAAAAAGAATGAAAAGAAGGAAGTTAAGAATTGGGGATTCGGCAAGGTAACAAGAATATAACCTGAAGACAAAATTGACAAAAGTAAAAGAGCCCAAATGGTCAGTTGTGAAAATGGAACTGAAGAGAAAAGAAGCTAGAACCGTCAAAAGAACAAAACTTGAAATGTTAGAGAGGAAATCGGCTTCTACACACACAGAATTTGCCGATAATGCATAAAAAATGACCCCTAGCCGAATTCGCATAGTCAAGTTACCCAATTCGGCACTCTTCTTCCCTCACTCAAACTCCTTGAAAATCTCCACAAATCACTCCCCTTATGCCTCCTTGATTTACTCTTTGATATGCTCCACAACCACTCACAAGACCAGTTCAAATTCTCACACAACATAGTTTTAAACCACTACAAACTCTTGTCGTCCCCTGTTAGCAAAATAAATGCTCCTTGCTTGCCATGGGATTCGAACCTCAAGCCCCCCTCAATAGCTCAACACGCCAGTTGCCTCCTTGCCACAAGCTCTTTTGTGACATAAAATCACACACATTTAAACATAAGTCCTAACAGCCACTGTCACTTAAGAGCAAAAACTAAAAATTTTGCCAATGTCCAGACTCGAACCCAGGCTTCCTAAAAACCCTCAAATACTTAGCCATTGAAGCAAACATGAAATTTAATCCAAATCATGCAAAATAAAAGACTCTATATTTTTAAGGCATTACATTTAAAAAATATATATGTTTCGAATTTATTGTTGAAACCTCCCCCGCACAAGCGTTAACTTGACCGCCAATAAACAAGTTATCATTTATAGAATAAATATAACACCAAAATATAAAAAAAAATTAAGAACGATTGTGTTTGCAAGTGCACAGGTCAAATTGTAATATAGTTTGTACAATGAAGTACTTGAATGTATTCTGAGGATTGTACCCAAGGGAGGATGGAATAAGTACTGAAAATATTTTTACATTAACTGTAACATCCTGGATTTTAGGGTTTTGCATTTAATGTGTGTTGTGTGGGTATGCTATGCTCGGTGTGTTAATTTGGTGTGTTTGAGGGTCCAAGAAAGGTTCGGGGTTAAGCCAAAGCCTTGGCCAAAATTTCAATTTTGGGCACTTTAGGGGAGAGCTAGCTGAGGCAGGTTTTAAGTAGTATAGATTGGGTTTGATGACAGAAGAAGTGCTATAGTAAAGTGGCAAAGAGGTGCCACTTAAGGGGCAGGTGAGTGACGCCATAGGGAGCAGTGTAAGAGCAAGTTTGAGTCACACAGTTTACATTTTGGGAATTCTTTTTGGTGTCAAGATGAGTGGTGATGGATTTGGCTAGGGACCTTGAAGAGTGGGTGTTGAATTGGTCAAATGTTTTGAATGGTAGGCCATGAGAGAAAGGTGGGGTTTGAATTGTTCAAACTATTTCAAACGGGTGAATGGGAGTAAAAGTAGGAGCTGAACAAGGGAGGAGTGGCTTGTTGGGTTGTTGGCCAAATTTTCTATTAGAGTTAGGGGGGATTCAGTCAAAGGTGGTGGCTTTCAATTTTGGTGAGTGTAGGTGTCGAAATTTTTGAAGTGTTTAGCAATTTGGTGTGGGAGCTTTTTCTTTCGGCATTTGGGTGTTTGTTCATTTTGGCAACTTTTGGCTCTTTTCTTTGTTGGCCGAAACTCTAGGGCTATGGTTGTTCATTCTTCATTAAGTTAAAAATTGAAACAACTTGAGTACATTACTTCACCATCAAAAGCCGAAACAATTCTCTCTTTTTCTTTTGTTCAAACTTGTTTTGCATTTGATAACCCCTTAACCGAACCCTCCTATCACCTCCTCCATTTCATCATTTTTTTTCTTAATTTGTCTCTTCTTAGTCGAATCCTCATCTCATACCCTGGGGATTCATCTTTTGTTTTTATCTGCTCAAGCCAAAACCTATTCCCATTCCTTCTCTTTGGGTTTTTGCCTCAACTTTTCTATTCTTCTTAAGTCGAATCTCCGTTGTGTGTTCATCTCCTTTCATTTTTTGTTGTTCTAGACAATTGCCGTTACTCTTTCTCCCAATCTTCTTGATCGATTTCTTCCTATTTGTGGGGTAAGTGACTCATTCTTTTTCGATTCTTCCTTATTCTCTTACTAGTTATTAACCGAAGGGGGTTACTTGGTAATTTGGGTGCTTTGGCCGAATGTAGGAGGGGCTTGGTTTTCTTATTCTTTCTACATCTGGCCAGTGTTTGAAGGGTCATTGGGGAAAATCAATTTGGTCGATCAAGGTAAGGTCATACCATTTGTTTGGTCGAAGGCCACTTCTTCTAATTTATATCTTGGAGAACTGAATCTAATTCGGTGATGTGAATGGACTTCGGTGACTCTTTAATCCAAGTTTAGTAGCCTCCAATTTCTATCAATCTAGGTAAGAAACCTCTTCATTTTGAGCGTATATTCTTATTTTGCTTCAATAGCTTAACCCGATCTTCTGACTAAGATATCTTTTATGGAATCAAGTACCAGCCACGTAAAACAGGGGGTTAGACCCATAGTCTCAGCCCCTAAGTTCAAGAAGCGTGCTATTTTGGCAGTCTGAAATTGGCCACAGGTTGTGGACCAACTTCAGAGCAGGATAGACAGATAGCCGTAGTCCCTGCTAACGAGAGAGTGGACATAGAAAGCATAGTATTGCGTGTTATCAGGTGTGTAAAATATTCACACTCTGTTATTAATATGTGTTATTAACTGTTTGGCTGAAAAGCTGAAGTGACTGAATAGGAAGTCGTTATACCCTTGTGGGTAAGGCTGGGGAGACCAGGTAAGTGACTATAATGTTCTATTAATGGGTATGAAAATGTATGTTGTAATCTGTTACTATGATGAAAGCATGTGCATTTATTTGATTTGTATGTTCTGCTTGGGTTGGGTTATTATGCAAAAGGAGAAGTATTAGAGACTGTCACGGTGGTTTGGTACCACAAGTGGGTTGGCCCCACATATATCTTATCCAGTGACCATGTCTCGGTGGCTTGGTGCCACGGTGGTTTAATACCACGTATATATATATCTATGGTTCGGTGACTCGTCCTAGTGGTTTGGTACCACAGTGGGTTGGCCCCACATACATTTATCAAGGATTGTCACGGTGGTTTGGTACCAGGATGGTTTGGCCCCACATATGTTAAAAGTGACTCTGTCACGGTGATCTAGTATCACGGTGGTCTGAAACCACGAGTGGCTTGGTACCACATATGAGGTGTGTAGCGGATAGAGGGTTGATTGTAGAAATCCCTACGGTGTGATGGGTTGGTACGGGTGGTGTGTAGAGAATGAAAAATTAGGTTGGTCTCGGACACATTACATTCATATTTGTGTATACTATGTTGAGTGGGCTAAGGCCAATGTGCGAATTTGGGCTTGAGGCCCTTTATGTGACATAAGGGAATTTACACACTAAGTCATGGTGACTCAGCCCTCTACTTAATTTTCCAAGTAATCAGTAGATCGTGGATCTGGGAGCCGAGGAAGACTCGTGGAGGCCATAAAATATTTCTTTTCGTAAACTCGTTTCCCTTCTACAAATTATTTTAATTGGGGATTTTTTATGTAATAAGGCCTTCTTAAGTTAATATTTGGTTTTCCTTATTTATTATTCATTTAAGATATGACATTATTATATTTTAACATGAAAGTTAAGATTAAATTTTCAAAACATAAGTAACATAAAATAACCGTTTTCTCTCAAGTGCCAACAAAGATAACAAATGATCGTTTTAACTCAATTCGGGAATTTTCTTAAACTAGAAACCATTGTTTTCAAAACATCACCCTAGACAAAAAGTTTTCAAACTTACGGTATTTTCTTAAGATTTTAAAATTCATTTTTACAACTTTTCCCAGTGACATTCCAGATCTGGTCGTAACGTCTAGACCGGGTTTGGGGTGTTACAATTTTTGTATCAGAGCCTAGGTTGCAAAATTTAACTGTGGAATGGGTTCAACAATGTTTTATAAAGTCGATTTAAAATGTGATTTAAGGAAATGTTTTAGTAGGGGGTATGGCACCCGAATCTACCGGCACCCGATCCACGTGGTAAGTGTTGTAATTGTTGGTTGTTTTGCATGAAATAATTCTGTTATGTTATGATTACTAGTATTAAGAGATCCAAACTTTAGAGACTGAAACCTCTAGGTATAGATATGAATCGGCGAGAATTACATTTTAATGTTGTTTCTCATAAAACTACTCGGTATTAAACAGTGAAAGAAAGTACTAACTCAGAAAACTCTTAATCAGATTAAGTTGTATCAGTAGCCATGAGTACTAGGGGACGTGGATGTATCATGCACGGCTGTGGTAGAGGCCGGAGTGTTGAGTTTGAACCCTTGGAATCTGATCATGGGTCGGAAGGTGATGTACCAGCACCACCAGTTGCGAAAGTGGAATTTCAGGATCAAACAGGCGGAGACGATGTTGTGTCCCAGGGGATGTTACGTGTATTGGAAAAAGTTGTTGGAGCGAGCATAGGTTCGGGGGCTCAAAAATCTGTGTCTGAACGACTCCGAGCCAATGGAGCAAAAATGTTTAGGGGCGTTTCTGGCATAGCTCCTAACGTAGCTGAGTATTGGCTAGAAGCAGTTGAGCATATTATGGATGATCTTGACCTTATGGAGGAGGAGAAGTTGAAAGGAGTTGTGTCCCTTCTTCAGGACGAGGCGTATCAGTGGTGGCTCACGGTCGGGGAGACGATCGATGGTGGATCGTACATTCGGGATTTCTTCAAGACAACATTCCAGGGGAGTACATCGGATCAAGTTATGTGGATGCGCAGCGTAGGGCATTTCTAAATTTGGTTCAGGGAAATAAATCGGTGGTCGAGTATGAGGCAGAATTCTTGCGTCTTAGTCGTTATGCCTGGGGTATTGTTGCTACAGACCATGAGCATTGTGTGCGGTTTGAGGATGGCCCAAGGGATGAATTGCAAGTGCTGATAGCTCCACAACGAGAAAGAGAATGTGCTATTTTAGTGGAAAAGGCTAAGATAGCCGAGGAGGTAAAGCGGTCCGAAAGGTAGAACCAGGATAGGGATAGAGGTAGAAATAAAAGGAATTTTGGATCGTCAGGGTCAGCTGGGGGTTTTCAGAAGAGGCCTAGTTTGGATGGGTCGAGTCGTGTTGCGAGACCTATTGTTGATAGCAGGCCTCAGATGTGTGCTAGATGCGGATGATCTTATTTAGGTGAGTGTTGGATGGGTAATAGAGGATGTTTCAGGTGTGGGTCTACTAATCATTGGGTAAGAGACTATCCACAAAAAGTGGGTAGAATGCGACCAGTAGGACAGGGTTATGCTCAGCCGGGTAGAGGTGGTCGGCAATCATAGTGAGGTCATGGTCTCGCTAGGAGAGGAAGTAGTTTTGGCTGGGGGCGTGGAGTAGCAGGCAGAGGTGTTGGGAGTATAGATGCAAGACAGCCAAGGTTGGTTTATACAACTAGACGCCGAGAGGAGGGTGATGCACCGAACGTCATAACTGGTACATTTCTTATTTATGGGTTGCCTTATATTGCACTGATTGATATTGGATCAACACATTCTTATGTTGCTAATACTATATCGGGAACTCTGAACATAGACTCTAAGATTGCCTCTAAGGAGATGACTGTACTTAGCCCTTTAGGACAATCGGTAATAGTGAATAAACTCTTTAAGAAGGTGCCTTTAGAGGTTCAAGGGATGGTTTTTTCGGCTGATCTAATGGAACTACCGTTCTGGGAGTTTGATATAATCTTAGGTATTGACTGGTTAGTGATGTATCGAGCAAACTTGGATTGTGCAGCCAAGCGTATGGTGTTAAGGACTCCTGATGATGATGAGGTGGTGGTGATTGGTGAAAGGAGAAACTACTTGTCTAATGAAGTGTCCACTTTAAAGGCTGAAAGAATGGTGATAAAAGGATGTGAGGCATTCATAACTTTTTTGAATGCTTTGGAGACCAAGGAGTTAGGTGTGGGGGATGTTAGAACAGTGAAGGAGTTTTCTAATGTTTTCCCGACGAGCTTCCAAGACTACCCTTAGATCGCGAGGTGGAATTTGGTATTGATATTCTTCCAGGGACAGCACCCGTATTTATTGTCCCCTATAGAATAGCGCCAAAGGAGTTGGTGGAATTGAAAGCCCAAATTTAGAAACTGTTGGATTGGGGTTTTATTCAGCCGAGTGTGTCACCTTGGGGAGCGTCGGTGCTATTTGTTAAGAAGAAAGACGGATCAATGCGTATGTGCATTGACTACCGTCAGCTGAATCAGTTGACCATCAAGAATAAATACCCGCTGCCGAGGATTGACGATTTGTTCAATCAACTAAAGGGGGCTTCAGTCTTCTTGAAGATAGATTTGAGGTCAGGATATCATCAGCTTGAGGTCAAGGAAGCGAATATTCATAAGACGGCTTTCCAGACTTGCTATGGTCACTATGAATTCCTGGTGATGCCGTTTGGGTTGACCAATGCACTAGCAGCGTTTATGTACATGATGAACCGGGTATTCCAACCCTATCTGGACGGATTTGTCATGGTATTTATAGACGATATCCTGGTTTATTCAAGATCGGAGGAGGAGCATGATTCATATCTTTGGGTGGTCTTACAAATCTTGAGGGAGAAATAGTTGTACGCCAAATTCAGTAAGTGTGAATTTTGGCTAAGAGAAGTTACCTTCTGGGCCATGTTGTGTCTACTAAAGGGATTAGGGTTGATCCACGGAAAATTGAAGCTGTGTTGGATTGGAAGCCGCCTAAGTCTGTGGCAGAAATTTGGAGTTTTCTTGGTCTGGCTGGGTATTACAGAAGGTTTGTTGAGGGGTTCTCATTGATTACGGCCCCATTAACCAAGTTGTTGCGGAAAGGGGTACCGTTTGTCTGGTCTGATAAGCAACAGGAAAGTTTTGAGATGCTAAAGAAGATCTTGACTGAGGCTCCAGTATTGATACAGCCTGAGGCTGGGAAAAATTTTATCGTTTACTACGATGTGTCACACATAGGTTTGGGATGTGTGTTGATGCAGGAAGGGAAGGTGGTAGCATATGTGTCTCGACAGTTGAGACCGCATGAGGTGAATTATCCCATGCATGATCTGGAATTGGCTGTAGTAGTGTTTGCTTTGAAGATCTAGAGGCATTATCTGTATGGGTAGAAGTCTATTATTTATACAGATCACAAGAGCATAAAATATCTCCTTCCTAGAAGGAGCTGAATTTAAGGCAGCGGAGATGGATTGAATTTTTAAAAGATTATGATTGCTCGATCGAGTACCACCCGAGTAAGGCTAACGTGGTGGTGGATGCATTAAGTCGTAGGGTGATCTCTAACTTGATAGAAATGTTTGCTTATCTCAGCTTATATGATGATGGAAGCTTATTGGCCAAACTTCAAGTGAAGCCTTCTTGGGTCAGTCAGATTAGAGAGAAGCAGTTGGCTAATGAGTTGTTAAGTTCGAAGTTTCAGTTAGTGGCAGGTGACGATTAGCAGATTTTAGTGTGAATAGTGATGGGGTATTATGTTTTCAAGGAAAGACTTGTACGCCAAAAGATCTTGAGTTGAGACATAAGATCCTATAGGAAGTGCATAGTAGCCCATACGCTATGCATCCTAGAGGAAGTAAGATGTATCAGGATTTGCGAAAATAATTTTGGTGGCCGGGTCTGAAGTGGGAGGTAATCAAATTTGTGAGGAAATGCTTGACGTGTCAACAGGTGAAAGCAAAGCATCAGTTGCCTTCGGGGTTATTGCAACCGGTGAAAATTTCGCAGTGGAAGTAGGAAAAGATTGCGATGGACTTTGTTAGTGGGCTACCTCTTACGCCTACTAAGAAGGATTCAGTATTGATAATTGTTAATCGATTGACGAAGTCCGCTCATTTCATACCGGTTCATGTTGACTACTCTCTTCAGAAGTTAGCTAAGTTGTATGTAGTAGAGATTGTAAGGTTGCATATGGTACTAGTGTCTATCATATCAAACAGAGGCCCTAGGTTTACGTCGAGTTCTGGAAGGCGTTACATCAAGCGTTGGGTACAAGATTGGATTTCATTACAGCGTTTCATCCACAGACTAATGGTCAGTCTAAGAGGGTAATTCAGATCTTGGAACATATGTTGAGGGGTTGTGTCATTGACTTCAGGGGTAGTTGGGAGGAGTTTCTACCATTGGCAGAATTCACATACAACAACAGCTATCAGTCTAGCATTCAAATGGCACCGTATGAAGCGTTGTATGGTCAAAAGTGTTGCACTCCTACTTGCTGGACAGAGTTGGGTGAGCGATAGTTATTGGGTCCAGAACTGGTTTCTGAAACGGAGGATAGGCAGAAGTCCTATGCGGACTTGAAATGTAAAGACAGGCGCTACCATTCAGATCCATCTCATGTTGTGCTAGTGGAAGAAATCGAAGTAAGACCTGACCTATCCTTTAAAGAGGAACCAGTTCAGATCTTGGATCGTGATGTTAAGGTACTACAAAGGAAGACGGTTCCGTTGGTTAAAGTGTTATGGCGGAGTCACAGTTCAGAGGAAGCTACGTGGGAGCCAGAGGATGTGATGCGACATCAATCCCCTTATCTCTTCTGATCAAGTAAAATTTTGAGGCCGAAATTTGTTTAAGGGGGTAGAACTGTAACATCAATACCCTATTTAGCAACTTTTGCAAACAAGTCCTAATAGGCAATTTAAGCATGAAATCAATAAAATTTCTTATCAATACTTTAACACGTGTATTTAACCACTCGGTAAATCATAATAATTAATCGTAATAAACTTTTATAGCTTAAATTCATGGTTTCGCAACCACTGTTTCGTTTAGGCACTATTTCGGGATGTTACATTTCTCCCCCCTTTAGGGATTTTCATCCCCGAAAATCTTACCTGTAAAGAGATTTGGGTATTGCTTTTGCATAGTCTCTTCGAGCTCCCATGTAGCCTCGTCTATCCCATGCCTATTCTATAATACTTTCACAAGTGCAATACTTTTGTTCCTTAATTGCTTAACCTCTCGAGCTAGAATTTTTATCGGTTCCTCACCGTAAGTCATATCTGGTTGAATCTCAACCTCTATTTGCGAAATCACATGCGATGGATCTGAACTAAAATGACGTATCATAGACACATGAAACATATTATGAATCTTCTCTAACTCAGTCGACAAAGCTAACCAATATGCCAATGGTCTAACTCTCTCGATCACCTCAAACAGTCCAATAAAACGGGGACTTAATTTGCCTTTCTTGCCAAATCTGATAACTTTCTTCCAAGGGGATACTTTTAAGAATACCCTATCACCAACTTGAAATTCAATTTCTTTTCTTTTCAAATCTGCATAGGATTTCTGTCTATCTAAAGCTACTTTCAAGCAATCTCTAATAACTTTCACTTTCTCTTCTGTTTCTTTGACTAGATCAACCCCATAAATCTGATTTTCCTTAAGCTCTGTCCAATACAAAGGTGTGCGGCATTTACGTCCATACAAATCTTCATAAGGTGCCATCTTCAAACTCAATTAATAACTATTATTATAGGCAAACTCTATTAACGGCAAATATTTCTCCCAACTACCTTGAAATTCCAATACACAACATCTAAGCATATCTTCAACTACCTGAATAACTCTTTCTGACTGACCATCAGTTTGAGGATGGAAAGCTGTACTAAAACTCAACTTTGTACCTAAAGATTCCTGCAATTTCTTCTAAAATCGTGAAGTAAATCTTGGATCTCTATCTGAGATAATTGATAACGGTACTCCATATAGTCTCACAATCTTTGAAATATACAGCTCGGCCCACTTGTCAAGTGAATAATCCATACGAAGTGGAATAAAATGAGCCAACTTCGTTAGCTTATCAATCACAACCTATATTGTATCTTTCTTTCTTGGTGTCGAAGGCAATCCTGTCACAAAATCCATAGTAACTCGTCCCATTTCCACTCGGGAACTAATACAGGCTACAATAAACCTGACCTGAAGGTACCTGATGTTCAGCTTTTACCTGCTGACAGATCAAACATCTAGAAACAAACTCTGATATATCTCTTTTCATTCCTTTCCACCAATACATTTTCTTCAAATCATTATACATCTTTGTACTACCTGGGAGAATAGACAAAGAACTATTATGTGCTTCCTGTAAGATCTTTTGAATAAGCTCATCGTTCTTTGGTACACATACCCTGTCTCTGAACATCAAACAATCGTCAGAACCGATTCAAAAATCAGACTCTACACCTAGCTCACACTGAACTCTTTTGGCTTGCAACTCACCATCATCCTTCTGAGCTTCACAAATTTCTTCAAGAAACATCAGTTTAGCTCCCAACTCAGCTAAAATAAAACCATCATCTGATAAGGCCAAACTAGTCTGTAAAGCTCTCAAGGAAAATAATGATTTTCTACTCAAAGCATTAGCAACAATGTTTGCCTTACCCGGGTGATAATCGATCACTAGCTCATAATCTTTAATCAACTCTAGCCATCTTCTTTGCCTCAAGATTAGATCTTTCTAAGTCATCAAGTATTTCAAACTTTTGTGATCAGTGAATATTCGACACTTCTCACCATACAAGTGATGTCTCTAAATTTTTAAAGCAAATACAATAGCAGCTAGCTCTAAATCATGTGTCGGATAATTTTTATCATATGATTTTAACTATCTAGAGGCATAAGCAATTACCTTTCCTTCCTGCATAAGTACACAACCTAGTCGTTTTAAGGATGCATCACTGTAAATCACAAACTCTTTACCCGGTTCTGGTTGTACTAAAATAGGAGCTTTAATCAACAATGCCTTTAACTTGTCGAAACTCTACTGACACTTCTCAGTCCATTCAAACTTGACATCTTTCTGTGGCAGTCTTGTCAATAGAGTAGCTATCATGGAAAATCCCTCTACAAATCGTCTATAATAACCGACAAGACCAAGAAAACTTCTGACTTCTGATACATTCCTGGGAGGCTTCCAATCAACAATGGCTGAAATCTTACTTGGATCAACTTTAATACCTTCACCTAAGACAATATGTCCAAGAAAAAAACTTCCCGTAACCAGAACTCACTTTTCCTAAACTTGGCATAAAGCTGATTATCTCTTAAAATCTGTAAAACTATTCTCAAATGCTCTGTATGCTCAGTCTCATCATGAGAATAAATCAAGATGTCATCAATGAACACAGCTACAAACTTGTCCAAGTAAGGTCTGAAAATTTGGTTAATTAAATCCATGAAAATGGTAGGAGCATTGGTTAAGCCAAATGGCATCACAAGAAATTCATAGTGACCATACCTAGTTCAAAAGTTTTGTAACATCGACTCTTTAACTCAGAATCGATAGTATCCGGATCTCAAATCTATCTTAGAGAACATAGTGGATCCTTTCAATTGATCAAAAAAATCATCTATTCTAGGCAATGGATATTTGTTCTTGATGGTTACCTTGTTAAGCTGCCAATAGTCTATGCACAATCTCATGGAACCGTCCTTCTTTTTCACAAATAACACTGGTGCTCCCTATGGTGAATAACTAGGTCTTACAAAGCCTTTATCAGTTAATTCCTGTAACTGAGCTTTCAATTCTTTCAATTCTATTTAAGTTATTCTATAAGGAGTAATAGAAATAGGTGTGGCACCTGGAATCAATTCAATACCAAACTCAACTTCTCTGATAGGAGGCAAACCTGGTAGTTCTTCTGGAAACACATCAGGAAACTCATTTACCATAGGCACTGATTCAATTTTCAACTCTAGATCTTTAGCATTCAACACAAAAGCAAGATAAGCTTCACATCCTTTCCTTAAACATTTATGAGCATACATAACAGAAATCATGGAATTGAACTACTTGATTCATCTGAATTAACCCGAAGGATTTCTCCATTTTCACATTTCAACTAAATGAATTTCCTTCAACAATTCACTATCACATCATGTGTAGTTAACCAATCCATACCAAGAATCACATCAAACTCATCAAATGGCAATAGTATGAGATCAGCTGGGAAACAGTAACATCTAATTATCAAAGGGTGATTTTTACATACTTTTGTTGACCTAATGAATTCGATACTTTAATCAAAAATTCTGTAAACTCTATGGGCATGTTCATACTAGGCATTAATTTCATGAAAACATAGGAATGGGTTGAACCTGGATCAATCAAAGAAATAACATTAACATCATGAAGAGAAAATGTACCCGTAATTACATTGGGGGAAGATGCCTCTTCACGAACACGGATAGCATAAGTCCTTGTGGGTGCTCTAACATCTGATCTCATTGCTGTGTCTCTAAATGTACCTCTACCTACCCCTAATCCGGGATTTCTCCGAGATCTGCCTCTAACGAGGGCATTGCCTGATCTTGCACTCAGTATTACTTCTTTTTATCCATTTTGGGACACTCTCGAATGAAATGATCCGAGTGCACCACATCGGAAACAACCAGTCTCAGTTGCTTGACATTGACCTGGATGACGTCGACCACATTGAGGACACTCGGATCTATCAGGCTGAATACTATCAACACTCGTAATCGAAGTGGTTTGAGCTTTTGAATCCATAAATCTTCCACCTTTGTTTCAGCTAGAATACACGGTTGAAAAATTAGATCTCGTAGAGAACTCTCTAGGCCTCTTGGATGTAGACTGAAATGACTCGCTCATCTATCTTTTCTTTGTGTCTTGCATCTCAATTTCATCTTTACCCTTTCTTTTTAATAACTCTTCTACCTTACAGGCTCGTTCAACTAAAACAATGAACTCTTTTATCTCTAATACACCAACTGACAGTCGGATATCATCATTGAGTCCATCCTCAAATCTTTTGCACATGATATCCTCTATAGACACACACTCTTGAGCATAATTTCTGAGTCAGACAAATTCACATTCATAGTCAGTCACAGTCATCTTACCCTGTTTTAACTCAAGGAACTCTTTTCTTTTCTAGTCAATAAACCTCTGACTTATGTATTTCTTACGGAACTCCTCTTGAAAGAAATCCCAGGTAACTCTTTCTTTCGGTACTATTGACACAAGTGTCTTCCACCACTGGTAGGCCGAATATCTAAGAAGTGACACCACACACTTAATACATTCTTTCGGTGTGCAGGATAACTCATCACAGACTCTGATAGTGTTCTCAAGCCAAAATTTAGCTTTCTCTGCATCATCATCTTTGGTAGCCCGAAACTCTTCGGCCCCTTATTTTTGATCTTGTCAATGGGTGGTTTCTCTTCCGACGAAGATTCTGAATCGGGAAGTTACATGAGTGGTCTGAGGATCGTGAGGGGGTGGAGGTCTAACAGTTGGGTTCGTACAAATAAACTCAGCAAATCATTCATTCATAGCTTGGAAGAAGAATTCTCGAGCCCCTCCTCCCTGACTAACTGTAACGGGCCTTTCCCTACTATCTGGTGGCACCGTCCCTTTTGTGGGAGTGGGCGTATTACTCTCTACATCATCTGCACCAGCTCGTTCGAAATCCATAACTATAAAAGAAAGACATTTTAAAATCATCAGTAGTCGTCACACTATCAAAATATAAGTATGGCATGTATAGTTAGACTCTTACTCATACTGAATATTTCAAGAATTGACTAAAATCTCACTCTGATACCAAGAAATGTAACACCCCTTACCCGAGACCGTTGCCAGAGTCGAGCACGAGGCATTACTAGACTTAACTTACTAGATCAGGGCATAAAATTTGAAACTATCCATCTGCGTCATGTTCACTTAATTAACTATAACTCGAGTTACGAAACTTGAAATATAGATCCATAAATTTTCCTTGAAACTAGACTCATATATATTCTTACTATAATTTTTCCAGAATTTTTGGTGTGGCCAATTAGTACAGTTTATTAGTTAAAGTCTCCCTGTTACGATTCGGCAGCTTTTGACCTCTCTTCACTAAAAATCAATTATCTCATAATATACAATTCTTTTTCCTACAACTTTTATTATATAAAAATAGACTCAATAAGCTTTAATTCTATATCTCATGCAAAACCTAATTCTATTTATACTATTTTTGCTTATTTTTCAAAGTCACGTCACTGCTGTTGTCCAAACTGTTCCCCTGCATATAATTACATAATTTCTTAAAATAACTATCAACTAGGCATTACATAATATCCAAAACATGTTCTTAATTAACCATTTTAATAGCTAATCATTACCAAACATTTACAATCCAATATTAAGCCATATTATAAGGTCATACACACAAAATGGCTAAGTCCCTATACATGCCATAACTTAAAACATTCGAGTCACAAAATATATAATCCTTTGATAGTGTGTAACGATCTCCCGCGTCCTTACGATCCCGAGTTGGCTTGTAAAACTATACAAAGAAAGAAATGAATAGGAGTAAGCATTAAGCTTAGTAAGTTTGCATGTAAATAAATAACAACATTCTTAATGCATTATCATATTCTTTTCTTACAAAAATTATTTAAGCCTTTAACTTAATATACTTAAGTCTTAAATTCTTACCTGTACCTTTTTAGCTTGAACTTGTCGTACCTTTCCTTTGGTATACTCTTTAAATTTTCCCGTTGAACCACTTGGAATACTAAGGATACGCGGTTACCTTTCCCTGTGAAACTTAACCATTGCCATGTCTTGACATGGTCTTACGTGGTATCCTTGCCTTATGAACTCACCAATGCCATGCCTTGGCATGGCCTTACATGGGACCTTTTCCTTATAAATTCACCAATTCCATGCCTTGGCATGGTCTTACATGGGACCTTTGCCTTATAGTAACTTATCAATGCCATGTCTTGACATGGTCTTACATGATTTCCTTAAACCCTAATGTCATGACATTTGTATCCTACACATTCCTAAGGTTCAACCGGGACATTCTGAGATTGCTTCTTCGTCAAATCATGCTTGACTCTTTAAATGATAAATTTACAAAATAAACAAGTAAATTCTTGAATTTAATAGTATCAAATGGAAAATAATAGAATATTGCATTTATTTACCGCAAACTTACCTCAAAACAAAATACGATAAACTATATCCATTTAGTCCATTATCTTTTTCTTTCCTCGATCTAACTCCAAATTTCGTTCTTCTTGATCTGTAATAGTAAATTTAGCTTATTTAATACTCACATTTATCAAAACAGTCCTTAAGTCTAACTTTGGGAAAATTACAATTTTGCCCCTAAACTTTTACATATTTACACATTTTCCCCAATTCTCAAAAATTATACTTTATCCCTTGTTCTTATGTTTTATGACATGCTGATCATTTTTCCCTTCTATGACAACATCAAATTCTCACTCTAACATGTACTTATGAACATTAGGTATTTTTATCGATTAAGCCGTTTTACTCGTTTTCACTTAAAACCACTTAGCAAAAGTTGTTTAACATAATTTCAGACTTCATATTCTATCATAAAATATCAAAATAAACACATTTCACCTATGGGTATTTTTCCAAATATGAACCCTAGCATGAATTATTGATAGAATAAGCTAAACCGAGCTACCAGGGCTTCAAAAATGTAAAGAACATTAAAAATGGGGCTTGGAATCACTTATTATGGTGCTTGGAAGCTTGAAACAAACCCTAGCTATGGTGAACACTTGAAAATTCGGCCTAATGAAGAAGATGAGCATATTTTGCCATCTTTTTCCCTTTTTAATTTCTTTTTATTACCAAATGACTAAATTACCCTTCATTAAAAACTTTGGTTCTTTCTACCTATATATGTCCATTTTGTCCATGAAAATATAATGGCCTAATTACCATTTAAGGACTCTGCTTCAAACCCCATTTCAATCAAGTACTTTATAAATTAGAACCCTATTTAGCAACTTTTGCAAACAAGTCCTAATAGGCAATTTAAGCATGAAATCAATAAAATTTCTTATCAATACTTTAACACATGTATTTAATCACTCGGTAAATCATAATAATTAATTTTAATAAAATTTTATAGCTCAAATTCGTGGTTTCACAACCACTGTTCCGTTTAGGCCCTATTTCGGGATGTTACAGAGACTCCTTGCATGTACAGTTCACAAAGCTTTACATAAAGCAATTAAAGGAATGGAACCAAAGAAGGAAGCAAAAGATGGATATCCTGCAGTCCCAAAAGTGAAAGGGTAAGCAAATGTTTGATAAATCCAAGACGGAAGTGACATTTTTGACTCAAAATGGATCATTCAATATATGTAGAATATAGGGTCAATTTGCCAAGATTATGTGAGGAGGCACGATTTACGAGTACCACATCTTATAAAAATTAATCACACAAGAAAAGAGAGAATTTTTGTAGCATCCCAAACCCGACCTAGACGTTATGGCCAAATCTGGCGTGTCACATTGAAGTGTTTTTCAAAAACCATGTTTTTTATTGAAAACCCTTCTTAATTATAAGCTTGAGTAAAATCTCAGTTACGTTAGTTTATCTATTTTCCAAGGTTTATTAAAAAGTTATTACCTTTAAAACCTTATTGTTGCGGAAGCTTAATTTATAGTAAATGATTTACGAAAACGTGATGTTTAAAGATTAAGTTGTGAAAGCGTAGTGTTTTGAAAACATTTATTGTTTTTGAAAATCGTGATCTACTTTTAACTAATAGAAAATGTAATAAACTGAAAATCCCAAATTGAAAACCAGAAATTAGAAGAGGCCTTATTACAACCCAATAAGAAAGCGGTTGAAGTAAGGTAAAATAGAATACTAAAATTTAAAGTTGTTCGTAGTGTGGCCACCTCCGAGTCCTCCAGTACGTTGAACCGCTTACTGAGGATTACCTAAAAAATTAAAAAGAGGGGTTGAGTTTACGAAAACTCAGTGTGTACAACCCTCATCGATCATAAAGCATGCATCACATCAATTCGGGCCTAAGCTCAGTACAGTAACGGTGGCATTTGGGCCTTAGCCCATAATAGCCTTAATTGGGCCTTAACCCATATCAAATGTCACATATCACATCTATCTGGGCCTAAGCCCATCTCAATATCAGAATCAGTATATGTAATGCATAAATGCTCAAACCAACCCTCCACTCCATCTCTTGTCCAACCCTGCACTCCTGCGGGGATTTAATCGACCCACCCGTCCCTACACTCCTTATGTAGCATCGGTTGCGGCACTAACCAAAATTGCAGTAGAGCTACCAATTTCATAATCAACTTAATGCCATCGGTGGATCCACAGTCATCAAGCGACCATGCGACCCTAACAAATCATATACTTCCTCCAAATTAAAGATCCCATCCCCCATGCAGCATAATATTACATGAATGCAAACATAGCATAAATGGCATACAATAACAATCATATAACATGTAGGGGCATTTTAGTCATTTTACCCTTTAGAGGCATAATGGTCAATTTACCCTACAGGGGTATTACGGTCAATTTACCCTACAGGGGTATTTCGACCAATTTACCCTCTATGGGTATTTCGGTCAATTTACCCTCTAGGGGGATTACAATCAATTTACCCTACAGGGGTATTTCGATCAATTTATCCTCTAGGGGTGTTACGGTCAATTTACCCTACAGGGGTATTTCGATCAATATACTTTCCGAAGTTCTACAGTTGCTATAAGCGACACATATAGCATTTATGGTCAAAACTGTGTAATTGGGCCCAAAGCTCAATATTTGGCCCAAGTGGGCCCACACGCTCATGTGGCCCATTTAGCCCAAAACTGCCTTTGGCCATGTGATCGTCATGGCCGGCTCATTATTTCCTATCCATCCACAAAATTACTCGCATAGGGCCCACGAGCCTATTAGACCTACTCGACCCATTCCGATCCATTTGACCCCTAAAATGGCCTAAGACCATGAGATGCTCAAGGTGACCTCTGCCATTGTATCAACTTATCCACACGCGTGTTCATGTGCTCGTGTGATAGCCGTAGTCATACTTTCAGCCTTTCGGCTTATCAACATTTTGGGATTTTGGCATTTGCTGATCTATAGTTGGAGTGGTGTGTGTGTACACACCTTGTTGGAGAAAAACGCAGTAGCCCACGAGCGTAGAACCTATATCCAACACGATACACCATCAGTACTTTAATAACAGGATTAAACAATCCCTTTCTATACCACTATACAAAATATGATTTATTACTTGCCTTGATCAAACAAATGAGGATCACTAAAACCGTCGCAAGAGATTGATCAATAGGCTTTAGGGGTTATCTGCATTCCTACCAACACTTACCAACCATCAAACAATTGAACAGTTTGAACTAGACGAGAAGTTACTTACCAAAAACATAAAGTTCAGATTAGAACAAAAGAACAATCACCATCCCCACACAGAAGCCGAAAGTACAGAGAATGATAGAGGCAAAATGGAATAATCGCACCCCTGAGATGGAATGTTTGGATAACACAATATGTAGAGAACCGACAGAACGAAATGAGGGAAAGAGCATTCAATTTTAGCAATACAAGGAGAGACACTCAAAAAGAATCGAATGAAAAGAGAGAAAAGGGAAAAAGGGTTTTCGGCTATCACTGAAAGAAAAAGGAAAATTTTAAAGAGTAAGAAAGGAGGGAGAGAAGAGATTGGTTCGGTCAAATTGAGAAACAAGAAGAGCAGAAAAGTGCCAAGAGGAAGAGAATAAAGGGAGAATCAGCACAAGCAGCAATTGTTACAAAGAAAATAGCAAAAAAAATTGGTATTGCTCAATTTTGGCAAAAGGCAAAAAGACGAACAAAATGAGCCAAAAGCCAAAATGGCTAATAAAACGGCATCCCTACCATACACTAGCTTAATTTCCAAGAGCAAAGAACCCATTTCGGCACTAATTCTGTAACAGTCCGATTTAGACCCTAGTTGGAATAGTGGTTTTGAGACCACAAATTCGAGTTAGAAAAATATTTTAATATTATTTTCTATGTCTACAGTATATGATTAAGCATATGTGAAATTTCTGTGAATTAATTTGTCTGTTTGTGTGCTTAATTTGATAAAAGGATTAAATCGCATAAAAGGTAAAAGTAGCCTTCTATTTGAATAAGTGCTGAATTATTATTGTCTTTATTATGATAAGTTCAGAGGTTATTATGCCATTAATATGTTAATGGACATTAAAGACCAACTGTTATATGTGTTATTATTTGCTAATTAAAAAGGCTAAATTGGTAATTTGAAAAATAAAAGATTATTAAACAAAAACAAAAGCCAAACTTCATCATATTTTATGCTTCATCACCGAAAGTAGGAAAGAAAAACAAAGTTGGAGTTCTTCAAACATTCGGCCATTGATGTATTTGATTTAAGGTTGGTTTTTTATCCGTTTTTGATAATTTCTACATTTTTGTAATCGTTGCTTAGTATTCTTCAAAGCCCATGCCTTAATTTTTGTGAATTGATGAATATTTTGAAATGTGCCATTGATGAACACATGAGTTTTGTGATGTTTAATGATGAAATATGAAATATATTTGTTAGATTAACATAGTTTGTCTTTGGAATTTAGATGAATTTGAGTATCTGGGACTTAATTGAGAAAATAATATTTTGAGGGACTAAATTGTGAAATAAATGAAATGTATGGACTTGTATGGACTACATGAGAATTCGACTAAGCATGGGTATATTGAAATTTTGTGTATTTTGTGATTTTGTGAAATAGGGACTAAAATGTCAAAATGTGAAAATGTGAGGACTGATTTGTAAATTGCCCTAAATATGTGTTTTGGGTTGAATTGAATGAATTAGTGAATAAATTAGTTAAATTTGAATATGTAGAAGAACCAAAGAAAACGGACTTAGATCGCGAAAAGTCGAAAGTGATCGAGTAGTCGAGTCCGTACATTAACCGAATCCGAGGTAAGTCGATATACAAATAAATGTAATTAATTTGATATATATGTGTTCATATGAAATTTATGATGATGAATGTACATGAAATGATGAGTACGTGAAATTGGGATAGTATCGACTTGTTGTCAACATCCGTAAAAGTCCCGTTTGAACCTAGGAATAAGTAGAATTGCGTATGTCATGACATAAGTTTTTGATATCTGATATCATGTAAGACCACATCTGGGACATTGGCATTGATTTGAGATTTCGTGTAAGACGACGTCTGGGACGTTGGCATCGATTTGAGATTTACGTGTAAGACCATGCCTGGGACATTGGCATCATATTTGATTTGTGTAAGACCCTGTCTAGGACAGTGGCATCGATATTTGAGTACATGTAAGACCTCGTCTGGGACGTTGGCATTGTACAACTATTTCGAGCACTCTGAGTATCCCATTAGATTCTGAACAATTCAATGGGCAAGTCCGAGAAACTAAAGTTTACGTGCTATGTGTAAACGAATCAGGTACGTATGATAAATACACTTTGTAAGTGTATGAAAGGTAAGTGTATAGATAAACTTACCAAGATGAATATGTGTATATATTTGATGAGATATAATGTGATAAATGCTTAAAGATAATATGAGCAATTGGGTTGTATTTGAGCTATGAAATGTGGAAAGTAATGGCTAGGCAAATGAGCCAAAGAACATGTTATGAATTTGTAAATGAGAACCATTAATGACATTGTAATAATGTGTTCATATGCATTTTATGTTAAGTTTATTTGTATATGGCCTACTAAGCTTTTGGAAAGCTTACTTTATGTGTATTTACTCTATTTTACAGATCGTCAAAGCTACAATAAGCTCGAGAATTGTCGAGGATCATCACCACACTATCAATCTCTATTTTGGTACGTTTTGAATGTGTACATGGTTAAATATGGCATGTATAGGCTAGTTGTTTTAAGATATGTTTGAAATATGAATATAGCCATGTGATATGGCTAGATAAATGGTTGTGTTATGAATGACTAGTTATGTCCTATGATGCTTAGTGATGATATAGCTTAATAGGAAGTGAAATGGTCATATGAATGGTAAGGTTATTGATGCATAGATAGAATATCATTGATGGTAAGCTTGTGATGAACAATACTTTGAAATTTGGATTGAACCAAATGTTTTATATGTTGATATGAATGTGAAGCTCATAAATGATTAGAAATGATGTACATTTAGCCATGTTTTGGTTGCCTTTGATGCTTGAATTGGTGCTTAATTGTACTTGTAGGAATGACCCAAGTGTGGTTTTATTTCAAAATAAGTCAATCTCGACTACGGGCTAGACACACGAGCGTGTGATTGGCCGTGTGGTACAAGTCAGGCTCGACCATGGGTGAGACACACGGGCGTGTCTCCGACCGTGGGGACAAGTCAATATGTATGCCCTGTTTTGACACGGCCTACCTACACTGGCGTGTGACCTCTGTAACTTAGAAAAAATTTTAAATTGCAGAGAATTTCCGTATGTGTTCAGTTTAGTCCCTGCCCTATTAAAAAGTATGATTAAGGTCTTGTTGACCTAATTAAGGGACTCTTTGACCTATATGGTTCAATCAAATTATAAATTGTTCGTTAAAGTTTTGGATTATTCGGTAAAGCCTTTTAACCCTATACCGGCATCGATTATGGGTTAGAAGTGTTACAAACTCTCACCTACCCAACTTCCCTTGATTTCCTCTCCTTACCTCTCCATGATCCCTTCCTTCATTTCCTCCATGATCAACTCCTTAAACCACTCATTTGACCCATTGAAACTCTCCAACACAGAGTTCAAATCCAACACAAACTCTTGCCTACACATGAGCAAAATAAATAATCCCATTTGAATGTAGTGAGACTTGAACCTTTGACCTCTTTGCCACACCTGTGATGCCACCTCCTTGCCACACCTGTGTCGCCACCTTGCCACTACACCACAGGCTCTTTTTGTCTCTTTTTAATTAAAATTATTTAAAGGGCTTAAAACTAGGAGTCATGTTTCCCTAATGCTAAAGATAAAACTTTTCCATATGACATGTCTTGAACTCAAGACTTCATAGAAGTCCCATAACCTTCCAAAATCACTCACCCTACATATCTAACATGCAATTGTGTCGTTCTCTTGTTCTCAAAAATTTTAAACGCTCCCATGCCCAAGCCCAATTCTTCTAGGCCAAAAATTTGGGCGTTACACCTCTACCCCCTTAAAGAAATTCCGTCCTCTAAATTTCCAACTATCTAATAGCCACACAACACAAGTTACACCACTACGCTTCTGTTTCGCACTGTAATCGTAATTGCAAATTAGGTAAATAGTACACTATGGGTAAAGTATGTACTAGTATTCACATCCAGAGCGTCTCCGTCTTCTCGGCGATGTGTTGAATAAACAAAAGTTGGCCGCCTCACCTCTGCATGACCAGCACCTCTACCTAGAGCTCTACGACCCAAACCATTTCCACCCCTAACCTGTCCACGGCCTCTAGGCGGCTGCGTCCACCCCTAGGTGGTTGTACATCACCCTTACTAAAAACTCGTATCTGATCTGGTCTTTTAGGACACTCTCTGAGACGGTGTTCCATGGAACCACAACTCAAATAAGCTCCTGTCCTTGTCCAGCACTCACCCACATGACCTTTTCCATAAACAGCATAAGGCGGTAACCTAGTAGTAGCAACAGAGGGCCCAGCTCTGACTGGCCCATCCACTTTGGCCCTTCTCTTAGGTCTCTGATCAGAATTGGAGGGCTCAGAATCCCTCTTAATTCTGTCCCTTTCTCTTTCTTGGTTTAGGCACTCAGAGCGCTTCACATCTTCAGCGATCTTTGCTTTCTCTACCAATGTTGCAAAATCTCGCTCCCTTTGGGGAGCAATCAGTACTTGAAGATTCTCTCTGAGGCCATCTTCGAACTGAACACAACATTTATAATCTGTTGCCACTATTCCTTTAGCATACCGACTGAGTCGTAGGAACTTCACCTCGTATTCTGCCACAAATCTGTCTCTCTAAGTCAAGTTCAAGAATTCCCTCCTCTGGGCATCCACATAGCTTATACCACGTACTTTCCTTGAAATGTGGACTTGAAGATCTCCCAAGTGACCCGGTCAGGCTGAGTGCCCTCTTTCAGGGTAAGCCACTACTGGTAGGCTTCCTCTCGCAACAACGATACCACACCTTTTAATTTTTGTTTCGAAGTGCAATCTAAGTCATCCATTATCCTTTTGGTGTCCTGCAACCAATATTTAGCCACATTAGGGGCCACTCCCGCGATACCTTTGAAAATCTCTGCTCTATTTGATTGAAGTCGCCCTGAAATTGACCCACGGCTTCCAATGCCCTTTTTGGGCCCAGCGACCTTTTCCAGAATTCTTAGCATTGCTTGGGACAATACATCATTCCCAACTGCCCAATCATACGACCCTATCTCAGGTACCAGTGAAGCCAGAGCCTCTCTCGCTTTAACATTGGGCATATGGCCTGATGCCGAAGATCCAGCCCTAGCACTTCCACGGTCTCTGCCGTGGCCTCTTACACCTCTTCTAGTGCTTATTATCGCTTTACATATTATCTGAATTAGAAATTTTATGAATTTAGCTCATAGTTTCAATAATTAAACAGATGTTTTATGGAAGTAGTAGTTAAGAGTTGTTTTCGCAATCGCAAGCTCACTACAGTTTTAGTTTCCTATAGTTTCTCAGTTTACTCTAGCTAAAGAGTCTTAGTATAGTCTATCATCTAAAGTAAGCCCAGTAACTATTTATAGTATAATAATTTAAAATAGATTTCAATATCAGGAGAACTTACTTGATTCAACGTCGGAGACTCGATGTGCCACACTTTTCAGAGGAATTATTTCAACCCTTCACATATTGAAAAAAACAACTTATTGAAATCCAAGATTTGAAACCCATTCCACAGCTGAGTTTTGTAACCAGCTCTGATACCATTAAATGTAACACTCCAAGTCCAGCCTAGACGTTATGGCCAAATTTGACGTGTCACATTGAAGTGTTTTTTGAAAATCATGTTTTCATTGAAAACCCTTCTTAATTATAAGCTTGAGTAAAATCCCAGTTACGTCAGTTTATCTATTTTTCAAGGTTTATTAAAAAGTTATTACCTTCAAAACCTTATTGTTGTGAAAGCTTAATTTACAGCAAATTATTTACGAAAATGTGATTGATCGTCTCTGAGAGTTTTAATATTTATATAATGAATGATCGAGCCTAGAAACTAACTAGCACCATGATTGAGGCAAGCGTATCGATCAGTAGTATAGTTTAGTGGCAAGACCGGAATGTCAAACCCAAGGAAACCAAAAGTACTAGTACTGACTTTCTTTTTATTATCTAGCCCAAAATAAAGGGGATTTTATCTAACTAATTACTAAGCTAAGGATACCAAGACACAGAGAATGAATTGGGAAAATACTTTTGAGAAACCAATTGATTAAGACAATACGAGGAAGAATCCACCTAGACTTCACTTGTTATTTAACTCTGAACCAGACGATTTAGTCACTTGACTTGATCCGTAGGATTCCCTAATTTATATTAATACCTCTTTCGAGGCTACTAACGTCTAACCCTAGGTTGATTAATTGAAATCTCTTTCTAATTAAAACCCTTAATGTTGCCTTAACTCGATTTATGGACTCCCATATTAGGTTTGACCCTAATCCGATAAATTTTCATCGTCCTATTTTTAGAGTGTGATCAACTCCAATTAATTATGCTTGATCTACTCTTAAACAAGGACTTTTTCTCCTCTGAATAAGCACATCAATACTTGAATCAATATCCTGAAATATTAAAGCAAGAATTAAGAACACATAATTAAGAACAAATCAAGTATTTATCATACAATTCAAAAAACAATAACAAGATCCGTCTTAGGTTTCATCTGTAAGAGTATGCCCAAAGATCAATCATGAGATGGTTGTAATAACATACTTGATTTACCAAGTTTATTAATATAAAGTGTTGTCATTATTATTTCAGTTTTTCTTTCTGTGTGTACAAATAAACTGTTTTATAATAATGTCCTGAGAATAATATGATTATTCTTAAAAGATCCTTAGTCAAGTATTATTGTTGACTAGGACAACAATAATGCATTAAGACTAACATGTAGTTGATTGATGATAAAGAGTTGTCATTGATATGGAGTGTCAAAATCAATGCATGAATATGTGTGTTGGAGAACAACATATTGGATTGACCCCCTATGAGTATGTTTCTTAGATTATTATGCAATTGTCACAACATTACTCGTAGTGATTAATATGTATATGATCCTCAGACTTGAGATCATCATTATCCAAACATCGTGAGTTGTATATTTTGATACAGTCAAACATACACTGTAATAGGTTGTTCTATAAAGGCTGATGTTGGATATACCACAATATATGTAGAGGGATATGGTTGATCAATATAGGATAAGTCCCTCTTACATAATAAGAGTAATATCTTAGGCCACTTGATTGAGTGAGACTAGAAATGCATGGCCATGCTCAAATAAGTTGATATGAGATGTCATACTAATTTTTATATCATAGTCTACTCAAGATATCAAGAAACATGGGATGGACTATGCAAGTGTGACTATTCCATAACTTATGTCCGTTCCAGAGATAAAGGACTTAAGGATTAATGCATGAAAGGTTAATCACAAAAGGTTATGTTGAATCATGACTTCTTGTAACTTAGGTAGCAATGATGCATTGCTAGATGCCACTCATTGTTTGTAACATTAGAATCATTCTAATATTACTGTTAACGTTACAAGAACCTATAGGGTCACACCCTATGGTTGAAATGAACGGAATAAAACATAGTTGGTATTGTGTTTGGTTGTCACATGAATTAAATTAATTAAAGAATTAATTTAATTGGACAATCAAATATTGAACATATTATATATGTACAAGGATGCTGTGCACATAATGAGAACATAGTTCTATTAATATATGAATTTGGTTCAGTATATAAATTTAAATAAATATAGTTTATCAAATCCATGTTATAATTAATGTAATTATAATTTTGGTTAAAAACTTTATTGTATTTATTTAATTTTATTATTCATTAAAGATATACCAATTATATAAAAGGTAATAAAAGATGCAGACCTTAAAATAAAAACCCTAAGAGATTGCTGGTTAGGTTTAGCAGTCGTCAAGCAAATAAACCTCCAAAACAGTTTTGGAGATTTCTTCCATTCATAGTGAAACCGGGTGGATTACGTAGAGGTCGACATCGGAAAAGGTTGCAGCTTGGTTCAACAGTAGATCAAAATTCTTATTGCCGAGGCGTCGCTGTCTACTCAGATTGAAGTTTCGGTAATTTTGAAACCTTTATTTCACCCTAATTCGTTCCTCACACATGGACTCATGGTTTGGATCGTCAAAATTAACTTTATTTTGCTGCGCCATGGGGGTGCCGGCGTTCCAACATCATTCCCCTTAGGTTTTTAAGGGGTTTAGTTCATGTTCATAAAAGAATACATCTCAGAAGAAAGTAAATAACAAAACATAAAGAAAAACCCTAAAACCCCTTGAAGGAACTTGAAAGTAAAATCCTTAGTCTTGAGTGTGACTCCAGTTTCTGATATGGATCAACTGGCTTTCTTCGAGTAATTTCCTATATTCAGCCCTCTCTGGCTTCGCTCCTCGTCAGTAGCCCGAAGCCTTCTGTGAAACTCTCCTTTTAGGTTTCCATTTAGGGTGTTTATATAAGCTTTTGGGATGCCTTACTTGGCCCACAAGTATCCTATTTCGAGTGGAATTAAAACGGGTCATGGCAGGGACACGCTCGTGTGCACGCCCGTGTGAATCGAGCCCAGGTCGTGTTCAAGTCTGCTAAAGTAGCACGGCCGTGTGGTGAACTCCAGGCCTTGTCAATTTCTCACTTTGGCACAATTTCTTCATTATTTGCCCGTTTCTCGTTCTTTTCATCCTCCTATGATCACCTAAGTATAAAACATGAAATTAAAGGATTAGGAGCATCGAATTGCACAATTCAAGGGATAAATCATCCAAAAGTATGCCAAATGTGGGATTAAAATATGTATATATTACGGTTTATTAGTGATGTTTAAAGATTAAGTTGTGAAAGCATAGTGTTTTGAAAAAAGTTATTATTTTGGAAAACCGTGATCTACTTTTAACCGATAGAAAACGTAATAAACTAAAAATCCCAAATCAAAAACCAGTAATTAGAAGAGGCCTTATTACAACCCAATAAGAAAGCGATTTAAGTAAGGTAAAATAAAATACTGAAATTTAAAGTTGTTCGTAGTGTGGCCACCTCTAAGTCCTCTAATATGTCGAACTGCTTTCTGAGGATTACCTGAAAAATTAAAAAGAGGGGGTGAGTTTACGAAAACTTAGTGTGTACAACTCTCATCGATCATAAAACATGCATCACATCAATCCAGGCCTAAGCCCATTACAGTAACGGTGGGATTTGGGCCTTAGCCCATAATAGTCTCAATTGGGCCTTAACCCATATCAAATGTCACATATCACACCTATCTGGGCCTAAACCCATCTCAATAACAGAATCAGTTTATGCAATGCATAAATGCCCAAACCAACCCTGCACTTCATCTCCTATGCAACCTTGTACTCCTGTGGAGATTTAATTGACCTACCTATCCCTACACTTCTTATGTAGCACTGGTTGTGGCACTAACCAATATTGCGGCAGAGCTGCCAATCGCATAATCAGCTTAAAGCCATCGGTGGATCCACAGTCGTCAAGCGACCATGCGACCCTAACAAATCACATACTTCCTCCAAATCAATGATCCCATCCCACATGTAGCATAATAGCACATGAATGCAAACATACCATAAATGGCATACAATAACAATCATATAACATGTAGGGTCATTTTAGCCATTTTCCCCTTAGAGGCATAACGGTCATTTTACCCTATAGGGGTATTACGGTCAATTTACCCTACAGGGGTATTTTGGTAAATTTACCTTCTAGGGGTATTTCAGTGAATTTACCCTCCAGGGGTATTACGGTTAATTTACCCTACAGGGGTATTTCGATCAATTTACCCTTCAGGGTATTACGGTCAATTTACCCTACAGGGGTATTTCGGCCAATATGTTTCCTGAAGGTCTACAGTCGCCTAGAGCGACACAGATAGCATATATGGTCAAAATGGTGTAATTGGGCCCAAAGCCCAATATTTGGCCCAAGTGGACCCACACGCTCGTGTGGCCCATTTAGCTCAAAACTGCCTTTGGCCATGTGATCGTCATAGCCGGCTCATTCTTTCCTATCTATCCACAAAATTACACACGTAGGGCCCACGGGCTGATTGGGCCCATTTCGGTCCATTTGGCTCCAAAAACGACCTAAAACCACAAGATGCTCAAGGTAACCTCTGTCGTTGTATCGACTTATCCACACGCGTGTTCGTGCGCTCGTGTGATAGCCATAGCTGTACTTTTAACTTTTTAGCATTTCGAGATTTTGGCATTTGCCTATCTATAGTTGGAGTGGTGTGTGTGTACGCACCTTGTTGGAGAAAAATGCAGTAGCCCACGAGCGTAGAACCTATATCAAACATGATACACCACCAGTACTTTAACAACAGGATTAAACAATCCCTTTCTATACCACTATCCAAGATATGATTTATTACTTGCCTTGATCGAACGATTGAGGATCACTAAAACCGTCGCAAGAGATTGATCAATAGGCCTTAGGGGTTATCTGCATTCCAACCAACACTTACCAACCATCAAACAATTGAACAGTTTGAACTAGACGAGAAGTCACTTACTGAAAATGCAGAGTGCAGATTAGAAAAAAAAAGAACAATCGCCACCCCCACACAGAAGCCAAAAGTACAGAGAATGATAGAGGCAAAATGGAATAATCGCACCCCTGAGATGGAATGTTCGGCTAACACAAAATGTAGAGAATTGACAGAATGAAATGAGGGAAAGAGTATTCGGTTTTAACAATACAAGGAGGGACACTCAAAAAGAATCGAAGGAAAATAGAGAAAAAGGAAAAGGGGTATTCGGCTATCACTGGAAGAAAAAGGAAAATTTGAAAGAGTAAGAAAGGAGGGAGAGAAGAGATTGGTTCAATCAAATCGAGAAACAAGACGTGCAAAAAAAGTGCCAAAAGGAGGAGAATAAGGGGAGAATTGGCACAAGCAACAATTGTTACAAAGAAAATAGTAAAGAAAAGGGGTATTACTCAATTTTGGCAAAAGGTGAAAAGATGAACAAAATGAGCCAAAAGTCGAAATGGCTAAAAGAAAACGACATTCGTACCATACACTAGCCGAATTTCCAAGAGCAAAGACCCCATTTCGGCTCCAACTCTCACCTGCCCAACTTCCCTTGAATTCCTCCCCTTACTTCTCCATGATCCCTTCCTTAATTTCCTTCATGACTCACTCCTTAAATCACTCATTTGACCCATTCAAACTCTCCAACATAGAGTTCAAATCCAACACAAACTCTTGCCCACACATAAGTAAAATAAATAATCCTATTTGCATGAAGTGAGACTTGAACCTCTTACCTCCTTGCCACACCTGTGACGCCAATTTGAAAATGGTTTTCACGCATAATAGAAAATTAAAAATTTGAAAACCAAGCCAATTTGTGACATTTATAACAAAAAAAACCCTTTATCAAAATCACACTTATGTATTTTACTAGACAGATCCTTGTCGTTCCTGGCTTTCAACCTAATGACATCCTCTTCTATCTCCGTATGATGAACTGCTTCAAGTGTGGGCTTGAACAATTCGAATCAAACACAGAATCAAAAATAATTTTCTTTACTTTTAGTGTGAAAATGAAAAAATCTCTTCTTAATAGAAATCGACAAAATTGTTATTCTGAAAAATAGATTTAATACTTAGAGAATAAATTCTCTCTATTTTCAGGCGGAACAACATTCTATTAAACTAGTCTAACTAGGAGTAACGGAGGCGGCACCCCTAGTTAATAATACTAGGGTTTGTCATCCTTTCATTTACTACAAAGGGCTTTTGGGCCTCTCCCATATCGGGTTCAATTACAAGTACTTCTTGGACTTTTAACCTAGTACTTTATAATTCGATCCAACTCAATATTTGTTTTTCTATTTCTAGAATAAACATCTCAATTAATAAATCAATTAAATAATCTTCCCAAGCCAATTCTAATTTCGTTAAAATGATGACGACTTCAACATAAAAGAATACATGAGAAAATATATTTAAATTTCTACATTCAATGGGCTTTTAGGACCAAATGATTTCTTTCAATTTTCAAACTTCATTTAATTCGAAAAACAAAAAATCATTTTCAGGTCTTTTTCATTTTTCATTTTGAAGAAAACCATATTCATTTCCAAATGATTACATTTCTCCATTTTGATTCTCATTTTGAAGAAAATCATAATCATTTCTAAATGTTTATCATTTTTCCATTTTCACCATTTCTATTCATTTATGTTCATTTGATTCAACATGCAATTCATTTTCGGTTTCAACGAGCTAGCGAAGAGACTGATTGGACATATATGATTAGGGCTCAAATAATTTATAATTATGCTCTAGCTTTTCCCCTATTAATTATAAACTCATTTAGTCATCGTGACTGAGCTCTTCCTAACGACATACCATCACGAAAGTAACTCGATCAGAGCTTGTCTAATGACCTTTCATAAGTGTGTTACCCTTATAGGATATCCTTAATCTCTTTTGGATAAAATTCGTTCTCCTTATATGATACTTTTTTATCTCATGGTAACCATTACATCTTTCTTCATGAAAAGTCAATTACTATAAAATAGTAATCAAGTCATTCGTCACAAATACGAATGACCTGTGACCATGTTTACTTTTCATCAACCATGTAATGACAATGAGAGGATATCATTTACCCATGTCTCAGGATATAAATTCCATTATTTTTAACCACGCTACATACTGTATAAGTTGTATAACCAATGCACCAACTTTCGATTCCTTATCTATTTGAACTTAGGCTTTTACTTACATCAAAGTATATAGTCACACATACATAGTTTGTCAAGCCACTCAGGATTTAGCTATGCCACACTATGAATGTCACAAGTGAATAAATCCATAACTAGGTTCAGGATTTTTTTTTCTTGGGTCCAGTCTGATGTACTATCAGTCCAGTCAATCACACTTATGTCTCTATCTTCTAGGAGCCATCTACTCCAATGCCCAAGACAAAGCATCTCCTCAATTGTACTTGATAGATGACATATTAGTCTTTCAATCGGTTTGCTCTTTTAGATTAGACTAAGGACATGTTTAGGTCTTCTACTAATACAAGTTGTCTTTTGGTATTACGATATATCCACATAGTATCGTTTAGTATTAGTTTAAACATTAGACAACCAGTGAGCCAACATTTTCTTTTATTTATTTTGTTTGACAATTATACAAAGAATATTAGTGTAATCCATGAATTATTTTATTAACCAATTTGTTCGAAAAAATTACAAGTTTACAAATGAATATACTACACTTACAGCATCAGATCCAACACAATTTGTTATATATATTCATGTCCTATGTGAATGGAAACTATAAACATATAAAGGATTTATGTGAATGAGATAAGAATTATTGTTGAATATGATTGTGTGCATTTTCTATTATAACTTTGACTTGAATAATGAAAGTACCGCTTAGCGTTATCATTTAGCATATGGTTTGTTTATTCTGTATGTAGGTACAAGTATATCTTGAGGTTACTAGAAGTGATTCCAACATCCAACTAGTGATCCTTGACTCATCAATGTTTGTATAGTCTCGTTTTGTTAAGTATATGGCATGTACCTAGGTTGAGTCCATTTTGCATAATGCAATCATGTTAAAGTTGAGCTAATAATGGTTAACTAGATATGGTGTAATGGTATTGTTCATTTTATGTTTTGAGATTATTGATATTGAAATGAAGTTTGCATGAATATATTATATTAAGTAAATGAAATGAGTTGGTATTATATAGCTAATAGTTGGTATATGAAGAGTGTGTTGGTAAACAAAACGAAATGTTGTTTTGATAAATGTATATATATAAGATGTGTTCAATGATTAGAAATGAGCATTGGATTATGATAATTATGATTGATTGAATGGCTAGAAGATTTGATTTGTATATTTGGCTAAATTCAATAGGTACCTTTTTAGACCATTGGCAAATAGATTGTCACACCATGACATTAACCCTTAACGTCACGATGCGATATAGTCAGTGAGTACCCCCGAAGTCATGATGTCAACCTGATGTTTTTCAATTATTACAATTTGGTCTTAATTTGACCTCAAGTTAGGAAAAGAGCTTTCGTAAGCTCGTATAAAGCCTGAAAATGAGTGTATCATATTATGGTTTTGTATTACATTATTTTCATGTTTAAATTATTATATTATGTTTTTAATTTATCGTAGTTACTCCAGTAACGAACGTGGCATCCCGTAGCTCAGACCTAACAATCGAGTTGGGAATGAGGTTTTACAATAACGTGGTATTATTATTGTAGAATAAACTAAACAACGGTAAGGTTTGAATTCATGGGTACTTACTAAGCTTTCACGAGCTTAACACATTTTTTTTCAATGCGTTGGTGAAAGATTGAATTGAAGTTCTTGTTCAAAGGAGCAACCTCAACCCACCTCATCATATCATCAAGGCGTTGGAGAAAAAGGGTATGTGTTCTAATATTTGATTTTATTGGTGTAACATCTGGGATTTTAGGGTCATGCATTTATTTTTTTAAGTCATATTTATATGGTAGTGTGCCCTATATGCTGCTTGTATGTGTTTGGGGGCTTCGGGAAATCTTGAGGCTAAGTTTTGACCTTGGGTAAATTTTTGGTTTAGAGCCTTTAGAGGGAGCTAGGGGAGATAGGCCTTAAGAGTTCTTATATGGAGTTTAAGACACAAGAAAGGAAGTGGTGAAGTGGCAAGGGAGGCGCCACTTAGTGCATAAGGGAGTGACGCCTCAAGGAGCTAGTGGAGCAAGGTTCGAGCTGCAGAGGAAGCATTTTGGGGTTACTTTTTGCGTCAAGGGAATGGGAGAGTTGGGCGGCATTTGAACTCTGGAAGGATAGGAGGAATACTTGGTCAAGATGTTTGAATGAGTGGTGGAGAGCTTTTGGAGAGGTTTGAAACATTCAAATTCGTTTGAATGAGAGGTGAAGAGGAAAAATAGGAGGAAAAGAAGGGATTTGGGAGAGAGAGGAGGAGTTGGCCGAATATTGGATGCTAGGGGGAGGTGACATTTTCGGTCATATGGAGGGGAGATAGGTGCCGAATGTGCTTTAGCTATTTAGGGGTCATTTTACTTTCACTTTTTTTTTCTTTTGTTTTAGCTTTTTGCCGAAAAGTGGTGTACCAAAAGCTAGTTTCTTTTCTCCCTTTTCCTTAGAGGCCAAAACCGAAAGTGAGATTTCTATTTGGGGCATTCATCTTTTCTTTGTTTTTCTCTTGGAATTGTTCACTCCCTCACTTAGGCCGAACCCTTCTCTTTACTTCCACCATAGTGAAACCCCATAAACCCCAACCCTCTCTTTTCTTTTCATTTGCTAGAAGCCAAATAACTTTTCTATTTCATTGAATCTTGGTGAATCTCCCATTCATATTTCCTTTTCTCTTTGCGGTTATATTCTTTTCTTCTCTTCTTCCATTCTGTTTTGTTCTTCAAGATTGATCTCTAGGCGAATCTGTCAGACTCTATTCCCATCGGATCTAATAGTTGGTAAGGGTTCTCCTCTTGTCGTTTTGCTTCTCTTTCTTTTGGTTGCCGAAAGTTAGATGCCTAACTCTGTATAGGTGTGGCCGAATCTATTCAAGGTGGTGACCTTGTGTCCATTTTTTGGAAACCGACATTGGGGGTATCTAAGAGCTTTCGGGTTTTGATCGAGCAAGGTAAGGGGGTATACTTTTGGTTCGGCCAAAGGCCACATCTTTGATTTTATGCAGTTAGCCAATTCTAACTAGAATGATGTAGGGGGAGTTTTCGACAGAGGTTGAGGAGGAGCCTTCGGGATTCAGATCTATTTCGGTAAGAGTATTCGATTAAGAGTAGGCTTATGTCTCGTTTAGATTTGATTTAACATTTAACTAGGTCTTTTGATTAAGTGTTATTCAATGGATGCAAGTACCAGACAAGGAGATAAAGGGGTTGTCCCTGCCCCTAAGTTCAAGAAACGTTCAGTTTTTGCGGTTCGGGATTGGCCATCGAGGTGTGGGCCAGCGTCGGAAAGAGATAAGCAGATCGCTATAGTCTCTTCGAGTGAGGACGTTAGGGAAATCTAGAGTCTAGTACTTCGGGTTATCAGGTGTGTGGTTAATTCGCTATTTCCCTGATTAGTCAATTAATTATATGTGTTATGTGTGTGATAACCGATACAGTGGTTGTGGTGGATTTGTTACCCTTAATTGGGTATTTCGGTAACCAGGTTAGTACCCTATCTAAGGTGTAGTTGTGGTTGGTTATTGTGGATACTTGTGAGCATGTCGTATGCCTACCTAATATGTCCATGCATTATTCTATCATATCATTATAACATGTTGCATATGCATGGGATCGGGATATATATATTAAATGAAGGACAGGGTGTACATCTATGTACGTGGTGATGATTGGCTATGTGCCATATCATGACTTGATGTCGGCTATGTGCCACATCGAGGGACGATGTTAGCTTTGTGCTTCATCGTGGTTTGATGATGACCATGGGTCACATCGTGGATATCGAGATTTGGTCACATGGTGATCGGTGGCTGGGCCATGTTTATTTGGTCACACGGTTATCGGTAGCTAGGCCACGTTATATTGACTTTGAGCAGCTTGATTGCCAAAGAGGTGTGTAGCGGATGGAGGGTCGATTTAGTAATCCCCTGGTGTGTGATGGCAGGATACGGGGGTGTGTAGCGGATGGATTTTAGGTTGGGTTGGGTAACATTTTGCATCATCATGTGTAGTATGTGGATTGTGTGGTTTTGGGCCAAGCCCATTTGGGGAACATGTGGAATAATTGCACACTGAGTCTGTTCGACTCACCATATTTTCTTAAACAATGCAGGTGATACGTGATTCATGGACCGGGCTGGAGTAGATTCGAGGTGGCCATGTAGAAGTTATTTTAAATTCTTTATGCACTTGGATTCTTAATTACTTTTGGGTTAATTTCTCTTTCTTGTAATAAGGCCATTTTAAATATTTAGGGATTTTTACTATATTGAGTTAGATTGACTATCGGTTAATAATTGGAAACAATTTTGGAGACAATTTACAACTTAGAGACTTAAGTTTAAGTTTTGAACTCGGATACTTTTAACAACTCAATTTCCCTTAAATTACCACACGTACAATATTTTAAACTACACACGACCTTCAAAGTTTTCATTTCTCTCGGCAACCTACTTTCAAAATGACGAACATGTTGTAAACCCGTTATCTTTTATAAACTAAGGAAAATATTTTAAACTCAAACCGTGTTTTCACCCTTAAATCAACTTTTTTTCAAACATTTTCCCTAGTAGCATTCCAAATTTGGTCGTGGTGTTTTGGGCCGGGTTTGGGGTGTTAAGTTTGGTATCAGAGCCAGGTTCAAAACTCGACTTTGAGGGTTTTTGGGCCAAAACATCTTTCGACGATGGGTTTTACTAAAACATGTATTTTTACAAGCTGTTCAAGTTTTCTGGCATGGCACCTGAGTCTTGCCCGATGTCCACCAGGTAAGTGCTTCAAACCATTGCGTGATTTGTATGTAGAAATGAAGGCGATATGGGATCGTAGATTAGTAAGTTAGGAACTATTAAACCTTATGATTAGCTTACTCCAACATTAAATTTCATAAGACTTAACTTATTTCACCAAACCCGGAATAAGTCGCAGAGTTCAGGTGTGGTAACAAGCATGCGCATGTCTAGGCTTGGATTCCAAATGAGCTTGGTATTTAAGCAGTCCTAGCGACTCACCTCCTCTTTTATGGAATCCTACCTGGTGTGCAGTGATTGTTCACCTTAACCATGAGGACTTGTTAACGGGTCAAACCTATAACTAAAACCCGAAAGAGACCGAATCCTCAATTTACAAAATAATCAAATTACCCCGATTTCAAAAAAAAAAATTGATTAATTACCATACTACCCTCAATTTTTACCAAAATACCCCTGTTTACCAAAATTACCAAAATACCCCTATAGGATAAATTACGAAAATACCCCTGGGTTGGGAATGGACGAAAATGCTCAAAGTGGTGAATGTGTGTAGTGGATAGTGTTGATGAATGAATGTTATTTTCTGAGTTAGGGTGGAGGACTTGAGACAAAAACTTTGGAATGACCGAAAGAACTACTATTAAATGTCATTACATAAAATTGCTTGTGGGTAATCAGTGGAACAATAAGTTAATGCATAAAATTTCTTAAACAGATTAAATCGCAGCTGATAGACATGAGTTCTAGGGGACGAGGTCGTAATACGCATGGACATGGTAGGGGAAGAATGTCTGTATCAGAACCAGTTGGGTCTAGTCATGGATTAGGGAATGAAACGACGTCGCCCGCGGTAGAAGCTGAGTTTCAAGATCAGACGGGTGGAGATGACGCAGTATCTCAGGCGATGCTGTGAGTCTTGGAAAGAGTTGCGGGAGCGAATATAGGTACCAGGGCCCGAAAGTCTATTTTTGAGAGACTTCGAGCGAATGGAGCTGAGAGGTTCAGAGTGTCTCGGGGGTGGCTCCGAATGTGGCGGAGTATTGGTTGGAGGCAGTCGAGAGGATCATGGATGATTTGGACTGCACTACTGAGGAAAAATTGAAGGTCACTGTGTCTTTACTATAGGATGAGGCCTATCAGTGGTGGCTTACCGTCAGAGAGGGTACCCCAGCGGACCGAGTAAATTGGAGTTACTTCAAGGTAAAGTTTGAGGGGAAGTACGTTGGAGCTAGTTACGTGGATGCACAGAGGAAGGCGTTCTTGAATCTGGTGCAACGGGGTAAGTCAGTAGCGGAATATGAGGTAAAATTCTTGAGGTTAAGTCGGTATGCCAGAAGGATTGTTGCTACGGATTACAAGCGCTGCGTGAGGTTTGAGGATGGGCTACGAGATAAACTGCGGGTGTTGATAGCGCCTCAGCGTGAGAGGGACTTTCCTACTTTGGTGGAGAAAACTCGAATCACCGAGGAAGTTAAGCGAACTGAAAGGCAGAATAGGGATAGAGACAGAGGCCAGAATAAGAGGGGTTTTAGACCATCATGATCTTTGGGGGTTTCCAAAAAAAGTCCAGGGTGGATAATTCTACGTGTTTCTATGCCAGCTGCTGGAAATCAGGTTCGTCCATGTGCTCAGTGTGGGAGGACTCATGTAGGCGAGTGCTGGGGAAGGATTAATGAGTGTTTTAGGTGTGGGTCCAAGGCTCACTTCGTGAAGAATTGTCCTCAGAATTTGGATAGGGCTCAGACAGTAGGTTAGGGGTATGTGCAGCCAAGAAGGGGTGGTGCACAGATGTCGAGAGGTCGTGGCCCAAACCGTGGAGGAAATGGTTTTGGCCGAGGTCGTAGAGCACTGGGTAGAGGTGCTGGGAGCTCAAATGCAAGGCAGCCAGGGTTAGTGTATGCAGCCAGATGTCGTGAGGAGGGGGACGCACCAAATGTTATCACGGGTACGTTCCTTATTTATGGGTTACCCTTTACTGCTTTAATTGATGTTGGGTCAACGCATCCGCACATTGCTAGCATGGTGTCTGGACCTTGAATGTGAACTCTGAGACTGCCCCTAGGAAGATGACTGTACTTAGTCCTTTAGGGCAATCTGTGGTAGTAGATAAACTCTTTAGAGACGTGCCTTTAGAGGTTCAAGGGGTGGTATTCCCAGCTAACTTGATGGAGCTGATATTCGGGGAATTTGACCTGATCCTAGGGATGGATTGGTTAGTAAGGTATCGTGTGAATCTGGACTGTGCTGCTAAGCGCATGTCAGTAAGGACTCTCGAGAATTATGAGGTTGTAGTGATAGGTGAGAGGAGAGACTACCTGTCTAACGTGGTGTCTGCTCTTAAAGTGGTGAAGATGGTGAAGAAGGGGTGCTTGGCTTTTTGATGTTTGTTAGTTCCTTGGATGCTAAGGAGGTAGCTGTGGGAGAGGTCAGGATAGTGAAGGAGTTTATGGATGTTTTTCCAGAAGAACTTCCAAGATTACCTCCGGATCGGGAGGTGGAATTTGGAATCGACCTGTTGCTAGGTACAGCGCCGGTGTCCATCGCTCCGTACAAAATGGCACCAAATGAGTTGGTTGAGCTGAAAGCCCAAATCCAAGAGTTGCTAGATCGCGGGTTTATTTGACCCAATGTGTCTCCGTGGGGAGCACCGGTGTTGTTCGTAAAGAAGAAAGACGGGTCCATGCGTATGTACATAGATTACCGCCAGTTGAATAAACTGACGATCAATAACAAGTACCTGCTGCCGAGTATAGATGACTTGTTTGATCAGCTCAAAGGAGCTGCGGTATTTTCAAAGATAGATTTGAGGTCGGGGTATCACCAGCTTAAGGTGAAGGAGGCTGATATCCATAAGATGACATTTCGGACTCGATATGGGCACTACAAATTCCTGGTAATACCGTTCGGGTTGACTAACACACCGACTGCGTTTATGGATATGATGAATCGAGTTTTGCAACCTTACTTGGATCAATTCGTCGTGGTGTTCATAGATGACATCCTGGTGTATTCTAAGTCAGAGGAAGAGCATGATGCACATCTTCGGGTAGTGCTGTGAATTTTAAGGGAAAAGAAGTTGTACGCCATGTTTAGCAAGTGCGAATTCTGGTTGAATGAAGTCACTTTTCTGGGTCATCTAGTATCCACGGAGGGAATAAGGGTGGATCCCTAGAAGGTTGAAGCAGTACTGGAGTGGAAACCACCTAAGTCGGTAGTAAAAATTCGTAATTTCTTGGGGCTAGCAGGGTACTATAGGAGGTTTGTTGAGGGTTTTTCTTTTATAGCGGCACCTTTGACTAAGCTGTTGAGAAAGGAGGTACCTTTTGTATGGTCGGATAAGCAGCAGGAGAGTTTCGAGAAGCTAAAGAGAGTTTTGACAAAAGCTCGATTTTGATTTAGCCTATGGTAGGAAAAGATTTTGTGGTGTATTGTGATGCTTCTCACACGGGGTTAGGTTGTGTACTGATGCAATAAGGGAAGGTGGTTTCTTATGCATCTCGGCAGCTGAGACCGCATGAAATTAACTATCCGATGCACGATTTGGAGTTGGCAGCAGTAGTTTTCACTTTGAAAGTGTGGAGGCATTATCTGTATGGAGAAAAGTCGGTGATCTACACGGACCACAAGAGCCTGAAGTATCTGTTGACTCAGAAAGAGCTAAACTTGAGACAATGAAGGTGGGTGGAACTGTTAAAGGATTACGACTGTTCGATTGAATACCACCCGGGTAAAGCAAATATGGTGGCGGATGCATTAAGCAGGAAGGTAGTATCGGATCTGAGGGCTAGGTTCGCACATCTTAGTCTCTACGACGACGGGAGTTTGTTAGTAGAGCTACAGGTAAAGCCGTCGTGGGTAAGTCAGGTAAGAGAGAAGTAGTTAGTGGATGAGGTTTTAGGTACTCGTTTTTAGCAAGTTCAGAGTGGGGAGTTAGAGGACTACAGTGTGAACAGTGACAAAGTTCTATGTTTTCTTGGTAGGGTGTATATGCCGAAGGATAGGGAATTGAGGCAGAAGATTCTTTGGGATTCGCATAGTAGCCCTTACGCTATGCATCTTGGAGGAAGTAAGTTGTATAAGGACATACGGGAACAGTTTTGGTTGCCTGGATTAAAGTGAGAAGTTACAAAATTTGTGGGGAAGTGCTTGACGTGTCAGCAGGTCAAAGCTGAACACCAAGTACCTTCGGGGTTGCTGCAACCGGTGAAGATTTTGGAATGGAAGTGGGAGAGGATCACAATGGATTTTGTGAGTGGGCTTCCCCTTACGCCTACTAAGAAGGACTCGATATGGGTGATTGTGGATTGGTTGACAAAGTCTGCGCATTTCATACTAGTTCGGGTTGATTACTCTCTGCAGAGATTAGAGAAGCTGTATGTAGCAAAAATTGTGAGACTGCATGGAGTGCCGATGTCGATCATATCAGATAGGGATCCTAGATTTACGTCGAGGTTTTGGAGAGCGTTGCATCAAGCATTGGGCACCAGGTTGGACTTTAGCACGGCATTTCATCCACAGTCAGACTACCAGTCTTAAAGGGTAATTCAGGTATTAGAGGATATGTTGAGGGGTTGCGTTATCGACTTGAGGGTAGCTGAGAGGAATTCTTGCCATTGGCGGAGTTTGCATACAACAACAGTTACTAAGCAAGTATTTGGATGGCACCGTATGAAGCGTTGTATGGACGAAAGTGTCACAATCCTACGTGTTGGACAGAATTAGGTGAACGTCATGTTTTGGGTCCAAAGATAGTGGCAGAATCAGAGGAAAAAGTTAAGGTAATCCGAGCATGATTGAAAGAAGCATCTGACAGACCAAAGTCGTATGCGGATCTCAAGCGGAAAGAGATAGAATTTGCCATGGGTGAGCGTGTATTCCTAAAAGTTTCGCCGTGGAAGAAGGTGATGAGATTTGGACGCAAGGGTAAACTGAGTCCCAGGTTTATAGGACTTTATCGGGTTTTAAAGCGAGTTGGGCGGTGGCTTGGCTTATGAGTTGCCGTCAGAATTGAAGCAGATGCATGATGTGTTCCACGTGTCAATGCTACGTCGTTATCGATCGGATCCATCTCACGTGGTGCCAGTTGAGGAAGTTGAGTTGAGACCAGATTTGTCCCACGAAGAAGAACCGATTCAGATTCTAGAGCGAGATGTGAAGGTACTTCGAAAGAAATTAGTTCCTTTAGTCAATGTGTTGTGGCGTAACCATGGTTCAGAAGAAGCTTCGTGGGAACCGGAAGAAGTGATGCGACAGCAATACCCTCACTTATTTTGATCAGGTAATTTTGAGGCTGAAATTATTTTTAAGGGGGGTTGAACTATAACATCCGAAATTTAGGGGTCATGCATTTATTTTTTTAAGTCATATTTATGTGGTAGTGTGCTCTATATGCTGCTTGTATGTGTTTAGGGGCTTCGGGAAATCTTGAGGCTAAGTTTTGACCTTGGGTAAATTTTTGGTTTAGAGCCTTTAGGGGGAGCTAAGGGAGATAGGCCTTAAGAGTTCTTATGTGGAGTTCAAGACACAAGAAAGGAAGTGGTGAAGTGGCAAGGGAGGCGCCACTTATTGCAGAAGGGAGTGACGCCTCAGGGAGCTAGTTGAGCAAGGTTCGAGTTGTAGAGGAAGCATTTTGGGGTTGCTATTTGAGTCAAGGGAGTGGTAGAGTTGGGCGGCATTTGAACTCTGGAAGGATGGGAGGAATACTTGGTCAAGATGTTTGAATGAGTGGTGGAGAGCTTTTGGAGAGGTTTGAAACATTCAAATTCATTTGAATGAGAGGTGAAGAGGAAAAATAAGAGGAAAAGAAGGGATTTGGGAGAGAGAGGAGGAGTTGGCCAAATATTGGATGCTAGGGGGGAGGTGACATTTTCGGTCATATAGAGGGGAGATAGGTGCCGAATGTGCTTTAGCTATTTAGGGGTCATTTTACTTTCGCTTTTCTTTTCTTTTCTTTTAGCTCTTTACCGAAAAGTGGTGTACCAAAAGCTAGTTTCTTTTCTCCCTATTCCTTAGAGGCCAAAACCGAAAGTGAGATTTCTATTTGGGGCATTCATCTTTTCTTTGTTTTTCTCTTGGAATTGTTCATTCCTCACTTAGGCCGAACCCTTCTCTTTACTTCCACCATAGCCGAAACCCCATAAACCCCCAACCCTCTCTTTTCTTTTCATTTGCTAGAAGCCGAATAACCTTTCTATTTCATTAAATTTTGGCGAATCTCCCATTCATATTTCCTTTTCTCTTTTGGTTATATTCTTTTCTTCTCTTCTTCCATTCCGTTTTGTTCTTCAAGATTAATCTCTAGGCCGAATCTGTCAGACTCTGTTCCCATCGGATCTAATAGTTGGTAAGGGTTCTCCTCTTGTTGTTTTGCTTCTCTTTCTTTTGGTTGCCGAAAGTTAGATGCCTAACTTTGTATAGGTGTGGTCGAATCTATTCAAGGTGGTGACCTTGTGTCCATTTTTTGGAAACCGACGTTGGGGGTATCTAAGAGCTTTCGGGTTTTGATTGAGCAAGGTAAGGGGGTATACTTTTGGTTCGGCCAAAGGCCACATCTTTGATTTTATGCAGCTAGTTGATTCTAACTAGACTGATGTACGGGGAGTTTTCGACAGAGGTTGAGGAGGAGCCTTCAGGATTCAGATCTATTTCGGTAAGAGTATTCGATTAAGAGTAGGCTTATGTCTCGTTTAGATTTGATTTAACATTTAACCGGGTCTTTTGATTAAGTGTTATTCAATGGATGCAAGTACCAAACAAGGAGAGAAAGTGGTTGTCCCTACCCCTAAGTTCAAGAAACGTTCAGTTTCTGCGGTTCAGGATTGGCCACCGGGGTGTGGGCTAGCGTCGAAAAGAGACAAGCGGTCGCTGTAGTCACTTCGAGTGAGGATGTTAGGGAAATCGAGAGTCTAGTGCTTCGGGTTGTCAGGTGTGTGGTTAATTCAGCTGTTTCCCTAATTAGTCAATTAATTATATGTGTTATGTGTGTGATAACCGGTACAGTGGTTGTGGTAGATTTGTTACCCTTAATTGGGTATTTCGGTAACCAGGTTAGTACCCTATCTAAGGTGTAGTTGTGGTTGGTTATTGTGGATACTTGTGAGCATGTCGTATGCCTGCCTAATATGTCCATGCATTATTATATCATATCATTATAACATGTTGCATATGCATGGGATCGGGATATATATATTAAATGAAGGACAGGGTGTACATTTATGTACGTGGTGATGGTTGGCTATGTGCCATATCATGACTTGATGTCGGCTATGTGCCACATCGAGGGACGATGTTAGCTTTGTGCTTCATCGTGGTTTGATGATGACCATAGGTCACATCGTGGATATCGAGATTTGGTCACATGGTGATCGGTGGCTAGGCCACGTTATATTTGGTCACACGGTGATCGGTGGCTAGGCCACGTTATATTGACTTTGAGCAGCTTGACTACCAAAGAGGTGTGTAGCGGATGGAGGGTCGATTTAGTAATCCCTTGGTGTGTGATGGCAGGATACGGGGGTGTGTAGTGGATGGATATTAGGTTAGGTTGGGTAACATTTTGCATCATCATGTGTAGTATGTGGATTGTGTGGTTTTGGGCCAATCCCATTTGGGGAACATGTGGAATAATTGCGCTTTGAGTCTGTTCGACTCACCCTATTTTCTTAAACAATACAGGTGATACGTGACTCATGGACCGGGCTGGAGTAGATTCGAGGTGGCCATGCAGAAGTTGTTTTAAATTCTTTATGCACTTGGATTCTTAATTACTTTTGGGTTAATTTCTCTTTCTTGTAATAAGGCCATTTTAAATATTTGGGGATTTTTACTATATTGAGTTAGATTGACTATCGGTTAATAATTGGAAACGGTTTTGGAAACAATTTACAACTTAGAGACTTAAGTTTAAGTTTTGAACTCGGATACTTTTAACAACTCAATTTCCCTTAAATTACCACACGTACAATGTTTTAAACTACACACGACCTTCAAAGTTTTCATTTCTCTCGGCAACCTACTTTCAAAACGACGAACATGTTGTAAATTCGTTATCTTTTATAAACTAAGGAAAATATTTTAAACTCAAACCGTGTTTTCACCCTTAAATCAACTTCTTTTCAAACATTTTTCCCTAGTAGCATTCCAAATTCGACCGTGGTGTTTTGGGCCGAGTTTGGGGTGTTACAATTGGTTTTTGAATAGTAAATATGAGGTATTGCATAGTTTATGAGACTTGATTATTGCTTGGAATGATTGTGGATAGTTTTGGTATGGTTTGAAGGTGTTTGAAAATAGAATTTTTGGGTCCCCTGTCCCAGGTCTCAAGACATACTAAATGTGTCTCGATACACAATAACTTTAAAGGTAAAAAGTTACAATATTAAGGTCATGTCTCGAGCCATAATAGGCTTTTTCTCGAGATAGGATAACATTGAAGCTAAAGTTTTACAATAACCTGATAGTGTCTTGAGACATACAAAACTAGAGCTGAAAATTTTTAGTTCGGGCAAAAAAGACCTGACACTAATTTGGAATGAAATTAAAATTTATTTTTTGTCTAATTAAGTTCTAATAAAGGATGTTACAATATGTTGCCTTCGGGCTATGTAGTCACATGCATATTCTAAAGCCTTTTGGCTTAACACTTCGATACTATCTTTGGTTTGGTGTAGTTTTTGCTCTCATCAACTCATTGGTGTGGTGGAGGGATGTGTTGTGCTACTATTTGTTTATGCACTTCGATGCCCATTGGTATGATGGATGAGTCTTGTGTATCCAAGCCATTTTTATTTTAGTGTAGTAAATGTGTTCATGAACTAAAATGTTGATAACATTACTTACTTGTGAATGTTAATCATTAGATGTAAAATTTTTGGTATGGACTAAGGGTTTTGATCTAAACAAGATAAAAATAAAAAAATAAAAAGTAAGCTAATAAGAATTTACAATGAAAATGAGTCCTAAAATTGTGTGGTCTAGTGAACTTGCCTTAAATTTCGTAAAGGAGATTATGTATGAACATGTTAAGCAACTATTGACTCTTTATAAGAATGTTGAATACAAAAGTCATAATGTGAATTGGCTAATAGATCATGAAAATGTAATGTGAGCCTTATAAGTCGATTAATCTAATAAATTGGTTAATGGCACCAAAATTGTGACTTATAGGAATTTTTATGACAAGTCTAAGAAAGGGTTACCACTATTAAGGGATATGATGAGTAGATTAATTCATTGATACTTACTAAGCTCATCTAGCACACTCATTAGTTTGTTTAAACAGATATGTATTGACTTAGTGCCCCTTTGGATAGGTGGTGTGTTTACCTGCGATTAGTGTAAAAATAGTGGTGGTGGTGGTGGGATTAGATACTATAGCGTATTGTAGCGTGAGACAAAAAGAAAGCTAAACGCACCGTACTGGAGGTAAACGCCCATCCAAAGGGGCTCTTAATAAGAAGCCATTATGTCGACTTGGGAGCATCGCCTCACCCAACAAGCTTTTAAGGTTGTATCTCAAAGTGTTTAAATGTTAATGGCTAGTTAGCATGTATATAAAAACTCATATTGAAAAGGAAAATATAACGTCAAATGGCAAGTTTAAGTTATTTTGAGTTTTCTTAAATCAACATTTGTGCCATTCTATCTTTGAAAGTGTTTATGCTATGTATTTGAGCCTCAATGAGTTTAAATTTTGTTTTAAATGTTTTGTTTAATGATGAAATGATATAATGATGTTTAGAGTGTTTTAGAGTGTTTTTAAGACTAATTTTCAACTTAAAGGGACCAAGGTTTGATACCCTTGCCATAATTATCAGATTAAAATAAGTAACTAGCTAAAATGCTACAGTATAGACCCCAGGGTTTGATACCCTTGCCATAAGTATCAGACTAAAATAAGTCAGTAGCTAAAATGCTACATTATAGGGACTAGGTACTGGTACCTAGGCCTAAGGTACCAACACCTTGTCCATGGGACAAGTTCCCTGCACTATATTGTCTGTTTTGAGTTGAGCACTCCAAGGCTCTACTTGTCCTCGGACACCTCTGATCACCCATGGAAGGCTTCTAAATGATTCTAAAATTATTTCAATATATTTATACAATTTTATTAATTTTTTTTAAACTTTGAAGTATGTAGAAAATCATTATCTTTCTAAACCCGAACAACCCCAATTTAAGCTAGAAAGCTTCAAATATTTGGTTTACAATTTAAATAGGTCCTAACATGTATTCAATGAACCAAAATGATTTCATATCACATTTGGTTCTTTATTGAATCTTGAGAATTGTTTTAAGGAATTCTATAAAGTTGTGAAATGGTATTTTATTAAAAGAATTTTTTTTATTCAAGTCTAAAAGTGCTCTAATAGCACCTCCCATTCGTATCATACGTTGGGACGAGTAAGGGGTGTTACAGTTCCACAGAGTAAGATTGTTTTCCAAGTTGATTTAACAAAGTTTGTGTGCCTACTTCTTCCTTTCTCTTATTTGCTTAATTCGCACAGTCTTATTCGAACTTGTGTGTAAACATCTGATAAGATATTCAATTTGGACAAAAGGCAAATAGGTTGTTTTTTCAAAGTTGTTAAATACCAATAATTCACTTTTATCTAATCTAGAACAATAAACTAAATTTTAAGAAATCTAAAATCAAACTAAGCAAGTTAATAAGACTTACTAAACTAAAGGCAATGAAAACTTTCTAGTTTTTCAATCAATTTCATGAACTCTAACTCTAACTTCATCTAATTCAGTTAATCAATTATCTCTAATTTAATTGTTCAATATATGCAATTACTAATACAAGATTCAATGACATTAACTAGACCTTTCCAGTTTCTAGCTAAGTTAATCGCTCATCCCCACTAGCTATACTCTTATGCTAGGCAAGTAAGGTAAAGTCATTAAACCAAAAACTGTCCAATATATTCCTATCCCAGCTGCAAATTAACTTTTTCATTCAATGCTACTAAAGTTAATCCTAATATATTTAATTTGGATCTCAAGCATTTCTCTTCCAAGAAAATTTAAAGTTATCAAATTAGTGCCACTTGTTAATCAAGAAAGTAGATTAAGTAAGCACGGGACTAAAAAAATAATTAACATATATCAAAACAATTGAGGAAAAATAATCAATTAACTAAGATATATAATCCAATGTCATTCTATGTAAATAAAATTTAGTACATTTTAAGTTGAGAAAACATTGAAAAAAATCGAAACAATTTTGCATTAAAACAAATTAAAGGCTCTAGAGGGAAAGTGGATGAAGAAGATTAATTAACCTTTCTAAATATCTTTTTTCCCTTTTTGTCTTTGCGAGCTTGAAATTTCTCATAGTTTGAGAGGTTCCTTTTTTTTTTTCTTCAAGTGAGTTCTTCCTTTTTCTTTTCTTTAAAATCCTTTTAATCGTGAAACCCTTAAATTTTGGGCTTTCATCTTTGTGGCCCACCACAAAATAAAGATTAGTGGATCAAACTGTTTGATGCTAAATTTCTTCTTTGATGAGCATGCTTCACCACTTGTATTTGTTTGGCCGATTGAAGGACTTCTCTTATAATAGTTTTCTTTATGCTCCAATTTTTCCATATTTTATTCTGAGCCTGCAAAAGTAAAGAAGACAAGCAAATTAATCCAAATTAACTCCAAAAATAAGATAAATAAACAAAATATGAATAAAAAATTAATCTAAAGACTATAAATTCTAATAGAAATTAATCTAAATTCAATAATTTATTCCTAAAATATTATGAAAGCTAGACTAAAATAACTCTAAATATGATATTTATCCTTATGATTTTATTTTTAATAAACTTTTATATATATTAAATTCAAATTCTCTGATAAAGAAAGAAAATTATATGAACTGTTTAATTTCTCAATAGGTGTATAATTTTAAAATATTCTATTTGCCATTTATTAATTTTTAAAACTATTTACTATTTAATTTATCTTTACATTTTAGTTGATTTACCATTTAATTCACCTATAGAAACACACAGTCAATTGTATGAATGTTTTTTGTTATTAAAATAATTAATTTTATGAAAATTTAAATTTTAAACTTTTAACATTATTCTTTCTATTACTTTTCACAAAAATCAATTGCATGATTTATTTCTATCGGAAAATCAATTATATGAAAATTAAAATTTTGACTATAATTAATATATAATTTTGTTGAAGTAATTAATTAATATATAAATTAATATTATATATAAATATTTAAATAAATATTATATTTTTAATGGTGTTTACTCCTTAGACACTGGATTCTGTCCCGGCATGATCAAAATTGTGTCATGATTTCTAAGTTTGATTTATTTATTGGGCTGCAAATACTATTGAATAGTCGACTTATTCACATTCTCGAATTTTTTAGCGTCAAGATTGGAGTCATCGTTCGGCCCATTTCTTATGGCTTGAAGTCCAAATTAACTTATTTAGTCAATTCGGATCCCTTTTTCGGCCATAAGTTCATTAATTTTTTTCACTCTACTATTTGCATTATTAGTGTGATTCGCTTTGATTTAATTATTTTTGAAATTAAATTAAAAATTAAGTATTAAAGAATAAAACATCTCTAGGTTTTTATATTTTTATATATTTAAAATTTAAACCTCATACATTTATTTTCAAAATTTAATCTCTCTTTTTCAAATTTAAAATTCAGATCCAATCATCAACACTAATATAATTATTTTATTAAATTTATTAGTATGATATTTAAAAGAAACTCACTTGGTAGTCACATAACAAAAAGTACATTGTAATGAGGTTGAATTTAACATAGAATTTTAATAGAGTTAACAATTCTTAAAATTCACAAAAGTATTTTAATAAAAATAAAGTATTTAGAATAATTAATGATATATCAAAGTTTAGGTGTGAAATTATGTTAAAATTAATATACAAAGACCAAAATTGAAATTTGATCATTATTGTAAATCTTAAAAAAAAAAAAGATTAGAATTGAAAATTAACTGCGGGCTTATAAATTCAAGAAAAAAAGACTTAATGCACACTTTAGTCCTCGAAATATACTATTTTCCCACATTGGTCCTTAGAGTTTTTTGGGCCCACTTCAATGCTTAACGTTATTAGACTTTTTTAATTTAGTCCTTTGGACATTAAAAACTAATGGCATAGATATTTTTTCAATTATACGGAGTCACATGTCATATGATGATGTCATCGATGTCATTAGTTGAAAACTTTAAATTTTTTTAAAAATTTGGAAAAAATTAATTTTTTAAAAGTGGAAAAGATATAAAAATACAAAAACAATATAAAAATATAAAGTTTTATTATTTTTAAAATATATTAGAAATTTTAAATTTTTAGGTGATAAATTTTGGATAAAGTTTTCTAATTATTTAAAAATGAAAAATAATGCTATTTTTATTTATATAATGAGTAATATAGTGGACAAGACCCTTTATATATAGTAGTATAGATTATTATTATTATTATTATTATTATTATTATTATTATTATTATTATTATTATTATTATTATTTAAGAGACAAAAGAAAGAAATAAATTTAAAATATACAAGTTTTTGATATCATATGTCTTACATCTAATTTTATGCGTATAATTTTTAAATTGGTTTTAAATAATTTATTTAAATTTATTGAAATTAATTAATTTTTAAAATTTTATTCAAAATTTTAAATAAAATTAAAATATAATGAAAATAAAATTTGAGACACCATATTAAAATATTGGTATTTTGTAGATCAATAATTTTTTAATAATATTAAAAATTCCAATCATAATCAACAATGTACAATAGAATTACTACTGAATGTAATCTTTATTTAAAAATAACTAATAAATATTATTAAAATATATTAAGTGTTTTGATAAATGAAATGTAGTACTAAAAAATCCTTATTTATAAAGCATTTGTGCAAACCATAAAAGTTTGATATACTATAACATAAACTTTTCACTATTCAATTTTATTTTAATTTTAATAGTCAATAAATTGACCATAATAATTATTTTTACAACTAATAATTTGTAAATAATAAATAATTAATATGTAGAAAATATCAAGCAAAAATTAAAAAATGAAATGTCACATCCAAATAATTGGGCTAGTAAAACCGAGATAGTAAATTGGGAGTTAGTGAATCGAGAACCGTAATTGGGTTAGATAATTAAAATAATTAATAAATTAATTAAATAAAATATTAAAAAAATTATAATTAAAAAAATTCCAGGTTAAGAAATTAGAATTTGGCATCCGAGAATTAATTTGGTTAAAACGGATTTTAAAAACGAGAATGGATGTGAAAATAATTTGAAATTGATTTTAATTGAAAAGCAATGATATATTTGAAAAAGGAAAGAAACTGGAGATTGTTAAATGGGCAATGGCGTGAAACAAAATGGGTTGCCTATTTAACAACACCCACGTCTCCTTCCCTCTCATTCTTCATCTTCTTCAAAATTTGTTAAACACCAAATCAAAGATTTTCTTCCGAAATCAGTTCATCCATTTTTATTCCTAAGCTCTCTAAACACAAAATCTCTTTTCAAGTTTGAAGAACACTCATGTTATCATCCTTAAATTCCTCAAGAGACCTTCATATGTTTTGGCTCGAATTAGCTCCATAGCTCATTGATTTTGCAAAATTGAGGTGAGAGTCTAACTTTTTATGATTAAACTTAGTGATCTGCTATTTCAATTCGATATTTAAATGATTTAATCAATATCTCAATATATCATTTGATTTTAACTTTTGGCTTGAAAATGGTAGATCTCGTATTTCTTGGCTAAGCTTTGATTTTAACGTAATTTCTAACTCATTTTGATCTAATTAAAAGGTATTTTATTTTAATTTAACAAATCATTAATGAAATTAAGTGAATTGAATGTTTACCCCATTTTAAAGATCACATAAGCTTGATTTTTCTAAAAAAATTAGATTGGTGTAATTGGGTAAAATTCATGGTTTAAATATGTAATTGGATGATATTTAGGATGTTTAGAATCAAAATTAAGGTTTACAAACTAGATTTGAGTGATGAAATCACATCTTCGACAAAATTAGCTGATTTTCGGTAAGTAAGATAGATGAGTTGTGGTTTGCATTTTGTTATGGTTTAAATGTGTTTGAGGTTTTTTATAATCTGTTTGTGATGTATTTAATGTGAATGAAAAGTGTAGGACTCGTTGGGAGGTTCTACATGTAAGGACAAACGTATACAAAGGCTTATTTGAGCTTTTTCCATTAAAGTCAAGGTTGCAAGGCGAATGGTTTGATGTGCTACAATTAGGCACAAATCAAAGTGTTAAAGGGGAGATTAAGTAGCCTAATCACCTATACTAAGTTCCATGAGTAATTGTTTCTACTTAAACTAATGATGATTTGCAAGTGACGCTTAAATGTGATATGTTATGTGATTTATATTGAGATGACAATGGAAATGTTATGTGTTTATAGCTGAAGATAATATGATTCTTGCTAATTTTATGTACACTAAATGAGATCTATATGTTGTAGCTATTTAAGCATAATGTGGGCACTTGCAAGTGCATGATATGAGACTAGAATATGTAATATAAACATGAGTTGTGTGACATGTGAAAGCGGGTATAAGGCAGTAAGTATACATGTTTAAGTGGATATGTTGAAGGGTATATTGGTTGTGTTCAAAGCTTATATATATGGTTTTGTTTGGAGGGTATATTTGGTTATGTTTGGAGGGTACATATGGTTGTGTTTGGAGGGTAAATTAGTTGTGTTTGGTGGGTGATAGTTTTATGCTACACATTATATTAATCGTATTTGGAAATCTAGTTATCCAACGTAATATATTTTACATATATGCTTCATGATCACATTGTGCCAACATATCAATGTGAATGCCATGAGTTATGCTTGATTGCTTACCATGATTAATTGTGATAGTATGCTTTCTTTTAACTTTGGATATTATGACTACTTGTGGAAATCTTTGAGCACTCACTGACCTTCAACAAGTTCACACTCCCTTCTAAAACATTGCAGTGATATAGTTTGTGGAGAAGTGTAGGAGTGAGTCATCCAAGTGATTCGAAGCAAGGAAATTTACCTTGAGTATGTTTGATGTGTTTCCAACTTAATAAGGAAGGCAATGTGGGACTAATCTAAAGGGTTTTAAACTTTGAACTATTAATGGGTTGTAATTGGATATTGTGGACTCTCTAATTAATTTGATTTGGAGCTTTTATTACTGCTTAAGATAGATGATTGAATGGTAGACAATGAATGCTTGATGAATGGTATGAGTAATTGTTCGACTAACTTGTAAGTGTAGGTTGAAGAGCCGCTTGTTACTAAGGTAAGTCTAATAAGTTTTATGTGAGATTTGGAAATTAATCATGAGTTTAATATGCATGAAATATAAAACTGGTCAAATTACATAAATAGAAGGTGGCTTGTGAACTAATTAAACAATGATGATTTTATGAAGAGATGTATGATGTTTTAATGAATCTTCCTAAACAAGATTTATACATATTACTCTGCTATACTATTTTTAACCTTATAAAATGGTGTTTTCCAACATTTTACTATATTACAATTTAGATTTAATCATTTGTTTCTAAATAAAAAGGTTTTCCAAGTCGTTACAAATATAGCATTTTAAAAATACCTTACTGCCTGCATGTATGTTTAACTAAAGTTTTCGAGGTAATTGTCTATTAAATACTAAATTGTGAGTTAGTCTTGTTGTTGACTTGATGATCAAAGTAGCGCAACGGAAGCATGACTTTAGGTTATCAATATTCCATAAATAATTATGTGGGGCGTGTTTGGTGATTTGTGTGCTTTGTGGTCGTTTTAATGGAGAGTCACTTCGGTGACTAATGTGACGTTTGGAATTCAGGTCGGACCGTCCCAATTGGGTTTGTGGTGCCACATGAATAAATTACATTTGCTTCTATTTTATTATAATTATTATAATTAATTTTTAACTAATAATTGTAAATTAAATTATAATTATTTTTAAATGTTAATTTAGTAATATGATGAAAAATAAATGATATTTTCGTCAGTTCAAAAGTTTCTTCGAACTTAGATATTGTTGAAATTAGACTCATTTAGGATCAATGCTGGTCAATTTCATTTTGATTTATTTTCAAGAAAATTAGACCAATAGTCACTTAAATTTCATCATTCATGTTTTCCGTTGGTTCTATTTTGGTCACCCTTGGTTAAGTCGTTAACAAAAATGATGACATAACCTTTTTATTTAGTAGAATAACACATTTAGTCCTCAACACTTACACATTCTATCAATTTGCTTCTAATTCTAAATAATTCAAGAAATTTACCCTCTAAATTTACAAATCTATCAATTTGATCCATAAACACATGTTCATCATAAAATGAAATTCTAAATCATATTCAAAACCTTTGGAGAGAGGAAGAGATGATGATATTAGAATAAAATCTTATTAACAACCTAAGGAACATGATGATGATGGAATTGATACTGTTTAAATAATCTAAGAGTAATAGCAATTAGCAAGGCTTAAAAATAATTTGATTAATCCACAATTGAAGTACAAAATTGACTAGTTATGTCAGGAAAAAAAATCTCAATGTGTTAGACATTAAAGGGATTTATATTTAAAGTTTGTAACACCCCACGTGTAACACCCCTAACCCGTATTCATCGCTACAATAGGGTTATGGAGCATTACCAGACTTATTACACAAATAAACATATGATTCTCCTACATTTTTCATATCTAAATAATAATCATTCCTAATCAATCACATTGTCCCTAATACGAGCCTACGAGTCCCAAAACATGCATTCGGAGTGGTTCGGGACTAAACCGATAACTCAAGAATTTTTTGGAAAACTTAGAAAATTTTTCAAAATACAGGGGACACACGCCCACCTGGCCCGGCCATGTGTCTCACATGGCCAAAGACACACCCGTGTCACAGGCCGTGTGGACATTCGAAATGGGATCACATGGCCATGTCCTAGCTTGTGTCAGACCCCATGTAACTCTGTGACTTGGGTCACACGGCCAACACACACGCCTATGTGGCTAGCATGCGTGCCCTTCGAAATGGCCACAAGCCCATGTGCCAGGTCGTGCGAAAACTATAGGGTATACTAACTTATGCCACACGACCAATTCATACGCCTGTGTGTTGGGTCGTGTGGACCATACTGACTTGATTTCTAATTAAACACCAGGGGACACATGGTCGTGTCACTTGACCGTGTGTCACACATGGCTGAGACACATGCCCGTGTGGACAAAAATAGGCTATTTACCAAGCCATCTTTCTCACCTAAACTTTCATTCACCTACACAAACCAAATTGTAACACCCCAAACCCGGCCCAGGAGTTAGGCCCTAATTTGGTGTGTCACACTGAAGAGTTTTTCGAAAACCATGCTTTCATTAGAAACCCTTCTTAAAGAATTTAAAACTTTCTTAAAGCCTACTTACTGACTCCCAGGGTTTTATTCACCTAAAACCAAAATTTTTCCTAAAGCTCAGGTTTGATCCCGGGACTTCATGGAAGCCCCCTAACCTTCCAAAATCACTCACCTAATAGGTCCAACTTGTATTATTGCCGTTCTCTTGCTCTTAGAAATTTTTAAACGCTCCCGTGCCTAAGGCCCAATAGGCCCAATTCTACTAGGCCCAAATTAGGGGCGTTACAAATCTACCCCTCTTAAAGAAATTTCGTCCTCAAAATTTTCAACTATAGGAACAGTCGCACATCCTAACCTAGAACACTACGCTCTTGCTGCGCACTCTGATTCTAATACCCTATCATATCTTAACTAGAATTTAGAACTCCCTACACCTACTCAAAACACCTAACCATCAAAGCAGACAAATATCTCATACGCAACCAATTTCTATATCCAAACATCACTTCCGAACCAAACACACACAGAATAAATACCAAAAATACAATTCAATGCCTAAAGAAATCACCGTATTTCTAACTCACTGTATTTAAATTTCTAAATAGACAAAAGTATTCAGAAAACTTATGGATTCAGCGCCGGAGACTCGGTGTTCCACACTTTTAGAACTTCAAATCTTTTCAAGATTTTTTTGAAATAGACCTTCAGAAATTCGTTTTTGAAAACTCATTCCACAGCCGAGTTTTGTAACCTGGCTCTGATACCATAAATGAAACACCCCAAACCTGGCCCAGAAGTTAGGCCCGAATCTGGCGTGTTACACTGAAGAGTTTTTCGAAAACCATGCTTTCATTAGAAACCCTTCTTAAAGAATTTAAAACTTTCTGCCATGTAAAACCTCAGATTTCATTTTCTTATCTTCAAAACGTAGTTTATTAAAAGTTATTCTCTTGCAAAAAATATTATTACTTTCAAAACCTTATCTGTTGCGGAAGTTTGATTCAAACATTTCGAATACGTGATATTTTGAAAACAGTGGTTATAGTTTTAAAAACCCATGTTTAACAAACCAGCAGTTTGTAATTTAAAGAAATACCAAATAAAAGTTAAAATGAAAAACCCAATGGCCTTATTACAAAAATTATTAACCCAATAATTTAAAATAACTAAATTAAACTAAAATCGCTAAGTTTGGTCTTTAAACCATATCCGACGTGTGGCCACCTCCGAGTCCTCCGCAACTCAAAATCCTCTAAGCCTGGGGATTACCTGCACGGTTAAAAGAAAGGGATGAGTTACAAGAACTTAGTGTGTAATCCCCTAATACGGTCACAAATTGGGCCTAAGCCCATACAGTATCAGTCTGGGCCTAAGCCCTATTCAGTAATAATCTGGGCCTAAGCCCTATTCGGTAACAATCTGGGCCTAAGCCCCAAGTCATCTCAATGCAAATGGATATGTACCCACTCCAATCCTATCCAGCCAACTAACTCTCCACCCGTACCAACCAAACACTATGTGGGGACCATGTCGACCCACCCAGCCAAAACTCTCCAATAATACATAAGTCAAGCTAATAACGCAAGTCAAAGTCGCTATATATATATATATATATATATATATAAAGCTGCTAATATATATATATATATATATATACGGCTCTAAGCCTTAAGTAGTAGTTTATAATTGGCACAAAGCCATCAGTAACTGTATTATGTTTGGTACATAGCCATCAGCGACAGTAATATATTTGGCACACAGCCTTGGGTAAATATGATCGACACAGAGTCATCGATATATATGTTAGGCACACAGCCACGGGTAAATACGATTGGAAAAAAGCCATGTTTAGGTTGGCATAGAGCCATAACCAGATTACGTGGCGATGCCACTAGAAAGGTATGTGGCGATGCCACTAGAATGGTATGTGGCGATGCCACTAAAACAATACTTCCTCTAATCAGCAAAACCAACCAAATGCAATATGTTATGCATGTCATGCTCAATCATTACACGTGTATGCAAAATGGACATGCTCAGTAATAATCATTTACACACATATTAAAAACATAACAGTCACACAATCACAGTCAAATCAGTTAAAACACGGTCATACATTCACAGTTAGAATAGTCATAGTCCTAATCAATCAGTTACTCGTAAGGGCAAAATAAATATTTACCCTGTAAGGGTATTTTGGTAATTCTACCCTTTAGGGGTATTCCGGTAACTTTACCCATAGAGGGTATTTGGGTAACATTATCTCTATCACGGCCTTTTCGATGGCCTACTGTCGCCTCGAGCGACACGGATACCTATTTTGATTAAAATGGTGCAATTGGGCCCAAGCCCAATTTTTGGCCCAAGTGGGCTCACACACTCGTGTGGCCCATTCAGCCCATTTTCGGCATGATTCTGTGAACCTCGCAGCCACATCTATTATTTAGCATTTACCATAGATTTTGTCCCTGTGGGCCCGTTAGCCCATTGGGCCCACTTAGCACACTTCGATTCAATAAGGCCCATTATAGCCTCAGTCCCACGAGAGAGTTCATGACACTCCCAACAGTCTATCGCCAATACTTGTGATCTCTACGAGCGCTCACACACTCGAGTGATCTTAGATGACGATATTCTGGCTTTTTGGTTTTCGGCTTCTAGCCGATTCACAGAACATTGCATTAACAAAATAAATAGAGGTGTGAGATTACACACCTTGATTACGAGTGTGCCGCCAATCCCTTACCACCGCTCCATATCATGTAGAGTACTGAATAATCCCAAGCACCGTCACCTTCACAGAGTGATCAAACTGTGATTTGCCTAGTTAAACCAAAGTATTCTAAACAGAGATAACGATGCAAAAGGGCCTAGGGCCCACATTCTTGGCCCAAACGAACCCACACGCTCGTGTGGCCTATTTATCCCAAATATAACTATAGATATGAGATTCACATAGACCAGTCCAATATCTACTACACAATCATACAATTTATTCATATGGGTCCACGGGCCCATTAGGCCCACTTGGCCCCTTTCGGCCTATCGTGGCCCAAACAGCCTAAACCCACAAGAACACTCATGATGGCCTTAACTATCGCGTCGAAGCTCCCATACATTCGCTCGTACGCTCGTGTGGCTACCATCGTCGTGTGACCGACATTTCGGTATTTGCCACTTTACAGCTAGAGTAGTGCGAAATACACACCTGATAGGAATCTGAAGCTAATCAGTGCTCCGAACACTCCTATGCCCAAACTCCAACCAAGGTATGCTTACTCTCCTCATAAATTGCTCTATTTAAAGCCAGCTTCTCACCTTCCCTCACACTAGCTTCTCGATGTGGGATCCCTCCTTCAGCAGAGTTTAATTCCATCACAACCACCTGTCGCCCCAACTTTGCAAAATAAATATCCCTTTTTACTTGCAATAGGATTCGAACCTTTGCCCTCTCCTATGCTCCAGACGCTACATGCCACCACAACGCAAGCTCCTTTTGTGACTTAAAACATGCGCAACTAAATATAAACCTATGGGCCAAACTCTAAATTCATTTAAAAAGAAAACAAAATGAATTGCGAGCGCCAAGACTTGAACCTTGGACCCCTTGCTTCCTTTATCGCGTCACCTCCTTGCCTCTCATGTGGCATCATTTACCACTAGACCACAACTCCTTTTGTGTCATTTTTCTCCACATTTTATTCTTAAAGCCTACTTACTAACTCTCAGGGTTTTATTCACCTAAAACCAAAATTTTTCCTAAAGTCAAGGTTTGATCCCTGGACTTCATGAAAGCTCCCTAACCTTCCAAAATCACTCACCTAATAGGTCCAACTCACATTAGTGCCGTTATTTTGTTTTCAAAAATTTTTAAACCCTCTCGTGCCCAATAGGCCCAATTCTACTAGGCCCAAATTTGGGGCGTTACACAAATGACATATAACATGGCATAAATAGACATTCCAACCAATCTCAATCAAGTCTAATTCATGCTATTTCCATACCAAGAACTATAATGCTCATAACATCATGACTTGCCTATACAAAACATACAAATTTCACATTCACAATTTCACGTAAATGATCACTTTCAATTATGCATCACTTTACCTAAAGCCATAAGCATACTAGTCTGAAATTTCAACCATTTGGAACTCCAAACACCAATTCACATCAAGCATATATAAAGAAATTATACACAACATATTAAAAGGCCATTTGCACATATATATACATCACCAAGCATACCAAAATAAGCCAAATTACATGGCTATACACATAACCAAACATTCATCATTTTCAAGCCAAATCAAATGGCTAAATCCATTACCAAACTATATACCAAAATGGCCATAACTCCTATACATGCCATATAACCAAATACATAAGTTCAAAAATACCAAAGTGATAGCTTGATAGTGTGATGAGATCTCTGACAACTCCAAAATCCGAGCAAGCTTTGATATTAACTATAAAACAAGGAAAAGTAAATAGAGTAAGCTATAAAGCTTAGAAAGCTCATATAGTTGATAAGTAAAAATTATCATTCATTCATCATTCAAGTGATATAAACATAATGTACTACAAAACCATTTAATCACAAAGTTAACATGTATTCATCCACATAATGATTATGAACTTACAATTTCATAGATTCAATGCTCATATGATTTTTGTGCATACCTGTACTGATACGTATTTATCTCACACCATTTCATATCTTCGATATACCCGTTGAACCATTTGGAATAATATCGGATACTCGGGAATCTCGCACCCTAAGTGCCAATACATAGCCGAGGCTATCTCAATCTCATATCTCATATAATGCAAACTCTTGAGCCTATCAATGGGTCTGCTCACACAAGCTAACGAGAATCTGCAACACATGTTAGATAACTCAGCCATCGGTAGGATGTACGGACCAGCATCCAAAAAACATAACCCCTAATGACATGTCATTCATATCCTAATCTATTCCTAAGGTTCAACCGGGATTTCACATTGCCGAATCTTCATCGAAAATATATGTAAGGTCATATTCACAATTAAATCCAATAATAAAGCATTTAAAACACAACTATAATAATGCTTATTAACATACGAACTTACCTCGATCGCAAAAACGACGAAATGGATTAACTAGTCTAATACTTTATTTTTCCCCGATCTAAATTTGAACCCCATTTTTTTTATCTATATAATATGAAATTTAACTCATTCAACTATCAATCTATTCAATTTAGCCCCAAAATCACAATATAGAAAATAACACTTTTACCTCTAATATTTCAACATCTTTACAATTTAGTCCTTAGCTCATAAAACTACAAATTCATGCAATTAAGCCCTACCCATGCTAGTTGAATTTCCCCTGTTATTATAGAAGCCCATATTTTTCATTTATTTCACATTTCTACCATAAAATTTTCATATTTCACAAATCAATCCCTGATAGACAATTTTACCAAAAATCAATTTACAAATGTTGTTTATCTAACAACAAGCATACATTTTCTATAATCAAACATCAAAACACTCACATATTCAACAATGGTAAAACCCTAAACCTTTAATAGTTTTTCAAATTAGTCCCTGAGCTAAATAGATTAAGCTAGAACGATCTCAAAAACATAGAAATTAGTAAAAACGAGACAAAAACCATACCTAAATGGACAATGGAATCTTGGCTGAATGAAAACCCTAAAAATGGCTTCTTATCTTGTTAAATTCAGCTAAATGAAGAAGATGGACATCAAAATATAGTTTTTGTTTTATTTATTTTAGTTTATTACATTAATTACCTATTTACCCTCTACTAATACATTAAAACATATATAAATAATGTCCATAAATGTCCACTCAAATTTCAAACGATCTAATTACCATTTAAGGACCTCCACTTTAAGGTTCTATAGCTATTAGACACCGTTAGCTAATAGAACTCAACTTTTACACTTTACGCGATTTAGTCCTTTTTATCAAATTAAGCACTCAAGCAATAAAATTTCTTAACGAAATTTTTACACAATCATACTATCATGATGTAGACATTAAAATAATAATAAAATAATTATTTCAATCTCATATTTGTGGTCTTGAAACCACTATTTTGATTTCACTAAAAACGGGCTATTACACCACACTTAACCTGATCGTTAGATTCGAGTATGAAGCGTCACAATTTAAAACCAACTGGACTAACAAAACCGTTTGAAAATCAAACAACTTAGTTTGACAGATATTCCACGTGCCAAAGCGATATCCCAAAATATTGAATAACATATAATAATTGAAAAATAATTTAAAGCAATAATACGCCACTTGTAAATAAGCTATGAGTAAACGTCATTTGGCAGAAACCTTAAAAACATTCATAAGTTTGTATAAAGTACAGACGAGTTGACACTCATGCAGAAGTTTGAAATTCTCTACTGGTTGATTAACATTATATAAAATATTTTGGCACATAGTCTGGTAGGCTGCTCATAAGAAACGTAAATGTACAACATCATCTTTCATATACAAGCTTTCAAGATTTAATTGGTGAAAACTATCACCTATCCTATTCCCCAACGATTTCATGTTTTAATTTAAATAAGAAATGACTCACAAAATAGGTCACAAATCTAGTTGAATCCCCTGCCCTTGCATGGCACGACACGACATGTGAAATTTGGCTTGTGTCACTTGTTTCATGTTTGGCAGCTTGGGAAACTTGTGCATCACTTGTCCCTTGCTTCCATGTCACATGGGCCTATAATCTTTCATCCTACACACTCAATTGAACACATCAATACTACTGAAGGGTTGTGTCGACCTAATGGGTCACAACACTCATAACATATGTTAAAAAACACTTATTTTATTAATATTTAATTCTAAGAACTAAATACCAAAAACATAATATTAAATGCTAAATTGGATAACAAGCTTCTCAAGTGCAGAAATATATCAAATTAATAACTACATTTGACAGCAGGTCAAATAACCCACACTTAAGTCTTTGCTTGTCTTCAAGCAAACTAAACAAAACAAAATAAAAATTGAAAATAAACTAATTTGAAAACGAGAAATAAGCATGCAAAGAAAAAAAAAATGTACTCAAGCTAGCTTGAGACGTGCAATTATATAGAAAGATAGTAACAAGGCAATGCAAATAAATATATAACTCTAGAGTGATGTACAAGGGACTCACAACTTCTAAAGTTGGACAGGTTAGTTCAATAAATTACAAAGCAAACAAATAAAAGATTGTAAAGTGTTGGGTTCCATTAAAAAATATATACAAATATACACGTATGCTCAAATGAATATGAGTGGTAAAAACATCAAAACTTGGCACAATTTCATCCACATAAGGTACTACCTAAGTCACATAGGACTTTTTGGCTTGTAACGTTTTGCGGCTTAGGTTGGTTTGGAATTCAAAGAATAGGTCTAACAAAACGGTTAAGCATGAAAGTAGTTTGGCACATGATATTGTCCCCGATACTCCCCCGAGTATACATACAACTCACCACCTTATATCCACTTCCTCCACCTTCGTTATCTCTCCATTTACTAAGGCATCATATAGTATTCATGAGTACAATCATCAGAACTAGTAAAAAAAAATTTCGAACAAAGGTGAGCATAATTTTTTTCCAACACAATCTGTTTTTTTTTCGAGATTTTCTTGATTACAATTTTGCCTTGTTTTTCTACAAGCTCAAAATCTTATACTCACTCTACCATACAATTCCTTAGTTCACTCATTTTTTTACTTTTGAAACCACTATGATGTATCTACGTAATCCCTCAATAACAATGGTCGGACGTCTAAATCCATGCAAGGACCAATAAATAAAGGATTAAGATAGATTATTTATTAGGCTTAAGGTTTCATTTTAGGTTCATCAAGAAAATGGATTAAGGCTCAAAATGGGTACTAGGGAAAATATTTACGACATAGCTTTTTGGCTTGAAAAATGTCTACCAAATAATGTCTTAGGTTTCCCCTAGGTAATTCGATACATAGATTAAATCGGTCAAGTCTATAAGTTTCTACAACCTATAATTCAATTAAACATGCGTGTTATTTATATACCTATTTATCATGTGGTATACTTGTTGGAAAATCAGGTTTGGAAAATACAATGGAAAATAAATTTAGGGAAAAAATTGAGTTTTAAAAAAAAAAAATCTCCAAAGAAGAACTTGGTTGTGATATCTAAAGTAATAAGCACTTAATCAAAATTGTACCTTTTTTATTCATCTAAGATGAACGCTTTGACTATAACAACCCGTTTCTGGTCAAATTGGAATAGTGGTTTCAGGACCACAAGTATGATGTCAAAATATTTATTTTATTATTATTTTAATGTTCATAGTGTGATTGAATGATTGTGTGACAGTTTCGTTAAGAATTTTTATCGTTTGGTTGGTCAATTCGATAAAAAGGACTAAATCGCATAAAGTGTAAAACTTGAGTTCTAATAGCTAAAGGTGTCTAATAGCTATAGAAATTTACGGTGAAGGTCCTTATGTGGTAAATATACCATTATTATGTTAGTGGATGATAGTGGCATGGTTTTTGGTGTAGTTAATATGTTTTATATAGGTTAATTTTGGTATTAAGTAATTAATGTTAAAATAAGTAAAATAAACCAAAAATTACATTCATTATCATATTTGTTAACCGAATTTAAAGAATAAAAAGAATACACTAGGGTTCTTCGTTCGGCCAAGTTGAATTTAAGCAATTAGGTATGTGTTTTGTCCCGTTTTTAATGATTTCTACGTTTTTGAGATCGTTGCAACTAGGTCTAGCTAGCCCAAGGAATATTTTGCAAAATTGTTAAATATTTTGAATGATTCCATTGATGAATACATGTGTGCTTTGATGTTTGATGATAGATTTTGAATGCTTGTTTGTAACATCCCGAATTAGGGCCTAGTCGGAATAGTGGTTTCGGGACCACAAATTTGACGTAAGAAAATTTATTTATTTTTTATATTTTTATGGTCTACAATTTCACGGAACGATTTCATGAAAATTTTGTTCGAAAATTTTAACATATGGCCACTCAATTTAGTCAAAAGGACTAAATTGTAAAAAGTACAAAACTTGAGTTCTAAAAGTTAGAGGTGTCAAATTGCTATGAAATTTTAAAGTAGAGGTTCTTAAATGGTAATTAGACCATTGGTTAAATTTTTGGACAAAAATGGATATGGTATATGTTAGATAAGATATTTTTTTGTAAGGGCATTTTGGTCCTTTTGTAAATTAAATGAATTAAAAACAAAATTAAAATGCCAAATTTGTCCATCATCTCCATATGGACGAAATTTTCCAAGCGAAGACATGGCTAGGGTTTTCTCAACTTTCCAAGCTCATGGTAAGTCCGTTCTAGCCCCGTTTTTCAAGTTATTTACGGTTTTGGAGTCCCAGCAGTTCGATTTAGCTTATGCTAACAAAAATTCATGCTAGGGTTCATCTTTGGAAAATTACCCATGGGTGAAAAGTGTTTATTTTGATGTTTTATAGTAGAATATGAAGCTTGAAATTATGTTAAACAACTTTGACTAAGTGATTTTAAGTGAAAACGAGTAAAACGACAAAATCGGCAAAAATACCTAATGTTCAAAAGTGTATGTTAGAGTAAGAATTTGTTGTTGCCATAGAAGGGAAAAATGATCAACATGTTATAAAACATAAGAATAAGGGCTGAAGTTTAATTTTCGAGTATTGGGGAAAAAGTGTAAATATGTAAAAGTTTAGGGGTAAAATTGTAATTTTGCAAAAGTTGAGTTAAGGACTGTTTTGGAATAGTAAATTAATTAAATAAGTGAAATATGTTGTTATAGATCAAGGAAAATGAGGTTTGGAAGTAGAACAAAAAATTGGCGAATAAGTCATTTTCACCGATTTTGCTTTCGAGGTAAGTTTGTATGTAAATAATACACTATTTTTATTTATGTTTTAATATTTTGGTTATATTATATGAGATATAGTTGAATATGAAGTAATTACTTGATTCAAATTATGAATTTTGATTGATTATGGATGAATTGGAAAAATGTTGAAAAGTGAGAATTCCCGATTGAACCTTCGGAATAGAAAAGATACGAATGAGGTAGCTAGGTCAAATGTGTGGTACTAAATGTAGGCCACTATGTGTACAAGAGAGCTACGATATGGTTTTAGGTCACATGTGTAGTACTAAGTGCAGGTTACTACGTGTACCAGACGGATAGGTTGCATGTGTAGTACTAAGTGCAGACTACTATGCGTACCTAATAGTTTCGATCACATTTGTGGTACTAAGTGCAGGCCACTTTGTGTAAGTGATGGTTTTGGTCACATGTGTAGTACTAAGTGATCATGTAACGACTAAGTGTAATTGAATATGACTATGTGATGGATAAGTGCAAGTATAAGTGTGAAAATTTATGAACAATGTGCTCGATATTTGAGCGAACTTTCAGTAAGATGAAATGGAGTAAGTGAAATTATGAAAGAGTAAATTTAGAAATAAAACAGTTTTGGACAGCAGCAGTTGAGTAATTTTGAAAAATCACCAAAAATGATAGAAATGGACTTAGTAGTTGTATGAGATATGAAATTAAAGCTTATTGAGTATATTTTCATATGAATGAAACAAAGAAAGCAAAGAAATTCTTTATTTTGAGATATTTAGATTTTTGTGAGACTGGTTCAGAGTGATTTCGAGATCCCCTGTTCTGACTTGGAAAACTCATTAAAAATTGTAAAAAAATAATTTTGGGACATAATTTATATGGTTACATTCCTTAATGAGTATATTTTTAGAAGAAACAAACTATAACATAATTTGAATTCTGTTCAAACAGATAATTAAATTTTAGTGAAGAATGGTTGGAATTGTCGGACAGCCGAATAGGGAAGACTTTGAAGAATAAACTGTACTAATTGGCTAAATAAAAAAATTCAGAAAATTTTTTGGAAACAAGATAATTGAGTCTTGTTTCAGGGAAATTTACAAATCCTAATTTGGAGTTTCGTAGCTCCAGATAAAAATAATTTAGTGACTGTGACTCGCATAGACAGCTTGCTCCGAACTTGAATAAATAGTGAAATTGAATGTATATATGATTGTGTTATTTTGTAAACATATTAAATCCATTTCTTATTATTTAAATACTTACTTAATAAGCTTTGTAGCTTACTTTCCTTCGTTTCCCATATCTTATAGGGTTGTATGCTAACTCGAGTTGGAGATCGGCAGAGATGTAATCACACTATCAAGCTATCATCGTGGGGTAAAAGTGAATACAAACCTCTTAAGTTTATGGCAAGTATAGGGACTTAGTCATTTGTATATGTCATAATTGGTTTGGCCTAAAGTGTTGGCCTTTAATATTTAGCAGTTCATTTTGTATAATTTGGATGAAATTTTATGACTTAGTTTAATACGTTTACAAGTGTATGTGTTTTGGTAATGCCTCGTACCCTATTCCGATGTTGAATACAGGTAAGGGGTGTTACATTTAATGGTATTAGAACTATGGTTTAGTTGATTCTTAGACTAACATAGCGTATGTGAGTATAGCTATACATGCCATATTACTACTCATGATAGTGTGATATCTCCCTATCTGATGAAATTGTTTTGTTAAGACAGAGATGACTTCCAACCGAGCTATTTTTCGATAATGCTGATAATGATATTGAAATGATTGAGATATGCTTATGATGTGTCAAAATTTGGAAAGGTATGAATAGAAGTTCATGATATATATGTGTTCATGTACGAAATGAGATAACCACAAGTTGAGAAATGTGAAAAGTGGAATGAAATGAAAGTTTATATGGTGATAAGCCCGTCCATGTTTCTTTGGCATGCATATGATGTAATGTTCCCAAAATATTTGATTAAGTGAGTACGATAAGTAAAATTACTCAAATTGACAGAATGTGCGTGTAATATCCGGGATTTAAGGGTTATGCATTTTCACTTGAATGAATGTGATTGCATGCTTGAGTGTGTTTTGAATGTGCTTTGGGGCTTCAGGAAGCTTGGGTTGTAGGTAGAAGCCTTAGAAAATATCGATTTTAAGCCTAAAAAGGGGAACTAAGGGAGCTAGGCCTTAAGGAGTTTATTGTGTGGCTTAGGACACAAGAATTAAGTTGGTAAGGTGGCAAAGAGGCGCCACTTAGGGCCTTGTAAGGTGACGCCACAGGGAGTGTAAAGGGGCCTAGGTTCGAGCAGCAAGGGAAGCATTTTGGAGCTTTTATTTTTCAGCAAGGAGATGCAGTGATGGACGGCACAAGGACACTTCATGGATGAAGTGTAGATTGGGTCAAAAGCTTAAAGATTCGGCTAAGTAGGAGTGAAAAGGGGGATTGGGTGGAGAGAAGAAGAGTTGGCCGGCAGAAGGACATTGGAGAGGGGCTTATTCGGTCATGTATAGGGGAGTTAGTGCCGAAATTCTTTTCTTCTCTTTTGACCAAAACCGAAAGTGAAAGTGTGCATCTTCTCTTCTCCTTTTATTCTGCTAAAGCCTAAAATCTTCTTCTTCTTTTTCATTCTTGCGAAACTCCCTTCATCCCTTTTCTCTAAACCAAAGCCGAATACCATTTCTTTTTCTCCTATTCTCTCCTTTCACTTTGGCCGAATCTCCATAGTTTTTCCTAAAGCCATTGTTGAAATCTCTTAATCTCCTTTTCTTCTCAGTTTTTGGCCGAATATCAACCAAGCAGAGATCTCCTTTGCTTTCTTCTCTAATCGGTTTGGAATAGGTAAGTCTGTCATGACCGAATCTCCATTATTCTCCCTTATTTCTTCTCTGTCGACATGTGTAGGAAAAAAGCCAAATTTTGGCATTTGTCTTGGCTTTTAATCAACCATGCAATTGGTTTCTTTTAGGATCTCTGGGATTTTGAAGAAGTAGATCGGAATCATCTTTTCCCTAATCAATAGTTTTCGGTAAGTCAGTGGTAAGGTTTCGTACTGATTCAATTCGTCTTTTAGTTATCTGAAAAGCTGAAAGCTAACCGTTTGAGTATATTAGTGTTTGGCCGATTTCAAGGAAGGCTTATCACATAGTTTTGGGATTCGGTAATCGTGTTAGTAACCAGGTGTGTAACCCACCCTAAATTCCCGTTTAATAATAATAATGAATATGTATATGTTAATAAGGCAATAAATGAATACGGCTAAGGGTACCATTCAATGGTGCAGTGTAATTAGGTATGTACCCCATATTGCTCGTTAATAATGTTTATGAACATTGCTATGAAAATATGAGAAAGTTTGTTATGGCCATGGGGTAGGGTAAATTGCATGATATCTGTATGACTTGTATGTTGCATGGGCATATGGGTGATAATGATAAAGGGGAAGTGTTCTAGTAGTTTTTACCACATTATCTGGTGACCTATGTCACATAATATGAATCCGATGACTCATCACGTTATCGGTGGCTATACCACAATTATAAGGGCGATGAGCGATTGGTATGTGACGCCTTCGATGGTGTGTAGCGGATGGAGGGTCGATTTAGTAATCCCCATGGTGTGATTGGTAGGTACGGTGATGTGTAGAGGATGGATATCTAGGTGGGTTTGGGTTGCATCATTGCCTATGATTAATATATGTGATATAATTTATTTTATCGATTGGGAATCTATGATGGTCGTTTACATCGAGTCTGCATTGACTCACCCTTCGTGGGCTAACATTTTGTAGGTGATAATCAGTAAATGGACCGGGTTGGCAGGGACTTAGGGGTGGCCATGCTCAGCTCAGCATCTTCAGATTTTTCTTATTAAGTTTTATTTGATTTATTTTGGGTTATATTTTGATGTAATAAGGCAATTATCATTTAGCTGTTTTAAGTTTACATTTTCATTTTTATTATGATACAAACACACAAACAAACGATTAAACATTTTTCGTAAAACAACTTCAATTGTTTTGACACCCAAACACCTACGGTTTTCAAGTTAGTAAAAAAAAGCTCTAAAATTCGGCAATTCTATTAACTTGTAACTTTTGAAACATGATAATATCATTTCAATACAAACTTCAAAAACAACACGATTTTCAAATTGATCATAACTCAAACCGATTTTTCTTCAAAACCACCAGTTTTCCAACATGACAAAACGAGGATTTGCTACGTTTTACTCAAGGAGCATGCCAGATCCGGTCAGGGCTTGTGGGATGGGTTTGGGGTGTTTCAATTTGGTATCAAAGCCCGGTTCAAAACTCGGCCTTGAGGGCTTTTTGGGCCCAAAACATTTTTCTTATTTTGAACTTGAGTTTACTAAAGGATGAGCAGGGTTTCTGGCATGGCACCTGAGTCTCCGGCCCGAAGTCCACCAGGTAAGTACCCCTAACCATTGTGTGATTTGTATGTGGGTATTATGGGGACGTAGATTAGTAGATTAGGAGCTAATGAACCCTAGGATTAGCTTACTCCAACACAGAATTACATAAAATTTAAAGTCTAATCAAACAAACCTGTGAGTGAGTCGCCGAGTTAAGGGTGTGGCAACCATTGTGCGCATGTCTAGGATTGGATTCAAGGGGAGCTTGGTATTTAAGCAGTCCTAGTGACTCACCTCCTCTTTGCTCGAATCCTACCTGGTGCGTAGTGACGGTTCACCCTAACCAAGAGGACTTATTCACAGGCTAAATCCAATAATTAAAACCCGAAAGGGACTAGCTACACTGTTTTATAAAAACCTTAGTTTTAAAATCACCGAATTACCCCTTTGATTCGTAAAAACTATTTTAGATTAAAAATTTTTGAAATACCATTGGTTTGTAAAAAAATTAAAATATCCTCAGTTTATAAAATTACCGTACTACCCTCAATTCCTTTTTATCAAAATATTCCTATTTTGCAAAAATACTAAAAACCCCTATTTTGTAAAATTTCAAGATACCCTGATTTGGAAAATTACCGAAATACCCCAAATTTCCAAAATTACCGAAATACCTCAAATTTCTAAAATTACCGAAATACCCCCAGATTTCTAAAATTATCAAAGTACCCCGGATTACAAAATTACCAGAACACCCTTATTTCACAAAATCACCAAGGACCCTATTTTGAAAAATTACAAAAATATCCCTGGGTAGTGGAAAACAACAGCAAAGACAACCACAACACTTTTCTGTAATGAACGCGAGTTCATGAATGTTGATGATTGAATGAATGAACTTGAGACTGTAGTGTGTGCATGGACTCGAAAGAACTACTTTTTAGAACTATTAATCATAAGACTGTTCGTGATAAATTAGTGGAAAGAAATAATGATTCATAAAATTCTTAGCTAGATAAACACAACTCAGAAGAATGAGTTCTAAGGACGTAGTCGTAATGTGCGAGGGCGTGGTAGAGGCAAAATGACCGTATCGGAACCCGTTAGGTCTGATCAAGGGTCCGAGAATGAGATGCCACCACCGCCAGCTGCTGGTGCTAAATATCAAGATCAGACGGGGGGTGATGCAGTATCACAGGCGATGCTGCGAGTTCTTGAGAGAGTGGCTGGAGTAGGTGGAGGTATGGGAGCTCAGAAATCTATACTCGAGCGACTCTGAGCCAATGGAGCGGAGGTATTCCGTGGTGTATCTAGTGTGGCGCCCAGTACGGCTGAGTATTGGTTGGAGGCTTTATGATGCAATTTAACCAATATGTACTTAGTGGATGGTGGATGGACATTTTAACCAACTAAAATGTAACATAATATGTTTTTATTAAAGGCTAACATGGTAATTGGATTAATAATAATAGATTAGTAAAACAAATCATGAAAGAAGATGAGTATTCATCTTATTACTCATCGAAAATAGAAATGAAAGGAGGACTAGGAAGCTTTGAAGTTTCTGCAAGCTTAGGCACAAATTGGTATATGATTTTAGCTAGATTTTTGATAATTTCTACGTTTTCGTAATCATTGCTTCGTGCTCTAGCTAGCCCATATTGTAATTTTGTGATTTGATGGTGTTTTTGTAATGAGTCATCGATGAATGTTTGAGCTATGTGCTTGTTGATATTGAAATATGAAAACTTAGTGTTGGATTATCATAGTTTGTATTGGGATTTTTGATGAAATTGAGTATTTTGGGCTAAATAGTGAAAAGTGTAAATTGAGGGACTAAAATGTGAAATAAATGAAATGTGTCGACTCCTATGAGACTAAGGAGAATTTGGCCTAAGCATAGTGTAATGAAATTTTGAGTATTTGATGATTTTGTGAAATAGGGACTAAAGTGTCAAAATGTGAAAATATGAGGGCTATTTTGTAAAATGCCCTAAATACGTGTGTTTGGATTAAAATGATTGAATTGATGATTGAATGGATTGAATTTGAATGTGTATAGACCAAGAGAGGAGAGGTTCGGATCAAGATCGAAGCAAAGATAAAGTGCTCGATTAATTGACCGTATCGATAGTTCGACGTCCGAGGTAAGTTCGGATATAATACTAGTTGTAAACTTTATCTATGTGATATAAATTGAATGGATGTATATGTATCTATAAGATTTGAAATGCTATGTGCTGAATTGAGATAAAGGGGCACTAAGTGTGCGAAATTTAAAACGAGAAAAAAATGATTGACAACGTATGCGTGAAAGATAGAAGCTTGACTTATCGACTTAGCATCGTGTGTGCGATACCGATATAAGTTCGGTTTAGTGTATTGGAACTAAGTGTGCAGTGATGATTATGTTTTAGTTATGAAATTGGCACTAAGTGTGCGCATTTGGGAGGGTAACCGAGATGATTAGCACTTTGTGTGTGAAATAATAGAAGTTTTGGCTTTGTGATTGGTAATCGTGCGTGCGATATCGAATCGAGTTTGGTTTTGTATTAAGGCAATCGAGTGTATGCGATTAAATGAAATGAATAGCTTGTGTGTGCAATGATCGACAACCGACTTATTGAATTGGCCTTGTGTAATGCGATATCGAGGCAAGTCGAATAAAAGAATAGACACTAAGTGTGCAATTATAATTAACGACTAGCACTTTGTGTGCGAAACAATAGAAACTACGGCTTTAATGAATAGCAACTGTGTGTGAAACGATAGAAGACTTGGTGTCGCTTGCGTTACCGATATAAGTTTTGTTTAACATATTGGCACTAAGTGTGCGTTGACAAATAGGCTTCGATTGTCAAATTGGCTAAGTGTGCAAATTCATTTGAGTAATAGCAGAGGTTGAAATAGAGGTAAAGTCGAGGAATTGAGTTGTATGAATGGTGAGTAACTACGTGTTGATCAAGGTATGCTTGAATCTATGTGGTTGATGATAGATTTAAGAGTTGAATGAATAGTTAATTGAGCATGTGGTTGAGAGTGATATTGTGCTTAGTTAAGGGAATAAGACCATAGCGAGTACGAGGTGAAATTCTTTAGGTTGAGCCGATATGCTCGAGGTATCGTGGCTACGGAGCATGAACGATGTGTCCGGTTTGAGGACGGACTGAGGGATAACCTAAGACTGCTGATAGCTCCACAGTAGGAGCGGGAGTTTACCGTGTTGGTGGAGAAGACTAAGGTCGCCGAAGGGGTTAAGGAATCTGTGAGACAGAATTCCAATAGGAATAGGCAGAAGAGAGGTTTTGGATCATCAGGGTCATCCGGAAATGTTCAAAAGAGATCTAGAATTGATGGGTCACGAGGTCAGCAGGTTGTTACGAGAGGACAGTATCGTACTTGTACTCAGTGTGGAAAGATGCACCTAGGAGAGTGTTGGAAGAAGACAGGAGGATGTTTTAAGTGTGGATCCAAGGATCACATGATTAGGGACTGTCCTATGAAAATAGACGGGAGCCGACCAATAAGTCAAGGTCTTAATCAGGCTAGAAGAGGTGGGATGCTGACCACCGCTGGGTCGTGGTCCGGTTAGGTGGGTAATGGCTCTAGAAGAGGTCGGGGAACACCAAGCGAGGTGTTGGTAACACAAAGGCAAGACAATCGGGTTTGGTGTATACAGTTCATCGGAGAGAGGATGGTGACGTATCGGACGTCATAACCGGTACGTTCCTTATAGCTGACAAGCCTTACTTTGCTTTAATTGGTGTTGGCTCGACCCACTCATATGTTGCATGTAGAGTAGTGAAACACTAGATGTAGCATCCGAACTGCCTATTAGGGAGATGATAGTAAGCCAAGTTAGGTCAAAGCAGTAGTGGTGAATAGGGTATTTTGAGTGTACCTCTAGAGATTCGTGGAGTGGTATTTCCTGCCAACTTGATGGAACTACCTTTCAGAGAATTTGATCTCATTCTAGGCATGGATTGGCTAGTGAAACATCGTGCTAAATTGGATTACGCAGCTAAGCGAATGGAGTTGAGGACTCCAGAGAATGAGGAGATAGTTATGATAGGAGAAAGAAGAAATTATTTGGCTAACGTAGTCTCCGCATTAAAGGCTGATAAGATGGTGCGAAAAAGGTGCAAGGCGTTTCTGGCCTTCGTTAGTGTTTTGGATGCCAAAGAAGAGGGAGTTAGTGGAGTTAGAACAGTAAGGGAATTCGCGGATGTCTTTAGGAGCTGCTGAGTTAGCCTTGACGAGGAGGTGGAGTTCGTAATTGATTTATCGCCGGCATGACTCTTGTGTCAATTGCTCCATGCCCAATGGTAGATGGTGAACTCAGTGCTAAGCTGCTACAAGTACAAAATGGGGAATTGGAAGACTATGGTGTGAACGGTGATGGAATGCTGTGTTTTTGGGGCAAGGTTTGTATGCCAAAGGATGAGAAGTTAAGGCAAAAAATTCTTCAGGAATCGCATAGTAGCCCTTATGCTATGCATCTTAGAGGAAGTAAGTTATACAGGGATCTACAGGATCAGTTTTGGTGGCCTGGTCTTAAGTGAGAAGTTACGAAATTTGTAGGGAAGTGCTTAACGTGTCAGCAAGTCAAGGCTGAACAGCAAGTACCATCAGGATTGCTTCAACCGATAAAGATTCCACAATGGAAGTGGGAGAGAATTACCATGGACTTCGTTAGTGGGCTTTCTCTTACGTCTACTAAGAAGGACTTCGTATGGGTGATAGTAGATCGCTTGACTAAGTCGGCACATTTCATACCGGTCTTGGGTTGACTATTCCTTGCGAGAGATTGGCAAAGTTGTATGTAGTAGAAATCGTGAGGTCGCATTTGAGTGCCGGTTGTCGATTATCTCGGATAGGGATCCGAGGTTTACGTCTCGCTTTTGGAAAGCATTACATCAAGCATTGGGAACCGTGTTGGACTTGAAGACGGCATTTCATCCCAGATGGGACTACCAACTGAACGGGTAATTCAAGTGCTAGAGGATATGTTGAGAGGTTGCATGATAGACTTCAGAGGAAGTCGGGAGGAGTTCTTGCCTTTAGCGAATTTGCGTACAATAATGACTATCAAGCAAGTATTCGGATGGCAGTGTTTAAACGTCAGATGGAAGGAGGTGTCGCACTCCTACGTGTTGGGATGTAATTGGGGAACGCCAAGTTTTAGGCCCAGAGATAGTGGCAGAATCGGAAGACAAGGTTAAGGTAATTCGGGCACGGTTGAAGGAGGCATCTGACAGGCAAAAGTCATACGCAGATCTTAAGCGGAAGGAGATAGAGTTTGCTATGGGGGATCAGGTGTTTCTTAAAGTTTCACCGTGGAAAAAGGTGATGAGATTTGGCCGCAAGGGAAAGTTAAGTCCTAGGTTTATAAGACCTTATCGGGTTTTGAAGTGGGTTAGACTAGTGGCGTACCAGTTGGAGTTGCCTTTGGAATTGAAGCAGATACACAATGTGTTTCACGTTTCGATGCTACGTCGTTACCGATCGGATCCATCTTATGTAATACCGGTTGAGGAGGTGGAGCTGAGATCAGATCTGTCTTATGAGGAAGAGCCGATTCAAATTCTGGAACGGGATGTGAAGGTGCTACAGAGGAAATCAATTCCTCTAGTCAAAGTGTTATGGCGTAACCATGGATCGGAAGAAGCTTCATGGGAGCCGGAGGAAGCAATGCGATAGTAATACACTCAATTATTTTAGTCAGGTAATTTCGAGGTCAAAATTATTTTAAGGGGGTAGAACTGTAATATCCGGGATTTAGGGGTTATGCATTTTCACTTGAATGAATGTGATTGCATGCTTGAGTGTGTTTTGAATGTGTTTTTGGGCTTCAAGAACCTTGGGTTGTAGGTAGAAGCCTTAGAAAAATATCTGATTTTTATGCCTAAAAAGGGGAACTAAGGGAGCTAGGCCTTAAGGAGTTTATTGTGTGGCTTAGGACACAAGAATTAAGTTGATAAGGTGGCAAAGAGGCGCCACTTAGGGCCTTGTAAGGTGACGCCACAGAGAGTGTAAAGGGGCCTAGGTTCGAGCAGCAAGGGAAGCATGTTGGAGCTTTTATTTTTCAGCAAGGAGATGCGATGGATGGAAGACAAGGACACTTCATGGATGAAGTGTAGATTGGGTCAAAAGCTTAAAGATTCGGCTAAATAGGAGTGAAAAGGGGGATTGGGTGGGGAGAAGAAGAGTTGACCGGCAGAAGGACATTGGAGAGGGGGTTATTCGGTCATGTATAGGGGAGTTAGTGCCGAAATTCTTTTCTTCTCTTTTGACCAAAACCGAAAGTGAAAGTGTGCATCTTCTCTTCTCCTTTTATTCTGCTAAAGCCTAAAATCTTCTTCTTCTTTTTCATTCTTGCCGAAACTCCCTTCATCCCTTTTCTCTAAACCAAAGCCGAATACCATTTATGTTTCTCCTATTCTCTCCTTTCACTTTGGCCGAATCTCTATAGTTTTTCCCAAAGCCATTGCCGAAATCTCTTAATCTCCATTTCTTCTCAGTTTTTGGCCGAATATCAACCAAACAGAGATCTCCTTTACTTTCTTCTCTAATCGGTTTGGAATAGGTAAGTCTGTCACGACCGAATCTCCATTATTCTCCCTTATTTCTTCGTTGTCGACATGTGTTGGACAAAAGCTGAATTTCGGCATTTGTCCTGACTTTTAATCAACCATGCAATTGGTTTCTTTTAGGATCTCTGGGATTTTTAAAGCAGTAGATCGAAATCATCTTTTCCCTAATCAATAGTTTTCGGTAAGTCAGTGGTAAGGTTTCGTACTGATTCAATTCATCTCTTAGTTATCTGAAAAGATGAAAGCTAACCGTTTGAGTATATTAGTGTTTGGCCAATTTCAAGGAAGGCTTATCACATAGTTTTGGGATTCAGTAATCGTGTTAGTAACCAGGTGTGTAACCCACCCTAAATTCCTGTTTAATAATAATAATGAATATGTATATGTTAATAAGGCAATAAATGAATACGACTAAGGGTACCATTCAATGGTGCAGTGTAATCAGGTATGTACCCCATATTGCTCGTTAATAATGTTTTTGAACATTGCTATGAAAATATGAGAAAGTTTGTTATGGCCATGGGGTTAGGTAGATTGCATGATATCTCTATGACTTGTTTGTTGCATGGGCATATGGGTGGTAATGATAAAGGGAAGTGTTCGGTGGTTTTACCACATTATCCGTGACCTATGTCACATAATATGAATGATGACTCATCACGTTATCGGTGGCTATGCCACAATTATAAAGGCGATGAGCGGTTGACCGCAAAGGATCGCCTTCGATGGTGTGTAGTAGATGGAGGGTCGATTTAGTAATCCCACAAAGGTGATTGGTAGGTACGGTGATGTGTAGAGGATGGGTATCTAGGTGGGTTTGGGTTGCATCATTGCGTATGATTAATATATGTGATAGAATATGTTTTATCGATTGGGAATCTATGATGGCTGTTACACACTGAGTTTGTTGACTCACCCTTCGTGGGCTAACATTTTGCAGGTGATAATCAATAAATGGGCCGAGTCGGCAGGGACTTAAGGGTGGCCATGCTCATTTCAAAGATTTTCGGATTTTTCTTATTAAGTTTTATTTGATTTATTTTGGGTTATATTTTGATGTAATAAGGCCATTATCATTTAGCTGTTTTAAGTTTACGTTTTAATTTTTATTATGATACGAACACACAAGCAAACGATTAAACATTTTTCGTAAAACAACTTTAATTGTTTTGACACCCAAACACCTACGGTTTTCAAGTTAATAATAAAAAACTCTAAAATTTGGCAATTCTATTAACTTGTAACTTTTGAAACATGATAATATCATTTCAATACAAACTTCAAAATCAACACGGTTTTCAAATTGATCATAACTCAAACTGATTTTTCTTCAAAATCACTAGTTTTCCAACATAACAATACAAGGATATGCTACGTTTTACTCAAGGAGCATGCCAGATCTGGTCAGGGCTTGTGGGCCGAGTTTGGGGTGTTTCAGTGTGTTTATGTACACATTTTTGAATAAGATAACCAAAAAAGTTTGCGTGACATGACTATGAATGTTAATTAGCTTGAAGTGAATTATGTAATTGTGATTATATGATGTTGGTGATGAATACAAAGTCATATGTATGTATTTATGAGAGTTAAGTCAGAAGGTTTACGACCTCGCCCCCTTACCAGTGTTGTTTTATAACGAAAATTCACGAGAACCATGTGGAATAAGTCCATAAATGTGAAACTAAAGAGTTTAGTGGTGAAATACTTAGTAATGCATATAGAGATAAGAATAGTTTGAAGCGGAAACAATTACGGAAGGATATCGAATGTTTTAAAGATTATATAGATTATGCAATGTCACGGATAAAGGAGAAGTTAGTCTCGGCTAATCAATTATTAGATATGATGTCTAAAGTATGTGTTTGCTTAAATTTTTCGAATTGATTTTTGTTAGTGAGTGGAATAATACGGGTTCATGATGATGTAATTAGTCAAAAAATGATATTTGAGTAGTAAAGATGTCGTGTGTGTGATGGGGCCCAATTGAAATGAATATGATGATCTTTTTCATGCATTCTATATATTCTTTTATCCTCGAGAGATATGTGTGATTGTTCAATTTCGATGGAGTTTCTACGAGGGAGAAGCTATCTATGATGTTAGACGAATGCCCCTGTTGGTGCAGTCGGTTTATGATTGGTATTTCTTTATCTCTTCTAATTCTATTTAAATATGTTTGAATGAAGTCGATGGTAAAAATTAATGTGGGATTATTATTATGTTTCTCTGATTATGGTTTTTTTATATATACGGAAATTATATTCTAGAAAGCATAATACGAGATATGCCTATTGGATTATTCTAACCGGATGATGGTATTATAAGTTAAAGTTGTTCTGATTGGAGAAGTTTTCACATTTGTGAAAGTTTGAATGGTCTTGGCATACTAACAAAGTTAAAGCAATTGAAGGTATTATTAACCGAATCTCTAGTTTTAAGTTCAGTTGAAAATTAAGAGAAAGATACTAAACCACTCTTCTGGTAAGATTTTCGAGGACGAAAATCCTAAAAAGGGGGGCAGAAATGTAACATCCCGAATTAGGGCCTAGTCGGAACAGTGGTTTCAGGATCTCAAATTCAATGTAATAAAATTTGTTTTTATTATATTTTTATGGTCTACAATTTCACGAAACAATTTCACGAAACAATTTCGTGAAAATTTCGTTTGAAAATTTTGATGTTTGGCCACTCAATTTAGTCAAAAGGACTAAATTGTAAAAAGTGCAAAACTTGAGTTCTAGAAGTTAGAGGTGTCAAATTGCTATGAAATTTTAAAGTAGAGGTTCTTAAATGGTAATTAATCCATTGGTTAAATTTTTGGACAAAAATGGATATGGTATATGTTAGATAAGATATTTTTTTAAGGGCATTTTGGTCCATTTGTAAATTAAATGAATTAAAAATAAAATTAAAAGGCCAAATTTGTCCATCTTCTCCATATGGACGAAATTTACCAAGAGAAGACATGGATAGGGTTTTCTCAACTTTCCAAACTCATGGTAAGTCTGTTCTAGCCCCGTTTTTCAAGTTATTTACGGTTTTGGAGTCCCGACAGTTTGATTTAGCTTATGCTAACAATAATTCATTCTAGGGTTCATCTTTTGAAAATTACCCATGGGTGAAAAGTTTTTATTTTGATGTTTTATGTTATAATGTGAAGCTTTAAATTATGTTAAATAACTTTGACTAAGCGATTTTATGTGAAACGAGTAAAACGACATAATCGGTAAAAATACCTAATGTTCAAAAGTGTATGTTAGAGTAAGAATTTGATGTTTCCATAGAAGGGAAAAATGATCAGCATGTTATAAAACATAAGAATAAGGGTTGAAGTTTAATTTTCGAATATTGGGGCAAAAGTGTAAATATGTAAAAGTTTAAGGGAAAAATTATAATTTTGAAAAAGTTGAGTTAAGGATTGTTTTGAATAGTAAATTAATTAAATAAGTGAAATATGTTGTTATAGATCAAGGAAAATGAGGTTTGGAACTAGAACGAGAAATTGATGAATAAGTCATTTTCACCGATTTTGCTTTCGATGTAAGTTTGTATGTAAATAATACACTATTTTTATTTATGTTTTAAAATTTTGGTTATATTATATGAGATATAGTTGAATATGGATTAATTACTTGATGCAAATTATGAATTGTGATTGATTATGGATGAATTGGAAAAATGTTGAAAAGTGAGAATTCCCGGTTGAACCTTCGGAATAGAAAAGATACGAATGAGGTAGCTAGGTCACATTTGTGGTACTAAGTGTAGGCCACTATGTGTACAAGAGAGCTACGATATGGTTTTAGGTCACGTGTGTAGTACTAAATGCTGGCAACTACGTGTACCAGACGGATAGGTCGCATGCGTAGTACTAAGTGTAGACTACTATGCGTACCTGTAACAGCCCAGTTTAGACCCTAGTCGGTACAGTGATTTGAGACCACGAATCCGAGGTCGTAAAAATATTTTAATGATATTTTCTGTGTGAATGATATGTGACATAGTCTGCGTGAAAATTCTGTGTGATGATTTGATCATTTTAATGCCGAATTAAGAGAAGGGACTTAATCGCACAAAGAGTAAAAGCTATGTGCTGATTTATAAGTATCTAAGTGTTGTTGTCTTTCAAATATGGAGGCTTTATGATGCAATTTAACCAATATGTACTTAGTGGATGGTGGATGGACATTTTAACCAACTAAAATGTAACATAATATGTTTTTATTAAAGGCTAACATGGTAATTGGATTAATAATAATAGATTAGTAAAACAAATCATGAAAGAAGATGAGTATTCATCTTATTACTCATCGAAAATAGAAATGAAAGGAGGACTAGGAAGCTTTGAAGTTTCGGCAAGCTTAGGCACAAATTGGTATATGATTTTAGCTAGATTTTTGATAATTTCTACGTTTTCGTAATCATTGCTTCGTGCTCTAGCTAGCCCATGTTGTAATTTTGTGATTTGATGGTGTTTTTGTGATGAGTCATCGATGAATGTTTGAGCTATGTGCTTGTTGATATTGAAATATGAAAACTTAGTGTTGGATTATCATAGTTTGTATTGGGATTTTTGATGAAATTGAGTATTTTGGGCTAAATAGTGAAAAGTGTAAATTGAGGGACTAAAATGTGAAATAAATGAAATGTGTCGACTCCTATGAGACTAAGGAGAATTCGGCCTAAGCATAGTGTAATGAAATTTTGAGTATTTGATGATTTGTGAAATAGGGACTAAAGTGTCAAAATGTGAAAATATGAGGGCTATTTTGTAAAATGCCCTAAATACGTGTGTTTGGATTAAAATGATTGAATTGATGATTGAATGGATTGAATTTGAATGTGTATAGACCAAGAGAGGAGAGGTTCGGATCAAGATCGAAGCAAAGATAAAGTGCTCGATTAATTGGTATGATCGATAGTTCGACGTCCGAGGTAAGTTCGGATATAATACTAGTTGTAAACTTTATCTATGTGATATAAATTGAATGGATGTATATGTATCTATAAGATTTGAAATGCTATGTGCTGAATTGAGATAAAGGGGCGCTAAGTGTGCGAAATTTAAAACGAGAAAAAAAATGATTGACACTGTGTGTGTGAAAAGATAGAAGCTTCGACTTATCGACTTAGCACTATGTGTGCGATACCGATATAAGTTCGGTTTAGTGTATTGGAACTAAGTGTGCGGTGATGATTATGTTTTAGTTATGAAATTGGCACTAAGTGTGCGCATTTGGGAGGGTAACCGAGATGATTAGCACTTTGTGTGTGAAATAATAGAAGTTTTGGCTTTGTGATTGGCACTGTGTGTGCGATATCGAATCGAGTTTGGTTTTGTATTAAGGCACTGAGTGTACGATTAAATGAAATGAATAGCACTGTGTGTGCAATGATACGACAGCTTCGACTTATTGAATTGGCACTGTGTGTGCGATATCGAGGCAAGTCGAATAAAAGAATAGACACTAAGTGTGCAATTATAATTAACGACTAGCACTTTGTGTGCGAAACAATAGAAGCTACGGCTTTAATGAATAGCACTGTGTGTGTGAAACGATAGAAGACTTGGCTGTGCGTTACCGATATAAGTTTTGTTTAACATATTGGCACTAAGTGTGCGTTGACAAATAGGCTTCGATTGTCAAATTGGCTAAGTGTGCAAATTCATTTGAGTAATAGCAGAGGTTGAAATAGAGGTAAAGTTGAGGAATTGAGTTGTATGAATGGTGAGTAACTACGTGTTGATCAAGGTATGCTTGAATCTATGTGGTTGATGATAGATTTAAGAGTTGAATGAATAGTTAATTGAGCATGTGTTTGAGAGTGATATTGTGCTTAGTTGTGTCATTATCTATGTGGTGGTTGGATAGTATGATTAGTGATTAACTAAGTGTTGGCAAAGTAAGTATGATACCTATGTGATTGGTGAAATTTGAAGTGAAAGAATGGAATGCTATGTGAGTATTGAATAAAGTTGAACTTGTGTACCATTGATAAAATATCTATGTGATGGTTAAATGTGTATATTGACTTGGTTCATTGAGTTAATTATTTTATAATTTGAACTTACTAAGCTTTGGAAAGCTTACTGTGTGATTTATTTCTCTGCTTTGCAGGGTCAGTAAAACTAGCCTGGATCTGGGATCGTCAGCTTCTCAATCACACTATCGGCATTCTATTTTTGTACTTTTGGAAAGATGTATATAGCTAGAATATGGCATGTATAGGCTAGTTAATTGAATCAAGTTTGAGATTTGTAAGTAGCCATGAGATGTGGCTAGATATATGATAGGTTTGGCATGAATGAATGTGGTATATATATGATACATCTTTTGGCATGATTTGTGAATTGGGATATTTGCTATTAAATGGTAACTTTGTGTTGATAAATGCTAGTAAGGGTAGAGATTGGGAATGAATTATGCTTGTGATAGAATAGGTATTGGTATTGAATTGGGTATAATTAGAGTTGATATTGATTGCATGTTTTGAATTGCTAAATTGGTATGCTTTTAGATGGAAATATGTGCATGAGATGTTTCGTTGATTGACTTGTAGGTTTGACCCTAAGTGGGTGGCATGTTGGCCTTGCAAAAATGGCCTATAATGCCACACGGTTGGGGCACACGGGCGTGCCTAAGACCGTGGGGTAAATTGGCAGAATGTGGCTTAAACTGTACATGGCCATGGCACGGGCGTGCGTACAGGTCGTGCGAGAAATGGCAGTATAAGACCTTATAGGACACGGCCTTAGCACACAGGCGTGCTTGTTAGTCGTGTTGATTTTGGCAGTATGTAACCACAGAGAGGTCACACAGGTGTGTCATGTAGCCGTAGGAGAGGCACGGCCTACCCCCACGGGCGTGTCTCCCCTGTATTCTAGAAAAGTTTTAATTTTTCATAAAATTTTATATGTGTTTCAGTTTAGCCCCGACTCAGTTTATAAGAATGCTTGGGGTCTTGATGACTCGTTTAAGGGACACTATGATTGTATATGAATGTGTTGGATGATGTTTGACTTTGTGTTCACATTTAGAGGTTAAATGTTCTGATTGATTGGTAATACCCCTTAACCCTATTCCAGCGACGGTTTCGGGTTAGGGGTGTTACAGTACCCAATAGTTTTGATCACATGTGTGGTACTAAGTACAGGCCACTATGTGTAAGTGATGGTTTTAGTCACATATGTAGTACTAAGTGCAGGCTACTATGTGTACCATATAGCTTCGACTACAAGGGTGGTACTATGTACAAGCTACCGTGTATGTAATATCCGGGATTTAAGGGTTATGCATTTTTACTTAATGTATGTAATTGCATGCTTGAGTATGATTTGAATGTGATTTGGGGGCTTCAAGAACCTTGGGATGTAGGTAGGAGCCTTAGAAGTTATTGGATTTTTAAGCCCAAAAAAGGGAACCAAGGGAGCTAGGCCTTAAGAAGATTATTGTGTGGTTTAGGACACAAATAACCCAGTGGTAAGGTGGCAAGGAGGCGCCACTTAGGGCCTTGTAAGGTAACACCACAGGGAGTGAGAAGGGCCTAGGTTCGAGCAGCAAGGGAAGCATTTTGGAGTTTTATTTTTCAGCAAGGAAGGGTAGTGGTGGACGGCACAAGGACTCTGATGGAGGAGGTATAGATTGGGTCTGACAGCTTAGAGATTCGGCTAAGGTAGAGTGAAAAGGGGGATTGAGTGGAGAGAAGGAGAGTTGGCCAGTCAAGGGACTTTTAGGATGACAAATTCGGTCACCTAGTAGCCAAAATCCCCTAAGCTGAATTTGTGTCACCATCACTTTCTTTATTCTTTTCTTTCTCTCAATTCTTTCTTCTTCTTTCTCACTTTATCTGAATCATAACTGAGCCTCCATATCATTCTTTTTCTTCTTCTCACAATCATAAAAAGCCGAATACCATTCATCCTTCTCCTATTCCCTCATTTCACTATTGGCCGAACCTCCATTGTTTTCCTAAAGCCATTGCCAAAATCTTTCAACCTCATCCCTTCTCAGTTTTTGGCCGAATAGCAACCAAGTAGAGATCTCCCTTGATCTCTTCTCAAATCGGTTTGGGGATAGGTAAGTCTGAATCTCCACCATTCTTCCTTATTTCCTCTCTGTCGACATGTGTAGAACAAAAGCTAAATTTCAGCATTTGTCTTGACTTTTAATCAACCATGCAATCGGTTTTCTTTTAGGATTTTGGGATTTTGAAGCAGTAGATCGGGATCATCTTTTCCTTGTCAATAGTTTCGGTAAGTCAGTGGTAAGGTTTCATACTGATTCAATTCATCTCTCAGTTATCTGAAAAGCCGAAAGCTAACCATTTGAATATACTAGTGCTTAGTTGATTTCAACAAAGGCTTATCACATAGTTTCGGGATTTGGGTGGTAACCAAGTCGGCAGCAAGATAAGGATTTTGGTCGCGTTAACCTTTCGAGATTTGCTGTGTAGCCAAATGGCTCTTTGCTAATATGCTTACTGTTGGCCGAATGTAGGAAAAAGGGATCTAAAGCATTAGATCGAGATTTTCAGGATTTGGTAATCGCGTTAGAAATTAGGTGTGTAACCCTACAGTGAGTTCCCGATAGTTTAATAATAATTATGTTAACCATGTGTTAGTGAAGTGACAAATAAACATGGCTAAGGGTACTATTTAATGGTACAGTGTATTCAGGCATGTTACCCCTTAACACTCGTAAATAATGTTTAATAACATTGATGTGAAAATATGTGGTATTGCGTTGGATTTTGGGGGTAAGGTAAATTGCATGATAAATAGCATGTTTTGTATGTTGCATGGGCATATGGGTGATTATGTTAAAGGGAAGTGATCCGTGGTTTTACCACATTATCGGTGACTATGTCACATATTATGAATCTGGTGACTCTGTCACATTATCTCGTGGCTATGCCACAATTATAAGGGTGATGTGCGATTGATTGCAACGCCTTCGATGGTGTGTAGCGGATGGAGGGTCGATTTAGTAATCCCCACGATGTGATTGGTAGGTACGGGTGATGTGTAGAGGATGGATATCTAGGTGGGTTTGGGTTGCATTATTGTTTATACTGGCTCGTATGTGATATGATATGTTATGATTGTTTGAGTCTGTGATGGTTGTTACACTCGAGTCTATTGACTCACCCTTCATGGGCTAACTTTTGCAGATGGCTTTTCGATAAATAGGCGGGTTGGCGGGAACTTAGTGGTGGCCATGCACACTTCGATTTTATTTCGATTTCCTTATTAAGTTTATTTTGATTTATTTTGGGTTATATTTTGATGTATTAAGGCCATTACCACTTAACTGTTTTATTTATGCATTTTAAATTTTTATTATGATACGAACAACATCGAACAAGACGATTAAACATTTTTCGTAAAACAACATCAATTGTTTTAAAACCCAAACACCTACAGTTTTCAAGTTAATAAAAATAAACTCTAAAATCTGGCATTTCTTTAACTTGTAACTTTTGAAATATGAAGATATCGTTTTAGCACAAATTTAAATTACAATACGGTTTTAACTTGAGAACAATCCAAACCTATTTTCTTCAAAATCCACAAGATTTTCAAAATGTCATACGGGACGTAACTACATTTTACTCAAGGAACATGCCGAGATCCATCAGGCTCGTGAAATTTGGGTTTGGGGTGTTTCAATTTTAGTATTAGAGTCAGGTTCAAAACTCACCTTGAGGGCTTTTGGGCCCAAAATGTTTTCTTATTTTAAAAGTTGGGTTTCACTAAAGAATGAGCGGGTTTTCGGCATGGCTTTGAGTCTCGGCCAAGTCCACGGTAAGTACCCCTAACCCTTGTGTGCTTTGTATGTGGAAATTATAGGGACGTAGATTAGTAGATTAGGAGTTATTGAACCTAGGATTAGCTTACTCCAACAAGTATTACATAAAATTTAAAGTCTAACCAAACAAACCTATGAGTGAGTTGTCGAGTTAAGGGTGTGGCAGCGTTGTGCGCATGTCTAGGATTGGATTAGGGGAGCTTGGTATTTAAGCGATCCTAGTGACTCACCTCCTCTCGCTCGAATCCTACAGTGCGAGTGTGGTTCACCCTAACCAAGAGGACTAAATCACAGGCTAAATTCAATAATTAAAACCCAAAAGGACCAATCCCTTATTTTGTACAATCCTAAAATCAAACCTTGGTTATAAAACTTCCAAAGTACCCTTGATTTAAAATGACCAAAATACCCACGATTTGCAAATTGACCAAATTACCCTAACTTGTAAAATTACTAAAATACCCACGATTGTGGAAAGTTGTCAAGTAACCCCAAATTGAAAATTTCCAAAATACCCTTATTTAGTAAAATCACTTGGAACCATATTTTACAAAATTACTGAAATGCCCCTAGTTTGTAAAATTACAAAAATACCCTCAGTCTATAAAATTACCATGTTACCCTCGAATCTTCGTATCAAAATATTCCTATTTTGCAAAAAAAAAAACCAAAAATCCCTATTTTACGAAATTTTCAAATACCCTAATTTGGAAAATTACCAAAATACCCCTAAAGGACAAATTACGAAAATACCCTTGGGTAGTGGAGAACAACAACAATGACAACCACAACACTTCTCTATAATGAACGTAAGTTCATGAATGGTGATGATCGAATGAATAAACTTGAGACTGTAGTGTGTGTATGAATTCGAAAGAACTATTTTTTAGAACTATTAATCATAAGACTGTTCTCGATAAATCAGTGGAGAGAAATAATGATTCATAAAATTCTTAACCAGATAAATGCAATTCAGAAGAATGAGTTCTAGAGGACGTGGTCGTAATGTGTGTGGCCGTGGTAGAGGCCGATTGACAGTGTCAGAACCCGTTAGGTCTAGTCAAGGGTCCGAGAATGAAATGCCACCACCACCAGCTGTTGGAGTTGAATATCAGGATCAGACGGGGATGATGCGATCATAGCGATCTGCGAGTTCTTGAGAGGGTGGCTAGAGTAGGTGGAGGTATGAGAGCTCAAAAATCTATACCCGAGTGACTCCGAGCCAATGGAGCTGAGTTTTTCCGTGGTATATCTGGTGTGGCACCCAATACGGTTGAGTATTGGTTGGAGGCGACGGAGCGAATTATGGATGATTTGGACTGTTGCTGAGGAGAAACTGAAAGGGGTAGTGTCGCTACTCTGTGATGAGTCATACCAATGGTGGCTCACGGCTCGGGATGGTGCTACAGCAGATGATCTCACTTGGCAGTACTTTAAGGCGGCGTATCAGAAGAAGTATATTGGGACTAGCTATGTTGATGCACAAAGGAAGGCATTTCTGAGGCTGGTCTAGGGGAATAAGTCTGTAGCGGAGTACGAGGCAAAATTCTTAAGGCTGAACCGATACGCTCGAGGCATCGTGGCTACGGAGCATGAACGATGTGTCCGGTTTGAGGACGGACTGAGGGATGACCTGAGATTGTTGATTGCTCCACAACAGAGCGGGAGTTTGCCATGTTGGTAGAAAAGGATAAGGTAGCTGAAGGAGTTAAGGAGTCTGTGAGATAGAACACGGACACGAATAGACAAAAGAGAGGTTTTGGATCATCAGGGTCATCTGGGAATGTCCAAAATAGACCTAGAACGGATGGGTCGCGAGGTCAGCAAGTTGTTACGGGAGGACAGTACTGTACTTGTGCTCAGTGTAGAAAGATACACTGGGAGAGTGTTGGAAGAAGACGAGAGGATGCTTCAAGTGTGGGTCCAAGGATCACATGATTAGGGACTTCCCTATGAAAACAGATGGGAGCCGACCAGTAAGCCAGGGTCTTAATCAGGCTGGAAAAGGTGGACAACAACCACCGCGGGGTCGTGGTCCAGCTGGCAGAGGTAATTGTTCTAGAAGAGGTCGAGAACACCGGGTAGAGGTGTTGGTAACACGGAGGCGAGGCAATTTGGGTCTAGTGTATCTGATCCATCGGAGGAGGATGGTGGCCTTTTGATGTCATAACGGTATGTTCCTTATCTTTGGATTACCCTTTATTGCGTTGATAGATATTGGGTCAACTCATTCATACATTGCTAGTAAGGTGTGCGGAACTCGCATGTGAACTCGAGACTGTACCTAGGAAGATGGTATATTTAGTCTGTAGGGCAATCAGTAGAATTAGATAAACTCTTTAGGGTAGTACCTTTAGAAGTTCAGGGGGCACAATTTCCAGCTGACTTAATGGAGTTGCCATTTGAGGAATTTGATCTAATCTTAGGCATGGACTGGTTAGTGAAGTACCATGAGACTGTGGATTGTGCTGCTAAGCGCATGTCGTTAAGAACTCCTGACGACAAGGAGATTGTGGTGATGGGCGAGAGACAAAATTGCTTGTCGAATGTGGTATCTACCCTTAAGGCAGAGAAGATGGTGAGAAAAGGGTGTATAGCTTTTCTGGCGTTGATCAGTGCCTGGAGGCTAAGGAAGCAGCTGTAAGAGGAGTTAGAACAGTAAGGGAATTTGTAGATGTCTTTTTGGAGGAGCTGCTTGGGTTACCCCCGGATAGGGAGGTGGAGTTCGAAATTGATTTACATCCGGGTACAGCTCCTGTGTCAATTACTCCATACCGAATGGCACCAAAGGAGTTAGTAGAGCTTAAAACCTAGATCCAAGAGTTACTTGATCATGGGTCTATTCGACCTAGTGTGTCTCCATGGGGAGCATAGGTCCTATTTGTGAAGAAGGACGGGACTATACGCATGTGCATAGACTACCGCAGTTGAATAAGCTGACCATCAAGAACAAGTATCCATTGCCGAGGATAGACAACTTGTTCGATCAGCTTAAGGGGGCCGCAGTATTTTCGAAGATAGATCTAAGGTCAGGATATCATCAGTTTAAGGTGAAGGAGGCAGATATCCATAAGACCGCTTTCTGGACAAGATATGGGCATTATGAGTTCTTGGTAATGCCGTTCGGATTGACAAATGCCCCAGCTACGTTCATGGACATGATGAACCGGGTTTTCCAACCCTACCTGGACCAGTTCGTTGTTGTGTTCATAGACAATATCTTAGTGTATTCCAGGTTTGAGGAAGAACATGATGAGCATCTCCGAGTTGTGCTGCAAGTATTAAAGGAAAAGAAGCTATATGCCAAGTTCAGCAAGTGTGAATTTTAGCTGAAGGAAGTTACGTTCTTAGGACATGTGGTGTCTGTTGAAGGAATAAGGGTGGATCCTCGGAAGATTGAGGCAGTATTGGATTGGAAACCACCTAAGTGCTGTGGTGGAAGTTCGTAGTTTCTTGGGACTAGCGGGCTACTATAGGAGATTTGTTGAGGATTCTCGTCAATAGCAAACACCTTTTGAAGTTGCTAAGGAAGGAGGTACCTTTCGTATGGGCGGATAAGCAGCAGGAAAGTTTTGAGAAGCTTAAGAAAGTTTTGTGAAGCTCGATTTTGATTTGCTTTGAGGCAGGGAAGGAATATGTGGTATATTGTGATGCTTCCCATACAGGATTGGGATGTGTTCTCATACAAGACGGGAAAGTGGTCGCTTATCGTCTCGACAATTAAGGCCTCATAAGGTTAACTATCTGACGCATGATCTGGAGTTGGCGGAGGTAGTATTCGCTCTAAAAGTGTGAAGGCACTACTTGTATGGAGAAAGGTCGGTGATCTACATGGACCACAAAAGTCTGAAGTATTTGCTGACTCAGAAGGAGCTGAATTTGAGACAGCGTAGATGGGTGGAGTTGTTGAAGGATTATGATTGCTCAATAGAGTATCATCCAGGCAAGGCGAATGTAGTGGCCGATGCCCTAAGTCGAAAAGTGGTGTCGGAGTTAAGGGCGATGTTTGCACATTTGAGCCTCTATGATGATGGAAGTTTGCTAGCGGAATTGCAAGTGAAGCTGACGTGGCTAAGTCAGGTTAGGGAGAAATAATTGGTAGACGATGAACTAAGTGCTAAGCTGCTACAAGTACAAAATGGGCAATTGGAAAAGTTTGGTGTAAACGGTGATGGAGTGCTGTGTTTTTGGGGCAAGGTCTGTGTGCCGAAGGACGAAGAGTTAAGGCAGAAAATTCTTCAGGAATCGCATAGTGGCCCTTATGCTATGCATCTGGAGGAAGTAAGTTATATAGGATTTCTGAGAATAGTTTTGGTGGCACGGTCTTAAGCGAGAAGTTCTGAGTTTGTAGGAAGTGCTTAACATGTCGCAAGTCAAGGCTAAACACCCGGCGTCGAGATTGCTTGGTAGATAAAGATTCCATAATGGAAGTGGGAGAGAATTACCATGGACTTCGTTAGTGGGCTTCCCTTATGCCTACTAAGAAGGACTTGGTATGGGTGATAGTAGATCGATTGACGAAGTCTGCACATTTCATACCAGTGCGGGTTGACTATTCTATACAAAAATTGGCAAAGTTGTATGTACATAGAAATCGTGAAGCTGTACGGAGTATCGGTGTCGATTATCTCGGATAGGGATCCGAGGTTTACATCTTGATTTTGGAAAGCATTACATCAAGCTTTGGGCACCAGATTGGACTTCAGTACGGCATTCCATCTGCAGTCGGACGGCCAATCTGAGCGGATAATTCAAGTGCTAAAGGATATGTTGAGAGGTTGCGTGATAGACTTTAGAGGGAGTTGGGAAGAGTTCTTGCCTTTAGCGGAATTTGCATACAATAACAACTATCAAGCAAGTATTTGGATGGCACCATACAAAGCGCTATATGGACGGAAGTATCTCACTCCTACATGTTGAACAAAATTGGGGGAACGCCAAGTTTTGGGTCCAAAAATGGTGGCAGAATCAGAAGAAAAGGTTAAGGTAATTTAGACTCGGTTGAAGGAGGCATTTGACCGAGCAAAAGTCATACGCAGATCTTAAGTGGAAGGAGATTGAGTTTGCTGTGGGAGATTATGTGTTTCTCAAAGTTTTACCGTGGAAGAAGGTGATGAGATTTGGTCGCAAGGGAAAGTTAAGTCCTAGGTTTATAGGACCTTATCGGATTCTGAAGCGGGTTGGACCAGTAGTGTATCAATTAGAATTACCTTCAGAGTTGAAGCAGATGCACAATGTGTTTCACGTTTCGATGCTACGTTATTATTGATCGGATCCATCTTATATAATACCGGTTGAGGAGGTGGAGCTGAGGCCAGATCTGTCCTATGAGGAGAAGTCGATTCAGATTCTAGAACGAGATATGAAGGTGCTTCGGAGGAAATCAATTCCTTTAGTCAAACTGTTATGGCGTAACCATAGATCGGAGAAAGGTTTGTGGGAGCCAGAGGAAACAATGCGACAGCCATACCCTCACTTATTTTAGCCAGGTAATTTCGAAGTCAAAATTATTTTAAGGGGGTTAAACTGTAATATCCGGGATTTAGGGGTTATGCATTTTTACTTAATGTATGTAATTGCATGCTTGAGTATGATTTGAATGTGATTTGGGGGCTTCAAGAACCTTGGGATGTAGGTAGGACCCTTAGAAGTTATTGGATTTTTAAGCCCAAAAAGGGGAACTAAGGGAGCTAAGCCTTAATGAGATAATTGTGTGGTTTAGGACACAAATAACCCAGTGGTAAGGTGGCAAGGAGGCGCCACTTAGGGCCTTGTAAGGTGACGCTACAGGGAGTGAGAAGGGCCTAGGTTTGAGCAGCAAGGGAAGCGTTTTGGAGTTTTATTTTTCAGCAAGGAAGGGTAGTGGTGGGCTGCATAAGGACTCTGATGGAGGTGGTATAGATTGGGTCTGACAGCTTAGAGATTCGGCTAAGGTAGAGTGAAAAGGGGAATTGAGTGGAGAGAAGGAGAGTTGGCCGGCCAAGGGACTTCTAGGATGACAAATTCGGCCACCTAGTAGCCAAAATCCCTGCTAGAATTTGTGTCACCATCACTTTCTTTATTCTTTTCTTTCTCTCAATTCTTTCTTCTTCTTTCTCACTTTAGCGAATCATAAGCGAGCCTCCATATCATTCTTTTCTTCTTCTCACAATCATCAAAAGCCGAATACCATTCATCCTTCTCCTATTCCCTCCTTTCACTATTGGCTGAACCTCCATTGTTTTCCTAAAGCCATTGCCGAAATCTTTCAACCTCATCCCTTCTCAGTTTTTGGCCGAATAGCAACCAAGCAGAGATCTCCCTTGATCTCTTCTCAAATCGGTTTGGGGATAGGTAAGTCTGAATCTCCACCATTCTTCCTTATTTCCTCTCTGTCGACATGTGTAGAACAAAAGCCGAATTTCGGCATTTGTCTTGACTTTTAATCAACCATGCAATCGGTTTTCTTTTAGGATTTCTGGGATTTCGAAGAAGTAGATTGGGAGCATCTTTTCCTTGTCAATAGTTTGATGAAGTCGCTGGTAAGGTTTCGTCGATTCAATTCATCTCTTAGTTATCTGAAAAGCCGAAAGCTAACCATTTGAATATACTAGTGCTTAGTCGATTTCAAGGAAGGCTTATCACGGAGTTTCGGGATTTGGGTGGTAACCAAGTCGGCAGCAAGGTAAGGATTTTGGTCGCGTTAACCCTTCGGGACTTGCTGTGTAGCCGAATGGCTCTTTGCTAATATGCTTAGTGTTGGCCGAATGTAGGAAAAAGGTATCTAGATCATTAGATCTGGATTTTCAGGATTTGGTAATTGCGTTAGAAATCAGGTGTGTAACCCTACACTGAGTTTCCGATAGTTTAATAATTATTATGTTAACCATGTGTTAGTGAAGTGACAAATAAACATGGCTAAGGGTACCATTTAATGGTACAGTGTATTCAGGTACGTTACCCCTTAACACTCGTAAATAATGTTTAATAACATTGATGTGAAAATATGTGGTATTCCATTGGATTTTGGGGGTAAGGTAAATTGCATGATAAATAGCATGTTTTGTATGTTGCATGGGCATATGGGTGATTATGTTAAAGGGGAAGTGATCTGGTGGTTTTTACCACATTATCTGGTGACTATGTCACATATTATGAATCTGGTGACTCTGTCACATTATCTGGTGGCTATGCCACAATTATAAGGGCGAAGTGCAGTTGACTGCAGCGACTGCCTTCGATGGTGTGTAGCGGATGAAGGGTCGATTTAGTAATCCCCACGGTGTGATTGGTAGGTACGGGTGATGTGTAGATGATGGATATCTAGGTGGCTTTGGATTGCATCATTGTTTATATTGGCTCGTATGTGATATGATATGTTATGATTTGTTTGGGAGTGCGTGATGGTTGTTACACATCGAGTCTATTGACTCACCCTTCGTGGGCTAACTTTTGCGAGATGGCACTCGATAAATGGACCGGTGCTTGCCAGGAACTTAGTGGTGGCCATGCAGCTCGATTTTATTTGGTTTCCTTATTAAGTTTATTTTGATTTATTTTGGGTTATATTTTGATGTAATAAGGCCATTACCACTTAACTTTTTATTTATGCATTTTAAACTTTTATTATGATACGAACAACATCGAACAAGATGATTAAATATTTTTCGTAAAACAACATCAATTGTTTTAAAACCCAAACACCTACGGTTTTCAAGTTAATACTAATAAACTCTAAAATCCGGCATTTCTTTAACTTGTAATTTTTGAAATATGAAGATATCGTTTTAGCACAAATTTAAATTACAATACGGTTTTAACTTGAGAACAATCCAAACCTATTTTCTTCAAAATCCTCAAGATTTATTACGATTAATTATTATGATTTATCGAGTGATTAAATACATGTGTTTAAGTATTGATAAGAAATTTTATTGATTTCATGCTTAAATTGCCTATTAGGACTTGTTTGCAAAAGTTGCTAAATAGGGGTTCTAATTCATGCTAGGGTTCTTATTTGGAAAAATAACCATAGCTAAAATGTGTTTATTTTGATGTTTTATGATAGAATATGAAGTCTAAAATTATGTTAAACAACTTTTTCTAAGTGATTTTAAGTAAAAATGAGTAAAGCGGCTTAATCGGTAAAAATACCTAATGTTCATAAGTACATGTTAGAGTGAGAATTTGATGTTGTCATAGAAGGGAAAAATAATCAGCATGTCATAAAACATAAGAATAAGGGATAAAGTATAATTTTCGAGCTTTGGGGAAAATGTGTAAATATGTAAAAGTTTAGGGGCAAAATTATAATTTTCCAAAGTTAGACTTAAGGACTGTTTTGATAAATGTGAGTATTAAATAAGCTAAATTTTCTATTATAGATGAAGAAGAACAAAATCCAGAGTTAGATCGGGGAAAGAAAAAGATAGTGGACTAAATCGATATAGTTTATCATATTTTGTTTCGATGTAAGTTTGTGGTAAATAAATGTAATATTCTATTATTTTACATTTGATACTATTAAATTCCAGCATTTACATATTTGTTCTGTAAATTTATCATTTAAAGACTCAAGCATGAATTGATGAAGAAGCAATCTCAGAATGTCTCGGTTGAACCTTAGGAATGTGTAGGATACAAATGTCATGACATTAGGGTTTAAGGAATTCATGTAAGACCATGTCAAGACATGGCATTGATAAGTTACTATAAGGCAAAGGTCCCATGTAAGACCATGCCAAGGCATGGCATTGGTGAATTTATAAGGCAAAGGTCCCATGTAAGACCATGCCAAGGCATGGCATTGGTGAGTTCATAAGGCAAGGATACCACGTAAGACCATGTCAAGACATGGCAATGGTTAAGTTTCACAAGGAAAGGTACCTGCGTATCCTTAGTATTCCAAGTGGTTCAACGGGAAAATTTAAAGAGTATAGCAAAGGAAAGGTAAGACAAGTTCAAGCTAAAAAGGTACAGGTAAGAATTTAAGACTTAAGTATATTAAGTTAATGGCTTAAATAATTTTGGTAAGAAAAGAATATGATAATGCATTAAGAATGTTGTTATTTATTTACATGCAAACTTACTAAGCTTAATGCTTACTCCCATTCCTTTCTTTCTTTTCATAGTTTTACAAGCTAACTCGGGGATCGTAAGGACGTCGGAGATCATTACACACTATCAAAGGATTATATTGGTATTTTGTGACTCGAATATTTTAAGTTATGGCATGTATAGGGACTTAGCCATTTTGTGTGTATGACCTTATGATATGGCTTAATATTGGCTTGTAAATGTTTGTTAATGATTAGCTATTAAAATGGTTAATCAAGAACATGTTTTGGATGTTATGTAATGCCTAGTTGATAGTTATTTTAAGAAATTATGTAATTATATGCGAGGGAGCAGTTTGGACTGAAATAGCAGTGGCGTGATTTTGAAAAATCACCAAAAAAGTAGAAATGGAATTAGGTTGTGCATAAGATATAGAATTAAATATTATTGAGTATATTTTTATATAAAAAAATGGTGTAGGGAAAAGATTTGTATATTATGAGATAATTGATTTTTAGTGAAGAGAGGTCAGAATTGTCGAACTGTGTAACAAGGGAGACTTTAAATAATAAACTGTACTAATTGGCCACAAAAAAATTCTAGAAAAATCATAGTAAGAAGATATATTAGTCTAGTTTCAAGGAAAATTTACGGATCTATATTTCGAGTTTCATAACTCGAGTTATAGTTAATTTAGTGAAAATGATGCAGATGGACAATTTCAATTTTTATGCCCTGACCTAGTAAGTTAAGTCTAGTAATGCCTCGTGCTCGACTCCGACAATGGTCTCGGGTAAGGGGTGTTACAGATGAAATGGAGTAAGTGAAATTATGAAAGAGTAAATTTAAAAATAAAACAGTTTTGGACAGCAACAGTTGAGTAATTTTGAAAAATCACAAAAAATGGTAGAAATGGATTTAGTAGTTGAATGAGATATGAAATTAAATCTTATTTAGTCTATTTCCATATGAAAGAAACTAAGAAAGAAAATAAATTCTTTATTTTGAGATATTTAGATTTTTGTGAGACTGGTTCAGAGTGATTTCGAGATCCCCTATTTTGACTTAGAAAACTCATTAAAAGTTGTAAAAAAAATATTTTTTGTGTCATAATTTATATGGTTAGATTCCTCAATTAGTCTATTTTTATAAGAAACAAACTATAACATAATTTGAATTTTGTACAAATGGATAATTAAATTTTAGCGAAGAATGGTTGGAACTATCGGACAGCAGAACAGGTGAGATTTTGAAGAATAAACTGTACTAATTGGCTAAACAAAAACTTTAAAAATTTTATGCTAATAAGATAAGTGAGTCTAGTTTCAGATAAAATTTACGGATCTTAATTTAGAGTTTCGTAGCTCCAGATAAAAATAATTTAGTGACTATGACTGGAATAAACAGCTTACTCCGAACTTGAATAAATAATGAATTTGAATGTAGATATGATTGTGTTATTTTGTAAACATGTTAAATCCATTTCTTATTATTTACATACTTACTTACTAAGCTTTGTAGCTTTGTAGCTTACTTCCCTTCGTTTCCCATATCTTATAGGGTTGTATGCTAACTTGAGTTAGAGATCGGCGGAGATGTAATCACACTATCAAGCTATCATCATGGGGTAAAAGTGAATACAAACCTCTTAAGTTTATGGCATGTATAGGGACTTGGATATTTGTATATGTCATAATTGGTTTGGCCTAAAGTGTTGGCCTTTAATATTTAGCAGTTCATTTTGTATAATTTGGATGAAATTTTATGACTTAGTTTAATACGTTTACAAGTGTATGTGTTTTGGTAATGCCTCGTACTCTATTCTGGCATTGAATATGGGTAAGGGGTGTTACATTTAGTGGTATCAGAGCTATGGTTTAGTCGATTCTCGGACGAAATTATTTTGTTAAGACAGGGATGACTTCCAACCGAGCAATTTTTCGCTAATGCTGATAATGATATTGAAATGATTGAGATGTGCTTATGATGTATCGAAATTTGGAAAGGTATGTAACACCCCTGACCCGAGACCATCGCCAAAATAGGGTTTAGAGGCATTACCGAACAATAGGATCATTTTACATTGCATTCATGATACAAAGTCAATCATCATCAAACACATTCATATACAATCATGGTGTCCCTTAAATGAGTCATCGAGACTCTAAGCATGCTTATAAACCGAGTCGGGACTAAATCGAAACACGTATAAAATTTCACAAAAATTTGAAACTTTTCTAAAATACAGGGGACACACGGCCGTGGGGGTAGGCCGTGCCTCACCTACAGCTACTTGACACTCCCGTGTGTCCTCCCCGTGGTAGTATACTGCCAAAATCAACGCGGCTGCCGAAAACGCCCGTGTGAGAGGACCGTGTGTCCTCCACAGTTTTTAGACACCCCCCGTGTGTCCTATCCGTGGTCCTATGCTTGCCATTTCTCGCACAACTTGAAGGCACGCCCGTGCCAAGATCGTGTATAATTTAAGCCACATTTTACCAATTTACACACGGTCTTAGGCATGCCTGTGTGCCTTAACTGTGTGACATTATGACCACTTTGCAAAGTTAATATGCCACCCATAAGGGTCCAACCTACAAGCCATACAACCTAAACATCCCATGCTCATATTATCATTTAAAAGCATACCAATTTAGCAATTTGAAACATGTAATCAATACCAACTCTAATCATACCCAATTCAATACCAATACTTATTCTATCACAAGCATAATTCATTCCCAAATCTCACTACCCCTACTAGCATTTATCAACACAAAGTTACCACTCAATAGTAAATTTATCAATCTACAAATCATGCCAAAAGATGCATCATATATATACCACATTCATTCATGCCAAACCTATCACATATCTAGCCACATCTCATGGCTACTTACAAATCTCAAACTTGATTCAATTAACTAGCCTATACATGCCATATTCTAGCTATATACATCTTTCCAAAAGTACCAAAATAGAATGACGATAGTGTGATTGAGAAGCTGACGATCCCAGATCCGAGCTAGCTTTACTGACACTGTAAGGCAGAGAAACAAATCACACAGTAAGCTTTCCAAAGTTTAGTAAGTTTGAATTATAAAACAATTAACTTAATGAACCAAGTCAATATACACATTTAACCATCATATATATATTTTATCAATGGTACACAAGTTCAACTTTATTCAATACTCACATAGCATTCCATTCATTCACTTCAAATTTCACCAATCACATAGGTATCATACTTACCTTGCCAACACTTAGTTAATCACTAATCATACTATCCAACCATCACATAGATAATGACACAACCAAGAACAATATCACTCTCAACCACATGCTTAATTAACTATTCATTCAACTATTAAATCTATCATCAACCATATAGATTCAAACATACCTTGATCAACATGTAGTTACTCACCATTCATACAACTCAATTCCTCGATTTTACCTCTATTTCAACCTCTGCTATGACTCAAATGAATTTGCACACTTAACGCCAATTTGACAACTGGAGCCTATTTATCATCGCACACTTAGTGCCGATATGTTAAATAGAACTTATATCGGTAACGCACACACAGTGCCATTTCGATGAGCCAAAAGTTCTAACGTTTCACACACACAGTGTTATTCATTTAAGCCGTAGCTTCTATTATTTTGTACACACAATGCTAGTCATTAATTATAATCGCACACTTAGTGTCTATTCTTTTATTCGACTTGCCTCGATGTCGCACACACAGTGCCAATTCAATAAGCTGAAGCTTTCGTATCATTGCACACACAGTGCTATTCATTTCTTATAATCTCACACTCGATGCCTTAATACAAAACTGAACTCAATTTGATATCACACACACAGTGCCAATCACAAAGCCAAAACTTCTATTATTTCACACACAAAGTGCTAATCTTCTCGGTTACCCTCCCAAATGCGCACACTTAATGCCACGAAGATTCATTTCTCACATAACATTTATAAATCAATCATATCATAACTATTCATTTCACAACATTTAAACGCAGCTAAGTACACATATTATATCCAAACTTACCTCGGATGTCAAAATACCGAAATGGTCGATTAATCGAGCACTTTGTCTTTGCCTCGATCTCGATCTGAACCTCTCCGTTCTTGGTCTATACACATTTAAATTCAATCCATTCAATATCAATTCATTCATTTTAATCCAAACACATATATTTGGGGCTATTTACAAATTAGACCTCACATTTACACATTTCGACACTTTAGTCCATTATTCACAAAACATCAAATTCATAAATTCCACACATGCACATGCTTGGTCGAACCTCTGTAAGGATTATATAAGTCCAAATATTTCATCAAATTTGCTATTTAGTCCCTCAACTTTCCATTTTCTCAATTTAGCCCTAATTAGCTAAATTCATCAAAACTTCAAGAACAAAGTATGTTCATCTAACTCATATCTTTCATTTAATACCAAAAATCATCACAAAGATCAATATAGTATCAATGGCATCTCACAAAAACATCATCAATACTCAAAATTCAAGCATGGGTTTTGTAGAGCACAAAGCAACGATCACAAAAACATAGAAATTATTAAAAACCGAGCTCAAACATACCTTAATTCAAGCTTAACCCTTTCTGAAATTTTCAAAGCTTTTCTCCCTTCATTTATTTTGTATTTTCGGCACTAAGAAGCAAAGATGAGCACCATTTTGCTTTTTTTTATCATATTATTAACTAATTTACCCATTCACAAATTTACCCTTTTGTTAGCCATAAAAGAAAAATTTATATTATGGTTTTTTAGTCATTTAAATATCCACTATCATAAAAATGGATCAATAACAATATAAGGCCCCTACCTTAAACAACCAACAACATTTAAGTACTCACAAATCAGCACACAACATTTTACTTTCTATGCAATTAAGTCCTTTATCTTAATTCAACACACAAACGATCAAATTATCACACATAATTTTCACACAGGCTATGTCACATATCATTCACACAAAAAATATCATTAAAATATTTTTACGACCTCTAATTTGTGGTCTCAAAACTACTATTTTAACAAGGGTCTAAACCGGGCTGTTATAAGGTAGGAATAGAAGTTCACGATAATATGTGTTCATGGACGAAATGAGATAACCACAAGTTGAGAAATGTGAAAAGTGGAATGAAATGAAAGTTTATATGGTGATAAGCCCATCCAATGTTTCTTTGGCACGCATATGATGTTATGTACCCAACATATTTGATTAAGTGAATACGACAAGTAAATTTACTCAAATTGACAGAATGTGTGTTTATGTACGCTTGTTTGAATAAGATAATAGAAAAAGTTTGTGTAACATGACTATGTAAGTTAATTAGCTTGAAGTGAATTATGTAATTGTGATTATATGATGTTGGTGATGAATACAAAGTCATATGTATGTATTTATGAGAGATAAGTCAGAAGTTTTACGACCTCACCCCCTTGCCAGTGTTGTTTTATAACGAAAATTCACGAGAACCATGTGGAATAAGTCCATAAATGTGAAACTAAAGAGTTTAGTGTTGAAATACTTAGTAATGCATATAGAGATAAGAATAGTTTGGAAACTGGAAATAATTTTGGAAGGATATCAAAATGTTTTAAAGATTATATAGATTATGCAATGTCATGAATAAAGGAGAAGTTAGTCTCGGCAAATCGAATTATTCAGATATGATGTCTAAAGTATGTGTTTGCTGAAATTTTTCCCAAATTGATTTTCGTTAGTGAGTGGAATAATATGGGGTTCATGATGACAGAATTAGTCAAAGAAATGATATTTGAGTAGTAAAGATGTCTGTGTGTGTGACAGTTCCAGTTGAAATGAATATGATAATCTTTTCTGTGCATTATATATATTCTTTTATCCTTAGAGATATGTGTGTGATTGTTCAGTTTCTGATGGAGTTTCTACATTGTGAGAAGCTAATTATGATGTTAGACGAATGCCCTGTTGGTTTGGTCGGTTTATGATTGGTATTTCTTTATCTCTTCAGAATTCTATTTAAATATGTTAGAATGAAGTCGATGGTAAAAATTTATGTGGGATTATTATTATGTTTCTACTGATTATGGTTTTGTTTTATATATACGTAAATTATATTCTAGAAAGCATGACACAGAGATATGCCTATTGGATTATTCTAACCGGATGATGTTATTATAAGTTAAAGTTGTTCTGATTGGAAAAGTTATCACATTTGTGAAAATTTGGATGGTCTTGGTATACTAAGAAAGTTAAAGCAATTGAAGGTATTATTAACCGAAGCTCTAGTTTTAAGTTCAATTGGAAATTAAGAGAAAGATACTAAACCACTCTTCTTGTAAGCTTTTCGAGGACGAAAATCTTAAAAAGGGGGGAGAAGTGTAACATCCCGAATTAGGCCCTAGTTGAAATAGTGGTTTCGGGACCACAAATTCGACGTAAGAAAATTTATTTTTATTATATTTTTATGGTCTACAATTTCATGGAACGATTTCATGAAAATTTTGTTCAAAAATTTTGACGTTTGGCCACTCAATTTAGTCAAAAGGACTAAATTTTAAAAAGTGCAAAACTTGAGTTCTAGAAGTTAAAAGTGTCAAATTGCTATGAAATTTTAAAGTAGAGGTTCTTAAATGGTAATTAGTCCATTGCTTAAATTGTTGGACAAAAATGGATATGGTATATGTTAGATAAGATATTTTTTTGTAAGGGCATTTTGGTCCTTTTGTAAATTAAATGAATTAAAAACAAAATTAAAATGCCAAATTTGTCCATATTCTCCATATGGATGAAATTTTCAAAGAGAAAACATGGCTAGGGTTTTCTCAACTTTCCAAGCTCATGGCAAGTCCGTTCTAGGCCCGTTTTACAAGTTATTTACGGTTTTGGAGTCCCGACAATTCTATTTAGCTTATGCTAACAATAATTCATGCTAGGGTTCATCTTTGGAAAATTACCCATAGGTGAAAACTGATTATTTTGATGTTTTTTGGTAGAATATGAAGCTTGAAATTATGTTAAACAACTTTGATTAAGCGATTTTCAGTGAAAACGAGTAAAACGACATAATCAGCAAAAATACCTAATGTTCAAAAGTGTATGTTAGAGTAAGAATTTGATGTTTCCATAGAAGGGGAAAATTATCAAAATGTTATAAAACATAAGAATAAGGGCTGAAGTTTAATTTTCGAGTATTGGGGCAAAAGTGTAAATATGTAAAATCTTAGGGGCAAAATTGTAATTTTGTAAAAGTTGAGTTAAAGACTGTTTTGAATAGTACATTAATTAAATAAGTGAAATATGTTGTTATAGATCAAGGAAAATGAGGTTTGGAACTAGAACGAAAAATTGACGAATAAGTCATTTTCACCGATTTTGCTTTCGAGGTAAGTTTGTATGTAAATAATACACTATTTTTATTTATGTTTTAATATTTTGGTTATATTATATGAGATATAGTTGAATATGGAGTAATTAATTGTGAATTGTGATTGATTATGGATGAATTGGAAAAATGTTGAAAATTGAGAATTCCCGGTTAAACCTTCGGAATAGAAAAGATACGAATGAGGTAGCTAGGTCAGATGTGTGGTACTAAGTGTAGGCCACTATGTTACAATATGGTTTTAGGTCACGTGTGTAGTACTAAGTGCAGGCTACTACGTGTACCAGACGGATAGGTCGCATGCGTAGTGCTAAGTGCAGACTACTATGCGTACCCGATAGTTTCGATCACGTGTGTAGTACTAAGTGCAGGCCACTATGTGTAAGTGATGGTTTTGGTCACATGTGTAGTACTAAGTGGAGGCTACTATGTGTACCATATAGCTTCGGCTACAAGGGTGGTATTATGTGCAGGCCACCGTGTATCTATTATTATTCGATGAGTTCAACGGGAAATTGACCAAGTGAAAATACATGTGTCATGTAACGACTAAGTGTAATTGAATATAACTATGTGATGACTAAGTGTAGGTATAAGTGTGAAAATTTATGAACAATGTGCTCGATATTTGAGCGAACTTTCGGTAAGATGAAATGGACTAAGTGAAATTATGAAAGAGTAAATTTAGAAATAAAACAGTTTTGGACAGCAGCAATAGAATAATTTTGAAAAATCACAAAAAATGGTAGAATTGGAATTAGTAGTTGAATGAGATATGAAATTAAATCTTATTGAGTCTATTTTCATCTGAAAGAAGCAAAGAAAGTAAAGATATTCTTTATTTTGAGATATTTAGATTTTTGTGAGACTGGTTCAGAGTGATTTCGAGATCCCCTGTTTTGACTTGGAAAACTCATTAAAAATTGTTAAAAAATAATTTTGGGACATAATTTATATGGTTAGATTCCTTAATGAGCTTGTTTTAGAAAAAAAAACAAACTATAACATAATTTGAATTCTGTACAAAGAGATAATTAAATTTTAGAGAAGAATAGTTGGAACTGTTGGACGGCAGAATAGGTGAGAGTTTGAAGAATAAACTGTTCTAATTGGATAATCAAAAAATTTTAAATATTTTAAAGTAACAAGATAATTGCGTCTAGTTTCAGGAAAAATTTACGGATCTTAATTTGGAGTTTCGTAGCTCTAGATAAAAATAATTTAGTGACTCCGACTCGAATAGAAAACTTGCTCCGAACTTGAATAAATAGTGAATTTGAATGTAGATATGATTGTGTTATTTTGTAAACATGTTAAATCCAGTTATTATTATTTACATACTTACTTACTAAGCTTTGAATATTACTTCCCTTCATTTCCTATATCTTATAGGGTTGTATGCTAACTCGAGTTGGAGATCGGCGGAGATGTAATCACACTATCAAGCTATCATCGTGGGGTAAAAGTGAATACAAACCTCTTAAGTTTATGGCATGTATAGGGACTTAGTCATTTGTATATGTCATAATTGGTTTGGCCTAAAGTGTTGGCCTTTAATATTTAGCAGTTCATTTTGTATAATTTGGATGAAATTTTATGACTCAGTTTAATACGTTTACAAGTGTATGTGTTTTGGTAATGCCTCGTACCCTATTCCGGCGTTGAATACGGGTAAGGGGTGTTACATTTAGTGGTATCAGAGCTATGATTTAGTCGATTCTCGGACTAACAAAGCTATGTGAGTCTAGCTATACATGCCATATTACTACTCGTGATAGTGTGATATCTCCCGACTCTGACGAAATTGTTTGTTAAGACAGAGATGACTCTTCGAAATTCTATTTAAATATGTTGGAATGAAGTCGATGGTAAAAATTTATGTGTGATTATTATTATGTTTCTACTGATCATGGTTTTGTTTTATATATGCGAAAATTATATTCTAGAAAGCATAATACGGAGATATGCCTATTGGATTATTCTAACCGGATGATGTTATTATAAGTTAAAGTTGTTCTGATTCGAAAAGTTATCACATTTGTTAAAGTTTGAGTGGTCTTGGTATATTAACAAAGTTAAAGTAATTGAAGGTATTATTAACCGAAGCTCTAATTTTAAGTTCAGTTGGAAATTAAGAGAAAGATACTAAACCACTCTTCTGGTAAGATTTTCGAGGACTAAAATCCTAAAAAGGGGGGAGAAATGTAACATCCCGAATTAGGGCCTAGTCGAAACAGTGGTTTTGGGACCACAAATTCGACGTAAGAAAATTTATTTTTATTATATTTTTATGGTCTACAATTTCACGGAACGATTTCGTGAAAATTTCGTTCGAAAATTTTGACGTTTGGCCACTCAATTTAGTCAAAAGGGCTAAATTGTAAAAAGTGTAAAACTTGAGTTCTAGAAGTTAGAGGTGTCAAATTGCTATGAAATTTTAAAGTAGAGGTTCTTAAATGGTAATTAGTCCATTGGTCAAATTGTTGGATGAAAATGGATATGGTATATGTTAGATAAGATATTTTTTGTAAGGGTATTTTGGTCCTTTTGTAAATTAAATGAATTAAAAATAAAATTAAAATGCCAAATTTGTCCATATTCTCCATATGGATGAAATTTACCAAGAGAAGACATGTCTAGGGTTTTCTCAACTTTTCCAAGCTCATGTAAGTCCGTTCTAGCCCCGTTTTTCAAGTTATTTATGTTTTGGAGTCCGACAGTTCGATTTAGCTTATGCTCACAATAATTCATGCTAGGGTTCATCTTTGGAAAGTTACCCATAGGTGAAAAGTATTTATTTTGATGGTTTATGGTAGAATATTAAGCTTGAAATTATGTTAAATAACTTTGACTAAGAGATGTTAAGTGAAAACGACTAAAATGACATAATCGGTAGAAATACCTAATGTTCAAAAGTGTATGTTAGAGTAAGAATTTGATGTTTCCATAGAAGGGAAAAATGATCAGCATGTTATAAAACATAAGAATAAGGGCTGAAGTTTAATTTTTGAGTATTGGGGTAAAAGTTTAAATATGTAAAAGTTTAGGGGCAAAATTGCAACTTTGCAAAAGTTGGGTTAATGACTGTTTTGAATAGTACATTAATTAATTAAGTGAAATATGTTGTTATAGATCAAGGAAAATAATGTTTGGAGCTAGAACGAGAAATTGACGAATAAGCCATTTTCACCGATTTTGCCTTTGAGGTAAGTTTGTATGTAAATAATACACTAATTTTATTTATGTTTTAATATTTTTGTTATATTAGATGAGATATAGTTGAATATGGAGTAATTATTTGATGCAAATTATGAATTGTGATTGATTATGGATGAATTAGAAAAATGTTGAAAGGTGAGAATTCTCGGTTGAACCTTTGGAATAGAAAAGATACGAATGAGGTAGCTAGGTCAGATGTGTGGTTACTAAGTGTAGGCCACTATGTGTACAAGAGAGCTACGATATGGTTTTAGGTCATGTGTGTAGTACTAAGTGCAGGCTACTCCGTGTACCAAACGGATAGGTTGCATGTGTAGTACTAATTGTAGACTACTACGCGTACCCGATAGTTTCGATCACATGTAAGTGCAGGCCACTATGTGTAAGTGATGGTTTTGGTCACATGTGTAGTACTAAGTGCAGGCTACTATGTGTACCATATAGCTTCAGCTACAAGGGTGGTACCATGTGCAGGTCACCATGTATCTGTTATGATTCCGATGAGTTCAACGGGAAATTGACCAAGTGAAAATACATGTGATCATGTAACGACTAAGTGTAATTGAATATGACTATGTGATGGATAAGTGTAGGTATAAATGTGAAAATTTATGAACAATGTGCTCGATATTTGAGCGAACTTTCGGTAAGATTAAATGGAGTAAGTGAAATTATGAAAGAGTAAATTTATAAATAAAACAGTTTTGGACAACAGCAGTAGATTAATTTTGAAAAATCACCAAAAATGGTAGAAATGGAATGAATAGTTTAATGGGGTATGCAATTAAATCTTATTGAGTCTATTTTCATATGAAGAAACAAAGAAAGCAAAGATATTCTTTATTTTTAGATATTTATATTTTTGTGAGACTGGTTTAGAGTTATTTCAAGATCCCCTATTTTGACTTGGAAAACACATTAAAAATTGTAAAAAAATATTTTTGGGACATAATTTATATGGTTAGATTCCTTAATGAGTTTATTTTTAAAGAAAACAAACTATAACATAATTTGAATTCTGTAAAAATAGATAATTAAATTTTAGCAAAGCATGGTTGGAACATCGAACAGCAGAACAGGGGAGACTTTGAAGAATAAAATGTACTAATTGGCTAAACAAAAAATTCTAAAAATTTTACGATTACAAGATAAGTGTGTATATTTTCAGGGAAAATTTAAGGGTCTTAATTTAGAGTTTTGTAGCTCTAGATAAAAATAATTTAGTTACTATGACTCGAATAGACAGCTTACTCTGAACTTGAATAAATAGTGAATTTGAATGTAGATATGATTTAGTTATTTTGTAAACATGTTAAATCCATTTCTTATTATTTACATACTTACTAAGCTTTGTAGCTTACTTCCCTTCATTTCCCATATCTTATACGGTTGTATGCTAACTCGAGTTGGAGATCGGTGGAGATGTAATCACACTATCAAGCTATCATCGTGGGGTAAAAGTGAATACAAACCTCTTAAGTTTATGGCATGTATAGGGACTTAGTCATTTGTATATGTCATAATTGGTTTGGCCTAAAGTGTTTGCCTTTAATATTTAGCAGTTCATTTTGTATAATTTGGATGAAATTTTATGACTCAGTTTAATACGTTTACAAGTGTATGTGTTTTGATAATGCCTCGTACCCTATTTCGGTGTTGAATACGGGTAAGGGGTGTTACATTTAGTGGTATCAGAGCTATAGTTTAGTCGATTATCAGATTAACAGAGCATATGTGAGTCTAGCTATACATGCCATATTACTACTCATGATAGTGTGATATCTCCCGACTCTGACGAAATTGTTATGTTAAGACAGAGATGACTTCCAACCGAGCTATTTTTCGATAATGCTGATAATGATATTGAAATGATTGAGATGTGCTTATGATGTGTCGAAATTTGGAAAGGTATGAATAAAAGTTCACGATATATATCTGTTAATGTACAAAATGATATAACCACAAGTTGAGAAATGTGAAAAGTGGAATGAAATGAAAGTTTATATGGTGATAAGCCCATCCATGTTTGTTTGGCATGCATATGATGTTTTGTACCCAACATATTTGATTAAGTGAGTTCGATAAGTAAATTTACTGAAATTGACAGAATGTGTGTTTATGTACACTTGTTTGAATAAGATAATCGAAAAAGTTTGTGTAACATGACTATGTATGTTAATTAGCTTGAAGTGAATTACGTAATTGTGATTATATGATCTTGGTGATGAATACAAAGTCATGTGTATGTATTTATGAGAGTAAGTCAGAAGTTTTACGACCTCACCCACTTACCAGCATTGTTTTATAACGAAAATTCACAAGAACCATGTGGAATAAGTGCATAAATGTGAAACTAAAGAGTTTAGTGGTGAAATACTTAGTAATGCATATAGAGATAAGAATAGTTTGGAAACTGGAAACAATTTTGGAAGGATATCAGAATGTTTTAAAGATTATATAGATTATGCAATGTCACGGATAAATGAGATGTTAGTCTCAGCTAATCGAATTATTCAGATATGATGTCTAAAGTATGTGTTTACTGAAATTTTTCCCGAATTGATTTTCGTTAGTGAGTGAAATAATACAGGGTTCATGATGACAGAATTAGTCAAAGAAATGATATTTGAGTATTAAAGATGTCTGTATGTGTGACAGTTCCAATTGAAATGAATATGATGATCTTTTCTGTGCATTCTATATATTCTTTTATCCTCAGAGATATGTGTGTGATTGTTTAGTTTCTGATAGAGTTTCTACGTTGTGAGAAGCTAACTATGATGTTAGATGAATGCCCTGTTGGTCTGGTCGGTTTATGATTGGTATTTCTTTATCTCTTCAGAATTCTATTTAAATATGTTGGAATGAAGTCGATGGTAAAAATTTATGTGGGATTATTATTATGTTTCTACTGATTATGGTTTTGATTTATATATACGGAAATTATATTCTATAAAACATAGTACAGAGATATGCCTATTGGATTATTCTAACCGGATGATGTTATTATAAGTTAAAGTTGTTCCAATTGTAAAAGTTATAACATTTGTGAAAGTTTGAATGGTCTTGGTATACTAACAAAGTTAAAGCAATTGAAGGTATTATTAACCGAAGCTCTAGTTTTAAGTTCAGTTGGAAATTAAGAGAAAGATACTAAACCACTCTTCTGGTAAGATTTTCAAGGACGAAAATCCTAATAAGGGGAGAAGAAATGTAACATCCCGAATTGGGGCCTAGTCGAAACAGTGGTTTTGGGACCACAAATCTGACGTAAGAAAATTTATTTTTATTATATTTTTATAGTATACAATTTCACGGAACGATTTCATGAAAATTTCGTTCGAAAATTTTGACGTTTGGCCACTCAATTTAGTCAAAGGACTAAATTGTAAAAAGTGATAAACTTGAGTTCTAGAAGTTAGAGGTGTCAGATTGCTATGAAATTTTAAAGTAGAGGTTCTTAAATGGTAATTAGCCCATTTGTTAAATTGTTGGACAAAAATGGATATGGTATATGTTAGATAAGATATTTTTTTGTAAGGGAATTTTGGTCCTTTTGTAAATTAAATGAATTAAAAGCAAAATTTAAATGCCAAATTTGTCCATCTTTTCCATATGGATGAAATTTACCAAGAGAATACATGGATAGGGTTTTCTCAACATTCCAACCTCATGGTAAGTCCGTTCTAGCCCCGTTTTTCAAGTTATTTACGGGTTTGGAGTCCCGACAGTTCTATTTAGCCTATGCTAAGAATAATTCATGCTAGGGTTCATCTTTGGAAAATTGCCCATAGGTTAAATGTGTTTACTTTGATGTTTTATGGTAGAATATGAAGCTTGAAATTATGTTAAACAACTTTGACTAAGCAATTTTAAGTGAAAACAAGTAAAACGACATAATCGGTAAAAATATGTAATGTTCAATAGTGTATGTTAGAGGAAGAATTTGATGTTGCCATAGAAGGGAAAATGATCAGCATGTTTTAAAACATAAGAATAAGGGCTGAAGTTTAATTTTCGAGGATTAGGGCAAAAGTGTAAATATGTAAAAGTTTAGGGGCAAAATTGTAATTTTGAAAAAGTTGAGTGAAGGACTGTTTTGAATAGTACATTAATTAAATAAGTGAAATATGTTGTTATAGATCAAGGAAAACGAGGTTTGGAACTAGAACGAGAAATTGACGAATAAGTCATTTTCACCGATTTTGCTTTCGAGGTAAGTTTGTATGTAAATAATACACTATTTTTATTTATGTTTTTAATGTTTTGTTATATTATATGAGATATAGTTGAATATGGAGTAATTACTTGGTGCAAATTATTAATTGTGATTGATTATGAATGAATTGGAAAAATGTTGAAAAGTGAGAATTCCCAATTTAACCATCAGAATAGAAAAGATACGGATGAGGTATTTTGGTCACATGTGTGGTACTAAGTGTAGGCCACTATGTGTACAAGACAGCTACGATACAGTTTTAGGTCACGTGTGTAGTACTAAGTGCAGGCTACTACGTGTACCAGATGGATAGGTCACATGTGTAGTACTAAGTGCAGACTACTATGCGTACCCGATAGTTTCGATCACATGTGTGGTACTAAGTGCAGGCCACTATGTGTAAGTGATGGTTTTGGTCACATGTGTAGTACTAAGTGCAGGCTACTATGTGTACCATATAGCTTCAGCTACAATGGTGGTACTATGTGCAGGCCACCGTGTATCTGTTATTATTTCGATGAGTTCAACGGGAAATTGACCAAGTGAAAATACATGTGATCATGTAACGACTAAGTGTAATTGAATATGACTATGTGATGGATAAGTACAGGTATAAGTGTGAAAATTTATCAACAATGTGCTCGATATTTGAGCGAACTTTCGGTAAGATGAAATGGAGTAAGTGAAATTATGAAAGAGTAAATTTAGAAATAAAACAGTTTTGGACAGCAGCAGTAAAGTAATTTTGAAAAATCACCAAAAATTGTAGAAATGGAATTAGTAGTTTAATGAGATATGAAATTAAATATTATTGAGTCTATTTTCATATGAAAGAAACAAAGAAAGCAAAGATAATATTTATTTTGAGATATTTAGATTTTTGTGAGACTGGTATAGAGTTATTTCGAGATCCCCTGTTCTGACTTGGAAAACTCATTAAAAATTGTAAAAAAATAATTTTGGGACATAATTTATATGGTTAGATTCATTAATGAGTCTATTTTTAGAAGAAACAAACTATATCATAATTTGAATTCTGTACAAACAGATAATTAAATTTTAGCGAAGAATGGTTGGAACTGTCGGACAGCAGAATAGGGGAGACTTTGGAGAATAAACTGTACTAATTGGCTAAACATGAAAATTTTATGGTAACAAGATAATTGAGTCTAGTTTCAGGGAAAATTTACGGATCCTAATTTGGAGTTTCGTAGCTCCAGATATAAATAATTTAGTGACTGTGACTTGAATAGACAGCTTACTCCAAACTTGAATAAATAGTAAATTTCAATGTAGATATGATTGTGTTATTTTGTAAACATGTTAAATCCATTTCTTATTTTTTACATACTTACTTACTAAGCTTTGTAACTTACTTCCCTTTGTTTCCTATATCTTATAGGGTTGTATGCTAACTCGAGTTGGAGATCGCCGGAGATGTAATCACACTATCAAGCTATCATCGTGGGGTAAAAGTGCATACAAACCTCTTAAGTTTATGGCATGTATAGGGACTTAGTCATTTGTATATGTCATAATTGGTTTGGCCTAAAGTGTTGCCCCTTAATATTTAGCAGTTCATTTTGTATAATTTGGATGAAATCTTATGATTCGGTTTAATACGTTTACAAGTGTATGTGTTTTGGTAATGCCTCGTACCCTATTCCGGCGTTGAATACGGGTAAGGGGTGTTACATTGTTGAATGATAAACAAGTTTTGTAAAATGATTTTTAGTGAAAATACAAAATAGGGATTTATTTGTGAAAATGTGAAAATGTATGGTTAAATGTGTGAATAAATAGAAAATGTGGGCTGATATGTGTATTAGAAAAATTCAGCTAGCATGTGAATGGATTAAATTGCATTAATTTGTGATTTTGTGTATTAAGTACTAAATTGTAAAAATGTGAAAGTTTAGGGGCTAATGTGCAAATTAGCTCAAATGTATATTTTGGATTGAATTGAATAAATAGATTATTAAATAAGTAAATTTTGAATATATTTAGATCAAGAAAGGAGAAATACAAACTTAGATTAGGGAAAGAACAAAGTTATAGAATAGTTGATTCGATTCACCGTTTTAGCAAGCGAGGTAAGTTCGTATGCAATGAGCTTTATTTATGATTGTGGTTAAATGGTTTGATATTGCATGAACTGTGGAAACGAGACTATAGACATGTTTAAGAACGATTTGAGAACGTTTCGACAATAAATTGAAAGTGATTCAACTACAGTTTGGTATTGAAATCCCGATTAAACCTTTGGAATAGTTTAGGATATAGTGACATGTCATTAGGAATACTTTGAGTTAGCTTTGGGCGATGATTTAGCACTTCGAGTGCTAGATAAACTGATTTAGCTTCGGGCCATGATATCAGAACTTTGGATATAAGTTTCCTTGACTTGGCTTTGGGCCATGGTATAAGTACTTATCGTGTGAGACCTTTGAGTATCCAAATCCTATTCTGAATGGTTCAACGGGTAAATGGAATATGTGGTTGAGTATGAGATTGGTACAAGATGGTACAGGTACGTACGAAAATGAATTGAGTATTGAAACTATGGAATTGATGAGTTCATTGGTAAGTTATGTGAATGATCATTGATAGCTTTGTGATTTAATAGAATTCTTGAATATTACTTTCTATTATTTGAATGATTAATGAATAGTGATATTTTCTCATTGTTAAAATACGAGCTTACTAAGCTATATAGCTTACTTTGTTGCTTTTCTATGTTTTATAATGATTTCAAAGCTAGCTTGGATTTGGGGATCGTCAGAGACTTCATCACGCTATCTGCTGATACTTTGGTATTTTTGAAACTATGTTTTGGGTCATATGGCATGTATAGGGACTTTGAGTCAATTTTGGTAAATGATGTATCCATTTGAGTTGGCTTATAAATATCTATGTTTGGTTCGTATAGAGCCAAAGAAGTTGGAATATTTTGGTTTATTTATGTGCTAATGGTTTTGTTTTAGGTTTGGTAATTGACCTATCTTGTGAGATTAAGGGTGGATTTATGATATTTAATGATATTAGTTATTTTGAATTTTAAAGGGTTGATAATCGGGAAGCTATGTGCTTGTGAAGTGGTACATGATAATGCATGTTCGAAAGGGTGTAGTTAATTGAATTGTATATGTGAATTAGGTATGAAATTAGATGTAAGTTGAGGTATATTTGTGATTTGTATTGATGGTAAAGAAATGGTATGATTTGAACAATTGTTGATGGCATTTGGCTGCATATTTGTGTCTTGAATTAGTACCATTAGGATTGTTTATGTACATTCAAATTTGGGTGGAAAAATGGCTTGGTAAATACCCTATTTTTGTCCACACGGGCGTGTTCTCAGCCGTGTATGACACACGATTATGTTACACGGCTGTGTGTCCCCTGGTGTGGTTGTAGAAATCAAGTCAGTATGCTCCACACGGCCTCACACACGGGCGTGTAACTTGGCCGTGTGGCATAAGTTAGTATACGATATAGGTTTGACACGGCCTGACACACGAGCGTGTATGGCTAGTTTTAAGGCACACATGCGTGTGTGTTGGCCGTGTGACCCAAGTCAAAGAGTTACACTGGGTCGGACACGGGCTGGGACACAGCCATCTGCTCCCATTTCGAATGTCTACACGACCTGTGACACGGATGTGTCTGGTGGCCGTGTGAGACACATGATCTGGCCACACGGGCGTGTGTCCCCTGTTTTAAGAAAAAAATTGTAAGTGTTGAAAAATTTCTCGAGTTTTCAGTTTAGTCTGGAACCACTTACAATGCATGTTTAGGGCTTCGTAGGCTCATTTTAGGGACAAATTGATTGATATGGAATGATGATTGTTTGTATTGATTAAATGTATAAGATAAGTTTGTGTAAATATGTTGTAAGTTGGGTAATACTCCGTAACCTTATTCTGGCATTGGATACGGGTGAGGGGTGTTACATTTATTAGTATTAGAGCTACGGTTTAGTCGATTCTTGGACTAACATAGTGTGTGTGAGAGTCTAGCTATACATGCCATATATAAACTGTGATAGTGCGATAATTCCTGACATTTTTTTTAAAATGTGTTTTCATATAACAAATGGATCCCAATTGAGCTATATCTGTTGAGGTTGAAAGTAATGCGCCCGCTCCCGCTAAGGGACAGCGCTGTTTGATTCTTGACCCGTAACGGGCAGCCAGGGAGGAGAGGCTAAAGAGGCCTTCTTAGAAATGATGACCGAGTTATTCACTCAATATATTCGAACGAACCCGACTGCTCAACAACATCTACCCCCTCTTGTTCCCCAATCAATTATCGTAGCTCCTCAAGGAGTTGAGATTTTAAGATTGAATAAGCCTCCAGTCTATAAGATTTGTAAACACGGGGTTGAAGAGTTCAGAGCTAATGTTGATGATGATCCTAAGAGAGCCAAGTTTTGGCTTGAAAATACAATTCGAGTGTTTGATGAGCTTTTTTGCACATCGGCTAAATGTTTAAAATGTGCTATATAACTTCTGAGAGACTCTGCGTATCAGTGGTGGAATACATTTGTATTAGTGGTGCTGAGAGAGAGAGAGAGTCACTTAGGAGTTCTTTCAGGTCGAGTTTCGAAATAAATACATTAGTTAATGATTTCTAGATCAAAAGCATAAAGAGTTTTTAGAAATAAAACAAGGTTGCATGACTGTAACCGAATATGAAAGAGAATTTGTACGGTTGAGCAAGTACGCTCGGAAGTATGTTTCTACTGAAGAGATTATGTGCAAGCGGTTTGTTGACGGGTTGAATTAGGATATAAAACTTCTGGCCGGGATATTAGATTTAAAAAATTCATTGTGTTTGTTGATTGGGCTTGTAAAGTCAAAGACTTTAGTCGAGAAAAAAGGAAAGCTAATTCAGAAGCTAGAGATTCGAAGAAAAGACGGATGAATAAACCTTATCATTCATCATCAAAGAAATCCCGAGATTCGTATAGTCGATCGAATACATCAGTGGGATACTAGAATAGAGATCGTGGAAATCAACATGTGAATTCTAAAGCTCAAGCTACTTCTATTTCGAGTGTTGGTAGTGTAAGAAATAACAAACCTAAGTGTCAACAGTGTGAGAGACGATATTTTGGAGATTGTTGGAATAAGAGTAGTAAAGCTTGTTTCAAATGTGGCTCGCCAAATCACTTTATTCAAGATTGCCCAGAGTTATCCGAGAAAGAAAAATTTTAGAATGCAAGATCGAGCAATACGACTGTGAGAGGGAGACCACCGAGAAATACGAGAAATGTATCCAGTGGTAGAGATATGACTAGAGACTCAACTGTGAGATCCGAGGCTAGAGCACCTACTAGGGGCTCTTGAACGCCCTAAAAATCTTGAAGCCCTAATTTCTGTGCATGGAAGTTAATATGTATGTGTAGTATTTAGAATATTAATATTAAGGTATTATCGGGATAATTTGAAGCCTTAGAGATAGGGGAGACCATAGGGAAAAAAATTATTTTTCTTCCTTAGTAGACCCTGTCTTAGGAATGAGGCCTCTTAAGTAGATTAAGAGAAAATAGGACACCACTGGGGAGTGTTTTATTTTGAATAGGTGGACGACAAGAGTTGTGTTGGTTTTGTACTCTTGCTGTGGAGAGTTTGAAGTAACTAGGACTGATGGATGTGGAGTAGATTTCGGATAATATTAAGGTATTATCAAAGATAAAATTTAGGAGATGGAGAGTAAGGATGTGATAGTGCTGAATGGGACTCTAAGGAAGGGGAGTGTTTGGCCTGTGGCTTTAAAAGAGAGGGGGCCGAATGCTTGAAAGGTTCTTTGAGCATTCTCTAGTTTTTCTTCTCCCCCTTAATCGATTTTCCTATAGATGAATTCTTCCAAGTGCCAAAAAATCCTATCATCCCTTTTGCCGAATTCTCACAAAGCCAAATTCCTTTCATTGTCGAAATTATCATCATCCTTCTTTGCCGAATCCCTACTTTTTTTGAACCCTTGTTGATGTTCCTCCACCTCAATCGATTGTTACCTACTCTTAGTCATAGTTGGAAGCCGAATCTTGATCAGTAGATATCTAAGCTGCAGGTTCAAAGGAGAATTTCAGTAAATGCTTAGTTGAACTTTTTAGTGTGTTCTGTTAAAAGCCGAAGGGCTATATAACCCCTCCTTGTCATTAACTTGTATTAACAAGGGTAAGGCTCAACAATCGCAAGCGTGGTAGGTAATGATTACTAACAAGATGGTAAGTGTTCTCGACTCAGTCATGGTTTAGTAAATGGCCGAATCTAATATGGCTCATAGGGGTGACATATGTACAATATGGGTCACCTTGTTTTGATGATATAGGTGTTTGGGTGTAGATCTAGAGGATAATCACAAATAGTAGCAAAGGAAGGGCTACTATAATATGTGGCACACGGTAAGGGTACGATGAGGTTTTAGTTCTGATAAGTATGTATAAAGCCATGGCTAATTGTTAGTGAGGTTGATTGTAGATTCATGATTAAGGGGTTTGTAGCACGCGAGGTTACCAAGTGTGTTCAAACACTACACACACGATATCGACAACGTCGAAAAGCCGAAAAGCCTAAAAGCTGAGAGTGGCTAAATGGGCCTGTTGAACTTATCGGCCCAAAATGAAAATGGTTGATATGTGAACATGAAAAATGTATTGGCATGATCAGTTTCATGATTGGATTGTAATTGAGCCCAATGGGCTATATGATATGAAATGGGCTTGATGGGCTTTATGGGGACGAAGACAAGTATGTTAGGGTTAATGGACTTTAGGTCTAGTTTGAACAACTCTTAAATTTCATAAGACTTAATCTAGTTAAACATGTCCGTGAACAAGTCGCTGAGTTAGGGTGTGCCAATGGACATACGCATGTCTATGATTGGATCTAGGGAGAGCTTGGTACTTAAGCGGTCTTAGTGGCCCACCTCCTCTTTTCTGGAATCCTACCTGGTACATAGTGTCTGTTCACTTAAGCCGCAAGGACTTGTTGATAGGCCAAACTTCATAACTAAAATCCGAGAGGGACAAAATACCATTTAGATTTGTAAAATTACTAAAATACCCTTAGATTTGTAAAATTACTAAAATACCCCTATTTTACAAAAGTACTAGAACACCCCTTATTTTGCAAATTACCAAAACACCCCTGTTTTACAAAATTACCAAGATATCCTTGTCTTGCCAAATTATCAAAATACCCTTGTAAGGTAGAATTACGAAAATACCCCTATGTAGTGAAATGACGAAAATACCCCTATGTGATGAATTTGAGTTTATGGATGTTACACATGTGTTTGATGCATTCATATGATATTCTGCCTAGGATGCATATGGGTGGGAATTATAGTACGAAGGAAGATTTGAGGATCGCATAGTCGCTTGGCGACCTTGGATCTACCGGTGGCTTTAAGCCCATTATATGATTAGCAGCTATGCTGCAACGTTGAGTAGTGCCCCTGTGAGTGCTACATTTGGTGTGTAGAGGCTGGGTGGGTCGATTTAGAAATCCCCACAGGTGTGTATTGGTTGGAAGGGAAATGGTGTGTGTAGTAGATGGATCTTTGGGAGGGTTTTGCATTACCTTGTTGCTTATGATATGATATGATATGATATGATATGTTATGATATGATATGATATGATATGATATGAGGTCATTATGGGCTAAGGCCAAGACCACCGATTTTGATAGGGCTTAGGCCCAATGTAAATATTTGCATGTTGTTTTGATTGCCAAGGGTTGTACACATTGAGTTTCGAAACTCACACCCTTATTTAATGTTTCAGATGATCCTGAATAGACGGCTCGATGTGGGAGAGGACTCGAAGATGGCCACACTACAAGCTGATCAGATGTTTTAATTTGTTCAAATGATTTTATTTTAAATACTTTATTTTTTATTGGATTGTAATAAGGCCATGTATCTCCTAATTGACTTTAGATTTTGGGTTTTATTATTATTGTTTCAACTATCCAGTTAATAAACTTAAATAAAATTTCTAAAGTTAACATGCTTTTTGAAATAACTTAACATATGAATGTTTTCCTAAAATATGGGCTTTTCATCTTAACTTAACAAGACACATGGAATTTGGGCTTTTGGGCCTTAAATTGTAATTTATAAAATCATTTTGAAGTGTGCCTTTAATGTGATATTCGGATTCGAGCCTAACTTCTAAGTCAAATTTGGAGTGTTACATTTAGTGGTATTAGAGCCAGGTTGCAAAGCTCGGGCTATGAAATGGGCCTTAGATTTTGGGGTTTTAAAATAAGTGGATTAAAAAGTTTTTGCAGGATTCTTGAAGTGTGGTTCCCCGAGCCCTTGACGTCGAGCCAAGTAAGTTTTTTCTGTTATTTTATTTGCTTAAATTACTGAACCTATAGATAATGGGCTACTTAAAAATAGGCTTTTAGAGACTAAAGCCCGTAGAAAACTTAAGCCTGTAGTGGATTCTCTACCACGGAATAACTTTAAAATTTTTTTTTGTTACTTATATAAGACATGTACCCTAAACAAGTGGAACTATGTACTAGTTTCATAAAATTTTTAGAAATACGCAACGATGAGCACTAGAAGAGGTTCAAGAGGCCGCGACAGAGGCCATGGAAGTATTAGGGTAGGGCCGTCTGAGTCAGGCCACATGCCCAATTTAGGGGTAGGGGAGGCTCCGGCCTCGCTAGTAGCTAAAGGGGGACCAAATAAACGGACTACCGCTATAGAAGATGTAGTATTATAGGCCATGTTACGGATCTTAGAAAGGGTCGTAGGGCCCAATAATGGTACGGGGAGTCGTGGGTCGATCGTGGAGTGACTTCAAGCTAATAGGGCAGAAATTTTCAAAGGAGTAGCGGGGATGGCCACGAATGTGGCGGAGTATTGGTTGGAAGCTATTGAATGAATAATGGATGACCGGATTGCACGGTAGAGCAGAAGTTAAAGGGGGCGATATCCCTACTTAGGGTGGAAGCCTATCGGTGGTGGTTGACTGTAAAGGAGGGCAACCAACCGGAACAGATCACTAGGGAGTTCTTCAAATCGACATTTCAAGAGAAGTACATTGGAGCGGCCTATGTGGATGCCCGAAGGAAGGAATTTTTGAGTTTGACTGAGGGAGATAAGCTGGTAGCAGAGTACGAGGCTGAGTTTTTACGCCTCAGTCGATATACCAAGGGGATAGTAGCAACCGAGTATAAAAGATGCGTACGGTTGGAGGATGGATTAAGGGATAACCTTAGGGTACTTATAGCTCTAAAGAGGGAGCTAGATTTTGCAATTTTGGTGGAGAAAGTAAAAAGAGCAAAGGAGGTAAAGAGCACGGAGCGTCGTAACTGAGAGAAAGAGAAGGGCAAGAATAAGTGGAATATGAAACGTACGGGAGCCGAACAGAGGCCCATAAGGAGGGCCAGAGTGAATGGGCCAGTTAGAGTTGTGGCCCCTATTCCTGCTGTTAACAACGGAATACCACTTTGTGCTGAGTGTGGGAGAAGGCATCTTGGCGAATGTAGGAGGAGTATGGAAGCATGTTTGGGCTGTGGATCTATGGAGCATAGGGCTAGGAAGTGCCCGAGAAGGCTAGATCAGGAGCGAGCCGAAGGTAGAGGTAATTTTCAGCCTCAAAGGGGTGGTCAACAACCACCAAGGGGCCATGGTCAAGCCAGAGGTGGCAATGGCACAGGACGAGGACGTGGAGCACTGGGCAGAGATACAGGTCAGGCAGAGTCGAGACAGCTAGCGTTGGTTTATGCTGTTTGTCACTGAGAGGAAAGTGATGCACCAAATGTGATAGCTGGTACAATCCTTATTTGTGAGCTGCCTTGTATTGCATTAATTGATGTGGGGTTGACACATTCGTACATTGCATGCAATAGGACTGAAACTATAGGGGTTGGGTTTGAAATAGTTGAGAATGACATGACTGTGTTAAGTCCGTTAGGGCAGTCATTGAAAGTTAGTAAGCTGTTTAGGAATGTACCATTGGTAGTTCAAGGAGTTATTTTCCTAGCGGACTTGATGGAATTACCGTTTGGTGAGTTCGACCTCAACTTAGGCATGGATTGGTTGATGAGGCACCAAGCAACTCTAGATTGTGCTATGAAGCGATGGTATTAAGAATTGTGGAATGTGATGAAATGGCAGTGATCGGGGAACGACATGATTATTTGTCGAACGTGATTTCAGCTTTAAAGGCAAAAAGGTTGGTGAGGAAGGGCTGTGAAGCTTATTTAGCTTATATTGGTGATTTGGAATCTAAGAGTATTACTGTCAAGGATTTGAAAATAGTAAAGGAATTTCCTAATGTTTTTCCTGAGGAGTTGTTGGGATTACCTCCTAGTAGAGAGGTGGATTTTGGAATACAGTTGTTGCCTGGTACGGCTTCGGTGTCCATCGCACCATATAGGATGGCACCGAAGGAGCTAGTGGAGTTGAAGGCCCAGATTTAGGAGTTGTTGGACCGCGGATTTATTGGACCAAGTGTGTCTCCATGGGGAGCATTAGTATTATTCGTGAAGAAGAAGGATGGGTCCATAAAGATGTGCGTCGATTATAAGCAGTTGAACAAGTTAACCATTAAGAATAAGTACCCTCTGCCTAGGATAGATAACCTATTCGATCAACTTAGGGGAGCCTCAGTTTTTTCAAAGATCGATTTGTATTCAGCGTACTATCAATTAAGGGTTAAGGAAGCCGATGTGTATAAGACATCTTTTAGAACTCGTTATGGACATTACAAGTTTTTGGTAATGCCGTTTGGGCTAACAAACACAATTGCTGCTTTTATGGATCTCATAAACTGGGGTTTTCAACCGTATCTAGACTAGTTCGTAGTAGTCTTTATAGATGACATCTTGGTATACTCGAGAACGGAGGTTGATCACGATGCACACTTAAGGATTGTGTTGCAAGTTCTAAGGGAGAAGCAACTATATGCTAAGCTTAGAAAGTGTGAATTCTGGCTAAGGGAAGTCACTTTCTTAGGACATGTGGTCTCTGCTAAGGGAATTAGAGTTGACCCTTAGATGGTGGAAGCGGTGCTGGATTGGAAACGGCCTAAGACAGTGTCAAAAATTTGAAGTTTTCTAGGCCTAGTAGGGTACTATAGGTGGTTTGTTGAAGGGTTTTCCCTAATTGCGGCACCATTGACCAAGCTACTTTGGAAGGGGGTGTCCTTTGTGTGGACTGATAAACAGCAAGAAAGCTTTGATAAACTTAAGAAGGTTTTAATGGAGGCCCTTATTTTGATTCAGCCGGAGCACGAGAAGGAGTTTACGGTTTATAGTGATGCGTCACACGTGGGCTTAGGCTGTGTTTTGATGCAGAAAAGGAAGGTGGTCGCATACACGTCATGTCAACTTAAGACTCATGAAAAAAATTACCCAACCCATGAGTTTGAATTGGTGGCAGTAGTGCTCGTACTTAAGATTTAGAGGCATTATTTGTATGAAGAGAAGTGCACCATCTATACAGATCACAAGAGTCTGAAGTACCTTTTAACTTAGAAGGAGTTGAACTTGAGACAGCTTAGATGGATTGAGCTGTTAATATCACCCAGGCAAAGCAAATGTGGTGGCTGATGCGCTCAGCCGTAGGGCTATGCTGGATTTGAGGGCAATGTTTGCTCGGTTGGTTTTATATGATGACGGAAGTTTGTTAGCTGAGTTGCAAGTGAAGCCAGTATGGGTGGAGCAGATTAAAGCTAGACAGTCATTGGATGAAACTCTGAGTTCTCGAATCAAGTGAGTTGAGAATAGGGAAATGTCAGATTTTGGTATAAACAATGACGGGTTGTTATGTTTCTATGGTAGAATTTGTGTGCCAAGGGACGAAGAGCTAAGGAATTCTATACTACGGGAAGCTCATAGTAGTTCCTATGCTATGCACCCGGAGGTAGCAAGATGTATCGAGATTTACGAGAGCTTTATTGGTGGCCGAGATTGAAACGCGAGGTTACGAAGTTTGTGGGCAAATGTTTGGTATGTCAGCAAGTGAAAGCGAAACATCAGTTAGCATTAGGATTACTTCAGTCGATTAAGATCCCACAATGGAAGTGGGAGCGGGTTACTATAGATTTCGTTAGTGGGATACCTTTATCGCTTGCTAAGAAGGACTTGGTGTGGGTCATTGTGGATTGGTTAACCAAGTCTGCCCATTTTATATCGGTCCACACTAACTACTCATTACATAAATTGGCAAGGTTGTATGTGGCAGAGATTGTGTGATTGCATGGAGTTTCGGTCTCTATTATATCTAATAGAGATCCACATTTTACATCTCACTTTTGGAAAAAGCTGCATGAAGCGCTAGGTACTAGGTTGGATTTCAGCACAGTATTTCACCCTTAGACTGATGGTCAGTCGAAAAGGGTAATTCAAGTTTTGGAGGATATGCTGAGAGGGTGTGTAATTAAGTTTCGAGAAAGTTGGGAGGACTACTTGCCGTTAGCTGAATTTACGTATAACAATAGTTATCAGGCAAGTATTGAATGGCACCAGATGAAGCACTATATGGACAAAGATGTTGTACTCCGACTTGTTAGACTGAGTTGGGTGAGCGACAAGTTTTGGGTCCAGAGTTGGTAGCAGACACCGAAGATAAGGTGAAATTGATTCGGGATCGTTTGAAGGAGGCAGCAGATAGGAAAAAGTCGTATGCTGACCTCAAATGAAGAGAGATCAAATATGCTGTGGGGGACATGGTTTTTCTCAAGGTTTCCCCTTGGAAGAAGGTATTAAGGTTTGGTCGGAAGGGCAAGTTAAGCCCAAGTTTCATTGGGCCTTATCGAGTATTGAAGCGAATTGGGCCGGTTGCCTATCAGCTGGAGTTGCCTTCTGAATTGAGCCAAATACAAGATGTGTTCCATGTGTTGATGCTAAGGCGTTATCGCTCAGACCCTTCTCACATCGTGTTAGTCGAGGAGATCGAGGTTAGACTAGATCTAACTTTTAAAGAGGAGCCAGTTCAGATAATTGATCAAGATGTCAAGGTGCTAAGAAAGAAGTCTGTCCCTTTAGTCAAAGTGCTTTGGAGTAACCATAATGCCGGGGAGGCTACTTGGGAACCTGAGGAGGCAATGCGTCGACAATACCCTCACTCGTTTCAATCAGGTAAATTTTGAGGCCGAAACTTTTTTAAGAGGGGTAGAATTGTAATGCCCTAAAAATCTTAAAACCCTAATTTTTGTGCATAGAAGTTAATATGTATGTGTAGTATTTAGAATATTAATATTAAGGTATTATCAGGATTATTTGAAGCCTTAGAGATAGGGGAGACCATAGGGGAAAAAAATTATTTTTCTTTCTTAGTGGACCCTAGTCTCAGGCATGAGGCCTCTTAAGTAGATTAAGAGAAAATAGGACACAAATGGGCTTGTGGTCCAGTGGAAAGTGGTATCACTTGGGAGCTATGAGGTGGCGTGTGTGAAAGTTGGAGAGGTCAAAGGTTCAAGCAGGAGGAGTGTATTTTGGAGTATTTTATTTTGCATAGGTAGACAGAAAGAGTTGTGTTGGTTTTGTACTCATGCCATGGAGAGTTTGAAGTAAGCAGGACTGATGGATGTGGAGGAGTTTTTGGATAAGGTTAAGCTATTATCAGAGAGAAAAATTAGGAGATGGGGAGTAAGGATGTGATGGTGCCGAATGGGACTCTAAGGGAGGGGGTGTTCGGCCTGTGGCTTTAAAAGGAGAGGGGGCAGAATGCTTGAAAGGTTCTTTGAGCATTCTCTAGTTTTTCTTCTCCCCCTTAATTGGCTTTCCAATAGCCGAATTCTTTCACGTGCCAAAAAAAAAAAACCTATCATCCCTTTTGTCGAATTCCCACAAAGCCAAATTCCCTTTATTTTCGAAATTATTATCATCCTTCTTTGCCGAATCCCTACTTTTTTTGAATCCTTGTTGTTGTTCCTCCACCTCAATCGATTGTTACCTATTCTTAGTCATGATTGGAAGCCGAATCTTGATCAGTAGATATCTAAGCCGCAGGATTAAAGAAGAATTTTGGTAAGTGCTTAGTTGAACTTTAGTGTGTTTGTTAAAAGCCGAAGGGCTATCTAACCTCTCCTTGTCGTTAACTTGTATTAAAAAGGGTAAGGCTCAACAATCGCAAGCGTGGTAGGTAAGGATTGCTAACAAGGTGGTAAGTGTTCTCGACTCAGTTATGGTTTTGTAAATGGCAGAATATAATGTGGCTCATAGAGGTGACTTATGTACAATATGGGTCACTTGGTTTTGATGATATAGGTGTTTGGGTGAAGATCTAGAGGATAATCACAAATAGTAGCAAAGGAAGGGCTACTAGAACGTGTGGCACATGGTAAGGGTACGGTGAGGTTTCGATTTTGATAAGTTTGTGTTAAGCCATGGTTAATCGTTAGTGTGGTCAGTTGTAGGTTTGTGATTGAAGGGTTTGCACCACGCGAGGTTACCAGGTGTGTACAAACACTACACACATGATATCGACAACGCCGAAAAGTTGAAAAGCCAAGAGTGGCTATATGGGCTTGCCGAACTTGTGGGCCCAAAATGAAAATGGTTGATATGTGAACATGAAAAATGTATTGGCATGATCAGTTGCATGATTGGATTGTAATTGAGCCCAATGGGCTATATGATATGAAATGGGCTTTATGGGGACGGAGACAAGTATGTTAGGGTTAATGGACTTTAGGCCTAGTTTGAACAACTTTTAAATTTCATAAGACTTAATCTAATTAAACATGTCCGTGAACAAGTCGCTGAGTTAGAGTGTGGCAACGGACATACGCATGTCTAGGATTGGATCTAGGGAGAACTTAGCACTTAAGCGGTCCTAGTGGCCAACTTCATATTCTCTGGAATCCTACCTAGTGCATAGTGTCTGTTCACTTTAGCCGTAAGGACTTGTTGATGGGCCAATGTTCATAACTAAAACCCGAGAAGGACCAAATACCCTTTAGATTTGTAAAATTACTAAAATACCCTTAGATTTGTAAAATTACTAAAATACCCCTATTTTGCAAAAGTACTAGAATACCCTTATTTTGTAAATTACCAAAACACCCTTATTTTGCAAAATTACCAAGATACCCCTATCTTGCCAAATTACCAAAATACCCCTGTAGGGTAGAATTGTGAAAATACCCCTAGGTAGTGAAATGACGAAGAAACCCCTATGTGACGAATATGAGTTTGTGGATTTACATGAGTTTGATGCAGTCATATGATATTCTGCTTAGGATGCATATGGGTGGGAATTATGGTATGGAGGAAGATTTGAGGATCGCATAGCCGCTTGACGACCTTAGATCCACTGATGGCTTTAAGCCCATTATATGATTAGCAGCTACGCTGCAACGTTGAGTAGTGCCACTGTGAGTGATATCTTTGGTGTGTAGAGGTTGGGTGGGTTGATTTAGAAATCCCTACAGGTGTGTATTGGTTGGAAGGGAAATGGTGAGTGTAGCGGATGTATATTTGGGAGGGTTCTGCATTACCTTGTTGCTTATGATACGATATGATATAATATGAGGTCAATATGGGCTAAGGCCAGGACCACTGATTTTGATAGGGCTTAGGCCCAATGTGAATATTTGTATGTTGTTTTGATTGCCAAGGGTTGTACACACTGAGTTAAGTTATACAAGGATGACAATGAGTTCCATTTAAGCTAAGGACGATAATGATTTAAGCTTATGTTCAAGATAGCATAAATGCTAAATTATGTGCTGAAGTGATACAAGTACCATGAGTAAAATACGAGTTATGAAAACCGTAATGTGATATGTGATGAGTAAGAATAAGTATGAGTAAGTATGTCAAAGCACCTGATAACTTGTGTTGTTATTGTTTTATGAGATAAATGGTTTTTGCTATGAGCACTTATATTGCTATTGTAATTCATGCAAACTTACTAAGCTATATGCTTACCCCTTTCTTTTCCCTTTTCCTTGTAGTATTGCCAAGCTAGCTTGGGGATCGTAGAACGTTGGAGCTAGGATCACACTCTCAATCATTCTTTTTGTATAGTAAAGTTGATTTATTTTGAGTATGACATGTATAGGAACTTGGTCATCTTGCATTATGTCATATTTGAAAGCCACAGTGTTGGCTACTAAGGTTATATACTCATTTTGTAAACGGCCATTGGGAATTGGCTAGTATTTGTCAAGTTTCATATTTTAATGATAATGAGTTTTATAAAGTGAAATTTATGCAATTAATGAAGTTAAATGTGAAGAGTATGAATGATGACTTAGGGGATTCTTCATAGTTCATTATTGCCATGTTATGTGTTGCTTGTGGTGGTATAAGTGTGATTATGTTTCAGGGTGGCAATTGGCTTGGAAAATAGCCTTGTAATTGTCCACAAGGTTAGAGACACGGGTGTGTGTCTAGACCGTGTGTGACACATGGTCAGCCCAATGGGTATGACACACGGTCAGCCCCATAGGTGTGTTGATAGGCAGTGTGTCCCCTGTGTCAAATTGCGAGAAATTGATTTAGTCACATGGGCCAACACACGGGGGTGTGCCTAGGCCGTGTGCCCTTAAGAGGTTTCTGGCGTCATAAACTATATACCTAGGATTTCACACGGGTGAGGACATGGGCGTGTCTAGGCCGTGTGATGGACACGGGCCATTGACACAGGGGTGTGTTTGGCCGTGTGGAAACCTCTATAGGTTCAAAATAAAATTTAAATTCCACACGGGCATGGGACATGGGTGTGTGTGACTACACGGCCTGCCCACACGGGCGTGTCCCATTTCACACGAGCGTGTGGCCCTTGTTTAGGAAAAATTTTCTAAGTGAACAAAAGTTTCTGGTTTAATCCCGAAACCTTCTGGATGTATGTTTAGGGCCTCGTAGGCCCATAATAAGGATGTTATGAATATGAATGAAAAGTTTTAAGTTTGAAAAGAAATTTTATAGCCCGATAATGCATGTTCAAGCAAGTTAAGTCTGATAATGCCTCGTATTCTGTCCCGACGTTGGACACTGGTAAGGGGTGTTACAGATCTGAGGTTTACGTCGTGGTTTTGGAAGAAGTTGCAAGAAGCTCTCAGTACGAAGTTGAATTTCAGTACAACTTTTCATCCGCAAACCGACGGTCAGTCTGAGAGAATAATTCAGATTCTCAAAGATATACTCAGATGTTGTGTTTTAGAGTTCAAAGGTAACTGGGAAAAAAATTTGCCGCTGGTTGAATTTGCATATAATAACAGCTTTCAAGCGAGCATAAAAATGGCACCGTATGAAGCATTGTATGGTCATAAATACCGAACTCCATTGTACTAGACTGAACTTAGCGAGAAACAGATTCAAGAGGTTGATTTGATTAGAGAAACCGAATAGAAAGTAAAAGTAATTCGCGATTGTTTGAAAGTAGCTTCAGATCATCAGAAATCGTACGCGGATTTGAAACGAAAAGATATTGAATTTTAGATCGGTGATAAAGTGTTTTTGAAAGTATCTCCATGGAAGAAAATCCATATATTCGGTCAGAAAGGCAAGTTGAGTTTGCGCTTCATCGGGCCATATGAGATCATCGAAAGAATAGGGCCAGTGGCTGACTAGCTTTACCATCAGAGTTAGAAAAGATCCATAATGTGTTTCATGTATTGATGTTGCGTTGATAATGATCAAATCCCTCACATGTGATCTCACCGTCAGAGATCAAAATTCAACCTGATATGACGTACAAGAAGAACCGATCAAAATTTTGGCTCGAGAGTACAAAGAGTTGAGAAATAAACGCATAGCTTTGGTGAAAGTTTTGTTGAAACGACACGGTGTTGAAGAGGCTACGTGGGAGCCCGAGGAATCTATGAGAAAATAGTACCCTAAATTATTTTTTGGTAAGATATTCGGGGATGAAAATCCCTAAGAGGGAGAGTTGTAACGATCTGTTTTTGATCAACTTAGAATAGTGATTTTGGAACCACAAATTTGAGGTCAAATTTTTTTTTATTATTCTAACATTTATAGCATGATTGAATGATTGTGAGAATGTAACACTCCTAACTTGTAACCATAACCGGTCTAGGGTTAAGAGGCATTACCTGATAATTCGAAACTTTTACGAACATTTCACATTAGAAATTAACAATTCATAATCAAAAAGTCCCTTAAATAGGTCTATGAGACCTCAAACATGCATTAGAAAAGGGTTGGGACTAAACCGAACACATAAGGAATTTTTTGAAATTCAAACACTTTTCAAAGTTACAGAGGTCACACGCCCGTTGGGCAGGCCGTGTGCCTCACATGGCCTCAGACACATCCGTGTGTCTAAGTCGTGGCAAAACAGGGCATACATACTGACTTGTCCACACGGCCGATGACACACCCTTGTGCCTCACCCGTGGTCAACACTGACTTGCATCACATGGCCAATCACATGCCCGTGTGTCCAGCCCGTGGTCGACACTGACTTGAATCGAATTACAAATTGAAGGGGCATGGTTGAGCCACACGCCCGTGTGCTCAACCGTGTGGGTAAATATAGGCCATTTGCAAGGCCAATTTGCCACCCATTTTGGGTCAAACCTACAAGCACAACAAACACATTTCATACCTTCAAAATACAACCAAATCATACCAATAATATTCATCTTTTCTAACCATTCAAATGCATATCAAACATACCAACTTATGAACCATTTATCTCATTCTAATCACAACCATTTCTAGGCAAAATCCATCCAAAAACTTACCAATTCAATATACTAATCATTCATCAAAACATACCAACTTTTCATCACAAAATATAATTGACATTTACCATATTCACATCCCATTTACAAGCCATCTCACATAGCTTATATATATAACTCAAAAGATCATCTAATTCAACTAGACTATACATGCCATACTTAGCTATAAACACATTCAAAAGGTACCAAAATATGATTTGATAGTGTGATGATGATCCTTGACGATCCCCGAGCTTTCCGTAGCTTTAACAATCTATAAAACAATGCAAACACACACAAAGTAAGCTTTCAAAACTTAGTACGCCATATACAAATAAACTGAACATATAAAGTATTTGTAACCATTTCAATACAAGAAGTTTAACATATCTGAATAGCATATTCATATTTCTCCTTTAGCTCAATTGTATCCAACCATTTTCTTGACAACAAATCACATCTCCATGTATCTCATTAGATCATAGCACATTCATACATATATCACATTTTGTCTCAACAAGTCTATGCACATATCTCACTTTTGCAAATTCACATATACTTACCTTTCATACTCAAATATAGTATACGTTTCAAACATACCTGAATCGGTAACACATTTCACATAGTCTTTCATTTCTCAAAATTGCCCGTTGAACCATTCGGAATCAAATAGGAGACTAAGATAATTCAGAATACTCGTACAATGCCAAGTCCTAGACGTGGTCTTACATGTAATCAAATATTGATGCCACTATCCCAAATAGGGTCTTACACGAAATCATATACGATGCCAATGTCCCAGACATGGTCTTACACATAATTCTCAAATCGACGCCAACGTCCTAGACGTGGTCATACACGATATCACATATCGGAACCCTATGTCATGACATACGTATCCTAACTATTCCTAAGGTTTGTACGGGACTTTTCAGACAATGACACATTGTCGATACTTCTCAGGTTTCAAATGTGTGTCTTCCAAAGCCATTCATCACAATTGAATATTATATGAACATGAATAAATCAACTTAAATACATTTATTGTATATAGACTTACCTCGTACTGATATAAACGGACGGATTCGATTACTCGATCACTTTCGACTTTCCTCGATCTAAATTCATTTTCTTTGGTTCTTGATCTATACATATTCTAATTTATCTCTTTTATTCACCAAATCATTCAATTCAATCCAAAAATACACATTTAGGACATTTTACAAATTAGTCCTCACATTTTCACATTTTGACATTTAAGTCCTTATTTCACAAAATCACAAAATACACATAATTTATTTGTACCCATGCTTAGATAAATAATCATTATGATCATACAAGTCCATACATTTCAATTATTTCACATTTTAGTCCTTCAAAACATTATTTTCACAATTTAGTCCAAATCACTCAAATTCATAAAAAATCCAAAGACAAAACATGTTAATCTAACACATATATTTCATATTTCATCATCAACTATCACAAAGCTTAAACATTCATCAATGGCACATCTCAAAATCTTCATCAAATTCTAAAATTAAAGCATGGGTTTGATAATATGCTAAGCAACGATCACAGAAACGTAGAAATTATCAAAAACCGGAACAAAAACATACCTTAATCAAAGCACTTCAATTGCCGAATATTAAAGAAACTTAGAACCCTTTTTCTTTTCTTATTTTTGGCTAGAATGGATGAACATTCCACCAACATTTTTCATTTGTTTTATTTATTACATATGAATATATTATTTACTAAATTAACCTTTCAAAATTTAATAAGAAAACCATATAAATGAAGCCCATGACCGTCCATCCCATCGTTAAATGGCCAAATTACAACATAAGGGTTCCATATTTAATAAAGCAAAGCAATTATGCATTTTAACAATTAGAAAGCCTCTTTTACATTTTACGCGATTAAGTCCTTTTCTCAAATTATGCACACAAACAATAAAATTAATTCACGAAACTTTCACACATGCTTAATCACGTATTGTAAACATAGAAAATAATATTAACATATTTTTTTGACTCGAATTTGTGGTCCTGAAAGCACTATTTCGACTAGGGTCTAAGCCAGACTGTTACAATTTTCCCCCTAAGGATTTTCGTCCCCGAAAATCTTACCGTTAAACAGATTCTGATATTGTTGTCTCATAGCATCTTCAAGCTCCCACGTAGCCTCTTTCACTCCGTGTCAATGCCACAGTACTTTTACTAAAGGAATTTTCTTATTTCACAATTCTTTAATCTCTCGAGCCAAGATACGGATCGGATCTCAATCTCAGATAGAGAAATTACATGTGATGGGTCATATCTGTATCATCTAAGACTTGACACGTGAAGCACATTATGAATCTTTTCTAGCTCCAGTGGCAATAGCAATCTGTACGCAACAGGTCCAATGTGCTCAATAATTTCATACGGCCCTATGAACCTTGGACTCAATTTGCCTTTTCTACCAAAACGAAGTATTTTCTTCCACGAAAACACTTTCAAGAGCACTTTATCACCGATCTCAAATTCAATATCTTTTCGTTTCAAGTCTACATAAGATTTCTGATGATCTGATGTGGCTTTCAAACTATCACTTTCACTTTCACTTTCTGTTCAATTTCTTTGATAAAATCGATTCCATGTATCTTATTTTCACTTAGCTCAGTCCAATACAAAGGTGTTCAACATTTGCGTCTGTACAAAGCCTAATAAGGTGCTATTTTAATGCTCGACTGAAAACTATTATTGTATGCAAACTCAATCAATTGCAAATATTGTTCTGACATACCTTGAAATTCGAGAATGCAACATCTCAACATATCCTCAAGAATCTGAATAATTCGTTCGGATTGACCGTCTGTCTGTAGGTTAAAAGCTGTACTAAAATGCAATTTAGTATTTAAGGCCTCTTGCAGTTTCTTCCAGAATCGTGAAGTAAATCTTGAATCTCTGTCAGACATAATAGATAGTGGCACCTCATGCAATCTCACAATATAATAAATATATAGCTCAGCTAACTTATCGAGTGAGTAATTAGATCGTATTGGAATAAAATGTGCTGTTTTCATTAATCTGTACCATATTGCATCTTTCTTTCTCGGAGTTAAAGGCAACCCTGAAACAAAATCCATCTTCACTCTATCCCATTTCCACTCGGAATCATAATTGGTTGTAACAAACCAGATGGAACATGATGTGTGGTTTTAACTTGCTGACAGATTAAACATTTTGATACAAATTCAGAAATATCTCTTTTCATTCCAGTCGACCAATAAAATCATTTTAAATCATTGTACAGTTTTGTACTTCCCGGATGAACAGATAGGCGACTGTTATGTGCTTCTTTCAAAATTAATTGAATCATCTCTGAATTCCTTGGAACACAAATCCGATCTCGAAATCTCAAACAATCATCATCATCAACTCGAAATTCTGAATCAGAATTCAAATTACACTGAGCTCATTTCACTAACATTTCATTATCAACTTTTTGAGCATCACATATTTGTTGTAAGAACAACGGTTTCACTTTCAACTTAGCCAAAACTGAACCATCATCAGGCAACTCTAAATGAACATTCATGGCACGTAATGCATATAGTGATTTCCGAATCAATGCATCAACAACAACATTTGCTTTACCCGGATGATAATCTATCACAAGCTCGTAGTCTTTCAATAGTTCTAACCATCTGCTCTGTCGTAGATTCAAATCTTTTTGGGTCATCAAATATTTCAGACTTTTATGATTTGAAAACACATGGAATTTTTCATCGAAAAGATAGTGGCGCCAAATTTCTAAACCAAACACAATCGTAGCTAGCTCAAGATCGTTGTCGGATAATTCTTTTCATGCGGTTTCAATTATCTCGAGGCATAAGCTATAACCTTTCCTTCCTGCATCAAAACACATCCCAGTCTGTTTAACGAAGCATCAGTATAAATCACGAATTCTTTACCCGATTCTAGCTGTACTAACACTAGAGCTTCAGTCAAAAGGGCTTTTAACTGATCAAAACTTTTCTGACATTTATCGGACCATTCAAATTTCACATCTTTCTGAAGTAATCTCGTCAATAGATTTGCAATCATCGAAAAGCCTTTTATGAACCATCGATAATAACTAGCAAGTCCCAAAAAACTGCAAACTTTAGGCACATTTTTCGAAGGATTCCACTCTAAAATAGTTGAAATCTTGCTCGGATCAACCTGTACACCAGATGCTGACACAATATGTCCCAGAGAACTAACTTCATGCAACCAGAATTCACATTTACTAAATTTTGCATACAATTGCTTATCTTACAGAGTTTGTAGCACAATTCTCAGATGTTCAGCATGCTCAATTTCATTACGCGAATAAATCAAAATGTCCTCAATGAATACAACAACAAATAGATCTAAATACGGTCTAAAAATTCTGTTCATCAAACCCATAAAGACAACAGGAGCTTTTGTTAGTCCGAAAGGTATAACTAAAAAATCATAATGCCCGTACCTCATTCTAAAAGTAGTTTTCGAAATGTTTGAATCTTTTACTCGTAACTGATAATATTTTGATCTTAGATCTATCTTTGAAAGCATAGAAGCTCCTTTTAACTGATCAAACAAATCATCGATTCTGGGTAAAGGATATTTATTCTTAATAGTCACTTTGTTCAACTGACGGTAATCAATACAAATTCTCGTTGTGCCATATTTTTTTTTCACAAATAGAATGGGAGAACCCCAAGGTGAGAAACTCGGTCGTGCAAATCCTCTTTCGGTCAACTCTTGCAACTGAGACTTTAATTCTTTCAATTCTGTAGGTGCCATTCTATACGGAGCTATTGAGATAGGAGTCATACCTAGCATTAAATCAATACCAAACTCTACCTCTCGGATAGGTGGTAAACCCGGAATTTTTAGGAAACACGTCAGGGAATTCACTAACAACTAGCACATATTCAAATTTCTTTTCAGTCACTCTCGAATCAATCACATAAGAAAAATAAGCTTCATAACCCTTTTTCACATAACTCTAAGCTTTCATCATTGATATCACAGTCGGTAACCCATTCAAATCATTAGATTCAATCCAAACTATTTCATCATTTTGACATCTCAAATCAATAGTCTTTCGTTTGGAGTTCACAACAGCATCATGCAACATTAACCTATCCGTACCCAAAATTATATCAAACTCATCAAATGGTAATAGCATCAAATCAGCTAGAAAACAAACATCTCAAAACATCAACAGACAATTCTTGCACACTTTATCAACCAGGACACATTTACCTGAGGGATTCGATACTCTAATTACAAATTTAGTAGACTCTACAAGAAAAGTCTTACTGAATACTAAGTTCATGCATACATATGAATGAGTAGACCCTGGATCTATTAATGCAATCACAGAAGTATCATAAAGAGTAAATGTACCCATAATAACATCTGGAGACGAAGCTTCCTCATGAGCTCAAATAGCATAAGCTCTGGCAGGTGCTCTAGCTTCCGATCTTGCAACTGTATCTTTCGTAGCACTCTGGCTACCACTCACATTTTTTTATTTCTAAAAGATCTACCTCTAACTAAAACATTATCTGATTTCGAATTCTGTAAAATTTTTGTTCAACAAACTCTAGACAATCTCGGATGAAATGATCTAATTATCCACATTTAAAACAAGCTCAGTCATTCAATCTACAATTGCCCGGATGTCTTTTACCACAATGTCTACATTCAGGTTACTCAGATCGGACATTTCCAACAATAGCTATCGAAGTAGCTGGATCTTTGAAATTCTAATGTGATCTAGCACGATCTCTATTTGAATGTCCCACATTAGCCTTTGAACGACTATGCTCATTTTTGAATTTCTTTGACGCAGACTGAAATGATTTACTTGAGAATCTCTTTCTCACATCTCTGGCTTTAGACTTAGCTTTTCTTTTATCTTTCCCGAGGGATTCAACTTTACATGCTTGATCAACAAGCACAACAAATTCTTTTATTTCTAGAATTCTAACTAGCAATTTGATATCTTCATTCAGACTGTCTTCAAACCTTTTACACATTATTGCTTCATTAGAAACACATTCCCGAGCATATTGACTTAATCTCACAAATTCTTGTTCGTACTCTGTGACAGACATACAACCCTGTTTCAATTCCAGAAGCTCTTATTATTTTTGATCTAAAAATCCATGACTAATGTATTTCTTCTGGAATTTAGATTGAAAGAAATCCCAAGTAATACGCTCTTTTGGAACAACAAAAATCAAATTCTTTCACCATTAATAAGTTGCATCTCGTAACAAAGAAACGATACATTTCACACATTTTTTAGGAGTACAAGACATTTCATCAAACACTCCGATTGTATTCCCGAGCCAAAACTCAGCTCTCTTAGCATCATCATCCACTATGGCCCTGAACTCTTCGGCCCCATATTTATGAATTTTATCAACCAGAGGCTTATTCAACAAATTCAGATTCATAATCGGAGGTACAACAAAAGTCCGGGAGGATTGGTGGGGGCATAGGTTGTGAAACAGTCGGATTTGTTCTAATGTATTGAGTGAACCACTCATTCATCATTTGAAAGAAGGCTTGTTTAGCCTCTACTTCTTGACTGCTAGTAGCCGGTCTCGAACCAAATGGCGCTGTCCCTTGAGCGGAAGTAGGCACATTACTTTCAACATCATCAGCTACAGCTCTTTCAGGATCCATTTCCTATACAAAAAACACATTTTACAAGTCAAGATTAATCACACTATCACAGTTCGTATATATGGCATGTATAGCTAGACTCTCACACGCTATGTTAGTCCTAGAATCGATTAAATCGTAGCTCTGATACCAATAAAATGTAACACCTCTAACCTGTAACCCTCGCTAGTCTAAGGTTAAAAGGCATTACCTGACAATTCAAAACTTTTACGAACATTTGACATCATAACTTAACAATTCATAATCAAAGAGTCCCTTAAATAAGTCTACGAGACCTTAAACATGCATTAGAAAGGGGTTATAAATAAACCTAACACATACGAAATTTTTTGAAATTCAAACATTGTTTCAAAGTTACAGAGGTCACACGCCCGTGTGGGTAGGTCGCGTGCCACACACGTCTTCAGACACACCCGTGTGTCTAAGCCGTGGCAAAATAGGGCATACATACTGACTTGTCCACACGGCTAAGGACACACTCGTGGTCGACACTGACTTGCATCACACGGTCAGTCACACGCTCATGTGTCCAGCCTGTGGTCGACACTGACTTGAATCGAATTACAAATTCAAGGGACACAGTCGAGCCACACGCCCGCGTGCTCAACCGTGTGGGCAAATATAGGCCATTTGCAATGCCAATTTGCCACCCATTTTGGGTCAAACCTACAAGCACAGCAAACACATTTCATACCTTCAAAATACAACCAAATCATACCAACAATATTCATCTCTTCTAACCATTCAAATGCATATCAAACATACCAAATTATGAACCATTTATCTCATTCTAATCACAACCATGTCTAGGCAAAATCCATCCAAAAACTTACCAATTCAATATATTAATCATTCATCAAAACATACCAACTTTGCATCACAAAATATAATTGACATTTACCATATTCATATCCCATTTAGAAGCCATCTCACATAGCTTATATATGCAACTCAAAACATCATCTAATTCAACTAGACTATACATGCCATACTTAGCTATAAACACATTCAAAAGGTACCAACATATGATTTGATAGTGTGATGATGATCCTTGACGATCCCGAGCTTTCCGTAGCTTTAATGATCTATAAAATAATGCAAACACACACAAAGTAAGCTTTCAAAAACTTAGTAAGCCCTATACAAATAAACTGAACATATAAAGCATTTGTAACCATTTCAATACAAGAACTTTAACATATCTCAATAGCATATTGATATTTCTCCTTTAGCTCAATTGTATCCAACCATTTGCTTGACAGCAAATCACATCTCCATGTATCTCATTAGATCATAACACATTCATACATATATCACATTTTGTCTAAACAAGTCTATGCACATATCTTACTTTTTCAAATTCACATATACTTACCTTTCATACTAAAATATAGTATACGTTTCAAACGTACCTGAATCGATAATATATTTCACATAGTCTTTTGATAAATTGTAAAAGTAACATATTTTAACCCCATATTTAGTTCGCTTTTGGATGGTTTAGCCCTTGATTTATGTAAAAAGGTGCTTTTAATCCTGTCTTTTCATGTTTATACTCAGAAAAAACTCGAGGACGAAAAGAATAAGAAACGGGCTTAAAACTGGCCAATTTGGGCCAAAGAGGAAATCGATACGGCCTGGACATCAAGCCAGATGACCATGTCTCGTTAATTTACTTCACACGGCCATGCCACGATTTACATGGCTATGCCCCAATCGACAGAATTGAGACATGGCCTGAAAATGATTTACACGGGCGTGTACCATAACCGTGCCCCTGCCACAAGAGAGAGTAATTTCACTCGGATTTAGATACTTTAAGGTAAAGAAACACATTCCAAAGCCTATTCAAACACCGAGTAAGAAGTATACTTGAATTAGGAAACTTAGAGGCCAAGTAAAGCATTCTAAAAATCTATATAAACACCCAAGTGTATCCTGAAAGGGGGCGATTAGCTCGGCCAAGGAGCCGAGCCAGAAGGCTAGATTTGTGGGAACTATTCGAAGATAGCCAGTTGATCCATCTCAAGGAGCTAGAATTCTACTCAAGACAGTAGATTTCTCCTTCAATTCCTTCAGGAGGTTTTAGGGATTTCTTATGTTTTGTTTTATCTTTTCTCTTGAGATGTTTTCTTTATTCATTATGAACTAAACCCTTTAGATACCTGAAGGGGATGAAACCTAGATGAATCTTGTTATTGTTTTCTAAATTATATGATAAATCTTAGTTTGTTCTTAATTATGCATGCTTAATCCAAATCTGATGTGCTTAGGTGGAGGAGAAATAGACCCTATTTAAGAGTAGATCTAGCATAATTAAGCGGAGTTGATCGCACGCCTAGAGATTGGGTGACGAGATTTTCCCAGATTAGGGTGAAACCTAATATTGGAGTCCATAGATTAATTGACTGCTATTCTAGGGGGTTATTATTCGAGAAAGAGATTTCCATTAATTAACCTAGGGTTAGACGTTATTCGCCTCGAGAGAGGGTTTAATATACGTTAGGGAGTCTTAAGGATCAAACTAAGTGAATAAATCGTATGGTTCAGTGTTAAATAACAAGTATAGGTGGATTCTTCCTGAGGGTATCGTCGTGATCAACTGAGTTTCCCTTCAAGTTATTTTCCAATTCATTCTTTCTGTCTTTGCGTCTTTAGTTTAGTAGTCGTTAATTTAGATTAAAGCAACTTCACTTATTTTAGGCTGAATAATAAAAAGAAAGTTAGTATTAATACTTTTAGTTCCTTTGGGTTAGACAATCTGATCTTGCCTAAGCTATACTACTGTTCGATAGGTACACTTGCCTGAAGTCGTTGTCAGAGTTAGTTTCAGTTTGATCATTCTCTTTATAATTTTTAAAACTCAACAAAATAACAATCAAGTTTTTGGCGCCGTTGCCGAGGAACTAAAATATTAAGAAAACTCTATTTTTATTACTTTAGCCATTATTTTTTATTTTTTTATTTTCAAAATTTATTATTTTAGTCTTGCTATTTTTTCTTTCTTTTCCTAGCAGGTACCTCTAGTTTATGACTAAAAGGAACCCGACAGGACCTCTAGTATTCGATAGTGATATTGAAGCTACCGCTCATAGGAATCACAAAGAAATTAGGCGAGCCCTAAATTACACCAAAGAAGAGAGAGAAGGCAGATCCAATCCTACTGAAGGGATGGACGAGAATAATCCACCACGAGATGTGGAAGAAAACAATGCTCCACGTACTATGTATGATTATGCTAAACCTCATTTAATAGGAGCTGAATCTAGTATTGTTAGGCCTGCTATAGCTATTAATAATTTTGAATTAAAGCCTAACACAATACAAATGATTCAACAATTTGTTCAATTTGATGGTTTGTAGGACGAAGATCCGAATACTCATATAGCTAATTTTTTAGAGTTTTGTGATACTTTCAAAATAACTGGCATTTCTGATGATGCCATTCGTCTTGGTTATTTCCATTTTCATTAAGGAATAAAGCCAAACTGTGGTTATACTCGTTACCACAAGGGTCAATCACTGCATGGGACCAAATGATCGAAAATTTTTTATTAAAATATTTCCCACTGGGTAAGACCAACTTACGGAATGATATCTCTTCTTTTGTGCAGATGGATTTAGAAACATTATACGATGCATGGGAGAGATACAATGATCTCTTGAGAAGGTGTCCATACCATGGTCTACCCTTGTGGCTACAAGTCCAAACTTTCTATAATGTTGTAAACCCCTCAATGAGGCAACTAATCGATTCAGCCGCCGGTGGAACCCTGAACAACAGAACTCTTGAAGCAGACTACGAGTTTATTGAAGAGATGTTACTGAATAACTATCAGTGGCAAGTTACAAGGACAAAACCGACAAAATCAGCCGGGGTTTACAACCTCGATGCAGTAACCATGCTATCAACACAAGTAGAGTTGATGAATAAAAACCTTGATAGTTTGTGTTCTTCGCAGGTACATCCAGTCATGCAGTGCAACACAAGTGGAACTGTGGTGAATCCTGAGTACCTACCCTACCAACCGGACCCAGAAAGCGAACAGATGAACTATATAGATAATAATCCCAGATCCAATAATAATCCTTATAGTAATAACTACAATCCAGGTTGGAGGAACCACCCAAATTTTTCATGGGGAGGCCAAGGAAACCAAGGAAATCAAAGACAACAACCTCCTCAAAAGTTTTAAAATCAGCCATATCCACAAGTGAAAAAGCCAAATCTCGAAGAGACGCTAACAAAATTCATGGCAAACACAAAAAATCATTTCCAAGAAACTGAGAAAACAGTTAAAAGTAATGAGAACCGAGTAGGGGAACTTACTAAGTCAGTCAAGGAAGCCACTAATGCGTCGAACGACTCACAAAGCTAATGTCAGAATGACCGCAAGGATGTCTTCCATGTAACACCGAGATTAACCCAAATGAGCAAATTCAAGCCATCTCAGCTCATGACAGTAAGGGGTTACACGAACCCAATACAATACAAGAAAACAAGGTAGACAAAGTTAAGGTAGAGGTAACACAAGAAAAGCCAAAATCGGTAATCAAAGAGTACCAACCTTGCATACCTTATCCCGAAGGAATGAAAAGAGACGATTTAGAGGAACAGTTCGATAAGTTTCTTAAACTCTTAAAGAAATTACATATTATCTTACCTCTTCTTGAAGCTCTTTTTCAGATGCCAGACTCGAGGAAAGTTTTAAAATAGATCTTGACTAACAAGTGCAAATTAGACAAAGAGCACTATGTGGAATTGAACGCAACATGTTCAGCAATGTTACAGAATAGATTACCACGAAAGCTAAAAGATCCAGGGAGTTTTACAATTCCATGTTTAATTGGTAGTTTAGTTATTGATAATGCATTAGCTGATTTAGGGGCAAGCATAAATGTCATGCCTTATACATTATTTAAACGACTAGGTCTAGGGAAACCCAAGCAAACTAGGATGAGTATTTAATTAGCTAATAAAACTGTTAGAATTCCTAGGAGCATTATCAAAGATGTTCTCGTAAAAATCAATAAATTTGTTTTCCCAGTAGATTTGTTGTCTTAGACATGGATGAGGATAATTCAATCCCCTTAATTTTAGGAAGACCTTTTCTAGCAACTGCCAAGACTAAAATTGATGTTGCCATAGGAGACCTCATACTTTGTGTAGGTGACGGCTCAATCAGTCTTCAAGCTCTTGACTCGGCCAGGACAACAATCGATGAAGGTAAGAAAATCAATATAGATGATAATCAAATTGTTCAACCTTTATCACAGGAAACACTGCAAAGACACAACCCTGAGCCGACTCATAAATCCCAAATTGACAAAGAAGAATCACACAAGGAACAAGACCGTAGGGTCAATAATTTAGAAGAGTAGAGGACACAAGTCAAAGAAGAACCGAAATCGCACGAAGTAAAACTAGAGAAACCTCCAGATGAGCTCGTAGGAACATCAAACCACTACAAAATAGGAGACCAGGTCCTGTTGGACAAAGCAGATCCACACATCATCACAACAGACCTGAAGGCAAAGGGAGAAACCCTTCTTAAGGTACACAATATCTTCCCACATGAAATAGTAGAGGTAAGCAACCCAACATTCAATACTTTTGAGGTAAACGCTTCTCAACTTCAAATTTGTCAAGAAAATAGAATTTTAAGCAAGAGGAAAGATATTCAAACCTTTAAACCTCCCTGACTCAAGTACAAGGAAAAGTCTAGCTTAAGACTATAAACGGGTGCTTCGGGAGGCAACCCGAGCACTAAACCCTACTTTTTTTTACATTTATTTTCATTTCATTTTATTTTCTTTCTCTTTCTCTTTGTAAACTAACCAAATGTGAAGATTTCTAAGACACACGATCGTGTACGTAGCCGTATGGACCACTAAAATCCCCGTAATAACATAGTAGATGCCATGAAAATCAAATCCCAGCCACTTTTTGATGTCACGGATCCAAAAACTCCCCCACGGGCACTGGTAAGTAGGCACAATCGTGCTCCACGACTGTATGAAGCTACTGACTTACCAGACATGGGAAAAACACGCCCATGCTACTCAACCGTGCCAAAACACTGTATTTTTAGGAACGGGCGTGGCATCTAAAAAATGGGCGTGGGTGAACCAACACGCCTAGATACATGGCCGTGCGATGCGGCCGTGTAATTCAACACACCCTTGGTGCACGGGCATGGGAAAATGTCAGAAGCCAAAAATCCTATTTAAACCCCACCCCTTCCCTCTTCTTCCTCACCCTCCTTTCTCCTTTTTCCTTCCTTCTTATCATATTTCCTCTCTCTCTTTCTTCTAACAATCCTATAACTCTTGAGACACCAAAGCCATGCTGAATAAGCGTAAAAGGCCAACCACAGTCTCCTCAAAGGAGACTGATTCACATGAGTTCATGCCTGCAGCTTCAACTATTCGACAAGCCAATAGTCTTTGTGACAATTTAGTTTTTATTTTTCTTTTCTCTTTTGCTTCAATTTCCTTATCTTTACTTCTCTTCTACTCAATTTAGTTTATTTTGTTTTAGTTTTTTGGTTTTAGGTTCTAAAGGCTTCTTGAGAATCACGCACCACAGCCTTAAAGGTCACACCCATCTCACAAACCATCCAACAATAAGGACTTCTTAGTCCATTAGTCTTTTTTTTTAAATTTAGTTTTCTTCTTAGTCTCATTCTCTTTATTTTCTTTGTCTTTAATTATAGTATTAGTATATTATTTGTAACATCCTAAATTTTTGGGCTTATGCGTTTAATGGGTGAATATGTGGAATGAGTTAATTTAAGTGTTAGGGGCCCAAATTTTAAGTTTTAAGGAGCCCAAATCTTCTAATTTAAGTTAGTTAAATTTGGCATTAGGGATTAGGGAAGTGGACGGCACAAGGCTATTTTTTTTGGGGAATTTTATTATATTTATTCTATGTGGATAATAAGGAGTTAGGGATTTAGTCTTTAAGGATAATAAGCAGATAAAGACTATTTTTAAGGAGATAATAGATTAAGATAAGGGAAAAGGGATAAGAGCTATCATGTGTGGCGGTGTTGGTGAAAATCAATCTCGCTAAAGGGAGGAATCGATTTTCTATATAAGAGGGTGTGCCAAAATTTTGGAAGCCTTTCTTTTATTTTATTTTCTCATCTTCTTCCTCTCGAGCGAAAACCACCATTTTCTTCACCCTTTCTTCCTCTCTAAAATTTCCTGGTTGGCCGAATCTTTTAACCTCTATTGTTATTTTTCTTCTAATCCCTAAAAGCAAAAATCACATCTCTATTATTCTATTCTTCTCCTTAATAATCATTGGCCAAATCTCTCTTAGCCATCTCTTCAATTCTTAAATCTTCTAAAAACTAAAATTTTTAGATCTCACCCCCTGAAGTTGCCGAATTTTTTCCAGTAAAGTCTGCTTGTGCCGAATCTGAAGAAAACAATAGGTATGTGTCAATTTTGAGTTTCCAATATTTCTCTGGCTTTTCAAAGTCCCTAGCCGAATGGCTATTTAGTGACTAATCAAGGGTTTTTCTTATTTTCGGCATTTTGGGATCTGAAGAGGAGTCCAACGCTTAGATCTCTAAGTCAAAGATCAGTAACACTCAAGTCGTGTTATTTTTGAGATTTCAAGGTAAGGAGATTGGTTTATTTATAAATATATGAAATCGGGTAGAACACTAACCATGGCCGAATATAGGAGAGGCCCTATTTTCACATCTTTCTGCCTTTTTGAGCAAAGTTGTAGATCGGGATAACAAGGATATCGACTAAGAATATTGGATTTCATGATATCAGGTGTGTAGCACTTTCCCATCATCTAGATCTATTTGATTAATATATGATTATAAGTCTTATGTGTTTTGATAAATGCCGAAACCCAGGCATAATAGAGGAAACCCAAAGAGGGTAAAAACAAATCATCAGGTTAGTGAATGTTCTGATTAAACAATATAAGTATATTGATTTTATGTGATTGCATGGGTTGGGTTTGATGAAAGGAGGAAGTTATATGTTGTAGCGGTTTTCACCGTGATCATTATAGCGGTTTTATCGTGATCATTGTAGCGGTTTTTATCGTGATCTATTGTAGCGACTTTTGTCGTGATCTGTTGTAGTGGCTACGACCATGATCTGATGATGAGCAGCATGACTGCCATCAAGGCGTGTAGCGGTATGGGTTGATTGTAGAAACCCCCAATGGTGTGAATGGCTGGTACGGGGGCGTATAGCAGATGGAAACCTAGGATTTGGGTTGGGCTTGTATATTATTTTTATTATGTATATTAATTCTGATTATTTTAGTTGTATGGGGCTAAGGCCCAAATCTAATGGTGCATGAAGGTTGCACATCGAGTCTCATGACTCAACCAATTAATTAACATTCGTGTAGCATTTAGTGCATCGATCTGGGTGGAGAGGAGCGCAGGTGGCCATGCAAAAGAACATTTGGATCCAAAGAAAAGACTCTAGTTATTATTTTATATTCTTATTTAATGGATTTTAAATCTCATTGTAATAAGACCATGGGCCACCAGTTTATATTTTGTTTTATTACGGGTTTTATTACTTTTAGTTATTTAAATTTTTATTTTTAATTGAACTAAGGCATGTATTTAAATTTGGGTTTTTAATTCATAAAGGCATATTTTATTTAAAACTATAAATTATAAATTTTTCCCAAATAAAAGGTTAAACTTTACCAAAATGTTTTTCTGAAAATGCGACATGTTTTACAAAATTTCCTTAGTGACATACCAGATCCGGTTGTAGTGTTTGGGTTGGGTTTGGGGTGTTACAAATTTGTATCAGAGCCTAGTTCAAAACTCGGCTTTGGGGTTTTTGGGCTCAAAACGTTTCCTAAAGGTGGGCTTTTGAAACTTGCATGTTGTTTTTTTTTTTGAAATGATAACAGGTTTGTTAGCTCGGCATGGCACCTGCGTCGCCTGCCCAAGTCCGCCATGTAAGTACTCTAAACCATTGTGTGATATATATATGTGGGCTTGATGGGCTTTATGGGACGTAGGCTAGTTTAATTAGACTTTGATGGACTTTAGGCTTAGCTTAAACAACTTCTTAAAATCTCATAAGACTTAACCTATCCGCACAAACCCGTGAACAAATCGCTAGATTAAGGTGTGGCAACAGGCAAACGCATGTCTAGGAGTGGATTCAGGGAGAGCTTGGTATTTAAGCAGTCCTAGTGACTCACCTCCTATTCGCTGGAATTCTAGCTGGTGCGTGGTGAATGTTCACCCTAGCCATGAGGACTTGTTGATGGGCCAAAGATTTTAATTAAAACCCGAAAGGGACCAGCCACCTTATTTTGCAGAATTACCCCAACAACCTCTAGTTTTAAAAAAATTCAAAAAATCACCTTTGATTTGTAAAAATGACCAAATTACCCTTGATTTGTAAAAGTAACCAAAATACCCTTAGATTGTAAAATGATCGAATTACCCCCAGTTGATAAAATTACCGAAATACCCCTATCTTGAAAAATCACTAAGACACCTTATTTTGAAAATTACAAAAATACCCCTGTAGGTTAAAATTACGAAAATACCCCTGGGTAGTGAAATGACGAAAATACCCCTAGGAGAGGAATATGAGTTCATGGATGTTGCTTGTGTGGTTGATGCGTGTATGTGATGTTTTGATAGATGATGATTGAATAAGAATTCTAGAAGTAGGAAATATAGACTTGAGAACTAAACTTGTAGATAGCATTCGAATTCGAAAGAAATACTATCGAAATAATTTTACATAAGATTGTTCGCGGTTAATAAGTAGGAAGATGCACTATGCGGAGTTCGGATGGAGAACCGGTGGATGCTTTAGGTGTGGATCCACAGAGCATATGATCAAGGATTGTCCACATGTGGATCAGGCACAGCCAGCTGGACGAGGTTCTGATCAGGATAGGAGAGGTGGTCGTGACCTCGAGAGGTCATGGCCCACCTGTGGGAGGTGATGGTTATGGTCGCGGTCGTGAAGCACAAGGTAGAGGTGCAGGTTATGCTGAGGCGAGGTAGCCAACTTTGGTCTATGCAGCACATCACCAAGGGGACGGAGACGCTTCAGATGCGAATAATGATGCGTATCCTACCATAGTATACTAAGTGTTTATTTTGGCTTTAGAATTAGAGTGCGCAGTGAAAGCATAATGGTGAGACTTAGGTAGTATGATTTCTAGTTAGGTGGAAATTTTGAGGACGATATTTCTTTAAGGAGGGTAGAACTGTAACATCCTAAATTTTTGGGCTTATGCGTTTAATGGGTGAATATGTGGAATGAGTTAATTTAAGTGTTGGGGCCCAAATTTTAAGTTTTAAGGAGCCCAAATCTTCTAATTTAAGTTAGTTAAATTTGGCATTAGGGATTAGGGAAGTGGACGGCACAAGGCTATTTTTTTGGGGGGGAATTTTATTATATTTATTCTTTGTGGATAATAAGAAGATAAAGGCTATTATTTAGGGATTTTGTCTTTAAGGATAATAAGCAGATAAGCAGATAAAGGCTTTTATTTTCTTTTCTCATCTTCCTCCTCTCAAAAGCCGAAAACCACCATTTTCTTCACCCTTTCTTCCTCTCTAAAATTTCCTAGTTGGCCGAATCTTTTAGCCTCTATTTTTATTTTTCTTCTAATCCCTAAAAGCTGAAATCACATCTCTATTATTCTATTTTCTCCTTAATACTCATTGGCCAAATCTCTCTTAGCCATCTCTTCAATTCTTAAATCTTCTAAAACCAAAATTGTTAGATCTCACCTCCGAAGTTGCGAATTTTTCCAAAGAAAGTCTGCTTGTGCGAACTCAGAGAAAACAATAGGTATGTGTCGATTTTGAGTTTCCAATATTTCTCGGCTTTTCAAAGTCCCTATCCGAATGGCTATTTAGTGACTAATCAAGGGTTTTTCTTATTTTCCGCATTTCAGGATCTGAAGAGGAGTCCAACGCTTAGATCTCTAAGTCAAAGAGCAGTAACACTCAAGTCGTGTTATTTTCGGGATTTCAAGGTAAGGAGATTGGTTTATTTATAAATATATGAAATCGGGTAGAACACTAACCATAGCTGAATATAGGAGAGGCCCTATTTTCACATCTTTTCGCTTTTGAGAAAAGTTGTAGATCGGGATAACAAGGATATCGACAAGAATATTGGATTTTGCGATATCAGGTGTGTAACACTTTCCCATCATCTAGATCTGTTTGATTAGTATGTGATTATAAGTCTTATATGTTTTGATAAATGTCGAAATCCAGGCATTATAGAGGAAACCCAAAGTGGGTAAAAACAAATCATCAGGTTAGTGAATGTTCTGATTAAATGATATAAGTATATTGATTTCATGTGATTGCATGGGTTGGGTTTGATGAAAGGAGGAAGTTATATGTTGTAGCGGTTTTCACCTTGATCTGTTGTAGCGATTTTTACCGTGATCTGTTGTAGCGGCTTTTGCCGTGATCATTGTAGTGGCTATGGCCATGATCGATGATGAGCAAGATGACCGCCATCAAGTCGATGTGTGATGTGGGTTGATTGTAGAAATCCCCAATGATGTGAATGGCTGGTACGGGGGCGTGTAGCGGATGGAAACCTAGGATTTGGGTTAGGCTTGCATATTATTTTTCTTATGTATATTAATTCTGATTATTTTCGTTGTATGGGGCTAAGGCCAAAATCTAATGGTGCATGAGGGTTGCACACTGAGTCTCGCGACTCAACCAATTAATTAACATTTCAGGTAGCATTTAGAGCATCGGACCGGGCTGGAGAGGAGCGCAGGGTGGCCATGCAAAAGAACATTTAGATCCAGCATAAAGACTCTAGTTATTATTATATATTCTTATTTAATGGATTTTAAATCTCGTTGTAATAAGGCCATGGGCCACCATTTTATATTTTGTTTTATTACGGGCTTTTATTACTTTTAGTTATTTAAATTTTTATTTTTAATTGAACTAAGGCATGCATTTAAATTTGGGTTGTTAAATCATAAAGGCATATTTTATTTAAAACTATAAATTATAAATTTTTCCCGAATAAAAGGTTAAACTTTACCAAAATGTTTTTCTGAAAATGCGACATGTTTTACAAAAATTTCCTTAGTGACATACCATATCCGGTTGTAATGTTTGGGCCGAGTTTGGGTGTTACATTATTAATGTTTCTTTATATGTCTTGGCTATATCTTTGCAGGCTACCCAATTTCTTTATCTAGCACAAAGCTCATCGGTAACCACCCCACCAGGCCCATAGAAAATGCCACCACCGCCTCCTCCAACCACCTTCTCCCATGACCTCTTCCAACTCCCAGAATCATCCAAAATTCGGGAGGTGTCACTTCTCCCCTTCTCTTTTGATTACATTATTAGTTATCTATCTCTGTACATTGAGGGTAGTGTACATTTAAGTGGGGGGTAAAAGTACCTAACTTTTTGCATTATTCCAAAATCCTGAATTTTGGTCTTGTTTCTAGGTAATTTTCTCATATTATTAATTAGGGTGAAAGTTCTAATGATTTATGATTTTTATCGATATGTTTTTGAGTAAGTCATTAATAATTGTGCATTGATGGTTAAATTTGAAGAATACTAGAGAATCAAGCATGATAAGTCTATTTTTCAAGACCAAAAAATTTTCTAGGTTGTTGAACTGAATTTGAATATTACCTTGAAGTTTAAAATTTACAGGATTGATGTCAAATACCCATAATTTTTGTGAGATTTGAGCCTTATAGCGCATATATTCTTTTTCATGCTCACTTTATTAATTATGAGTGTGTCAACATTGAATTGTTATTCTAGACCTTGCCTTGATTATACATATCAAGACCACATTAAATGATTTAATATACTGAGATGATAAAGGCATCTAGGTTTTAACCCATTCACTCCACTAAAAACCTACCTACATAGTTAACCCCTAGTGAACCCTGTTGATCGTAACAACCCTTTTTATTGAATTACCCGCTTAATATTAACCCAAAACCCTTTGTATTTATTATCACCATTCTTTTGACTACCCTTCTATCAAGAATTGATTTGATCAGTTGCCTAATTAGTTTATTTCAGTTAATAAAGTTATTTCTTTATTATGTATTTACTTAGTTGTTCTTAAAAAAAATCAAAAAATCAAGGTATATTCAGTATTAGTGAGCTTGTACATTTAAATTCCAATTATCAAAGAAAAAGCTCGTAGTATTATTAGTTTCAAAGTTTCACATGATGCAATTATTCAGATTATTAGTTCAATTATTTTTCTAAAAGTTAGGTAACTTGTCAATCCAATCTCGATTCTAAACCTTCTAATTCAGCCTTTATCCACACCTTTAACCTAAGCCCTGTTACAACCCTGTCAAAGACCTTCCGATTAGTGTATCATCTCATATTACAGTGGTAGAGATTTGATTTTCAGGCAAGCCTATGGGATTAACTTTTTAGGTTCGACTTATGAGTGCTTTTTCTTGAAACTTAAACATTTTGAGTGCTTTGAGTGAATCTTTAGTGAGGATGTCAATCCTTGTCAGTTTTGAATTAAATGTAATTATTTAGATAAATGGATACGCCTATGTTTTTATGTTACAAATTTATGACTTAGAATTGTTTGAGCCTTTAGGAGTCTTTGAGTTAAATTATCCATGTATAAATTATCTATGAATTATGATGAGGCATTATTGATAGAAATTGTGAATTATGGAAAGTTCGTCTTAATTAAAAGTTGAGAATTTTGCTTGAGGATAAGCAAAAGCTTATGTGTGGGGGTATTTGATAAACCATAAAAGTAACATATATTACCCCCATATTTAGTATGCTTTTGGATGATTTAGCCATTTATTTATGTAAAAAGGTGCTTTTAATCCTTTCTTTTCATGTTTATACTCAAGAAAGCACCCGAGGATGAAAAGTACAAGAAAAGGGCTTAAAACGGGCCAATTTGGGCCAAAAAGGAAATTGACACGGCCTGAACTTCAAGCCACACGGCTGTGTCTCATCAATTTACTTCACACACCCATGCGACGATTTACATGGTCGTGCCCCAATCGACAGAATCGAGACACAGCCTGAAAATGATTTACAGGTGTGTACCATGGCCATGCTCCTGCCGCAAGAGAGAGCAATTTCACTCAAGTTTTGATACTTTGAGGGAAAGAAACACATTCCAAAGCCTATACAATCACCAAGTAAGAAGTATACTTGAATTAGGACACTTAGAGGCCAATTAAAGCATTCTAAAAATCTATATAAACACCCTAAGTGTATCCTAAAAGGGGGCGGTTAGCTAGGCCAAGGAGCCGAGCCAGAAGGCTAGATTTGTGGGAACTACTCAAAGATAGTCAATTGATCCATATCAAGGAGCCGAAATTCTACCCAAGATGGCAGATTTCTCCTTTAATTCCTTCAGGGGGTTTTAGGGATTTCTTATGTTTTGTTTTATCTTTTCTCTTGAGATGTTTTCTTTATACATTATGAACTAAACCCTTCAGATACCTGAAGGGGATGAAACCTAGATAAATTTTGTTATTGTTTTCTGAAATATATGATAAATACTTAGTTTGTTCTTAATTATGCATGCTTAATACAAATCTGATGTGCTTAGGTGGAGGAGGAATAGACCCTTCTTAAGAGTAGATCTAGCATAATTAAGTGGAGTTGATCACACGCCTAGAGATAGGGTGACGAGATTTTGCCAGATTAGGGTGAAACCTAATATGGGAGTCCATAGATCGATTTACTACTATTCTAGGGGGTTATTATTCGAGAAAGAAATTTCTATTAATTAACCAAGGGTTAGACGTTATTCGCCTCAAGAGAGGGTTTAATATACGTTAAGGAGTCTTATGGTTCAAACTAAGTGAATTAATCATATGGTTCAGTATTAAATAACAAGTGAAGTCTAGGTGGATTCTTCCTGAGGGTATCGTCGTGATCAACTGAGTTTCCCTTCAAGTTATTTTCCAATTCATTCTTTCTGTCTTTGCGTCTTTAGTTTAGTAGTCGTTAATTTAGATTAAAGCAACTTCATTTATTTTAGGCTAAATAATAAAAAGAAAGTTAGTATTAGTACTTTTAGTTCCTTTGGGTTCGACAATCCGATCTTGCCTAAGCTATACTACTGTTCGATAGGTACACTTGCCTGAAGTCGTTGTCAAAGTTAGTTTCCAGGTTCGATCATTCTCTTTATAAATTTATAACTCGACAAAACAACAATCATCTTTCATTTCTCAGAATTGCTCGTTGAACAATTTGGAATCAAATAGGATACTCGGATAATTCGAAATACTCGTACAATGCCAACGTCCCAGACGTGGTCTTACATGTAATCAAATATCGGTGCCACTATCCTAGACAGGGTCTTACACGAAATCATATATGATGCCAATGTCCCAAACATTATCTTACACGTAATTCTCAAATCGATGCCAACGTCCCAGATGTGGTCTTACACGATATCAAATATCGAAACCCTATGTCATGGCATACGTATCCTAACTATTCCTAAGGTTTGTACAGGACTTTTCGGACAATGACATATTATCGATACTTCTCAGATTTCACATGTGTGTCTTCCAAAGCCATTCATCACAATTCAATATTAAATGAACATGAATAAATCAACTTAAATACATTTATTTGTATATAGACTTACCTCGTACGGATATAAACGGACAGATTCGATTACTTAATCACTTTTGAATTTCCTCAGTATAAATCCATTTTCTTTGGTTCTTGATCTATACGTATTCAAATTTAACTCTTTTATTCACCAAATCATTCAATTCCATCCAAAAATACACATTTAGGACATTTTACAAATTAGTCTTCAGTTTTCACATTTTGACATTTAAGTCCTTATTTCATAAAATCACAAAATACACATAATTTCTTTGTACCCATGCTTAGCCGAATAATCATTATGATCATACAAGTCCATAATTTAATTTATTTCACATTTTAGTCCTTCAAAATATTATTTTCACAATTTAGTCCAAATCACTCAAATTCATCAAAAATCCAAAGACAAAACATGTTAATCTAACATATATATTTCATATTTCATCATCAACTATCTCAAAGCTTAAACATTCATCAATGGCTCATCTCAAAATCTTCATCAAACTCTAAAATTACAGCATGGGCTTGATAATACGCTAAGCAACATATCACAAAAATGTAGAAATTATCAAAAGCCGAAACAAAAACATACCTTAATTAAAGCACTTCAATGGCTGAATATTAAAGAAGCTTAAAACCCTTTTTCTTTTCTTATTTTCAGCTAGAATGGATGAATATTCCTCTAACATTTTTCATTTGTTTTATTTATTACATATTAATATATCACTTACTAAATTAACCTTTGAAATTTAACAAGAAAACCATATAAATTAAGCCCATGACAGTCCATCCCATGGTTAAATGGCCAAATTACAACATAAGGGTTGCATCTTTAACAAAGCAAAGAAATTAAATTCTTTAACAATTAGAAAGCCACTTTTATATTTTAAGCGATTAAGTCCTTTTCTCAAATTAAGCACACAAACAATAAAATTAATTCATGAAACTTTCACACATGCTTAATCACATACTACAAACATAGAAAATAATATTAAGATATTTTTTTGACCCGAATTCGTGGTCCAGAAACCACTATTCTCACTAGGGTCTAAACCGGGCTATTACAGTGAAAGTTTTGTTATGAAATTTTATCATTTGGTTGGTCAATTTAATAAAAAGGACTAAATCATGTAAAGTGTAAAACTTGAGTTCTAATAGCTATAGAACTTTAAAGTGAAGGTTATTATGTGGTAAATATACCATTAGTATGTTAGTGGATGATAGTGGCATGGTTTTTGGTGTAGTTAATAAGTTTTATAAAGGTTAATTTTGGTATTAAGTAATTAATGTTAAAATAAGTAAAAATAAACCAAAAATTACATTCATTATCATCTTTGTTAATTGATTTTGAGGAATAAAAATAAGACACTAGGGTTCTTCATTCATCCGTGTTGAATTCAAGCAATTAGGTATGTGTTTTGTCCCGTTTTTAATGATTTCTATGTTTTTGAGATCGTTGCAACTAGGTCTAGCTAGCCCAGGGACTATTTTGCAAAAATTTTAAATATTTTGAATGATTCCATTGATGAATACATGTGTATTTTGATGGTTGATGATAGATTTTGAATGCTTGTTGATAGATAAACAAGTTTTGTAAAATGATTTTCAGTAAAAATGCAAAATAGGGATTTATTTGAGAAAATGTGAAAATGTGTGGTTAAATGTGTGAATAAATGAAAAATGTGGGCTGCTATGTGTATTAGGGAAATTTAGCTAGCATGTGAATGGATTAAATTGAATTAATTTGTGATTTTGTATATTAAGGACTAAATTGTAAAAATGTAAAAGTTTAGGGCTAATGGTAAATTAACTCAAATGTATATTTTGGATTGAATTGAATAAATAGATGATTAAATAAGTCAATTTTGAATATATTTAGATCAAGAAAGGAGAAATACGGACTTAGATTGGGGAATGAACAAAGTTACTGAATAGTTGATTCGATTTGCCATTTTAGCAACCGAGGTAAGTTTGTATGAAATGAGATTTATTTATGATTGTGTTTAAATGCTTTTATATTGAACGAACTATGGAAACGAGACTACGAACATGTTTAACAATGATTTGAGGACGATTCGACAATATATTGAAAGTGATTCAACTATGATTTGGTATTGGAATCCCGATTGAACCTTGGGAATAGTTTAGGATACTAGTGACATGTCATTAGGGATACTTTGAGTTGGCTTCAGGCTATGATTTAGCATTTCGGGTGTGAGATAAACCAATTTGGCTTTGGACCATGCATATTAGCTGATGTGGCTTCGGGCCATGATATCAGAACTTTGGATATAAGTTACCTTGATTTGGTTTCAGGTCATGGTATAGGTACTTATCGTGTAAGGCTCTTGAGTATCCGACTCCTATTCTGAATGGTTCAACGGGTAAATGGAATATGTGGTTGAGTATGAGATTGGTACAAGATGGTACAGGTACGTACGGAAATGAATTGAGTATTGAAACTATGGAATTGATGAGTTCCTTGGTAAGTTATGTGAGTGATCATTGATAGCTTTGTGATTTAATAGAATTGTTGTATATTTCTTTCTATTATTTGAATGATTAATGAATAGTGATATTTTCTCATTGTTAAAATTTGAGCTTACTAAATCTATATAGCTACCTTTGTTGCTTTTCTATGTTTTATAGTGATTTCAAAGGCTAGCTCGTATTTAGGGATTGTTAGAGACTTCATCACGCTATCCACTGACACTTTGGTACTTTTGAAACTATGTTTTGGGTCATATAACATTTATAGGGACTTTGAGTCAATTTTGGTAAATGATGTAGCCATTTGAGTTGGCCTATAAATATCTATGTTTGGTTTGTATATAGCCAAGGAAGTTGGCATATTTTTGTTGATTTGGATGAGTTTATAAATGTGCGAATGGTTTTGTTTTAGCTTTGGTAATTAACCTATCTTGTGAGATTAAGGATGGATTTATGATGTTTAATGATATTAGGTATTTTGAATGTTAAAGGGTTGATAAGTTGGAAGCTATGTGCTTGTGAAGTGGTACATGATAATGCATGTTTGGAAAGGTTTAGTTAATTGAATTGTATATGTGAATTAGGTATGAAATTAGATGTAAATTGAGGTATATTTTTTATTTGTATCGATGGTAAAGAAATGGTATGATTTGAACAATTTTTTATGGTATTTGGCTGCATATTTGTGTCTTGAATTGGTACCATTAGGATTGTTTAGGTACAAGCAAATTTGGTTGGCAAAATGGCTTGGTAAATAGCCTATTTTTTTCCACACGGGAAGAGATAGGGGTGTGTGTCTCAACTGTGTGTGACACTCGATTATGTTACACTTCCGTATGTCCCCTGGTGTGGTTTTAGAAATTAAGTCAGTATGTTCCACACGACCTCACACACGGGCATGTGATTTGGCCTTGTGGCATAACTCAGTATACCATAAAGGTTTGACACGGCCTAGTACACGGTCTAGCACACGGGCATGTATGGCCATTTTTAGGGCACACAGGCGTGTGTGTTGGGGTGCGACCCAAGTTAGAGAGTTACACGGGGTTAGACACCGGCTAGGACACGGCCATGTGCTCCCATTTTAAATGTCCACATGGCCTGTGACACGGGCGTGTTTGGTGGCAGTGCGAGACACAGGGCCTGGCCACACGGGCGTGTGTTCATTGTTTTGAGAAAAAAAATTATAAGTGTTGAAAAATTTCTCAAGTTTTCTATAACACTCCTTACCCTTATTCAACATCGAAAGTGGATACGAGGCATTACCGAACTTAACTTGCTCAAACATACAACATCAGGTTATAAAATTTTGTTCCAACTTAAAACTTTTTCATTCATATTCATAACGTCCCTATTATGGGCCTACGAGACCCTAAATATACATACATAATAGTTTGGGACTAAACTGGAAACTTTTGCACAGTTAGAAAATTTTTACCACACGCCCGCGTGGGCAGGCGGTGTGGTCACACATGCCTATGTTCCTAACTCGTGTGGATTTTATTTTTTATTTCGAACCTACCGGGGTTTTCACACGGCCAAGACACGCCTGTGTGTGAAAACCTTAGTATTCTATTTATGATGTCAGCAAACACTTAGGGGCACACAGCCTAGTCACATGCCCGTGTGCTGGCCCGTGTGACGAACTAAATTTTTGCAAATTTGATGCAGGGGCACACGACCTATCAACACACCCATGTAGTTGACCGTGTGTTACACATGGCCAAGACACAAGCCTGTGTGTCTACCCGTGTGGAAAATTAGAAGGATATTTACCAACCTAATTGCCACCCTGAAAAATAAACACACTTGTACCACCACAAGCAACACATAACATAGCAACAATACACTATGAAGAATCACTAATTCATCATGCATACACTTCACATTTTACTCGATCAATTACACAAACTTGCACTTTATGAATATCATCATCATTGGATATATATATATATATAAAACTTAACAAGTATTGGCCAATTCCCAATGGTCGTTTACAAAATGAATGAGTAATAATAATAACCAACACTATGGCTAACAAATATGACATAAAAAAATGACTAAGTTCCTATACATACCATATCCAAAATAAATCAACCTTAATATACCAAAAGAATAGTTGATAGTGTGATCTGAACTCTGACATCCTACGATCGCCGAGTTAGCTTGGCGATACTACAAGGAAAAGGAAAATGAGAGGGTAAGCAATAAGCTTAGAAAGTTTGCATGAAATAAATAGCAACATTAAGACTTATAATAGCAACCATTATCTCATTGAATAATACACAAGTTCTCGAACACATCAACGTAACTTACTCATGCATACTCTCACCGAATTACAAATCACATTTTGCGTTCATTTCTCGTAAGTTACTCATGGGTACCTATATCACTCCATCACACAACTTTAGCACTTTTAATCTCTTAAACATAGACTTAGCTCTTTTTCATTTGTACATATACTTAGCTCTTTGCCCGTTGAACTACTCGGGATATCGAAGGATACTCAATCTCATCATACATGTATCATGATGCCAATGCCATATCCCAGATATGGTCTTACATGGGATCACATCTTTATGTCGATACCATATCCCAGATATGGTCTTACACGGGATCTCATATCTCGATGTTGATGCCATATCCTAGATATGGTCTTACACGAGATCTTTCTTTGGTGCCGAGGCCATGTCCCAAAAATGGTCTTATACGAGACCTTCCTTATTTGGTGTCGATGCCATGTCCTAGACATGGTCTTATATGAGACCTCCTGTATTTGGTGTCGATGCCATGTCCCAAGAATGGTCTTATACAGGAGCTTCCATATTTGGTGCTGATGCCATGTAACACCCCAAACCCGGCCCAAACACTACTACCGAATCTAGTATGTCACTAAGAAAAATTTTTAGGAAAACCATCGTGTCGACAAAAAGCCCAAATAGAAAATTACATAAATTGTGCCTTAATAATCAAAATCCCAAAACTTAATTACATGTCCTTGAAAGAAATTAAAATGAGAATAAATACTAAAGGCCAATTTTAAATCTAAAATGTAAACAAATGGCCTATGACCTTATTACAATGTACTTTAAATCCATCATATAAAGTACTTTAAAAGAAAATTAATATGGGGAAACTTTGTCACCGGATCCACCTTCGTTTGCATGGCCACCTTGTGCTCCACTCCGGCCCGGTCCGATGCACTAAGCGTCACCTGAAAGGTTAGTTTAAAGGGGGTGAGTCATGAGACTCAGTGTGCAACCCTCATGCACCATTAGATTTGGGCCGCATTAAACATAATAATAAATTCATTTACATGGAAACATATAATATGCAAAGCCCAACCCATTTGCCTAGGTTTCCATCCACTACACGCCCCCGTACCAACCAACACACCATTGGGGATTTCTACAATCAACCCACATGCTATTCTCCAAGATGGCGGTCAAGTCGCTCATCAACATATATTGGCCGAAGCCCTTATAACATATAATGGCCGAAGCCCGTATAACAGTTCATGGCATTAGTCCTACAGTAGTTCACGGTAAAAACCGTTACTCATATACATGTACATATAACTTCCTCCTTTCATCACCCACCTCATGCAACATGCACAATAATTTAAAACATGTACAACAGTTTACTCGTAACATATAGTTAGATTATTTACTAACCTGAGGGTCCATCATTTAAATCTGAAATTTTAGCTTTTAATATAACATATAAATTTTGTGAACACATATACATATATCTACATTTATTATTAATCAGATCTAGACGGTGGGGAAGTGTTACACACCTGATTTGCCTACTAAGGCTTTTGCTATACCTACGTTACTATCACTTGAAACAACTACTATTGGCCCACGATCTGACGTTGATTTTGGCCCACACCCCGTTGGCCAATCTCGCACTACCAAAACAGATCGCTTCTTGAATTTGGACGACGGTTTACAGATCCAACTTTCTCTACTTGACTGTTAGTTGAGTCCATATCAACCCTTTAATCACTAAGCCAAATAACGATGAGATCTAACTCATTAGTTAAATGTAACCTTTAAAACGAACACTTACCTAGTTAGCCGAATCCCGAATATCTTTTAGAAATTGTCACCACCAACCTTCCTACATTCGGCCATCAACCAAATATCAAACCAATCGTTACAAACATTCAACCTAACCCCACATAGTATTCGGCCAAAGCATAGAAAATCATGGAAGGCCATTTGGCCACACTTACCATTTCTTACCTTTGATTTCTCCACCAAATCGGCTTTAACGGGATAGTTTCGGCTTCTAGGAGTAAAGAGTATAATTGAAAGGACCTTGGAACAATAGTTTAGATTAGGAGTTTGATAAAAATAAGGGATCACAGAAAAGGAAAAATCCCAAAACTTATCGGATTACTGAGGAGTATACGGCTTACAGTGCACGTTCGGGAAAATAGAGATCTCACTTGTAAATTTGACTATGGGAGATGAGGGTATGAACAAAGGAATTCGACTCTTAGAAAATGAAAAAGAGAAACTATAGAGAAGGCTTGGAAATTTCGGTAGAGAATGAGAGAAGAATAGGGTTTCAAAATACCGAAATTGAAGAATACTACTCCCTATTTATAGAGAAATTTTGGCATACCCACACACACAGAGTTGGAATTTCGGCCAACTCTCCCCTCTCCTGATAGCCTTTAACTCTCCTGATAACTCAATCCTTATCTTACCTTTAGGAGAGCCCACCCTAAAACCAACTCCTCCTTATTAATTATCAGCTTTTTAACACTTAAAATAAAAGAAATATCTCCTAAAAGGTAGCCTAATTTCCATCCACCCCCTTCCCATTTAAGTGCTGAATTTGACCCATCTTTTAAGGCCCAATCAGCTACACAAGGGCCCAAATTCCTCCCCCCTTATGCTGCCACCTTATGCCCACTTAATGCACTTTAATTCTTTGGGCCATAAGCCCAGCTTGTCACTTAATTATCTATCTTCTTAAATTATAAGCTAACACTATTTATTAGCCACCTAACCCAATTTTATTAAAGCCCAAAATATCACTCAAACTACTCAGAACATTAATTTAAACACTAATCCATATATTTAATCAAGGTCTCAGCCCGATCCTTAAATTCTTGAACTAACATGTTAAACTAACATATAAATGCACAGGCTCACATTTAGGATGTTACATGCCATGTCCCAGACATGGTCTTATACGAGACCTTCCTTATCTCATTTTGTTACACATGTATCCTTGCTATTCCGAATGTTCAAGCGGGACTTCAACTTAACATGATCTCATTATAATTTCATCGAGGCATCATTAATTAACTTCATGGAAATAATATAAATTTCTCATAATATAAAGTAATTAAAAAAATAACGTTATGTAGCTTTAATTTCACACAAACTTACCTCGGTACTTAAAATACGTATAATTGTTCGATTCAGTCCACAACCTTGTTCTTGGCTCGATTTCGGTTCGGGTTTCATGATTCTTGATCTATAATAACAATTTCACTTGTTTAATACTCAAAGTAATTAAATTAACCCATGAATCATACTTTAGAAAAATTATAGTTTTGCCCCTAAACCTTCACATAATTACACTTTTGCCCCTAGGCTCGTAAAATGATTTTTATTCAATTTCCTTGTATTTTAGGCCTATTCAAATCATTTTCATAGCTACAGCAGCCCCCAATTTTCACTAATTCACTCATGTATGACATTTTCATGACTTTTACGATTTAGTCCTTTTTATGCATTTTTCATGAAAATCTCTTAGAAAAAGGTGTTGATAATACATCAAACTTCCATATTCCTCCATTAATCATCAAAATACATGCAAGTCATACATGGGTAAATTTTTTAACATAAACCCTAGCTCAAAATATAGCTATAAATAATTGAATCGAGCTATGAGGATATCAAAAATACGAAGAACATTAAAAATGGGGCTACGAGGTACTTACAATCAAGTTTGAAAGATGAAGAAACCCTAGATATGGAGAGCTTGAAAATTTCGACTAGCATGAAGAAGATAGACATGAATTTTGACTTCTTTTTCCCTTTTAATTTTTTATTAACCAAATAACAAAAATGCGCTTAAGGCCCCTTCTTGATATTTTTTCCTTCATGTCTATTTTTGTCCATCTTGACATATACTGGTCTAATTTCTAAATAAGGACTTCTAATAATTTTTATAATGCTATTTCATACTTAAATCTTTTAGAAACTCATTTTTTTCAATCTTTTCAATTTAGTCCTAATGGATAAATTGTTCACTAAATTATAAAATTTCCTTCATGAATTTTTTACAAAATCATGCTAACATGTCTTAAACCTCATAAAAACAATAAAACATAGATTTCTACCTCGAATTTGTGGTCTCACAACCACTATTCCAACTAGGCCTTAAATTAACATTTTTGATTTAGTCCAAAACCACTTCCAATGCTCGTTTAGGGCTTCGTAGGCTCGTTTTAGGGACAAATTGATTGATATGGAATGATGATTATTTGTATTGATTAAATGTATAAGATAAGTTTGTGTAAATGTGTTGTAAGTTCAGTAATGCTCTGTAACCCTATTCCGGCGTTAAATATGGGTGACGGGTGTTACATCAACCAAGTAGTCTTCTTCGCTATCCTCAAGCTCATGTCTGCCGAGTGTGGGCTCGCTCTGAATTAGAATTTTTTTCACAAAATTACAAGTGGGGTAATTTCTCAATTTCTCTAAACTTTTGGGCCAACTTGTAAAAAGAAGAATATCTCTAGAAATTTTTTGACACAATTTCTTCAGAGAATTTTCTCTCTACAACTTTCTCTTAAACTCAAGTGTGTGTAAATAATGACCCAATGCTCTCTTTATATAGGGAGAGTTTAGAGAGTTCAATTATGATTAAATTTAATCACTTTAATATTAATTTAATATAATATTTATCTTTAAATTTAATATTAAATCTTGTTAAATTTTTATAATATTTATCTACTGAGATAAACATTAAGTTAAATTTAATATTACGATAATCACTTTAATATTAAATTAATAAAATAATATTAAAATAATTATTAAATTTAATATAAAATTCAATCTATTAAGATAATATTATTTTTGGAATAGTTAATTTGAAATCAAATTCTCTAGTAGGGTCCCAGTAGGAGTGTAATTCTTCCACTGTTCATCCACCAAAAAACCATCACAGCTGACCATTTGTTAGGCACCAGAGCGTTGTCGTCACCCCGAATAGGTTTGGTTCCTAATAGTTTGGTCTGGGTCAGTGACGGCCAGACCAGTCTGATCCAACCACTATCGGCTTTGTAACACCCCAAACCCGGCCCAAACATTACGACCGGATCTGGTATGTCACAGGGCAAATTAGAAACGATCTTTCAGTGACTTCGGGAAAACTATAAATTTTGAAAAAAAAACTTTTCGATTAAAGCATCGACTTTGTGTTTAAGCAATCAGTTTCAAGCGACCCTCAGGAGAAAGGTTACTTTGACAAAAGTTGTCATTGTTAAGAAAATCCAGATTTTTATCAATATAACTTGAAAACCATTCGTTACTGCTTTTGAAATGTAGTTGTTTAATCGTTTTAGGAAAAATCCCGATTTGAGCATTTATTAATAACAAGTAACCAAAGTAAATACTAAACCAAATTAAAAATTACCAAAGGCCTTATTACAAGGAAATCCCCAAATAAAAACTAACTTTAAGAGTGAAAAGTTCATAAAATAAATATAGCGTCTTTTATGGCCTCCACGAGTCTGCCTCGGTTCCCACATCCACGATCTACTGATTACCTAAAAAAATTAAAGAAGGGGTGAGTCACTGGGACTCAGTGTGTAAATTCTCCCTCACAATACAAATGTCTCATGGCCCACAATCACACATTGGGCCTTGGCTCATACAAAAAAACATACAACCACATGAATGCAATAAGCCCAACCCAAACCTAGTTTTTTCCATCATCTACACACCAACCCGTACCAGCCCTCACACCGTGGGGATTTCTACAATCAACCATCCGTCCGCTACACTCCATTTTGACAGTCATGCTGCCAGTTATAAACCGATCACTCGGTGACCAAATAATACATCGTGGCTTAACCACCGATCACAATGTGACCAAATAATATATATATATATATATATCGTGGCTTTTCCACCAATCACTATGTGACCCAGTTAATGTATGTACATATATATATTGTGGCATAGCCACCGATCACTACGTGACCAAATAATCATGCTCTTCCTCTTCATGTCAAACCCATACCCCATGAACTACATACATATCCTAACGAATGCAACATGCTATCCATAACACAACAGATTACACCAAATATATCCGTCCATGTAAAGAAAACGGTACGGTAACGTACCTGGCATTCCTAGCCTTACCCCTAAGGGCATCACGACTGTCTACATAGACTTTTACGACTTTTCAGCCCACACAATTGTTAGCACAAATAAAATAAAGTGTGTGAAGGTTTACACACCTGATAACACACAATACCATGCTTTCTATGTCGACACTATCGCTAATAGGAACCACTGTTATCTGTCTACTATTCTACTAAGAAGCAGGCCCACGACCTGGTGGCCAATGTCGAACAGCAGACACCGCACGCTTCTTGAACTTTGGGGTTGGGTTCACGAGTCCAACCCCCATTTTTGCCTGATCGATATTGGATTCCATCAAAGATCATGTCAGATGCTATTATAATGAACCTAAATACAATCCAAAGAGAACACCCTTACCTTGAAATCCTGAAAGAAAATATATGATTCAGAGGTTAACAGTTTCTGGCTTAGGAACCTAGATGATTAGATCTCCTTCAATTCCCAGAATAGCTCCCCAAAGAGAATTCAAGAAACAGTGAGAAACATCAATCGAACGATGGCCTTACCAAGCCAATTGGCCACTCGGTTTTGGCCTTCAAAAATCACAAGAGAACACAAAGGATCAACAGGAGTCGGCACTTACCTCAACACAGGAGATTTGGCTACCACTTAAGAGAAGATTCAGTAATGGCAAGGAAAAAGATTGAAAGTCAAAAGAAATAAAATAAAACCACAGATGAGATCTAGTGGTTTTCGATTTTAGAAGAGATCAGAGGAGAAGATGAACAAGAGAAAGGCTATGAAGATTCGGCTTATGGAAGAAACAGAGAAGAGAACTATGGGCAAGGGACATTCGGCTATAGCATAGAAGTGGAGATGAGAATGGAGTTAGGGGTTTCGGTTTTTGAAAAGGAACATTTGGGAGAAGAAAAATAGAACAAGATTGGGAGAAGTGTTAGGAAGGGTAAAGAATAAGAATTTCGGTAGGACCTAAGTGGTTTTTGTTTTGGCAGAAAAAGAAGAGAAGAAAAGAACCCTCAAATGCCGAAAATAAGAAGAGAACTCTCCTTTTACTAAACACAAATTTTGGTACCTACAACCCCAAAAGCCAAAAATTCCTTATTTGAGATCAAAAAGGCCTATGCACCAAAGTAAAACTTTGGCACACCCTAGCCACCCCAAAACCGATTTATCCCCTTTACTCCTAGTGTCCAACATTTGGCCACCACCTATACCTACATCCTATCCCACATTTTCCTCTTATCCTCATCTTCATATATTCTGACTTAATCCACACTCACCCATGCCGAGTCCCGGTGAAACCACCTCTCAGACTCTTTAGGCATATAAAATAAAAAAAACACTCCTATTTGCTGTCAACGCAACTCGAACCTACTCCCTCACCACCTCCCTATGGCGTCACCTACCTACACCATTTGTGGCGCCTCCTTGCCACTTTACCAGTTAGATTCTTGTGTCAACTTCCCCACTTAAGTACCCTCAAGGCCCACTTCAACTAGTTCTCCCTTGCAGTGCCTAAAAATAAAATTTCTACCAAGGCTCAAGCTTAACCTTTCCCGAAACCTCTAAACACACCAGAATAACACACATAGCACAGCATACATACATAACACAGTACAAATGTAGAGCCCCCTATCTGGGATGTTACAGTTCTACCCCCTTAAAGAAATTTCAGCCTCAAAATTACCTGGTCAAAAGAGATGAGGGTATTGCTGTTGCATAACATCCTCCGGCTCCCAAGTAGCTTCCTCTAACTGTGATTCCGCCATAGAACCTTAACCAAATGAACCGATTTCCTTCGCAAAACTTTAACATCTCGCTCCAAGATCTGAACTGGTTCCTCTTCAAAGGATAAATCAGGCATTACTTTGAGTTCCTCCAATGGTATCACATGGGATAGGTCTGAACGGTAGCGTCTCAACATTGAGACATGAAACACGTCATGAATCTTACTTAACTCCGAAGGTAGCTAGAGCTGATAAGCAACTGGTCCTACACGCTTCAACACACGATAAGGCCCAATGAACCTGGGGCTTAGCTTACCCTTCCGTCTAAACCATAGAATTTTCTTCCACGGTGACACCTTTAGGAAAACCTGGTCACCCACTACAAATTCTATGTCCTTCCGCTTCAGGTCAGTGTAAGATTTTTGCCTATTTGAAGCTTCCTTCAACCTAGCCCGAATCAACTCAACCTTATTCTCAGTTTCCAACACTAATTCTAGACCCAATAGGTGACGCTCACCCAACTCTGTCCAACACGTAGGAGTACGACACTTTCGCCCATGCAACGCCTCATATGGCGCCATTCAAATACTGGACCGATAGCTGTTGTTATATGCGAATTCTGCCAACGGTAGAAATTCTTCCTAGCTACCCTTGAAATCAAGGATGCAACCTCTTAACATGTCCTCCATGATCTGAATCACCCTTTCTGACTGTCCGTCCGTCTGTGGATGAAACGTCGTACTAAAATCTAACTTTGTACCCAACGCTTGTTACAATGCCCTCCAAAATCTTGACGTAAACCTAGGATCTCTGTCCGAGATGATGGACACAGGTACTCCATGCAACCTCACAATCTCCGCTGTATACAACTTAGTCAACTTTTGAAGAGAGTAATCAACCCGCACCGGTATAAATTGAGCAGACTTCGTCAATCGATCAATGACTACCCATATCGAGTCCTTCTTAGTAGGCGTAAGGAGTAGCCCATTAACAAAATCTATAGTGATCCTCTCCCATTTCCATTGCGGGATCTTTATCGACTGCAATAACCCTGAAGGCAATTAATGCTCCTCTTTTACCTGCTGGCATGTCAAACATCTACCCACAAATTCGATTACCTCTCGCTTCAGACCTGGCCACAAAAATTATTCCCGTAGATTTCGATACATTTTACTTCCTCCCGGATGCATAACGTATGGGCTACTATGCACTTCCAGGAGAATCATCTGCCTCAATTCCATGTCCCTCGGCACGCAAACTTTCTTTCGGAAACACATGACCCCATCATCGTCCAGACTATAATCCCTTACTTCTCCATGTTGCATTTGAGATAGTCGAGCACTTAAGTCATCATCCTGCAACTGTTTCTCTTTAATCTGATTTACCCATGTCGACTTCACCTGAAGCTCAGGTAATAAACTCCTATCTTCATACAGGTTCAGATGGGCAATCATTGCCCTTAGATTTGAGATTACCTTCTGACTTAACCTATCTGCCACCATATTAGCTTTACCCGGATGGTATTCAATCGAACAATTGTAATCATTTAATAACTCAATCCACCGCCTCTGCCTCAAGTTCAACTCCTTCTAGGTAAGGAGATATTTCAAACTCTTATGATCTATATAAATGACGGATTTCTCTCCATACAGATAATGTCTCTAGATCTTCAAGGCAAAAACCACCGCTGCCAACTCCAAATCGTGTGTGGGATAATTTAGCTCATGCAGTCTTAACTGTTGAGACGCATAAGCAATAACTTTTCCACCTTGCATCAACACACATCCTAACCCCGTGTGTGAAGCATCATAGTAAACCACGAACTCCTTTCCAGCCTCCGGTTGAATCAAAATCGGAGCTTCCGTCAACACCCTCTTCAACTTCTCAAAACTTTCCTACTGCTTATCACCCCACACAAAAGGTACTCCCTTCCTCAACAACTTGGTTAAAGGTGCCGCAATCAAGAATAATCCTCAACGAACTTCCTGTAGTACCCAGCAAGACCAAGGAAACTTCGGATTTCTATCACAGATATGGGTGATTTCTAATCCATGATAGCTTCAACTTTTCAAGGATCAACTCTAACCCCTTCCGCCAACACAACCTGTCCCAGAAAAGTAACCTCACTTAGCCAAAATTTGCACTTACTAAATTTTGCGTACAATTGTTTCCCTCAGGATTTGTAGAACCACTCGAGGATGCGAATCGTTCTCCGCCTCCGACTTTGAATATACCAGGATGTCGTCTATAAATACTACGAAAAATGGTCCAAATAGGGTTGGAATACCGGTTCATCATATCCATAAACGCTGCTGGTGCATTGGTAAACCCAAATGGCATCACCAAAAATTCGTAATGGCCATCACGGGTCCTGAAAGCTATCTTATGAATGTCCGATTCCTTGACCTTAAGCTGATGATATCCTGATCTCAAATCTATCTTTGAAAAAACTGACACCTCTTTCAATTGATCGAACAAGTCATCAATCCTTGGCAATGGATACTTGTTCTTGATAGTCAACTTGTTCAGCTGACGGTAGTTAATGCATATACGCATTGACCCATCCTTCTTCTTAACAAATAACACTGGCACTCCCCAAGGCAATACACTTGGTAGGATGAAACCCCAATCTAGCAGTTCCTGAATCTAAGCATTCAGTTTCACCAACTCCTTCGGCGCCATACTATATGGTGCAATGGGCACCGTGTTGTCCCCGAAAGAAGATCAATTCTGAACTCCACCACGCGATCTGGGGGTAGTCTTGGAAGTTCTTCTAGGAAAATGTCAAAAAATTCCTTCACCGTTCTAACATTCCCCACAATTGAATCTTGGACCTCCATAGCACAAACAAAGGCTACGAATGCCCTACATCCTTTTCTCACCATTCTTTCAGCCTTTAGGGCAGACACTACGTTAGACAAGTAGTTTCTTCTTTCCCCTATTATCACCACTTCCTCATCTAGAAGAGCCCTTGGTACCATATGCTTGGCTGCACAGTCCAAATTTGCTCGATATCTCATTAACCAATCCATACCTAAGATCAGGTCGAACTCCCCAAACGGTAGTTCCATTAAATCTGCAGGAAAAACTACCCCTTGCACTTCTAGAGGTACATCCCTATACAGTCTGTTCACCACTACCGACTAACCTAGCGGGCTAATTACCATCATCTCCCTAGAAATAATCTCAGAGTTTATACTTAAAGTTCTAGATACTTCACTAGCAACATAGGAATGCATCGATCCAATATCAATTAATGCAGAAAAATTCAAACCAAAAATCAAGAACGTACCGATTATGACATCCGGTGCATCCCCTCCTTTCGACGTCTAGCTGCATAGACCAACCCCAGCTGTCTCGCATTGGTGTTCCCTCAACCTCTGCCTAGTGCTCCACGGCCCTGGCCATAACCATTACCCCCTCTGGTTGGACCACGACCTCTCTGCGGTTGTTGACCTCCTCTACTTGGCTGAGTGTTAGTCTGTCTTATAGGCCCTGCGCCACCCCGATCCTGTGGACAATCCCTAACCTGATGATCAGTAGGCCCACACCTAAAACATCTTCTGTCACCCATCCAACATTCGCCCGAATGAAATCTATTACACTGGCCACACCTTTGAGGCTGACTATTACCCACACCGACTCGGCCCATCCATCTTAGGTCTTTTCTGGAAATGCTCCGTTGACCCCGACGATCCAAAACTCCTCTTATTCCTATCCCTATCTCTATCCTGATTCCACTTCTCGGACCACTTAACTTTCTCGGCTATCTTAGCCTTTTCCACTAAGACCGCAAACTCCCTTTCTAGCTGAGGAGCTATCAGCACACGCAGATCATCCCTCAGACCATCCTCAAATTGAACACAACGCTCATGGTCTGTGGCCACTATTCCCCAAGCATAACAACTCAAGCGCTGGAATTTCACTTTATATTCAGCCACCGATTTATTTCCCTGGACCAGATTCAAAAATGCCCTACGCTGCGCATCCACATAACTCGATCTGATGTACTTACTCGAAATCTCGACTTGAAGAAATCCCTGTGTACTGGCCACCAGCGATCCATCCCTAGCGTAAGCCACCATTGGTACGCCTCATCCCGGAGAAGAGACACTACTCCTTTCAGCTTTTCCTCTTCCATTAAGTCAAGATCATTCATTATACGCTCCACTGCCTCCAACCAATACTCAGTTGTATTAGGAGCTACGCCAAAATACCCCTGAACATTTTCGCTCCATTAGCCCGGAGTCGCTCCGACACAGATTTTGGAGCCCTTGTACCCATGCTTGCCCCAGCAACTCTCTCTAGTACCCGTAGCATCACCTGAGACACCGCATTGTCTCCTTCCATTTGGTTATGATATTCTACTTCCACAGCTGGCGGCATTGGCCCTCATTTTCTGACTCATGACCAGACCCTACCGGTTCCGACACAACAATCCTGCCTCTACCGCGACCACGCACACCATGCCCCCTAGTGCTCATAACTAACTTGTGTGACTTAATCTGATTAAAAGTTTTATGAGTTAGTGTCTTCCACTGTCTTAATACCGAGCAATTTTATGTAACTTAGCTTTAAAGAGTAGTTTTCGCAAAACATGTCAGAAGCTAGAGGTTTTAGTCCCTAAAGTTCAAGTTTCCCATGCTAACAACATATCCATCCAATCAAATAGGCATTTCATGCATACATTACGAGGAATTAGGACACTTACTTGCGTGGATTGGTTGTCGGTGAACTCGGATGCGATATCTCGATCAAAACCTTAATACATACTTCAATTTTATACAACCTTTACGAACCCATTAAATAGCCCAAGTTTTGTAACCTAGGCTCTGATACCAAAATGTAACACCTCAAACCCGGCCCAAACGTTACAACCGGATCTGGTATGTCGCAGGGCAAATTAGAAACAATCTTTCAGTGACTTTGGGAAAAACTATAAATTTTGAAAAAAAATTTCGATTAAAGCATCGACTTTGTGTTTAAGCAATCAGTTTCAAGCGACTCTCAGGAGAAAGGTTACTTCGACAAAAAGTTGTCATTGTTAAGAAAATCCAAAGTTTTATCAATATAAATTGAAAATCATTTGCTACTATTTTTGAAAGATAGTTGTTTAATCATTTTAGGAAAAATCCCGATTTGAGCATTTATTAATAACAAGTAACCAAAGTAAATACTAAACCAAATTAAAAATTACCAAAGGCCTTATTACAAGGAAATCCCCAAATAAAAACTAACTTTAAGCAGCGAAAAGTTCATAAAATAAATATAGCGTCTTTTATGGCCTCCACAAGTCCACCTCGGCTCCCACATCCACGATCTACTGATTACCTAAAAAATTAAAGAAGGGGTGAGTCACCGGGACTTAGTGTGTAAATTCTTCCACACTATATAAATGGCTCATGGCCCACAATCACACATTGGGCCTTAGCCCATAAAAAAACATACAACCATATGAATGCAATAAGCCCAACCCAAACCTAGTTTTTTCCATCCTCTACACACCAACCCGTACCACCCATCACACTGTGGGGATTTCTACAATCAACCCTCCATCCGCTACACTCCATTTTGACAGTCATGCTGCCAATTATAAATCGATCACTAGGTGACCAAATAATACATCGTGGCTTAACCACCGATCACAATGTGACCAAATAAAATATATATATCGTGGCTTAGCCACCGATCACTATGTGACCCAGTTAATGTATGTACATATATATATCGTGGCATAGCCACTGATCACTACGTGACCAAATAATCATGCTCTTCTCCTTCATGTCAGGCCCATACCCCGTGAGCTACATACATATCCTAACGAATGCAACATGCTATCCATAACACAACAGATTACCATACATATATTCGTCCATGTAAAGAAAACGATATGATAACGTACTTGGCATTCCTAGCCTTACCCCTAAGGGCATCACGACTGTCTACACAGCCTTTTCCAGCTTTTCAGTCCACACAATTGTTAGCACAAATAAAATAAAGTGTGTGAAGGTTTACACACCTGATAACACACAATACCACGCTTTCTATGTCGACACTATCGCTAATAGGAACCACTGCTATCTGTCTACTATTCTGCTCAGAAGTCGGCCCACAACCCGGTGGCCAATCTCGAACAGTAGACACCGCACGCTTCTTGAACTTTGGGGTAGGGTTCATGAGTCCAACCTCCTCCTTTGCTTGATCAATATTGGATTCCATCAAAGATCTTGTTAGATGCTACTATAATGAAATATGGTTGTCAAACCACAAGGTAGGGTTAAGGTACCGATTATGATAATGAACCTAAATACAATCCAAAGAGAACACCCTTACCTTGAAATCTCGAAAGAAGGGATATGATTTAGAGGTTAACGATTTTGGCTTAGGAACCTAGATGATCAGATCTCCTTCATTTCCTAGAATAGCGCCCCAAAGAGAATACAAGAAACAGTGAGAAACATCAATAGAACGATGGCCTTACCAAGCCAATTGGCCACTCAGTTTTTGTAACACCCTAAACCCGGCCCATACGTCATTACTGGATCTGGTATGCTATAGGTTAAATCTTAAAAACTTTGCTTCGATGGGTTTTGAAAAGTCTCAATTTTTTTTTCATTAATCGTGATATTTGTGAAAAAGTTTGAAGAACTTATCATTTGCGTCGGTTGAGTTTGAAAAGCCCATTTATTATTTCATTATATTAATAAGACTTTGGAAAAATATAGGTTTATAAACATGTGACTTATTAAGGGTGAAAATAAAATAAAGTGAGTAACACAAAAATTAGAAACCTAAGTTATGGGGCCTTATTACAAAAATATTCCCCAAAATTTATATTTTAAACGAAAAGTCAAAGATAGTCTATGAAAATATTAATAGTCTTGATGGCCCCACGAGTCAGCCTCAGCTCCCATGTCCATGATCTACTGCTCATCTGTAGAGTGGGAAAACCATAAATGGGTGAGTCATAAAGACTCAGTGTGCAAAACTTGAAAACACATAAAAGCCTAGGGCCCACAAACACATTATGGGCCTTGGCCCATATACAATGGTAACAAAATATGTCATGCAACATGGCCCATCCCAAAACCTAAGAGTCCATCCTCTACACACCCTAGTACCAACCATCACACTGTGGGGATTTCTACAATCAACCCTCCATCTGCTACACACCACGTCGACAGCTGTGATGCCTGTCATAAAGACCGATCACTAATGCGAACCTCAGAAAATACATTTAGTATTTCGACGACTATATCGTCATCATAAAGGCGATCGCTAATCACGAACCTTTGTGGCAAAGCCACCGATAGCCATGACCGCTCCCCTTCCATAAATCGATCAATCAATCCCATCCCATGCATACACACATACAAGAATCAAAACATCAAGCCATATAACAGATCTCATACTTTCACATGTTTTGATACACATAGAAAAGTTTCTATGATTACGTACCTGGCATCTCTTGCCTACCCTTTCTAGGTAACACGACTGTTCATACAGCCTCTCTTTCTGGCTTTTAGCCCATAGCATTCATATAACATAACAAAGCTTTTGTGTCAAGAATCTACACACCTTATTAAGGTTAAGACGACACCCTCTATGTCGACACTGTTAGTAGCCGATCTGACTGTTATCTACCTAAGATGCTACTCAGAAGCCAGTCCACAACCCGATGGCCAATCTCGAACAGCGGACACTACTCGTTTCTTAAACTTAAGGATTGGGTTTACGGACCCAATCCTCTCATTTGCCTAATCCATATTTGATTCCATCCAAAAAGTCCTTGTCAGAATTAATATAGCAAAATAGGGTTGTTAAACCATATATGAGTTAAGATCTCAAATATGATAGCTAATCTAATAGGAATCTAAAGGAAACCCCTTACATTGAAATCCCAAAATCAATAGGATACTTAGAGATTAACGGCTTCCGACTTTTTAGAGATCTAGATGATTCGATCTACTATAATTTCTTGAAGTGTCGCCCAAAAGAACATGTGATCAGAGAAAAAGTTAAACTAAAGCTGACCTATCAATAACTAGCCATTCGACTATAGTCTCAAAATCGAAAGAGAATGAAAAAAGAACAAAAAAAAATCGGCACCTACATTTACAGGGAATTTGACAACTTCCAAGAGATTTTGGCTTTATGGAGAAATCGACACAAGAGAAAAGAATGGAAAAAGAAAGTGAAGTGAGAGGTTTCGGCTTTTGAAGAAAGTGAAGATGAGAGAAAGAATTGAGAGGTTTGGCTTTTGAAAAAGAAGAGAGAACAAAAATTACCGAGAAAGACTGAGAATTTTGGCAAAGAGAATGAGGAAAAGAATAGGGTTCAAATGCCAGAATTGAAGAGATACCACCCCTATTTATAAAGAATTTCGGCACTTGTTTATCAAAACCCAAAAGTGCCTTTCCTGGTAACTAATAATTAATCAAATAATAGGGGAAATTTTGGCACCCCATTAACATGAAGAAACCGATTCCTTCCCCCTCTAGGAGATGGAATTTTGGCCAACTCTGCTCTCAGCAGATAGCTCCTATCTTTTTCTCCTTTATCTTGATTTATTCACCTTTAGGAGAGGCCTAAATAACACCACCTCTCCCTACTATTATCAACACAATATCCAACAGATAAATCTTCCTATTTTAAAGCATCCTAGTCGCCCCCACTCTCCTCTCCTTTTAACGCCCAAAATAATTAAAATAAATAAGTGGGTAATGCGACTCGAACCTTGGATCCCCTTACTACTTTTCACGCCACTGTCCACTAGGCCACTAGCCCATTTTTGTGTTTTAATTCGCGAACAATATCTTTTAAGCCCGGACCTATCTATCTTTCCACTAAAGTGCCCAAATAGAAAATTTGATTAAGGCCTCAGCCCAAACCTAAGCCCAATCTGAACCCCTTAAACACTCTAATTATCATATTGAACATAACACACATCAAATGCAAAGGCCCATTAATTCAGGATGTTACAGTTTTACCCCCTTAAAGGAATTTCGTCCTTGAAATTACCTGATCCGAATAGATGCGAGTATTGCTATCACATCTCTTCCTTCGGTTCCCACGTAGCCTCAGCAGAGCCGTGATTCTGCCATAGAACCTTAACCAACGAAACCTTCTTCCTTCGTAGTACTTTGACATCACGATCCAAGATTTCCACTGGTTTCTCTGCAAAGGATAGGCCAGGTCTTACCTCGATTTCCTCTATAGGTACCATATGAGACAGATCTGAACGATAACGTCTTAACATAGAGACGTGAAATACATCATGGATCTGATTCAATCAGCAGGTAGGTCAAGTCGATCGCTCATGGTCCAACTCGTTCAAAGACTGATAAGGTCCGATGAATCTGGGACTTAACTTACCCTTCCGTCCAAACCTTAATACTTTCTTCCATAGTGACACTTTCAAGAACACCTTGTCACCCACTGCAAACTCTATGTCCTTGCGCTTCAAATCAGCATAGGACTTCTGTCTGTCCAACGCTTCCTTTTAGTCGAGCCCGAATTAGCTCAACCTTCTCCTCTATCTCGGTAACCAACTCTGGACCCAAAATTTGCCGTTCCCCTAATTTCGTCCAACAAGTAGGAGTATGACACTTCCACCCATACAATGCTTCATAGGGCGCCATCTAAATACTAGTCTGGTAGCTGTTGTTGTACGCAAACTTTGCCAATGGCAGAAACTCCTCCCAACTACCTCTGAAATCGATGGCACAACACCTTAACATGTCCTCTAAGATATGAATCACCCGCTCAGACTGTCCATCAGTTTGAGGATGAAATGCTGTACTGAAATCCAACTTCGTACCTAACGCTTGATGCAACGCCTTCCAAAACCTTGACGTAAACCTAGGATCTCGGTCTGAGATAATCAACATAGGTACTCCATACAACCTTACAATCTCCGCTATATAGAGCTTAACCAACTTTTGTAAGGAATAATCGACCCGAACCGGTACAAAATGTGTAAACTTAGTCAACCGATCAATGATCACCCAAACTGAATCTTTCCTAGTAGGCGTGAGAGGTAGCCCACTAACAAAGTCCATTGTGATCCTTTCCCACTTCCACTAAGGAATCTTCACCGGTTGCAACAACCCTGATGGTAACTGATGCCCGCCTTTACCTACTGACAAGTTAAACACTTCCCCACTAATTCGGTCACTCTCGTTTTAAGCCTGGCCACCAAAACTGCTCCGTAAATCTCGATACATCTTACTCCCTCTAGGATGCATAGCGTATGGACTACCATGCACTTCTTGCAGGATCCTATGCCTCAATTCAGGATCTTTTGGCATGCACACTCTCCCTTGAAAAAATAACAATCGTTCCTCATTCACACTAAATTTTGTTGATTCATCACTTGCTCAAACCGAAAACTTCTCCTTCAGCAACTCATTAGTCTGCTGCTTTTCCTTAACCTGACTAACCCATGACGATTTTACTTAAAGTTTTGCCAATAAACTCCCATTGTCGTACAAACTAAGGTGAGCAAACATTGCTCTCAAGTTAGAGATCACCTTATGACTTAGAGCATCTGCCACCATATTGGCCTTACCCAGATGATACTCGATCGAGCAATCATAATCCTTTAACAACTCGATCCACCTCCTTTGCCTTAAATTCAACTCCTTCTGTGTCAAAAGGTACTTCAAACTCTTATGATCCGTGTAAATGATAAATTTCTCCCGTACAAATAATGCCTCCAAATCTTCAGGGCAAACACCATCCCCGCCAACTCCAAATCATAGGTGGGATAGTTTGCTTCGTGTGGTCTTAACTGCCATGATGCATACACAACCACCTTTCCATCTTCCATCAACACGCATCCTAGTCTCATGTGTGACGCATCACAACAAATCACGAATTCCTTCCCAGCCTTCAGTTGAATCAATACCAGAGCATCCGTCAATATCCTTTTCAACTTTTCAAAACTCTCCTGATGCTTATCAAACCAAATGAACGGAACTCCTTTTCGTAGCAACTTAGTCAATGGTGTCGCAATCAGAGAAAATCCTTCAACAAACCTTCAGTAATGCCTTGCTAAACCAAGGAAACTCGAATCTCTGCCATCGACTTAGGCGGCTTCCAATCCAACACCGCTTCAATTTTCTAAAGGTCAACCCTAATCCCCTCTATAGACACCACATGACCTAGAAAAGTAACTTCCTTTAGCCAAAATTCGCACTTGCTGAATTTGGCAAAAAGCTACTTCTCCCTCAGAATTTGTAAAACCACTTGCATTTGTGAATCATGCTCCTCATCCAATCTTGAATAAACCAAGATGTCATCAATAAAAACCACGACAAATCAATCCAAGTAGGGTTGGAACACTCGATTCATCATATCCATAAATGCTGCTGGTGCGTTAGTCAACCCAAATGCCGTCTTATGAATATCCGCCTCTTTGACCTTAAGCTGATGGTACCCTGACCTCAGATCTATCTTCGAAAAGACTGAGGCCCCCTTCAACTGATCGAACAAGTCATCAATTCTTGGCAACGGGTATTTGTTCTTGATGGTTAACTTATTCAATTAATGATAGTCAATGCACATACGCATTGAACCATCCTTCTTCTTAACAAATAACACTGGCGCTCCCCAAGGCGACACACTTCGTCGAATAAACCCTCTATCCAACAACTCCTGGATTTGTGCTTTGAATTCCACCAACTCCTTCGGCGCCATTCAATATGGAGTAATAGATACTGACGCTGTTCCCTGAAAAGATCAATTCCAAACCCACTTCTCGATCCGGAGGTAATCCCGGAAGCTCTTCTGGGAAAACATTAGGAAATTCCTTCACCGTCTAACGTCCTCAACAGTTAGGTCCTTGGCTTCCAAATCCCGTACAAACATTAGAACTGCCTCACATCCTTTTCTCAACATTCTTTCCACTCTTAGGGCAGTTACCACGTTTGACAGACAATTCCCCCTTTCTCTTATCACCAACACTTCACCTCTGGGGGTTCTTAACACCGTACGCTTGGTTGCACAATCTACATTGACCTGATACTTCACTAGCCAATCCATGCCTAAAATTAAGTCAAATTCCCCGAATGGTAATTCCATCAGATCCGTCAGGAAAACTACTCCCTGAACTTCTAAGGGTACCTCCCGATAAAGTTTATCTACCACCACAGATTGTCCTAATGGGCCAATTACCTTCATCGCCCTAGGGGTAACTTTAGAATCTAAACTTAAAGTTTCAGACACACTACTAGCAACATATGAATGTGTCGACCCAATGTCAATCAATGCAGTATAAGGCAATCCAAAAATTAAAAACGTACCGGTTATAACATCCGATGCGTCAGCCTCCTCTCGATGTCTGGCAGCATAGACCAACCCCGGCTGCCTCGCTTCAGTGTTTCCTGCCCCTCGACCTGGTGCTCCATGACCCCGACTAAAACCATTACCACCTCTGGCTGGACCACGACCTCTTTGTGGCTGCTGACCTCCTCTACCCGGCTGAGCATTTCCCTGCCTTGCGGGTCTTACCTCATCCCGTGGCTGAGGACAATCTCTTATCTGATGGTCCAAAGAACCACACCTAAAGCACTTCCCACTGCCTACCCAACACTCACCTATATAGAATTTGTCACATCGGCCACAGCTTTGTGTTCGATTAGCAGCAGGTCTTTTAGCCCGTCTCGGTCCATCCGACCTAGGTCTTTTCTGAGTACGCACAGCTGCCCCTACTGATCCAAAATTTCTCTTACCTCCACCCATATCTTTATCCTAATTTAGCTTTTCCGTCTGTTTCACCTCCTCAGCTATTTTAGCCTTCTCCACGGCTAAGGCGTAGGAATTCTGCTTCATACACCGCTACCGACCTACTTTCTTGAACCAAGTTCAGGAATGCTCTGCGCTGCGCATCCACATAGTTCGTCCCAATGTATTTACTTTGGAACGCCGTTCTGAAGTGATCCCAAGTGATATGGTCAACTATAGTACCCTTCTTAACCGTAAGCCACCATTGATATGCTTCATCCCGGAGAAGAGACAAACTCCCTTCAGCTTCTCTTCATCCATAAAGTCGAGATCATCCATTATCCTCTCCATTGCTTCCAACCAGTACTCTGCTGTACTAGGAGCTACACCAGAAATTCCCTTAAACACTTTCGCCCTATTGGCTCTCAATCACTCTGGCACAGACTTTCGGGCTCCTGTGCCCATGCCTGCCCCAGCAACCCCCTCTAAGACTCGTAACATGGCCTGAGATACAGCATCATCTCCGGTCGTCTGATCATGAAATTTTGCCCTGACAGCTGGTGGCACTGGTACCTCATTCCCTGACTCGTGACCAAACCCTACGAGTTCTGACACAGCAATCCTACCTCTACCTCGGCCACAGACACCACGTCCTCTAGTGCTCGTTCTACCGTTCGTGATTTATCTGATTAAAAATTTTATTAATAATTCTTTCTTCCACTGATCAATAACGGACAGTCTTATGAAAGTAGTTTTAATAGTAGTTTTTTGAATTCGGATTCTATCTACAAGTTCAATTCTCAAATCAGTATTTCCTAGTTCTAGAATACACATTCAATCAACATCCATCACACATCAACACACAAGCAGCATCATGAACTTACATTCATCACCTAAGGGGTATTTTGTCATTTCACTACCCAGGGGTATTTTCGTAATTTTAACCTACAGGGGTATTTTTGTAATTTTCCAAACTAATGTATCTTGGTGATTTTACAAAATAGGGGTATTTTGGTAATTTTGCAAAATTTGGTAACTTCCGTAAATCAAGGGCAATTTAGTAATTTCTCAAACAAGTGTACTTTGTTAATTTTCAAACAAGGGTATTTCGATAAATTTCCTCAACCTAGGGTGTTTTGGATAATTTACAAAATTAGGGACATATAAGTAATTTTACAAAAATAGGGTACTGGTCCCTTTCGGGTTTTAGTTATGAATTTTGGCCTGTTAACAAGTCCTCGTGGCTAAGGCGAACAGTCATTACACACTAGGTAGGATTCTAGAAAAGAGGAGGTGAGTCACTAGGACCGCTTAAATACCAAGCTCTACCTGGATCCAATCCTAGACATGCGTATGCCTATTTCCACACCCTAACCCCGTGACTTGTTCACAGACATGTTTAATTAAGAAAATTTAAGTCTTATGAGATTTGAAGAAGTGTTTATACTAAACCTAAAGTCCATCAACACTATCCTACTAGTCTACGTCCATAAAGCCCATCACATATATCACATCAAAGGTTAGAGTACTTACCTGGATGGATTGGGTGCCAGTAGACTCGAAGGTCATATCTTCAAAACTTTTCTCAACTTACATTACTTTCATAAATTCCTATTCACAACCTGAGTTTTGAACTGGGCTCTGAAACTGAAAATGTAATACCCCAAACCCGGCCCATACGTCATTACCGGATCTGGTATGCTACAGGTTAAATCTTAAAAACTTTGCTTCGATGGGTTTTGAAAAGTCTCAGTTTTTTTTTTCATTAATCGTGATATTTGTGAAAATTTTTGAAGAACTTATCATTTGCATCAGTTGAGTTTGAAAAGCCCATTTATCATTTCATTTTATTAGTAAGACTTTGGAAAAATATAGGTTTATAAGCATGTGACTTATTAAGGGTGAAAATAAAATAAAGCGAGTAAAACATAAATTAAAAGCCTAAGTTATGGGGCCTTATTACATAAATATTCCCAAAAATTTATATTTTAAACGAAAAGTCAAAGATAGTCTATGAAAATATTAATAGTCTTGATGGCCTCTCGAGTCCGCCTCGACTCCCATGTCCACGGTCTACTGCTCATCTGTTGAGTGGGAAAAACATAAATGGGTGAGTCACAAAGACTCAGTATGCAAAACTTGAAAACACATACAAGCCTAGGGCCCACAAACACATTATGGGCCTTGGCCCATATACAATGGTAATAAAATATGTCATGCAACATGGCCCATCCCAAAACCTAAGAGTCCATCCTCTACACACCCCCGTACCAACCATCACACCATGGGGATTTCTACAATCAACCCCCATCCACTACGCACCACGTCGACAGCTGTGCTGCCTGTCATAAAGACCGATCGCTAATGCAAACCTCAGAAAATACATTTAGTATTTCGACAGCTATGCTACCTGTCATAAAGACCAGTCGCTAATACGAACCTTTGTTGAAAAGCCACCGATCGCCCCGCAACCTTCTCCCCTTCCATAAATCGATCAATCAATCCCATCCCATGCATACACACATACATGAATCAAAACATCAAGCCATCTAACAGATCTCATACTTTAACATGCTTCGATACACATAGAAAAGTTTCTATGATTACGCACTGCATCCCTTGCCTACCCTTTACGGGTAACACATTTATTCATCTGACCTCTCTTTCGGCTTTTAGCCCATAGAATACGTATAACATAACAAAGCTTATGTGTCAAGAATCTACACACCTTATTACGGTTAAGACGACACCCTCTATGTTGACACTGTCAGAAACCGATACGACTGCTATCTGCCTAAGATGCGGTTCAGAAGTCGGTCCACAACCCGACGGCCAATCTCAAACAGTGGACACTGCTCGTTTCTTAAACTTAGGGATTGGGTTTACGGACCCAATCCTCTCTTTTGCCTGATCCATATTTGATTCCATTAAAATGTCCTTGTCAAAATTACTATAGTGAAATAGGGTTGTTAAACCATATATGAGTTAAGATCTCAAATATGATAGCGAATCTAATAGGAATCTAAAGGAAACCCCTAACCTTGAAATCCCAAAATCGATAGGATACTTAGAGATTAACCGTTTCTGACTTTTTAGAGATCTGGATGATTCGATCTACTATGATTTTCTAAAGTGCCGCCCAAAAGAACATGTGATTAGAGAAAAAGTTAAACTAAAGATGACCTATCAATCAACTAGCCATTCGGTTATAGTCTCAAAACTGAAAGAGAAGGGAAAAATAATAGAAGAAAATCAGCCCCTACCTTTACAAGGAATTCGGCTACTTCCAGGAGATTCCAGCTTTTTGGAGAAATTGGCACAAGAGAAAAGAATGGAAAAAGAAAGTGAAGTGAGAGGTTTCAACTTTTGAAGAAAGTGAAGATGAGAGAAAGAATTGTGAGGTTTCGACTTTTGGAAAAGAAGAGAGAACATAAATTACAGAGAAGGACCGAGAATTTTGGCACAAAGAATGAGGAAAGAATAAGGTTCAAATGCCGAAATTGAAGATATACCACCCCTATTTATAGAGAATTTCAGCACTTGCTTATCAAAACCCAAAAGTGCCCTTCCTGATAACTAATAATTAATCAAATAATAGGGGAAATTTCGGCACCCTTTTAACATGAAGCAATTGATTCCTTCCCCCTTCTAGGAGATGGACTTTCGGCCAACTCTGCTCTCAGCAGATAGCTCCTATCTTTTCTCTTTTATCTTGATCTATTCACCTTTAGGAGAGGCCTAAATAACACCACCTCTCCCTACTATTATCAGCACAATATCCAACAGATAAATCTTCCTATTTTAAAGCATCCTAGCCGCCCCCACTCTCCTTTCCTTTTAACACCAAAAATAATTAAAATAAATAAGTGGGTAATGTGACTCGAACCTTGGATCCCCTTACTGCTTTTCACGCCACTATCCACTAGGCCACTAGCCCATTTTTATGTTTTAATTCGCGAACAATATCTTTTAAGCTTGGACCTATCTAGCTTTCCACTAAAGTGCCCAAATTAAGGCCTCAGCCCAAACCTGAGCCCAATCTAAACCCTTAAACACTCTAATTAAGATATTGAACATAACACACATCAAATGAAAAGGCCCATTAATTCAGAATGTTATAGTTTTGGCCTTCAAAATTGAAGGAGAACATAAAGGATCAACAGGAGTCGACACTTACCTCAACACAGGAGATTTGGCTACCACTTAAGAGAAGATTCGGTAATGACAAGGAAGAAGATTGAAAGCTTAAAGAAATAAAATAAAACCACAGATAAGATCTAGGGGTTTCAGTTTTAAAAGAGATCAGAAGAGAAGATGAATAAGAGAAAGGCTATGAAGATTCAGCTTGTAGAAGAAACAGAGAAGAGAATTGTGGGCAAGGGACATTCGGCTATAGCATGGAAGTAGAGATGAGAATGGAGTTAGGGGTTTCAGTTTCTGGGAAGGAACAATTGGGAGAAGAAAAATAGAACATGATAGGAAGAAGTGTTAGGAAGGGTAAAGAAAAAGAATTTCGGTAGGACCTAAGTGGTTTCAGTTTTGGCAGAAAAGAGAGAAAAAAGAACCCTCAAATGTCGAAAATAAGAAGAGAACTCTCCCTTTACTAAACACAAATTTCGGTACCTACAACCCCAAAAGCCAAAAATACCTTATTTGAGATCAAAAAGGCCTATGCACCAAATAAAAAATTTGGCACACCCTAGCCACACCAAAACTGATTTCTCCCCCTTTCTCCTAGTGTCCAACATTCGGCCACCACCTACACCCACATCCTATCCAACATTTTCCTCTTATCCTCATCTTCAAATCTTCTGACTTAATCCACACTCACCCATGCAGAGTCCCAGCCGAAACCACCTCTCAGACTCTTTAGATGCATAAAATGAAGAAAAACACTCCTATTTGCTGTCAACGCAACTCGAACCTGCTCCCTCACCACCTCCATGTGGCGTCACCTACCTACACCCTTAGTGGTGCCTCCTTGCCTCTTTACCAGTTAGATTCTTGTGTCAACTTCCCCACCTAAGTACCCTTAAGGCCCACTTCAACTAGTTCTCCCTTGCAGTGCCTAAAAACAAAATTTCTACCAAGGCTCAAGCTTAACCTCGAACCTTTCCATAACCTCTAAACACACTAGAATAATACACATAGCACAGCATACACACATAACACAGTACAAATGCAGAGCCCCCTATCTGGGATGTTACAGGCTTAGTTCGACCAGTTTTAAGGTCTTGCACTTGGTTTTGGGCTCTCGAGCCCAATTTACGATCTCATGTCCAATTTTCAAGTTGAATTACCCATTGTGCTAATTGTCTGACTCGAAAATTAATTTTAAAAAATATCATTTTAATTTTATTTAATTTGATTAATTTAGTTTTATTTGATCAAAATTAGTTTTCCTAAAAATCACTTAGATTTTCTAAATTATTTTTTAAAGAAAATTCTTTAATCAATTTCTTTAGTTGAATGATTCTTATGACCGCCCAATTTAATTCCACATCAAATAAATCGACTCAATTAAATTATTTCAAAAGTAATAAAATTCTATTATGATTCAAATGCAATCCTATCGAGATTTTCTTGAGATAGTGGAGGAACCAATCAGAGATATACAATTAGACTCTAATAATTGTAATTATGTCCAAAAGCATTGTTCCAATAATTTGCAATTACTGAATCATGGAGTCAGTCCACAAGAAGTACCATGATTGAAAAATTCTTATTGTATTCTCTTTATAAAAGTAATTCATCCAATTACTTTGTCCAATGACCTCGTCATGTGTGTGTTACCCTCATATGATATCTTTGATTCCTTTGAGTTTAACCCCTTCATTTAATACAATCTTAGTTTATCTCATTGCATCTATTGTGTCTTCTTAATGATTAATATGATCATTGTCAACAAATGATTGTGATTAATTGTTCGTTCGAGAATAAGCAACCTATAACACCCTTTACCCGTAATCGACATCAGAATTGGGTACGAGGCATTACCAAACTTAACATACATCATCATACAATATCAGGCTATAAATTTTCATACCAACTTAAAAATTTTCATTTGAAATCATAAAGTCCCTATTATAGGTCTAAGAGACCAAAAACATACATATGGAGTAATTCGGGACTAAACCAAAAACTTACGAATACTTATACTCTTTTTTCATGCTGAGGATGCAACTCAAACACACAATCTTTCAATATTCATTTAGCATGCAATTCAAAGATCTTTTAACCGTTTTAGCTCGAGGTAACAAATATCTTGCTTTAACTCCTTAATTTTAATCAAACTTACTTGAGGAATAAAACCATCATAAAATATTGAGCTTGTGCTCTCATCATTTATACCTTTGCCAATGACAATCCTTTACACAAAAGTTAGAGAACTCTAGATACCAGAATCACCACATTCCAGCCCTAAAATTTCATCATAGCAAAGATAATACACTTTCTAAATTTGCATATAAAGCAGAACTTCATCCGGTAGTTACAGAAGGATAGTCTCACATAAGTTTTCATCATCAACTTTTAATCTGAACATACTAGAATAGAGTCTCGAGAAGGAAATTCATAAATCAACTAGGCTAACAGTATTTTTGTCCAACATCAAGGTTAGCTAACGTTCTCGCAACATAAGAACTTTATCAGAAAATAAACAATCACACACATATCTCTAGGAATAAGTGATACATATAAAATACCCAGAAGAGGTCATCGTAATCCTTTTATTATTCCATATTACTGATGAACATCGTTTCGGGAAGATTTCGGTAAATACATACTTTAGACTTCATATTGAATTAAGTCAAATAGCCAATGCTAGTTCTTTCTTTATTCTTGACCTTGCATAATCTGTGTAGTCTTTAAAACATTCTGATACTCTTCCCAAACTGTTTTCACTTTCCAACTACTTTTACCTCTGTATGAATTCCTAATCGTTTCACTACCGAACTCTTTAGTTTCACACTTATGGACTTATTTATCTAAACTCTCGTAAAAAAATCTCGTTATAAATCAACACTGGTAAGGGCGTGAGGTCGTAAGCCTCTAACTTGACTCTAAAACTTACACACATTTACCTTAGAATTCATCATTAATGAAATATCATCGTAATCATACAACTCACTCCAGTGAATTTTCAAACTTATTCAGATTACAAATGTTTTCTTTCACCCAAAATTTTCAAACAGTGATTTTACATACTCAAGTTTTACATTAATATCTATTTAATACCCAACATCTAACTCCAATTTTTATTACTATCACTTGTCAATTTATAGAACGTCTTACGGGTTTGAGTACGTCGTTTACTTGATTGCCATAGTCCAACTATGGTTTCACATGAAATCTCATATCGATACCAATGCCATATCCCTGATATGGTCTTACATGGAAACACATTTCGATGCTGATGCCATATCCCAGATATGGTCTTACACAGGATAATGTATCGATTCTAATGCCATGTCCCAGACATGGTCTTACATGGGATCACTTGCACTGCCATGGTCCAACCATGGTCTTATCCATCAATTCATTAATGGATGATCGTACTCATCTTCTGTGTTCTACTTAATTTGACCTTCCAATTCAACTCACATGCTATTATAACATTCATGGCATCATAACAGAGTTAGAAAATAAAATATTGTATATTCTTTGATTTAACAGTTAAACATGTGATTCAACTATGTGGGCTACTGATTGTACATTATTCAAACAAATGTACATACACACATATCTCGTTCATTGGGTAAGTTTACTCATCATATTCACTTAATCAAATACGTTGGGTACATAGCATCGTATGCATGTCGAACCAACATGGATGAGCTTATCACCATATAACTTTCATTTCATTCCGTATTTTCGCAATTTCTCAACTTATGATTGTCTCATTTCATCCCTTACCACACACATGTCATGAACTTCTATTCATACCTTTCTAAATTTTGTCACATTATAAGCACATTTCAATCATCTTATTATCATTTTCAGCATTATCAAAATAGCTCAGTTGGCAATCGTCTTTGTCTTAACAAATAATTTAGCTAAAGTTGGGAGATATCACACTATCATGAATAGTAATATAGCATGTATAGCTAAACTCTCCTGTAAAATCTCGATTTAGGGCCTAGTCAAAATAATGGTGTGAGACCACAAATCTAAGGTATATGTATGAGTTTTTGAGGTTTATGTCATGTTTTCATGTTAGTATGAAAGTTTCAGGAAGCAATTTTGTTAAATTGCGGTTCAATTATCTAAAAGGACTAAATTGCAAAAGTTACAAAATGTGATATACTAAAAGCTATTTGTGTGAAATTGCTTTGGATTACCATTTAGAGGTCCTTAAATAGTAATTTTCCAAAATTCTAATTTTGGACAAAATTGGGCATGAATGGGTTAAAATTTGAAAGTTTGACAAAAAGGCATTTTGGTCATTTGTCAATTAAATGATTAAAATGGGAAAAGATGATAGAATTTCACTCATCTTCTTTTCCAAGTAGCTAAAAATTGAGAGAAGCCATTGTTAAGGCTCTTCAACTTTTCAAGCTAGCTAGTAAGTGTATTCTAGCTCCGTTCTTTATATTCTTCGTATTTTTAAAGTCCTAGTAGCATGAGTAAGCTATTTTTAGCTCTATGTTGAGCTAAGATGGATGTTCAAAAATGTACCCATGTATGACATGCATGTATTTTGATGTTTTATGGAAGAATATGAAAGCTTGATGTAGTAGAAACATCTTTTGCTAAGTGATTTCCATGAAAAATGCAACTAGGGACTTGTTTGTGAAAGTTTTGAGTTTGGTCATTCATGTGCGATTTAGAGAGATTTGATGGTTACTTTAGTTGAATAAATGGTTTGGCTAAGCATGGAAGACTAGAAATTTAAACGAAAATCACATTACGAGCCTTGGGCCAAAAGTGTAAATATGAGAAAGTTTAGGGGCAAAATGGTAATTTTACTAAAGTATGAGATAATGGTCAATTTAGTCAATGTGTGTATTGAATGAGTTTATTTATATTATAGATCAAGAAAGATAAGCACGGATCAAAACTGAGGCAAGAGTAAGGTGGTGGACTAAATTGCACATCTCTATACTTTTGAGCACCGAGGTAAGTTTATCGTAAATAATGCATTCATACTTACAATTTGTTGATGCTAGCTAGTGTATAGCATGATTGAAAATGATTGAGAACCAATGTGGTTCAAGTGGAATGAATGTAGTAGATATTGTGAATGGATGAATGGATTACAAGTAGATATGTGAATGTGTAGTGATAATGCTTGATGGTGGGCTAAGTGCGATACCACCTTAATACTTAACAACGATGGGCTGTGTGCGATACCACAGTTAAGTATATTATTTAGTGGGCTATGTGCAAAACCATTATGAATACCTTTGTTGGTAGGCTATGTGCGATACTACCCTATAAATTAATTATGGTGGGCTAAGTGCGAAATCACCGAGAAATTAGCTATGTGGATATATTATTAAGAATAATGATGTGTTGGAAATGTGGTAAAGGATAGAAAGAGTAAGCATAATTGTTGATGTGAATCTATTTGGTAGTATAATGATAATTGTTGTTTAGTATATACTAGAATGCTTAAATTGTTTATGTGTAAACTTACTAAGCTCAAGGCTTAATTTTGTTCTTTTCCCTTGTCTTATAGAGAAAGGGGTTGAATTAAGATACGTGGATTAATCGGAAGATCACCTACACTATCAGCTTACTCTGGTACAGTAGACTTGATGTTTTGTATATGGTATGTATAGAGGCTAGACAAGTTAGTAAGTTTTGTCTTAAATAGCTAAGATGTGTTGGCCTTTAGATGGATAATCTATTTTGTATAATGCCATAGTTGTTGGCTATTTTATTATATGAAAAGAAGTAGTTATCCATATGAGTTTTTGTTTCAATATGAGTTGATTATAAATGAATTAGATGAGTACATGTTGTGTATGATTGGGGAGTGAGAAGAACTTGGCAAATAGCTTTGTTCTTGTCCATGTGGATAGGCACAGGGGTATGTGTCTAGGCCATGTGTGACACACGGTTAGCCCACAGGCATGTGCATTGACAGATTTGGGAATATAGGCAACGAGCTAGCCACACGGGCGTGTGTCTAGACTTTAGGCCGTGTGGTGTAGTCAGTGTGTCTAGGCTTTAGGCCATGTGGTGTAGTCAGTGTTCACCACGGGTAGTGAGCACGGGCTCGTGCCCTAACCGTAGGGCATTGGCAGAATGCTTGAGTTTTCATGCACGGCTTGTGGACGTGGGCGTGTGTGTTTATACAAGGGTGTCTGTCATCTAGCACGGGTGTTAGTCCCTATTTAGATGGAGAAAGTTTTAAGATTTGAAGACGTTACGATATAATATTGAGAGCCTCATGTGTATGAGTGAGGCCTTGGAAGTCGAGAATGAGATTGATGAGGTGACTTAGGAGAGTAGTCACGGTGAGCCTAAGTAGCAATCATGTGGTTTTATTTAGTGATACCTCGAGCCCGATTTCGGTGGGAATTACAGGTAAGGGGTGTTACATCTCCTATGCTAGGTTAGTCCGAGAATTGACTAAACCATAGCTCTAATACCACTAAATATTACACCCCTTACCCATTTCTGATGCCGAGACCAGATATGAGGCATTACGGTACTTAACCTTACTTGAACATGCTTTTTCGGGCTATAAAATTTCATTCCAACTTAAAAATTTTCCTTTTTAATCATAAAGTGTATATTATGGGCCTACGAGGCCTAAACTTACTTTCGGGAAGTTTCAGAGTTTATCCAGAAAGTTTGGTACTCCTTGAAATTTTTTACTCAAACAGGGGTCACACGCCCCTGTGACTTGGGACATGACAGTGTAGGCAGGTAGTGTGGTCTCACACGCCCATGTCCCTAGCCCTTGTGGAGTTTATTTTCTTTTCGATCCTACAGGCAATTTCACACGGCCGGACACACGCCCGTGTAAATAGCCCGTGTCCCTCACACGACCTATCAACACACCTATATGGGTTGACCATGTGTCACACATGGCCTAGACACACGCCTGTGTGTCTACCCGCGTGGACACTTAGAGGCTTTTCTCCAAGCCATTTGCCACCCTGGAACATAAACACACTTATACCAACTCAAGAAATACCTATTGTAGCATTCATGTGCTATGAATAATTCCTAAAACATCACTTATAGAATTCATAAAAACTCATCATCATCAATATAAGGATCTTAACAAACATTGGCCAATTTCTTTGGCCATATACAAGAAGAATGCATAATCCTAATAGTCAAGCCATTGGCTCTCACATATGACATAATACAAAATGACCAAGTCCTATGCATGCCATAGTTCAAGAAAGCTTGAATACTTATACCCAAAGTGCCAGCTTGATAGTGTGAGAACATCTCCGACAATCTCCAACCCGAGCCAGCTAAATTAACCTATAAGAAATAGGAATGAGAGAGGAGTAAGCAATAATACTTAGTAAGTTCATATGTAAGTAATAAACAACTATTGACATTCTTTTATTTTTCTAAAAAACAAGGGTATTTTAATGTGGTTTGCGTTTAAGCTCATAATTTCCTCTCAATCATTCATAATGCTTACTCTTACTCATACTTACCCATCACATTAGGGTTACCTTAACTTGTATTTACTCATTACATAGCTTAGCACTTACACTATCATAGACAATAACTTGAATCTCTATCTTTCTTAACTTGAATGGAATTCCCTAACATTCTTATACAACTTATCTCATTCATCCACTTTACTTACTTCGCTCTTAGTCACTTTTTCATGCTTACTCTTTTGCCCATTGAATTACTTAGAATATCAGAGGATACTTAATCTCATCAAGCATGTGTCTCGATGCCAATGCCATATCCCAGATATGCTCTTACATAGGATCGCCTCTTAGTGCCGATGCCATATCCCATATATGGTCTTACACGGGATCTTATAGCTCAATGTCGGTGCTATATCCCAGATATGGTCTTATACGAGATCTTCCTTTGGTGCCAAAGCCATGCCCCAGACATGGTCTTACACGAGACATACATTCCTTGATGCCGATGTTGATGCCATGTCCCAGACATGGTCTTATACGGGCTTTCCTTAACTCATGTGGTGACAAGGTTATCCTCGTTTTTCCTAAACTTCAAACTAGATTTTCATTTACTTGGTCTCATTGATTTCCTCATTAAACATTGATAATCAACTTCATTGGAATAATGTATTTCATGTAACATAGCAAATAATTTAATCGTAATAACATATGTAGCAATGAATTCATACAAAATTATCATGGATTTGTCATATACTGAATTCATTTCATATGAGTTCTAGGTACATACTTATACCACTCGTGATTTAGTCACATACTTTCTTATTTTCGACATACCTATTGAATCACTTAAAATGCTAAAAGATACTCGTAAGTCTCATACATATGATATCGTATCAATGCCATATCCTCGATATGGTCTTACATGAAATATCATATCGATGCCATGTCCCTGACATGGTCTTATACAAAATCCTATACCTAGGCCATATCTCTAATATGGTCTTACACGGAACCTTAACAACCTGGCATTTGTATTTTATTCACTCTTAAAATTAAAATAAAAAATTATCATTCCTCGACATCTCATTAAAATCGTAAATAATAATTTTTATAGAGACAAAGTATTATTCATACAATATCGAAACGCAACATATATCACATAAAATTGCATTATTTACACATGAACTTACCTCGATTCTCAAAACGCGTATCAATGCTCGATTTAGTCCTTGATTTTGTTCTTGCCTCAGTTCTGATCCGGGCTTCGTGTTTCTTGATCTATAATAATAAATTCATTTGTTACATACATGCATTGACTTAATCGACTCATATTTCACATTTTGGCACAATTATAATTTTGCCCCCAAATATTTACATAATTACACTTTTGCCCCTAGGCTCGTAAAATGATTTTCATTTAACTTTCTTACATTTCAAGCCTAGGCGAATCATTCTCTCAACTATAGAAACTTTCAATTTTCACTATTTTCCTCATTTATGACCATTTCTACAACTTTTACAATTTAGTCCTTTTATACATTTTTCATGAAAATCATTTAGAAAAAGATTTTTATCCTACATCAACCTTTCATATTCTTCCATAAAACATCAAAATACATGCATGTCATACATGGGTAAATTTTTGAACATAAACCCCATGTAACACCCCTTACCCATATTTAACGCCGGAATAGGGTACGAGGCATTACCAAAACACATACACTTGAAAACGTATTAAACTAAGTCATAAAATTTCATCAAAATTTTCAAAATGAACTACTAAATATTAAAGGCCAACATTTTAGGCCAAACCAATTATGACATATACAAATGACTAAGTCTCCTATACATGCCATAAACTTAAGAGGTTTGTATTCACTGTTACCCCACGATGATAGCTTGATAGTGTGATTACATCTCCGGTGATCTCCAACTCGAGTTAGCATACAACCCTATAAGATATGGGAAATGAAGGGAAGTAAGATACAAAGCTTAGTAAGTAAGTATGTAAATAATAAGTGATTTATTAACAAACTTTATAAATCTTCACAATATGTTCTCAAGATAATACAATCATAATTGAACATAGTTCCACTTTTTATTCCTATTCATCTCAAGTTGTCTACTCGAGTCATAGTCACTAAATTATTTATATCTGGAGCTATGAAACTCCAAATTAAGATCCGTTAATTTTATATGAAACTACACTCACATATATTTTAACCATAAAATTTCCAGAATTTTTTGTTTAGCCAATCAATACAGTTTATTCATTAAAGATTTCCCTGTTTTGCTGTTCGACTATTCTGACTCTCTTCACTATGAATCAATTTTATCCTCGTAAAGAGTTCATATGAACTTCTTATTTAGTTCACTTGAAATTAGACTCATTCATGATTTCAAGCATATAATTTATATCCCACAATTATTTTTTTACACTTTTTAATGATTCTTACAAGGTAGAACATGGGATCACGTAATCATTTTGAATCAGTCTTACAGAAATTCAAATATCTCAAAATATACAAATCATTTGTTTGCTATGTGTCTTTTATATGAAAATAGACTCAATAAGATTTAAATCAATATCTCATGCAACTTATAATTAAATCTATACTATTTTTAGTGATTTTTCAAACTCATTTTACTGCTGCTGTCCAAACAGTTTTATTGTAAATTTTTGCTCTCTCTTTCACTTTAGTTGTGTTCATCACTTGCTTACACCAACCTTTCCAATTTCCGATTACATATCGAACATATTGTTCATACGTACCTTTGCCACATTTCTCAATTGGTCACATCCACACTTTCACTTATTCATAACATGATCGCACCAATCATCATTAGTAAATTATCTCGTTGAACCCCTTGAAACGCTTGGATACTCGGTGGTCTCAAAGACATAGCTCCACCTACACATAATTGGCTTTCTTGTACACATGGTGAAGGTCCTTATCACCCATGTGACCTAGCCATTCCATCTCATAGCTTTCTTGTCTACATGGTGTCCAACACTAGGAACCACTCATGTGACCTAGCTACTCATAACAGTAACTTTCTTGTACACATGGTATGCACAGTATTACACATGTGACCTAGTTACATAAGAAATTATTATCCGTAGCTTTCTTGCACACATGGTGAAAGTCCCTTATCATCCATGTAGCCTAGCTACATATCAAATTTTTCCATCTAGTAGCTTTCTTGTGAACACGGTAAAGGTCCCTTATCACTCGTGTGACCTAGCTACATATTGTTCCGTATCTCTCGATTTTCTGAAGGTTTAATCGAGAATTTCCATTTCCATACTTTTTCATATTTTAGTTATCACCCAATGATTTCCATAATATCTAGCAAAATAATTATTGTACAAGTAAAATAAATTCATTATTTACATATAAACTTTCTTGTCGAAATCTCGTCAAGTACAACCGTGTAGCAACTCATACAACCCATGTAATATTAATTTAACATTCAATTCTTGTAACATTAATTTGTCATTCAATTTCACATGACACAACAAACATTACATTTTCCATACCATACATACCATCCATCAACTTCTCCTAAACATATTAAATCATACAATTTATGCCATATCAATAGAGAATTACAATTCAAACATGGTGTTGCATTATTATTAACACACGAACTTACCTTGAATGCCGAAACAGTCATTTTACCAACTTTCTCGATTTTTTGATTTTCCTCCAATTCTAGGTCCAAATCTCATTTTTCGGGGTCTAAAACATCACATTTCACTTATTTAATTAATGCACTACTCAAAACAGTCCCTAACTCAAACTTTGGCAAAATTATAATTTTGCCCCTAAACTTTTGCATAATTACAATTTTTCCCCTAGGCTCGAAAATTAAACTTCATCCCTTATTCTTATGTTTTATAACATGCTGAACATTTTCCCCTGTATAGCAACATCAAATTCTCACTCTAACATGCACTTATGAACATTAGGTATTTTTACCGATTATGTCGTTTTACTCGTTTTCACGTAAAATCGCTTAGGAAATGTTGTTTAACATAATTTCAGCCTTCATATTATATCATAAAATATCAAAATAAACACATTTCACATATGGGTATTTTTCCAAATATGAACCCTAGGTGAAATTATTGCTAGAATAAGTTAAACCAAGTTACCGGGATTCTAAAAACGTAAAGAACATTAAAAACGGGGCTTGGAATCACTTACTATGGAGCTTGGAAGCTTGAAAAAAACCTTAGCTATGGAGAACCCTTATAATTTCGTCCTAATAAAGAAGATGGACATATTTGGCATTTAAACTTTGTTTTTAATTCATTTAATTCACTAAATTACCAAAATGCCCCTTAAAAAATCTTTTGAAACATACCCATCCATGTCCATTTTTGTCCACCAACTTAACCAATGGTCTAATTATCATTTAAGGACATCCAATTTAAAATTTCGTAACAATTGGACACCTCTAGCATGTAGAACTCAACTTTTACACTTTTTACAATTTAGTCCTTTTGACTAAATTGAGTGCCAAAACGTCGAAATTTTCGAACGAAATTTTCACAAAATCTTTTCGTGAAATCGTAGAACATAAAAATATAATAAAAATAAATTTTATTACGTCAAATTTGTGGTCTCAAAACCACTGTTCCGACTAGGCCTTAATTCAGGATGTTACATCCTAGCTCAAAATATAGCTAGAAATAGCTAAACCGAGCTACGAGGGTCTCAAAAATACGAAGAACATTAAAAACGGGGATAGGATACACTTACTATCAAGCTTGGAAGTTGAAGAAACCCTAGCTATGGAGTCCTTGAAATTTTCTGCTATGGATGATGAAGATGGACATGATTTTTTACTTATTTTTCCTTTTTATTCTTTTATTAACCAAGTGACGAAATTGCCCCTAATGACCCTTTCTTGAGATTTTTCCTTCCATGTCCATTTTTGTCCATCATCAAATATATTGGTCTTATTGCTAAATAAGGACCTCTAGTAATTTTTATATTTCTATTTCATACTTGAATCTTCTAGAATATCATATTTTCTACTCTTTGCAATTTAGTCTTAATGCACAATTTAATCACTAATTAATAAAATTTCTTCATGAAATTTATACACAATCATGAAATCACCTCGTAAGCCTCATAGAAATCATAAAACTCATGTTTCTACTTCAGATTTGTGGTCTCGCACCACTATTCCAAATAGGCCCTAAGTCGGGCTGTTACATTACGACCCTGAAAAACAACCACACTTATACCACTTCAATACAACACACTTCATGACAATAAGGGACCTCTAATAACCAAAATCAAAACATCCACACCTTAATTCCACACTACATTCATCATGTATATACTTTACTCATTACTCATTCAATTGCCCAAACTTGCACTTCATGAATTTCATCATCATTGAGTAGATATAACTTAATTAGTATTGGCCAACTCCAATGACCATTTACAAAATGAATCGAGGAACACTAATAGCCAACATTTTGGCTAACCAACATGACATTTAACAAAATAACCATGTTCCTATACAAGCCATACCCAAAATAACCAAACTTTATTATACCAAAAGAATAGCTTGATAGTGTGAATCGAGCTCCAACGTCCTACGATCCCCGAGATAGCTTGGCAATACTACAAGGATAAGGGAAAAGAGAGGAAGTAAGCATAAAGCTTAGTAAGTTTGCATGCAATGGATAATAACATAAAATCTTATGATACATTCAAACTTTAAGTAATAACACAAGTTCTCAAGCACATTGACATAGCTTACTCATGCTTACTCTTACCAATCACATATCACATATCTGACTTATTTCTCATGAGTATCTCATAAGTACCTGTATCACTTCATCACATAACTTTAGCACTTTTATCATCTTGAACATAAACTTAGCTCTTTACCATCTTTAACATAAAGTTAGCTCTTTACCTGTTGAACCACTTGGAATATCGAAAGATACTCAGAATTCGTTACACACATAGTAAGATGCCAACGCCATATCCAATATATGGTCTTAAATGGGATCACATGGCGATGCCGATGCCATATCCTAGATATGGTCTTATACGGGATCTCATATCGATGTCAATGCCATATCCCAGATATGGTCTTATACGAGATCGTATGTCGATGCCATGTCCCAGACATGGTCTTACATGATTTTCTTATTCGATGCTGATGCCTTATCCTAGATATGGTCTTATACATGATCTCAATTCGATGCTGAGGCCATATCCCAGATATTATCTTATACGGGACCTTATAAATTCTTGTCTTGACAAGGGTATCCTCTCATTTCTAAGGTTCAACCAAGATTTCAACATCATAAATCTTCATCATTTTCTCATTGAAACATCATTGGTCAATTTCATAAAAATAATATACATTTTCACGAAATGTCAAGCATTTTAAAACATAATAGCATGATGTTGAATTATTACACACAAACTTACCTCGGTACCAAAATATGTGTAGTTATACAATTTAGTCCACCACATTGTTATTTCCTCGATTTAGGTCCAGACTTCGTGTTTCTTGATCTATAATGACAATTTCACTTATTTAACAATCACATTTACTAAAATAAATCATGAATCATACTTTAAAAAATTACAATTTTGCCCTTAAACTTTCACATATTTATAAATTGGTCCTTAGGCTCGTATAATGAAATATACCCATTTCCTTGGTTACTCAAGCCTAGCCGAACATTCATTGAGCTTATAACAGCCCAAACTTTCCTTTAAAACTAATTTTTACCACACATTTTATCATCTTTACAAATAGGTCCTTTTTAGGTGTTTTCCATGTAAATCACTTAGAAAAAGATGTTTATCACACATCAAACTTTCATATTCGTTCATTAAACATCAAAATACATGCATGTCATACATGGGTAAATTTTTGAATATGACCTCTAGCTTAAAATATAGCTAGGAATAACTAAATAGAGCTACGAGGATCTCAAAAATACGAAAAACAATAAAATGGGGCTAGAAGGTACTTACAATCAAGATTGAAAGTTGAAGAAACCCTAGCTATGCTATCCTTGAAATTTTTGGCGATGGGGAGGATGATGGACATTAATTTTGACTTCTTTTTCCCTTTTATTAACTTATTAACATATTGACCAAAATGCCCTTAAGGCCCCTTTTTTGAGATTTTTCCTTCTCATGTCCATTTTGGTCTATCATAAGATATAATGGTATAATTGCTGAATAAGGACATCTAATAATTTTTCTAATGCTATCTCATACTTGAAACTTCTAGAATCTCATATTTTGCAATCTTTGCAATTTAGTCTTAATGAATAAATTAATCACTAATTCATAAAATTTCTTCATGAAATTTTCACAAAATCATCCAAACATATCATAAGCCTCATAAAAGCCATAAAACAAATGTTTCTACTTCAAATTTGTGCTTTCGCAACCACTATTCTGACTAGGCCCTAAATCGGGCTGTTACAATTCTCCCCCCTTAGGGATTTTTGTCCTCAAAAATCTTACTGGTAAAAAGGTTTGGATATTGGTTTCTCATAGCCTCCTCGGGCTCCCATTTAGTCTCTTCTACTCCATGTCTTTGCCATAATGCTTTCATAAGAGCTATACTTTTATTTCTTAACTGTTTGACTTCTCGTGCCAAAATTTTAACTAGCTCTTCACCATAAGTCATGTCCGGTTGAATTTATACCTCTATTGGTACAATCACATGTGAAGGGTCTGATCGATAGCGACGTAACATAGACACGTGGAACATATCATGAATCTTTTTCAACTCTGATGGCAAATCCAAATGATAGACTACTGGTCCTATTCTCTTAGTAATCTCATACGGTCTAATAAAGCGCGGACTCAATTTGCCTTTCCGGCCAAACTTGAGAACCTTTTTCCATTCTGATACTTTCAGAAACACTTTATCACTGACTTGAAACTCAATCTCTTTCCATTTTAAATCCGTATAGGACTTTTTTCTATCCAAGTAGCTTTTAAACAATCACAAATCACTTTTACTTTCTCTTCAGTTTCTGACTAAATTGACCCCGTGGATCTGATTTTCTCTAAATTCGGTCCAATACAAGGGCGTTCAGAACTTACACCGATATAACACCTCATAAGGCGCCATTTTCAAACTCGACTGAAAATTGTTATTGTAGGCAAATTACACCAATGGTAAGTACCTTTCCCAATTACCTTGAAATTCTAAAACACAAGATCGTGAGCATGTCTTCAAATATCTATATTATCCTCTACAACTGTCCGTCAGTTTGTAGATGGAAAGCTGTACTAAAATTAAATTTTGTGCCCAAGGCTTCTTTTAAATTTTTCCAAAACTGTGATGTAAATCTTGGATCTCTATCTGAAATAATCGACAACAGTACTCCGTGTAATCTCACAATTTCTGACACATTCAATTTTGCCAACTTATCAAGCGAATAGTCAATGCGTACCGGTATAAAGTGAGCCGACTTCGTAAGCCTATCAACCACAACCCATACATCATCTTTCTTTTTCGATGTCAAGGGCAAACCTGTTGCAAATTCCATAGCAATATGGTAATATTTTCACTTGGGAACCATAATAGGCGGAAGTAGACCCGAAGGTACTTGGTGTTCAGCTTTCACTTACTGAAAAATCAAGCATCTCGATACGAACTCAGAAATATCTTTCTTCATTCTTGGCCACCAATACCATTTCTTCAAATCATTATACATCTTTGTACTGGCTGGATGTACAGATAAACATCCACTATGCGTTTTGTGCAAAATTTTTGAATAAGTTCATCATCTCTCTGTACACAGACTCTGTCTCAGAACATTAAACATCTTTGAACCACTCACTCATCATTTGGAAGAAAGCTTGTTTAGCTTCTCCCACTTGATCGCTAGTAGTTGGTCTCGAATCAAATGGCGCTATCCTTTGAGCGAGAGCAGGCGTATTACTTTCAATAGCGTCAGCTACAACTCTTTTGGGATCCATTACTATACGATAAACACATTTTACACGTAAGGATTCATCACACTATCACATTTCATATATATGGCATGTATAGCTAGATTCTTACACGCTGCATTAGTTCGAGAATCGGCTAAATCGTAGCTCTGATACCAATCAAATGCAACACCCTAACCCATAATCGTCTTCAGTTTAGGGTTAAAAGGTGTTACCATATAATCAAAAACTTTTATGGATAGTTCATAATTTAAATCTATTAAATCACATCAAGGTGTCCCTTAAATAGGTTTACGAGACCTAAATCATGCTTTAGAGAGAGGCCAGAACTAAACTGAATACATACGAAAATTCATCGAAATTTAAAAAATTTCCAAAGTTTCAGAGTTCATACGCCTGTGTGGGCAGGCCATGTGCCTCCCACGGCCTTAGACACGCTCGTGTGTCTAAGCTGTGCCAAAACAGGGCATACATACTAACTTGACCACATGGCCTGAGACACGCCTGTGTGCCCCATCCGTGGTCGACCCTGACTTGCATTACACGGCCAGCCACACGCCCGTGTGTCTAGCCCATGGTCGAGCCTGACTTGATTCACTTGGCCAATTTAAACAATACGGTTGAGTCACATACCCTGTGCTCAACCATGCTGGCAATTATAGGCCATTTACAAGGCCAAAATGCCACCCACACTTGGGTCATTCATTACAATTACAAATAGGCATCAAGCCAAACATAATTGACAACCAAAAGCATACTATATGATCATCATACCACTCCTTTCAATTTCATTTCCATAGATATCATCTTATATGCCAATTAGCTAATATAATTCACAAAAAAATCCAAGCATAACTTATCCACATCATGCCAAAACAATAAGCTAAGTTTACATCAATAACTTACCATTACTTTAACCATTCTATAACCATGAAATCATACCAAAACCAAACATCATATAGCATGACTCCTCATTCTTTACTCAGTTATTTACCTAGCCAAATCACATGGCTATATACATATACCAAACATAACTCAAAGCAACTAGCCTATACATGCCATACTTAGTATATACACTTTCAAAAGGCACCAAAATAAGATTGAGCAGTGTGATGATGATCCTCGACCGTCCCCGAGCCTTTCGTAGCTTTGATGACCTATAAAAAAGAGTAAACAAACACAGAGAGTAAGCTTTCCAAAAGCTTAGTAAGCCATATACAAATAATCTAAACACAAAATACACATAGCCATATAGGCACAATGACATTAATATATCTCATTTGCAACTTCATAATTTCATTCTTGGCTCATTACCTAGCCATTACTTTCCACATATCATAGCTCATAATATCACTTTACTCATATTTCATTCAAGCATGAATCATATATTATCTCATCAAACCAATTCACATATCTCATCTAGGTAAGTTCATATACATACTTACCTTTCATACACTTATTTAGTGTATAATTCAAACATACCTGAATTATTTATACTTCTCACATAAATATTCATTTCTCGGATTTGCCCGTTGAATCGTTCAGAATCTAATAGGATGCTCGAAATGCTCAGAATAGTCGTACAATGCCAATGTCCCAGATGAGGTATTACATGTACTCAGATATCGATGAGACTTTCTAGATAGGGTCTTACACTAATCAAATACGATGCCAATGTCCCAAACATGGTCTTATACGTAAATCTAATATCGATGCCAACATCCTAGACATGGTCTTACACAAAATCTCGAATCAACGCCAACATCCTAGATGTGGTCTTACATGATCTCACATATCGAAAACATATGTCATGACATATGTAACCCTATTTATTCCTAGGTTCGTACGGGACTTCTCAAACCTTACTAACTTGTCAATATATCCTCGGATTTCATATACATTCCATTTCAAGCGTTTATTATACAATTTATATCTCATAGATACATAAATAATTCAGATCAAATACATTTATTTGTATATCGACTTACCTCGGATTCGGAATAAACGAGCGATTTCGACTACTCGATCACTTTAGACTTTTCGCAATCTAAATCTGTTTTCCTCAGTTCATGATCTATACATATTCAAATTTAACTCTTTTATTCACCAATTCATTCAATTCAATCCAAGAACACACATTTAGGGCAATTTACAAATTAGCCCCTACATTTTCACATTTTAACATTTTAGTCCCTATTTCACAAAATACACATAATTCCATACATTCCATGCATGCCTGAATACTACCCATGCTCATACAAGTCATCACATTTCATTTATTTCATAATTTAGTCCCTCAAAATATTATTCTTTCAATTTAATCTAAATTACTCAAAATCATCAAAACTCCAAAGACAAACTATGTTATTCTATCACATATAATTCATATTTCACCATCAAACATCCAAAAACTCACATGTTCATCGATGGAACATTACAAAATATTCATCAATTTTCAAAATTAAAGCCTGGGTTTTTAAGTATACAAAGCAACGATTACAATAACATAGAAATTATCAAAAATCGATCAAAAATACATACCCGATTATGCTTTGACCATGGTCGAATATAACAAGCTCAAACTCTTCTTTTTATTTCTTATTTTGGTGGATGAACACTTAGAAATATCCACCATTTTAACTTTCTTTTATTATAACATATAGTATTAATTAAATTACACATTTAAGCTTTTAATTGCACTTTAAAAAAATCCCACTCTCTAATGTCCATTACCGTCCAGCTATCATTCTTATGGCATATTTCCACTTTAAGGACTTCACATTAAAAGAAAATTATCAATTCAGCACTTATTTAATTAAAAGGCCACTTTTACCTTTTATGCAATTTAGTCCTTTTGTCAAATTAAGCACACAAACAGACAAATTAATTCACGGCACCATCACATATGCTTAATCATATACTGCAGACAGAAAATAATATTAAAATATTTTTGACTTGGATTTGTGGTCCCGAAACCACTGTTCCGACTAGGGTCTAAACTGGACTGTTACACTTGGGTCACATGGCCAACCATGTAACAACCCGATTTTGGGTCTAGTCAGAATAGTGGTTTCAGAACAACAAATTCGACGCAGTAAAATTTGTTTTTATTATAATTTTATAGTCTACAATTTTATGAAATGATTTCATGAAAATTTTGTTCGAAAATTTTGATGTTTGGGCACTCAATTTAGTTAAAATGACTAAATCAAAAAAGGTGCAAAATGTGTGTTCTAGAAGCTAGAGGTGTCTAATTACTATGAAATTTCAAATTAGACGTCCTTAGACGGTAATTAGACCATTGGTTAAGTTGGGGGAAAAAATGGACATGAATTAGGTAAATTTTGGATGTTTTAAAGAAAGGGCATTTTGGTTATTTGGTAAATAAAGACAAAATAAAACGAATAAAAAGATGTCATCTTCTTCAATTGAGTCTCTTAGTGTCAAAATTTCAAGGGAGACCATATCTAGGTTTTGTTCATCTTTCAAGCTCGATTGTAAGTCCGTTCTAGCCCCATTTTTTATTGATTTTTATGTTTTTGTGATCCTTGCAACATAATCTAGCTATTTCAAGGGCTAATTTAAAAAGATGTCAAAGTTTAAAATTTTACCCGTGTTATATATTTGTGTATTTTGATGTTTAATGGTAGAAAATGTATGTTTGATGCTAGATAAACAACATTTACCAAGTGATTTTTGATGAAAATGCCTAAAAATGATCTATTTGTAAAAGTTGTAAAATGAGTAGTAAAAGTGTGATTAAACGGGAAATGTGGGCTGTTATGAGTATGGAAATGGTTCGGCTAGGCTTGGGTTTTGAAGAAATTGAATATATTTCATTTTACGAGCCTAGGGACTAAAGTGTAAAATATTGAAAAGTTTAAGGCAAAAAGGTAACTTTACCATAATGTGATTTTTTGGCTGAATTGAATAATGTGAGTATTAAATGATTTAAATTTGCTATTATAGGTCAAGAAAAATGAGGTTCAGACCTAGATCGGTGGAAAAACAAAGTGTTTAACGATTAGGTCCATTTTCACTATTTTTGTACCGAGGTAAGTTCGTATGTTAATATTGCAGTGTTATATTTGTATTTTAATGTTTTGATATTGCATGGATTGTATGATTGATTCTATGAGTATATTCGAAGAATTTCCAACAAAATAGAAATCCCGGTTGAACCTTAGGAATAGATTAGGATACAAGTGACATGTCATTAGGAACCCATGTGATTATGTGATTATATGACCCGGGTGCTGGTCCTGTACGTCCTATTAGTGGCTGGGTATACTGGTATATGTCGCGGATACCTGACAGCTTGTGTGAGCAGTATCGCGTAGCTACGTCTTGACTAACAACTTTTGTGAGCAGGCCCGTGGATAGCTCGAGAGCGAGCCTATATGTGTTATGAGATTTGTTGTAGCATTGGCTACATATGTGGCACTTATGTGCAAATCTTTTCGTGTATCTGATAGTATTCCAAGTGGTTCAACATGTATGTCAAAGATGAGAAAGTATGTGATTATGTTACGAGTTGGTACAGGTATTTACGAAAAATTCAATGGAAATGGATTCAGTATATGATGAACTAATGATAGGAATGTGATTGAGTAAGTTATGCTAATTAAATTTTATTGACATTTATGTTAGTATATGTTAAGTTATTTATATGACGGATGTATAATTAATGTTGTTTATTATTTCCATATGAACTTACTAAGCTATATAGCTTACTCCCATTATTTCCCTTATCTTATAGTGTTACCAAGCTAGCTCGGGATTGGAGATCGTCAGAGATCCATTCACACTATCAACCATTATTTTGTGTACCATTGAAATGTTAATATTTTGAGTTATGGCATGTATAAGGATTGGTCATTTTGGGTATATGTGTCATTATGATTTGGCCAAAAGTGTTGGCTTGTAATTGATAAATGTTATATTTTGTATAATGCCTTGAAAGATGGCCTATCTTGGTTAATTTGGATTTGAGTTATGCATGGGCTAATGTTATTTGTGATATGCCTTTTATTTGCTTGGTAGATGAATGATTGTGGCTAAATAATTTAGGTGTTAAATAGGGAGAATTCACTTGTTGGTAAGCTAGTGAAATTGGGCTAGACTATACATATTGAAAGTAATCATGTTGAATGTTTGTGGATATGCTTGTGGTATGCTTGAATTTGGTAAAGTATGATGCTTTCAAGCATGATAGATGTTGGCTTGTAAATGACATGTGTAGGCCATAGTTATGATGGTATTGGTTGCGTGTTTGTGCTATGAATTATGCCCTTGAAGTTATGTATAAGTGTGTGCAAATGAGGGTGGCAAATGGCTTGATACATAGCCTTTATTTTGCCCACACAGGTAGACACATGGGCATGTGTCTAGGCTGTGTGCCTTTCCCATGGGCATGTGTTTTGGTCGTGTGTCCCCTGCACCTTAATTTGGAGAAACAGAATCCTCATAATTGAGCACACAGGCAGAGATACGGACGTGTGTCTCGGCCGTGTCCTCAGGCACGGGCGTGTGTCCCGGACGTGTGAAGTCTGCACCTATTTTATGAAAAATCATGAAAATTAAATCGACCACACGGCCTAGCACACGGGTGTGTGACTTCAATTTGTTCATGAGTTACAAATAGATAGTTACACGGGTTAGGACCCGCCCACATGGGCGTATGACCCCTATTTCTAGCAAAAATTTTCTAAGTTTTGTAATAATTTTCTAAGTGTTTAGTTTAGTCCCGAACAACTACTAAAGCATATTTTGGGCCTCGTAGGCTTGTATTAGAGGCTTTATGATTGATTATGAATGATTTTAATTTGGACACAAATTTATAACTCGATGTGTATGTTTAGTTGCGATGTAAGTCCGGTAATGCCTCGTACCCTATTCTGGTGTTGAATATGGGTAAGGGGTGTTACAAACAACACGCCTGTGTGCCCTTCAAAATTGCCATGCACGCCCGTGTGCCAGGCCTTGTGCTAGGTCATGCCAAACCTATAGGATATACTAACCTATGCCACACGACCTAGTCACATGCCCATGTGCTGGGCCGTGTGGAGCATACTGAATTGATTTCAAATTAAACATCAAGGGACACATGACCGTGTCACCTGACTGTGTGTCACACATAGCTGAGACACACGCCCGTGTCTCTGCCCGTATGGACAAAAATAGGCTATTTTTCCAAGCCATCTTTCTCACCTAAATCTCATACACCTACACTAAACCAATTGACACATAACATGGCATAAATAGGCATTCAAGCAATCTCAACCAAGCATAATTCATACAATTTCAATACCAACAAAAGCAAGGCACACATGTACTACAATATGTAACGCCCCGAATTTAGGGTTAGTGACAAGGTTACGCTAATGTGTTTAGTTGTGTGTTGAGGTGTCAGAATGGGCCTGTTGGTCTGGTGTTTGTGTGAGTGTTAGAATACCTTGAGGTTCTGAGTTCGAGTCCTTGTGTGGGCGTTTTGGAGAATATTTTCTTTTTTCTTTTTTTAAGCTATTCATAGCTACTTAGTCTATTTAATTTAATTTAATTTTGTTTATTTATTTAATTATTTCTATTTTATTCTTTCTTATTATTATTGTGAATGGACGTTTTTATTTTATTTTTCCTCTCTTGGGTTCTCTTTCCCTACGATCTCCATTCTTTTTCTCTTGAAATCGATTTGCTAGGGAATTTTAGAGATTCATTTTCTCGTCGTCAAAATCGGTGTTGGACGTCGTTAATCATGAATTAGGCATGGGTTCTGAATATTTCGTTTCAAGTTTTGACTGCTGAATTGATTCAGGGTAAATCGCCTTAACTAGTTTGTTTTGCATCGTATAATTCGGCATTGAATCACTTGAAGTTTGACAATTTATTTTGTGTGATTTGGTAGTGAGTAATTGAGATTTGTATTGGCTTTATTTGGAATAGAATTGACTTGTTAAGGTGTGATTCTGAAATATTCGATTAGGGGTCATTTTTACTAATCGGAGAATGAGGTTTTGGGTCAATTTCGGTGTGGTTTTGTGACCACACGAGTGGCCATACGGGTGTGTGCTCCCACACACATCCATGTGCTTTTGGGATTTAGGGTTTTTAGGCTAGCTTGGGTGCCACACGGCCGTGTGGCCGATTTGGGGAAATTAGTCAATTTTCACACAGTTGTGTCCCTTGTGCACACGGGCATGTGGAATTAGGGTTTGAGTGATTTGGTGCCACACGGCATGGCCAGACGATTGTGTAGCTAATTTGGGGATTTAGGGATCCCACATGGGAATGTGAGACCCTCACACGGTTGTATCAGCCCTGTACTCAAATTTAGTACAAATGGACAGAGTTACACCATGTCCTTGGTCCTTGGTCCAGGTGTGTGCCTCGATCCACAGTCATGTTTCTCTCTTCACACAGGCTTGTGCCTCAGCCACACAGCCGTGTGCCCCTTTTTCATGGGCTTTTGACCTCCCACACGGCCTAGGCATTTCCACACGGCCAGAGCACATGGGCATGTGGTTTTAAGATGCTTATTTTGATTTTGTGTGTGTTTCTGATCTGAAAATGTGTTTGTGTTCTCTGACCCTTAGCTAAGCTTAGTGAGGGTGCTTAAGTCTCGTTATCTGTGATGATTGTAAGTGACGTCTAATTCTGAATCTGGGTTGTGGGGTGTGTTTGCATATCAGTTCTGTTTAATTGTCTGTTTAAGTGTCACTGTTCTTTGAGCCTGTGTGCATGCATACACTTGCATAAAGTATTTTGGGTGGGATTGCGAAGAGAAGGGAGTCTGATTCTTATCTGATCTAGCAGTTTCTTGCATTATAATCGTCTGATGATTTATCGTCTTGCATCTTGCATGTCGTCGAGTTTCTTGCATACTATATCGATCTGGCGATACAAGCGCAACAATACTATCTGATGAATTACCGCATTGCTCTGTACAGCTCATATGCTAGCTCTGCTGTGTATTAATATCTGAGTGGCTTGGTCTACATTTATGGTGTGTAGGGTTGGACGAACCTACGAGGTCCTATATGGTGTGTTTCGACTGGTTGAGCTTAAACAGCTCTTATGGGGTCTGATTGGGGGACGGAGAGGTGTGTTGGCTGGATGGGTGGGTTTTATTACTAGAGCTCATTTCATATGCATCTACTTCTATTTCTAGGTGCTTGACTATTTAATTGTACTCTGTCTGTCTTTTATGAATTGGTGTGCTTGAGTGTTATGTTTTGTTGGGACGTTAGTTCCAAGTTTCTTTTTGACTCAATGTATATCTGTAAATATGATGCAGTATTGTATTGAATTCTGTAATTTGCTTTTTGTCTTGATTCAGACTCACATTGAGCTCGAGTAGCTCACTCCCTCTCAGTGTTTCCTTTTTAGGTACCTTTTCTGATTTCTGACTCTGGGCTTGGTGCACGAAGGTCTCAGACAGTCTCAGTGAAAAATAAACTTTCAGGTTGTGTTTTCAGTTGCTACTTTGTTATTTAGATTTGAAATGTAAAGTTATATAAAACAGTGGTACAAGTTTCATTTTAAGTTTTATTCATTTTTACTCCGCTTATATATATTTTGTTAACTACAATTTTACTAACTAGATTTTAAACGATTAAATGTTACGATTCAATATGCAATTGTTTTGTAAACATTTACCTAAGATCACTTCAGTGATCAATGTCACATCCAAAATTCAGTCTAAACTTCTAAGTCGGGTTTAGGGTGTTACACGATATATGCTATTCCATTCATGCCAAATTCACATTCTCAATCCATTAATATGGTCACCTTCAATTATGAATCATTTTACCTAAAACCACAAGCATACCAATCTCATATTCGACCATTTAATACTCCATTTACCAAATCACAACAAGCATATAAATGGCAATTATACACAACATTTCAAAAGTCCTTTTTCACATATATACATTCATCACCAAATATACCAAAATAAGCCAACTCTCATGGTTATACACAACCAAAAATTGAATATTTACAAGCTAACTCAAATGGCTAAATTCATTACCAAACTATATACCAAAATGACCATAATTCGTATACATGCCATATAACAAAAAACATAAGTTCAAAAGTACCAAAGTGATAGCTTGATAGTGTGATGCAATCTCCGACAACTCCCAATCTGAGCTAGCTTTGATAATCATTATAAAACACAGAAAAGTAAACCGAGTAAGCTAAAAAGCTTAGTAAGTTCATATAGTAATAAACTTAACTTGCCAAAAATATACAATTCACATAATTGAATATAACAATATAGAACTCATATTAATCCACAAACCTATCACAAGATCATGTACAAGGTTAGATGTGAAATTCACAAATTTCTTCGATTCAAAGCTTATACGGTTCATGTACATGCCTGTACCGTCTCATGCTAATGTCAGACTCATCCATATCTCTGTCATACCGGTTGAACCATTTGGAATACTATCGAATACATGAGAATCTCGGACCCTAAGTGCTAATACATAGTCGAAGCTATCTCAATCTCATATCACATATTATGCTCACTCTCGAGCTATCACCGGGTCTGCTTATACAAGCTGACGAGAATCCGTAACACATGCCAGATAACTCAGCCACCGGTAGGACGTATGTACCAGCACCCAAATCACATAACCTCTAATGACATGTCATTCGTATCCTAATCTATTCCTAAGGTTCAACCAGGATTTTCACTTTTACTAAATCGTCATTAAACATATCGCAAGGTCAAATTCACAAATAATTCAGTAATAAAGCATTTAAAACATAATTATATTAATGCTTATTAACATATGAACTTACCTCAAATGCAAAAATGATGAAATGAGTCGATTAGTCCAACACTTTGTTTTTCCCCGATATAAATCTGAACTTCATTTTTCTTTATCTATATAATATCAAAATTAACTTATTTAATTTTCATTCTATTCAATTTAGCCCAAAATTGCATATCATGGCAACTTTACACTTTTACCTTTAATATTTAAACATTTTTATAATTTAGTCCCTAACTCTTAAAAATACAAATTCATGCAATTAAGTCCCTACCCATGCTAGCCAAATTTCATATAGACCTATAGAAGCCCATATTTTTCATTATTTCACGCATTTACCACACAATTTATCACATTTCTCAATTTAATCCCTAATTGAAAATTTTATCAAAAATCTCTTAACAAATGTTGTTTATCTAGCAAGAATACATTTTCTATCATCAAACATCAAAATAAACCTATATTCATCAATGGAAAAACCCTAAAACTTTTAAAATTTTGCAAAATAGTCCCTGGGCTAGCTAGATTAAGCTGCAATGATCTCAAAAACATAGAAATCATTAAAAACGGGACAAATATCATACCTAAATAGACAATGGAAGCTTGGCAGAATGAAAACTCTAGCTATGGATTTTTATCCCCCTAATTTTGGCAATGAAGAAGATGAATGAAACAAAATTTTCATTTGTTTTATTTAATTAATCTTTATTTACTAATTGCCAAAATTAACATTTAAAAATATCACAAATTTCTAAATTACCAAGTCGTTATCATCCATTATCACATTATTGGGCTATTTACCACATAAGTACCTTTAATGTAAGGTTCCATAGCTATTAGACACCTTTAACTAATTGAACCCCACTTTTACACTTTATGTGATTTAGTCATTTTTATCAATTTAAACATTCAAACAATAAAATTTCTTAACGAAATTTTCACACAATCATACTATCATATTTTAGACCTAAAAATAATAATAAAATAATTATTTTGACCTCGAATCTATGGTCCCAAAACCACTGTTTTGATTTGAGTAAAAATGGGATGTTACAACTCTCCCCCGTAAGAAATTGTCGTCCCCAAAAATCTTACCAAAAAAAGTTAGGGTACTATTTTCTCATAGCTTCCTCAGGTTCCCACATGGCTTCTTCGATACTGTGACGTTGCCATAGAATCTTCACCAAAGCTATTGTAACAGCCTAAACCTGGGCCTAGTCAGAATAGTGGTTTCTAGACCACAAATCCAACGAGTAAAATTTTTTTTATTATATTTTTATGGTCTAAAATTTTTTGGAATGATTTTGTAACACCCTAAATTAGGGGTTGTTAAAATTTAATTAAATTTCATGTGGGCTTCAAGAAATAAATAAATATGATTTTAATTGGCATAATTTAGGGTCTAAAAATAACTCGAGCTAGGCCTGACTTAGGGCTGAAAATTTATTTTTAAGAGTTTAAAGGAGGAAGCTAGGTGACATAGAGGTTAATAAAATTTCTAAAAAGAACTTGACACAAAGAAATCATTGGTTAAGTGGTTCCATCGCCACTTGAGTGTTGGGGTGAAGCCTTGAGTCCGAGTTGAGTGGTGAGGAAGCATTCTGCGTTTTGTTTTTTTTTTTAGAAGTGTTGGGCTTAAGCAGGAAGGCCTTAAGATTTATTGGTGAAGGTTCATAGCATGAAAGTCTAGGTAGTAGGAGTGGTGGGCGCCACTTGAGGGGAGAGGCCTTGGGTTGAAACGCAAGGGACTTAAGGTAGAGGTTTTGTTTTGGGTGGTGGCATTAAAGAAAGGGGATCGGATAGGAAGGCTTTAAATTTAAATCGTGAGGATATTTGACATGAAAGTCAAATTGGGAGTAGTGGCCTGGGGCGTGTTAGAAAGAATTCTTCTTTGCTTGGGGTCACCGGTTCGAGTCAGAAGCGACAAATCGTTTTCCTTTTATTTTTGCTGCTAACGTGGTGAAGGAATTTGGCTGCAATTTGGACTCCCAAAGTCAATTTGGAAGAGGTAAGTTTGGTGTTTTATTTTATTTCAATTTGTTTAAGAAAGGATAGAAGATAAAGTGCTATTATCTTAAGTGATAATTAATAGTTTAATTATCAGCATAGAGGGAAGAATTGGGCGACATTAGGACTCTTTGGAAATTTGTTCAAAACTAATTTTGTCTGACAAGTAGCATAAAAAATTCCAACAATCGTTTACTCTTCTTTTCTCTCTCTTGCCAAAATTCCCCCTAGGGAATTCTTCAAAATTTTCCAGCTTTCTTCTCTTTTATTTAGCCAAAAATCACCTTTGATTTCTCCTACTTATTCTCCTTTTTCTTTCTTCCACCATTGGCCGAATATCCACCACCTTGCTGCCGAAATTTCTTAGACAAACTGCCCAAAATTTTGCAAAATTCTAGCATCTCTTTAGCCGAATCTACTCCTCTCTATTTGCTATAGTTTTGGCCGAACATCAAAGAAAAGGGTGCTTTCTTCTTCTCCTATCGAGTTGAGAGGAAGGGCCTTCGAGGATTTGGAAACGATTAAGTGAATCCATCATCTTTGATCAATCGGTTTGGTAAGGTGGTAAGGATCTATTTTATTTATTTGGTATTCAATTAAGCCAAAGGCTATTTTTGTGATACTAATGACTGCCGATTATAGGGAAGAGAAGCGGAGTGGCAAATCGTGTGCTATAGTTATACTTGAAGGCGTTTATGTAAGGTTTCGGGTTCGAATATAAACCCTTCGGATATATGTTGGTTTGGTCGAATGGTCAATAACACTAACTACATGTTTGGCCGAATTTAGGACCAAGAAGTCTTGTGTGGCCGATTGTTTCTTCAAGGATTTAGAACAATAGTTGGTGACAGGTGTGTACATACACACTTTATAACTGATTAAAATGTTAATTGTTGTGTATGCTAAATCTGACTTGTGTAGATTTGGGAATTAATGCCATAATGGTATACGCAAGGATTCAAGTAAGTCCTTGATGTTATGACTCTCTTTATGATGCTTTTGGGAAGCATGATATGTAATGACATATTTGGTATATGTGGTTATGGCTAATGGTAAACTCTATATGTGTTGCTAAATGAGCATGTTGGCATGATTTCTATTAAAATATAAATTCTTGGTTGATATGGGATAAATGAGTGGAGGGAAGTAATATTAGTGTCGGCGGACACGGTGGTTTGGTACCACATTTTGTGACTACGGTCACGGAGGTTTAGCACCTCGGAGGTTTGGCACCTCATAGCGTCTCGTCGGTGGCTTAGTACCACGATGGGTTGGCCCCACGGATTATATTATGGGATTGACACGGTGATTTGGTATCACACAATGGGTTGGCCCCATCAATCGATTTGTGTCTTTGGACACGGAGGTTTAGCACCTCCGGTGATTTGGTATCACATTTGTGACTTTAAGTCACCGGTGGTTTAGCACCACCGGTGGTTTGGTACCACGGGGTAGAAAGGTGTTTGGATGGCTAGGTTGGGTGCTATATCTAGTGCATGTTTAATTGTTATAAATTGTGTATGTTGTTGCACTAAACCGGAAAAGGGTTACACATTGAGTCTTGGTGACTCACCTTTTCCTTTAATATTTTTCGGTGACACGTAGATAGCGGATGAGGCCGGATGGACTCGAGGTGGCCATGCAATGAAATTTAATTTACTTTGAATTATTTTATTTTAGTTTTCATTCTATTTGGGTTTTATTCATTTAAGTTGTAATAAGGCCTCCTAAGATTATTTTATTATTTTATCATTGGATGAATTATTTAAACATTTAATAAAATGATTACACAAGTTTTCCTAAATTCAAGCGAAAATGTTTTCTTTCGTACCACCAGGTATAATCACAAAATTGGTAACAACTTGACTCAATTTTTTTTAAATGAACTAAGTATTGTTTTCTTTATACACCTCAATTGTTTTAAAGTAAGACAACATCTTTTACTCTAAATAATATCGGCTAAACAAAGGATTTCAAAATATTTTCATCGTAACATACCAAATTTGGCCATAGTGTTTGGTAGGGTTTGGGGTGTTACAAAATTAATATCAGACCAGTTCAAAACTTCATTTGTGGGGCCCAAGGCCGAAATGTTTAGTTTTTGGATAGTAGGCCTTATTATAATGTTTGATAAATTATTTTGGCTTGAACGACATGGCACCGGAGTCTCGGCACCTATCCGCCAGGTAAGTACCTCTATCAATTTACGTGAATTCTATCGATGAGGGGTAGAAGGAAAAAAATGGGAACGTAGACTACTGGAGTAGAACTGTTGAACCCTAGGGTTAGCATACCCCAACAAACATGCATAAGATTTAATAATTACCTAAACAAACCCTGTGAGTTGTCACTGAGCAAAAGATGTGGCAATCGTTATATGCATGTCTAGGATTGGATTTAGTGGGGGCTTGGTATTTAAGCAGTCCTCGTGACTCACCTCCTACTCACTTGAATCCTACCTGGTGCATAGTAACGGTTCATCCTAGCTGAGACGACACACTCATAGGCTAAACTCGATAACTAAAACCCGAAAAGGGACTAGCCGTTTTGATTTTGGAAATAAATAAAATCTTAGTTTTAAAAAAAAAATTACTAAAATACCCGTAGGGGTAAAATTACAAAAACGCCCCTGATTTATGATAATTTCAAAATACCATAGTTACAATCAAAATTTTCATTAAATATAAGAGTGCCCAAAAACCTTACTGTGCAAAATATCAAAAACATCATGATCTGTAAAATTACAAAATTGCCCTCACCAACAAAATTACCAAAACAACCTTGGTTTACAAAATTTTTGCAACACCATCGACTTGGAAAATAAATTCTTAAAAATAACTCCCAAAGTTTTACAACTTTTTGAAACATCCCTGATTTATCAATTTTACAAATTTACCCTGATTTGTGAAAATTACCAAAACACCCCTGAGTTTCAAAATCAACAAAACACCCCCGAATTGCAAAATTTTTCGAAATACCCGAGAAATTAAGAGTTTTAAAATAATTTTTGACAAAATCATCCGAGAACACAGTATTTTTGAAAATTACGAAAATACCCTATAGGACAAATTACGAAAATACCCACAGGTAGTGGGAAAACAATCACCATGAAATCAACAACGTCTCTTTGAATGAATGAATAAAAGACTGTGTGTATGTATGTTACGAAAGAACCACTCCTAAACTCTTATCATAAAATTATTTCACGGATAACCAAGTGAAACTAAGGTACTGATACATAAAAATTCTTAAACAGATAAACGCAGTCGTTAGAATGAGTTCAAGAGGTCGTGGACGTCCACCCGTGGGCGCGATAGAGGTAGGATGACCTTATGCGAGCCGGTGAGGTCGGGTCATGGGTCCGAAAATGAGATGCGGATCTATCGGCCGAAAAGGCGAGTTTCAAGATCGGGACGGTGGTAACGACGTAGTATCGGTGATGCTACTGAGTATTGGAGCAGTAGGTGAGGTTTGGCGGTGCGTCTGAAACCAGAATCGTCGTTGAACGACTCGAGCTAATGGAGTAGAAGTATTCAGAGGAGTTTACGGAGTGGCACCTAGTGCTGCGGAATATTGGTTAGAGTCCACGGAAAGGATTATGGGTGACTTGGATTTCACCCCTGAGGAGAAGTTAAAGGGTATCATTTCTCTACTTCGGGATGAGTCCTACCAGTGGTGGCTCATCGTAAGGGATGGGCGGTGGTGAAAATCTAACCTAGGAATTCTTCGAGAAGCTTATCAAAAGAAGTACATCGAAACTAGCTACGTAGATGCAGTGAGCTTTCTGAACCTAGTTCAAGGAAATAAAAGCGATGGCGGAGTATGAGGCGAGTTCCTCCAATTGAGTAGATATGCTCATGGTATTGTGGGTACCGAGCATGAGCGCTGTGTCAGGTTTGAAGATGGCCTGAGAGATGAGTTGAGAATGATGATAGCTCCACAACAAGAACGGGAGTTCGCGATCTTAGTGGAGAAATCGAAAGTTGCTGAAGGGGTAAGACAGTCGGTTAGATAGAACCAAGATCAGAATTGGAATAAGAGGAGCTCGAAACCTTCGAGGTTCTCGGGTAATGAGTAGAAGAGGACAAGGTTTGATGGGTCGGATTAGGCTATTAGGCCTACTAATCCTCAATGGCCGCCACGGTGTGATCGGTGTGGGAAGTCTCACAAGGGGGAATGTTAGAAGGGTAATCGGGGATGCTTCGAGTGTGGGTCCTTGGAGCATCGAGTTAGAGACTATCCGAAAAAGGAAGCTAGACTAAGATCAGAAGGTCAGGATCGTGCACCAAATAGGAGGGATAACCAACAACCACAGAGGGGTCAATGTGCAGCTAGGGGTAATGGAAATGGTAACGGGCGTGGCCGAGGTGCTGAAGGTGCAGAGGCGAGGCAACCAAGGTTGGTTTATGCAATTGGCCATCGCGAGGAGGAAGATGTGCTAGATGTGACAACGTGTATGCTCCTTATTTCTGGAATCCTTAATTGCTTGATTTTGTAGAGTCTTCTTGTTTTGCTAGGGAAGTGCCTGAAACCTTGGTTGTGAATTTAGAGATGGTGCTTAGGAAGTAAGATAGTTTTATTAAGATCGAGTCTGTGACATAAGCGTAGTACGGTGAGTTAAGATGTATGACTATTCGTTAGTAAGTAATTTCGAGGACGAAATTATTTTTAAGGGGGTAGAATTGTAACACCCTAAATTAGGGGTTGTTAAAATTTAATTAAATTTCATGTGGGCTTCAAGAAATAAATAAATATGATTTTAATTGGCATAATTTAGGGTCTAAAAATAACTCGAGCTAGGCCTGACTTAGGGCTAAAAATTTATTTTTAAGAGTTTAAAGGAGGAAGCTAGGTGACATAGAGGTTAAGAAAATTTCTAAAAGAACTTGACACAAAGAAATCCTTGGCTAAGTGGTTCCATCGCCACTTGAGTGTTGGGGGTGAAGCTTGGTCCTGGTTTGAGTGGTGAGGAAGCATTCTGCGTTTTGTTTTTTTTAGAAGTGTTGGGCTTAAGCAGGAAGGCCTTAAGATTTATTGGTGAAGGTTCATAGCATGAAAGTCCAAGTAGTAGGAGTGGCTGGGGCGCCACTTGAGGGGGGAGAGGCCTCGGGTTCGAAACGCAAGGGACGCAAGGTAGAGGTTTTGTTTTTGGCTGGTGGCATTAAAAGAAAGGGAATCGGATAGGAAGGCTTTATATTTAAATCGTGAGGATATTTGACATGAAAGTCAAATTGGGAGTAGTGGCCTGGGGCGTGTTAGAGAGGGCTGCTGCTGCTTGGGGTCACTGGTTCGAGTCCGAGAAGCAGCAAATGCATTTTCCTTTTATTTTTGCTACTAACGTGGGTGAAGGAATTTGGCTACAATTTGGACTCCCAAAGTCGGCTGGAAGAGGTAAGTTTGGTGTTTTATTTTATTTCAATTTGTTTAAGAAAGGATAGAAGATAAAGTGCTATTATCTTAAGTGATAATTAATAGTTTAATTATCAGCATAGAGGGAAGAATTGGGCGACATTAGGACTCTTTGGGGGTTGTTCAAAACTAATTTTTGTCTGACAAGTAGAGCAAAAAATTTCAGCAATTGTTTACTCTTCTTTTCCTCTCTCTTCTAGAAATTCCCTAGGAATTCTTCAAAATTTTCAGCTTTCTTCTCTTTTATTTAGCCAAAACCACCTTTGATTTCTCCAACTTATTCTCCTTTTCTTTCTTCCACCATTGCAGAATATCTACCACCTTCTTTGCAGAAATTTCTTAGACAAACTGCCCAAAATTTTGCAAAATTCCAGCATCTCTTTAGCTGAATCTACTCCTCCCTATTTGCTATAGTTTTGGCCGAACATCAAAGAAAAGGGTGCTTTCTTCTTCTCCTATCGAGTTGAGAGGAAGGGCCTTCGAGGATTTGGAAACGATCAAGTGAATCCATCATCTTTGATCAATCGGTTTGGTAAGGTGGTAAGGATCTATTTTATTTATTTGGTATTCGATTAAGCTAAAGGCTATTTTTGTGATACTAATGACTGCCGATTATAGGGAAAAGAAGCGGAGTCGCAAATCGTGTGCTATAGTTATACTTGAAGGCGTTTAGGTAAGGTTTCGGGTTCAAATATAAACCCTTCGGATATATGTTGGTTTGGCCGAATGGTCAATAACACTAACTACATGTTTGGCCAAATTTAGGACCAAGAAGTCTTATGTGGCCGATTGTTTCTTCAAGGATTTAGAACGATCGTTGGTGACAGGTGCGTACATACACACTTTATAACTGATTAAAATGTTAATTGTTGTGTATGCTAAATCTGACTTGTGTAGATTTGGGAATTAATACCATAATGGTATACACAAGGATTCAGGTAAGTCCTTGACATTATGACTCTCTTTATGATGCTTTTGGGAAGCATGATATGTAATGACATATTTGGTATATGTGGTTATGGCTAATGGTAAACTCTATATGTGTTGCTAAATGAGCATGTTGGCATGATTTCTATTAAAATATAAATTCTTGGTTGATATGGGATAAATGAGTGGAGGAAGTAATATTCGTGTCGGCGGACACGGTGGTTTGGTACCACATTTTGTGACTACGGTCACGGAGGTTTAGCACCTCGGAGGTTTGGCACCTCATAGCGTCTCATCCAGTGGCTTAGTACCACGATTGGGTTGGCCCCACGGATTATATTTTGGGATTGGCCTTGGTGATTTGGTATCACACGATGGGTTGGCCCCATCAATCGATTTGTGTCTTCGGACACGGAGGTTTAGCACATCCGGTGATTTGGTATCACATTTGTGACTTTAAGTCACAGTGGTTTAGCACCACCGGTGGTTTGGTACCACAGGGGTAGAAAGGTGTTTGGATGGCTAGGTTGGGTGCTATATCTAGTGCATGTTTAATTGTTATAAATTGTGTATGTTGTTGCACTAAACCGTGAAAAGGGTTACACACTGAGTCTTGGTGACTCACCTTTTCCTTTAATATTTTTCAGGTGACACGTAGATAGCAGATGAGAAGCCGGATGGACTCGAGGTGGCCATGCAGTTGAAATTTAATTTACTTTGAATTATTCTATTTTAGTTTTCATTCTATTTGGGTTTTATTCATTTAAGTTGTAATAAGGCCTCCTAAGATTATTTTTATTATTTTATCTGTTGGATGAAATATTTAAACTGTTTAATAAAATGATTACACAAGTTTTCCTAAATTCAAACGAAAATGTTTTCTTTCGTACCACCAGGTACAATCACAAAATTGGTGACAACTTGACTCAATTTTTTTTAAATGAACTAAGTATTGTTTTCTTTATACACCTCAACTGTTTTAAAGTAAGACAACATCTTTTACTCTAAATAATATCGGCTAAACAAAGGATTTCAAAATATTTTCATCTGTAACATACCAAATTTGGCCATAGTGTTTGGGCCGGGTTTGGGGTGTTACAGATTTCATGAAAATTTCGTTCGAAAATTTTGACATTTGGGCACTCAATTTAGTCAAAAGGACTGAATTCTAAAAATTGAAAAAGTTGAGTTCTACATGTTAAAGGTGTCCAATTGTTATGAAATTTTAAATTTGAGGTCCTTAAATGGTAATTAGACCATTGGTTAATTTTTGGACAAAAATGGACATGAAATAGGAGAAATAGAATATTTTTAAGTTAGGGGAATTTTGGTCATTTAGTAATTAAAATGAATTAAAAACAAAATTAAAAGCTAATTTTTGTCCATCTTCAACCCCATGGCCAAATTTAACAAGGGGAAACCATGGTTAGGGTTTTTGAAGCTTCCAAGCTCGATTGTAAGTCCATTCTTGCACCGTTTTTAATGATTTTTACGTTTTTAAAATCCTCGTAACAAGATCTATCTATTTTTACCACTAATTTGAGATATGGTTAAAGTCTAGGTTTTTGACCTATGATGAATATGTGTGTATTTCTGTATTTAATGGTAGAAAATGCATGTTTATGGTTAGAGAAATGACTTTTACTAATTGATTTTTGGTAAAAATGCGTAAAAGGATTAATTTGTAAAAGTTATGAAATTTGTCATAAAAGTGTGAATTAGTGGAAATTGTGGGTTGTTGTAGTTATGAAAATGGTTTGGCTAGGCATAAAATACAAGGAAATTGTATAAAAATCATTTTACAAGCCTAGGGGCAAAAATGTAAAATTTTCCAAAATGTGAATTTAGGCTAATTTGAGTAGCAAGATGAATAAATAAATTAAATGTGTTGTTATAGATCAAGGAAAATGAGATTCGGACTTAGAATGGGGGAAAACAAAGAATATGACGAATAAATCATTTTCATCGATTATGCTATCGAGGTAAGTTTGTATATAAATAATACATCATTTTTTTTTAATTTATGTGTTAATATTTTGTTATATTTTATGAGATATGGTTGAATATGGAGTAGTTATTTGATGTAAATTATGAATTGTGATTGATTATGGATGAATTGGTAAAATGTTGAAAAGTGAGAATTCCCGGTTGAACCTTCGGAATAGGAAATATATGAATGAGGTAGATAGGTCACATGTGTGGTACTAAGTGTAGGCCACTATGTGTACAAGAGAGCTACGAGATGGTTTTAGGTCACGTGTGTAGTACTAAGTGCAGGCTACTACGTGTACCTGACGGATAGGTCGCATGTGTAGTACTAAGTGCAGGCTACTATACGTACCCGATAGCTTTGATTACATGTGTGGTACTAAGTGAAGGCCACTATGTGTAAGTGATGGTTTTGGTCACATGTGTAGTACTAAGTGCAGGCTACTATGTGCACCAGATAGCTTCGACTACAAGGGTGGTACTATGTGCAGGCCACCGTGTATCTATTATTATTCCAATGAGTTCAACAGGAAATCGACTATGTGAAAATACATGTGATCACGTAATGACTAAGTGTAGTTGAATATGATTATGTGATGAATAAGTGCAGGTATACGTGTGAAAATTTATGAACACTTTGCTCTATATTTGATTGAACCTTCGGTAAGATGAAATGGAGTAATTGAAATTATGAAAGAGTAAATTTAGCAACAAAACAGTTTTGGACAGCAACATTTGTGTGACTTTGAAAAATCACCAAAAATGGTGGAAATGAAATTATAGGTTGAATAAGATATGAAATTAAATCTGAATTAGTCTATTTTCAAATAAAAGAAACGATGTAAACAAAGAAATTTCATATTCTGTGATATTTGAATTTTTTTGAGACAGGGTCAGAATGATGTCGGAATCCCCTGTTCCAATTTTGGAAAATCATTAAAAATTGTATAAAAATAATTATGGTTTATAATTTATATTATTAAATTTTTTAATGATTATAATTTCAAGAGAAACAAATTAGAATATTATCCAAATTCTGTACGATAAGATAATTACTTTTTAGTGCAGAGGGGTCAGAATTGTCAAACAGCTAAATAGGGGAGACTTTAAAGAATAAAATGTACTTATTGGAGGAACCAAAAATTCTTAAAATTTTATAGTACGAAGATATGTGAGTATAGTTTTAGGGAAAATTAATAGATCTTAATTTTGAGTTCTATAGCTAGATATATAAATAATTTAGTGATTGTGACTCGAGTAGACAACTTGAGATGAACTTGAATAAATAGTGGAACTATGTGCAATTATGATTGTATAATCTTGAGAACATATTGTGAAGATTTATAAAAGTTTTTTAATAAATCACTTATTATTTACATACCTATTTACTAAGCTATAATGCTTTCCCCCCTTCCTTTCCTTTTTCCTATAGTGTCACAGATGCTAGCTCAAGTTGGAGGTCATCGGAGATTCTATCACACTAACAAGTTGTTGATTGGTATTGTATCAATGATCTTCAAGTATTTTTAAGTATATGGCATGTATAGGGACTTGATTATGTGTGTATATGTTATTATGAGTTGGCCTAGAATGTTGGCCTATGCTATTTGATGGTTATTGTTGTATAAGGCCATTTAATGTGACTAATAATTGTTATGTTATAAGTCTATGACGATGCATTTCAAGGATGTGTATGCTTGCATGTGTTGGATGAGTAAATGTGTGATAATTATGAGTGGTAAATGTGATTGCTTGTGTAAGTTGCATGATGTGAATGGTTAAGTGTATGTGTTTCAGTAATGCCTCACACCCTATTCTAGAGTCGAATTCGGGTAAGGGGTGTTACAGTTATACTCTTATTTCTCAACTCTTTAACCTCTCCTGTAACACCCCAAACTCGGCCCAAAACACCACGGCTGAATTCAGAATATTACTAGGAAAAAATGTTTGAAAAGAATTTGATTTAAGGGTGAAAACACGTTTTGAGTTTAAAATATTTTTTTTCCTAATTTATAGGGGATAACTTGGTTTACCGCATGCTCGTCGTTATGAAAGTAGGTTGCCGAGGAGAATGAAAACTTTGAAGGTCGTGTGTAGTTTAAAACATTGTACGTTTGAAAATTTCAAGAAAAATCAAGTTGTTAAGAGTATCCGGGTTTAAAACTTTAATTTAAGTTGTAAATTGTTTCCAAGTTATTAACCGGTAGTCTATCTAACCCAACTCACAGTAAAATCCCCAAATATTAAAAATGGCCTTATTACAATAAAGAAAAAGAAATTAACGCAAAAGTAATCAAGAATCTAAAGTGCATAAACAAATGAAATAACTTCTGCATGCCCACCTCGAATCAACTCCAGCCCGGTCCAATTGTCACGTACTACCTACATTGTTTTTAGAAAAAATAGGGTGAGTTGAACAGACACAGTGTGCAATTATTCCACATGTTTCCCACAGATGGGCCTGGCCCAAAACCACACAATCCACATACCACACATGATGATCATGCAAAATGTTACCCATCCCAGCCTAATATCCATCCGCTACACACCCTCGTATCCTGCCACCACACACCAGGGATTACTAAATCGACCCTCCATCCGCTACACACCTCCTTGGCAGTCATACTGCTCAAAGTTAATATAACGTGGCCTAGCGACCGATCACCATGTGACCAAAGATAACGTGGCCTAGCCACCGATCACTATGTGACCAAATCTCGATATCCACGATGTGACTCGGGGTCATCATCAATCCATGATGAAGCACAAAGCTAACATCAACCCACGATGTGGCACATAGCCGACATCAAGTCACGATATGGCACATAGCCAATCATCAATCCACAGTGAGGCTCGAGGCCATCACTAAACCACGTACATAAATGTACACCCTATCCTTCATTCAATATATATATCCCGACCCCATGCATATGCAATATATTATAATGATATGGCAGAATAATGCATGAACATATTAGGTAGGCATACTACATGCTTACAAGTATCCCCAGTGGTCAGCCACAACTACACCTTAAATAGGGTACTATCCTGGTTACCTAAATACCGAATTGAGGGTAACAATTCCACCACAACCACTGTACCGGCTATCACACACATACCACATATAATTAATTGACTAACAGGGAAACAATGAATTAACCACACACCTGATAACCCGAAGCACTAGACTCTCTATTTCCCTAACGTCCTCACTCGAAGAGACTACAGTGATTTGCTTGTCTCTTTTCGATGCTGGCCCACACCCGGTGGCCAATCTCGAACCGCAGAAACCGAATGTTTCTTGAACTTAGGGGTAGGGACAACCCCTTTCTCTCCTTGACTGGTACTTGCATCCATTGAATAGCATTTAATCAAAAGACCCGGTTAAATGTTAAATCAAATCTAAACTAGACCAAACCTACTCTTAATTGAATACTCTTACCAAAATAGATCCGAATCCCGAAGGCTCCTCCTCAACCTTTGTCGAAAACCCCCTACATCAATCTAGTTAGAATCGGCTAAACTGCATAGGGTAAAAAGATGTGGCCTTTGGCCGAACCAACAGTACACCCCCTTACCTTGATCGGTCAAATCCCGAAAGCTCTTAGATACCCCCAACGTCGGCTTCCCATAATGGACACAAGGTCAACACCTTGCATAGATTCGACCACACCTATACAAAGTTAGGCATCTAATTTCTGACAACCAAAGAGAGAAAAGAAAGCAATCCAAATGAAAGAGAACTCCTTACCACGAATACTAACCCGATTGAGAAGATGACAAGAAGTTGACACCCCCTTCCATAGACTCTAACAGATTCAGCTTAGTGATAACACTTGGAGAATAACCAAAATAGAAGAAGAGGGGGAAAGAGTGTAGACGAGAAGAGACCAGAAATTACGAATGGGAGATTTGGCCACAGTGTGGAAGAGTGTAATCGGTTTTGATGAAAAAATAATAGGTGAAAGAAAAGAAGAAGAGTAGGTTGCAGTTCATAAGATTTCGACCATGGTGGGAGTAAAGAGAAAGGTTCGGCTTTGGTGACTGAGGGAGTGAACAATTCCAAGAGAAAAAGAAAAGGATGAATGCCCCAAATGGAAAATCTCACTTTCGATTTTGGACCCTAACAAACAACGAGAAAAAAGAAAACAATAACTAGCTTTTGGTACACCACTTTTGGCAAGGAGCTAAAAGAAAAGAAAACCAAAAGAAAAATGAACCCCAAATAGCTAGAACACATTCGGCACCTAACCCCCTTCCATATGACCGAAAATGCCACCACCTAGCATCCAATATTCGGCTAACTCTTCCTCTCTCACCCAAATCCCTTCTTTTTCTCCTATTTTTCCTCCCCTCCACTCATTCGAATTAGTTTGAATGAATCAAACTCCTACCTCCCCTCTTAGCCACAAGTTTAAGCTATTGACCCAATCCACACCTCATCCACTCAGAGTTTGCTTGCCGTCCAACTCTCCCTCCTCCCTTGACGCAAAAAGCCACCTCCAAAATGCTTTCTCCGCAACTCGAACCTTGCCCCACTAGCTCCCTAAGGCGTCACTCCCTTATGCACTAAGTGGCGCCTCCCTTACCACTTCACCACTTCCTTTATTGAGTCTTAAACTCCATATAAGAACCCTTAAGGCCTATCTTCCCCTAGCTCTCCCCTAAAGGCTCTAAACCAAAAATTTACCTAAGGTCCAAACTTAGCCTCAAGATTTCCCGAAGCCCCCAAACACATACAAGCAGCATATAGAGCACACTACCACATAAATATGACTTAAAAAGAATAAATGCATGAACCCCCCTAAATCCCAAATGTTACATCTCTAGCTAAAATTTTGATCGATTCTTCGTTTATGTCATATCAGGCTGAATTTCAATCTCTGATGGAGAAATTACGTGTGACAGATATGATCTATATCTACGTAACATAGACACATGAAACACATTATGGATCTTTTCTAATTCTAACGGTAAAGCTAGCCGATATGCCACTGGCCCTATTCTCTCAATGATCTCATACGGCCCGATAAATCACGGACTTAATTTTTCTTTGTGACCAAATCAAAGAAACTTCTTCCATGGAGATACTCTCAAAAATACCCTGTCTCCGATTTGAAATTCAATGTCTTTATGTTTCAAATCCGCATACGATTTCTATCGATCTGAAGCTGCTTTCAAACTATCGTGAATTACTTTCACTTTCTCTTCGGTCTCTCTAATCAAATGAACCCCGTGAATCTTTTTCTCACTAGTTCGATCCAGTACAATGGAGTTCAGCATTTACGACCATACAATGCTTTATATGGTGCCATCTTTATGCTTGATTGAAAACTGTTGTTATATGCAAATTCAACTAACGCTAAATATTTTCCCAGTTTCCTTCAAACTCTAATACAAAATGACGAAGCATATCTTCGAGAATCTGAATTACTCTCTCAGACTGACCGTTGGTTTGAGGATGAAATGTGGTACTAAAGTGCAACCTTGATCCTAAAGCTTCTTGCAATTTCTTCCAAAATTACGACGTAAACCTCGGATCACTATCCGAGATAATAGAAACTAGCACCCCGTGCAATCTGACAATCTCAGAGATGTAGAATTTAGCTAATCTATCAAACTAAAAATTTGTACATACCGGAATGAAATGTGCCAATTTCGTCAGTCGATCAAAGAAAACCCAAGTAGCATCTTTCTTTCTTAAATACATGGGTAATCTCGATACGAAATCCATCGTAACTCTATCCCATTTCCACTCTGGTATCATCACAGGCAGTAGTAATCCTGAAGGCACTTGATGTTCAACTTGACTTGTTGGCAAATCAAGCATCTTGACACAAACTCTAAAATGTCTTGTTTCATACCTGACCACCAGTACAATTGTTTCAAATAATTGTACATTTTAGTACTTCCTAGATGAACAGATAAATAACCATTGTGTGCTTTGTGTAGAATGTTCTGAATAAGCTCAGAGTTTCTCAGTACGCAAATTCTATTTTGGAACATCAAACAGTCATCGAATATACTCTGAATCAATAGTCAACTCACATTGCATTCTTCTAGCTTGCAATTCATTATCACACTTTTGAGCTTCAAAAATTTGTTGAATAAATAACGATTTAGCTTTTAACTCAGCCAAAATCAAACCATCATCAAACAAAGTTAACTGAGTATTCATCGCTCGCAAAGCATATAAAGATTTTCTACTCAGAGCATCCACGACTACATTCACTTTCCCCAGATGATAATCTTATTAATTCATAATATTTCAAAAACTTAAGCCATCTTCGTTGTTGCAAATTCAAATCTTTCTGAGTCATTATATACTTCAAGCTCTTGTGATCGGTAAAGATATGGCACTTTTCACCGAATAAATGATGTCACCAAATTTTTAATACGAAAACAATAGCGACCAACTCTAAATCGTGCATCGGATAATTCTTTTCATACGACTTTAACTGTCTGGAAGCATAAGCTATCACTTTTCCTTCTTGCATCAAAACACATCCCAAACCGTTCATTGACGCGTCACTGAAAATCACAAACTCTTTACCCGATTCAGGTTGAACTAAAATTGGTGCTTTAGCTAACAATGCTTTCAACTATTCAAAACTTTATTGACATTTGTTGGACCACTCAAACTTCACATCTTTCTGTAGAAATTGAGTCAATGGTGTAGCAATCATCAAGAATCCTTTTACAAAACGATGATAGTAGCCAGCTAATCCCAAAAAGCTTCTAACTTTAGATATGTTTCTTGGTGGTTTCCAGTCAACAATTGTTGAAATTTTGCTCGGATCAACTCGGATACCTTTCGCTGAAACAATATGCCCCCAAAATCCAACCCCTCGGAGCCAAAACTCATTTAGTGAATTTAGCAAATAGCTGCTTGTCTCTCAAATTTTGTAACACAATCCTTAGATGTTCAGCATGCTCTGACTCATCTTGGGAACATATCAGAATGTCATTAATGAATACAGCAAAAAATTGATCTAAATATGGTCTAAAGATTCGATTAATCCAATCCATAAAACATGCAGAAGCATTAGTTAATCTGAAAGGCATAACAAGAAATTCATAATGCCCGTACCTTGTTTTGAATGCAGTCTTCGACACATCCTGTAACACCCCATACCCGAAACCCTTGCCGGAATCGAGTACATGGCATTACTAGACTTGACTATTAACTCGGGGTGTAAGATTTTAAAGCTGTCCAACTGTGTCATACTGACTAAATCGACCATAACTTGAGTTAAAAAACTCGAAATTTAGATCCGTAAATTTTCCTTGAAACTAGACTCATATAACTTTTCACTATAATTTTTCCAGAATTTTTCATGTGACCAATTAGTACAGTTTATTCATCAAAGTTACCCTTATTACACTGCTTGACAATTCTGACCTGTCTCTACAAAAATAAAGTTATCTCATTGTACAAATTTCCTATAATGTTCTTGTTTATACCAATGAAAAATAGACTAATTAAGGGTTCTAAAAATATAAACCATGATTCTTAATGATTTTTGTACAATTTTGACAATTTTTCCAAAACAGAACAGTGACTCATGAATTCATTTAGAGCAGGTCTCACTAAAACTTAATTATCTCATAATATATAAATCTTTTGCATACTCTGTTTCTCTTATGTAAAATAGACACAATAAGGTTTAATTTCATATCTCATTCACCTTCTAATTCAATATACCCTATTTTTGGTGATTTTCTAACTCACATCACTGCTGCTACTACAAGCTGTTTTGTTGCATTTTATGAAAGACTAGCTTCTAACCGAACCTACCTACATCCCTAATTCAAGGATTCATTCAGTATACAAACATTTCCTTAACAAAATGATTAAACTTTAATTAAGAATGCATAAACATTGCCATCATAAACCAACATACATATCAAGACACAACAGTACTTAACTAAAAATTTAGCCATATTCGCATGGCTATTATATACATGAACCTTAAGATTTCATCAAACAAAGACCAAGTCTTTCCTATACATGCCTTCATTTAAAATCAAAATGAAAGAGTACCCAAAATGTAGATTGATAGTGTGAGTGACTTTCCGAACGATCCCGAAGAGCTTGTAGCTTGCACCTAAACTATAAAACAGAGGAAACATTTCACATGATAAGCTTGCTAGCTTAGTAAGTCCTAATTTCATAAAAATAACATTTGAATTTTAACAATTAAATTACTATAATTCAACTTGTGGACTTGTGCTCATACTTATTTTCAAACTTTAATTTTCATACCCATATTAACAAGTATGAATTCATAGAAACGATATCTCTCTACCCACATGCTTATGATCAAAATACTTGTTTATAAACCAACCTTTCGAAACCCAAAATGTCATCGTATAATCATAGGTACATGCATTTATATACTTAAATGTCAATTACTATAACATGGCATCAATTACACAACCACTCATGTGGCCGAATATGCTTAGTCATGTATCCTCATATTAGAAGACCAAGATACAACAATCATATCATTCATTAGTAAAGCCGAGAACACATATTATAACCATATATATATGTATATATTCCACACTCGTAACACATGCCATTTGTAATAAATTACTGACTTTTCCTTGTCTCATATAAGTAAGAAATTCATTCCTACTACACATACTCACCTGAGCCGTTAACTCGATAAGTTTGCTTTAATTCGCCTTGAACATAAATTTCGGTTTCTATTTTGTAAAATACATCATCGGCATAAAGCCTGCTAGGCATTTAAAGCCCGAAATAAATCAACAAGACTAAGCACGCTAGGCACTAAGCACGATATATCAACGCGAAGCACGCTAGGCACTAAGCCGAATGTATCCAAGCACGAGGCTACTAGGCACTAAGCCGAATGTATCCCGACACGAAGCACGCTAGGCACTAAGCGAATGCACTAAGCTAGGCACTAAGCCGAATGTATCACCCAACGAAGCACGCTAGGCACTAAGCCCGAATATATAACACAATCAACATTCCCATGCACATTACTTAATGCTACAATCACATCCATCTCATATGCTTTATTTTACAATATCATGCTAAACCGAACGTAAGTATCCACATCACATTCAATCAACAAATTCAATACCATTTCATGCCCCACATTCGCCTATATACATTTTATGCCTTAGTATACTAAATTTTATCATATACTACTTTGGTAATTAAATTCTCAATTTAAATTTGTTAGGACTTACCTCGGTTGTCGATAGGTCGTGCAAATCGGCTATTCGAGAACCTTCGTCTTTCCCGATCTAAATCGTTTTCTTTGCTCTTGATCTAAAACACATTAAAATTCAGCTCATTCAAGTGCAATTCATCTTAATTTAGTCCCTAAGCACATAAATGGGCAAATTACTATTTTACCCTAGCATTTCACAACTTTGCAATTTAGTCCTATTTGCTTAACACACAAAATACACCAAATTAGCCAAAACTATGCAAGGGTCGAATGTTCCTAGGGACCTTACAAGTCCTCACATTTCATTTATTTTGCAAATAGGCCCTCTAAAAATTTATTTTTATAATTTAACCCTAAAACTCAATTTCATCAAAACTTCCAACACAAAACATATTAATCCTTTACATATCTTTCATCTAAAACCATCAAATATCAAAATCCACATGAATACAACAATGGCGAACATCAAGCATGCTTAGATTCAAAAATTACAACATGGGTTGATTACGGTTCAAGCAACGATCTCAAAAACGTAAAATTTACAAAACAGACTAAGAATTTACCTTGAATTTGGCTTGGATATTGCGAAATTTCAAAGAACTTAGCTCCTTGTGTTTCTCAATATTCGCCAAAAGATGAATGAAAATATCCATTATTTCTTTTATGTTTTATTTAACATATAATATGGTTTTAATTTATTTACTATTTTAACCTTAATTCATAAAATTATATAATATAAAACTTAAGGTTAATTTAGTCATATACCAACCTACTAACTTAAAATGGGTTATTTACTCATTTAACACTTCATATTAAAAAGCCAAGCTCAAACTAGCACATTATACTTTAGTATGCCACTTTTACCTATTATGCGATTAAGTCCTTTTATCAAATTAAGCACTTAAGCGATAAAATTTTTCTCTGAAACTTTCACACATTAATTCACATATAATAAACTCAAAATATAATATTAAATTATTTCTCGGTCTCAATTCGTGGTCCCAAAACCACCGTTCGATTAGGGTCGAATTCGATTCATTACAACTCTCCCCTTAAGGATTTTCGCCCCGAAAATCTTACAGATTAAACAAGGTCGGATATTGTTGCCTCATTGAATCCTCGAGGCTCCCACGTAGCCTCTTCAACTCCGTGGCGATTCCATAGAACTTTCACTAACGAATTCTTTTATTTCTCAACTGTTTTATTTCCCGTGCTAAAATACGGATCGGTTCTTCATTATATGTCAAATTAGATTGGAGTTCAATCTCTGTCGGAGTGATCACATGAGACGGATCTGATCTGTACTTACGAAGCATCGAAACGTGAAATACGTCATGTATCTTTTCTAACTCAGAGGGCAATCTCAATCTATGAGCAATAGGCCCAATACGTTCAATGATTTCATACGGTCCGATAAATCTCGGACTCAACTTGCCTTTTCGACCAAATCGGAGTACTTTCTTCCACGGGGAAACTTTTAAGAATACACGATCTCCTACCTGAAATTCAATGTCTTTACGTTTCAAATCAGCATAGGACTTTTGTCGATCGATGACTTTCAAATTATCTTTGATTATGGCTACTTTACATTCGGTCTCTTTAATCAAATCAACCCGTGTATCCTATTCTCATTGAGCTCATCCAGTATAATGGTGTTCGACATTTTACCGTATAAGGCTTCATAAGGTGCCATTTGATACTTGATTGAAAGCTATTATTATAAGCAAATTCAATCAAAGGTAGGTATCGTTCCACGTACCTTCAAACTCGAGAGCATAACATCTCAACATGTCCTCAAGTATTTGAATAGTTATTCTCGGATGGCCATCTGTCTGCGGATGGAAGGTCAGTACTAAATGTAGTTTAGTACCTAAAGCATCTTGCAACTTCTTCCAAAATCGCGACGTAAATCTGGGTCTACATTAAACACAATGGAACTCGGTACACCATGAAATCTTATAATCATGATACATACAATTGACAAGTTTATCGAGTGAAAAGTGCATGACGAATCGGCACAAAATGTCTTGATTTAGTCGATCATCAACTATCACCCATCTGCATCTTTCTTACTCGGTGTCATAGGAAGGACCGGATACAAAATCCATTGTAATTTTATCCCATTTCCACTCGGGTATAATGATCAATTTGAAGAAACCCGAAGGCACTTGATGCTCGGCTTTTACTTGTTGACAAATTAGGCACTTTGAAACAAATTGAGATATATCTCGTTTCATACCGGGCCACCAATAGAACTATTTCAAGTCGTTATACATTTTCGTGCTACCGGATGTATCGATAGTCGGCCACTATGAGCCTCTCTCAAAATCATCAGTATCAAATGAAGTTCTTTGGAACACACATTCGCTTTTAAAATTCAAGCAGTCATTTGCATCAATCTGAAAATCGACTCTGCACCCTTTTCACATCGAATTTGTTTAGCAATCATATTCTTGTCAACTTTCATGCATCACAAATTTGTTGGATAAACATCGGTCTTGCTCAGAACTTCGGCCATGATCGAACCATCACTAGACATAGCCATCTGTGCATTCATAGCAGAAGAGCAAATAAAGATTTCGACTTAACGCATCCGCAACAACGTTAGCTTTTCCGAGTGATAGTCAATCACCAATTCATAGTCTTTCAATAGTTCTAGCCACCCACGTTGTTTCAAGTTCAGATCTTTTGAGTCATTAGATACTTGGACTTTTATGATCGAGTAAACATGACATTTCTCGGCAAATAAGTAATGACGCCAAATCTTCAAGTCTGAACACAATGGTCGCAAGCTCTAAATCATCGTCGGGTAATTCCTTTCATGCGGCTTCAATTGTCTTGAAGCGTAGGCTACAACTTTGCCTTCACGCATCAAACGCAGCCCAAACCATTTAAAGAAGCATCGGAATAAACAACGAATTCTTTACCCGATTTAATTTGAACTAATCTCGAGCTTCATCAAAAAGGCTTTCAACCGATCAAAACTTTTTCGACATTTTTCGACCACTCGAATCGGACATCTTTCTCGATAACCTTGTCAGCAGGGTAGCTATCATAGAAAAATCTTTCACAAATCGTCGATAGTAACCCGCAAGTCCCGTAAAACTTGAATCTCTAAACATTTTTGTTGGCTTCCAATCAAGTATAGCCGAGATTTTGTTGGATCAACTCGAATGCACGATCTTTGAAACCACATGTCCCAAAAAGTGACCTCTTTCATCGAACTCACACTTACTAAACTTGCATAAAGTGATGATCTCGCAAAGTTTGTAGCACTAACCTCAAATGTTCAGCGTGTTCAATTTCATCTTTGGAGTAGATCAATATGTCATCAATAAACACCACCACAAATCGATCCAAAAGCCTAAAAATCCGATTCATCAAATCCATAAAAACAATGGGTGCATTAGTAAGCCCAAAAGGCATTACCAAAACTCAAAATGTCCGTACCTCATCCGAAATGCGTCTTTGGCACATCTGTATCTCGACTATGGCGATAATAACCCGATCTCAAATCTATCTTGAAAATCTGAAGCCCTTTCAACCGATCAAACAAATCATTAATCCGAGGTACTGGTACTTATTCTTTATAGTTACTTTATTCAGATTGCCGATAATCAATACACATTCGCATCGTTCCATCTTTCTTTCTCACAAAAGAATCGGGTGCACCCAAGGAGAGAAATTTGGTGGCATAAAGCCCTATCTGTTAACTCTTGCAATCGTGCTTTCAACTCTTTTAGCTCGATCGGTGCCATCCGATATGGAGCTATTGAGATCGGAGTCGTTCGGAGCTAGTTCAATGCCAAACTCAATCTCTCGTCTTGGGGTAAACGGGTAGTTCTTGAGAACACATCCGGGTATTCACATACAATCGAGACAGATTCAATCATTTCTCGAGACAATTTATTATCCATTACATAAGCCAAATAAGCTTCGCACCTTTTCTCACATACTTAGGGCTAACATCGATGATATAACCGTAGGAAACCCACCGAATTCATCGGATTCAATTCTAATGATCTCACCGTTCGGTGTCTCAAATCAATAAGCTTTCTTTTGCAATTCACCTTTGCATCATGCGAAGTTAACCATCCATTCCCAAAATTATATCAAACTCATCGAAAGGCATGACATTAAATCAAGCGGGAAGCAAAATCCGAATCATCAATGGGCAACTTTACACACTTTATTAACAAACACACATCTACCCAAAGGGTTGGATACGCGAATCACAAACTTAGTAGACTCAATGGCGAGTCTTCATGAATACCGAGTTTCACATACATATGAATGGGTCGAACCGGGATCAATCAATGCAATCACGGTAGTATCATAAAGGGTGAAATCACCGGTAATGACATCCGAGAAGCGACATCCTCTCTAGCTCGAGTAACATAAGCTCTATGGAGCTCTAGCCTCAGATTGATCTGTTGTGTTCTTTGTCCCTCTCGACTACCACCTACATTGCGGAATGCCGGGTGGTACGCCCGTCTTGATGCACTACTCGGTCTAGAGTTACATCTTTGATTAGCTCACCTAACATCGGCACTCTCGAATAAAATGGTGCGAGGATCCACATTTAAAGCAAGACCGGTCACGAACTCTACAACTCCTGAGGATGCCATTTTCCACAATGTTTGTATTCAACTCGATTCGTGGGGACGTTACCAACACGGCCATCGAGGTAGCTCGGGAGCCCACTGGAGGTCGATCACGTCTAAATGAATCAAGTAGCTTTGTGTCGATGAAGTCATCTCTAAACTTCTTAGATGTGGAATGGAAATTTTACCCGACGATCTTTTACGGGTGTCTCTAGCTTCATCTCGGCCTTTCTTTTCTCTTTCCCAAGCTCTTCAGCTTTGCAAGCTCGCTCGACTAGTGTCACAAATTCTTTGATCTCAAGAATGCCAACTAGCAACTTCAAATCTTCATTCAAACCATCTTCAAACCTTTTGCACATAATGGCTTCAGCTTGATACACACTCCCGAGCATATCGGCTCAATCGACAAATTTTCGCTCATATTCGATCCACGGTCATTTGCCTGCTTTTAGTTCAAGAAATTCTTTACGTTTCGGTCGATGAACCTCTGGTGATATATTTCTTGCGAATTCATTCGGAAGAAATCCCACGTCACTTTTTTCTTTTGGAACCACCGATACTAGTGTATTCCACCGGTGATAGGCGGTGTCCGAAGCAAAGATATAGCACATTTTAAACATTCATTTGGAGTGCAAGATAGCTCATCAAGTACCGAATAGTGTTATCAAGCCACATTTCATTTCGCTCGCATCATCATCATTAGCCTTGAATTCTTCGGCCCCAAATTTCCTAATTTTATCAATAGGAGGCCTACTAGATCTCATTGGATCTATCATCGGGGGTGCTAAAGATACCGGAGTTGGATTATTCGGGGGTGGAGGTTGTTGTACTGTTGGATTATTACGAATAAACCGGGTAAACCATTCATTCATCATTTGGTAGAAGGCTTGTTTAGCCTCTCCCTCATGGTTACCCGTAACTGGTTGAGAGTCTAGTGGCACTGATCCATGTGCGAGACCAGGCGTGACACTCTCCACATCATCGACTACGGCTCTATCAGGATCAGAATCCATTTACTATATAAAATACAATTGAAATTGTCAGGAGTCACCACACTATCATATATACAATTTAAAGGCATGTATAGCTAGACTCTTTCATACTACGGTAGTCCTAGAATCGACTAAACCGTAGCTTTGATACCAATAAAATGTAACACCCATACCCGAAACCCTTTAGGAATCGAGTACATGGCATTACTAGACTTGACTATTAACTCGGGTGTAAGATTTTAAAGCTGTCCAACTGTGTCATACTGACCAAATCGACCATAACTTGAGTTACAAAACTTGAAATTTAGATCCGTAAATTTTACTTGAAACTAGACTCATATAAATTTTCACCATAATTTTTCCAGAATTTTTCATGTGACCAATTAGTACAGTTTATTCATCAAATTTACCCTTATTACACTGCTTGACAATTCTGACCTGTCTCTACAAAAATAAATTTATCTCATTGCACAAATTTCCTATAATGTTCTTGTTTATACCAATGAAAAATAGACTAATTAAGGGTTCTACGCATATAAACCATGATTCTTAATGATTTTTGTACAATTTTTGACAATTTTTCCAAAACAGAACAGTGACTCATGAATTCATTTAGAGCAGGTCTCACTAAAACTTAATTATCTCATAATATATAAATCTTTTGCCTACTCTGTTTCTCTTATGTAAAAATAGACACAATAAGGTTTAATTTCATATCTCATTCACCTTCTAATTCAATATACCCTATTTTTGGTGATTTTTCTAACTCACATCACTGCTGCTACTACAAGCTGTTTTGTTGCATTTTATGAAAGACTAGCTTCTAACCGAACCTACCTACATCCCTAATTCAAGGATTCATTCCGTATACAAACATTTCCTTAACAAAAATGATTAAACTTTAATTAAGAATGCATAAACATTGCCATCATAAACCAACATACATATCAAGACACAACACAGACTTAACTAAAAATTTAGCCATATTCGCATGGCTATTATATACATGAACCTTAAGATTTCATCAAACAAAGACCAAGTCTTTCCTATACATGCCTTCATTTAAAAATCAAAATGAAAGAGTACCCAAAATGTAGATTGATAGTGTGAGTGACTTTCCGAACGATCCCGAAGAGCTTGTAGCTTGCACCTAAACTATAAAACAGAGGAAACATTTCACATGATAAGCTTGCTAGCTTAGTAAGTCCTAATTTCATAAAAATAACATTTGAATTTTAACAATTAAATTACTATAATTCAACTTGTGGACTTGTGCTCAAACTTATTTTCAAACTTTAATTTTCATACCCATATTAACAAGTATGAATTCATAGAAACGATATCTCTACCCACATGCTTATGATCAAAATACTTGTTTATAAACCAACCTTTCTAAACCCAAAATGTCATCGTATAATCATAGGTACATGCATTTATATACTTAAATGTCAATTACTATAACATGGCATCAATTACACAACCACTCATGTGGCGAATATGCTTAGTCATGTATCCTCATATTAGAAGACCAAGATACAACAATCATATCATTCATTAGTAAAGCCGAGAACACATATTATAACCATATATATATGTATATATTCCACACTCAGTAACACATGCCATTTGTAATAAATTCTTGACTTTTCCTTGTCTCATATAAGTAAGAAATTCATTCCTACTTCACATACTCACCGAGTAGTTAACTCGATAAGTTTGCTTTAATTAGCCTTGAACATAAATTTCGGTTTCTATTTTGTAAAATACATCAGGCATAAAGCACGCTAGGCATTTAAAGCCGAAATAAATCAAAGGCACTAAGCACGCTAGGCACTAAGCACGATATATCACCGACGAGGCCTACTAGGCACTAAGCCGAATGTATCAAACACGAAGCACGCTAGGCACTAAGCCCGAATGTATCACCTGACGAAGCTCGCTAGGCACTAAGCGAATATATAACACAATCAACATTCCCATGCACATTACTTAATGCTACAATCACATCCATCTCATATGCTTTATTTTACAATATCATGCTAAACCGAACGTAAGTATCCACATCACATTCAATCAACAAATTCAATACCATTTCATGCCCCACATTCGCCTATATACATTTTATGCCTTAGTATACTAAATTTTATCATATACTACTTTGGTAATTAAATTCTCAATTTAAATTTGTAGGACTTACCTCGGTTGTCGATAGGTAGTGCAAATCATTATTCGAGAACCTTCGTCTTTCCCGATCTAAATCTGTTTTCTTTGCTCTTGATCTAAAACACATTAAAATTCAGCTCATTCAAGTGCAATTCATCTTAATTTAGTCCCTAAGCACATAAATGGGCAAATTACTATTTTACCCCTAGCATTTCACAACTTTGCAATTTAGTCCTATTTGCTTAACACACAAAATACACCAAATTAGCCAAAACTATGCAAGGGTCGAATGTTCCTAGGGACCTTACAAGTCCTCACATTTCATTTATTTTGCAAATAGGCCCTCTAAAAATTTATTTTTACAATTTAACCCTAAAACTCAATTTCATCAAAACTTCCAACACAAAACATATTAATCCTTTACATATCTTTCATCTAAAACCATCAAATATCAAAATCCACATGAATACAACAATGGCGAACATCAAGCATGCTTAGATTCAAAAATTACAACATGGGTGATTCACGGTTGAAACAACGATCTCAAAAAGCGTAAAATTTACAAAACCGACTAAGAATTTACCTTGAATTTGGCTTGGATATTGCGAAATTTCAAAGAACTTAGCTCCCTTGTGTTTCTCAATATTCGCAAAAAGATGAATGAAAATATCCATTATTTCTTTTATGTTTTATTTAACATATAATATGGGTTTTAATTTATTTACTATTTTAACCTTAATTCATAAAATTATATAATATAAAACTTAAGGTTAATTTAGTCATATACCAACCCACTAACTTAAAATGGGTTATTTACTCATTTAACACTTCATATTAAAAGCCAAGCTCAAACTAGCACATTATACTTTAGTATGCCACTTTTACCTATTACGCGATTAAGTCCTTTTTATCAAATCAAGCACTTAAGCGATAAAATTTTTCTCTGAAACTTTCACACATTAATTCACATATAATAAACTCAAAATATAATATTAAATTATTTCTCGGTCTCGGATTCGTGGTCCCGAAACCACCGTTCCGATTAGGGTCGAATTCGGTCTGTTACACATCCGAATCTTTAACTCGCAACTGATAATAGCCAGATCTTAGATCAATCTTCGAAAATATGGTAGCTCCTTTCAACTGATCGAACAAATCATCAATTCTCGGAAAAAATACTTATTCTTAATTGTAACCTTTTTTATCTAACGATAGTCAATACATAGTCTCATCGATCCATTTTTCTTTTTTACAAACAACACTGGTGCACCCCAGGGCGAAATACTAGGTCGTGCAAAACCTCTATCTGTTAACTATTGCAACTGAGATTTCAACTGTTTCAATTCTGTCGGAGCCATTCTATATGGAGCTACCGATATCTTTGATGTTCCCGTACTAATTCAATAGCAAACTCAGCTTCTCTGATCATGGCAACCTAATCAACTCTTCTGGAAACACGTCTGGATATTCACAAACCACTAGTACTGGTTTAATCTTAGATTCGACACTTTTGTATCCATTACATATGCAAGGTAAGCATTACAACCTTTTCTCACATATTTTTAAGCTAACATCGACGATATCACAACAGGAAACTCACTCGACTCATCAGATTCAATTTGAGGAGTTTCATTATTCTGACATTTCAATTCAATAGTCTTTCATTTACAATTCATAATAGCATCATGTAGAGTCAACCAATACATACCCAAAATCATATTGAATTCATCAAACGGTAAAGGCATCAAATTAGACAAAAATAGTAACCCCGAATTATCAAAGGACAAATCTTACAAACTTTATCAACTAGGACATACTTGCCTAAGGGGTTCGATACTTTTATCACAAATTTGGTAGACTTAACAGGAAAACTCTTAGTAGACACTAAATTCATACAAATATATGAATGAGTCGAACCAAGATCAATCAAGGCAATTACATTTGTGTCATAGAGAGAAAATGTACCGGTGATAAGATCTGGTGATGACGCATCTTCGCGAGCGCGAATAGCGTAAGCTCTGGCTGGTGCTCTTGCCTTGGATCTCAAAGCAGAGTATTTTGTCGTTCTTGTGCTACTAATCACATTTCCTGTATTTCTAGATGGTCTCCCTCTAACAACTGTGTTACTTAGTCTTGCATTCTAATATCTATCTTTTTCGGGTAACTCAGGATAATCTTGAGTGAAGTGATCTTGCGAGCCACATTTGAAACAACCTTTATTATTTATCCACCAGTCTCCAAAATGCCATCTTTTACACTGTTGACAGTTGGATTTATTATTTCTCACACTACCCACACTTGACAGTAAAGTAGCCTGAGCTTTAGAACTCGTATATTGCTTTCCACGATCTCTATTTGAATATACCACTAAAGCTATAAAGAGATTATACAAATCTTTTGATTTCTTTAACGAGGAGTGATAGGGTTTACTCATTGATCTCCTTCTCAAATCTCTAGCTTTAAAATCAGCTTTTCTCTTTTCTTTCCCCAGTTCTTCGGCCTTGCATGCTCTGTCGACTAACTGTAACATCCTGAATTAATGGGCCTTTGCATTTGATGTGTGTTATGTTCAATATGATAATTAGAGTGTTTAAGGGTTCAGATTGGGCTCGGAGTTTGGTGAGGCCTTAATCAAATTTTTGGTTTGGGCACTTTAGTGGAAAGCTAGATAGGTCCGAGCTTAAAAGATATTGTTCGCGAATTAAAACACAAAAATGGGCTAGTGGGCCAGTGGACAGTGGCGTGAAAAGCAGTAAGGGGATCCAAGGTTCGAGTCGCATTACCCACTTATTTATTTTAATTTTTTTTAGAGTTAAAAGAAGAGGAGAGTGGGGGTAGCTAGGATGCTTTAAAATAGAAAGATTTATCTGTTGGATAATATGGATATTGTGCTGATAATAGTAGGGAGAGGTGGTGTTATTTAGGCCTTTCCTAAAGGTGAATAGTTCAAGATAAAGGAGAAAAGATAGGAGCTATCTGCTGAGGGCAGAGTTGGCTGAAATTCCATCTCCTAGATGGGGGAAGGAATCGGTTTCTTCATGTTAAAGGGGTGCCAAAATTTCCCCTATTATTTGATTAATTATGAGTTATCAGGAAGGGCACTTTTGGGTTTTGATAAGCAAGTGCCGAAATTCTCTATAAAAAGGGATGGTATCTCTTCAATTCCAGCATTTGAACCCCATTCTTTTCCTCATTCTCTGTGCTGAAATTCTCAGTCTTTCTCTACAATTTTTGTTCTCTCTTTTTTTCCAAAAGCCAAAACTTCTCAATTCTTTCTCTCATCTTTACTTTCTTCAAAAGCTGAAACCTCTCACTTCACTTTCTTTTCCATTCTTTTCTCTTGTACCGATTTCTCCATAAAGCTGAAATCTCCTGAAAGTTGTCGAATTCCCTGTAAAGGTAGGTGCTGATTTTCTTCTGTTCTTTTTCTCTTCTCTTTCGATTTTGAGACTATAGCCAAATGGCTAGTTGATTGATAGGTCATCTTTAGTTTAACTTTTGGGTGGCACTTCAGGAAATCATAGTAGATCGAATCATCCAGATCTCAAAAAGTCAGAAGCTATTAATCTCTAAGTATCCTATCGATTTTGGGATTTCAAGGTAAGGGGTTTCCTTTAGATTCCTATTAGATTCGCTATCATATTTGAGATCTTAACTCATATATGGTTTAACAACCCTATTTCGCTATAGTAATTCAAACAAGGACTTTTTGGATAGAATCAAATATGGATTAGGCAAAGGAGAGGATTGGGTCCATAAACCCAATCCTTAAGTTTAAGAAACCAGTAGTGTCTGCTGTTTGAGATTGGCCGCCAGGTTATGGACCGTCTTCTAAATAGCATTTTAGGTAGATAGCAGTCGTATTGGCTTCTGACAGTGTCGACATAGAGGGTGTCATCTTAAACGTAATAAGGTCTGTAGATTCTTGACACATAAGCTTTGTTATGTTATATGTATGCTATGGGATAAAAGCTAGAAAGAGAGGCTGAATGAACAGTCGTGTTACCCAGAAAGGGTAGACAAGTGATGCCAGGTACGTAATTATCGAAACTTTTCTATATGTATCGAAGCATGTGAATGCATGAGATTTGTTAGATGGCTTGATGTTTTGATTCTTGTATGTGTGTATGCATGGGATGGGATTGATTGATCGATTTATGGAAGGGGAGCAGATCGCGGGGCGATTGGTGGCTTTGCCACAAAGGTTCACATTAGCAATCAATCTTTATGACAGGGAGCATAGCTGTCGAAATACTATATGGATTTTCTGAGGTTCGCATTAACAATCGGTTTTAATGACAGGCAGCACAGCTGTCGACGTGGTGTGCAGCAGATGGAGGGTTGATTGTAGAAATCCCCACTGTGTAATGGTTGGTACGGGGGTGTGTAGAGGATGGACTCTTAGGTTTTGGGATGGGCCATGTTGCATGACATATTTTGTTACCATTGCATATGGGCCAAGGCCCATATGTGTTTGTGGGCCCTAGGCTTTTATGTGTTTTCAAGTTTTGCACACTGAGTCTTTGTGACTCACCCATTTATGTTTTCCCCACTCTACAGATGAACAGTAGACCGTGGACATGGGAGCCGAGGCGGACTCGAGGGGCCATCAAGACTATTATTATTTTTATAGACTATCTTTGACTTTTCATTTAAAATATAAATTTTTGGGAATATTTTTGTAATAAGGCCCCATAACTTAGGTTTCCAATTTATGTGTTACTCGCTTTATTCTATTTTCACCCTTAATAAGTCACATGCTTATAAACCTATGTTTTTCCAAAGTCTTATTAATAAAATGAAATAATAAATGGGCTTTTCAAACTCAACCGACGCAAATGATAAGTTCTTCAAACTTTTTCACAAATATCACGATTAATGAAAAAAAACTGAGACTTTTCAAAACCCATCGAAGCAATGTTTTTAAAATTTAACCTGTAGCATACCAGATCCGGTAATGACGTATGGGTTGGGTTTGGGGTGTTACATTTTCAGTTTCAGAGCCCAGTTCAAAACTCAGGCTGTGAAATGGGTCCAGTAGGAATTTATGAAAGTAATGTAAGTTGAGAAAAGTTTTAGAAGATATGGCCTTCAAGTCTACCGGCACCTAATCCACCCAGGTAAGTATTCTAACCTTTGATGTGATATATGTGATGGGCTTTATGGACGTAGACTAGTAGGATAGTGTTGATGGACTTTAGGTTTAGTATAAAACTTCTTCAAATCTCATAAGACTAAATATTTCTTAATTAAACATGTCTTTGAACAAGTCACAGGGTTAGGGTGTGGAAACAAGCATACGCATGTCTAAGATTGGATCCAGGAAGAGCTTGGTATTTTAACGATCATAGTGACTCACCTCCTCTTATCTGGAATCCTACCTAGTGCGTTGTGACTGTTCGCCTTAGCCACGAGGACTTGTTGCAAGGCTAAAATTCATAACTAAAACCTGAAAGGGACCAATACCCTATTTTTGTAAAATTACTTGTATGTCCCTAATTTTGTAAATTATCCAAAACATCCTAGGTTGAGGAAATTTATTGAAATACCCTTATTTGAAAATTACCAAAGTACCCTTATTTGAGAAATTACTAAATTACCCCTGATTTACGGAAGTTACCAAAATTTGTAAAATTACCAAAATACCCTCAGATTGAAAATTACCAAAATGCCCCTATTTTGTAAAATCACCAAGATACCTTATTTTGAAAAATTACAAAAATACCCATGTTGGTTAAAATTATGAAAATACCCCTGGGTAGTGAAATGATGAAAATACCCCTAGGTGATGAATGTAAGTTCATGATGCTGCTTGTGTGTTGATATGTGATGGATGTTGATTGAATGTGTATTCTAGAACTAGGGAATATTGATTTGAGAACTGAACTTGTAGATAGAATCCAAATTCAAAAGAACTACTGTTAAAACTACTTTCCATAAGACTATCTGTTATTGAACAGTGGAAGAAAGAATTATTAATTCATAAAATTTTTAACCAGATAAATCACGAACGGTAGAATGAGCACTAGAGGACATAGTGTGCGTAGCCGAGGTAGAGGTAGGATTACTGTGTTAGAACCCGTAGGGTCTGGTCATGAGTCAGGGAATGAGGTACCAGTGCCACCAACTGTGGAGGCAGAATTTCAAGATCAGGCGGCCGGATATGATTCTGTATCTCAGGCAATGTTACGAGTCTTAGAGAGGGTTGCTAGGGCAGGCATGGGCACAAGAGCCCAAAAGTCTGTGCCAAAGTAACTGAGAGCCAACGGGGTGGAAGTGTTTAAGGGAATTTCTGGTGTAGCTCCTAGTACAGCGGAGTACTTGTTGGAAGCAATGGAGCGGATAATGGATGATCTCGACTTTACAGATGAAGAGAAGCTGAAGGGAGTGGTGTCTCTTCGTCGGGATGAAGCATATCAATGGTGGCTTATGGTTAAGCAGGGTACTGTAGCTGACCATATCACTTAGGATCACTTCAGAACGGTGTTCCAAAGTAAGTACATTGGGACTAGCTATGGGGATGTGCAGCGTAGAGCATTCCTAAACTTGGTTTAAAGAAGTAGGTCGGTAGTAGCATATGAAGCAAAATTACTACGCCTTAGTCGTTATGCTCGAGGGATAGTGGCCCTAGAGTATGAGAGATGTGTTCATTTTGATGATGGCCTGAAGGATGATCTACGTGTGTTGATAGCTCCACAACGAGAGCGAGAATTTACTGTGCTTGTGGAGAAGGCTAAAATAGATGAGGAGGTGAAACAGACGTAAAAGCTGAATCGGGATAGAGATAGTGGCAGAGGTAAGAGAAATTTTGGATTTGTAGGGACAGTCATGCGTACTCAGAAAAGACCTAGGTCGGATGGACCAAGACAGGCTGAAAGACCTGCTGCTAACCGAACACGAAGGTGTGGCCGATGTGACAAATTCCATGTAGGTAAGTGTTAGGCAGGCAGTGGGAAGTGCTTTAAGTGTGGTTCTTTGGACCATCAGATAAGAGATTGTCCTCAGCCACGGGATGAGGTAGGACTCGCAGGGCAGGGAAAAACTTAGCCGGGTAGAGGAGGTTGGCAGCCACAGAGAGGTCGTGGTCCGGCCAGAGGTGGTAATAGTTTCGGTCGGGGTCGTGGGGCACCATGCCGAGGCACAGAAAACAATGAGGCGAGGCAGCCGAGGTTGGTCTACGCTGCCAGATGTCGAGAGGAGGCCGACGCACCAGATGTTATAACCGGTGCGTTTTTAATTTTTGGATTGCCTTATACTGTATTGATTGACATTGGGTCGACACTTTCATATGTTGCTAGTAGTGTGTCTGAAACTTTAAGTTTGGATTCTGAAGTTACCCCTAGGTTGATGATAGTAATTAGCCCATTAGGACAATCTGTGGTGGTAGATAAACTTTTGGGAAGTACCATTAGAAGTTCAGGGGGTAGTTTTCTTGATAGATCTGATGGAATTACCGTTCGGGGAATTTGACTTAATTTTAGGCATGGATTGACTAGTGAAGTATCATGTCAATGTAGATTGTGCAACCAAGCGTATGGTGTTAAGAACCCCCGAGGGAGGTGAAGTGTTGGTGATAGGAGAAAGGGGGAATTGTTTGTCAAATGTGGTAACTGCCCTAATAGGGAAAGGAATGGTGAGAAAAGGGTGCAAGGCAGTTCTAATGTTTGTACGGGCCTTGGAAGCCAAGGACTTAACTGTTGAGGACTTTAGGACGGTGAAGGAATTTTTTGATGTTTTCCCAAAAGAGCTTCCGAGATTACCTCCGGATCGAGAAGTGGAGTTTGGAATTGATCTTCTTAGGAAGCTTGATCAGGTATCTGTTGCTCCATATAGAATGGCGCCGAAGGAGTTGGTGGAATTGAAAGCACAAATCTAGGAGTTGTTAGATAGAGGGTTTATTCGACCAAGTGTGTCGCCTTGGGGAGCACCGGTGTTATTTGTTAAGAAGAAGGATGGTTCAATGCGTATGTGCATTGACTATCGCCAATTGAATAAGTTAACCATCAAGAACAAATATACGTTGTCAAGTATTGATGACTTGTTAGATCAGTTGAAGGGGGCCTCAGTCTTTTCGAAGATAGATCTGAGGTCAGGGTACCATCAGCTTAAGGTCAAAGAGGCGAATATTCATAAGACAACCTTTAGGACTCGCGACGGCCTTTAGGACTCGCTACGGTCACTATAAGTTCATGGTGATGCCATTTGGGTTGACTAACACACCAGCAGCGTTTATGGATATGATGAATCGAGTGTTCCAACCCTAATTGGATCGCTTTGTCGTGGTTTTTATTGATGACATCTTGGTTTATTCAAGATCGGAGGAGGAGCATGATTCACATCTACAAGTGGTTCTGCAGATTCTGAGGGAGAAGCAGCTTTATGCCAAATTTAGCAAGTGTGGATTTTGGCTAAAGGAAGTTACTTTTCTAGGTCACGTGGTGTCCGTAAAGGGGATTAGGGTTGACCCTCGAAAAATTGAAGCGGTGTTGGATTGAAAGCGCCTAAGTCGATGGTAGATATTCGGAGTTTCCTTGGTTTAGCTGGGTATTACCAAAGGTTTGTTGAAGGATTTTCTCTGATTGTGACACCATTGACTAAGTTGTTACGGAAAGGAGTTCCGTTCGTTTGGTCTGATAAGCAGCAGGAGAGTTTTGAAAAGCTGAAAAGGATATTGACAGAGGCTCCGGTGTTGATTCAACCGGAGGCTGGGATTTACTGTGATGCGTCACACACAGGACTAGGATGCGTGTTGATGCAAGATGGAAAGGTGGTTGTGTATGCATCATAGCAGTTAAGACCGTACGAAGCAAACTATCCCACCCATGATTTGGAGTTGGCGACGGTGGTGTTTGCCTTGAAGATTTGGAGGCATTATTTGTACGGGGAGTAATATGTCATTTACATAGATCATAAGAGTTTGAAGTACCTTTTGACACAAAAGGGGTTGAATGTAAGGCAAAAAGGTGGATCGAGTTGTTAAAGGATTATGATTGCTCGATCGAGTATCATCCGGGTAAGGCCAATGTGGGGGCAGATGCTCTAAGCCGTAAGGTGATCTCTGACTTGAGAGCAATGTTTGCTTACCTTAGTCTGTACGACGATGGGAGTTTATTGGCAAAACTTCAAGTAAAACCCTCATGGGTCAGTCAGGTTAAAGAAAAGCAGCAAACTGGTGAGTTGCTGAAGGAGAAGTTTCCAGTTGGAGCAAGTGATGAATCAACGGAATTTAGTGTGAATAAGGAAGGGCTATTATGTTTTCAAGGGAGAGTGTGCATGCCAAAAGATCTTGAATTAAGGTATAGGATCCTGCAAGAAGCTCATGGTAGTCCATACGCTATGCATCCTGGAGGGAGTAAGATGTATCGAGATTTATAGGAGCAGTTTTGGTGGCCAGGCTTAAAACGATAGGTGACCGAATTAGTGGGGAAGTGTTTAACCTATCAGTAGGTAAAGGCGGAGCATCAGTTACAATCAGGGTTGTTGCAACCGATGAAGATTCCTCAGTGGAAGTGGGAAAGGATCACAATAGACTTTGTCAGTAGGCTACCTCTCACGCCTACTAGGAATGATTCAGTTTGGGTGATCATTGATTGGTTGACGACGCTCGCTTATTTTGTCTTGGTTGGGTCGATTATTCCTTACAAAATTGGCTAAGATATATATAGCGGAGATTGTAAGGTTGCGTGGAATACCTATGTCGATTATCTCAGACCGAGATCCTAGGTTTACGTTAAGGTTTTGGAAGGTGTTGCATCAAGCGTTGGGTACGAAGTTGGATTTCAGTACAACGTTTCATCCTCAGACCGATGGACAGTCTGAGCGGGTGATCCAGATCATGGAGGACATGTTAAGGGGTTGTGCCATTGATTTCAGAGGTAGTTGGGAGGAGTTTCTACCATTGGCGGAGTTTGCGTACAACAACAGCTACCAGTCTAGTATTTAGATGGTGCCCAATGAAGCATTGTACGGGCAGAAGTGTCGTACTCCTACCTGTTGGACGGAATTAGGGGAATGGTAGATTTTGGGTCTGGAGTTGGTTATTGAAACGAAGGAGAAGGTTGAGCTAATTCAGGCTCAACTAAAGGAAGCGTCGGATAGACAGAAGTCCTATGCTAATTTGAAGCGCAAGGACATAGAGTTTGCAGTGGGTGACAAGGTGTTCTTGAAAGTGTCATCATGGAAGAAAGTATTAAGGTCTTGAAAGTGTTCTTGAAATGAGTTGGACCAGCAGCGTATCAGCTCGAGCTACCTGCTGAATTGAATCAGATCCATGATGTATTTCACATCTCTATGTTAAGACATTATTGTTCGGATCCATCTCATGTGGTACCTGTAGAGGAAATCGAGGTAAGACCTGACCTATCCTTTGAAGAGGAACTAGTGGAAATCATGGATCGTGATGTCAAAGTATTACGAAGGAAGAAGGTTCTATTGGTTATGGTTCTATGGCGGAATCACGGCTTTGTGGAGGCTATGTGGGAACTGGAGGAAGCGATGCGACAGTAATCCCACATCTATTCAGATCAGGTAATTTTGAGGACGAAATTCCTTTAAGGGGGTAGAACTGTAACATCCAGAATTAATGGGCCTTTGCATTTGATGTGTGTTATGTTCAATATGATAATTAGAGTGTTTAAGGGGTTGATTGGGCTCGGGTTTGGTGAGGCCTTAATCAAATTTTCTACATTTGGGCACTTTAGTGGAAAGTTAGATAAGTCCGGGCTTAAAAGATATTGTTCGCGAATTAAAACACAAAAATGTGCTAGTGGGCCAGTGGACAGTGGCGTGAAAAGCAGTAAGGGGATCCAAGGTTCGAGTCGCATTACCCACTTATTTATTTTAATTTTTTTTAGCGTTAAAAGGAGAGGAGAGTAGGGGTGGCTAGGATGCTTTAGAATAGGAAGATTTATTTTTTGGATAATGTGGATATTGTGTTGATAATAGTAGGGAGAGTTGGTGTTATTTAGGCCTCTCCTAAAGGTGAATAGATCAAGATAAAGGAGAAAAGATAGGAGCTATCTGCTGGGAGCAGAGTTGACCGAAATTCCATCTCCTAGAGGGGGAAGGAATCGATTTCTTCATGTTAAAGGGGTGCCAAAATTTCCCCTATTATTTGATTAATTATGAGTTATCAGGAAGGGCACTTTTGGGTTTTGATAAGCAAGTGCCGAAATTCTCTATAAATAGGGATGGTATCTATTCAATTCCGGCATTTGAACCCTATTCTTTTCTCATTCTTTGTACCAAAATTCTCAGTCTTTCTCTGCAATTTTTGTTCTCTCTTCTATTCCAAAAGCTGAAACCTCTCAATTCTTTCTCTCATCTTCACTTTCTTCAAAAGCGAAACCTCTCACTTCACTTTCTTTTTCGATTCTTTTCTCTTGTGCCGATTTCTCCATAAAGCGAGAATCTCCTGAAAGTTGTCAAATTTCCTGTAAAGGTAGGTGCCGATTTTCTTCTGTTCTTTTTCCTTTCTTTTTTGGTTTTGAGACTATAGCTGAATGACTAGTTGATTGATAGGTCATCTTTAGTTTAACTTTTTCTCTAATCACATGTTCTTTTGGGCGGCACTTCAGAAAATCATAGTAGATTGAATCATCCAGATCTAAAAAGTGGAATCCGTTAATCTCTAAGTATCCTATTAATTTTGGGATTTCAAGGTAAGGGGTTTCCTTTAGATTCCTATTAGATTCGCTATCATATTTGAGATCTTAACTCATATATGGTTTAACAACCCTATTTTGCTATAGTAATTCTGACAAGGACTTTTTGGATGGAATCAAATATGGATCAGGCAAAGGAGAGGATTGGGTCCGTAAACCCAATCCCTAAGTTTAAAAAATGAGTAGTGTCCACTATTCGAGATTGGCTACCGGGTTGTGGGTGGCTTCGAGCGACATCTTAGGCGGATAGCGATCGTATCGGCTCGACGGCGGTAATCGACATAGAGGGTGTCATCTTAACCATAATAAGGTGTGTAGATTCTTGACACATAAGCTTTGTTATGTTATATGTATGCTATGGGCTAAAAGCCGGAAAGAGAGGATGTATGAACAGTCGTGTTACCCAGAAAGGATGGGCAAGGGATGCCAGGTAAGTAATCATAGAAACTTTTCTATGTGTATCGAAGCATGTGAAAGTATGAGATCTGTTAGATGGCTTGATGTTTTGATTCTTGTATGTGTGTATACATGGGATGGGATTGATTGATTGATTTATGGAAGGGGAGCAGGTCGCGGGGCGATCGGTGGCTTTGCCACAAAGGTTCGCATTAGCGATCAGTGTTTATGACAGGCAGCATAGTTGTCGAAATACTAAATGTATTTTTTGAGGTTCGCATTAGCGATCAGTCTTTATGACAAGCATCAGAGCTGTCGACGTGGTGTGTAGCGGATGGAGGGTTGATTGTAGAAATCCCCACAGTGTGATGGTTGGTACGGGGGTGTGTAGAGGATGGACTCTTAGGTTTTGGGATGGGCCATGTTGCATGACATATTTTGTTACCATTGCATATGGGCCAAGGCCCATAATGTGTTTGTGGGCCCTAGGCTTTTATGTGGTTTCGAGTTTTGCACACTGAGTCTTTGTGACTCACCCATTTATGTTTTTCCCACTTTACAGATGAGTAGTAGACCGTGGACATGGGAGCCGAGGAGGACTCGAGGGGCCATCAAGACTATTATTATTTTCATAGACTATCTTTGACTTTTCGTTTAAAATATAAATTTTTGGGAATATTTTTGTAATAAGGCCCCAAAACTTAGGTTTCGAATTTATGTGTTACTCGCTTTATTTTATTTTCACCCTTAATAAGTCACATGCTTATAAACCTATGTTTTTCCAAAGTCTTATTAATAAAATGAAATGATAAATGGTCTTTTCAAACTCAACCGACGTAAATGATAAGTTCTTAAAACTTTTTCACAAATATCACGATTAATGAAAAAAACTGAGACTTTTCAAAACCCATCGAAGCAAAGTTTTTAAGATTTAACCTGTAGCATACCAGATTCGGTAATGACGTATGGGCCGGGTTTGCGGTGTTACACTAACGCAACAAATTCTTTCAACTCCAGAATCCCAACTAGCAATCTGATGTCTTCATTCAACCTATCTTCAAATCTCTTACACATAATTGCCTTAGTGGAAACACATTCTTGAGCATATTTACTGAGTCTCACAAACTCTTTTTCATACTCGGTCATAGACATTAGACATTGTTTCAGTTCTAGGAACTCTTTTCGATTTTGATCGATAAACTACTGGCTGATGTATTTTTTTCTGAACTCGGCTTGAAAGAATTCCCACGTGACTCGTTCTCTCGGCTCTACAGATATCAAAGTACTCCACGGTGATATGCGGTGTCTCTTAGACGTGATACGTCGTATTTTACACATTCAGATGGTGTGCAAGATATTTCATCAAATACTCTGATCGTATTCTCAAGCAAAAACCCGGCTCTCTTAGGATCGTCATCGATAGCTCCAAACTCTTCAGCCCCATATTTTTGGATTTTATCAAAAGGTGGCTTACTTAATCATAAAAGTTTCAAACCTTAAAGAGCTATGGGAACCGGTTGGGGAATAGGTAGGGGTGGAGGTTGCTAAGCAACCAAATTAGTTTGGACAAACTTAGTGAACCACTCATTCATAATTTGGAAGAAGGCTTCCTTGGCATCTCCTCCCTGACTACCCAAGATGGGTATCAACTCAGATTGCGCTACTCCGTGAATGGAGGCTAACACATAACTCTCAACATCATTAGCCACATCTCGATTGGGATCCATTTACTATATGAAAACATGATTTAAACTGTCAAGAGATATCACACTATTATAGGTTATATATTGCATGTATTACTAGACTCTCACATACACTACGTTAGTCCTAGAATCGACTAATTTGTAGCTCTGATACTAATAAATGTAACACCCCTCACCCATATTAAACGTCGAAATAGGGATACGAAGCATTACTAGACTTATTTCATAAATAAACATACATTTCACATACATTTTCCATTTCTAAACAAACATCATTCATAATCAATCACATTGTCATCAATACAAGCATACAAGGCCCAAAACATGCTTTAGGAGTGATTCGGGACTAAACCAATAACTTATGAAACTTTTAGAAAACATAGAAAATTTTCAAAATATGAGGGACACACGCCCGTGTAGCCCAGCCGTGTGAAAGACACGCCCGTGTCACCTGACCGTGTGTCACACACGGCTGAGACACATGCCTGTGTCTCTGCCCGTATGGACAAAAATATGCTATTTTCCAAGCCATCTTTCTCACCCAAATCTCATACACCTACACTAAACCAATTGACACATAACATGGCATAAATAGGCATTCACCCAATCTCAACCAAGCATAATTCATACTATTTCAATTCCAACAACAATAAGGCACACATGTACCACAATGTATGTTGTTCCATTAATGCCAAATTCACATTCTCAATTCATTAATATGGTCACCTTCAATTATGAATCATTTTACCTAAAACCACAAACATACAAATCTCATATTTCGACCATTTAATACTCCATCTACCAAATCACAAGAAGCATATAAATGGAAATTATACACAACATTTCAAAAGGCCTTTTTCACATATATACATATATCACCAAATATAAAAAAATAAGCCAACTCTCATGGCTATACACGAAACCAAACACTTAACATTTACAAGCCAAGTCAAAGGGCTAAATTCATTACCAAACTAAATACCAAAACGACCATAATTCGTATACATTCCATATAACCAAAAACATAAGTTCAAAAGTATTAAAGTGATAGCTTGATAGTGTGATGCACTCTCTAACAACTCCTAATCTGAGCTAGCTTCGATAATCACTATAAAACACAGAAAAGTAACCGAGTAAGCTATAAAGCTTAGCAAGTTCGTATAGTAATAAACTCAACTTGCCATAAATATACAATTCACATAATTGAATATAACAATATACAATTCATAGTAATCCACAAACCTAACACAAGATCATGTACAAGGATAGATGTGAAATTCACAAATTTCTTCTATTCAAATCTTATACGGTTCATGTACATACCTGTACCATCTCATACTAATCTCATACTCATCCATATCTTTGTCATACACGTTGAACCATTTGTAATACTATCAGATACACGAGAATCTCGCACCCTAAGTGCCAATACATAGCTGAAGCTATCTCAATATCCTATCACATATAATGCTCACTCTCGATCTATCAACGGGTCTGCTCACACAATCTGACGGTCACGAAGTAGCTACACGGTGCTGCTCACACACTTTGACAAGAATCCGCAACACATGCATGATAACTTAGCCACCGGTACGACATACTATAACAGCCCAATTTTGACCCTAGTCGGAATAGTGGTTTCGGGACCACAATCCGAATCTGAAAAATATTTTAAAATTATATTCTGTGTTTATTATGTGTGAATTTGCTTGGGTGAAATTTTAGTTTTTTAATTTCGTCATTTGAGTGTCCGATTAAATAAAAGGGCTTAATCGCGTAAAATGAAAATTTGATGGTTAGATAACAAAGTGCTTAATTGTGGTTGTCTTTATAATTATGAGGTTTTATGATGCAATTAGCCCACTATATAAGATAGTGGATGCCAATGGACTAAATTAACCTTATAATATATGTTTTATGCATTATTTAGTAAAAGTTAAAAAGGTAAAATAATAATAAGGTTAATATATGTTATAGTATATCAAATTAAAAGCCATGTTCATCTTTTCTTTGTGCCAAAATTAAAAGAGAAAGAAAATAAGATATTTACCTAAGCATTCGGCCCTTGTTCAAGCAAATTGTGGTATGTTTCGATTTCAGTTTTTGATAATTTTTATGTTTTTGTAATCTTTGCTTCGAATTCTACAAGACCCACGTTTGAATTTTTGAAATTGATTATGGTTTTGTGTTATGCCATTGATGATAGTGATAAACCGTAAAAGTAACATATTTTAACCCCATATTTAGTACGCTTTTGGATGATTTAGCCATTGATTTATGTAAAAATGTGCTTTTAATCATTTCTTTTCATGTTTATACTCAAGAAATGTAACACCCCAGACCCGACCTAGAAGTTAGGCCCGAATCTGGCGTGTCACATTGGGGTGCTTTTCGAGAAACCTTGGTTCCATTTTTAAAACCTTTCTTGATATTAAAAACTAAAGTCCCAGTTTGCATTTGTTCATTATTAATCGACATTTATTAAATAGTTATTACCAAAAAAAAAAAAAACTTTGTTGGTTGCGAAAACTTAATTAAAATGACTGACTTATGAAAACGTGATGCTTACGACCTATTCACGAAAGCATAGTATTTTGAAAGCAGATATTGTTTTGGAAAACCGTGATACAAAGTTTAGCAAATTTAAAACATAATAAACTAAAAATCCAAAACTAAAACCAGAATTTAAGAGAGGCCTTATTACAAAATATTAACCCAAGTTAAAAATAAGTAAAATACTAGAGTCCAAAACTGCTCGTAGTGTGGCCACCTCCGAGTCCTTCCAGCACTTCGAACCGCTTACTGAGGGTGTGAGTTTACAAAAACTCAGTGTGCATAACCATCATCAATAAGAACATGAATCACAACAGTTTGGGCCGAAGCCCATTTCAGTAATGGTGGCAATTGGGCCTTAGCCTATAAAAGCCTCAGTTAGGCCTTAACCCATAAATGTCACAAATCATATTTATCTGGGCCTGAGCCCATCTCAAATAAAACCACATATGCAATGCATTAATGCCCATACCAACCCCGCACTCCGTTTCCTGTCCAACCCTACACTCTTGTGGGGATTTAATCGACCCACCCATCCCTACACTCCTTATGTAGCACTGGTTGCGGCACTAACTTATCGGTGCAGCATAGCTGCTCGGTGGCTAAAAGCTTTCGGTGGATCCACAGTCGTCAAGCGACCATGCGATCCTATCAGCACTTCCCCTTTCGAATAATCCCATCCCCATGCAACATAATAACACATGAATGCAACATACAATAATAATCATACGATAACAATCATAAATCACATACAAGAATAATCATATAACATGTAGGGGCGTTTTCGTCATTTTTGCCCTTCAAGGGCATATCGGTCATTTTACCCATCGAGGGTATATCCATAATTTACCTACCAAGGGTATTTTCGTAATTTACCTACCAAAGGTATTTTCATAATCTCGCACCTGCAATGGCCTTTTTGACAACCCAAAGTTGCCCCGAGTGACTCGGCTACCATTTTCGGTCTTTACCGGACTATTGGGCCTAAACTCGATTTCGGCCCATTCGGGCCCACGCGCTTGTGTGGCCCACCTAGCACAAATCTAGTCACATATATAAAACTCACCTAGCCTAGTTCACTATATACTACACCATCATACATTTTATTCAATTGGGCCCACTTCAGCCCATTGTGGCCCAACAGCCTCAACCCACAAGAACACTACTGATGGCCTCAACTATCATGTTGAAGCCCCCACATGTGCGCTCCCACGCCCATGTGGCTACTATTATCGTGACTGGCACTTTGGCATTTGCCGCTCTACAACTAGAGTAGAGAAAGAGTTGCACACCTAATAGGAATTCTGAAGCTGCTAAACCGTGCTCCCAAAGCTCCTAAGCCCAACGCCCACCAAGGTATCTCTTCTCTCCTCCTAGAATGCTCTTTATATAGCTAGCTTCTCACTTTCCTTCTTCGTAACTTTTCAATGTGGGATCCTTCCGCTAGCGTACTTTAAATCCAACTCAAACTCTTGCCGCCCCATCTTAGCAAAATAAATACTCCCTTGCTTCTCATGAGATTCGAACTCAGGCTCCCCTATAACATAATTCATGCTGCTAGCCACTTTACCAACTAGCTCCTTGTTTTTAAAATCATGCGCAACTAAATATAAGTCTTATGGCCAAATTCAAAAATCTATTTAAAAAGAAAACTAAAATGCAAGCACCAAGACTTGAACCTTGGACCTCCTTCCTTCCTTGTGGCGTCACCCCCTTATCTCTTATGTGGCGTCACTTTGCCGCTACACCACACACTCCACTTGTCATTTTTCCCCACATTTTATTCTTAAAGCCTACCTACCAACTCCCAGGGTTTTCTTCACCTAAAACCAGAATTTTTCCTATGGCCTAACTTTAAACCGGGACTTCATAAAAGCCCCCTAACCTTCCAAAATCACTCACCTAATAGGTCCAACTTGCCTTAGTACCATTCTCTTATTCTCAAAAATTTTAAACGCTACTATCCCCAAGGCCCATTGGGCCCAATGCTACTAGGCCCAGTTCTAGGATGTTACAGGAAAGCACCCGAGGACGAAAAGAACAAAAAATGGGCTTAAAACGGGCTAATTTGGGCGAAAGAGGAAATCGACACGGCCTGGACTTCAAGCCACACGGCCGTGCCTCATCAAATTATTTCGTACGGTCATGCCACGATTTACACGACTGTACCCCAATCGAAAGAATCAAGACACGACCTGAAGACGAATTTACGAGCATTTACCATGGCCGTGCCCCTACCACGAGAATGAGCAATTTCACTCAGAATTGGATGCTTGAAGCCAAAGAAACACATTCCTAAGTCTACTTAAACATCCTAGGAGGAATTCTACTTGAATTAGGATACTTAAGAGCCAAGTAAAGCATCTTAAAGCCTATATAAACACCCAAGGTAGCAACTAAAAAAGGGGAGTTCAGTGAGGTCAAAGCGAATCTGACTTTTTGCGAGGCTTTTTTGAAGCTTTCATCTTTTAAGGAATCTCTTGAAGATAGCCAGTTGATCCATCTCAAGAAGCCGGAGTTCTACTCAAGACAGAGGATTTCCTCTTCAATTCCTTTAGGAGGTTTTAGGGATTTCTTATGTTTTGTTTTATCTTTTCTCTTGAGATGTTTTCTTATTTAGTTATGAACTAAACCCTTCAGATACCTGAATGGTATGAAACCTATGATGGATTTTGTTATTTGATTTCTAAATTATATGATAAGTACTTAGTTTGTTCTTAATTATGTTTCTTAATTTAATCGATGTGCTTAAGTGGAGGAGGAATAGACCACCTTAAGAGTAGATCTAGCATAATTGAGCGGAGTTGATCGAGTGCCTAGAGATAGGGTTACGAGATTTTTCGGATTGGGGTGAAACCTAATATGGGAATCCATTGATCGATTTATCGCTTCCTTAGGGGTTATTATAAGAGAACGAGAGTTCCACTAATTAACCTAAGGTTAGGCGTTATTCGCCTCGAGAGGGTTTACTATAGGTTAGGAGTCCGACGGATCAAGCTAAGTAAAGAAATCATATGGTTTGGGAATAAATAATAAGTGAAGTCATAGGTGGATTCTTCCTAAGGGTATCGTCTTCATCAACTGAGTTTTTCTGAAGTCTTTCTCCAACTCATTCTTTTATCTTTGCATTTAGTTTTCTTTTATCTTTGCATTTAGTTTAAGTATTTCATTATTTTCATAAACCAATCACTCCATATTTTAGGCTAAATAATAGAAAGAAAGTGAGTAGTAGTACTTTTAGGTTCCCTTGGGTTCGATAAGATATTCTTGCCTAAACTATACTACTGTTCAATAGGTGCACTTGCCTCTATCGTTATCATAGTTAGTCTACAGGTTCGATCATTCTTCTTATAAATATTAAAGCTCGACTGTTTGACACGATCAAGTTTTTGGGGTCGTTGCTTGGGAACACTAAAATATTAAGAAAGCTCTATTTCTATTATTTTAGCCAATTTTTTATTACAATTTTTTATTATTATTTTTTACTTTGCTAATTTTTTCCTCTATTTTGCTTTTGGTAGAAAGCTTTAGTCTATGGAAAAGATGGCACTGAATAATTATCAGTGGCAAGGCATGGGGGCAATTTCTACTAAAGCAACCAATTTTTTCAACGTCGACGTGGTCACCAGTTTATCTAATCAGTTAGAGATGATGAATAAAAAAATTGATGATGGTATAGTCCCTCACAGTTACATCCATAAATACAATATGACTTCAATCTAAGAGGCGTAGCGAATCTTGAGTACCCACCCTACGGATATAGTGTGGAAAATGAGCAAGCTCACTATACAGGTAACTATTCTAGATATCAAAATAATTTTTATAGTGACACTTATAATGCAGGTTGGAAGTACCATCCCAATTTCTCGTGGGATGATCAAAATAGCCAAAGATCGAAACTTTCTCCAGATTTTCAACAACCACCTCACCTACAAGAAGAGGAGTCGAATCTTGAAGAGATGCTGACAAAATTCATGGCAAACACAGATAATTGTTTCCAAAAAATTGAGAAAGCACTTAAAAGCAACGAGAACCGATTCATGGAACTTGCAAAGTCAGTCAAGGAAGCCACGAATGCAGTCGAGCAACTTGCAAAGCAAATGTCAGAACGGCCGCTAGGACGTCTACCAAGTAACACCGTGATTAACCCAAAGGAGCAAAGTCAAGCCGTACAAACTCATAACAGTGAATTGTTAGTGGATCCAAACCCAAGGGAAGAACCTGTGGTAAGAAAAGGTAAGGTTGAGGTATACCATGATTTACCAAAATCTACAATTACAGAGTACCAACCTCGTGTGCCATATCCCGATGCAATAAATAAAGAGCACATAGAGGAAGAATTCGGTAAACTCACACTTCATGTAGACAACGAAACAATCACTCTTCAAGCTCTTATCTCAGCTAGGACATCGAGTAATAAAGTTACGAACGTTAATTCTATTGATAATCATTTGATTCAACCTTCTTTACAGGAAGCATCACGAAATCACTTAGATGAGCTAGATCCTAGACCTCATGCCAACAAAGAAGAAATACATAAGGAACAAAGCCTTAGGGTTGACAAAATAAAAGAGCAGGAAACACAAATCAAAGAGGAACAGGAACTGCACGAAGTGAAACCAAAGGATCCCCCAAACGAGCTGATAGGAACAACAAATCACATCAAAATAGAGGATCAGGTATTGTTGAATAAGGAAGACCCTCGAATAACCAATTCATAACTCAAGGCAAATGAAGAAATCACTTTTGAGGTACTTAATGTCTTCCTATACGGTAAAGTCGAGGTCAGCAATCCTAAATTTGACGCTTTTGAGGTAAACATTACTCGACTTAAACTATATATCCATAACTGAAGTGATCGCATGAGAAAGGATTTTCACTTCCTCAAACCACCATGACCATACGAATGAGAGGTAAAGTCTAGCTAAGACTATAAACGAGCGCTTCTCAGGAGGCAACCCGAGCACATTTTTTATTTTTTTATTTTTTATTTTTATTTTTTATTCTCTTCTTTTTCTTTTTAGCACCTAACCATAAAACTAACCAAAGAGCAGATTTCTAGGCCACACGGCCCTACATACGGGCGTGCCCGTGGCTGTGTAGAAGCCAGGAGATGAACCATGGGCGTGCCAGTAGCTATGCACGACATAGAAAAAATTTCTTTTCCCAACACGGGTGGCGATAATAGTCCACGCCCTTGCCGACGCCCCGTGCGAGGTTACTAACTTGTCAAGCACGGGCTAAACACGGCCATGCCTTTCAACCGTGCCAACATTCTGACTTATCCAACATGGGAAGAGCACGCCCGTATTGAATGACTGCATGAAGAAAGACACGGGCATGCCACGACACCCACGGCCATACCCGAACACCCTGAATGCGTTTAAAATTTAAAATCCCAAAACACGGGCTACATCTCTATTTAAACCTCATTCCCCATTTTTCTAGTTATCTTTCATTTTCCATTATTTATTTTTGTTTTTATTTTATTTCATCATTATTTTTTACTTTATTTTCTTCTTCTTATTCTTTATGATATTTAGATTTAGCTTAGAATACAATAAAACCAAGCCGGCTACTTCGAGGATTCAATTTCAAATAGTTCGAGATGCTTCCACACGTTCACCTCCAATCTTATCCGGTTTCTTTTCATAGACTTCATTCAAAAATTCAGGAAGTGTTACTTCTCCCCTTCTCTTTTGATTTTATTATTACATAATTGTTTATCTATCTTTGTACATTGAGGGCAATGTACATCTTAAGTATGGGGGGTAAAAGTACCTGACTTTTTTGCATTATTCTCAAAATCTTGGATTTAGTCTTGTTCAAAAGTATTTTTCTCATTACTAATTAGGATGAAATTTCTAATGATTTATGATTTTTATTGATATGTTTTAGAGTAAGTCATAGTTAATTATGCATTGATGATTAAATCTGAAGGATACTAGAGAATCGAGCATGATAAGTCTACTTTCTAAAAAAAATTAAAAAATTAATAGGTCGTTGAACTGAATTTGAGTATTACTTTGAAGTTTGAAATTTATAAGGATTGATGTCAAAACACACATAATTTTGGTGAGATTTTGAGCCTTATAGAGCATATATTCTTTTTCGTGCTCAATTTATTAATTATGAGTGTGTCAACATTACACTGTTATTCTAGAACTTGCCTCGTTTATACATGTCGAGACCACACTAATGATTTGATATACAGAGATGATAAAGGCACCTAAGATTTAACTCACTTACTCCATAAAAAGCCTACCTTCACAAATTAACCCCTAGTGAACCCCGTTGAATCCTAACAACCTTTTTTTTTTTGACTCACCCACTAATATTAACCAAAAATCCCTTTGAATTTGTTATCACCATTCTTTTGAATACCCTTTAATCGAGGTTTGATTTGATTAAATTACCGAATTATATTAGTTCAAGTAGTTACATTTATTATTTATGATGTAATATTTAGTTTGTTCTTAAAAAAAGAAAAAAATTTTCCAAGTATATTCAATATTAGTAGTATATAAAAGAGCTTAGAGCATTTAAACTCCAATTGTTGAAGAAAAAGCTCGTATTAAAGTATTATAAAATTTTAAGTGATGAAAACACTCTTTATTATAGAGTAATTATCAATAGTGGTATTATTAGTTTTCATTCGATGTAAATATTCATATTTAGTTCAGTGTTTCTAGTTAGGTAATTATTCAATTTGATCTCGATTCTAACCTTCTAATTCAGCCTGTATCCATACCTTTTAACCCAAGCCCCATTACAACCTTGATTAAAGACCTTTTGATTTGTGTATCATCCCATATACAGTGGTGGAGATTTGATTTTCAGGCAAGCCTATGGGATTAACTTTTCATGTTCGACTTAGAGTGCTTATTCTTGAACCTTAAACACTTCGAGTGATTTGAGTGAATCTTTTGTGAGGATGTCAATCATTGTCGATTTTGAATTAAAGGTAATTACTTAGATAAGGGGGGACACCTATGTTTTCGTGCTACAAAGGTATGGCTTATCTTGATTGAATCTTTAGGGTTTTTTGAGTTAAATTATCCATGTATAAATTATCTATGAATTATGATGAGACATTGTCGATAGGAATTATGAATTATGGAAAGTTCGTTTTATTTGTAAGTTGAGAATTTTGCTTGAGGACAAGCAAAAGCTTAAGTGTGGGGGTATTTGATAAACCGTAAAAGTAACATATTTTAACACCATATTTAGTATGCTTTTGGATGATTTAGCTCTTGATTTATGTAAAAAGGTGCTTTTAATCCTTTCTTTTCATGTTTATACTCAGGAAAGCACCCAAGGACGAAAAGAACGAAAAATAAGCTTAAAACAGGCCAATTTTGGACAAAGAGGAAATCGACACGGCCTGGACTTCAAGCCATACGATCGTGCCTCATCAAATTACTTCACACGGCCATGCCACCATTTATACGGTCATGCCCCAATCAACCGAATCGAGACACGGGCATGTACCATGGTCGTGCCCCTACCGCGGGAATGAGCAATTTCACTCGAATTGGATGCTTGAAGCCAAAGAAACACATTCCTAATTCTACTTAAACATCTTAGGATGAATTCTACTTGAATTAGGATACTTAGGAGCCAAGTAAAGCATCTCAAAGCCTATATAAACACCCAAGGTAGAAACTAAAAAAGGGGAGTTCGGCAGAAGCCGGAATGGAGGATAGCTTTTTGCAGAGGCTTTTGCCGAAGCTTTCATCTTTTAGGGAATCACTTGAAGACTGCCAGTTGATCCATCTCAAGAAGCCAGAGTTCTACTCAAGACAGAGGATTTCCTCTTCAATTCCTTCAGGGGGTTTTAGGGATTTCTTATGTTTTGTTTTATCTTTTCTCTTGAGATGTTTTCTTATTTAGTTATGAACTAAACCCTTTAGATACCTGAAGGGGATGAAACCTATAATGGATTTTGTTATTTAATTTCTAAATTATATGATAATTACTTAGTTTGTTCTTAATTATGTTGCTTAATTTATTCTGATGTGCTTAGGTGGAGGAGGAATAGACCCTGCCTAAGAGTAGATCTAGCATAATTGAGCGGAGTTGATCAGGCGCCTAGAGATAGGGTTGCGTGATTTTTCCAGATTAGGGTGAAACCTAATATGGGAATCCATTGATCGATTTACTGCTTCCTTAGGGGTTATTATAAGGGAACGAGAGTTCCTCTAATTAACCTAAGGTTAGACGTTATTTGCCTAGATAGAGGGTTTAATATAGGTTAGGGAGTCTGACGGATCAAGCTAAGTAAAGAAATCATATGGTTTGGGGATAAATAATAAGTGAAGTCATAGGTGGATTCTTCCTGAGGGTATGTCTTCATCGATTGAGTTTTCTAAAGTCTTTCTCAATTCATTCTTTTGTCTTTGCATTTAGTTTAAGTATTTCATTATTTTCATAAACCAATCACTCCATATTTCAGGCTAAATAATGGAAAGAAAGTGAGTAGTAGTACTTTTAGGTTCCCTTGGGTTCGATAAGATGTTCTTGTCGAAACTATACTGCTGTTCGATAGGTGTACTTGCCTTTATCGTTGTCATACTTAGTCTATAGGTTCGATCATTCTTCTTATAAATATTAAAGCTCGATTGTTTGAAATGATCAGATAGCTTGTGATTTTTGTTGTTTGATGATGAAATATTAAAGATATGTGAAGGATTAACATGTTTTGTCTTGGGATTTTTGATGATTTTGGGTAATTAGGACTAAATTATAAAAATAAAATTTTGGGGAACTAAAATTTAAAAAAATGAAATATATGGACTTGTATAGTGCTTGTGAATATTTGGCTCAAGCATGGTATATGCAAAATTTGTATATTTTGTGTTTTATGCAATAGGGACTAAATTGCAAAAAGTGTAAAATGTTAGGGGAAAAATGGTAATTAGTCTATTTATGTGGTTTTGGATTAAATTGAATGAATATATGGTTAAATTAGTTAAATTTGAATTTATTTAGATCAAGAATGAAAGAAAATGGAATTAGATTGGGGGGAATCAAAAGTAGACGAATAGTCGATTAAACCGTCCGACGACATCCGAGGTAAGTCTATAAGCATTTAAATGTTGTTAAACTTGAGAGTATATATATATATGTTATGCGATGAAATGAAATATTCGATTATATATGTGTTGGCCAAATGTGAATTGAGATAGGGAACTATGTTTCGAGCTCATTTCGATCGAGATTCAATGTCTGCAAGTCCCGTACGAACCCTAGGAATAGATAGGATACATATGTCATGACAAAGGATTTTGATATGTGTTTCTGTGTAAGACCATGTCTAGGACGTTGACAGCGATTTGTGTTTATGTGTAAGACCATGTCTGGGACATTGGCATCGTATTTGATTCATGTAAGACCCTGTCTGGGACAGTGGCATTGATATGCGCTTACATGTAAGACCACGTCTGGGACGTTGGCATTGTACGAGCTTCTGACTATCCGTGTATCATTTTTAATTCGAATGGTTCAATGGGAAATGTGAAGTCAAGACCGAATGTGAAACCAAATTAAAGGTTCAAGTATGTGTTAGTTAAATGTTTATAAAGGGACAAGGTAAGTTGGTTACTTATATTAATATTAAGTTATGTGGATATGAAATATGTGTTAGCATAGTTGAACATATAAGTGATTTGGCCATATGATATATGTATGTGAGGTTTAAATGTGAAATAGTATTAAATGATAACTTGTATTCAATATTATGCAAATTTGGCCTTGTTTACAAATTGTTAATATGTAATTATTGTTATATGTAATAGCCTGATTTTGGGGCTAGTCGAAACAGTGGTCTTGGGACCACTAATTCGAGGTTGAGGAAAATTGTTTTAGTATTATTTTATGTGTCGTGGTATTAATATATGGCTATATGGAAATTTTGGTGCTTTAATTTTAGCAATGGCATGTTTAATTGAGAAAAAGGACTAAATCGCATGAGATGCAAAAGTTCTACTTTATAAGGTAGGGGTACCTAATAGCTATAGATTATAAATTGGAGGATTTTAAAATGTAATTAGGCCATTAGTAGGGTATGGCTGGCCATGTAGACAAAGGGGGAGACATGAGCATTAAATTTTAGTCAAATTTGGTGGAAATTAGGTGCTGAAATGAATAAAATCAGAGAAGTAAAAGATGTTATCATCTTTCACTATTCACTCATCTCTTTCCACTGAAAATTGATGAGGAAATAGAGCTCTTGGAGGCTCAAACTTTCAGCCACTCAATTCTCATTCAAGTAAGTGATTTAGGTGGTTTTAATTGATGATTTTTGTGTTTTTGGAGTCCCCAAATCTTAAGCTAGCTAATGAGGGGACTAATTTGTGATATGGTTGAAAGTCTAGGGACTTGCCATCGGAGTGTTTAAGTGGTTAGATAAGTTTTTATGGAATAAATTGAATGTTGGGGAGTGGTGAAGCAACTTTTGTGAAAGGTGTTTTCATAACAACACCTAGGTAGGGCTTAAATGCAAAGCTTTAGTTGTGTCATAAATGCATGAAATAGTTGAAATGGTGAGTAGTTGTAAGAGAAATAAATTTTCATCTATGCTTGTTTATCGAGAAAATGCGATAAAAAAATAAATTACGAGCCTAGGGGCAAAATTGTAATTTTGCCAATGTATAAGAGGAAAATGGTCATTTTTGCCCAAGTGTAGAATTTGATGTATTATAATCATAGAATGATCTAAACAAATGAATTTCATTTTTATAGATCAAGAAGAACGCGGAACCAACCTTGACCGTGGGAAAGGCAAGGTGATTGAGTAAATCGTTAGCTAACACATTTCCATCGAGGTAAGTTTATGTGTAAGCAATATATATTTTCGTAAACATTATGTTGCTAATTAGAGTATGGCATGATTGAAAACATATGTGGTTCTAGTGGATTGAATGTGATAGTCATTGAATAATTATGGTATGAATGGCGAAATAATCATATGAATGTGTATTGACGATATTTGATGGTGGGCTATGTGCGATACCGCCTTGTTGCTTAATTACGATGGGCTATGTGCGATACCATCGTCTTTATAACTTTTTGGTGGGCTATGTGCGATACCACCGTAACTAATCTTTTGGTGGGCTATGTGCGATACCATCCTAATAAAGGCTGATGGTGGGCTAAGTGTGAAACCACCGAGTAATTTGACTAAGAGTAATGAAATTAGATATAGTGATGTGTTGTACTATGTGACTTTGTGATGCTAATTGCAGGGTAACTTGTTAGTGAATGCATGCATTAAGCTTGAGATATGGTTGCAATGTGGGAATGGAGAAAATGAGTAAGCATGATTATGAATGTAGATTGTTTCTCGCTTAGTATGTAATGCTATGTAATTGTTTAATACATGTTATAATGTTATATTGTTTACATGTAAACTTACTAAGCTTAAAGCTTACTCCCTCTTCTCTTTTTCCCTTGTTTTATAGAGTTTAAGAGCTGATCCGGGATACGTCGATAACAAGGAGGCCGCCCACACTATCTACTTACCTCGGTATATTTAGACTTAGTGATTTTGTGTATGGCATGTATAGGGGCTAGACTAGACAGATTATTTTGTTATTTTGGCTAAAGGTGTATTGGCTCTTGCTAAGACATTTATTTTGTAAATTTCCAAGAATGATGGCACATTTTATCATTTATGAAATTTCAAAGTTATCAATGTGAGTGCATGTTGAATTATGAGATGTTTATTAGTTTGTCGAATGAACTCATGTAGTGTAAGATATACGGGTGCTAGAAGCTTGGCAAATAGCCTTGTTCTGTCCACATGGGTAGGCACAGGCGTGTGTCTAGACCATGTGTGACACAGGATCGGCCCACGGGTGTGTCCAGGCCGTGTTAAATTAGTCAGTAACTCCCCACGGTTTAAAGCCACGAGCGTGTTCCATTTAACATGGGCGTGTGCCCTAGCCGTGAGAGTTCAGAATGCTGGGGTTTTAGGCATGGTGTGAGCACATGGGCGTGTGTGACTACACACGGGCGTGTGTGACTACACACGGGCGTGTGTGTCATTTAACACGGCGTGTACTCCCGTATAGAAAAGAGAAAATTTTTATGGATCGTAAGAGTTTTCGATATAGTAGTAAGAGCCCTCGTATGTATGAGTGAGGTCTAGTAAGTCGAAAATAAAGTTGTTGTAGTGACTCAAGTAGAGTAGTCGCGTGAGCCTAAGTGGCGATCAAGTAGTTTTGTATAGTAACGCTTCGTGCCCGATTCTGGCGAGGATTATGGGTAAGGGGTGTTACATTATATATATGTTTTTGCTTATGACTTACTAAGCACAAGTAGCTTACTGTGTAGGTGTTCTAATTTATCTCTGTTTAATAGATTTTGGAGTCACGTTACGAGTTTGGGGATCATCAGTAAAGACTACCACACTATTGACAGTTTTTCGATATTTTATTAAGTTGGATTTGGGCATATGGCATGTATAGCATAGATGAAAAGTTTGATTTTGGAACATGTAAATAGCCATGCGAAATTGGCTAAATATGAAGTTTAAGTTTATGAAATTTGGTCATGATATATATGTGTGTTATGTTTAGTATGATTTGTCATGGTGTTTGATATAATTTGATTCAAGAGGATTAGGTATGGTTAGTGAATGAGTATTATGCATGGCTAGTCACTTTGAATTATGTTTGGAATATGTATATAGTCATGTGATATGGCTAGTTGAATGGTTGTGATGTGTAGGAATGATCAAGCCATTTGATGCTTAGTTGGTATGGATTATTAGTTAATGAAATGGTCAAGGTGACAGTAAGCTTGTTGATACAAAATTGGTATACATATTTGATGAGGAGATGTCATATTGTAGTGGTAAGTTGTGGATGATTCATGCTTAGAAATGTTTGTAAATAAGCTGAGCTAAATGGCATATAAGTTGGTATGTTTGAAGAGTACTTGAATGAGTAAAATAGATGGTCAATTTGGTATGTTTTTGGTTGCCTAAAGTGTTGGATTGATGCTTGTATGTGCTTGTAGGGTTGACCCAAAATGTGGGTGGCATTTTTTATGCAAGCCAACCCAAGGCAACCAACGATTTGCATTCCGATGCTCTCGCGATGGCTGAAGGACCTATGACTTGAGCTCCGGTCAAAAGATTACAAGAAGCCGTAGCAGCCCTTACGAGCCAATTATGGGCCGAAACTCAATCCATGGGTGAAGTACTAACTCGGGTCCAAGCTGTGAGCTCTCCATGCACATTGGTGCAACCTTAATTTAGCTTGGATTAGCTTATTCGTGCCCATTCTAGTTTATTAAGTCATTTACTTAAAATCTGCTCAATTAAATTATTGTTTGAATAAATTAAAATTTTAATTAGTAATTTAATTATGGCATATAAATGTGTCTTAAGTATTATTTAGGGGCAAAATTTATGGTGTCTTACACTTAAATTAATTTGTCAAGGTTTAATTACAAGTTTTTAATTTGTCTAGGTTCTAGTCGGATTTTAATGTGTCCTAAATTATTTTCATTTAATTTGTCTAAGTGTTAATTAAAGTGTCTAGCTTGTATTTTAATCTTATTCAGCTGATTTATGCTTAATTAAATTCGGTTCATGTGCTATTTAGGTGCAGCCGAATCTACATGGTACATTTAAGAAGTTTCATGCACTTAAGGTGCATTGTATGTAGGAGATACATGGATCGGCTAGAGCAATGCATGGAGGCTGCCATCTTTTGGTTATTCAAGGTAACTTTTGGACACCAAGGATCAGCAACTAATTGCTTGTTGCTTGGTCGATTGACTTCTCAAATCACCATCAATGTTGTTCACATTTGCTGACCATGCCATGGGCTATTCGGCTGACCTTGTTCACATTACAAGGACTCTTCAAACTCTATGTTCACACATTCTTGGCTGTTCAAAACTCCATTTTAATTCTGGCACCTTTTCAGCCAAGAGTTGCAACATTGAATGAGCTATTCAAGTCCATTGGTCAAACCTGGCTTGTGCATTTGCATTCAAGGTGTTTCCACATTCATGCAATTACAATCAGCCTTCTAGAAGTTGTCCCAGGAGCTACCATTCAACTAAATTTGGTCACAGCAAATTAAGACATAAATTCTAGAATTTTCTAGCTATTTCTAGTTAAATATTTATTAGCTATTAAGCTTATCATGCATCCATTCGGCTAGCAAGAGATAGGACTATAAATAGCTGCTCATTTTCATTTGTAAAAAAACTTTTGGCAATTATATGAACTTTTGTTTTAAGAGTGAGATTTCTCCTCTCTTTATTCGTATAAGTTTCGATTTGACTTATCAAGCAAGCTTGTGGCGTCAATTGACTCTTTTCTAAACTTATCACCAAATCGGTGTGGCGTTCAACCCTCGACTATTTCCGCAATCCACCTTAAATTGAATAGAAACTGGGGTGACACTACGATATAGTGTTGAATCATTTCTAGTGTTTAAGTTCCTTTTTACATCCCCATCGTTATCCTACACTTCATCTATCTCCATCTACCCTTACTAAAATTGAATCATCCAAACACCCATATTCTTTCCTTCATTCTTTTTGAACCTAACCATTCCATCTTCTAAACCGTTTCCATTAATATACAACCTCCACTCCTAGCTTAACAAATTTAAATTGAAAACCTATTAAAAGCTTCCGCAACCTTAACCAAGTTTCCACCTTTTTCTGACAACTCTACTACTCCTCGTAGACGATCGGTCGAACCTATGAATAACTTGATTACTCCGGGCCGTCTCACATTATTTGGTATCAGAGCTATAAAATCGATGAGCTCCGACGAAGATCAAAGAAGCCAAAATTAGGTTTGTGAAGAATTAAAAAAAAAAGAGTTGTATTTATTTTCTTTGTAAATCATCATATTGTATTGAAGTATTATAATAAAAAACAAAAATAGATAATAAAAAATTTGAGTACAAAATAAAAAAAGATAGTGAAGTTTTTGAAAGTTTGTATTATGTTCAGCTCTTCTACCCCGATCTTCAAAAATCTTTCTACCATCATTTGGTATCACCATTCCTACCATAACGCCATACATAATTTTTATCATCATTGTTTTCAACCTACCCTAAACACCCTTACGATATCCTTTGCACCCATTTTGAAGCCAACCCTCTAAGCCACGATAAGTCTGCTTGAAACAAAGTATGAATTTGTAAGAGAGAGACGAGCGGTAAAAGGCACAAGTGAATTCACTACAGAAAAAGCCGATTATTTGAGTGAAACAAGAGAGTGAGTGACTTTTTCTTTGTGAGTGAACTTGTGAGTTTTGAAGTGAGGTTTAAAATTTGTACATGTCTCGAAGTACTGAAAGGAACATGGAGGAAAGGAAGCCTATTCGAAACGTCCCGAATTTAAATCTACAAGCATTACTACACGAGGTCGAGCGATTGTTTGATCGAAAGTTGGAACCGATCCAAGAAAGGCTCAATCAAGTGGAAGGAGGAGCCCAACGAAGAAGAACTCCTATAAGCCCTCCGAGAAATCGAGGACGGCAACCCGACCAAGAAGATGACTTTTTCGAGCCAATTGATCATGAAAGTGTCAAGGATCAAATGCGAGTGTCAGAAGGAGAGGCCCTCGCAACCGAGGCCAACGAGACCGACAGAGGTTCGACGATGACTTGAAAAGCATCAAGTTGTCAATTCCTCCATTCCAAGGCTGATTGGATCCCGAGGCTTTTCTCAAGTGGGAGAAAAAGATTGAGCTCGTATTTGAGTGCCACCAATATTCTGAGGTAAAGAAAGTCAAGTTAGCTGCTATCGAATTCTCCGACTATACGATGATTTGGTGGGACTAACTTACAACTAGCTGAAGACAAAATGGCGAGCTTCCTATCCAAACGTGGGTCGAGATGATGGCAGTAATGCGACGATGTTTCATTCCTTCATACTACCATTGGGAGTTGTACCAAAAACTCTAAAATCTCATGCAAGGGACGAGAAGTGTGGAAGATTACTATAAAGAAATGAAAGTGGCTATGATACACGCGGATGTGCATGAAGACCGCGAGGCCACCATGGTATGATTTTTGGCCAGATTGATTCGAGACATAGCCAATATTGTCGAATTACAACACTATATAGATATCGTCGATATGGTGCACATGAAGATCAAAGTCGAAAAGTAAATCAAGAAAAAAAGAGTTGTACGAGGTTATTCTACTCCGAGTGCATCCAAATGGAACCAAGGCCCAAGTAAAAATGTTTCGACGAATCAGTCAAAAGAACCCACGGTGCCCGTAATGTCCAACAAGTCTATGGCTGAATCCAGTAAAGGTAAGGCCCCCGAAAATGTTCAATCTCGATCCCAAGACATCATGTGTTTTAAGTGCCAAGGACGAGGGCACATAGCGAGTCAATGTCTGAACTGTAACACGATGATCGTGCTACCCAACGATGAAATTGGTTTGGAGGATAAAGTGGACAAAAATGAAGACGAAGTTGATCATCCATCCAAAAATGAAGAAGAAGTCGAGTTTGCTATTGAGGGCGAGATGCTCATTGTCAAATTAAGCCTCAATGCGCAAAACTCGGTAAGTGAGCCCCAACGAGAAAATCTCTTTCATACTCGTTGTCATGTTTTAGGAAAAGTGTGCAGTGTTGTCATCAATGGTGGGAGTTTCACAAATGTTACGAGCACACTTATGATCAAGAACTTGTCCTTGCCAACTCTCAAGCACTCGAGCCCTTACAAGTTGCAATGGCTCAACGAATGAGTCAAACTCAAGGTGACGAAGCAAGCAATGATTTCATTTTCGATTAGAAATTATCATGATGAAGTCTTGTGCGATGTTTTACACATGCATGCGGGCAACCTACTACTTGGAAGACCGTGGTAGTTTGACCGGTGAGTCAAACATGATGGGTTCGCAAAACAATACTCATTTAAGCATAAAGGCAAGAATATAATTTTGGCACCGATGTCTCTGCAACAAGTGATGGAAGATCAACAAAGCTTAAGGTAATCCATGGAGAATTAGAAAGAAAAGATTGAAGAATCAAAAGAAAGAAAAAAAGGAAAATCGAGTGAAAATAATTTGAGAGATGAAGAAAACAATAGTGAAGAAAAAATAAAAGAAAATAAAAATAAAAATGAAAAAGAAAAGAAAAGTGAGAGAGACAAAATTGAAAAATAAAGTGAAAAGAAACAAAATGAGAAAAAGAAAGGAGTTTTACTTAACCGTCGTCTATTTGTTTCTTCTTCTTTCCAGGTTAAGTCGACCGAAGAACTTCAATCACGATACCTTGCTAATGAAAGAAAGATTGTGCTAAAAGCCCAAGGTAAAAATGACTCTCATTCCTTTTTCTCCAAAGGTAAGCAAGGTGAGTTTTCTAAAATCCCTAAACAGTTCCATTTGGATCAAATTGATGACTTTGCTCACCATTTGAACTTTGGGAAAGTAAATTACTTGGTTGGTAATCCTTGTCCATTTCAGGTTAGTAAACAATTTTTTGCTATGAATGGTGAACTTAAGACCTTTATTTTTTGGTAATTGTGATGTAATTGTGTTTTTTGAAAATTCCATAGTTGAACGGTCTTTGCCCAAATTCTATCATGTCACTCATTTGGATCGGAATGTTAGTTGTGTGAATTGTTATGTCAAACTGAATTGTTTGGATCTTTTGAACTGTTTGAGTAAAACCTTGTTGGATGTTCAGAAAAGCCATGTTTTGTGTGCCAATATGAATCAAGCCATTGATAATTTTTGCATAACTTTCAAAATGAGTTGTACGCCTAACTCATTACCGAGTATTGAGAACTTGTGTGAACAGATTTATGTGAGATTCCTCGCCCATTTGTTTTTAACGAGCCAAAGAAGAATGTGAACTTCAAGTTGAACGAGCGACTTTACTTGAAGGCAAGTCTCTTTGAAGACGGGGGATGATGTATGCCAACTCGGGGCAACCAACGATTTGCATTTCGATGCTCTTGCGATGCCCAAAGGACCTATGACTCAAGCTCGGATCAAAAGATTACAAGAAGCTGTAGCAACCCTTACGAGCCAATTATGGGCCAAAACTCAACCCATAGGCGAAGTACCAGCTCGGGTCCATGCTATGAGCTCTCCATTCACATTGTTGCAAGCTCAAATTAGCACAGATTAGCTCATACGAGCTCAATCCAGCTTATTGAGTCATTTCCTTAAAATTTGCTCAATTAAATTAATGTTTGAATAAAATAAATATTTAGTTAGTAATTTAATTACCACATATAAATGTGTCTTAAGTATTATTTAGGGGCCGAATTTATGATGTCTTAGACTTAAATTAATTTGTCTAGGTTTAATTACAAGTTTTTAATTTGTCTAGGTTCTACTCGAATTTTAATGTGTCCTAATTTGTTTTCATTTAATTTATCTAAGTGTTAATTAAAGTGTCTAGCTTGTGCTTTAATCTTATTCAGCTGATTTGTGCTTAATTAAATTTCGTTCATGTGCTATTTAGGTGCAGCCGAATCTACAAGGTACATTTAAGAAGGTTCATGCACCTAAGGTGCATGTCTGTGGGAGATACATGGATCAGCTGGAGCAATGGATGGAGGCTGCCATCTTTTGGTTCTTCAAGGCAACTTTTAGGACACCAAGGATCAGCAACTAATTGCTTTTTTCTTGGCTGATTGACTTCTTAAAGCACCATCAATGTTGTTCACATTTACTGACCATGCCATTGACTATTCGGCTGACCTCATTCAAATTACAAGGACTCTTCAAACTCTATGTTCACACATTCTTGGTTGTTCAAAACTCCATTTTAATGCTGGCACCTTTTCAGCCAAGACTTGCAACATTGAATGAGCTATTCAAGTCCATTGGTCAAACCTAGCTTGTGCATTGCATTCACGGAGTTTCTACATTCATGCATTTACAATCAGCCTTCTAGAAGCTATCCCAAGTGCTACCATTCAACCTAATTTGGTCACAACAAATTAAGACATAAATTCTAGAATTTTTAGCTTTTTCTATCTAAATCTTTCTTAGCTATTAAGCTTATCATGTGCCCATTCGGCTAGATAGAGATAGGACTATAAGTAGCTGCTCATTTTCATTTGTAAAAAAAAACTTTTGGCAATTATATGAAGTTTTGTTCTAAGAGTGTGATTTCTCCTCTCTTTATTCGTATAAGTTTTGGTTTGACTTATCAAGCGAGCTTGTGGCATAAATTGACTCTTTTCTGAACTTATCACCAAATTGGTGTCGCGTTCAACCCTTAACTATTTTCACAGTCCACCTTAAACTGAATACAAAACGGGGTGACACTACAATATAGTGTTGAATTGTTTCTAGTGTTTAAGTTCATTTTTCCATCCCCATCATTATCCTACACTTCATCTATCTCCATCTATCCTTACTAAAACCGAATCATCCAAACACCCATCTTCTTTCCTTCATTCTTAGCCGAACCTAACCATTCCATCTTCTAAACTGTTTCCATTAATATCCAACCTTAATTCCTAACTTAACAAATTTAAATTGAAAACCTATTAAAAGCTTCCGTAACGTTAACCAAGTTTCCATCTTTTTCTGTCAACTTCGTTACTTCTCGCAGATGATTGGGCAAACCCATGAACGACTCGATTACCCGAGTCGTCTCACATCAATTTTGGTCTTGTAGATTACTTATAATTGCCCACATGGTTGAGCACACGGGCGTGTGACTCGACCTGTCCCTCGTGGCTGTATTTTAAAGCAAGTCAGACTTGACCATGGGCTGGGCACGTGGGTGTGTGACTGGCTGTGTGGTGCAAGTCAATGTTGACCACGGGTGAGGCACACAAGCGTGTCTCAGGCCATGGTGTCAAGTTAGTATGTATGCTCTGTTTTGACGCGACTTAGACATAAGGGCATGTTTAAGGCCGTGGAAGGCACACGGCGTAGTCACATGGGTGTGTGACCTCTGTAACTTTGAAAATTTTTAAAATTTTTGAGAATTTTCGTATGTGTGTTCGGTTTAGTCCCGACCTCTCTCTTAAGCATGTTTGAGGTCTCGTAGACCTATTTAAGGGACAATTTGATTTGATCTATTTAATTATGATATGAAATGTTTGTGAATGTTTCTATTTGTCTGGTAATACTTCTTTACTTTATTTCGGCAATGGTTACGGGTTGGGGGTGTTACATTTGATTGGTATTAGAGCTACGATTTAGTCGATTCTAGGACTAATGTAGCGTTGTGAGCCTAGCTATACATGACATATTTTATATTGCGATAGTGTGATGACTTCTAACATCTGAAATTATTTTTTCGTATAGTAATGGATCCTGATCGAGCCGTGGCTGGTGATGTTGAGAGTATAGTGCCTGCTCCCACGCAAGGGATAACACCGGTTGAATCTCGACCGACTTCAAGTAACTAGGAGGGAAAGCCTAGACAAGCCTTTTAGCAAATGATGAATGACTGGTTTACTCAATATATCCTGACTAATCCGGCTGCGCAACAACCTCCACCCTTGACTAATCCATCTTCGATACATGTTATGCCTCAAGTGAGTGATTAGTTGAGATTACCTAAGCCTCCTATTGATAAAATCAGAAAACACGAGGTCGAAGAGTTCAGATCCACTGATGATGATGATGCTGAGCGAGCTGAACTTTGGCTCGATAATACTATTTCAGTGTTTGACGAGTTATTTTGCACCTCTGACGAGTGCTTAAAATGTGCCATGTCATTGCTACGAGACACAGCATATCACTGGTGGAATACACTAGTATCGATGGTTCAAAAAGAGCAAGTGACCTGGGAATTTTTTCAGACTGAGTTTCGTAAGAAATACATCAGCCAGAGATTTATCAACCAAAAATGCAAAGAATTTCTTAAGTTGAAACAGGGTCAGATACCAGTGACAGAGTATAAGCGAAAATTTGTGAGACTCAGTTGGTATGCCCAAGAGTGTGTTTCGACCGAAGCTATAATGTGTAAAAGATTTGAAGATGGGCTAAATTAAGACATTAAATTGTTGGTTGGCATACTTGAGATAGAAGAGTTCGTGGTACTTGTTGAGCGAGCTTGCAAAGCCGAAAAGCTCGGAAAAGAGAAAAGAAAAGCTGAATCTAAAGCTAGAGATACACGTAAGAGATCATTCAGTAAGTCATTCCAGTCGACATCAAAGAAGTTCTAAGACGATGCTAGTCATTCAAAGACTACTGCAGGTTATTCTAGACGTGATTGGGATAGACCACCTGTGAGCTCAAGAGCTACCTCGGTAGCTAGTGTGGGTAATGTCAGATCAAATCAACCCGAGTGTGAACATTGTGGTAAATGACATCCCGGTAGTTACAGATTGCATGATCGGTCCTGTTTTAAATGTTGATCAATGGATCATTTCATTAGTGAGTGCCCAGAGTTAGCAGAGCAAAATCCGGTACAAAATACAAGATCGGGTAACACTGCAGCTCGAGGTAGACCACCCAAAATACGGGTAATGTGAGTGGCGGTCAGAGAGAGATGAAAGATACAGCTGTTAGATTTGAGGCTCGTGCACCTCGCACACCTACCAGAGCCTATACTATTCACGCATGCGAGGAGGCCTCATCCCCAGATGTTATTTCTGGTATTTTCACTCTCTATGATACTAGTGTTGTTTCATTGATTGATCCTGGTTCGACTCATTCTTATGTGTGTGAGACTTTAGTATCTAGTAAGACTCCCTGTAGAGTCTACTGAGTTTGTGATTAAAGTATCGAACCCCTTAGGCCGGTGTGTTTTGGTTAATAAAGTGTGCAAGAATTGTCCGTTGATGATTCATGATTCATGTTTTCCGACTAATTTGATGTTGTTGTCATTCGACAAGTTTGATATAATTCTGGGCATGGATTGGTTAACTCTGTATGATGCTATTGTGAACTGCAAACGGAAGACTATTAATTTACGATGTCAGAATGATAAGATTATTTAGATTGAATCTAATGATTTGAATGGTTTACCAGCAGTGATATCTTTGATGTTAGCTCAAAAATATGTAAGAAAAGGTTGCGAAGCTTATTTTGCGTATGTGCTTGATAATAAAGTAACCGAAAGAAAGATTGAATCAGTACCTCTTGTGTGCGAGTATCAGGATGTGTTTCATGAAGAGTTATCGGGTTTGCCACCTATTCGAGAAGTTGAATTTGGTATTGAATTAGTGCCGGGGATGACTCCAATATTGATAGCTCCATACAGAATGGCACTTACAGAATTAAAAGAATTAAAAGCTTAGTTGCAAGAGTTGAAACATAGAGGTTTTGCGCGACTGAGTTTCTCTCCCTGGGGCACACCAGTTTTATTTATGAAAAAGAAAGATGGAACTATGAGAATGTGTATCGACTACAGACAGCTCAACAAAGTGACTATAAAGAAGAAGTATCCCTTGCCACGGATTGATGATCTGTTCGATCAGTTGAAAGGGGCTACAGTACTTTCAAAAATAGATTTGAGATCAGGCTACTATCAGTTGCGACTTAAAGACTCTGATGTGCCAAAGACAGCTTTCTAAATGAGGTACGGACACTATGAGTTTCTGGTTATGCCATTCGGACTTACTAATGCACCTGCTATTTTCATGGATTTCATGAATCGTATCTTCAGACAGTATCTAGATCGGTTTGTGGTAGTATTCATAGATAAAATTTTGATCTACTCCCAAGATGAAACCGAGCATGCCGAACATCTGAGACTTGTGTTACATACTTTGCAAGATAAAAATTTGCATGCAATGTTCAGTAAATGTGAGTTCTGGTTACGCGAAGTCAGCTTTCTAGGCCATGTTGTATCAGCATTGGGTATTCGGGTTGATCTGAGTAAAATTTTAGCTATACCAAATTGGAAACATCTGAGAAATGTCCCTGAAGTTTGAAGTTTTCTGGGACTTGCTGGTTACTATAGATGGTTTGTAAAAAGGTTTCTCAATGATTGCAACTTTGATGATGCGACTACTTCTTAAACACCCCCAAACCCGGCCCACGAGCCCTAACCAGATTTGGCATGCTTCTTGAGTAAAACATTTCAAAACTTGTTTGTTACTTTGGAAAAATTTGTGTGATTTTGAAGAACATTTGATTTGTTTTGAGTCTAAATTGAAAACGGTGTTGTTTTTGTAAACAATAAGTTAAAAGTATTGCCGGGTTTTTAGAGTTTAACAGCAAATTGAAGATCAATTGTGATTAGGTGTCAAAACATCTAAAATTTGATTTTAAGAAAAAATTTATTTAACCTTTGATTTGATAATGATCGTATCATGATAAACCGAATTAAACGCATACTTAAAACAGTTAACAATAATGGCCATATTACATCATAGCAAAACCCGGAATAAATCCAAAATACATAAATATAAAAACAACGAAAATAAAATAACTCTGAGCTGAGCATGGCCACCACTAAGCTCCTGCCGACCCGGTCCATTTACTGAGTGTCACCTGAAAAGATATCCCACAACGGGGTGAGTCAAACGGACTCAGTGTATAACCACCAAAACAAAGTCCCAACGATTTAGGCATATCAGTTCATACATATATATATAGCAATTATAGATAATGATGCAATCCCGAACCCAACCCTAGATAACCATCCGCTACACATCACCCGTACCAACCATCACACCGTGGGGACTACTAAGTTGACCCTCCATTCGTTACACATCAACGAAAGCGATCCTTTCATGAGACGACCGCACATCGCCCTTATAAATTGTGGCATAGCCACCAGATAATATTTTGTGACATAAGTCACCACATTCAGATTACGTGACATGAGTCACCAGATTTTGTGGTAAAACCATCAGATCACTTCCCCTTAAAATAACACCCATATGCCCCATGTCATACAAATCATACAAATATCATGCTTTATGCCTTATTTCACATTCTTATCAATATTCACTTATGTGCCCTATTTCACATGTTTATAACATTTATTGACGTAATATTAAAGATTACGTACCTGAATGTTCTGTACCATTGTATGGTACCTTTAGCCACATTCACATACTTTCATTAACACATATATTAAAACATTACCATAAATCTATTAAGATTTTGTGTGGGGCTACACACCTGATTTACTTAACGAGTTCACTGAAATCCTGAAAATCCTTGTACACCACTGTCGACTGCCCCTAAATAACCATAGTTAGATTCGGGTAACATAATGACCAATATGGCCGAATATTCACATTCACTTACCTTGCGATTCCAAATCCCAAAATAGTCACTTGACTATGAAGATGTCAAAATACTACATGGTACATACCAGGGTCAACCATTTTGTACAAATATATGAAAATGGCCCTTGGCCGAATACCACATATGGCTTACCTTGGATTCTTAAAATCCTAAAGATCTTCTCTTATATCCGACTATAGGCGAATCCCGAAACCTCCTTCATAGTTTCGGCCAAAGAACATTAAAAGAGATTAGTGCCTTAATTTATCGTCAGTTAGAGAAAGAAAAGAACAAGAGTTCAGCCAAGAAAGATCCCTACCAACTCAATCGAATATCCTAGCTTGAAACAGAGAGATTCGGCTCCTGCTTAAATGATCAAGTCGACACCAAAAAGGGGTAGAGGAGCATTCGGCTATGGCCACCAAATAGAGGATTTGGCTTAGGCAAAAGTGAACAATCGGTTAAGGATCTCTTATGTATTCGGCTTTGATTGAATTTGCAAAAGAAGAAGAAAAGATTGATGATGGAGATTCACCCTCAACAAGATTGGAAAGAGAGAAAGGAGCTTTCGGCTTTGGCAAAATAAAAGAAGAAGAAAAGAGTTGCTTTCGGTTTTTAGTCAACAGAGGAAAAGAATTTCGGTAGAGGCTCAATTGGAAAGAAAAGAAAACAAATGGCCTCACTCTCCTCCCCTTGGCTGAAAATACCACTAAAAGAGTCCTTTGGCCGGCCAACACACACCCCCTTCTCAAATCCCACTTTTCCCCCTTATTTTTCTCTTTATCACCCATTCAAAATAATTGAAATAATCCAACATTATCTTATGCCCCTAGCTGAATTTTAAAAGGAATTAGACCATATCTAAAGCTCATCCAATCAGTCTCCCTATGCCGTCCACCACTGCCCATCTTAGCTGCAAAATAAAACTCCTCTTTGTGTCCCTTGCTGCTCGAACCAAAGCCCTTTCCCCTTACTTGTGGTGTCACTTACAAAGGCCCTAAGTGGCGCCTCCTTGCCACTTTGCCAAGCCCAATCTTATGTCCAATTTCCCCTTCAATTTCTCTTAAGGCCTATTAGGCTTAGCTCCCCTTTAAAACTTAAAATCAAATATTTTCTAAGGCATTTTCCTACTCTCTAAGGTTCTCAGAATTCACAAGACACATTCAAACACACATAGGCATGCTACTTCATACAATTAAGCAAAAATGCACAAGCCATAAAATCCCGGATATTACAGTTCTACCCCTTTAAAATAATTTTGACCTCGAAATTACCTGGCTAAAATAAGTGAGGGTATTGTTGTCGCATTCCTTGTTCCGGCTCCCACGGAGCTTCTTCCGATCCATGATTACGCCATAACACTTTAACTAGAGGAACTGATTTCCTCCGTAACACTTTTACATCTCGTTCCAAAATCTGAATCGGCTCTTCCTCATAGGACAAATCTGGCCTTAGCTCCACCTCTTCAACCGGTACTACATGAGATGGATCCAATCGGTAGTGACGTAGCATCGAAACATGGAACACGTCGTGAATCTGCTTCAACTCTAGTGGTAACTCTAACTGGTATGCCACTGGTCCAACTCGCTTTGATACCCGATAAGGTCCTATAAACCTTGGACTTAACTTCCCTTTGCAGCCAAATCTCATCACCTTCTTCCAAGGTGAAACTTTAAGAAACACATAATCTCCCATAGCAAACTCGATCTCCTTCCGTTTAAGATCTGCGTATGACTTCTGCCTGTCAGATGCCTTCTTCAACCGTGTCTGAATTACCTTAACCTTTTCTTTCGATTCTGCCACGTTCTCCCAATTCCGTCCAACACGTGGGAGTGCGACACTTCCGTCCATATAGTGTTTCGTATGGTGCCATCCGAATACTTGCCTGATAGCTGTTGTTATACGCAAATTTCGCTAAAGGCAAATATTCCTCCCAACTTCCTCTGAAGTCTATCACACAGCCCCTTAATATATCCTCTAACACTTGGATCACTCGTTCAGATTGGTAGCCTAATCTGCGGATGGAATACCGCATCAAGTCAGCTCGGTGCCCAAAGCTTGATGTAGCATTTTCCAGCACCGAGATATAAACCTCGGATCCCTATCTGAGATAATCGACATCGAGACTCATGCAGCCTCACAATCTCGGCTACATACAACTTTGCTAATTTCTACAGAGAATAGTCAACCCGCACTGGTATGAAATGTGCGGACTTTGTCAACCGATCCATGATCACCCATACCGAGTCCTTCTTAGTAGGCGTAAGGGAAAGCCCACTAACGAAGTCCATGGTAATTCTCTCCCACTTCCACTACGGAATCTTAATTGGCTAAAGCAACCCTGACAACACTTGGTGTTCAGCCTTGACTTGCTGACACGTTAGGCACTTTCCTACAAACTCTGTAACTTCCCGCTTAAGACCAGGCCACCAAAACTGTTCCCTTAGATCTTTGTACAACTTATTACCTCCAGGATGCATAGCATAAGGGCTACTATGCGATTCCCGAAGAATTCTCCGCCTTAACTCCTCGTTCTTCAGCATACAGACCTTACCCTTGAAACATAATACTCCATCGCCATTAATACCATAATCCTTCAACTCCTCATTCTGCACTTGCCGTAGCTTAGCACTGAAATCATCATCTACCAACTGCCCCTCTTTCACCTCATTCAGCCATGTAAGCTTAACTTGCAATTCTGCCAATAAACTTCCATCGTCATACAAGCTAAGGTGTGCAAACATCGCCCTTAACTCCAACACTACTTTCTAACTTAGGGCATCTGCCACAACGTTCGCCTTGCCTGGGTGATACTCTATGGAACAATCATAGTCCGTCAATAATTCCACCCATCTTCACTGTCTCAGGTTCAATTCTTTCTGGGTTAGCAGATACTTAAGGCTCTCGTGGACTGTGTAAATCACTGAATTTTCTCAATATAAGTAGTGCCTCCACACTTTAAGAGCAAATACCACTGCTGCCAATTCAAATCGTGCGTCGGGTAGTTAACCTCATGTGGCCTTAATTGTCGAGACGCATACGCGACTACCTTCCCGTCCTGCATAAGGACACATCCCAATCTTGTGTGAGAAGCATCATAGTATACCACATAGTCCTTTCTTGCCTCAGGCTGAATCAAAACCGGAGCTTCTGTCAATACCTTCTTAAGCTTCTCGAAACTTTCTTACTACTTATCAATCCATATGAAAGGTACCTCCTTTCTCAATAACTTCTTCAACGGTGCGACTATTGATGAGAACCCTTCTACGAACCTTCTGTAATAGCCTGCTAAACCCAAGAAACTACGAACTTTTGCCACGGACTTAGGCAGTTTCCAATCCAATACTGCCTCAATCTTCCGAGGATCCACCCTTATCCCTTCTGCAGACACCACATGTCCTAAAAACGTGACTTCCTTCAGCCAAAATTCACACTTGCTGAACTTGGCATATAGCTTTTTCTCCCTTAACACTTGCAACATGACTCGGAGGTGCTCATCATGTTCTTCCTCAGACTTCGAATACACCAAAATATCATCTATGAACACAACAATGAACCTGTCCAGATAGGGTTGGAAGACCCGATTCATCATGTCCATGAACGCGACTGGGGCGTTTGTCAATCCGAACGGCATTGCCAAGAACTCATAATGCCCGTATCTTGTTCGAAAAGCTGTCTTATGGATATCAGCCTCCTTCACCTTAAGCTGATGATATCCAGACCTTAGATCTATCTTCGAAAATACTGTGGCCCCCTTAAGCTGATCGAACAAGTCGTCTATTCTTGGCAAAGGGTACTTGTTCTTGATGGTCAACTTATTCAACTGACGATAATCTATGCACATGCGCATAGTTTCGCCCTTCTTCTTCACAATCAAGACTGGTGCTCCCCATGGAGACACACTGGGTCGGATAAACCCACGGTCAAGCAACTCTTGGATCTAAGCCTTAAGCTCAACCAACTCCTTTGGTGCCATTTCATGACGGGCAATGGACATAGGAGTCAGATGGGAAGCAAGTCAATTTCGAAGTCCACTTCCCAGTCCGAGGGTATTCCAGGTAACTCCTCCGAAAAACATCCACAAATTCTCCTACTGTTCTAACTCTACCAACTCCCCCTTCCTTTGCATCCAACACACTAACAAAGGTCAAAAATGCCTTGCACCATTTCTGAATCATCTTATCAGCCTTTAAAGCAGAAACTACATTAGACAAGTAGTTTCTTCTTTCTCCTATCATAATTATCGCCTTATCCTCCAATATCCTTAACTCCATTCGCTTAGTCATGCAATCCAATACACTCGATGTTCCACTAGCTACCCATACCAAGGATGAGATCAAATTCTCCAAAGGGTAATTCCATCAAGTCGGCAAGAAATACCACTCCCTGAAGCTCTAGAGGTACACTCTAAAATATCTTAGTCACCACTATAGTTTGACCTAATGGGCTCACCATACCATCTCCCTATTAGATGCTTCAGAGGCTATGCCTAGTGTTTCAACTACTCTACATGCAATATAAGAGTGGGTAGAGCCAACATCAATTAGAGCAAAGTAAGGCTTGTCAGCTATAAAGAACGTACTGGTTATGACGTCCGGTGCGTCTCCATCCTCCCTCCGAAGGACTGCATACACCAGGCCCGACTGTCTTGCCTCTGTATTACCTACACCTCAGCCCGATGTTCCCCATCCTCTACCCGAACCATTACCTCTACCAGCTGAACCACGACCTCACGGTGGCTATTATCCTCCTCTTCTAGCCTGATTAGAACCCTAACTTACTGGTCGACCCCCTTCAGTTCTCATAGGACAGTCCTTAATCATGTGGTCCTTGGACCCACACTTGAAACATCCTCCCGTCTTCTTCCAACACTTCCCCAAGTGCATCTTTCCACACTGGCCGTAAGTACGGTACTGTCCTCTTGTAGCAGCCTGCTGACCTCGTGGCCCATCAACTCTAGGCCTCTTTTGCATATTCCCAGATGACCCTGTTGATCCAAAATCTCTCTTTTGCCTGTTCCTATCTGTATTCTGTCTCACAAAGTCCTTAATCCCTTTGGCTACCTTAGCCTTCTCCACCAACACAACAAACTCTCGCTCCTGATGTGGAGCTATTAACAACCTCAAGTCATCCCTCAGTCCGTCCTTAAATTGGACACATCACTCATGTTCCGTAGCTACTATACCTCGACTATATCGGCTCAACCTTAGAAATTCTGCCTCATGCTCTGCTACGGACTTATTTCCCTAGACCAACCTCAAAAACGCCTTCCTCTCCGCATCAACATAACTAGTTCCAATATACTTCTTCTGATATGCCGCCTTAAAATATTCCCAAGTAAGATCATCAGCGGCAGCACCATCCCAAACTGTGAGCCATCATTGGTATGACTCATCACGGAGTAGGGACACTACCCCTTTTAGTTTCTCCTCGACAGTCAGGTCCAAATTGTCCATAATCTGCTCCGTCGCCTCTAACCAATACTCAGCTGTATTGGGTGCCACACCAGATACTCCACGGAAAAACTTAGCTCCATTAGCTTAGAGTCGCTCAGGTACCAACTTTCGAGCTCCCATGCCTCCACCTGCTCCAGCCACCCTTTTCAGAACTCGCAGCATCGCTTGTGATACTACATCATCCCCCTCTGATCCTGATATTCCACATCAGCGGCTGGTGGTGATGGCATTTCATTTTTGGACCCTTGGCTAGACCTAACGGGTTTTGACACGGTCATTCGGCCTCTTCCACGGCCACGCACACTACGACCACGTCCCCTAGAATTCATGCTTCTGAATCGCGTTTATCTGGTTAAAGAATTTTATGAATTAGTTGTTATTCCACCGATTTATCGCGTAATGTCTTATGTTCAATAAGTCTAAGGAGTAGTTCTTTCGAGTTCATACACACATAGTCTCAAATTCATTCATTCAATCATCACACTCATGAACTTACGCTCATCATGCAGAACTATTGTAGTTGTCATTGTTGTTGTTTTCCACTACCCAAGGGTATTTCCTTAATTTTATCCTATAACATTATTTTGGTAATTTTTAAATTAGGGTATTTGAAAATTTCGTAAGGTAGAGATTTTTGGTACTTTTACAAAATTGAAATACTTGGTAAGAAGATTTCAAGGGTAAAATGGTAATTTTATAAACTGAAGGTATTTTTGTAATTTTCCAAACTAGGGGCATTTCGATAAATTTTTTTTTACAAAATATGGTTCCTGGTGGCTTTTCAAGACAAGGGTATTTATGGAAATTTTTAATTTGGGGATTTCAGCATCTTTCCATACTGAGGGTATTTTGGTCATTTGTACAGGTTAAGGGTAATTTGGTCAATTTACAAATCAGGGGTATTCTGATCATTTTTTTTAAATCAAGGGTACTTTGGAATTTTATAATCATGGTTTGAATTTTGAGTTTCACAAAACAAGGTGACGGTCCCTTTTGGGTTTTAATTATTGGGTTTAGTCTGTGTTTGAGTCCTCTTGGCTAAGGTGAACCGTCACTACACACCAGGTAGGATTCGAGCGGAGAGGAGGTGAGTCACTAGGACTGCTTAAATACCAAGCTCCCCCTAAATCCAATCCTAGACATGCGCACAACGGTTGCCACACCTCTAACTTGCGACTCAGACACAGGTTTGTTTGGTTAGACATTAAGTTTTATGTATCTTGGTGTTGAAGTAGGCTAACCCCAGGGTTTAATTCCTAGTTTACTAATCTACGTCCCTATAAGTCCAACATACAAATCACAAAAGAGCTAGGAGTACTTACCTGGTGGACTTCGGGCCGGAGACTCATGTGCCATACCAGAAAACCTGCTCATTTCTTAGTAAAATTCAATTTTAAAAGAAAGAAAACATTTTGGGCCCAAAAAGCCCTCAAGGCCGAGTTTTGAACCTGGCTCTGATACCAAACTGAAACACCCCAAACTCTACCCACGAGCCCTGACCGAATTTGGCATGCTTCTTGAGTAAAACATTTCAAAACTTATTTGTTACTTTGGAAAAATTTGTGTGATTTTGAAGAACATTTGATTTGTATTGAGTCTAAATTGAAAATGGTGTTGTTTTTGTAAGCAATAAGTTAAAAGTATTACCGAGTTTTTAGAGTTTAATAGCAAATTAAAGATCGATTGTGATTAGGTGTCAAAACATCTAAAATTTGATTTTAAGAAAAAATTGTTTAACCTTTGATTTGATAATGATCGTATCATGATAAACCGAATTAAACGCATACTTAAAATAGTTAACAATAATGGCCATATTGCATCATAGCAAAACCCGAAATAAATCTAAAATACATAAATATAAAAACAACAAAAATAACTCTGAGCTGAGCATGGCCACCACTAAGCTCCTGCCGACCCGGTCCATTTACTGAGTGTCACCTGAGAAGATATCCCAAAATGGGGTGAGTCAAACGGACTCAGTGTATAACCACCAATACAAAGTCCCAACGTTTTAGGCATACTACTTCATACATATATATATAGCAATTATAGATAATGATGCAATCTCAAACCCAAACCTAGACAACCATCCGCTACACATAACCCGTACCAACCATCACACCGTGGGGACTACTAAGTCGGCCCTCCATCCGCTACAATCATCGAAGGCGATCCATCGGCATAACCGCACATCGCCCTTATAAATTGTGGCATAGCCACTAGATAATATTTTGTGACATAAGTCACCACATTCAAATTACGTGACATAAGTCACCAGATTTCGTGGTAAAACCACCAGATCACTTCCCCTTAAAATAAACCCATATGCCCCATGTCATACAAATCATATGCTTTATGCCTTATTTCACATTCTTATCAATATTCACTTATGCGCCATATTTCACATGTTCATAACATTTATTGTTGTAATATTAAAGATTACGTACCTGAATGTTCTGTACCATTGTATGGTACCTTTAGCCACGTTCACATACTTTCATTAACACATATATTAAAACATTACCATAAATCTATTAAGATTTAATGTGGGGCTACACACTTGATTTACTTAACGAGTTCACTGAAATCCTAAAAATCCTTGTACATCACTGTCGACTGCCCCTAAATAACCACAGTTAGATTCGGCTAACATAATGACCAATATGGTCGAATATTCACATTCACTTACCTTGCGATTCCAAATCCCGAAAATAGTCACTTGACTATGAAGATGTCGAAATCCTACATGGTACATACCAGGGTCAACCTTTTTGTACAAATCTATGAAAATGGCCCTTGGCCGAATACCACATATGGCTAAACTTGGATTCTTAAAATCCCAAAGATCTTCTCTTATAGTCGACTATAGGCGAATCCCGAAACCTCATTCATAGTTTCAGCCAAAGAACATTGAAAGAGATTAGTGCCTTAATTTATTATCAGTTAGAGAAAGAAAAGAACAAGAGTTCGGCCAAGAAAGATCCTTACCAACTCAATCGAATATCCTAGTTTGAAACAAAGAGATTCGGCTCCTGCTTAAATGATCAAGTCGACACCAAAAAGGGGTAGATGAGCATTCAGCTATGGCCACCAAATAGAGGATTCGGCTTAGGTAAAAGTGAACAATCGGTTAAGGGTCTCTTGTGTATTCGACTTTGATTGAATTTGCAAAAGAAGAAGAAAAGATTGATGATGGAGATTCGGCCTCAACAAGATTGGAAAGAGAGAAAGGAGCTTTCGGCTTTGGCAAAATAAAAGAAGAAGAAAAGAGTTGCTTTCGGTTTTTAGTCAACAGAGGAAAAGAATTTCGGCAGAGGCTTAATTGGAAAGAAAAGAAAACAAATGGCCTCACTCTCCTCCCTTGGCCGAAAATACCACCAAAAGTGTCCTTTGGCCTACCAACACACATCCCTTCTCAAATCCCACTTTTCCCCTTATTTTCTCTTTATCACCCATTCAAAATAATTGAAATAATCCAACATTATCCTATGCCCTTAGTCAATTTTAAAAGAAATTAGACCATATCTAAAGCTCATCCAATCAGTCTCCCCATGCCGCCCACCACCGCCCATCTTAGTGCAAAATAAAACTCCTCTTTCGTCCCTTGTCGCTCGAACCAAAACCGCTTTCCCTTGCTTGTATGCCACTTACTAAGGCCCTAAGTGGCACCTCCTTACCACTTTGCCAAGCCCAATCTTATGTCCAATTTCCCCTACAATTTCTCTTAAGGCCTATCAAGCTTAGCTCCCCTTTAAAACTTAAAATAAAATATTTTCTAAGGCATTTTCCTACTCTCTAAGGTTCTCAAAATTCACAAGACACATTCAAACACACATAGGCATGCTACTTCATACAATTAAGCAAAAATGCACAAGCCATAAAATCCCAGATATTACAACTTCAGAAAGATGTTAAGTTCGAGTGGTTAGAAAAGTGTCAGAAAAGTTTTGATCAGTTGAAAACCATGTTGACTGAAGATCCAGTGTTAGTTCAGCCAGAATTGGGTAAAGAATTTGTCATTTATAATGATGCATCTTTGAGTGGCTTGGGTTTTGTTTTGATGTAGGAAGGCAAAGTCATAGCTTATGCCTTGAGACAGTTAAAACTGCACAAAAAGAACTATTTGACTCACGATCTGGAATTGGCAGCTATTGTGTTTGCATTGAAGATTTGGCGTCACTATATGTTCGGTGAGAAATGCCATGTTTATTCTAATCACAAAAGCCTGAAGTTTTGATGACTAAAAAAGATATAAATTTGAGACAACGTTGATGGTTAGAGTTGTTAAAAGACTACGAGCTTGTGATTAACTATCATCTGGGAAAAGCTAACATTGTTGTTGATGCTTTAAGTGAAAATCATTATTTGCTTTGTGTGCAATGAATGCGCATATGGTTATATCTGATGATGGTTCGATAATAGCTGAATTAAAAGCAAGACCATTGTTTGTTCAACAAATTTGTAATGCTCAGAAAGTTTATAATGATTTGTTTACAAAGCGAGCTCAATGTGAATCGAATGTTGAATCCAAGTTTCAAGTTGATACTGATGGTTTTTGAGATTGAGAAACCGAATATGTGTTCCGAGAAAATCAGAATTGATCCAGAGCTGTTCACCCTGGGAGTACAAAAATGTATAATAATTTGAAACAGTTATATTGGTGGCATGGTATGAAACGAGACATTTCTGACTTTGTTTTGAAATGTTTAGTTTGTCAGCAAGTAAAAGCCGAGCATCAAGTACCTTCTGGGATATTTCAGCCGATCATGATACCTTAGTGGAAATGGGACAGAGTCACGATGGATTTTGTATCTAGTTTACCGTTGACACTTAGCAAGAAAGATGCAATCTGGGTTATTATGGATAGATTGACTAAATCGACTCACTTTATTCCGGTTCGTACAGATTATTCTCTTGATAAGCTGACTGAATTATATGTTTCTCAGATTGTGAGATTGCATGGAGTGCCTACTTTCCATCCGTAAATAGATGGTTAGTCTGAACGAATCATTCTGATACTTGAGGATATGTTGAGACATTGCATTCTCGATTTCCTAGGTAAGTGGAAACAATATTTACCTTTAATTGAATTTGCTTATAATAATAGCTTTCAATCTAGTATCAAAATGGCACCTTACGAGGCTTTATACGGTCATAAATGTCGTACACCATTATATTGGACTAAGCTCAATGAAAATAAGATACACAAGGTCAATTTGATAAGAGAGACTGAACAGAAAGTTAAAGTAGTCCGTGAAAGTTTGAAAATAGCATCGGATTGTCAGAAATCATATGCAGATTTGAAACGAAAAGATATAGAGTTTCAGATCATAAATAAAGTGATTTTGAAAGTCTCACAGTGGAATAAAATACTCAGATTCGGTCGTAAAGGCAAATTGAGTCTGAGATTTATTGGGTCGTATGAGATTATAGAGCGTATCAGGTCAGTTGCTTATTGTTGTTGTCACCTGAGTTAGAAAAGATTCACAATGTATTTCATGTTTTGATGCTCCATAGATATCGATCTGATCCCTCACATGTGATTAGTCCGACGATATTGAGATTAAGTCTGATATGACATATGAAGAAGAACAGATACATATTTTGGCTCGTGAGGTTAAAGAATTGCAAAATAATAAAATTCTGTTCGTTAAAGTACTGTGGCATAAACACGGAGTTGGGGAAGCAACATGGGATCCAGAAGATGAAATGAAAGAGCGTTATCTGAACCTATTTATTGGTAAGATTTTTGGGACGAAAATCCCTAAGGGGGGAGAGTTTAACAGCCCAATTTTGACCCTAGTTGGAACAGTGGTTTCGGGACCACAAATTCGAGTCCGAAAATTTTTTTAAAATTATATTCTATGTTTGTTATGTTTGAATTTGCTTGTGTGAAATTTTAGTGTTATAATTTCGTCGTTTGAGTGTCTGATTAAATAAAAAGGCTTAATCGTGTAAAATGAAAATTTGATGGTTAAATAAGAAAGTGCTTAATTGTTGTTGTCTTTATAATTTGGAGGTTTTATGATGCAATTAGCCCACTATATAAGATAGCGAACGGCAATGGACTAAATTAACCTTATAATATATTTTTTATGTATTATTTAGTAAAGGTTAGAAATGTAAAATAATAATAAGGTTAATATATGTTATAATATATCAAATTAAAAGCCATGTTCATCTTTTCTTTGTGCCGAAATTAAAAGAGAAAGAAAATGAGAAATATAGATAGGCATTCGGCCCTTGTTCAAGCAAATTGAGGTATGTTTCGGTTTTAGTTTTTGATAATTTTTATGTTTTTGTACTCGTTGCTTCAAATGCTACAAGACACATGCTTGAATTTTTTAAATTGATGATGATTTGTGTTATTCCATTGATTATAGCTTGTGATTTTTGTTTTTTTGATGATGAAATATTAAAGATATATGAAGGATTAACATGTTTTGTCTTGGGATTTTTGATGATTTTGAGTAATTAGGACTAAATTGTAAAAATAAAATTTTAAGGACTAAAATGTGAAAAAAATAAAATCTATGGACTTGTATAGTGCTTGTGAATATTAGTGTCTAGCATGGTATTTGCAAATTTTGTGTATTTTGTGTTTTATGCAATATGGACTAAATTATAAAAAGTGTAAAATGTTAGGGGCAAAATGGTAATTTGTCCATTTATGTGTTTTTGGATTAAATTGAATGAATATATGGTTAAATTAGTTAAATTTGATTTTATTTAGATCTAAAACGAAAGAAAATAAAATTAGATCAGGGGAAATCGAAAGTAGACGAATAGTCTATTAAACCGTCCGACGACATCCGAGGTAAGTCTATCAGCATTTAAATATTGTTAAACTTGAGAATATATTATGTGATGAAATGAATTATTAGATTATATATGTGTTTGCCGAATGTGAATTGAGATAGAGAACTATGTTTCGAGCTCGTTTTGATTAAGATTCAATGTTCGAAAGTCTCGTACGAACCCTAGGAATAGATAGGGTACATATGTCATGACATAGGATTCTGATATATTTTTTCATGTAAGACCACGTCTGATACATTGGTAATGATTTGTGTTTATGTGTAAGACCATATCTGGGACATTGGCATCGTATTTGATTCGTGTAAGACCCTTTCTGGGACAGTGGCATCGATATGTGCTTATATGTAAGACCACATCTGGGACGTTGGAATTGTACGAGCTTCCAACTATCTACGTATCCTTTTTAATTTCGAACGGTTCAATGGGCAATCTGAAGTTAAGACCGAATGTGAAACCAAATTACAAGTTCAGGTATGTGTTAGTTAAATGTTTGTAAAGAAACAAGATAAGTTGGTTACTTGTATTGATATTAGGTTATGTGAATATGAAATATTGGTTAACATAGTTGAACCTATTAGTGATGTAACACTCCAAACCAGGCCCAAACACTACAACCGGATCTGGTATGTCACTAAGGAGATTTTATAAAACTTGTGGCACTTTGGAAAAACAATTATCAGGTCAAAACATTTATACCGAAAACTTAATAATTTATAAGTTCATATAAGTTATAAAATGCCTTGGTGATTTTTAAATAAAATCTGAAATTTGTTACATGCCTTAACTTAATTTAAACATAAAATTAAGTGTTTACTAATAATAAAACCCAACATAAAACCCAAAATGATAAAGTCTACTGGCCCATGGTCTTATTACATTGAAATCTAAAACCCATTAAATAAAAATATAAAATAATAAACTAAAGTCTTTTCTTTTTTGAATCCAAATGTTCTTTTGCATGGCCAACTTGCGCTCCTCTACAGCCCAGTCTGAAGCACTAGGTGCTACCTGAAAAAATGTTAAATAATAGGTTGAGTCGCGAGAGTCAGTGTGCAACCCTCATGCACCATTAGATTTGGGCCTTAGCCCCACGTAATGTAATAATGATTAATATATATAACAAAAATTATACAAGCCCAACCCAAATCCTAGGTTTCCATCTGCTACACGCCACCCTTACCTGCCATTCACACCATTGGGGATTTCTACAACCAACCCACACTGCTACACACCATTGATGGCAGTCATGCTGATCATCGTCAGATCATGGTCGTAGCCACTACAACAGGTCATGGCAAAAGCCACTACAACAGGTCACGGCACAAGCCGCTACAATAGGTCACGGCAAAAGCTGCTACAATAGAATACTTCCCCTTTCATCAAACCCAATCTCATGCACTAACAGAAAATCGGCATACTCATATCATTTAATCAGAACATTCACTTAGAATGACAGGGATCATTAACCTGGTGATTCACTTTTACCCTCCTCAGGTTTTCAATAGCCTTGCCGATATTTCGACATTTTACAAAATATTACAAATTTATAACAGATTTAATCAGGCAATCTAAATAGTGTGGAAGTGTTACACACCTGGTATCGTGTAGTTTTACACCCTTAATCAATATCCTTACTATCTGGATCTACAACCCTTAGTCTAAAACCTTGCTCAAAAGCTAGAAAAACCCGAAGATTTGGGCTCCCCTACATTCGGCCAAGGATTAATAAATACCCGAATTTACACATTAAAATCAATAGATCTCCTTACCTTGAAATCCCAAAAGTAACACGATTTGAGTGTTACTAAACTATGACTTAGAGATCAACGCGATAGACTCCTCTTCAAATCCTGGAATGCCGAAAATAAGAGAAAACAATAGATTAGTTTCTAAATGGCTATTCGACTAGAGACTTTGAAAAATCAGAAAAGATTTGGATCTCTCAAATCAATACTTACCTAAGATTTCCTTCAAATTTTGGCACAAGCAGATACCCCAGAGTGATTTCGACAATCACAGGAGATGAGATCTCACGATTACGGCTTTTGTGAAAATTCTAGAAAAGATGAACTGATATGGTTTCAGGTAAAAAGAAAAGTGAAAAGAAAGCAAAAAGAGGTTTGAAGATTCGGCTAAAGTGTCTGAAAGAGATGAGAAAGGAGTTGTCAGAGGATTCGGCCTAATGGGAAAAGAAAAGAAAGAAAAATTTGAGAGGGAGAATGAAGTGGGGATTTCGGCATGGAAAAGAAAAAGATGATGAGAACCTAACAGAAAACTTCGGCACATACTTCTGCCTATACTAAACTAATTCTCTCCCCCCGTAGTTGATTTTCGGCCAACTCTGCAACCCAAAAGATAGCTCATATCCTTTTCCGTTATCTTGATCTACTAACCAATTTAAAAGAGACTTAATTAGCTCCAACTCCTCATCCTTTATCAGCATAAAATCCACATATTTTAAATACTAAAAATCTCTTAAATAATAGCCTTGTTGCCTTCCCCCCTAAGGCTCCCTGTAAGTGCTGAATTTGGCCCTATAACTTGGGCTCCAAACAGCCACAAATTGGGCCTCTTCCCTTGCCTATTGACGCCAATCATAGCCCTCCTTTACTACGCCCCTAGCTGCTGAGCCACAAGCCCAGTATATCAACTTAATCACCCAAAACTTTATTTTAAGCCTTAGAGTGTCTAAACAAAATATTTAATCAAGGCCCCAGCCCAAACCTGAGCCCCATTTTCACCCTAAATTCTCAAATTAACATATTAAGCAAACACCACATAAAATGCACAGGCCCATAACTTTAGGATGTTACAGTTCTAGCCCCCTTAAATTAAATTTGGGCCTCAAAATTTACCTGATCAGAAAAGATGGGGATATTGCTGTCGCATAACATCCTCTGGCTCCCACGTTGCCTCTTCTGCACCGTGATTCCACCACAAATCTTTGACTAAAGGGACGAACTTCCTTCTCAACACCTTTATGTCTCGGTCCAAGATTTGCGCTGGTTTCTCCTCAAAAACAAATCTGGCCTTACTTCAATCTCTTCCACCGGCACTACATGCGATGGATCAGAACGATAACATCTCAGCATCGAGACATGAAACACGTCATGTATCTATTCCAACACTGAAGGCAAGTCCAAACCATAAGCCACTGCGCCCACATGTTCTAGTACCTGATAAGGCCCAAAAAACCGTGGACTTAACTTACCCTTCTGTCCAAACCTCATCACCTTCTTCCATAAAGATACCTTCAAAAAGACTTGGTCTCCTACTGCAAATTACACCCCTTCCGCTTTAGATCAAGATAAGATTTCGCCGATCGACGCTTCCTTCAACCGCCCAGATTAACTTCACTTTCTCCTCCGTTTTTAAACTAATTTCGACCTAACACCGACGCTCACCCAACTCCGTCCAACAAGTTGGGGTACGACATCTCCTTCCATATAATGCTTCATAAGGCGCCATCTGAATACTAGCTTGATAACTGTTATTGTATGCGAGTTTCACCAAAGGTAAATACTCCTCCCAAATACCCCTAAAGTAAATTATGCAACCCCTTAATCCTCCAAGATCTGAATTACCCTCTCAGACTGGCCATCAGTTTGTAGGTAAAAAGCGGTACTAAAATCTAACCTGGTTCCAATTGCTTGATGAAGAGCCTTCCAAAATTGAGATGTGAACCTAGGGTCCCTATCCGATATGATCGAAACTGGTACACCATGCAATCTCACCACCTCAGCCACATACAACTTAGCTAACTTTTGTAAAGAATAGTCGACTTGAACCGGTATGAAGTGAGCTGACTTTGTCAAACTATCCACAATCACCCGAATCGAATCCTTCTTAGTGGGCGTAAGGGGTAACCCACTAACAAAGTCCATCGTGATCCTTTCCCACTTCCACTGCGGAATCTTGACCGACTGCAACAATCCCGCAGGCAACTGGTGTTCCACTTTCACCTGCTGGCACGCCAAACACTTACCCACGAATTCCGTTACCTCTTACTTCAGACCTGGCCACCAAAATTGCTCTCGCAAATCCCGATACATCTTAACTCCTTCAGGATGCATAGCGTATGAACTACTATGCACCTCCCGCAGAATCATCTGCCTTAACTCCACATCTTCGGCATACAAATTCTCTCTCAGAAACACAAAACTCCATCACAATTCAAGCTATAGTCCTCTACTTCACCATTTTGCACTTGTCAGATTCGAGTACTTAAGACATCATCTAAAAGTTGCTTCTCCTTGATCTGACTTGTCCACATTGGTCTTACTTGTAGTTTAGCTACCAAACTATCATCCTCATACAGGCTAAGATGAGCGAACATCGCCCTTAAATCTATTATCGCCTTTCTACTCAACGCATCCGCCACCGCGTTAGCCTTGCCCTGGTGGTACTCAATCGAATAGTCATAGTCCTTTAACAACTCGATCCACCTTATCTGCCTTAGGTTCAACTCTTTCTGAGTAAGGAGATACTTCAAGCTCTTGTGGTCAGTATAAATAACTGACTTCTCCCCATACAAGTAGTGTCTCCAGATCTTCAGCGCAAACACTACTGCCACCAATTCCAAATCATGCGTAGGGTAGTTCAACTCATGCGGTCTTAACTGTCGAGACGCATAAGCAACCACTTTTCTATCTTGCATTAACACACACCCAAACCCTGTGTGTGACGCATCACAGTAGATGGTAAATTCTTTTCCTGGCTCTAGCTAAATTAACACTGGTGCTTCTGTCAGAATTCTCTTCAACTTCTCAAAGTTCTCCTGCCATTTGTCGGTCCATGCAAACGATACTCCCTTCCTCAATAACTTAGTTAAGGGTGCCGTTATCAATGAGAAACCTTCAACAAACCTTCTGTAGTACCCGGGCAATCCTAAGAAACTTCAAACTTCTGCCACAGACTTTGGCAGTTTCTAATCCAATACGGCTTCTATCTTCCGAGGGTCCACTCTAATTCCCTCTGTAGAAACCACGTGTCCTAAGAAAGTTACTTCCCTTAGCCAAAACTCACATTTACTGAACTTTGCGAACAACTGCTTCTCCCTCAGAGTTCGTAACACCACGTGAAGATGTTCGTCATGCTCCTCTTCAGACTTAGAATAAAGCAAGATATCGTCGATCAACACCACGATGAACCAATCAAGATATGGTTGAAACACCCGGTTCATCATATCCATAAAGGCTACTGGCGCGATTCTCAACCCAAATGACATCACCAAGAACTAATAATGTCCGTACCGAGTCCAAATGTCATCTTATGAATGTCTCTTTCTTTTACCCTTAACTGATGATATCCCGACCTTAATCAATCTTAGAAAAGATCGAAGCTCCCTTGAGCTGATCGAACAGGTCATTGATCCTTGGCAGTGGGTACTTGTTCATAATTGTCACCTTATTCAATTGACGGTAGTCCACGCACATACGCATAGATCCGTCCTTTTTCTTCACGAATAGGACCAGCGCTCCCCATAGAGACACACTCGATCGAATAAACCCTCGATCCAATAGTTCTTGGATCTGAGCTTTGAGCTCCACCAACTCCTTCGGCGCCATTCTATAAGGAGCAATGGACACCGGGGTTGTACACAGAAGTAGCTCGATTCCAAACTCCACTTCACGATCCGGGGGTAATCCTGGCAACTCCACCGAGAAAACATCTGCAAAATCCTTGACTGTTCGAACCTCATCGACAGTCACTTCCTTAGCATCCAGTGCACTAATAAAGGCTAGAAACACGTGGCATCCCTTCCGAATCATCTTAACAGCTTTCAATGTCGAAACTATGTGGGACAAATAGTTTCTTCTTTCTCCTAACACAACCACCTCCCCACCTTCCGGGGTACTCAACACCATACGCTTAGTCTCACAATCCAACTTAACTCGATGCTTAATCAACCAATCCATTCCTAAGATAAGGTCAAACTCTCAAAATGGTAATTCCATTAAGTCTGCCAGAACACTACCCCTTAAGTGTCTAAAGGTACATCCCTAAACAGTCTGTCCACTACCCTAGATTGTCCTCAAAGACTAACCACAGTCATCTTCCTAGTAGTTATTTTAAAGTCTATACTTAGGGTCTCAGATACTAAACATGCAACATAGGAATGGGTTGACCCAATATCAATTTAGACAAGAAGAGGGTTATCAGCAATAAGAAATGTACCAGTTATAACATCTGGTGCGTCACCATCCTCCTGTCGGTGATCTATATAAACTAGACTCTACCGCCTTATGCCTACATCACCGCACCCTACCAGTGCTCCACGACCCCACTGCACCCATTTCCTCCTCCGCCACACCATGACCCCTTGGTCCGATCGATCACCTCTCCTAACTGATTAGAACCTCTACCACCGGGCCGCATCCGATCCACTTGAGGACAGTCCTTAATCAGATGCTCCATGGATCCACACCTAAAGCATCTCATTCTGCACTCCCTATAATGTGTCGTCCCACATGGTGGACATGATCGATTTTGGCCCGTCGGAGCACGAGTTGGCCCATCAATCCTAAGCCTTTTCTAAAAATTTCTCGATGCTCCTAATGGCCCAAAACTTCTTATTCTTACCTCAATCCTTATCGCTTTTTTTTCTTTCAGACGTTCTCATCTCCTCAGCTATCTTAACCTTCTCCACCAAAATAGCAAAATCTCTCTCTCGCTGCGGTGCTATCAAAACCCTTAACTCATTCCGCAGCCCATCCTCAAATCGAACACAATGTTCATATTTAGTTACCACCATTCCTCGAGCGTAGCGGCTCAAGCGCAAGAACTCTACCTCATATTCAGCCATAGACTTACTTCCCTGCACCAAATTTAGGAGTGCCCTCCTTTGTGCATCCATATAGCTGGCCCCAACATACTTTCCCTGGAATGACTCTTTAAAGAAGTCCCGATTAATTGGTTCACTGGCGGTACCCTCCATCACCGTGAGCCACCATCGATAGGCTTCGTCTCAAGAAGAGACACGACCCTTTCAACTTCTCTCTCTACAAGCGCGCCATTGCCTCTAACCAATACTCGGCTATGTTAGGGTCTACGCCAGAAACTCCCCTAAACATCTCTACTCCATTGGCTCGGAATCGTTAGACACAGATTTTTGAGCTCCAGAACCAGTGCCTACCCCAGCAACTCTCTCTAGAATTCTCAACATTACTTGAGACACTGCATCGTCTCCACCCGTTTGGTCCTAAAATTCTCCCTCCACAGCTGGCAGTTCCGGCATCTCATTTTCTGGCCCGTGGCCAAAGAGTTTAAAGCTAATGATGATAATGATGCTGAGTGGGCTGAGTTGTGGTTTGATAATACTATCTGCGTGTTCGACAAGCCATATTGTATTTCGGATGAATGTTTAAAGTGTGCCATATCTTTGTTAGGAGACAATATTGTCATATCTGAAGCTAGAGTGCCAGTCAGAGCGTAGGCTATTCGAGCTCTAGAGGATGCCTCATCACCTGATGTCATAACTGGTACAATTACTCTTTATGATATTTTTGTGATTGTTTTGATAAACCTCGCCCCACGATTCATATTTTAGTATTCAAGAAGACTTTGACCGTAGAATCTTCTGAATTTGCTATAAAAGTAACGAACTCCTTGGTAAAAGTGTTCTGGTTGATAAAGTATGCAAAAACTATCTATTAAGGTTTTGAGATATCTGTTTTCCACTGAGTTGATACTTTTACTGATTGATGAATTCGATATTATTTTGGGAAGGGATTGGTTGTTTATGCCTGATGTTGTTGTGAACTGCAAAAGAAATACTATAAACTAAAGATGTTCAAAGGATAAGAAAATACGGATTGAGTCTGATTAATTGAGTGGATTGCCTGATGTAAAATCTGTGTTGAAAGCTCAGAGTTAAGTAAAAAAGGTTACGAGGCATATTTTGCCTACGTGATTGATTCGAAAGCATCTAAGAAGAAAATTAATCTGTGCCTATTGTTTATGAGTTTTTTGATGTATTTCCTGAAGAGTTACCAAGTTTGCCTCTGATTCATGAAGTTGAATCTGTTATTGATTTGTTGTGATAATTGTAGATAACATTTTGATTTATTCACGTGATGAAAAGGAGCATACTGAACCTTTGAGAATTTTGTTGCAAACTTTGAGAGAAAAACAATTATATGTGAAATTCAGTGAATGAGAATTTTGATTGTATGAAGTTAGTTTTCTGGGACATATGGTGTTAGTCTTTGGAATCCAAGTAGATCCGAGTAAGATTTCTACTATTTTGAGTTGGAAACCTCCAAAAGTGTGTCTGATTCATAGATTATCCGAGCTTAGTGGTTATTACCGCAGGATTATAAAAGGTTTTTCAGTGATAGTTACTTCATTAACTAGACTACTTTAGAAAGATGTCAGATTTGAATGGTTGGAAAAGTGTTAGAAAAGTTTCGATCAGTTGAAAGCCCTTTTGACTGAAGCTTTAGTGTTAGTTAAGCCTGAATCGGGTAAAGAATTTGTTGTTTATAGTGATGCTTCTTTGAATGGTTTGGGTTGCATTTTGATGCAGGAAGGTAAAGTCGTAGCCTACACTTCGAGACAATTGAAGCCGCATGAAAGAAATTTCCTAACACATGATTTAGAGCTCGCAGTCATTATGTTTGCACTGAAGATTTGGCGTCATTATCTATTCAGTGAGAAATGTCACGTTTATTCAAATCACAAGAGTTTGAAGTAATTGATGATGCAAAGAGATTTGAATCTGAGGCAACGAAGATGGTTAGAGTTACTGAAAGATTACGAGCTAGCAATCGACTACCATCCAGGGAAAGCTAACGTTGTTGCTGATACTTTAAGTCGAAAGTCATTATTTGCTCTTCATGCATCTAATATACATATGGCTATGTCTAGTGAGGGTTCGATAGCAACTAAATTAAAAGCAAGACCGATGTTTATTCAGCAAATTTTTGATGCACAGAAAATTTACAAAGATATGATTGCTAGAAGGGATCAGTGTGAAAATGATGCAGAGTCAAAGTTTTGAATTGATACAAATGATTGTTTGAGCTTCAAAGGCCGAATATGTGTTTCGAGGAATATGGATTTGATTTCAGATGATTTTGAATGAGGCTCATAATAGTCGACTATCGGTACATCCAGGTAGCACGAAAATGTATAATGATTTGAAACAATTCTATTAGTGGCCTGGTATGAAACGAGACATATCTGAATATGTCTCGAAGTGCTTAGTTTGTCAGCAATAAAAGTTGAACATCGATGCCTTCGGGTTACTTTAGCCGATCATGATACCGAATGGAAATGGGATAAAATTGCTATGGATTTTGTATCCTGTTTGCCAACGACACCGAAAGCAAGAAATATGCGATTTGGGTTATAGTGGATATCGATCCGACCGTCACATGTGATAGCCATCCAAATACAAATCCAATCTAATATGACATATGAAGAAGAGCTGATCCGTATCTTAGCCGTGAAGTAAAGGAGTTGAGAAATAAGAAATGGCACTCAAGATTCAATAAGACAACAATATCTCAAATTGTTCAATGGAAAGATTTTCGGGACGAAAATCCCTAAGGGGGAGAGTTGTAACAGTCTGAATTTGACCGTAATCGGAACGGTGGTTTCAGGACCACGAATCCTAGTCTGAAAATTCTTTTACTATTATTTTCCGTGCTAATTATATGTGATTTATAATGTGTGAAAGTTTCGTATAAAAATTTGATCATTTGTGTGTTTAATTAGACAAAAGGGCTTAATCGCGTAAATTATAAACTTGATATTTTAAAGTGTAAGGACTAAGTTAAGGTTCTTTTTCTAATTGGGAGCATTTAAAATGAAAATTACCCAATTTAAAGGATAGTGGACGGCAAAAGCTAGTGGTGTATCATTATATGACATGTTTATTTTAATTATTTAATAATTAAAGTTCTATTTTATTTATTATAAAAGTTATGTTTATATTATAATAAAAGAAAGATAAAAGTGGCCTTATTTTGCATTGTTCTTGCCGAAATTCCTAAAAGAAAAGAAAACAAGGTTTAGCATTTGTCCAAGAAGAAATTGGTGATTTAAGGTTAGATTTTGATCGGTTTTCGATAATTTTTACGTTTTTGAAATCGTTGCTTTGAGAGCTTTAAAGCCCATGTCTTAATTTTATGAATGGATGATGTTTGTGTAAAATACCATGGATGCTATGTTGAGTTTCATGATGTTTTATGGTGTTAAATGATAGATATATAGTTGATAAACAAACTTTGCTCTTGAATTTTTTATGAATTTGGCTAAATAGGGTTAAATTGAGAAAATAAATTTTTGAAGGGTTAAAATGCAAGATAAATGAAATGTGGGGACTTGTAGGAGCATGGGGAAGATTCAGCCCTAAAGGAGTAGTTTCAAATTATGTGTATTTTGTGTTTTGTGTAATAAGGACTAAATGGTAAAAATTGTAAATGTTAGGGGTAAAATGGTAATTTGCCTATTTATGTGTTTAGGGACTAAATTGAGATGAAATGTGCTTGAATGAGCTAAATTTTAATTTGTTTAGATCATGAACAAAGAAAATCGATTTTGGATCGGGGAAAAACGCAAGTTCACGGATAACCGGTCTTCGTCGTCCGATGAAATCTGAGGTAAGTCTTTAAGCAAATTAATTTCATAATAATTGATTATAATTTATCGTATATGTTGAATTATGAACTTGTGGAGTTAAACATGTTAAAACCGAATGTGAGGAAGTAATTTAGCATTTTATGTAATCGAGCTCATTGAGGTAATCCGTGAAAGTGATATTGAATTATATAGAATATATGTAATATTGGTATGGTGTGAAAGTGATATTGAATTATATGAAATATATGTGATATTGATAGTATGTGATGTGAATGGGATGACTCAATAATATGAATGTTCGGGCTTCAAGCCTAGCAGGTGCCTTGTCTTGGGTGAAAGTTTATCGTGCTTATTGCCCAGCGTGCCTTGTGCCGATGATTTATATCGTGCTTATTGCCCAGCGTGCATTGTTTGATGATTTACATCGGGCTTGAGCCTAGTAGGCCTTGTGCCTTGATCTTTATCGGGCTAAATGCCCAGCGTGCCTCGTGTCGGTGAATTATATCGGGCTTATTGCCTAGCAGGCCTTGTGCCGGTGAAAGTTTATCAGGCTTATTGCCCAGCAGGCCTTGTGCCAGTGATTTATATTAGGCTTATTGCCTAGCAAGCCTTGTTCCGATGATTTACATCAGGCTTCGAGCCTAGCAGGCCTTGTGCCGGTGATCTTTATCGTGCTAAATGCCTAGCAGGCCTCATGTCGATGAATTATATCGGGCTTATTACCTAGCAGGCCTTGTGCTGGTGATTTATATCGGGCTTCGAGCCTAGCAGGCCTTGTGCCGGTGATCTTTATCGGGCTAAATGCCTAGCAGGCCTCATGTCGGTGAATTATATCGTGCTTATTGCCTAGCAGGCTAAATGCCGGTGTTTGAACTATAGACCTTGAGTCTAGCAAGTATAGTGTCAGTATGTGAGATTCGGGCAAATGCCTAGCAGGTTTTATATCAGTGAGTTGAAATCCCAAGCTTAGATTATGTACTAGTAAAGTCATGAAATGAATTGAGTGAGCCTAAGCATTTGAAGATGAAATGGGTTAAATTAATTTGCAAGGTATGTGTTATTCATATTCATGTATTATACATATATATATATATGTGATGATAATAAGCAAATGAATTGATGAATGAAATGTGATGTACAATTGGTAGATGCAAATTGTTATAAACTAAGTCATGAGAAAATTGGTTATATGAAAGCATAATGTGGTTAAAGGTATTCATATAAGTATATTGATATGAAGGATACAACCGATCCTCGGATATTTGGCCTTATGCTTATGATTACGTGACATATTGGGATTAATTTGATGCCACGATACTGAATGTATGATATGTCAAATGGATATACATACAAATATATGTGAATATATATTCCTTTTATGTGAAATTACTTATGTAACGATATACTTATTGTATATACATTAATATGTGATCCTATGGAATTATGTGTATTGAAAATATGAGTAGTTGGAAAAGAGTATTTAATCTATAATATGTAAACTATATAATGAGATTATAAATTGAAGTTTAAAGGTAAAATAGTGATGATGGTTAATCTAAATGAGCATCAAGATTCGATATTAGTAGATCATTTAAGTACTAAGCTTTGAAATATTGATACTAGATGCTTGGATATATGAGAGTTTAAATGAACATGTATTTATGTAATTGAAAAGGTAATTCGGATGTACACGACCCTTTACTTGCTCGAATATTTATGTGAATTTATTGAGTTTGACGATGGGTATTATGATTATATTATAAAGAAAGGATGTTTTATATTTTGAATTTGATGTTGAGTTGATAAGTTGTATACTAATGGTAAGGAAATGACAAGTGTTATGTTAAGTGAGGTAAAAGTATTCAGGTTTTGAAGGATTTTCGAGTTAAGCTATTTTATTCCATATTATTTCTTGAGTATTTTAAAATGCTTGAATGTCCAATTGGTATATTATGATTGCTTAAGACTTACTAAGCTAAGTTAGCTTATTCGTGTGTTCATCATTCTATTTTATAGATTTTGATCTAGCTACTGCTCGAGGAATCTTCACCAAGTCACCCACACTATCAGCTTATTTTGGTACAAATAGAAGTTGAATTTTAGGCATAAGGCATGTATCGGCTAACTCTATGTTTGAATATCGTTTTGACAATTTATTTAAGCTATGCGAAAATGGCTTGATTTTGATGTTAATGGTTATGTGTTTTAGTCATGTTTTAAGCTTTTATTTATATATATATATATATATATAGCATGGCATATATGATTGTGATGTTTGGTTATGATTCGGTGATGATAATAAAAATGTTTAAGTATATATTTTAGGTTGATCATTGGAGTTTTAATTCGAGGTCCGAATATATGGTCAAGGGATTGGATATATTTATGTATTTAGGAGCATGTTCTACCATGCTATAATGTTTGAATGCCACATATATGAATGGATGTTTAATGTAATACTATGGGTCTATACGTTTTGATATTTGCATGTGCATAAGTTATGATATAATAAGCTGTTATTGACTAATGAAAAAGATGTGTTGACACGTAGTTTTATATATATATATATATATATATATATAAAGTTAATGATATATGCCTGGATATGTCAAAATGTTTGAATAACAAAAATTCAATGGTTAGATGGTTTGGATTTTAGAAGTATAAAACTGGTGTAAATTAGGAGTAATGATGTATTTAAATTTCATACATGATTCATTTTGTAGGTCTCGAGTAGCATGAGATAAGAGTATGGGTTATGCATGAACTATTTATTGAATGTCGAGAATCGAATATGCTTGTTTGGATTAATAAACAAATGGATCGTGATTGCGTATGAGATTGAAAGGTTATGGAGTTATAATTATAACCTGTAGCACGATTGATGATGAATTACTGTGATGAACTGAGTCTTGTCCGGTAATGCCTTATAACCCTAATCCAGCGCGGATACGGGGTAGGGGTGTTACATTTGATTGGTATCAGAGCTTATGGTTTAGTCGATTCTAGGACTACCGTAGCACGTGTGGGTCTAGCTATACATGCCTTAAATTACAATACGATAGTGTGGTGACTTCTGACATCTAAATTGTGATTTTATATTGTAAATGGATCCCGATAGAGCCAGAGTGATGATGTTGAGAGCGTGGCGCTGATTCTCACATCCGGTTAGTGTCGGTAGACTCTCGATCCATCTCGAGTAGTCATGAGGAGGAAGGCTAAGTAAGCCTTCTATCGATGATAAACAAATGGCTTACTCAATATATCTAGACTAACCGCACGTGCAACAACCTCCACCTGAATAATCCATCTCGATATCTATGGTACCTCGATAGTAGATCCGATGAGATTTGGTGCCTCTTATAGATAAAATCAAGAAATACGGGGCCGAAGAGTTTAAAGCTAATGATGATAATGATCCTGAGCGGGCTAAGTTGTGGTTTGATAATACTATCTGCATGTTCGACGAGCCATATTGTATTTCGGATGAATGTTTAAAGTGTGCCATATCTTTGTTAGGAGACAATATTGTCATATCTGAAGCTAGAGTGCCAGCCAGAGCGTAGGCTATTAGAGCTCTAGAGGATGCCTCATCACCTGATGTCATAACTGGTACAATTACTCTTTATGATATTTTTGTGATTGTTTTGATAAACCCTGGCCCTACGCATTCATATTTTAGTATTCAACAAGACTTTGACTGTAGAATCTTCTGAATTTGTATAAAAGTAACGAACTCCTTCGTAAAAGTGTTCTGGTTGATAAAGTATGCAAGAACTATCCGTTAAGGTTTCGAGATATCTGTTTTCCACTGAGTTGATACTTTTATTGATTGATGAATTCGATATTATTTTGGGAAGGGATTGGTTGTTTATGCCTGATGTTGTTGTGAACTGCAAAAGAAAGACTATAAATTAAAGATGTTCAAATGATAAGAAAATACGGATTGAGTTTGATGAATTGAGTAGATTGCCTGATGTAAAATCTATGTTGAAAGCTCAGAGTTAAGTGAAAAAGGGTTACGAGGCATATTTTGCCTACGTGATTGATTCGAAAGCATCTAAGAAGAAAATTAATTAGTGCCTATTGTTTATGAGTTTTCTGATGTATTTCCTGAAGAGTTACCGGGTTTGCCTCTGATTCATGAAGTTGAATCTGTTATTAACTTGTTGTGATAATTGTAGATAACATTTTGATTTATTCACATGATGAAAAGGAGCATACTGAACCTTTGAGAATTTTGTTGCAAACTTTGAGAGAAAAACAATTATATGTGAAATTCAGCGAATGAGAATTTTGATTTTATGAAGTTAGTTTTCTGGGACATATGGTGTTAGTCTTTGGAATCCAAGTAGATCCAAGTAAGATTTCTGCTATTTTGAGTTGGAAACCTCTGAAAAGTGTGTCTATAGTACGTAGTTATCTGAGCTTAGCTAGTTATTACCACAGAATTATAAAAGGTTTTTTAGTGATAGTTACTTTGTTGACTAGACTACTTTAGAAAGATGTCAAATTTGAATGGTTGGAAAAGTGTTAGAAAAGTTTCGATCAGTTGAAAGCACTTTTGACTGAAGCTTCAGTGTTAGTTAATCCTGAATCAGGTAAAGAATGTGTTGTTTATAGTGATGCTTCTTTGAATGGTTTGGGTTGCGTTTTGATGCAGGAAGGTAAAGTCGTAGCCTACACTTCGAGACAATTGAAGCCGCATGAAAGAAATTTCCTAACACATGATTTAGAGCTCGCAGTCATTTTGTTCGCACTAAAGATTTGGTGTCATTATCTATTCAGTGAGAAATGTCACGTTTATTCAGATCACAAGAGTTTGAAATAATTGATGATGCAAAGAGATTTGAATCTGAGGCAACGTAGATGGTTAGAGTTATTGAAAGATTACGAGCTAGTAATCGACTACCATCCAGGGAAAGCTAACATTGTTGCTGATACTTTAAGTCGAAAGTCATTATTTTCTCTTCGTGCATCTAATATACATATGGCTATGTCTAGTGAGGGTTCGATAACAGCCAAATTAAAAGCAAGATCGATGTTTATTCAGCAAATTTATGATGCACAGAAAATTTACAAAGATATGATTGCTAGAAGGGATCAGTGTGAAAATGATGCAGAGTTAGAGTTTTGAATTGATACAAATGATTGTTTGAGCTTCAAAGGCCGAATATGTGTTTCGAGGAATATGGATTTGATTTCAGATGATTTTGAATGAGGCTCATAATAGTCGACTATCGGTACATCCAGGTAGCACGAAAATGTATAATGATTTGAAACAATTCTACTAGTGGCCTGGTATAAAACGGGATATATCTGAATATGTCTCGAAGTGCTTTGTTTGTCAGTAATAAAAGTTGAACATCAGATGCCTTCTGGGTTACTTCAGTCGATCATGATACCTGAATGGAAATGGGATAAAATTGTTATGGATTTTGTATCCTGTTTGCCAACGACACCGAGCAAGAAATATGCAGTTTGGGTTATAGTGGATATCGATCCGACCCATCACATGTGATAGCCATCTGAAATAGAAATCCAATCTAATATGACATATGAAGAAGAGCTGATCCGTATCTTAGCCGTGAAGTAAAGGAGTTGAGAAATAAGAAATGGCAGCCTGAAGATTCAATAAGACAACAATATCTGAAATTGTTCAGCGGAAAGATTTTCGGGGACGAAAATCCCTAAGGGGGAGAGTTGTAACAGTCCGAATTTGATCGTAATCGGAACGGTGGTTTTGGGACCACGAATCCTAGTCCGAAAATTCTTTTAATATTATTTTCCGTGCTAATTATATGTGATTTATAATGTGTGAAAGTTTCGTATAAAAATTTGATCATTTGTGTGTTTAATTAGACAAAAGGGCTTAATCGCGTAAATTATAAACTTGATAGTTTAAAGTGTAAGGACTAAGTTAAGGTTGTTTTTCTAATTGGGAGCATTTAAAATGCAAATTACCCAATTTAAAGGATAGTGGACGGCAAAAGCTAGTGGTGTATCATTATATGACATGTTTATTTTAATTATTTAATAATTAAAGTTATATTTTATTTATTATAAAAGTTATGTTTATATTATAATAAAAGAAAGATAAAAAGTGGCCTTATTTTGCATTGTTCTTGCCAAAATTCATAAAAAGAAAAGAAAAACAAGGTTTAGCATTCGTCCAAGAAGAAATTGGTGATTTAAGGTTAGATTTTGATCGGTTTTCGATAATTTTTACGTTTTTGAAATCGTTGCTTTGAGAGCTTTAAAGCCCATGTCTTAATTTTATGAATGGATGATGTTTGTGTAAAATACCATGAATGCTATGTTGAGTTTCATGATGTTTTATGGTGTTAAATGATAGATATATAGTTGATAAACAAACTTTGTTCTTGAATTTTTGATGAATTTGGCTAAATAGGGTTAAATTGAGAAAATATATTTTGAAGGGTTAAAATGCAAGATAAATGAAATGTGGGACTTGTAGGAGCATGGGAAGATTCGGCCCTAAAGGAGTAGTTTCAAATTATGTGTATTTTGTGTTTTGTGCAATAAGGACTAAATGGTAAAAATTGTAAATGTTAGGGGTAAAATGGTAATTTGTCTATTTATGTGTTTAGGGACTAAATTGAGATGAAATGTGCTTGAATGAGCTAAATTTTAATGTGTTTAGATCAAGAACAAAGAAAATCAATTTTGGATCGGGGAAAAACGCAAGTTCACGGATAACCGGTCTTTGTCGTCCGACGAAATCTGAGGTAAGTCTTTAAGCAAATTAATTTCATAATAATTGATTATAATTTATCGTATATGTTGAATTATGAACTTGTGGAGTTAAACATGTTAAAATCGAATGTAAGGAAGTAATTTAGCATTTTATGTAATCGAGCTCATTGAGGTAATCCGTGAAAGTGATATTGAATTATGTAGAATATATGTAATATTGGTATGGTGTGAAAGTGATATTGAATTATATAGAATATATGTAATATTGGTATGGTGTGAAAGTGATATTGAATTTTATGAAATATATGTGATATTGATAGTATGTGATGTGAATGGATGACTTAATAATATGAATGTCCGGGCTTCAAGCCTAGCAGGCCTTGTGCCGGTGAAAGTTTATCAGGCTTATTGCCTAGCAGGCCTTGTGACGGTGATTTACATCGGGCTTCGAGCCTAGCATGCCTTGTACCGGTGATCTTTATCGGGCTAAATGCCTAGCGTGCCTCGTCTTGAGTGAATTATATGGGGCTTATTGCCCAGCGTGCCTTGTCTTTGATTTATATCGAGCTCGAGCCTAAGGTGCCTTGTCTTGGTGATCTTTATTGGGCTAAATGCCTAGCGTGCCTTGAGTAGGTGAATTATATCGGGCTTATTGCCTAGCAAGCTAAATTGGTGTTTGATCTACGGACCTTGAGTCTAGCAAGTCTAGTGTCAAGATGTGAGATTCGGGCAAATGCCTAGCAGTGTTTTATATCGGTGAGTTGAAATCCCAAGTTTAGATTATGTACTAGTAAAGTCATGAAATGAATTAAGTGAGCCTAAGCATTTGAAGATGAAATGGGTTAAATTAAATTTGAAGGTATGTGTTATTCATATTCATGTATTATACATATATATATGTGATGATAATAAGTAAATGAATTGATGAATGAAATGTGATATACAATTGGTAGATGAAAATTGTTATAAACTAAGTCATGAGAAAATTGGTTATATGAAAGCATAATGTGGTTAAAGGTATTCAGATAAGTATATTGATATCAAGGATACAAACCGATCCCGGATATTTGGCCTTATGCTTATGATTACGTGACATATTGGGATTAATTTGATGCCATGTATACGAATGTATGATATGTCAAATGGATATACATACAAATATGTGTGAATATATATTCCTTTTATGTGAAATTACTAAGTGTAAAGTATATACTTATTGTATATACATTAATATGTGATCCTATGGAATTATGTGTATTAAAATATGAGTAGTTGGAAAAGAGTATTTAATCTATAATATGTAAACTATATAATGAGATTATAAATTGAAGTTTAAAGGTAAAATAGTGATAATGGTTAATCTAAATGAGCATCAACATTCGATATTAGTAGATCATTTAAGTACTAAGCTTTGAAATATTGATATTAGATGCTTGGATATATGAGAGTTCAAATGAACATGTATTTATGTAATTGAAAAGGTAATTCGGATGTACACGGCCCTTTACTTGCTCGAATATTTATGTGAATTTATTGAGTTTCACGTATGGGTATTATGATTGTATTATAAAGAAAGGATGTTTTATATTTTGAATTTGATGCTGAGTTGATAAGTTGTATACTAATGGTAAGGAAATGATAAGTGTTATGTTAAGTGAGGTAAAAGTATTCAGTTTTGAATGATTTTAGAGTTAAGCTATTTTATTCCAGATTATTTCTTGAGTATTTTAAAATGCTTGAATGTCCAATTGGTACATTATGATTGCTTAAGACTTACTAAGCTAAGTTAGCTTATTCCGTGTGTTCATCATTCTGTTTTATAGATTTTGATCTAGCTACGGGCTTGAGGAATCTTCACTGAAGTCACCCACACTATCAACTTATTTTGGTACTAATAGAAGTTGAATTTTAGGCATAAGGCATGTATAGGCTAACTCTATGTTTGAATATCGTTTTGATAATGTATTTAAGCTATGCTTAAATGGCTTGATTTTGATGTTAATGGTTATGTGTTTTAGTCATGTTTTAAGCTTTTATTATATATATATATCTATATATATATATAGCATGGCATATATGATTGTGATGTTTGGTTATGATTCGGTGATGATAATAAAATGTTTAAGTATATATTTTAGGTTGATCATTGGAGTTTTAATTGAGGTCCTAATATATGGTCAATGGATTGGATATATTTATGTATTTAGGAGCATGTTCCATGCTATAATGTTTTAACGCCACATATATGAATGGATGTTTAACAGAATATTATGGGTCTATACGTTTTGATATTTGCATGTGCATAAGTTATGATATAATTAGTTGTTATTGACTAATGAAAAAGCTGTGTTGACACATAGTTTATATATATATATATATATATATATAAAGTTAATGATATATGCCTGGATATGTCAAAATGTTTGAATAACATAAATTCAATGGTTAGATGGTTTGGATTTTAGAAGTATAAAACTGGTGTAAATTAGGAGTAATGATGTATTTAAATTTCATACATGATTCATTTTGTAGGTCTCGAGTAGCATGAGATAAGAGTATGGGTTATGCATGAACTATTTATTAAATATCGAGAATCGAATATGCTTGTTTGGATTAATAAATAAATGGATCGTGATTGCGTATGAGATTGAAAGGTTATGGAGTTATAATTATAACCTATAGCACGATTGATGATGAATTACTGTGATGAATTGAGTCTTGTCCGGTAATGCCTTATAACCCTAATCCGGCGCGGATACGGGATAGGGGTGTTACAAATTAATCACCAACTATTTCATCTATAATACTACTCAATTTCATCACACATTAGTTCAACCAAAGTACTAAAATTCACATATCAAACATATAAACTAAACATCTTATAAACCTGATCACCAAATCACATTTAGACTACAATTTTTATCAACCATTTAAGCATAAAACATACTATATTGATCATTTACAAAGTTCACACTTAAAACTTACATCATTCCACTTCCAAGCCAAATCACATGGTAAGGATTAAACATTTCAAAACATGCCATATCAACTAGCCTATACATGCCATATTCAAATATACACATCTTCAAAAGTACCAAAATAGATTGCCGATAGTGTGATAGAGATGCTGACGATCCTTGGATCTGAGCTAGCTTTACTGACACTGTAAAACAGAGAAACAAATCACACAGTAAGCTTTTAAAGCTTAGTAAGTTCATAATGCAATACGTGTAACTCAACAATTCATGTCAATGTACAAAATAAACCATCACTTAGATTAATTGTTAAAATATGCACATCATCAATATCAACCATATGCTCAAGTATCTATTAATTCAAATTTTAAAACTATCATCAACCACATAGGTTCAAACGTACCTTGATCAACACATAGTTACTCACCATTCACGCTACTCAATTGCTTGATATTACACCTCGTTCAACTTTTACTATTTTTTTTAAGTATTTCGCACAATTAATGCCAGTTTCATAATCGAAACATAATCGTCATCAAACACTTAGTGCCAATATGTTAAACCGAACTATATCGGTATCGTACACACAGTGCCAATTCAGTAAGCCAAAGCTTCTATCTTTTCGCACACATAGTGCTAATCATCTCAGTCTCATTTCTAATTTCGCACACTTAGTGCAATCTATTCAAATTCCGCACATAGCATTTCTAATCTCTTGATTCTATATATTTTCATTCAATTCACATCACATAGATATAAGTTAACAACTAGTATTATATCCGAATTTACCTCGGACGTCAAAATACCGAAACGGTCGATTAATCGGGCACTTTGTCTTTGCTTCAATCTCGATCTGAACCTCTCCTTTCTTGGTCTATAGACATTTAAATTTAGCTCATTCAATCACCAATTCATTCAATTTAGTCCAAACAGACATAATTAGGGCATTTTACAAAATAGCCCTTACAATTTCACATTTTAACATTTTAGTCCCTATTTCATAAAATCATCAAATACACACAATTTCAAATCAAATATGCTTAGCCGAATTCTTCCCATGCTAATACAAACCCACACATTTTAGTCCCCCAATTTCTCATTTTCACAATTAATCCCAAATTACTCAATTTCACTAAAAATTCAAAGACAAAATATGTTAATCTTTCACATATCTGTCATATTTCATATCTAACAATCACAAAGCTCAAACATTCATCAATGGCATATCTCAAAATCACCATCAAATTGAAAAATTAAAGCATGGGCTAGCTAGAGCACAACGCAACAATCACAAAAACATAGAAATTATTAAAAACCGATCAAAAATCATACCTTAATTGAACTAAGTAGTAGTCGAATGCTTCAAACTCCTAAACCCTTATTTCTTTTCTCAATTTCGATAATAGATGGATAAAAGATGAACAAATTTGGTTTTGTTTTATTTAATGTTAACATAATTAACATTTTACCATTTTACCCTTAATGAATCTTTAACACCTTATGCCACGCTATCATCTTCTACTAACTATTTAATGGTATAATAACAACATAAGGACCTCTCCTTTAATAAGCCATGTTAAATTAGTACTTTAACAATCAGCACACAGCTTTTACAATTTACGCGATTAAGTCCTTTTCACAAATTAAACATACAATTGATAAAATCTTCACACAAAACTTTCACACAAGTTAAATCACATATAATAAGCACAGAAAATAATATTAAAATATTTTTTTGACCTATGATTTGTGGTCTTGAAACCAATGTTCCAACTAGGTCTAAACCGGGCTGTTACAACTCTCCTCCTTTAGGGATTTTTATCCCTGAAAATCTTACCAGTGAATAGGTGTGGATATTGCTCTCTCATAATGTTCTCAGGCTCCCATGTAGCCTCTTCAACTCCGTGTTTGTGCCACAACATTTTCACTAAGGAAATTCTTTTTTTTTCTCAACTTTTTGATTTCTCTTGCAAAAATTCGAATGGGTTATTCACTATATAACAAATCTGACTGAATTTCAACCTCAGAAGGGCAATCACATGAGACGGATTAGATTTGTACTGCCGGAGCATCGATACATGAAACACATTATGAATCTTTTCTAACTCAGGTGGCAACATCAATCTATAAGCAACTGGCCCAATTCTTTCAATAATTTCATACGGCTCGATGAATCTCGAACTCAGCTTGCCTTTTCGGCCAAATCGAAGTATTTTCTTCCACGGAGACACTTTCTGTAACACCCCAAACCTGGCCCATACGTCATGATCGGGTCTGGTGTGCTACGGGTTGAACGTTGCAAACTTTGCCTTGAAAGGTTTTGAAAATCTCATTTATTATAATCGATTAATCATTAATTGTGTAATTCCTAAATGAAATTTTAATATTTGCGTGAATGTATTTGAAAAGCCCATTTTCCTCTCGCTTTATAATTTAAGGTTTGAAAACATAAGTTTATAAAAATGTGACATAATAATTAAGAAAAATAACCTAAGTTATGGAGGCCTTATTACAAAAAAAATATCCCAAAATTAAAACTTAAAAGATAACCGAGAAGAGTTTATGGAAATAATAGTCTTGATGGCCCCTCGAGTCCGACTTGGCTCCCATGTCCACGATCTACTGCTCATATGACAAGTTGGTAAAAATAAAAGGGTGAGTCACCAAGACTTAGTGTGTAAATCCCGAAAACACATGAAAGCCTTGGGCTCACAAACACATTATGGGCCTTGGGCTATAACAATGGCAACAGAATATATTTTCATGCAACATGGCCCTTCCCAAACCTAAGAGTCCATCCTCTACACACCCCCGTACCAACCATCACACTGTGGGGATTTCTACAATCAACCCTCCATCCGCTAGACACCATATCGATCACTATATGACCTATGTGGCAAGGCCACCGATCGCTACGCGACCTTAATAATATATCGACAGCAGCGGTGCCTGTCATAAAGACCGATCACTATGTGACCTATATGGCAAAGCCACCGATCGCCTCGTGACCTGCTCCCCTTCATCATATCAATCCCATCCCATGCATACATACATGCAAGAATCAGAACATTAAACTATCTAAACAGATCACATACTTTTACATACTTTGATACACATAGAGAAGTTTCTATGATTACGTACCTGGCATCCCTTGCCTACCCGTTTTGGGTATTACGACTGTTCATACAACCTCTTTATCTGGCTTTTAGCCCATAAAATACATATAATCTGATTAACTAGGGTGATAGAGATTCACACACCGACACAAGCAGACAAGACTTTCTATGTAGACACTATCAAGAGTCACGCGATCGCTAATGATCTAAGATTTTGTTCTAAAGTCGGTCCAAACCCGGTGGCCAATCCCGAACTGCTGACACCGCTCGCTTCTTAAATCTAGGGACTGGATTTATGGATCCAATTCCCTCTTTCATTTGACTAGCATTTGTATCCATGGAACAAATCTTTGTCAACAAACTGGATTAAAACATATTATCGAATACTAACACGAATGTATATTCATAGAGTATAGATCCCTTACCTAAAAATCCTGAAAGAAGAGATATGGTTTGAAGTTAACGGTTCCTGGCATAAGAACCAAAACGATTAGGTCTCCTACAAATCCCGAAAGGCCGCCAAAAACACAAAAAGATAGGGAATATTAGCCCTATCGACAGCCTTAACAAACCAAGTGGCCATTCGGCCTTGGCCCCTAAAAATCGAAAGAGATCTTAAGGAATAACAAGAGTCGACACTTACCTCAATATGGGAGATTCAGCTTTTAATGAAGAAATCGACAAGAAGGTTTTGGATTTTAATGAAGAAATCGGCAGGAAGGAAAAGAATGAATGGATACTAGGGCATTCGGCTATAGCAGAAGAGAGTAAAGAAAAGGAATATGTAGGGTTTTAGCTTATGGAAGAAATTGAGAAAAAGTGTAGAGAAAGGCTATGAGGTTTCAGCTTTAGCAGAAGAGAAGAAGAAGATGAAACTTTTAGGAGTTTTTGGCTTTTTGAGAAAAGAAACAACTAAGAGAAGAGAATGAGAATAAATCCCGAAATTAAGAAGTGCCCCATTTTCTAATCCAATTTTCGGTACACACACTAACCAAAAGCCAGAATTGCCCTCTGTTGAAAACTAAAACTAATTAATAAACAAGGGAAATTTCAGCACCCCTTTAGCCTCATCAAAACCGATTTCCTCCATCCCCTAGAGTTGGAAATTCGGCCACTACTGTGACCAGCAGATCAGATCCTAAATTTCATCCCTTTATCTGCTATATTATTTGTATTATCCACTTGGATAAGTTCTCCTATTTTTAATCCTTGTTTCCGTCCAACTCCACTTAATTAATTGTCGAAATTTAGCTAAGTTTAATTAAAAGAATTGGGCTTCATACAACTTGAATTTGGCCTACTCAGTTGACGCCACCTCCTTGCTCTCTAAGTGGCGCCATTTTGCCACTGGGCCACAAGCCCATTTGTGTTTTTGAACACAGATAACATCCTTTAAGCCCTATCCTAACTGGTTTCCCACTAGAGTATCCAAACAGAAATTCAATTAAGGCCTCGGCCCAATTCCTGAGCCCCTTCTGGACCCCTAACACTCACATTAAGCATAACCATACATTAAATGCATTGGCCCATTAATTCAGGATGTTACAGTTCTGCCCGCCTTAAAGAAATTTCATCCTTGAAATTACCTGATCAGAATAGATGGGGGTACTGCTGTCGTATCGTCTCCTCTGGTTCCCAAGTAGCCTCCTCAGAACTATGATTCCGCCATAGAACCTTAACCAATGGAACCGTCTTCCTTCACAACACTTTGACATCCCGATCCAGGATTTCCACTGGTTCCTCTTCAAAGGATAGGTCAAGTCTCACCTCGATTTCTTCCACAGGCACCACATGAGATAGATCTGAACGATATTTTCTCAACATAGAAACATGGAGTACATTGTGAATCTGGCTTAGCACAGAAGGTAGCTCTAGATGATAGGCTACTGGTTCTACTCGTTTCAACACCCGATAAGGTCTGATAAATCTAGGACTTAATTTACTCTTCCGTCACCCACTGCAAGAACACCTTGTTACCAACTGCAAACTCTATGTCCTTACGCTTCAAGTCTGCATAGGACTTCTGTCGGTCTGATGCTTCCTTTAGTCGAGTTCGAAATAACTCAACCTTCTCCTCTGTCTCGGTAACCAACTCAAGACCAAAATCTGACGTTCCCCTAATTCTGTCAAACAGGTAGGAGTACGACACTTCCGCCCGTATAATGTTTTGTAGGGCGCCATCTGAATACTAGACTGGTTGCTGTTGTTGTAAGCAAATTTCGCTAATGGTTAAAACTCCTCCGAACTACCTCTGAAATCAATGACACAACCCCTTAACATGTCCTCCAAGATCTGAATCACCCGCCGATCGGCCCATCGATGCGAGGATGAAATGTTAGATGAACCTCGGGTCCCATCGATATGATTGATCTCGGTACCCCATGCAATCTCACTACCTTCACTATATATAGCTTAGCCAATTTTTGCAAAGAGTAATCGGCCTGTACTGGTATGAAATGAGCAGACTTCGTCAAGTAATCAACAATCATCCAGACTGAATCTTTCTTACTAGGCGTGAGGGGTAGCCTACTAACAAAGTCCATTGTGGAATCTTTCTGGCTGCAACAACCCTGATGGTAACTGATGCTCCGCCTTTACTTGCTGACAAGTCAAACACTTACTCACCAATTCAATTACCTCACGCTTCAAGCCCGACCACCAGAACGGATCTCACAAATCCCGATACGTCTTACTCCTTCCGGGGTGCATAGCGTATGAACTTCCATGCGCTTCTTGCAAAATCCTATGCCTCAATTCCAGATCTTTTGGCATGCTAACTCTCCCTTGAAAACATAATAGTCCTTCCTCATTCATACTGAAGCCCGTCGATCCATCACTTGATCCTACATGAAACTTCTCCTTTAGCAACTTATCGGTCTGCTGCTTCTCCTTAACCTGACTGACCCAAGAGGGTTTCACTTGAAGTTTAGCCAATAAGCTCCCATCATCGTACAAACTAAGGTGAGCAAACATTACCCTCAAGTCAGAGATTACTTTATGAGTCAAGGCATCCGCCACCACATTAGCTTTACCCGGATGGTACTCGATCGAGCAATCATATTCCTTTAACAACTCGATCCACCTCCTCTGCCTTAGATTCAATTCCTTCTGGGTCAAAAGGTATTTTTGGCTTTTATGACCTGTATAAATAACAGATTTCTCCCCATACAGATAATGTCTCCAAATCTTTAAAGCTAAACCACCGCCGCCAACTCCAAATCATGGGTGGGATAATTTGCTTCGTGCGGCCTTAACTGCCGAGATGTATACGTAATAACCATTCCATCTTGCATCAACACGCATTCTAGTCTCGTGTGTGACACATCACAGTAAATCACGAATTCCTTCCCAGCATCCGTTTAATCAATACTGGAGCCTCCATTAAAATCCTTTTCAACTTCTCGAAACTCTCTTGCTGCTTACTAGACCAAATAAACGGAACTCCTTTTGTAATAACTTAGTCAATGGTGCCGCAATTGAAGAGAATCCTTTGACAAACCTCCTGTAATATCCGGCTAGACCAAGAAAACTCTAAATTTCTACCACAGACCTTGGCAGCTTCCAATCCAACACCGCTTTAATTTTTTGAGGGTCAACCCTAATCCACTCGACCGACACAACGTGGCCTAAAAACGTAACTTCACTTAGCCAAAATTCACATTTACTGAATTTGGCATACAATTGCTTTTCCCTCAGAATATGTAAAACCACTCGCAGATGTGAATCATGCTCCTCTTTTGATCTTAAGTAAACCAGGATATCATCTATAAATACCACGACAAACCGATCCAAGTAGGGTTGAAACACTCGGTTCATCAAATCCATAAATGCTGCTGGCGTGTTGTTTAATCCAAATGGCATCACCATGAATTCGTAGTGACCGTAGCGAGTCCTGAAGGCCATCTTATGAATATCTGCCTCCTTGACCTTAAGCTGATGGTATCCTGACCTCAGATCTATCTTTGAGAACACTGACGCCCCTTTTAGTTGATCGAACAAGTCATCAATCCTTGGCAACAGATACTTGTTCTTGATAGTCAACTTGTTCAGCTGACGGTAGTCAATGCACATATGCATTGATCCATCCTTCTTCTTAAAAAATAACACCGGCGCTCCCCAAGGCGACACACTTGGTCGAATAAATCCTTTATCTAGCAACTCTTGAATCTATGCTTTCAATTCCACCAACTCCTTCAACGCCATTCTATACGGAGCAATAGATACTGGTGCTCTTTTTGGAAGAAGATCAATTCCAAACTCCACTTCACGATTCGGGGGTAATCCTGAAAGCTTTTCTAGAAAAACATCAGGAAACTCCTTCACCATTATAATGTTCCCAACAGTTAGGTCATTGGCTTCTAGAGCCCGAACAAACATTAGTACTGCCTCGCATCCTTTTCTCACCATCCTTTCTGCTCTTAGGGCAGTCACCACATTTGACAAACAATTCCCCCTTTCTCTTATCACCAACACTTCACCACCCTCGAGGGTTCTTAACACCATATGCTTGGCTGCACAATCTAAATTAGCCTGGTACTTCACCAACCAGTCCATGCCTAATATTAAGTCGAACTCCTCGAACGGTAATTCTATCATATCAGTCAGGAAAACTATTCCCTGAACTTCTAAGGGTACCTCTCGATAAAGTTTATCTACTACCACAGATTGTCCTAATGGGCTAATTACAGTCATTGCCCTAGGGGTAATCTCAGAATCTAAACTTAAAGTTCCAAACACACTACTAGCAACATATGAATGTGTCGACCCAATATCAATCAATGCAGTGTAAGCTAAACCAAATACTAAAACGTACCGATTATAACATCCGGTGCATTGGCCTCCTCTCAACGTCTAGCAGCATAGATCAACCCCGGCTGTCTTACCTCAGTGTTTCCTGCCCCTTGGCCTGGTGCTCCACGGCACCGACTGAAACCATTACCACCTCTGGCTGAACCACGACCCCTCTGTGGCTGCTGACCTCCTCTGCCCGGTTGAGCATTGTCTGGCCCTGCGGGTCCTATATCGCTTCATGGCTGTGGACAGTCTCTAATCTAGTGATCCAAAGATCCATACCTAAAGCACTTCCCACTGCCTGCCGAACACTCACCTTCATGGAATTTACCACATCAAGCACACTTTTGTGTTTGGCTAGCGGCAACAGGTCTTTCAGCCCTTCTCGGTCCATCCGACCTAGGTCTTTTCTGAGTACTCCCAGTTGTCCCTGATGATCCAAAATTTCACTTACCTCCACCCCTATCTCTATCCGGTTCAGTTTTTCCATCCGTCTCACCTCCTCAGCTATCTTAGCTTTCTCCACAAGCACAGCAAATTCCCTCTCCCACTGTGGAGCTATCAAAACACGTAGATCATCGTTCAGGCCAACCTCAAATCGAACACACTGTTCATGTTCTGTGGCCACCATCCCTCGAGCATAACGGCTCAAGTGTAAGAATTTCACTTCATACGCCACCACCGACCTATATCCCTGAACCAGATTCAGGAACGCTCTATGCTGCGCATCCACATAACTTGTTCCAATGTACTTGCTCTGGAACACCGCTTTGAAGTAATCCAAGGTGATACGGTCAGCCATGGTACCATCCTTAACCGTAAGCCACCATTGATACGCTTCTTCTCGAAGAAGGGACACTACTCCTTTCAGCTTCTCTTCTCCCATGAAATCTAGATCATCCATTATGCGCTCAACTGCCTCCAACCAATACTCAGCTGTACTAGGGGCTACACCAGAAATTCCCTTAAACACTTCTGCCCCATTAGCTCTAAGTCGCTCCGACATAGATTTCTGGGCTCTTGTGCCCATGTCTGCCCTAGCTACCCTCTCTAAAACCTTCAACATACCGAGAGATCTTGCATCATCTCCCGTTGTCGATCTTGAAATTTTGCCTCACATTTGGTGGGCTTTGGTACCTCATTCACGACTCGTGACTAGACCCTACGGGTTCGACACGACAATCGCTCTACCTCACCACGCACACCATGTCCTCTCTTGCTCATTCTACCGATTCGCGTTTATCTGATTAAGAATTTTTATGAATTATTAGATTCTTTCATTGATTAACCACGAACAATCTTATGGAAAGTAGTTTAATTAGTAGTTCGTTCGAATTCAAACTCAGTCTCAAGTCTGTATCTCCTAGTTTTAGCAACCACATACATTCAACCATCACACATCAACATACAAGTAGCATCCATGAACTCACATTCGTCACCTAAGGGTATTTTCGTTATTTCACTACCCAGGGGTATTTTCGTAATTTTATCCTACATAGGTATTTTCGTAATTTTCCAAAATAAGGTATCTTGGTGATTTTACAAAATAGGGTATTTTGGTAATTTTGCAACTCAGGGGTATTTCGGTAATTTTTTGTGAACCAAGGGTATCTCGGTAATTTTACAAACCAAGGGTATCTTGAGAAATTTTTCACAAATCAAGGTTATTTAGAAATTTTACATAACTAGGAGTATTTTAGGAATTTTGCAAAATAAGGTGGCTAGTCCCTTTCGGGTTTTAGTTATAAATTTTGGCCCGTCAATAAGTCGTCGTGGCTAAGGTGAACAGTTACTACGCACCAGGTAGGATTCCAGTGAAGAGGAGGTGAGCCGCTAGGGCCGCTTAAATACCAAGCTCTCCCTTGATCCAATCCTAGACATGCGTATGTCTGTTACCACACCCTAACCCTGTGACTTGTTCACAAACATGTTTAATTAGAAATTAAGTCTTATGGAATTTGAAGAATTGTTTAACCTAAACCTATAGTCCATCAAGCTTTAATCATATTAGCCTACGTCCCTATAGAGCCCCTCAAGCCCAACATGCACATCACATAATGAGTTTAGAATACTTACTTGCATGGATCGGGTGCCGGTAGACTCGAAGGCCATATCTCAACTGAACTTTTCTCAAACTTACATCAACTTTACAAATCACTACTGGACCTATTTCACAGCCTGGGTTTTGAACTGGGCTCTAATACAAAAAATGTAATACCCTAAACCCGACCCATACATCATGACCGGATCTGGTATGCTACGGGTTAAACATTGTAAACTTTGCCTTGAAGGGTTTTGAAAATCTCAGTTTATTATAACCGATTAATCATTAATTGTGTAATTCCTAAATGAAAGTTTAAGATTTGCGTGAATGTGTTTGAAAAGCCCATTTTCCTCTCGCTTTATAATTTAAGGTTTGAAAACATAAGTGTATAAAAATGTGACATAATAATTAAAAAAATAACCTAAGTTATGGAGGCCTTATTACAAAAGAAATATCCCAAAATTAAAACTTAAAAGATAACCGGAAAGAGTCTATGGAAATAATAGTCTTGATGACCGCTCGAGTCTGACTCAGCTCCCATGTCCACGATCTACTGCTCATCTGGAAAGTTGGGAAAAATAAAAGGGTGAGTCACCAAGACACAGTGTGTAAATCCGAAAACACATGAAAGCCTTGGGCCCACAAACACATTATGGGCCTTGAGCCATAACAATGGCAACAGAATATATTGTCATGCAACATGGCCCTTCCCAAACCTAAGAGTCCATCCTCTACACACCCCCGTATCGACCATCACACCGTGGGGATTTCTACAATCAACCCTCCATCCGCTACACACCATATTGATCACTATGTGATGTATGTGGCAAGGCCACCGAACGCTATGCGACCTTAATAATATATCGACAACAGCGCTGCCTGTCATAAAGACCAATCACTATGTGACCAATGTGGCAAAGCCACCGATCTCCTCGCGACCTGCTCCCCTTCATCATATCAATCCCATCCCATGCATACATACATGCAAGAATCAGAACATTAAACTATCTAAACAGATCACATACGTTCACATACTTCGATACACTTAGAGAAGTTTCTATGATTGCGTACCTGGCATCCCTTGCCTACCCTTTTTGGGTATTTTGACTGTTCATACAACCTCTTTATCCGGCTTTTAGCCCATAACATACATATAATACAGATTAACTAGGGTGATAGAGATTCACACACCTGATTACCAACAGGATAGTACTTTCTATATCGACACTATCAGTAGCCGCTACAACTGCTAACAGTATAAGATTTTGTTCTGAAGTCGGTCCACAGCCCGATGGCCAATCCTGAACTGCTGACATCGCTCGCTTCTTAAATCTAGGGGTTGGATTTACGGATCCAATTCCATCTTTTGTTTGACTAGCGTTTGTATCCATGGAACAGATCTTAGTCAACAAATCGGATTAAAACATTGTATCGAATACTAACACGAATGTATATTCATAGAGTAGAGATCCCTTGCATAAAAATCCTGAAAGAAGAGGTATGGTTCGAAGTTAACGGTTCCTGGCTTAAGAACCAAAACAATCAGGTCTCCTACAAATCCTAGAAGGCTGCCTAAAACGCAAAAAGATAGGGAATATTATCCCTATTAACAGCTTTAACAAACCAAGTGGCCATTCAGACTTGGCCCCTAAAAACCGAAAGAGATCTTAAGCAATAACAAGAGTTGGCACTTACATCAATATGGGAGATTCAGCTTTTAGTGAAGAAATTGGCAGGAAGGTTTCGGCTTTTAATGAAGAAATCGACAGGAAGGTTTCGACTTTTAATGAAGAAATCGGTAGGAAGGTTTCGACTTTTAATGAAGAAATCAGCAAGAAGGTTTCGGCTTTTAATGAAGAAATCGACAGGAAGGAAAAGAATGAATGGATAGTAGGGCATTCGGCCATAGCAGAAGAGAGTAAAGAGAAGGAATACATAGGGTTTCGACTTATGGAAGAAATCGAGAAAAAGTGTAGAGAAAGGCTATGAGGTTTCAGCTTTAGTAGAAGAGAAGAAGAAGATGAAACTTTTAGGAGTTTTCGGCTTTTTGAGAAAAGAAACAACTAAGAGAAGAGAATGAGAATAAATGCTGAAATTAAGAAGTGCCCTATTTTCTAATCCAATTTTTAGCACACACACTAATCAAAAGCCGAAATTGTCGTCTATTGAAAACTAAAACTAATTAATAAACAAGGGAAATTTCGGCACCCCTTTAGCCTCATCAAAACCGATTTCCTCCTTCCCCTAGAGTTTGAAATTCGGCCACTACTGTGATCAGCAGATTAGATCCTAAATTTCATCCCTTTATCTGCCCTATTATCTGTATTATCCACTTGGATAAATTCTCCTATTTTTAAGCCTTGTCGCCGTCCAACTCTACCTAATTAATTGCTAAAATTTAGCTAACTTTAATTAAAAGAATTGGGCTTCATGCAACTTGAATTTGGCCTACTTAGTTGACGCCACCTCCTTGCTCTCTAAGTGGCGCCATTTTGCTACTGGGCCACAAGCCCATTTGTGTTTTTAAACACAAATAAAATCTTTTAAGCCCTATCCTAACTAGTTTCCCTCTAGAGTGTCTAAAAAGAAATTTAATTAAGGCCTCGGCCCAATTCCTGAGCCCCATCTGGACCCCTAACACTCACATTAAGCATAACCATACATTATACTCATTGGCCCATTAATTCAGGATGTTACACTTTCAAAAACACTTTGTCACCAAGTTCAAATTCAATATCTTTTCGTTTCAAGTCTGCATAAGACTTTTGACGATCTAAGGTCGCTTTCAAATTGTCATGAATCACTTTCACTTTCTACTCAATCTCTTTGATCAAATCAACTCCGTGAATCTTATTCTCACACAGCTTAGTCCAATATAATGGAGTTCGGCATTTTCGACCATAAAGAGCCTCATATGGTGCCATTTGAATGCTAGATTGAGAACTATTATTGTACGCAAACTCAATCAATGGTAAATGTTTTTCCCAAGTACTTCCAAACTCAAGAACACAACACCTCAACATATCTTCGAGAACTTGAATGATCCGCTCGGATTGTCCATCAGTTTGAAGATGAAATGCGCTGCTGAAATGCAATTTTGTGCCTAAAGCCTCTTGTAATTTCCTCCAAAACTGTGAGGTAAATATCGGATCTCTGTCAGATACAATAGATAGTGGAACCCCGTGCAATCTTACAATCTCAGCAATATACAATTTAGCCAATTTATCAAGTGAATAATATGTTCTCACTGGAACGAAATGAGCTAATTTCATAAATCTATCAACTATCACCTAGATTGCATATTTCTTTCCTGGAGATAAAGGCAATCCCGACACAAAGACCATCATGATTCTCTACCATTTCCACTCAGGAATCATAATCATTTGTAACAAACCAGATGGAACCTGATGTTCAGCTTTAACTTGCTGACAATCCAAACACTTCGACACAAAGTCAGATATGTCTCTTTTCATACCATGCCACCAATAAAATTGTTTTAAATCGTTGTACATTTTCGTACTCCCTGGGTGAAATGTCAAACGGCTATTGTGAGCTTCATTCAAAATCAACTGAATCAACTCTGAATTCTTCAGAACACAAATTCAATCTTTGAATCTCAAATAATCATCACTATCAACTCGAAATTCTGAATCAAAATTCAATCCACATAATGCTCATTTTGCCATCATCTCATCATCATTTTTCTGGGCATCACAAATATGATGTACGAACATCGGCCTTACTTTCAACTCAACCAAAACTGAATCATCATCACATAGATCTATCTAAGTACTCATAGCTCGCAAAGTACATAAAAACTTTCTACTCAAGGCATCAGCAACAACATTAGTTTTGCCTGGATGATAATCAATTAGAAGTTAATAATCTTTCAAAAATTCTAACCAACTTCTCTGTCATAAATTCAATTCTTTCTAAGACATTAAGTACTTCAGGCTCTTGTGATCAGTATAAATATGACATTTCTCTCTAAATAGATAGTGACGCCAAATTTTCAATGCAAACACAATCGCGGCTAATTCAAGATCATGCATCGGATAGTTCTTTTCATGCAGCTTTAACTGCCTTGAAGCATAAGCAATGACCTTGCCTTCTTGCATCAGCACATAGGCCAAACCATTCAATGATGCATCACTGTAAACTGTGAATTCTTTTCCCGATTTAGGTTGAACTAACACTAGTGCTTTCGTCAAAAATGCTTTCAACTGTTCAAAACTCTGATGGTACTTTTCTAACCACTCGAATTTAACATCTTTCTATAGGAACTTCGTCAACGGAGTAGCAATCATTGAGAAGCCTTTCACAAATCATTTATAATATCCCGCTAGTCTTAGAATACTACGGACTTCAGACACATTTCTCGGAGGCTTCCATTCTAAAATGGTTGAGATCTTAATCGGATCAACTCGTATTCCCGCAGCTGATACAATATGCCCCAGAAAACCAACCTCACGCCACCAAAATTCACATTTGCTAAACTTTGCATACATTTGCTTCTCACGCAGAGTCTATATCACTATTCTCAAATGCTCGGCAAGTTGCATCTCATCACAGGAATAAATTAAAATATCATCAATGAACACCACAACAAAACGATCCAAATACATTCTGAATATCTGATTCATCAAATCTATAAACACTGCAGGAGCATTCGTTAGTCTGAAAGGCATAACTAAGAATTCATAATGTCCGTACCTTGTTCTGAAAGTAGTCTTTGGTACATCTGATTCTTTGACTCATAACTAATAGTAGCCCGATCTAAAATCTATCTTAGAAAACAATGTATCTCTTTTCGGCTGATCAAATAAACCATCAATACGTGGCAGGGGATACTTATTCTTTATCGTCGCTTTGTTCAATTGTCGGTAATCAATACACATCCTCATAGTACCATTTTCTTTTTCACGAACAATACAGGAGCACCCCAAGGCAAAAAACTTGGTTGTGCAAATCCTCTATCAGTCAACTCTTGTAACTGAGACTTTAACTCTTTCAATTCCGTTGGTGCCATTCTATACGGAGCTATTGAGATAAGAGTAGTCCCTGGCACTAATTCAATACCGAATTCAACTTCTCTGATTAGAGGTAAACCCGGTAATTCTTCAGGAAACACGTCTAGAAACTCACAAACCATCGGCATAGATTCAACTCTCTTTTCTGACAGTTTTGTATCTATCACAGATGCCAGATAAGCTTTGCAACCCTTTCTTACATATTTCAAAGATTTCATCGCAGATACAACAGCTGGTAACCCTTTTAAATCACTGGATTCAATTCGAACTATCTCACTATTTTGACTTCTTAATTCAATACTCTTTCATTTACAATTCACAATGGCATTATGCAAAGTGAGCCAATCCATACCCAGAATTATATCGAACTCATTGAATGATAGCAACATCAAATTTTCTGGAAAACAAACATCCTAAAATATTAACGAGCAATTTTTACACACTATATCCACCAAGACACACTTGCCTAAGGGATTTGATACTTTAATTATGAATTCAATAGACTCAACAGGTAGAGTCTTACTTGATAATAAATTCACATACACATAGGAATGAGTAGATCCTGGATCTATTAATGCAATCACATCAGTATCAAATAGAGTAAATGTCCAGTGGTGACGTCTGGAGATGACGCCTCCTCTTGCGCGCGTATAGTATAAGCTGGGGAAAGTGCTCTCGCCTTCGATCTCATAGTTGTATCATTAGTCCCTTTCTAGTTTTCATTCACATTTTTAGTGTTTCTGGGTGGTCTACCCCTAGCTGTCGTGTTACTCAGTCTCACACTCTGAACATTTTCTTCTTCAGCTAACTTTGGACAATCTCTAATAAAGTGATCGCATGACCCACACTTATAACAAGTTCGATTATTATACTTGCCCCAACATTCTCCCACATGTCATTGTCCACACTGTCTACACTCAGGTTTGTTGCTTTTGGCACTTTCAACACTTGATTCAATTGGATCTTGAGTTCGTGGACCAACATTTTGTCTTACACGATCTATACTCGAATGTCCAAATGAAGCATTTAAACAATTTCTTGCATCTCTAAATCTCTTCGTCGAAGGTTGAGACGACTTACTCATTGATCTTTTTCTTTCATCTCGAGCTTCAGAATCAACTTTCTTCTTTTCTTTACTAAGCTCCTCGGCTTTGCAAGCTCTTTCAACTAACACAACAAATTCTTTTATGTCAAGTATCCCAACCAAAAATTTAATGTCTTCATTCAGCCCTTCAATAAAGCGTTTACATATAGTATCTTCGGTCGAAACACATTCTCGTGCATACAGGCCCAATCTCACAAATTCTCGCTCATACGCAGTAACAGACATGAGACCTTATTTTAGCTCAAGGAATTCTTTACGTTTCTGATCAATGAATCATTAACTAATATACTTTTTTCTAAATTCAGCTTGAAATAAATCCCAGGTGATTCTCTCTCTCGGAACCACAGATGTCAATGTCTTTCACCAGTTATACGCGGTATCCCTCAACAACAAAACAACACATTTAATACATTCATCAGGTGTCAACGACATCTCATCGAACACTCGAATTGTATTATCGAGCCAAAACTCAACTCGTTCAGCATCATCATCAGCTGCGGCCCTAAACTCTTTGGCCCGTACTTACGGATCTTATCCACAGAAGGCTTATTCAGTCAAATTGGATCTATCACTTGTGGCACAATAAGTACTTATGGTGGTGGAGGTTGTAGAGTAGCTAGATTCATTCGAACGAACTCCTAAAACTACTGACTCATCATTTGGAAGAAGGCTAGCTTAGCCTCTCTCCCCTCACTACTATCATTCAGACTAGATGTGGTCGGCGTTGTCCCTTGAGCGGGAGCAGGCGTATTACTCCCTACATCATTAGCAACTGCTCGATCGGGATTCATCACTATATGAAAACACATTTTCAATTGTCAGGATTCATTACACTATCGCAATTTTATATATATGGCATGTATAGCTAGACTCTCATGCGCTACGTTAGTTCGAGAATCGACTAAATCGTAGCTATGATACTAATAAAATGTAACACCCCTAACCCGAAACCATCACCGGAATAGGATTAAGATGCATTACTAAACCATCGAAACATTTCACATCCATTTCACAACACAAAATCAATCATCAATTAGACATATTCAAATATAAAATTTTAGCCCCTTAATGAGGTCTATGAGACATTAAACACGTGATAGAAAGGGGTTGGTACTAAACCGAACACATATGAAAATTCTTAAAAATTTAATCATTTTTCAAAACTGCAGAGGTCACATGCCCGTGTGGGTAGGTCATGTGCATCACACGGCCTCGGACATGTCCGTGCGTCCAAGCAATGTCAAAACAAGGCATACATACTGACTTGTCCACACGGCTTGAGACACGCCCGTGTGCCTCACCGTGGTGGACACTGACTTATTTCACTTAGCAAACTTAAACAGCATGGTCGAGCCACACGCCCTTGTGCTCAACCATGTGGGCAATTATAGGCCATATTCAAGGCCAAATTTACCATCCACACTTTGGTACACCAACAAGCTTCAAGCAATACCAAAATTCATGCTTCAAAATGAATCCAAACATACCATTTCATGCACCAATTAATCACCAACTATTCCATCTATAATAATACTCAATTTCATCACACATTAGTTCAACTAAAGTACCAAAATTCACATCTCAAACATATAGACCAAACATCTTATAAACCTTATCACCAAATCACATTTAGACTATAATTATCATCAACCATTTAAGCATAAAACATACTATATTGATCATTTACAAAGTTCACACTTAAAACCTACATCATTCCACTTCCAAGCCAAAACACATGGCAAGGATTAAACATTTCAAAACATGCCATATCAACTAGCCTATACATGCCATATTCAAGTATACACATCCTCAAAAGTACCAAAATAGATTACCGATAGTGTGATAGAGATGCTAACGATCTCTAGATCCAAGCTAGCTTTACTGACACTGTAAAACAGACACAGTAAGCTTTTAAAGCTTAGTAAGTTCGTAATACAATACATGTAACTCAACAATTCATGTTAATATACAAAATAAACCATCACTTAGATTAATTGTTAAAATATGCACACAATCAATCTCAACCATATGCTCAAGTATCTATTCATTCAAATTTTAAAACTATCATCAACCACATAGGTTCAAACGTACCTTGATCAACTCATAGTTACTCACCATTCATGCTACTCAATTGCTCGATATTACACCTCGTTCAACTTTTACTATTCTTTTGAGTATTTCGCACACTTAATGCTAGTTTCATAATCGAAACATAATCGTCATCACACACTTAGTGCCAATATGTTAAACTGAACTATATTGGATGTACACGCAGTGCCAATTCAATAAGCCAAAGCTTTTATCTTTTCAAACACACAATGCTAATCATCTCAGTCTCATTTCTAATTTCGCACACTTAGTGCTATCTATTCAAATTCCGCACATAGCATTTCTAATCTCTTGATTCTATATATTTTCATTTAATTCACATCACATAGATATAATTTAACAACTAGTATTATATCCGAACTTACCTCAGACGTCGAAATACTGAAATGGTCGATTAATTGAGCACTTTATCTTTGCCTCAATATCGATCCGAACCTCTCCTTTCTTGCTCTATACACTTTTAAATTTAGCTCATTTAATCACCAATTCCTTCAATTTAGTCCAAACACACATAATTAGGGCATTTTACAAAATAGCCCTTACAATTTCACATTTCGACACTTTAGTCTGTATTTCATAAAATCATCAAATACATACAATTTCAAATCAAATATGCTTCGGCGAATTCTTCCCATGCTAATACAAATTGACAAATTTCATTTATTTCACATTTTAGTCCCCCAATTTCTCAGTTTCACAATTAAGCCCAGATTACTCAATTTCACAAAAAATTCAAAGACAAAATATGTTAATCTTTCACATATCTTTCATATTTCATAACCAACAATCACAAAGCTCAATAATTCATCAATGGTATAGCTCAAAATCACCATCACATATGGGCTAGCTAGAGCACAAAGCAACAATCTAAAAAAACTTAGAAATTATAAAAAATCGATCAAAAATCATACCTTAATTGAGCTAAGTAGTAGCCAAATGCTTCAAACTCCTAAACCCTTATTTCTTTTCTCAATTTTGACAATAGATGGATAAAAGATGAACAAATTTGGTTTTGTTGTATTTAATGTTAACATAATTGACATTTTACCATTTTACCATTATTGAATCTTAATAATAACACCTTATGCCCTACTATCATCTTCCACTAACTATTTAATGGTATAATATCAATATAAGGACCTCTCCTTTAATAAGCCATGTCAAATTAGAACTTTAACAATCAGCACACAGCTTTTACAATTTACGCGATTAAGTCCTTTTCGCAAATTAAACACACAATCGATAAAATCTTCATACGAAACTTTCACACAAGTTAAATCACATATAATAAACACAGAAAATAATATTAAAGTATTTTTTGACCTCTAATTTGTGGTCTCAAAACCACTGTTCTGATTAGTGTCTAAACCGGGCTGTTACAGGCACATAACCATCAATAATTGTAATAAGATCGGCACATAACCATCAACTACGGTAATATGATTAGCACAAAGCCATGGGTCAGTATGATCGACACAAAGCCATAATTAGGTTGGCACAGAACCATAATCAGATTAACTGGCTTAAAGCCTTCGGTAGGTCCACAGTCGTCTCGTGCAACCCGTACGACTCGTGTGACCTTAACTGATCATTACTGGGTCTACAGTCATCTCGTGTGAGTATGACCCTATCAAAACAGCACTTCCTCCATAACCAATATCCCAACCCCATGCAGTATGTCGTGAATGCAAAATGCCATGCTCAGAATCAATCATACATTCACAGACAAATTAGTCATTTGCATCACAGACAAATCAATCATTTACCCTCAAGGGGAAAAATAGTCATTTTACCCTTTAGAGGTATTATGGTCATTTTACCATATAAGGGTATTACGATCATTTTACCCTACGGGGGCATTACAGTGATTTTAACCTACGTGGACATTACGATCATTTTACCCTACGGGGGCATTACAGTCATTTTACCCTACGAAGGCATTATGATCATTTTACCCTATGGGTGTATTTCGATCATTTTACCCGACAGGGGTATTATGGTCATATTACCCTATAGGGTCATTACAGTTATTTTACCTTACAGGGGTATTACGGTCAATTTACCCTATAGGGGCATTACATCATTTTACCTTACAGGGGTATTACGGTCATTTTAAAACCTTCCTAAAGGTCTACAGTCACCTCGAGCGATATAGATAACATATATGGTCAAAATAGTATAAATGGGCCCATAGGCCAATGTTCGGCCCAAGAAGGACCACACGCTCGTATGGCCCATTTAGCCCAAATTCAGTCATAGCCATGTGAATGATATTGCCCAGTTCAGTATCTGCCACTTTCGTGAATTTTATCCGTTTGGGGCCCACTAGCTCATTGGGCCCACACGGCCTATTTCAGCCAAACGAGGCCCATAATGGCCCAAGAGCACGAGAATGCTAGTAGTGGCCTCTACAGTTTATTGCCCATGATTATGGGCTCAATTTACCACACGAGTGATCGCACGCTCGTGAGGCCTCAAATGCCAAAGTTTTAACTTTCGGCTTTTGCTGACTCATAGAAATGATATTGTGATTACACACCTGATTACGATATTGCTCTACGCTCCACGAGCACCCAACCTAGATTCAAACAAGATCCAAAGTTAGTCTTTTAATCGATAGGGTAAAGCACCCTCTTATTGACGCTTAATTCGAAACACCCTTCTTACCTTGTTTGAATAAGGGTGACCTTAGTCCCTCTATGATCGCTATTCAGAAACGATCACACACCCTTTTTGATTTCCTAAAGTACAATCAAAATTTGATTAGTAAGTGGTAGGGCACATTTGGCCAACCCCAAAGAACATAAGGTAACAATTTTACCTTACCTGAACGTAGAGAACGAAAGTGTGACTCCTCCAAACCATTCAGACTTCACCACTCCTTGAGGAAGATCCTAGAATCAAAATGAGTACAGTACATGAAAGAGGAAATGATAATTAGTTAGCAAAAGGGAGTATTCGATTTTGGAAAAGAAGAAGAAGAGCATGGGGTGTTTGGTTTTAATAAGAAAAGTATAGAATAAATTTTGAACACTTACCGATAGTCAGAACCTTTTTAGTAGATCAACGTAGAGAAGGATTACTAACAGTGATATTCGACCAGCCTAGAATAGAAGATGAATAGAAGTTAAAAGAAGAGAAATGGAAGGTTCGGTTAGACTAAGAAAGAATCTGATTGTAGAAGAAAAGGGGTAAGGAACAATAGATGTTAGGTTCGACCAAGAAGGGAGCAAGAGATTAGCAAAGATGCAGAGACTGAATGACATGAATGGTCAAGTTCGTAGCACAAAGAGAACTAGAGGGAACCTGAAATGCAAAAGTGCAAAAAACCCAAACTGCTAGCATGTAATATCCCGGACTATGGCTTATGCATTATTACTAAATTGTATGAAATAACATGCCTTTGTGTGTTAAGAATATGTTGTATGAATTTTGTGAACTTTAGAAAATAAGAGAGTGCCTTAGGAAATATTAGATTTTTAAATCTAAAAAGGGGAAGCTAGGCCGAGGAGGCCTTCAGGAAAATTGTAGAAGTTTTTGGACATGAAATTAGGCTTGGTAGAGTGGCTTGGAGGCGCCACTTAGGGCCTTGGTATGTGACGCCTCAGGCAAGGGAGAAGGGAAGAGGTTCGAATCATGTTGGCAGCATAAAGTGTGGTTTTATTTTTGCATGTTGGCGTCAAGGGAGAGGGGGAGTGTTGGACAGCAATTGGACTTTTAAATGGATGAGGATTAAGCTTGTTTTTCTTTTTTAATTTTGGCTAGGATGAGGGGATAAATTGTTGTTTTATTTTATTTATTTTGAATAAGTGTGGATTAATTCAATTTATTTTGAATGAGCTGATAAGAGATAAATTAGGAGAAGAGAGTGGGATATGATAAGGGACATGGTGGTGGCGAATGAGGGCTCCTTGGGTTGATGTATTTGGTCATGTATTGGGGGTTAAGTCAATTTCACTTAGTGTAAGCATTTATCTCTTTCGAAATTCCTCTAATCTTCTCCTCTTCTTCTTTATTTTCTTTCAACCTCAAATCCTTTGTATTTCTTTGGAAGCGAATGCCCTTGTCATTAAGAGTGATGGTCGAAACTTTGCTACCATTGTTTACCTTGCCAAAATCAACTAGGCCCCAAACTCCCTCCATCTTTTTTATAAAGGCCGAACCTCAAGGCTAGTCTTTCTTCTTTTCCTTTGAAGCCGAATCTCTAAGGAGGGGTTGTCGACTACTCTTTCCTGATCTTTTCAACATGTGTGGTGGTAAGTAATCTCCACTTTAAGTAATCGACTTTGGGATCTCTTTTTATTGGTGTGCCGAAACCAAGTGTTTGGTCTTGGTTTTTATAGCATGGCCGAATGTTCATAAGTGCTATTAAGTGTGTTCTTTGTATATAGCCAGCTAAAGGAGTCTTACAGAATTTGATTACCCAAAGTAGGTGATAGGTACTATTTGGCCAAGGGCTATTCTTATGGATTATTGCTTAAAGCCGATTCTAACATGTGGGATTTTGATAGCTTCTAAGGCAGGTGGTGGTTTTAGGGATTAGATCCGTAAGGTAAGGTAGTAGTGGTATTCGGCCATAGGCCATTTTGGTATACAATGTTAGCCGAATCTAACTATGGATATTTAGGGGCAGTCAACAGTGGTATACAAGGATTCCGGGATTTAAATCTACAAGGTAAGTGGACATAATAATCGGCCAAGGTAATAGTTAATGTTTTATATCTATTTCATGTTTATTCAAAAAGCTAAAACTAACCAAATCAAGTGACTTAGTGTTAGCCGATTGCAAGGAAGGAAAGACTACAAGTTTCCGGGATTTGTTAGTAGTGAAATCGGAAATAAGGTAAGATTTCGGTTTCGGTAGTCCTTCGGGATTTAATTAATTAGTCGAATGGCTTTATGCTAAAGTGTTTAAGGTTGGCTGAATATAGGGATTAAGGGTCTAAAAGTATTAGATTGGTTTTTCGGGATTTCAATAAAGTGCTAAGTAAATCAGGTGTGTACCCTACACTAAGCTTCAATTAATTTATGGTTATGTGTTAATATATGTGTTAATAAAAAAATGTGTGAAGTGGCTAAAAGTACCATGCAATGGTACAAACAAAATACTCAGGTATGTTTACCCACTCCTACTATGAGTAGGTTATGATCTATTATGGCACATATGTTAATAGTGATAAGAATGTGAAATAAAGCATGTTATTGCATGATATGTTTGACATGGGGCATACGGGTTGTAACATCCTGATATTTAGGGGCTATGCATTTTACATAATTGAATGATGTTGCATGTTTAATCATTATTAAGTGCAATTTTGGAAGTTATTTGAGCTTCATTTATTAAGTGAAGGTTTTGCTAAACTTTTAATTTCTATTAATTAGAGAGAACTAAGCTAATAAGGCCTTAAGAATTGATGATGAGAAGTTCTAGTATAAGTTGAGTAATTGGCAAAGTGGTTAGGATGCATGGATGTGTGCTTAAGGTGCAAGGTTCGAATCTCTAGCTAACATTAGGGAGATTTTTAATTTTTTGTTTTTTTTCCTTGTAAGTGTCGGCCAAGAATATTCTAGAGTGGATGAGCTTTCATCCATTTTTGGCTTGTTGACCATGAGAAAAGGAAGTTAAAGAACATAAGGCATGGAATCACAAATTCATGATAAGATGAGGGGGACAAAGGCATGAAATAGGGCTATGTTTTGGGGATGTGTTCATGGTCATTTGACCATGAACCTAGACGCATGAAGGCTAAAGGAGAGGCCTAGTTGTGTAGTAAATTCTTTGGATATGATGGGAAGAAACAAGGAGGAAAAGGGGATATGTTGGCATTGATGTGGCCGAATTTATGCTTTGCCATTAGGGGGGAAAAGTTAGCCAAAAGCCTAGGATGTCCATCTTTTCTCATTTTCTCCAAAAATTCTCTCCTAGCCGAATGTGCCATAGAGTTTAGGTAAAAACTCTCTTTTGTTTTAGCTTTCATCCTTTTGACCAAATTTTCTTCTTTTGGCCGAATGTACCATAGTCATTTTGGTACATTTTCACTTTTGATTTAGCCTCAATTGCTTGAACCAAATACAACCTTCTTTCTCTCATTTAGTTTTCATTTTGAAACCAAAAACCACAAAGATTAAGCACCATTATTCTTCTTCATTTTCTCTCCTCTTGCCGAATGCATCTAAGCTCCATAGTCAATCTCTCTTCTCTTTGATCCTATTCTTTTCTTTTCTTTTCACCTTATTTCTCTTAACTTTCTCTTATTGCGAAATCACCATTATCATTTTCTTCTTATCTTTCTCTTTACTTCCTTCTATTTTCATTCTCTTTCTTCCTTTCCTTCAAACCGAAACCATCATATTGAAACCACCATTTTATTCTTTTATTTTGTGAAGGCCGAATCATCATTCTCTTTTCTTCTTTTTCAAAGTCGAACCTCCAAGTGATCAAAGTAAGACTTTATCAATTATTTTCATCACTTCCTTTCACTTGAATAAGATTGGAAATCATAATCTTTATTTCTCTCTTAGGTCAATCTCTTGAAAAGATTTTGAAAGGAACTTTGTTGAAGACAACCTTAAGTGACCATTCAATCATCAAGGTAAGACTACTATTTTGGATAATATCAATTTCTTTAGATAGATTACTAATCTAAGTTATTTTTTAGGAGCGATTTAAGATCATCAAGATAGGTAAGAAAAGAGCCGTTCGAAGTGTTTGGAAGAGAGGAGGTATTCCTTTACCATCGAACTACAAACGAAGAGCGAGATCGGGGTTAGAGACTTTCCACCGGTTGTGGACCCTCGCAAACGAGGATCGATTATTCAAGTAGTGCGATACAACCGAACCACTTTACGTTGGTGGAATATCGTGGGTTTTGATCCATCTAGTGGAGAAAAATCGCAAATAAGCGTCATTCGTGAATCCGAGGGTAAGGATTTAGATCTATCGTTTATAAGTAGAGTTTTGCTAACAATAGTATATACTAACCGAGTGTGTTAATCATCTAGGTGTGGACGAGCTAGAGAGTATTGTGCTCTTTGTTACTAGGTGTGTAACCATGCATTAAAATTTCCATAGATTTATATTATTAAAAGTGATTATATGATAATATGATTGTTTTTCGATACCAATCATTGGTATACAAAATTCGGTATGTTACCCAATATTCCGTTTATTTTGATATATGCATCAATATGAAATAAGCATGATTATATTATGAATCGTGGGTACATAGCATAAAAATATGATTTGATATGTATGTGCATGGGCATATGGGTATGTTTAATAAAGGAGGAGTATTCGGTGGTTTTACCACAATTCGTGACTTCGGTCACATATGTGAAATTGGTGACTTGGTCCCATATTTGACTCTGGTGGCCGGTCACATATTTGACTCGGTGGCCGGTCACATATTTGACTCTGGTGGCCGGTCACATATTTGGCTCTGGTGACTTGATCACGTATTTGAAATTGGACTTGATCGGTGACTTGGTCACATCTGCTTTGGTGGCTTTACCACAATAAGGCGATGTGCATGTTGATCAAAGAATCGCCTTCGATGGTGTGTAGCGGATGGAGGGTCGATTTAGTAATCCCACGGTGTCTTTGGTTGATGCGGGTGTGTAGCGGATGGATATTTAGGTTGGGCCGGGCTTGCATTTCATTTCATATACATATCCATGTAACATTGTATGATTATTATTTGATCTGCTATAAAATGGGCCTTTGGGCTAAATTTGAGTAAAATGGGCCTTTGGGCTAAATTTGAGTAAAATGGGCCTTTGGGCAAAATTTGAGCTAAAATGGGCCTTTGGGCAAAATTTGAGTTAAATGGGCCTTTGGGCCAAATATTTGATTAAATGGGCCTATGGTCATATGTGAAATTTTTTTTTTGGGTTTAAAAGCTTTTGATAAATGGGCTTTTTAGTGTATGTGTTATACATTGAGTTTATGACTCACCCATTTTATGGGATTACTTTTCAGATAACTCATAGTGCGATGGATCGGACAATGAAGGATTTCGAGGTGGCGGTGCTCATATTAAGTATTGTGGAGATTTTCCAACTTAAACTCTTTAAGTTAAATTTTATTACTTAGACTTTAATTTGGGTTGCCACTATTATGTAATAAGGCCATTATAAATTATCTTTAATTTTGTGTTTGGATTTATTTTAAATTACGCCATGAATAATTATCAAATATCTAAATGGTTTTCGATAAATTATTTAAAATGTGTTTGTTACTATTATATAAATGTTTTCAAAGAAATGTTCTTGAGTTTGGTTTCCTTTTTATTTTATTAATTCCTCCTAAAAAAATGAAGTTTTAAAAGACAAAATTTCTTTAAAATGAAATTCCGCTAAAGTTTTACTCGAGTAACATACCAAATCCGGTTAGGCTTTTTGGGCCGGGTTTGGGGTGTTTCAGCTTGGTATCAGAGCCCAGTTTTAAACTCTCGGCCTTGGGTTTTGAAGCCCACAACGTTTTCAAAAAATTTGGCCCAAAAGATTTTTGAAAGTTTTTCTTAAGTTAAATGGTTTTATAAGAGCATGGCACTCGGAATTCTCGGCCCAGATCCATCAGGTATGTACCTTCATTTGATAAATGATATGAATGTCTGATAAGCCTAAGGAAACTTTAGAGACATGGACTCTAGGTGTTTGTGTACTACTACGAAAACCACTGAATATCTGTTTCATAAGACTTTCTTTTAATAAGAAGTGAAAAGATTCTAATACATAAGACTTTTCGTAAAAATAGATAAGATACGTAGTAGACATGAGCTCTAGGGGACGAGGTCGTCGTGGACATGGAAGAGGAAGGATGACTATTTCGGAACCAGTTCGGTCTGGTCAAGGTTCCGAGAATGAAGCTCCACCACCTATTTGTTGAGGCGCACTTCCAAGAACAAAATGAAGGAGGTGACGCAGATCACAAGTCGTGTCTTGCGAGTTTTGGAACGAGTAGCAGAAGCTAGTTCTGGAAATGGATCTCGGAAGTCTGTAGCTGAGAGACTTAGATCGAATGGAGCTGAGGTTTTCAGAGGAGTATCTGGAGTAGCTCCAAACGTAGCTGAATATTGGTTGGAAGCAGTCGAGAGGATCATGGACGATATAGACTGCACTGACGAAGAGAAATTAAAAGGAGCTATTTCACTTCTTCGTGATGAAGCCTACCAGTGGTGGCTTACTATCAAGGAAAGTACCCGTGGATCGTCTGGATTGGGGTATTTTAAAGTGAAATTTGAGGAAAATATGTTGGAGCTAGCTACATCAACTCTCGAGGAAGTCATTTCGAATCTAGTACAAGGAAACAAGTCGATAGTGAATATGAAGCGAAATTTTTGCGACTTAGCCGTTATGCCAGAGGGATAGTGGCTACGGAATATGAACGTTGCGTCAGATTTGAAGATGGACTTAGAGATGAGCTAAGAGTGATGATTGCCCCACATCGTGAAAGAGATTTTGCAATCTTAGTGGAAAGGGCAAGAATTGCTGAAGAGGCTAAACGGACTGAGAGACAGAACCGGGACAGAGGTCAGAGCAAGAATAAGAGAAGCTTTGGGTCTTCGGGGTCGTCCGAAAATTTTCAGAAAAAGTCAAGAAATGATGGACCGCGAGGTCAACAGACTACTACGGGAGTGCAAAGTCATACTTGTTCTCAGTGTGGGAAAATGCACTCGGGAGAATGCTGGAAGAAAATCGGCAGATGTTTCAAGTGCGGTTCGAAGGATCACATGATCAAAGATTGTCCGATGAACTCGGAGAAGAACCGTCCAGCAAATCAGGGTGCTAATCAAGCTGATAGAAGTGGACAACAGCCGATAAGAGGCCGTGGTCCCAATGGAAGGGGAAATGGTTCGGTAGAGGTCGAAACTTACGGCGAGGCGGTGGAAACTCGAGGCGAGACAACCAGGTTTGGTGTATGCGATTCGCGCAGAGAAGAAAACGACGCTTTTGATGTTATCACAGCACGTTTTTGATTTGGGTTTCCTTTATTGCTTTGATAGATATAGGGTCAACTCATTCCTATATCGCTAGTGAAGTATCCGGGACTTTGCATGTGACTTCAAATCGTACCTAGGAAGATGATCGTACTTAGTCCTCTAGATGAGCAAAGAGAAATAAACAAACTCTTTAAGGAAGTGCCTCTAGAAGTTCAAGGAATACGGTTCTCGGTGATTTAATGGAGTTGCCATTCGAGAATTCGACCTAATTTTAGGCATGGGTGGCTTGTGAAGTACGTGCAAATGTGGATTGTCGCTAAGAGAATGTCTCTAATAACTTTTGATGGCAAGGAAGTTGTAGTGATGGGCGAAAGACGGAACTACTTATCTAATGTAGTATCCGCCTTAAGGCGGAAAGGATGGTTAAGAAAGGATGCAAGCTTTTCCGATGTTGGTGAATGCTTTGGAGGCTAAGGAAGCAAGCGTTAATGAAGTCGGACGGTGAATGAATTTGTAGATGTTTTTAGGAAGAACTTCGTGGTTGCCTCCGGATCGTGAGGTAGAATTCGGGATAGACTTATTGCACAGAACGGCGCCGGTTTCTATTGCTCCATATAGAATGGCACCGAAGGAATTGGTTGAGCTTAAGGCTCGATTCGTGGAGTTGCTTGATCGTGGATTCATCCGACCTAGTGTGTCTCCATGGGGAGCACCGGTTCTATTCGTGAAGAAGAAGGACGGATCGATGAGGATGTATAGACTACCGGCGGTTGAATAAGTTGACTATTAAGAACAAGTATCCTTTGCCCAGATCGACGACTTGTTCGATCGACTTAAAGGAGTCGCGGTATTCTCTAAAATTGATCTAAGGTCGGGTATCATCACTTAAAGTGAAAAAACGGATATCCATAAGACGGCTTCCAGAACGAGATATGGCCATTATGAATTTCCGGTAATGCCATTCGATTGATTGAACGCCCAATTGCGTTTATGGATATGATGAATCGGATTTTCAAATACTACTTGGATCGGTTAATCGTGGTATTCATAGACGACATCCGGTGTATTCTAAGTCCAAGTAGAACATGATGAGCATCTCGGATTGTGTTACGAGTTTTAAGGAGAAGAAGTCATGCACGCCAAATTCGAAGAAGTGTGAATTTTGGTGAAAGAGGTTACATTTTAGGACATGTGGTATCTGCGGAAGGGATTAGGTGGATCCTCGGAAGATCGAGGTCAGATAGATTGGAAACCACCTAAACCGTGAATCGAGGTTCGCAGTTTCTTGGGTTTAGCGGATATTACCGAAGATTCGTCGAAGGATTTTCATTGATAGCTGCACCTTTAACAAAATTGCTGAGGAAGGAGGTATCTTTCGTGTGGACTGATAAGCAACAAGAGAGTTTTGAGAAGCTCAAGAAAGTTTTGACTAAGCTCTGCTTTGATTCAAATTTGAAGCGGGAAAGGATTTTGTCGGTATCGCGATGCTTCTCACACGGGATTAGGATGTGTTTTGATGCAAGGTGGAAAGGTAGTTGCGTATGCGTCTCGGCAGTTGAGACCGCATGAAGTTAATTACCCGACACATGACTTGGAGTTGGCAGCTGTAGTCTTTGCTCTTAAGGTTTGGAGACATTACTTATACGGGAAAAGTCGATGATATACACGGACCACAAAAGTCCGAAATATCCACGACTCGTAAAGAAGCGAATTTGAGGCGAGAAGGTGGATAGAGTTGTTAAAAGACTACGATTGTTCTATCGAGTACCACCGGGTAAGGCGAATGTGGTGGTACGCCTAAGTCGAAAAGTGGTGTCGATTTGAGAGCGATGTTTGCACATCTTAGTCTCTACCATGATGGAAGCTTGTTGGCGTAACTTCAAAGTTGCTTCGACATGGTTAAGTCAAGTGAAAGAGAGGCAATTAATAGATGAAGATCCGAGTGAAAAGCTTGACAGTGCGAGTGGGAAATTGGAAGATTTTGGTATTAACGGTGAAGGGTATTGTGCTTCAAAGGTAAAGTCGTATGCCGAGGGATCAAGAGTTGAGGCAAAAGATACTTGAGAATCGCATGGTAGCCCTATGCTATGCATCCTGGAGGAAGTAAGTTATATCGAGACTTGCGAGATCAGTTTTGGTGGCCTGGTCTTAAGCGGGAAGTTACTGAGTTTGTAGGGAAGTGCTTGACGTGTCAGCAAGTCAAGGCTGAACATCAAGTACCATCGGGGTTGCTTCATAGATAAAGATTCATGATGGAAGTGGGAGAGAATCACCATGGATTTTGTTAGTGGGCTTCCTCTTACGCCTACTAAGAAAGACTCCATTTGGGTGATAGTGGATCGATTGACGAAATCTGCACATTTTATCCCGATTCGGGTTGATTACTCTTGCGTAATTTGGCAAAATTATATGTATTGAAATTGTGAGATTGCATGGAGTGTCGTTGTCGATAATTTTGACGAGATCCGAGATTTACGTCGCGATTTGGAAAGCATTGCATCGTGCTTTGGGCACCAAATTAGACTTCAAGATAAAGATTTCATCCTCAGTCAGACGGTCAGTCCGAAAGAGTAATCCAGATCTTAGAAGATATGTTAAGGGGTTGTGTGATAGATTTCAAAGGAAGTTGGGAGGAGTTCTTACCATTGGCAGAATTTGCGTACAACAACAGTTTCCAATCCAGTATACGGATGGCACCATATGAAGCACTATATGGACGGAAGTGTCGCACTCCTACGTGTTGGACAGAATTAGGGGAACAACAGATTTTGGGCCCAGAGATAGTGTCTGAATCCGAAGAAAAGGTTAAGGTAATCCGGGCTCGGCTAAAGGAAGCGTCTGACAGACAAAAATCTTACGCAGATTTAAAGCGGAAAGAAATAGAGTATGCAGTGGGAGACCAAGTTTTCCTAAAGGTTTCACCTTGGAAAAAGGTGATGAGATTTGGACGTAAAGGGAAACTAAGTCCTGTGTTCATTGGACCTTATCGGATTGTGAAGCGGTCGATCCGTGGCATATCGCTTAGATTTGCCTTGAATTGAAACAAATGCACGATGTGTTTCATGTTTCAATGTTACGCCGCTACCGATCGGATCCATCTCATATAGTACCAGTTGAGGAGGTGGAATTAAGATCGATTTGTCATATGAAGAGGAGCCAATTCAAATTCGAGCGAGATGTAAAGGTTTTACGGAGAAAATCAGTTCCTCTCGTTAAGGTATTATGGCGAAATCATGGATCAGAAGAAGCTTCGTGGGAACCGGAGGAAGCGATGCGACAGCAATACCCTCACTTATTCCAGACAGGTAATTTCGAGGACGAAATTATTTTAAGGGGGTAGAACTGTAACATCCTGATATTTAGGGGCTATGCATTTTACATAATTGAATGATGTTGCATGTTTAATCATTATTAAGTGCAATTTTGGAAGTTATTTGAGCTTCATTTATTAAGTGAAGGTTTTGCTAAACTTTTAATTTCTATTAATTAGAGAGAGAACTAAGCTAATAAGGCCTTAAGAATTGATGATGAGAAGTTCTAGTATAAGTTGAGTAATTGGCAAAGTGGTTAGGATGCATGGATGTGTGCTTAAGGTGCAAGGTTCGAATCTCCTAGCTAACATTAGGGAGATTTTTAATTTTTTTGTTTTTTTTTCCTTGTAAGTGTCGGCCAAGAATATTCTAGAGTGGATGAGCTTTCATCCATTTTTGGCTTGTTGACCATGAGAAAAAGGAAGTTAAAGAACATAAGGCATGGAATCACAAATTCATGATAAGATGAGGGGGGACAAAGGCATGAAATAGGGCTATGTTTTGGGGATGTGTTCATGGTCATTTGACCATGAACCTAGACAACATGAAGGCTAAAGGAGAGGCCTAGTTGTGTAGTAAATTCTTTGGATATGATGGGGAAGAAACAAGGAGGAAAAAGGGGATATGTTGGCATTGATGTGGTAGAATTTATGCTTTGCCATTAGGGGGAAAAGTTAGCCAAAAGCCTAGGATGTCCATCTTTTCTCATTTTCTCCAAAAATTCTCTCCTAGCCGAATGTGCCATAGAGTTTAGGTAAAAACTCTCTTTTGTTTTAGCTTTCATGCTTTTGACCAAATTTTCTTCTTTTGGCCGAATGTACCATAGTCATTTTGGTACATTTTCACTTTTGATTTAGCCTCAATTGCTTGAACCAAATACAACCTTCTTTCTCTCATTTAGTTTTCATTTTGAAACCAAAAACCACAAAGATTAAGCACCATTATTCTTCTTCATTTTCTCTCCTCTTGCCGAATGCATCTAAGCTCCATAGTCAATCTCTCTTCTCTTTGATCCTATTCTTTTTCTTTTCTTTTCACCTTATTTCTCTTAACTTTCTCTCATTGCCGAAATCACCATTATCATTTTCTTCTTATCTTTCTCTTTACTTCCTTCTCTTTTCATTCTCTTTCTTCTTTTCCTTCAAAACCGAAACCATCATATTGAAACCACCATTTTTATTCTTTTATTTTGTGAAGGCCGAATCATCATTCTCTTTTCTTCTTTTTCAAAGCCGAACCTCCAAGTGATCAAAGTAAGACTTTATCAATTATTTTCATCACTTCCTTTCACTTGAATAAGATTGGAAATCATAATCTTTATTTCTCTCTTAGGCGAATCTCTTGAAAAGATTTTGAAAGGAACTTTGTTGAAGACAACCTTAAGTGACCATTCGAATCATCAAGGTAAGACTACTATTTTGGATAATATCAATTTCTTTAGATAGATTACTAATCTAAGTTATTTTTTTAGAAGCGATTTAAGATCATCAAGATAGGTAAGAAAAGAGCCGCTCAAGTGTTTGAAGAGAGAGGTATTCCTTTACCATCGAACTACAAACGAAGAGCGATGTCGGGGTTAGAGACTTTCCACCCGGTTGTGGACCCTCTGCAAACGAGGATCGATTATTCGAAGTAGTGCGTACAACCGAACCACTTTACGTTGGTGGAATATCGGCGGGTTTTGATCCATCTAGTGGAGAAAAACCGCAAATAACTGTCATTCGTGAATCCGAGGGTAAGGATTTAGATCTATCGTTTATAAGTAGAGTTTTTGCTAACAATAGTATATACTAACCGAGTGTGTTAATCATCTAGGTGTGGACGAGCTAGAGAGTATTGTGCTCACTGTTACTAGGTGTGTAACCATGCATTAAAATTTCCATAGATTTATATTATTAAAAAGTGATTATATGATAATATGATTGTTTGCTGATACCAATCATTGGTATACAAAATTCAGGTATGTTACCCAATATTCCGTTTATTTTGATATATGCATCAATATGAAATAAGCATGATTATATTATGAATCGTGGGTACATAGCATAAAAATATGATTTGATATGTATGTGCATGGGCATATGGGTATGTTTAATAAAGGAGGAGTATTCGGTGGTTTTACCACAATTCAGTGACTTCGGTCACATATGTGAAATTGGTGACTTCGGTCCCATATTTGACTGGTGGCTTCGGTCACATATTTGACTCGTGGCTTCGGTCACATATTTGACTCTGGTGGCTTCGGTCACATATTTGGCTCGTGACTTTGGTCACGATTTGAAATTTGGACTTTATGGGTGATATGTAAAGGGAAGTGAATTGGTGGTTTAATACCCCAATATATGAATGTGGTGACTTATGTCACAATATCCGAATGTGGTGAATTATGTCACAATATATGAATGTGGTCACTTATGTCACAAAATAATTACTTGGTGGCTATGCCACGGATTTTATAAGGGCGATGAGCACGTCGACTGCAACGACTGCCTTCGTTGGTGTGTAGCGGATGGAGGGTTGACTTAGTAGTCCCCACGGTGTGATGGTTGGTACGGGTGATGTGTAGCGGATGGATACTTAGGCTTAGGTTCGAGTTTGCATCATTAAGTATATGTGCTATTATGTATGAATTGATATGCCTGAATTAATTGAGACTTATGTTAGTTGTATACATTGAGTCTGTTTGACTCACCCCGTTGTGTGATTACTTTTCAGGTGATGCTCATTAATGGACCGGATTGGCGGGGAGCTTAGTGGTGGCCATGCTCGGTTCAAGATTTTATTTTATTTTGGACTTGTTATATTTTAAGTATTTTGGATTTAATTTGGGTTTTGATTTGATGTAATAAGGCCTTGGTTTGAATATTATGCATGCATATTTAATTATCTAAGTATGACTCGATTTTAATAATTCAAAGTTAAAGTCCATTTTTTAAGTATAAATATTAAGCGTTTTGACACATAATCAACACGGGTTTTAAAATTCGAGCCCAACCCGAATCAACTATTTTCAAAAACACGCAAAATTTTAGCAAAGTTTCAAATAAGAATCGACTAGTTTTCCTAGAAGCATGCAGATTCGATTAGGGCTTGTGAAATTTGAGTTTGGGGTGTTTCATTTTAGTATCGAGCAGGTTCAAAACTCGTCCTTGAGGGCTTTTAGGGCTCAAAACGTTTTCTGTCTTTTGAAATTGGATTTTTCTAAGTAATAAGCAGGTTTTCTGGCATGACACCCTAGTCTCTGACCCGAAGTCCACCAGGTAAGTACCCTATCCGTTGTGTGAATTATTGTATGATTTGTAGAGGGGTGAAAATGGAACGTAGCTTACTATGATAAGTACTTGAACTATAGGACTAGTTTACCCCAACAATTATATAAAACTCTAATGCACAATTAAACAAACCTGTGTCTAAGTCGCTGAGTTAGGGTGTGGCAACCGTTGTGCGCATGTCTAGGATTGGTTTCAGTGGGAGCTTGGTATTTAAGCAGCCCTAGTGACTCACCTCTTACCCACTTGAATCCTACCTGGTGCGTAGTAATGGTTCACCCTAACCAAGAGGACTCAGCCACAGGCTAAACCCAATAACTAAAACCCGAAAGGGACTAGCCATATTTCCACAAAAATCCTAGTTTTAAAATCCCCAAATTACCCCACTAATGTATAGGAAAACTATTTTGAAAAAAAAAGAAGAAAATTTCCAAAATACTCTCGATTTACTAAAAAGATCTAAATACCCCTGGTTGGAAAAATTACTAAAATGCCATTGGTTTATAAAATTTCCATACTACCACAATTTTTATCAAGAATCTCTTACCTTACAAATATCCAAAAACCCTATTTTTACAAAATATTATGATACCCTGATTTGGAAAAAAATTAGGAAATTACCCCTGACTTGCAAAATGACCAAAATACCCTCAGTAAGGAAAATTATCGAAGTACCCTCAAATTAGAAATCTTTAAAAATACCCTCATTTTGAAAAGCCTCCAAGAACCATATTTTGCAAAAAAATTACCGAAATGACCCTAGCTTGTAAAATTACAAAAATACCCCTAGTGTATAAAATTATCATTTCACCCTTGAATTTTTTTCCAGCAAGGATTTTAATTCTTGTAAAATATCAACAAACTCTATTTTGCAACATATTCAAACACCCTAATTTGAAAAATTACCAAAATACCTCTGTAGGACAAAATTACGAAAATACCCTTGGGTAGTGGAAAACAACAAACAACGATAATTACAACATTTCTCTGTAATGGACACAAGTTCATGTGTGTGACTAAATGAATGATGTGAGACTGTATGCGTATGAAACGATAGAACTACTTCCTAGAACTATTAAACATAAAACTGTTCGTGATAAATCAGTGGAACCAAACTAATTCATAAAACTCTTTAATTAGATAAATGCAAAGCTGAAGTATGAATTCTAGGGGACGTGGTTTCAACGTGCGTGGCCGTGGAAAAGGTCGAATGACCGTGTCTGAACCCGTTAGATCGGGTCAAGGATCTGAGAATGAAATGCCACCACTACCACCAGTTGCTAATGTGGAATATCAGGATCAGACGGGGGATGACGCAATGTTACAGGCGATGCTATGAGTTTTGGAAAGGGTGGCTGGAGTGGGTGGAGGCATGGGAGCTCGAAAGTCGGTACCTGAGTGACTTCGAGCCAACGGAGCTGAGGTGTTCCGTGGTATATCTAGTGTGGCACCCAGTACCGCTGAATATTGATTGGAAGCGACCGAGCGAATTATGGATGAGCTCGATTTAACTGGCGAGGCAAAGCTAAAAGGGTTGGTGTCGCTTCTCCGTGATGAGTCATATCAATGGTGGCTCACGGTGCGGGATGGTGCTACAGTTGAGGAACTCACTTGGGATTATGCTAAGGCAGCTTACCAGAAGAAGTATGTTGGCACTCATTATATTGTTGTGCAGAGAAAGGCATTCTGGGGCTGGTTCAAGGGAACAAGTCCGTAGTCGAAAGTCTGTTGAATTCCTAAAATTTGAGCCATTATGCTCGAGGGATAGTGTCTACTGAGCATGAGCGGTGTGTCCAGTTTGAGGACGGACTAAAGGATGATCTAAGGTTGCTGATAGCTCCATAACAGGAGCTGGAGTTTACTTGTGTTGGTGGAGAAGGCTAAGGTAGCCGAGGGAATTAAGGATTTTGTATGGCAGAACACCAATCGAAATAGGCAGAAAAGAGGATTTGGATCATCAAGGCCATCTAGGAATGAGCAAAAGAGGCCTAGAGTTGATGGGCCGCGAGGTCAGCAAGCTACTTTAGGAGGGCTGATCGTGCTTGTGATCAGTGCGGGAAAAAGCACTTGGGTGAGTGTTGGAAAAAGAAGGGAGGATGTTTTAAGTGTGGGTCCAAGGACCACATGATTAAGGATTACCCGATGAGAACTGAAGGGGGACAACCAGTAAGTCAAGGTTCTAACCAGGCTGGAAGAGGAGGATAGCAGCCACCGCGAGGTCGTGGGTCGACTGGCAGAGGTAATGGTTCTGGTAGAGGACGAGGAACACCGGGCCGAGGTGTTGGTAACATGGAGGCCAGGCAGTCGGGTTTGGTTTATGCGGTTCGACGGAGGGAAGACGGAGACGCACCGGATGTCATAACTGGTACGTTCCTTATTTTTGGCAAACCTTATGTTACTTTGATTAATATGGGCTCGACCCATTCTTATATTGCATGTAGAGTAGTTGAAACTCTAGGGATAGCCTCTGAACTATCTGATAGGGAGATGACTGTAGTAAGCCCATTAGGCCAAACTGTAGTGGTGAATAGGATGTTTCAGAGAGTACCTTTGGAACTTTAAGGAGCGGTATTTCTTGCCGACTTAATGGAATTACTCTTCGGGGAATTTGATCTTATACTTGGCATGGATTGGCTAGTGGAGCATCAGGCTGTATTGGATTGTGCAGCCAAACGAATGGAGTTAAGGACCCCAGAGGATGAGGTGATAGTTATGATAGGAGAAAGAAGGAACTACTTGTCTAACGTAGTTTCGGCATTAAAGGCGGATAAGATGGTTCGAAAGGGGTGTAAGGCATTTTTCGCCTTCATTTGTGCTTTGGACACAAACGAAGGGGGAGTTAGTGGAGTTAGAACTGTAAGGGAGTTTGTGGATGTCTTTCCGGAGGTATTACCAGGAATACCCCTGGACAGGGAGGTGGAGTTTGGAATCGATTTGCTCCCGGATACAGCTCCCGTGTCAATTGCCCCATACAGAATGGCACCAAAGGAGTTGGTTGAGCTCAAGGCTCAAATTCAAGAGTTGCTAGACCGCGGGTTTATTTGACCCAATGTGTCTCCATGGGGAGCACCGGTCTTGTTTGTGAAAAAGAAGGACAAAACTATGCGCATGTGTATAGATTATCGTCAGTTGAACAAATTGACCATCAAGAACAAGTACCCTTTGCCAAGGATTGACGACTTGTTCGATCAGCTTAAGGGGGCCGCGGTTTTCTCAAAGATAGATCTGAGGTCTGGGTATCATCAGCTTAAGGTGAAGGAGGGAGATATCCATAAGACGGCTTTTCAGACAAGATATGAGCATTTTGAGTTCGTAGTAATGCCGTTTGGATTGACGAATGCCCCAACCACATTTATGGACATGATGAACCGGGTTTTCCAACCCTATCTGGACCGGTTTGTTGTTGTGTTCATAGACGATATTTTAGTGTATTCGAAGTCTGAGGAAGAACATGATGAGCAACTCCGAATTGTGTTACAAGTGTTAAGGGAAAAGAAGCTCTACGCCAAATTCAGCAAGTGTGAATTTTGGCTCAAGGAGGTTACGTTTTTAGGACATGTGGTGTAATAGCCCGATTTAGACCTTAGTCGGAACGGTAGTTTCGGGACCACGAATCTAAGTCAAAAAAATATTTAAATATTATTTTTCGTGTTAATTATATGTGAATTAGCATGTGTGAAAGTTTCGTATGAAAATTTGATTGTTTGTGTGCTTAATTAAATAAAAAGGGCTTAATCGCATAAAATGAAAAATTAGTGGTTAAATTCAAAGGGGTTGAATAATGGTTGTTCTTTTAATATGAGGGTTTTATGTTGCAATATTTCCCTTTTAATTATTGAATGGACGGCACTAAGGTTACATTATGTGGTTTTTATATATATATATTAAACTTAAAAGTTATAACAATAAATAAAGTATTATAAAGTTAATATATTAAATAAAACATAAAAAAAAGAGCTTGCATGTTCATTTTCTTTTCCAATTGCCGAAACTAGGAGAGAAATAAAAGAAGAGAAGTTACCTAAGGTTCGGCACTTTGGAGGTTTAATTGGGTAAGTGATTTTGTTCGGTTTTCGATAATTTTTACGTTTTTGAGATCGTTGCTTAGTACACTATTAAGCCCATACCCTAATTTTAGAATTTGATGAAGATTTTGAGACATGTTATTGATGATTAGTTGTGATTTTTGTTGTAAGTTGATGAAATATAAAATATATGCTTTAGATTAACATGTTTTGTAATGAGATTTTGATGAAATTGAGTAATTAGGACTAAATTACAAAATAAATTTTGAAGGACTAAAATGAAAAATGAATAAAATTGATGGACTTGTATGAGTGTAAGGAACATTCAGCTAAAGCATGAAGTAGTCAAAATTTGAATGTTTTGTGTTTTGTGCAACAGGGACTAAATCGTGAAAATGTAAAATGTATGGGGTAAAAGTGTAAATTACTTATTCATGTGTCTTTGAGTGAATTTAATTGAATATTGATTAAATAAGTTTCATTTATATAAAATTAGATCAAGAAAAGAGAAAGTCAGATTTGAATCGGGGAAAGACAAAAATAGCCGAATAGTTGATTTTACGTTCGCCGATATCCGAGGTAAGTCTATAAGCAATTGGGTTGATACAAATTTTATTCTATGTTAAATTGTATATAATAAAGTGAATTAATAGATTAAATTGTACAAAGCCGAATATAGCATGGGAATTGTTTATTATATTCGATAGTGAGATTTGTATAAATATGTATCTACGTATGTAAGGTGGATTATTTTGGTTGATTGAAAATATGTATACGTACTAATGAATAAATATTCATGAAAAAAAAAAGAAAAAGAAATGAAATGTGAGTAAAGATTGAAATTGATTATGCGAATACATGCACATGTTAGTATGTATAATAGTATTGCCGAATGTAATGTTATATGATAGAAGAAAGGAGTTGTTTTTTTTAAAACTTTAATTATATGTGCATTTATATGGGTGGCAATAAAATCATGTGTGTATTTAGTACTTAAGGGAAGAAGGGCTAATAGCACTGTGTGTGCAAATTTATTCACCGAGCACTGTGTGTGCGGATTTATTCACCGAGTACTATGTGTGCGAGATCGGTTGAATGGCACTGTGTGTGCGGATTTATTCACCGAGCACTATGTGTGCGAGATCGGTTGAATGCCACTAAGTGTGCGAACTAGAGTACCGAGCACTGTGTGTGCAAAATCGGTTAAATGGCACTATGTGTGCGGATTAAATAGTAATGGCACTATGTGTGCGATACATTACTGCAAATAGGCAATACGTGTGCGGATTAAATAGTAATGGCACTATGTGTGCGATACATTACTATTGAATGGTACTATGTGTACTCTTTCTCGAGTAACGACACTATGTATACGATATGTTATGAAATTTGCCTTGTGTGTGCGGAGTTCTGAGGCTTTGGAGACAAAAACTGTTGAAAGGAGAATAATGTCAGGCTTACGCCTAGCAGGTTTAATACCGGTGATTTATTTCAAGTCTATGTTTAAAAGACTTCATATGGATGTGGAAATTGAAAAGTAAGTTGATTTAATTAACCTTATATGTCCGGCCACAAAGGTATGTGCATATGTGATGATGAATTAAATTTGTATATAAGTGGTTATATGTGATATTATATTAAATTTGAATATATGTGTACATGTGATAATTTAATTAACTATGGATGTTCGGTTATATATATGATGATGCATTAAACTAGTATATTGACCATTTGTGATGGTATAATGAATCATGTGTATTTGATCTAATAAGTAAGTTTTAGATGTTGAAATGAAAATTTTATATCATTTGTTTTTATATGTGAATTATATGAATTGAATGGTAAGAAAGAAAATTTGGTAGTTAATATGTATATACGTGAACAAATGTATATGTATTTGTTTTGAGATGGGAAAGTGATTTATAGATCAATGTGAAATCTATTATTGAATGTGTGAGTGTTTGGCCTTAAGGCTATGAAAGGTGAAAGTTTACGAATGGTGATATAAATTATGAGTAAGTGAATTATGAGTAAGTGAAGTTACTTAACGAGGAACATGGATTATATGAAAAAAGTGATTGTATATGTGTATGTGATTAACTAAATTTGGTCTATTTGAATTGAATTATATATGTTTCTATGGTGAATTATTTGATTATGACTTACTAAGCTTTCAAAGCTTACTTTGTGTAATTTTCCTATGTTTATAGAGTTTCGAAGACTAGCTCGGGTTGGAAGTAGAAGGAGATCTCATCACACTATCCAATCTTCGCTTCGGTAAATAAATGGTTGGAGATTTGGTTACGTGGCATGTATAGGCTAGTTTTGATATTCTTTGGTTTTGAAGTTATATATATTTGTATAAGCCATGCGTAAAATGGCTTGTCCATCTTGTTAATCTTGGAACTTATATTTTGGCTTGATGATTATGTTTGGTTGTGGTTTTGATTGATTTGGTTTTTGGTATATATATATAAGTATGGTTAATGTATAGAGTTTAAATGAAAGGGAGCAAAGATGTTATAAACTAGTTAACCATATTTTGCAAAGAAATAGTTTTTGGTTAATGATAATGATGTGATTTTGAAAAATCACTAAAAATAGGAGAAATGGAATTAGAAAGTGAATAAGATGTATAATTAAAGCGTATTTTGTCTATTTTTATATGAAATAAATAGAGTAGGTAAAGGAGTTTTATATTCTATGATATTTGAATTTTAGTGAGATAGGGGCAAGATGGTATTTGAAGTCTTATGTTTTGACTTTATAAAATCATTAAAAATTGTACAAAATTAATTATGAGCTATACTTTATATGTATAGATTCCTTGGTGAGTCTAATTTCAATAGAAACAAGTGGGAACAGCATATGAAAAGTGTACAATGAGATATTTGAATTTAGGTTAAGAGAGGTCAGAACCATTGGTTAGTGAAACAGGGGAAATTTTAATGATTAAACTGTACTAATAGGCTGTGTGAAAAATTCTATAAAAATTCTAGTAAGAAAATACGTGAGTCTATTTTTAATAAAAATTTACGGATCTAAATTTTGAGTTTTGTAACTCAAGTTATAGTCAATTTAGTAAACATGATGCAGATGGATAGTTTTAATTTTTTTTTATGCCCTGAATTAGTAGTTAAGTCTAGTAACGCCTCATGCTCGACTCCGGCAATGGTCTTGGGTAAGGGGTGTTTCATGTGGTATCTGCTGAAGGAATAAGGGTGGATCCTCAGAAGATTGAGGCAGTGTTGGATTGGAAACCCCCTAAGTCTGTGGCGAAAGTTCGGAGTTTCTTAGGATTGGCAGGCTATTATAGAAGGTTTGTGGAAGGGTTCTCGTCGATAGCCGCGCCTTTGACAAAGTTGTTGAGAAAGGAAGTACCTTTCGTTTGGACAGATAAGCAACAAGAGAGCTTTGAGAAGCTTAAGAGGGTCTTGACTGAAGCTTCGATTTTGATTCAGCCGGAGGTGGAGAAGGATTTTGTGGTGTATTGTGACGCTTCCCATACAGGATTGGGATGCGTGTTAATGCAAGATGGAAAGGTAGTTACTTATGCGTCTCGACAACTAAGGCCACATGAGGTTAACTACCCGATGCATGATTTGGAACTAGCGGCAGTGGTCTTTGCTCTTAAGGTGTGGAGGCACTATCTCTATGGAGAAAAGTCGGTAATCTACATAGACCACAAGAGCCTTAAGTATCTGCTGACTCAGAAAGAGCTGAATCTGAGATAGCAAAGGTGGGTGAAACTATTGAAGGACTATGATTGTTCAATAGAGTATCACTCGGGCAAGGCAAATGTAGTGGCGGACGCCTTAAGTTGGAAGGTGGTGTCGGATCTAAGGGCGATGTTTGCGCATTTGAGTTTGTATGATGATGGAAGTCTGCTGGCAGAGTTGCAAGTTAAGCTGACATGGTGAATGAGGTGAAAGAGGGACAGTTGGTGGATGAGGATCTGAGTGCTAAGCTAAGACAAGTGCAGAATGGAGAGTTGGAAAATTATGGTATTAACGATGAAGCCGTATTGTGTTTCAAGGGAAAAGTCTGTATGCTGAAGGACGAGGAGCTTAGGCAAAGAATTCATCGGGAATTGCATAGTAGCCCTTGTGCTATGCATCCCGGAGGTAGTAAAATGTACAGAGATCTAAGGGAACAATTTTGGTGGCCTGGTCTTAAGAGGGAAGTTACCGAATTTGTAGGGAAATGCCTAACGTGTCAGCAAGTTAAGGCTGAACATCAAGTTTCATCGGGATTGCTTCAGCCAATACAAATTCTGCAGTGGAAATGGGAGAGAATTACCATGGACTTTATTAGTGGGCTTCCCCTTACGCCTACTAAGAAGGACTCGGTATGGGTGATAGTGGATCGGCTGACAAAGTCCGCGCATTTTATTCCAATGCGGGTTGACTACTCCCTACAGAAGTTAGCGAGGTTGTATGTAGCGAAGATTGTGAGGTTGCATGGAGTGCCGATGTCTATCATCTCGGATAGGGATCCGAGGTTCACGTCTCATTTTGGAAAGCTTTACATCAGGCTTTAGGCACTAGATTGGATTTCAATACATCTTTTCATCCACAGTCGGACGGCCAGTCTGAACAAGTGATCCAAGTACTAGAGGATATGCTGAGAGGCTGTGTGATAGACTTCAGAGGAAATTGGAAAGAATATTTGCCTCTAGCAAAATTTGCATACAATAACAGCTATCAGGCAAGTATTTGGATGGCACTGTATGAAGCACTGTATGGTTGGAAGTGTCAGACTCTTACATGTTGGACGGAATTGGGAGAACGTCAGATTTTGGGTTTGAAAATTGTGAAAGAGTCTGAGGAGAAGGTTAGTGTAATTCGAGCTTGATTAAAGGAGGCATCTGATAAACAAAAGTCGTACGCGGATCTCAAACGAAAGGAAATAGAATTTGATGTGGGAGATCAAGTGTTCCTTAAAGTTTCGCCTTGGAAGAAGGTGATGAGATTTGGTCGAAAAGGGAAGCTAAGTCCAAGGTTTATAGGGCCTTATCGAGTAATAAAGTGAGTTGGACCAGTGGCATACCAGTTGGAGTTGCCACCAGGATTGAAGCAGATGCACGACGTATTTCATGTCTCCATGCTACGTCGTTATCGATTGGATCCATCTCATGTAGTTTCGGTTGAAGAGGTGGAGCTGAGACCAGATCTGTCTTATGAGGAAGAGCCGATTCAGATTCTGGAATGAGATGTGAAGGTGCTTCGGAGGAAGTCAGTCCCTTTAGTCAAAGTGTTATGGTGAAATCATGGATCGGAGGAAGCTTCTTGGGAGCCAGAAGAAGCAATGCGACGGTAATACCCCCACATATTCTAGCCAGGTAATTTCGAGGTCAAAATTATTTTAAGCGGGTAGAACTGTAATATCCCGGACTATGGCTTATGCATTATTACTAAATTGTATGAAATAGCATGCCTTTGTGTGTTAAGAATGTGTTGTATGAATTTTGTGAACTTTAGAAATAAGAGAGTGCCTTAGGAAATATTAGATTTTTAAATCTAAAAAGGGGAAGCTAGGCCGAGGAGGCCTTAAGGAAAATTGTAGGAGTTTTTGGACATGAAATTGGGCTTGGTAGAGTGGCTTGGAGGCGCCACTTAGGGCCTTGGTATGTGACGCCTCAGGCAAGGGAGAAGGGAGGAGGTTCGGATCATGTTGGCAGCATAATGTGTGGTTTTATTTTTGCATGTTAGCGTCAAGGGAGAGGGGGAGTGTTGGACGGCAATTGGACTTTCAAATGGATGAGGATTAAGTTTGTTTTTCCTTTTAAATTTTGGCTAGGATGAGGGGATAAATTGTTGTTTTATTTTATTTATTTTGAATAAGTGTGGATTAATTCAATTTATTTTGAATGAGCTGATAAGAGATAAATTAGGAGAAGAGAGTGGGATATGATAAGGGACATGGTGGTGGCCGAATGAGGGGCTCCTTGGGTTGATGTATTCGGTCATGTATTGGGGGTTAAGTGCCGAATTTCACTTAGTGTAAGCATTCATCTCTTTGCCGAAATTCCTCTACTCTTCTCATCTTCTTCTTTATTTTCTTTCAACCTCAAATCCCTTTCTATTTCTTTGGAAGCTGAATGCCCTTGTCATTAAGAGTGATAGCCGAAACTTTACTACCATTGTTCACCATTGCCAAAATCAACTAAGCCCCGAACTCCCTCCATCTTTTTGATAAAGGCCGAACCTCAAGGCTAGCCTTTCTTCTTTTCCTTTGAAGCCGAATCTCTAAGGAGGGGCTGTCGACTACTCTTTCCTGATCTGTTCAACGTGTGTGGTGGTAAGTAATCTCTACCTTAAGTAATCGATTTTGTGATCTTTTTATTGGTGTGCCGAAACCAAGTGTTTGGTCTTGGTTTTTATAGCATGGCCGAATGTTCATAAGTGTTATTAAGTGTGTTCTTTGTATATAGCCAGCATAAGGGAGCACTAAAGGAGTCTAGCAGGATTCGATTACCCAAGGTAGGTGATAGGTACTATTCGGCCAAGGGCCATTCTTATGGATTATTGCTTAAAGCCGATTCTAACATGTGGCATATAGGGATTTCGAGAGCTTCTAAGGGAGGTGGTGGTTTTCGGGATTAGATCCGTAAGGTAAGGTAGTAGTGGTATTCGGCCATAAGCCATTTTGGTATACAATGTTAGCCGAATCTAACTATGGATATTTAGGGGCAGTCGACAGTAGTATACAAGGATTCCGGGATTTAAATCTATAAGTTAAGTGGACATAATAATCAGCCAAGGCAATAGTTAATGTTTTAGATCTATTTCATGTTTATTCAAAAACCGAAACTAACCAAATCAAGTGACTTAGTGTTAGCCGATTGCAAGGAAGGAAAGACTACAAGTTTTCGGGATTTGTTAGTAGTGAAATCGGCAATAAGGTAAGATTTTGGTTTCGTTAGTCCTTCGGGATTTAATTAATTAGCCAAATGGCTTTATGCTAAAGTGTTTAAGGTTGGTCAAATATAGGGATTAAGGGTCTAAAAGTATTAGATCGGGTTTTCGGGATTTCAATAAAGCGCTAAGTAAATCAGGTGTGTAGCCCTACACTAAGCTTTAATTAATTTATGGTTATGCGTTAATATATGTGTTAATAAAAAAATGTGTGAAGTGGCTAAAAGTACCATGCAATGGTACGAACGAAATACTCAGGTATGTTTACCCACTCCTACTATGAGTAGGTTATGATCTATTATGGCACATATGTTAATAGTGATAAGAATGTGAAATAAAGCATGTTATTGCATGATATGTTTGACATGGGGCATATGGGTGATATGTAAATGGGAAGTGAATTGGTGGTTTAATACCCCAATATATGAATGTAGTGACTTATGTCACAATATCCGAATGTGGTGACTTATGTCACAATATATGAATGTGGTCACTTATGTCACAAAATAATTATCTGGTGGCTATGCCATGAATTTTATAAGGGCGATGAGCACGTCGACTGCAGCGACTGCCTTCGTTGGTGTGTAGCGGATGGAGGGTTGACTTAGTAGTCCCCACGGTGTGATGGTTAGTACGGGTGATGTGTAGCGGATGAATACTTAGGCTTGGGTTCGGGTTTGCATCATTAAGTATATGTGCTATTATGTATGAATTGATATGCCTGAATTAATTGAGACTTATGTTGGCTGTATACATTGAGTCTGTTTGACTCACCCCGTTGTGGGATTACTTTTCAGGTGACACTCATTAATGGACCGGGTCGGCAGGAGCTTAGTGGTGGCCATGCTCAGTTCAAGATTTTATTTTATTTTGGACTTGTTATATTTTAAGTATTTTGGATTTAATTTGGGTTTTGATTTGATGTAATAAGGCCTTGGTTTGAACTGTTATGCATGCATATTTAATTATCTAAGTATGACTCGATTTTAATAATTCAAAGTTAAAGTCCATTTTTCTTAAGTATAAATATTAAACGTTTTGACACATAATCAACACGGGTTTTAAAATTCGAGCCCAACCCAAATCAACTATTTTCAAAAACACACAAAATTTTAGCAAAGTTTCAAATAAGAATCGACTAGTTTTTCCTAGAAGCATGCCAGATCCGGTCAGGGCTTGTTTGCCGGGTTTGGGGTGTTTCATAGCAAGGAAATTCGGCAGCTCCCCTCAACACTCACAAAACCAAATAAGGAAATCCTAGTGCCGAAAATGCTCCCTCTTTTCCCCTAGCCGAATTTCACTAAGGCCTTACAGTCCCATTCAACCACAACTCTCCTCATACTTCAAATTCCTTGAAAATCTCCACAAATCACTCTCCTTACCCCTCCTTGATATTCTCCATAACAACTCCAAGACCAATTCAAACTTCACCTTGTAGAGTTTTAGTCTATCTCCACTTCTCATGCTCTAAGGAATTAAAATAAGTACTCCTTTGCATGCTAAGATATTCAAACCCAAGTTTTCACATCTACCATTTCACGCCACTTTCCAATGAGCCACAAGCTCCTCTTGTGTCATAAAACAAGCATTATTACTAATAAGGCCTAAGTGCCAGTGTCCAAGTTCATTTAAGAGACAACTAAAAATTTTCCTAGAGCCTAGGTTTGATCCCAGGACTTCTTAGACACTCCTAAACACACCCAAATCACTTAACCACTGAAGCAAACATTCATTTATGTCATTTTCTTGCACAAATAAATTTTTATGTGTTCCCACGCTCAAGACCTAATTCCTTCTACGCCCAAATTCAGGGCGTTACACCAAGTTGCGATGAAGGATTTGGAGTGCTTATGCAACAACATTAGAATAAAACCCAAACTAGCCATGCCAAAGTTGGGCTAAGCCCAACTCCTATGTGAGACCAAATCATTCAAATTTTGGATGACTTCTTTAAAGGGCCCGATTGATATCATGTTAATTTCAAAGAATTTTATCATCTTAAGTTTATTTTAATAAGTTTGTGTTTTTTTAATTTAAATGCCACAAATTTTTTTCATGCATATTTCTATGTCTTTGTGTGTGGTGTGTTATTCACATTAATTTCTGTGTTTTATTATGTTTCAAATGTAAATATCTACATATTAACGTATGATCACATTTCTTTTGTGATCAAGTTGCTAAGTTGATAATTATCTTAGCATGTGTGTGGATGTTAATTATCTCATGATGTTTAGTTTGTGTCAAATGATATGTTTTAGTTGTGTGTATGTGTTTGTGTCATTTTGTTCATATATGTATACGCGTGTGAGTCAAAGTATAGTTTCTAAGATCATGGCTGAAATTTGAGTGAAGAAATTATGCTTAAGTGTTGCCTATTTATACTTGATGTAGGTGGCCATTCATTGCCGAAATGCAAGCACAAAGGAACCTTCTAGAATCTTCATGAATGAAGCTTTCAATAAGGTTTATGTGGCTCCTCATATGATGTGCAAGATACATAACAACATGCATTCCTTAAAGGTGAAGGATTTATGACAATAATGCAAGTGTATGGACAGTGGCAGCATAGGAGATTAATTCATCAAATTCAAGTTGTCCACTCAAGTATTCAAGGCGCATTAAATCATCAAATTAAGACTTGCATGAGCCATGCAATGTACATTTTTCCAATGGGGGATTAAGTTGAATTCAAGGGTTTCTCATTCATGGACCTTAAAGAATGCGTCATGGGTGAGCATGCAAGAATGCACTAAAGTGAAACAACACAACTATTCAGCCATGCATGAATTTCTTATCTTCATGTATTGAATTTTAATGCTTTAATGTAAACTTGTTAATGTCAAGTGTGAACATGACTATGGTATGTGTGATCACCATTAGATGCTAAATTTCAGTAGCAATTTAAGACCTTATAAATAGCTACGTAATTGAACATTTCAGGTTAGATAATTTTTAATACAAAAACTTATTTTGTGAGAATTGTTTCTCCTTTAGTTCTTAACCGAACTTACTGAGCTTATTAAACTTAGTTAAGTTTGTTGCATTTATTGTAACAACCTTTTTTTTGTGCTGTCGGAACAGTAGTTTTGGGGCCACAAATCTGACGTGTTAGTCTGTAAATATTATTATTTAATATTTACAAGTAATGTATAGTGTGATGATAAAAATTTGATTCAGTGATTATTGTCTAAGAGAAGAACAATTAGGTTCAAGTGATAAGATCCTAAAGTCAAGTGGTTTTATGAAAATGAGGTAACGAGATCTCATTTCTATAAATCGAGCCGTAAATATTTAATAAACTATTTATGGAGTGTAATTAAGGTTGTATTAAAGATTCATTAAGAAATTTTAATGCTTAGATAGTTAATTAAATTAAAAGGACTAAATCATAAAGGATGCAAAATTCAATCGCTATTAGCTTAATTATACTAAATGGATAAAGAATCATGAATTAAGGGTTTTAAAAGGTAAATATACCTTGTTTTTATTAATGGACGCTTCAAGGTATAATTTTAAATAATTTTAGTTTATTAGCAAGGGTAATATAGTAAATAAATAAATTATTTAATATAAACAAAAGGAATTAATGGCTATCTTCTTCATTCCTTGTTTTTCATGACCGAATGGGGGAGGAAGAAACACCATTGTTGATCATAAGTTTCGGCTAGCATAGAGTCTAATGCATGGTAAGATTTTGAACCTCGTTTTTAATGATTTCTATGTTTTTGAGGTCGTTTTAGCTTAATCTAGCTAGCTTAGGGATCAATTTGTAAAATTATTAAAGGTTGAGGGTTATTCCATGAATGTTGATGTTAAATGGTAGATTATGAATCCTTCTTGAGGAAATAAACAAGTTTAGTAAAGTGATTTTTGATGAAATTTGTATTTAGGGATTAATTTGTAAAACTAGTAAAAGTTTATGGCAAATTTATGAAATGATGATTGTTATGCGTTGATATAGGTCCCTAATGAAATCAGTTAGCTTTAATAGGGGATGAAAATGCTTAGACTTCAATTTATGAGCTTAAGGACTAAATTGTGAAAAGTTAAAATGTTTGAGGCAAAATAGTAATTTTTCATAAATATGAATTGTAGACTAAATTGAATACGAGAAATATTAAATGGATTGAATTTATCAATTTAGATCCACTTTTTCGACTAGGGTATAAACCAGACTGTTACATGCTATGTCCCAGACATGGTCTTACACGGGATCTTTCTTTGGTGCCGAGGCCATGTCTTAGACATGGTCTTATACAGGGCCTTCCTTATTTGGTGTCGATGCCATGTCCCAGACATGGTCTTATACGGGACCTGCATTTAGTACCGATGCCGTGTCTCAGACATGGTCTTATACGGGGCCTTCCTTGCCTCATGTTGTGACATTAGTATCCTTGCTACTCCGAATGTTCATCCGGGACTTCAACTTAACATATTTTCATCATACTCTTATCTAGACATCGTCAGTCGATTTCATAGAAATAATATTCATTTCTCATAATATCAAGCAATTAAAAATATAAAAACATTATGTAGCTTTAATATCACTCAAACTTACATCGGTACTCAAAATACGTATAGTTGTTCGATTTAGTCCACAACCTTGTTCTTGCCTCGATTTCGATCTGGGCTTCGTGTTTCTTGATCTATAATAACAATTTCACTTGTTTAATACTCATGTTGACTAAATTGACCCATGAATCATTTTTAGAAAAATTACGATTTTGCCTCTAAACTTTTACATACTTACACTTTTTCCCCTAGGCTCGTAGAATGATTTTCATTCAATTTATTTGCATCTTAAGCCTATCTAAATCATTTTCTTAACTATAGGAACCCTCAATTTCCACTAATTCACTCATGTATGGCCATTTTCATGACTTTTACAATTTAGTCATTTTTATGAATTTCTCATGAAAATCACTTAGAAAAAGATGTTTATCATGCATCAAACTTTCATATTCTTCCATAAATCATCAAAATACACGCATTTCATACATGGGTCAATTTTTAAACATAAACCCTAGCTCAAAAAATAGCTAGAAATAGCTAAATCGAGCTACGAGGATCTTAAAAATACAAATAACATTAAAAACGGGGCTATGAGGTACTTACAATTAAGCTTGAAAGATGAAGGAACCCTAGCTATGAAGAGCTTGAAAATTTTGGCTAGCATGAAGAAGATGGACATGAATTTTGACTTCTTTTTTCCCTTTTAATTCATTAATTAACCAAATGACAAAAATGCCCTTAAGGCCCTTTCTTGAGATTTTTCCTTCCCATGTTTATTTTTGTCCATCTTGACATATATTGGTCTAATTACTAAATAAGGACTTCTAATAATTTTTATAATGCTATTTCATTCTTAAATCTTCTAGAATCTCATATTTTCCAATTTTTGCAATTTAGTCCTAATGGACAAATTGATCACTAATTAATAAAATTTCCTCATGAAATTTTCACATAATTATGCAAACATATCATAAGCCTCATAAAAATCATAAAACACATATTTCTACTTCAGATTTGTGGTCTCACAACCACTATTCTAACTAGGCCCTAAATCGGGCTATTACACCACTGATGCTAGAAAAATAGAAAGGTGGCTCCCTTTTGTGGCCTAAAAAAACGTGTCCTAAGTCACTGTCCGAATTGTATGGGCGAGTCTATAAAAAATTGGCACTTTAAGACCGTCCAACCACTTGAGGAAATCATTTGATCGATAACCATTAGGGTTAAATTCCTATAGAAAGTATTGTAATACATTTCTAACTTAAACGAGTTCCACCAAGTCAAGTATGTGTCCCTTATGTAACCGCTTGTAATGTATATCAGCAAGTTTGAAATTCACTAGCTGAAACTGCTACAAGTATTCTTTTTAGGAAGGGACCATCTCGCTGGAAAATCGAATCCAGACTTGAGCCTACGAATAACTATTATATACTTGTCTTTCCATTGATGAAGGTTTGAGATACTATTTTGAATAATAGGTTCACATCGTAAAAGTGCATTGAAATGGGTATTACCAACAAAAATACCTTTTCTAATCACTTTCAACTAATAAAATTTATGAAAAAAACCCTTACTAAAGGTGGTTCATTATGCATACAATAGTCAATATAGTAAGCCACAAGAGTCCACCAGGTTAAAGCTGATAACTAGCCTAGTGCGATACTATATTTATTTAAAAAACCATAGAATAAGGGATTCAATGACAAATAGAAAATGGTTTCTAATAGAATCAAGGGTAAAACAAAACATCTAGTGTTATCATTAAAACGACTTTGTTTCAACCACTACAAAATATAAGTGAAATTTGGGCTTTGTATACCCCAGACTCCTAGATACCGATTCATCTCATTGTAGGTGGTGCTATAAGGGATTGATGAGGACATTACACTTGGTGGAGTATTCTCAGGACCTTGGGGCCCAAATGGAATAGGACTCGCTGAGGAGATGTTTTGTTTGGCTTGTTGTCGACCCCTTCCTATCGTTATTGTGTGAACCATTCTCTTTTAGGGATGTTAATGCAGTTAATGAAAATAGAATGAAGAAAAAAAGTTACCTTGAGAAAAATATGTCATGGAAGAAGAAGGAAAAAATGTTGGGCGAGAAAAGTTAGGGTTTTGATCGATTTCACAAAAGTGATTAAGGAAGGGTTGTGTACCTATTTTTTAGGAATAAGCTTATTCAAGAAGTTTACTTTGTAGAAACTGTTTTATCCAAATAAACTTTAACAAATGTCATTATGGGTAAGTATGTAACATTTAGACATTTAACGCGATACACATTGAAGGTTGAAGGCACCCAAATTTTTTATTATTGTTTGGACTAGTCAACCAATTATCAGTAATTCATTAGATTCTTTAGGTATAAATTTTGAGGACGAAATTTTATTAAGAGAGGAGGGTTGTAACACCCCAATTCTGGTGGATTATAAGTTATGGTGCATAGTTTTAATATGGTTAGTGTGGCGAAGTGGTATCTGCCCAAATATTTTTGGATGAATAGGGTTTGTAAGCAAACTGTTTGGGCATTGTGATAGTAATTCACCACAAGGTTGACTTGCTGGCAAGTTAGAGCATTAGCACTAATGTATCCGCCTGTTAGGGGTATCTAAGGATTTATTTAATAGGATATTTTCCTGTAAAGAAGGAATACGCACAAGAAAGGTACACTTCAGAGTTTTGGATTAGGCATAAAAGAGGATACCAAGTGCATAAGAATGTTGTCGGAGGCTTAATTGCCTTTAAGTCTACACCATAAGCGAGTCACCACCAAGGTATAGTACACTCAGTTTTACGAGCATTATTTTAGTTGGTTTTCATAACGGGGTTAATTGGGAGTTAGTGGGATTAATTAGATCCTATCCATGTCTAATTAGACATTAATTAAGATCTTCATTAGATTCTCTTCATCTAACCTAGATTTTTAGGAAAATCAGGAGTTTAGTTTAGGTAAGTTTCGTCATTTGTCAAAACCTATAGTAATAGAGATAGGGAATTTATATCTAATGAGGGACAAGAATTTCAAGATGACTTTTACTTTACTTTTACTTTATGTTTTGGTTCTTCATTCTGTTAAAATTATCACTATCTAAATCCTAAGGAATCAAACAGTAATTCTTTCTCCTTCAAGATGAAGATGAATTCTGGATCTTTATCAGTGATCACTCCATGTCAAGTAGTGTTGCAGTTCCTTATTGAATGTTGGATCGGGAATTAAAGCAATTATTTGTGTTGTTAGGTGAGTCTCTAAACCGGCTCTTATGTGGTACTGTTCATACTTTGATGTCTGTGGAACTAATCGAAAGGTGGTGTCGAGATCATGAAAGGTATAGTAGGTAAGGCAAGTGATTTCTAAAGGATATATATGGTTGAGTGAATATTGTTGAAAATAATATGTAAATTTGGTACTAAGTCTGATGAGTTCAAGCATGTGTTGAATGATGCATGAGTAATGTAAGGTGAAGCATGATTATACCTGAATGTTTGAAATGAATATTATGATATATGTGTTATATTGGTTATTTATTGTGGATTAAGAGGATTGAGCTTAGTTTGTTTCGATGTATGAAGTGTCTCTGAGTAAATATGTTCTAAAACTGAGCTCTAGCATTTATTGTGGACTCAAAGATAAACATGTGACACAAATTTAGCCTGGACTGGTAATCTATTTTCGTTTTAAAGGTTTAGCCTAGACTGGTAACCTTACATGGATATTAAGCCATGACAATGTTATCTCCTAAAAGTAATCAAAAGATGGTGATTTCCTAATGGGGTTCTCTGCATGTCCCAAGACGATGATGGGTAAACCTCATATAACGTGAGTATAGGCAAATCCATATCGTAATCATGTCAAAAAGGAATAGCCTTTGTGTCAAACTCTGAAATAGTAGCCTTTGTGGCGAACTTTGAAAGAATAGCCTCTATGACGAACTCTAAAAGAATAGCCTTTATGGCATTCTCGCAATGGAATGCCTTTGAGGCATTCTTAATAGGACTCTCAATGAAGAACTTTGAAGGGATATAGAGAAGTAATGGGTTAATATTGAAAATATATGTTGAATAAAGAAGTGAACTTGGTACGTTCGTAGGATGTGAACTTTAAAGGGATATAGAGAATTAATGTGTTAATATTGAAAATGTATGTTGAATAAGGATGTGAACTTGGTATGTTCAAAGGAAGTACATGTCATTTGTGTATGTGTTACTTCTTTAATCATGATGAGGTGTTGGCTTAGAGTTTGAAGGAAGTAAGTGATGTATCAAAGACATTGAATGAGAAGAAAATAGTTTCAGAGTGAGGTATACTAACTAACGCGTATAAAGGGATAAAAGTTGAGGAAGCATTTGCAAGAGACAAGTTGAAGGTTAAGAATGATGGAATTGTAACAACCCGTATTTAGTCAAATCAGAATAGTGGTTTTGGGACCACAAATTTAAGGTTAGAATAATTACTTTATTATTATTTTAATAGCTATAGCATGATAGTATGATTGTGTAAAAATTTCGTTAAGAAATTTTATCGTTTGAATGCTTAATTTTATCAAAAGGACTAAATCACGTAAAGTGTAAAAGTTATGTTCTAATAGCTAAAGGTGCCTAATAGCTATAGAACTTTAAATTGAAGGTCCTTATGTGGTAATTAGACCATTTTTATAGTGGGTGGACATTTATGGACATCAAATGGATGTTTTAAATGATTTTATAATAAGGTAGATTAGGAAATTTAAGAAAATAAACATAGTAAAATATTGTAAAAGATGTTGTCATCTTCCTAAATGGTTTTCATCCATCGAAAATAAAAGCTAAAACCTTCCATAGAAGCTTATTAATTCAGCTAAGCTAAATTTGGTGCATGGTAAGTATTTTTCAATCCGTTTTTAATGATTTCTACATTTTTAGAGTCATTGTAACTGAATCTAGCTAGCCCAGAGACTAATTTGAAAATTTGTTAAAGGTTTAAGGTTGTATCATTGATGAATATGGGTGTATTTTGATGTTTGATGATAGAAAATGAGTGGTTGTAGTTAGATAAACAACATATATTAAAGTTATTTTGGGTGAAATTGTAATTTAGGGATTTATTTGTGAAATATGAAAATTTTGTGGTAGAAATGTAAAATAATGAAAAAAATATGGGATGCTATGATAATAAGAGAAATTCGGCTAGCATGGGTAGAGACTTAATTGCATGAATTTGTAATTTTTTATGAGCTAAGGACTAAATTGTAAAGATGTTGAAATATTAGGGGCAAAAGTATAATTTTGCCACAATATGCATTGTGGGCTAAATTGAATAGAATGATAATTAAATAAGTTAAATTTGATTACATATAGATCAAGAAAAGTGAAGTTCGGATCTAGATCGAGGAAAAATAAAGTATTGGACGAGTCGATCCATTTCATCGTTTTTGCAATCGAGGTAAGTTCGTATGCTAATAAGCATTAATATAATTGTGTTCAAAATGCTTTATTATTGAATTAATTGTGAATTCAATTTTACGAAAATGTTCGACGAAGATTCGGCAATGTGAAATCCTGGTTGAACCCTAGGAATTGATTGGGTTACAATTGACATGTCATTAGGGGTTATGTGTTTTGGGTGCTGGTCCGTACGTCCTACTCGTGGCTAAGATATCTGATAAGTGTTGCGGATTCTTGCCAACTTGTGAGAGCAGCATCATATAGGTATGTCTTGACCGTCAGCTTGTGTGAGAAGACTCGTTGATAGCTTGAGAGTGAGCATTATATGACATAGAGACTGAGATAGCTTCGACTATCTATTGGCACTTAGGATGCGAGATTCCCGAGTATCCGATATTATTCCAAATTGTTCAACGGGTATATCAAGGATATGGATGAGTATGAGATTGATACGAGTTTATACAAGTATGTACATGTACCATACAACCATTGAATCAGAGAAACTTATGAAATTCATATATGACCTTGTGAAAGAATATGTGATAGGTATGTGTATCAATATGAGTTTATTATGAAATATTTAATTGCTTTAATTGTGTATATATGGTAAGTTGAGTTTATTACTATACAAATTTACTAAGCTTTATAGCTTACTCTGTTTACTATTACATGTTTCATATTGATTATCGAAGCCAGCTCGGATTGGGAGACGTTAGAGATTTCATCACACTATCAAGCTATCATTTTTGTACTTTTGAACTTATGGTTTTGGTTATATGGCATGTATAGGAGTTGTGGTTAATATGGTTATATGTTTATCATGGATTTAGCCAATTGATTTGTCTTGTAAATGAAGTATGTTTTGGTTAGGTGTATAGCCATGTGATTTAGCTTATTTTTGGCATGCTTGGTGATGTGTATATATATATATATATATGAATGGCCTTTTGATATGTTTTGTCTAATTGATATATAAAAACTTGTTGTGAACTGGTATTTGGAGTACCAAATGGTTGAAATTTGAAATTGGCATGCTTGTGGTTTTAGGTAAAGTTATGTATAATTGAAAGTGACCATATTGATGATTTGAGAATGTGAATTTCGTAACAGCCCGATTTTACTTAAATCAGAATAGTGGCTTCAAAACCAAAAATCTGATGTTGAAAAATTATTTTTAGTATTATTTTCTGTGTTTACATCATGACAGCATGTATGTGTGAAAATTTTGTGAGTTAATTTTATTGATTGGTTGCTCAATTTGAGAAAAAGGACTAAATCGCATTAAGTGCAAAAGTAATGTTCTATTAGCTAAGAGTGTTAAATAGTTATAGAACATTAAATTTTAAGTCCTTATGAGGTAAATAATCCAATTGTGAGTTAGTGGATGATATTTGGTATGGCAATTATGTAAATATGAATTATTTTTAATGGTAATTTAGTAAAAAGACTAATAAAGGTTAACATAATAAAAACAAAAGGAATTTGTGTCCATCCTTCTCTTTTGGCCAAATATTAAAGAAGAAGAAAGCTAGGGATTAGGTTTTTCATTCGGTCACTTTGAATATTTGATTAAGGTACAGTTTGAGCTCTGTTTTTGATGATTTTTACTTTTTGAGATCGTTGCTTTGTGTTTTAGCTAGCCCGTACCTTTAATTTTGAAATTGTTAAAGATTTTAAGAGTTGCCATTAATGAGCTTATGTTTTCTTTGGTGTTTGAAGATGAAATATGAATTTTTGATGATAGATTTTCATGTTTTGTAAAGTGATTATTTATGAAATTGCATAATAAGGATTAATTTGAAAAATGTGAAAATTGTATGGTTGAAATATGAAATAAATGAAAGTTTTGGGCTGCTAGGGACTTATATGTAATTCGGCCAAGCTTGGGTTTTGTTGAATTCTGTAAATTTTGTGTATTTATGAAATAGGGACTAAATTGATTAAATGTGAAAGTTTAGGGGATAATGTGTAAAAATCCTCGAATGAGAATTTTGAATGAGTAGATGATTAAATGAGTTAATTTTGAATACATATAGATCAAGAAAGAAAGAATTCAGATTTAGATCGAATGAAAAGCAAGGTTATCGAGTAGTCGTTCCAATCCATCAATTCCAAATACGAGGTAAGTTCGTATGTGACGATTTCTTTATAAATGTATGTTAAATGCTTTGATATTGCCTAAACTGTGATTATGAGATTATTATTAATGTATGAATTGTAAATACGATTCTACGGAAATATTCGAAGATGGAATTGACAAGCTAAAAGTCCCAGTTGAACCTTAGGAATAGATTTTAGATAGTGATGATATGTTATAAGATGATATACAGATTTGGCTTGGGGCCATGCATATCGAATTTGTTGGCTTCAGGTCACGATTTTGACACTACGAGTGTGAGTGATACCTTGATTTGGCTACAGGCCATGGTATAGGTATTTCAGAAAGGAGTTATCTTAATTTGGCTACGGGCCATGGTATAGGTACTTCGGGATGAGTTACCTTGATTCGGCTTCAAGCCATGGTATAGGTACTTATCGATTGACATCTTTAAGTATCCAACTTCTCTTTCAAATGGTTGAACGGGTAAATGAATGATGTGATTGAGAAAGAGATTAGTACGAGGTAATACAGGTACGTACAAAACCTATTTTGGTATTAAATAGAGAATGTTCGATCAGATGGTATTTGATCATGTTTTGAGACACGAGAACGGTTTGTCATTTTGGTGAATGATGTAGCCATTTGAGTTGGCTTATGAATATCTATGTTTGGTTTGTATATGGCCAAGGAAGTTGGCATATTTTGGTTGATTGAGTTGTGTTTATAATTTTAAAAATGGCTTATGTCCCTCGAGCGAGTCTAGATTCAGTAGGCGTTGTCCCTTGAGTAGGTGCAGGCCCATTACTCTCTACATCATCAGCTATTGCTCGTTTGGGATCCATTACTATATGAAAACACAATTTAAGTTATCAAGAATCTTCACGCTATCGTAGAGTATATATGGCATGCACAGCTAGACTCTTACACACGCTACTTTAGTCCTAGAATCGACTAAATCGTAGCTCTAATACCAATTAAATGTAACACCCCTCACTCGTATTCACCATCAGAATAGGGTTATGAGGTATTACCTATCAATTCGCAACATATAGCATACATTTATCAAAAATAAAGCATTCATTCTCATAAATCACTCAATATCATCAAATTGTCCCTTAATAGGGCCTATGAGCCCTTACACAAGCTTTACAAGTGGTTTGAGACTAAACCGATAACATATGAAAATTTTGGAAACTTATAAAAATTTCAAACACATAAGGGTCATACGCCCGTGTGAACAGGCCGTGTGCCTTACACGGCTCCAGCCACGCTCGTGTCCCAGGCCGTGTGAAAATAGGGCATACATATTGACTTGGGTCACACGGCTGACCACACGCCCATGTGTCTAGCCTGTGTGCCCTTCGAATTAGCCTCACACGCCCGTGTGCCAGGCCGTGCCAAACCTGTAGGGTATACTGACTTATGTGACACGGCCAAGTCACATGCCCACATACTAGACCATGTGCCATTTAGAGGGTATACTGACTTGTGCCAGACGGCCGGCCACACGCCCGTGTGTGAGACTATGTAGAGCATATTGACTTTATTTTAATATCAACACCAGGGGACACACGGCCATGTAACATGACCGTGTGTCGCACACGGCTAAGACACAAGCCTGTGTCTCTACCCGTGTGTACAAAAATAGGCTATTTGCATGACCAATTTGCCACCCTAAATTACCATCCACCTACATAACTCACATGGCACATAATAATCGGATAATTGGACAATCCAAGCAACCAAATCAAGATCAAAACATTATTTCCCAATATCAACAATGCAAGTATCTAAATACCAAATTAGGCCATTCAAATTCATTCCAAAAATTCATCATCATAATCCATCAATGTGGCTACCATCAAATATGTATTATTTGCCTTATTTCACTAGCGTATCAATACTCAAAATGCTACTATTTGATATCATAATAGCTATCATCAACAAGCATCACTATTTCATTCATCAACTCATAACATAAGCCATTTGTACAATTATAAACACAACTCAATCAACCAAAATATGCCAACTTCCTTGGCTATATACAAACCAAACATAGATATTCATAAGCCAACTCAAATGGCTACATCATTCACTAAAATGACTCAAGCCTATACATGCCATATACCAAATATACACAATTCAAAAGTACCAAATAGATGTTCGATTGTGCGATGATGTTCCCAACGACAACCGGGTTCGAGCTAGCCTTGATTCACTATAAAACATGGAAAATAACATAAAGAAAGCTTCATAGCTTAGTAAGCTCATATGTGAATAACTTAATTCATCAAATAAATGCAATCAACTAAATTTGTGTACTGCATATCAGTGGTGGAATAAATTAGTGCCAGTGGTGCCGAGAGAGTCACCTGAGAGTTCTTTCAGGCTAAATTCTGAAAGAAATATATAAGCCAACTGTTTCTGGATCAAAAGCATAAAGAGTTTCTAGAGTTGAAACAGGGCCTAATGACTGTGACAGAATATGAAAGAGAATTTGTACGGTTGAGCAAGTATGCTCTGAAATATGTTTCCACTGAAGAAATCATGTGTAAGTGGTTCGTTGATGAGTTGAATGAAGATATTAAGCTACTAGTTGGAATTCTAGAATTGAAAGAATTTGTCGTGTTGGTTGAAAGGGTTTGTAAAGTCGAGGATCTTAGCAAAGAAAAGAGAAAAATAGATTCAGAAGCTAAAAACTCGAGAAAAAGATCAATGAGTAAGCCGTATCAATTTTCATCAAAAAAATATAGAGATCCGTGCGCTCATCCAAATGCTTCAAATGAATATTCGAACAGGGATCGTAGAAAACAATACGCTAGTCCTAAAGCTCAAGCTACTTCAGTATCGAGTGTTGGCAGTGTGGGAGACAACAAACTTGAGTGTCAGCATTGTGGGACACGACACTTCAGAGAATGCTGGAAACTAAAGCTTGCTTCAAATATGGCTCGTCGGATCATTTTATTAAAGACTGTCCTGAATGGGTGAGAAAGATAGACCTTAGAATGCGAGATCGAATAATACGTCAACTAGAGGAAGACCACCAAGAAATACTGAGAATGTGAGTGGTAGTCGAGGGGCGATGAGAGACTCTACTGTGAGATCTGAGGCTAGAGCACCTACTAAAGCCTACGCTATTCGCGCTTGGGAGGAAGCGTCATCTCAAGATGTTATCATCGATACTTTCGCTCTCTATGATGCTAATGTGATTGCATTGATAGATCTAGGATCAACTCATTCTTATATATGCATGAATTTCGTATCTACTAAGACTTTTCCTGTAGAGTCTACTGAATTTGTGATTAGAGTATCGAACCCCTTAGGCAAATGTGTTTTGGTTGACAAAATTGCAAGAATTGCCCGTTAATGTATCCGGATTTCTATTTTTTGTCTAATCTGATTTTGTTGCCATTTGATGAATTTGATATGATTTTGGGTATTATTGGCTAACGATGCATGAGGCTATAGTGAATTGTAGACGAAAGATAATAGAATTGAAATGTCAGAATAATGAGACTATTAGAATTGAATCTGATGATCTGAATAGTTTTCCAGTTTTGATATCATCTATGTTAGCTTAGAGATTTGTGAGAAAGGGGTGTGAAGCTTATATTGCATATGTATTTGATACGAAAGTGACAGAATCAAAGATTGAATCATACCAGTCATGTGCGAATATCTAGATGTATTTCTTAAAGAGTTACCAGGTTTACCACCTATCAGAGAAGTTGAGTTTGGTATTGAATTAGTACCTGGAACAATGCCGATATTGATGGCTTCGTACAGAATGGCTCGATAGAGTTAAAATAATTGAAAGCTCAGTTTCAAGAGTTGACAAATAGGGGTTTTACTAGACCGAGTTTCTCTCCCTAGTGTGCATCGGTATTGTTTGTAGAAAAGAAAGATAGCACGATGAGAATGTGTATTGACTACAGACTACTGAATAAAGTGACTATAACAAATAAATACCTTCTACCGCAGATTGATGATTTGTTTGATCAGTTAAAAAAGGGTAACAATGTTTTCAAAAATCGATTTGAGATCAGGTTATTACCAGTTGTGAGTTAAAGACTCAGATGTGCCAAAGACTGCATTTAGAACAAGGTACGGACACTACGAATTTCTTGTTATGCCTTTGGGAACTAACAATGCACCTGCTATTTTTATGGACTTGATGAACTGGATTTTCTGGCTATACTTAGACCGATTCGTAGTTGTGTTTATTGATAATATTTTGATTTTCTCTCGTGATGAATCTGAGAATGCCGAACATTTGATAATCGTATTATAAACTTTTAAAGATAAACAGTTGTTTGCAAAGTTCAGCAAATGTGAGTTTTGGCTACGAGAGGTTGGTTTTCTGGGACATATAGTTTCAGCCGAGGGTATCTGAGTTAACCCGAGCAAAATTTCTGCGATTATATATTGGAAACCTTCAAGAAATGTATCCAAAGTATATAGTTTTCTAGGACTAGCCAACTATTATAGACGATTTGTGAAATGTTTCTCGGTGATCGCGACTCCGATGATAAGATTGCTTCAAAAGATGTTAAATTTGAATAGTCAAAAAAGTGTCAGCAGAGCTTCGAGAAGTTCAAAACATTATTGACAGAGGCACCAATGTTAGTTCAGCATGAGTCAGGTAAAGAATTCGTAGTTTACAGTGATGCATCGTTAAATGGCCTGGGTTGTGTTTTGATGCAGGAAGGCAAAGTTGTAGCTTATGCCTCGAGACAGTTGAAGCCACAAGAAAACAATTATCCAGTGCACGATCTAGAGTTAGGCGCGATAGTGTTTGCATTAAAAATTTGGCGCCATTACCTGTTTGGTGAGAAATGCCATATTTATACCGACCACAAAAGCTTGAAATATCTAATGACTCAAAAGGATTTGAATTTGCGATAGTAGAGATGGTTAGAATTTCTAAAAAACTATGAATTAGTGATTGACTATCATTCGGGGAAAGCAAACGTAGTTGTTGATGCTTTGACTCGAAAGTCCTTATTTTCTTTACGTGCTTTAAACACACACTTAGCCTTGTCTGACGACGGTTTAATAGTAGTCGAGTTAAAGCGAGACCGTTATTTATACAGCAGATTTGTGAGACTCAAAAATTTGATAATGAATTGAAAACAAAATGAGCTCAGTGTGAGTCGACTTCTGAATCAAAGTTTCGAATAGGGCCTCATCATTGTTTGATGTTTCGTGATAGAATATGTGTACCAAGAAATTCTGAGCTTATTCAGAAGATTCTAAACGAAGCACACAATAGTTGTTTATCAGTACATTTGGGAAGCATGAAAATGTATAATGATTTGAAACAACATTATTGGTGGCACGCCATGGAACGAGATATCTCAGAAATTGTTTCAAAATGTTTGATTTGTCAGCAAGTTAAAGATGAGCATCAAGTGCTGTCAAGTTTATTATATTATGATTCTTGAGTGGAAGTGGGAAAGAGTAACAATGGATTTCGTTTCGGGTTTGCCCTTATCTCTGAAAAAGAAAGATATAATCTAGTTGTTGTTGACAGATTGATGAAATCAGCTCATTTTATTCCGATAAGTATAGATTTCTCTAATGATAAATTGGTTGAGTTGTATATTTCAGAGATTGTTCGATTGCATGGAGTGCCACTATCTATTGTTTCGGATAGAGATCCGAGGTTCACTTTGTGATTTTGGAAGAAATTGCAATAAGCTCTAAGTACAAAGCTGCATTTTAGCACTACATTTCACCTGCAAATTGATGGTCAATCTGAACGAGTTATTCATAAACATGAGGATATGTTGTGATGTTGCATTCTTGTGTTTGAAGGCAGCTGGGAGAAATATCTACCGCTAATTGAATTTGCTATAATAATAGCTTTAAATCAAGTATAAAGATGGCACCATATGAAGCTCTATATGGTCATAAATGTCGAACACCGTTGTATTGGACTGCGCTTAATGAGAGTAAGATTCAAGGGGTTGATATGATCAGAGAGGTAGAAGAGAAAGTGAAAGTAATTCGTCACAGTTTGAAAGCAGCTTCGGATTGAAAAAATTTTACACAGACTTGAATGGAAAGATGTTGAGTTTCAGATCAGGGATAAAGTGTTCTTAAAAGTGTCGCCGTGGAAAAAGATATTACGATTTGGTCAGAAAGGGAAATTGAGTCCGCGATTCATTGGACCATATGAAATTATTGAGTAATCGGGCGATTCTTGATCGACTATCTTTACTTATCGATTCTGACGAAAATACATAAGGTGTTTCATGTGTCGATGCTTTGACTATACTGATTTGACCCTTCACATGTCATTTCCCTGATCGAGATTGAAATTCAGTCTGATATGTCATATACTGAAGAAACCGATTAAAATTTTAGCTCGTGAGATCAAAGAGTTGAGAAATAAGAAAATTGCTTTAGTGAAAATATTATGGCATCGACACGGGGTTGAAGAAGCTACATGGGAACCCAAGGATGCTATGAGAAAACAATACCTGAACCTATTCACTACTAAGATTTTTAGGGATGAAAATCCCTATGGGAGAGTTGTAATAGCCCGATTTTAGCTAAATCACAATAGTGGTTTCGAAACCACAAATTTGATGTCAAACGATTATTTTTAATAATATTTTTTATGTTTACAGCATGAAAGCATGTATGTGTGAAATTTTCGTGAGCTAATTTTATTAATTGGTTGCTCTATTTAAGAAAAAGGACTAAATTGTGTTAAGTGAAAAATAGTGTTCTATTATCTAAGAGTCCTAATTAGCTATATAACCTTAAATTTTAAGTCCTTATGAGGAAAAAATCCAATTGTGAGTTAGTGGATGACATTTGGTTTGGCAATTGTGTAAATATGAATTGTTTTTAATGGTAATTTAGTAAAAAGACTAATAAAGGTTAATATAATAAAAACAAAAGATATTTGAGTCCATCCTTCTCTTTTGGCCAAATATTGAAGAAGAAAAAGCTAAGGATTACGTTTTTCATTCGGTCACTTTGAATATTTGATTAAGGTACGGTTTGAGCTCAGTTTTTGATGATTTTTACATTTTTTAGATCATTGCTTCTTGTTCTAGCTAGCCCGTACCTTTAATTTCGAAACTGTTAAAGATTTTAAGAGTTTCCATTGATGAGCTTATGTTTTCTTTGGTGTTTGAAGATGAAATATGAATTTTTGATGATAGATTCTCATGTTTTGTAAAGCAATTTTTAATTAAATTTCATAAGAAGGATTAATTTCTAAAATGTGAAAATTGAGTGGTTGAAATGTGAAATAAATGAATGTTTTAGGCTGCTAGGAACTTATATTTAATTCGGCCAAGCTTGGGCTTTCTTGAATTGTGTAAATTTTATGTATTTATGAAATAGGGACTAAATTGATTAAATGTGAAAGTTTAGGGGCTAATGTGTAAAAATGCCTGAATGAGTAATTTTGGACTAAATTGAATGAGTAGATGATTTAATGAGTTAATTTTGAATACATATAGATCAAGAAAGAAAGAATTCGAATTTAGGTCGGGGAAAAGCAAGGTTATCGAGTAGTCGATCCGATCCGTCAATTCTGAATATGAGGTAAGTTTGTATGTGACGATTTCTTTATAATTGTATGTTAAATGCTTTGATATTTCCTAAAATATTATTATGAGATTATTATTAATGTATGAATTGTAAATCCGATTCTACGGAAATATTCGAAGATGGAATCGACAAGCTAACAGTCTCAGTTGAACCTTATGAATAGATTTTGGATACTGATGATATGTTATAAGATGATATATCGATTTGGCTTAGGGCTATCCATATCAGATGTGTTGCCTTCGAGCCACGATTTCGGCACTACGTGTACGAGTGATACCATGACTTGGCTATAGGCCATGGTATAGGTATTTCGAAGATGAGTTATCTTGATTTGGCTACGGGCCATAGTATAGGTACTCTAGGATAAGTTACCTTTATTTTGCTTCGGGACATGGTATAGGTACTTATCAATTGAGATCTTTGAGTATTTGACTTCTATTCTAAATAGTTTAATGGGTAAACGAATGATATGATTGAGAAAGAGGTTAGTACGAGGCGATACAGGTACGTACAGAACCTATTTGAGTATTAAATAGAGAAAGTTTGATGAGATGGTATTTGATCATGTTTTGAGACATGAGAAAGGTTTGTAGTTAATGTATATATGGTGATGTTATGTAAATTAAATTGATTTGCATTATTTGATGAATTAAGTTATTCACGTATGAGCTTACTAAGCTATGAAGCTTACTTTGTGTTATTTTTCCATGTTTTATAGTGAATCAGGGCTAGCTCGAATCCGGGAGTCGTTGGGAACATCATCGCACTATCGAACATCTATTTGGTACTTTTGAATTGTGTATATTTGGTATATAGCATGTATAGGCTTGAGTCATTTTGGTGAATGATGTGGCCATTTGAGTTGGCTTATGAATATCTATGTTTGGTTTGTATATAGACAAGGAAGTTTGCATATTTTGGTTGATTGAGTTGTGTTTATAATTGTTTAAATGGCTTATGTTATGAGTTGATGAATGAAATAGTGATGCTTGTTGATGATAGGTATTATGATATCAAATAGTAGCATTTTGAGTATTGATATGTTAGTGAAATAAGGCAAATAATGCATATTTGATGGTAACCACCTTGATGGATTATGATGATGATTTTTTTGTATGAATTTGAATGGCCTAATTTGGTATTTAGATACTTGCATTATTGATATTGGGAAAGCATGTTTTAAGCTTTATTTGGTTGCTTGGAATGTCCAATTATGCTATTATTATATGCCATGTGAGTTATGTAGGTGGATGGTAATTTAGGGTGGCAAATTGGCCATGCAAATGGCCTATTTTTGTCTACACGGGCGTGTGTCTTAGCTGTGTACGACACAGGGTCATGTTACACGGCCATGTGTCCCCTGGTGTTAGTATTAAAATGAAGTCAGTGTGCTCCACACGGTCTCATACACGGGTGTTTAATTGGTCATGTGGCACAAGTCAATATACCCCCTAAATGGCACACGGCCTAGCTCACGGGCGTGTGACTTGGTCGTGTTGCATAAGTTAGTATAACCCATAGGTTTGGTACGAGCTAGTACACAGCTTGGCACACGATATGTGAGGCTAATTTGAAGGGCACACGGGCTAGACATTCGGGTGTGTGGTCGGCCGTGTGACCCAAGTCAGTATGTATGCCTTATTTTTACATGGCCTGGGACATGGGTGTGGCTGGAGCCGTGTGAGGCACACGGCTTGTTCACAGTGTGTGACCCGTGTGTGTTTGAAATTTTTATAAGTTTCCAAAATTTTCGTATGTTATTGGTTTAGTCCCGAACCACTTCTAAAGCTTGTGTAAGGCCTCATGTGCCATATTAAGGGACAATTTGATAATATTGAGTGATTTATGAGATTTAGTGCTTTATATTTGATAAATGAATGCTATATGTTGTGAATTGATAGGTAATACCTCGTAACCCTATTCTTGTGGTGAATACGGGTGAGGGGTGTTACAAATTTGGTATGAAATTGAATGGCTTATTGTGATACTTGTGTGTGTTGTGGTTGATGGTAATGATATAGCATGAATTGAACTTTGTTTTTGATGAGTTTAAATGCCATTTTAAGATATGGTCATATGCAATTTGGTTTGTGTAGGTAAATACAAACTTGGGTGAGAATGATAGCTTGGTAAATAGCCTATTTTTGTCCATACGGGCAGAGACATAGGCATGTGTCTCAACTATGTGTGACACACGGTCAAGTGACATAGCCATGTGTCCCCTAGTGTTTAATTAGAAATCAAGTCATATGTTCTATATGGCCCAACACATGGGCATGTGACTTGGCCGTGTGGAATAAGCCAGTATACCCTACAATTTTGGCACAGCTTAGCACACAGCCTGGCACACGGGCGTGTGTGGCCATTTCGAATGGCACACAAGCTAGTCGAACGGGCATGTGGTTGGTCATGTGACCCAATTCAGAGAGTTACACAAGGTGAAACATGGGCTGGGACAGGGCCATGTGTTCCCATTTCAAATGTCTACACGACTAGTGAAACGGGCGTGTCTTTGGCCATGTGAACACAGCTGGGCCACACGGGCGTGTGTCCCCTGTATTTTGAAAATTTTCCAGAAATTTTCCTAAGTTATCGATGTAGTCCCGAACCAGTTTTAATGCATGATTTGAGCCTCGTATGCTCGTATTAGGGACAACGTGTTTGATTATGATTGATTTTTAGTTGGAAATGAAAAATTTATGAGAAATGTATGATTTTTTTGTAATAAGTTCGGTAATGCTCTGTAACCCTAATCTGACAATGGATACAGGTTAGAAGTGTTACATTTATTGGTATCAGAGCTACAATTTAGTCGATTATAGGACTAATGTAGCATATGTGAGATTCTAGCTATACATGCAATATATAAACTGTGATAGTGTGATATCTCCTGACAGTTTTAGATTATGTTTTCATATAGCTATGGATCCCAATCAAGCATTGGCTGATTATGTTGAAAGTAATGCACAAGCCTCCGTTCACAGAGCAGTGCCGTCTTAATCTAGACCTATATCTGGGAGTCAAGGCGGAGAGGCCAATGAAACCATCTTCCAAATGATGAATGAATGGTTTACTGAGTTTTCCGAACTAATTTGGCTTCTCAACAACCTCCACCCCACCTATTCCTCAACCGGTTCCCATAGCTCCTCAAAGTTTGGAACATTTATTTTTAAGTAAGCCACCTATTGATAAAATTAAAAAATATGAAGCTGAATAGTTTAGAGCTAAGTTGATGATGATCCTGAGATAGCCGAGTTTTGGCTTGAGAATACGATCCAGGTATTTGATGAACAGTCTTGCACACCAGCTGAATGTGTAAAATGCAGTGTATCACTTCTGAGAGATGCTGCATATCCCTAGTGGAACACTTTGATATCTGTGGTACCAAGGGAAAGAGTCACGTGGGAATTCTTTTAGACTGAATTCAGAAAGAAATACATAAGTCAGCGATTTATCAATAAAAAATGCAAGGAATTTCTAGAGTTGAAATAGGGTCGTATGTCTGTAACATAGTACGAAAGAGAATTTGTAAGACTCAATAAATATGCTCGAGAATGTGACTACACCGAGGCAATTATGTGTAAGTGATTTGAAGATGGGTTGAACGAAGACATTAGACTTCTAGTCGACATTCTGGAATTGAAAGAATTTGTTGTGTTAGTCACAGAGCTTGCAAAGCCGGGGAACTTAGCAAAGAAAATAAAAAATCTAATTTTGAGGCTAGAGATTTGAGAAAGAGATCGATGAGTAAACCTTATCACTCCCTGTTAAAGAAATCACGGGATTCATATAATCGTTCGAATGCTTTAGTGGGATATTCTAATAGAGATCGTGGGAAGCAATACACGAGTCCTAAAGCTCAAGCCACTTCAGTATCGAGCATTGGTAGTGTTAGAACCAACAAGCCTGAGTGTCTACAGTGTGAAAGAAGGCATTTTGGAGACTTCTGGATGAATAACAAAGCTTGTTTTAAATGTGGCTCACAAGATCATTTTATTCAGGATTGTCCTGAGTTACTAGATAAAGATAAATTTTGACTACAAGACCAAGCAATACAGCTGCTAGAGGGAGGCCAGCTAGAAATATGGGAAATGTGACTAGTAGCAAAGGTGCGACAAAGGACTCTGATGTGAGATTTGAGGTTCGAGTGCCAGCTAGAGCTTTCATAAACCGTAATTTACACATATTTTAAACCATGCTTGGCTTAATATTGGATGAATATTCACTAGATTTGATGAATTCAATGCTATTAATCTCTTAATTTCAAGTTTTATACTCAGGAGAGCTTAGGGTGTCGACAAAAATAAGAAACGGTCCAAAGTGAGTAATCAACACGGCCTGGAGTTTACCACACGGCCGTGCCACTTTAGTATACTCGAACACGACCTAGGCTCGATTTACACGGGCGTGTCACACGGGCCTGTCCTTGCCATAGCAAAGAAGAATTCATTTGGATTAGGATACTTTTGGTCCAAGAAAGGCATCTCGAACCTATATAAACACCCTAGGAGGCAACTTAAATGGGGAGTTGACAGGACGTCGAATAGACGCCGAGTAGAAGTAGAAAATACTCCAAGACAGCTGTCGGGAACAACTTAGGAGTAGGATCTCCATCAAGACTGAAGATCTCCCATCAAGTTCTTTAAAAGTCTTTGGGTGTTCTGATGTTTTGTTGCTTTTCCTCTTTTATGATGTTTTCCTCTTCCAGTATGAACTAAATCCCTTAGATACCTAAGGGGATGAAACCTATGATAGATCTTATTATTATTTGATTTTTGAGATAAATACTTGTGCTTATTATTAATTGTGAGTTTTATTCTTGTTTTGATAATTCAAGTTATTGATTCAAGTCGAATGTGCTTATTCAGTGGAGCAAAAGTCCCTGTTTAAGAGTAGATCAACACAATTAAGCGGAGTTGATTTCAACCCTAGAAATAGGGCGAAGGAAATATGCCGGATTAGGGTCAAACCCAATATGGGGATCCATAGATCGAATTAATGCGACAATAGGGGTTTTAATTAGAAAGAGATTTCAATTAATCAACCTAGAGTCAGTTGTTAGTAGCCTCGAAAGAGGTATTAATATATTTTAGATATTTCTATGGATTAAGTCAAGTGAATAAATCACATGAATCAAAAGTAATAAGTGAAGTCTAGGTGGATTCTTCCTCAGGTGTCGTTCATCTCATATAAGTTGTCCAGAGTATTTTCCCAATTTACTCTCTATCAAGTTCATAGTTAGTTTAAATAGCTAGTTAATTTTTAGATTAAAAGCAAATCGCTTTAATTATTAGGCTAGATAATAAAAAGATAGTTATTACTAAATAGTCTTGGTCCTTGAGGATACGATATTCCGAACTCACCACAGCTATACTACTGTTCGATAGATGCACTTGCCTTTGTCAAAATAATAGTTGTTTCAAGCTTCCATCAAGTTTTTGGCGCCGTTATCGGGGACTAAGATATTAGGAAAACTAAATTTTTATTACTTTAGCTATTTTATTTATTTTCAATTTATATTTATTTTATTCTTAACTTTACTAATTTTTCCTTTATTTGTCTCTGGCAGGTACCTCTAGTTTATGACTAGAAGGAACCCGACAAGACCCTTGATTTTTGACAGTGATATAGAAGGTACCATTCACAGAAATCGTAGGGAAATAAGGCGAAGCCTATAGTATATAGAAGAAGAGCAAGAAAATGATCCTGATACTACCGAAGAGATGGCTGATAATAATCCACTACCTCCTGTGGTGGCAGCAAACCTGGTGAATCAAAACCCTACTCCTCGTACTATGTATGATTATGCTAAACTAATTTAATAGGAACATAATCTAGTATTGTTAGACCTGCTGTTGCTGCAAATAATGTTGAACTGAAACCTAACACTATACAGATGATACAACAATTTTTTCAATTTGATGGTTTGCAGGATGAAGATCCAAACAATCACTTAGCAAATTTTCTGGAATTCTGCGACACTTTCAAAATAAATGGCGTTTCCAATGATACCATTCGTCTTCGGTTGTTTCCCTTTTCATTAAGGAACAAAGCTAAACAGTGGTTGAACTTGTTACCATGAGGATCAATCACTACGTGGGAACAAATGACCCAAAAATTTCTACTTAAATATTTTCTGTCGGCTAAAACGACTAATGTAACATCCCAAAATTGGGCCTAGTAGGATTGGGCCCAATGGGCCTTAGGCGTAGTAGCGTTCAAAATTTTTGAGAACCGTATTAATGCAAGTTAGACTTATTGGGTAAGTGATTCTGGAAGGTTAGAGGGCTTCTATGAAGTCCCGGGATCAAACTTTGGCTTTGGGTAAATTTTGGTTTTAAGTGAAAAAAACCCTAGAAGTTGGCAGGTAGGCCTTAAGAATAAAATGTAGAGGAAAATGACACAAGTGGAGTGTGTAGTGTAGTGGCAAAGTGAAGCCACAAAAGAGATAAGGGGGTGACGCCACAAGGAAGGAGGTCCAAGGTTCAAGTCTTGGCTTTTGCATTTTGGTTTTCTTTTTACCTAGACCTTAGAATTTGGCTATAGATTTATATTTAGTTGCGCATGGTTAAGACACAAGAGGAGCTTGTGGCCAAGTGGTTAGCGGCGTGGATTATGTTGCAAGGGAGCCTGGGTTCGAATCTCATGACAAGCAATAGAGTATTTATTTTGCGGATTGGATGGCAAGAGTTTCAATTGAATTTAAACTCTACTGACGAAGGGATCCCACATTGGAAAGATATAAACAAGAAAGGTGAAGAGCTAGCTATATAAAGAGCATTTCAGGAGGAGAGTTAACATACCTTGGTGGGCGTTTGGGCACAGGAGTGGTCGCAGCTCGGTTTAACACCAAACTCCTATCAGATGTGTAACTCTCTCTTTACTCTAGCTATAGAGCGGCAAATGCCAAAGTGCCGATAACGGTAATAGTAGCCACACGAGCGTGCGAGCGCGTGTGGGGCTTCGACGTGATAGTTGAGGCCATCAGTAGTATTTTTGGGTTAGGACTGCTTGGGTCGCGATAGGTTGAAGTGGGTAGATTTGTAACATCCCAAAATTGGGCCTAGTAGGATTGGGCCCAATGGGCCTTAGGCGTAGTAGTGTTCAAATTTTTTGAGAATGGCATTAATGCAAGTTAGACTTATTAGGTAAGTGATTCTGGAAGGTTAGAGGGCTTCTATGAGGTCCCGGGATCGAACTTTGGCTTTGGGGAAATTTTGGACTTAGGTGAACAAAAAAACCCTAGAAGTTGGCAAGTAGGCCTTGAGAATAAAATGTGGAGGAAAATGACACAAGTGGAGTGTGTGGTGTAGTGGCAAAGTGACGCCACAGAAGAGACAAGGGGGTGACACCACAAGGAAGGAAGGAGGTCCAAGGTTCAAGTCTTGGCTTTTGCATTTTGGTTTTCTTTTACTTGGACCTTAGAATTTGGCTATAGATTTATATTTAGTTAGCATGGTTAAGACACAAGAGTAGCTTGTGGTCAAGTGGTTAGCGGCGTGGATTATGTTGCAAGGGAGCACAGGTTGAATCTCATGACAAGCAATAGAGTATTTATTTTGCGGATTGAATGACAAGAGTTTTAGTTGAATTTAAACTCTCTTGTGGAGGGATCCCACATCGAAAGATACAAAGAAGGAAGGTGAAGAGCTAGCTATATAAAGAGTATTTCAAGAGGAGAGTTAACATACCTTGGTGGGCGTTTGGGCGCAGGAGTGGTCGCAGCGCGGTTTAACACCAGACTCCTATCAGGTGTGTAACTCTCTCTTTACTCTAGCTATAGAGCGGCAAATGCCAAAGTGCCGATCACGGCAATAGTAGCCACACGAGCGTGCAAGTGCACGTGTGGGGCTTTGACACGATAGTAGTTAAGGCCATAAGTAGTATTCTTGTAGGTTGGGGATGCTTGGGTCGCGATGGGCTGAAGTGGGCCTAATGGGCCTGTGGAACTTATATACGTGGCTAGATGTATGTTAGGTGGGCCACATGAGCGTGTGGACTTGAATGGGCCGAAATCTGGTTTTAGGCCCAATAGTCAGGTACGACCAGAAATGGTAACTGAGTCGCTCTGGGCGACATTAGGCCTTCGAAAAGTCTATTGCAGGTGCTAAATTACCAAAATACCCCTAGTTTATGAAATTACCAAAATAGCCCTGGTTTACGAAATTACCAAAATACCCCTAGTTTATGAAATTACCAAAATAGCCCTGGTTTAAAAAACTACCAAAATACCCTCGATTTATAAAATTACCAAAATATCCCCAATTTGCAAAATTACTGTAATACCCCCGATTTGTTAAATTACCGAAATACCCCCAGTTTGTAAATTTACCAAAATACCCTTAGGTTACAAAATTGTTGAAATACCTTCGAGTTGTAAAATTACAGAAATACCCCTGGTTTGTAAAATTACTGAAATACCCCTAAGCGATAAAATAATCGTTGTACTCTCGTGGTAGTACTAGCATTGTATGTGTTAATCGTATGATTGATTATGGTTGAGATCGTTGCTTACATGGATTAGTAAGCAGTAGAATTACCGAACTACCCTTGTAAGGTGGAATTACAAAATGCCTTTGGTAGGTAAAATTACGGTTATACCCTTAGAGGTTGATTAGTTTGATTATGTCGTATTTGTTATTACGATTATGATGGTAATTCGTTTCATACATTATCTTTGATATATAATTTGCATACATATCATCTGCATACATGAATTATTATGGTGATGAACATGGCATGAAAATGGGTATGATGAGAGGAGGGGGAAGGATGATTTATACTGTCACCAGTGGTTTTGACCACAAAGTGGGTTGGCCCCCGCTTTCCTTATTATTTGTGACTAGTCTTAGTGGTTTTGACCACGGTGGTTTTGACCACACGGATATTATTGTGACTACGGTCACGGTGGTTTTGACCACACATGGATTATTGTGACTCGTCCCAGTGGTTTGGTACCACAGTGGGTTGGCCCGACATGTTGATTACGTGATTGCCATCAGTGGTTTTGAGCACACGGTGGGTTGGCCCCACCATATGATTTGTGACTACGATCGTGAGTGGTTTTGACCACACATATATGATTTGTGACTACGGTCACCAGTGGTTTTGACCACCAGTGGTTTTGACCACACGGGGTAGACACAGGAGTTCGGTTGGTTAGATTGGGTTTGCATGATTTGCATATTGACATATCAAATGTGTAAGTGCCTTGTTATTATCGGGATGGGGATTTACACTTTGAGTCTCTTGACTCACCCTTTCCCTTACATTTGCAGATGAGGCATAGATCGTGGATCTGGAGCTGGGGTGGACTCGAGGTGGCTATGCACTGTGTTTTCGGGTTTTATTTCAATTACTATTTTGGGTTAATTTACTTTTAAATTTGCTTTTGTTTTGTAATAAGGCCGCTAAGTATTAATTTGGGTTTTTATTTCTAGATTATAATTTGATTTGCTTTATTAACCGGTATTAAATTGGAGTTTACAAAATTATACTATATATCGGGTTTTTCAGCATTACCATCGGGTGACATTATTCACAAGGTAATGACAAAGTTAACAAAGATGATTTCAAACCTAAACTTTCAAACAAACCAGTAACAACAACTGGATTTTCGAAGCAAGAGTTTCTTTGAATTCTAAAGCAACCTAAAAACATTTTCAACATCACTTTTTATAGGGTTTACTAAACCCTTAGAACGATAAAAGAGTTCTTTGTAAAAATAAACCGGAAACTTGTTTATTCAACCATTTTCACCCCGTAACATGCCAGATTCGGTCGTGGTATGTTGACTGAGTTTGGGATGTTACAATTTTGGTATCAGAGCCTAGGTTCAAAAACTCGGCTGTGGAATGGGTTCAAAAATATTTTTCAAATTTTGGTTGAAATATGGTTTAGAAAAATATATATATCACTTTCCAAGAAGTATGACACCCGAGTCTCCGGCACCAATTCGAACTGTAAGTTTCGTGGTACTTCTCTTTGTTATATGTTGTATTTCGGGTATCTATTCTATGTGTTTGGTTTGGATGTGATGGTCAGACATAGAGTTTGGTGCATATGAAATATTTGTCTATTTTAATGGCTAGGTGTTTTTGAGCATGTGTAGGATTTTTAAATTCTAGTTAAAAGTATATTAGTTTTTTTAAGATTAGAGTGCGCAACAAGAGCATAGTGTGGTAGGTTAGGATGTGTAACTGTTAGTTAGTTGGAAATTTTGAGGATGAAATTTCTTTGAGGAGGGTAGAATTGTAGCATACTGAAATTGGGCCTAGTAGGATTGGGCCCAATGGGCCTTTGGTGTAGTAGGGTTCAAAATTTTTGAGAACGGCATTAATGCAAGTTAGACTTATTAGGTAAGTGATTCTGGAAGGTTAGAGGGCTTCTATGAACTCTCGGGATAGAACTTTGGCTTTGGGGAAATTTTGGTTTTAGGTGAAAAAACCCTAGAAGTTGTGAGTAGGCCTTAAGAATAAAATGTGGAGGAAAATGAAACAAGTAGAGTGTGTGGTGTAGTGGCAAAGTGGCGCCACATAAGAGACAAGGGGTAGCATACAAGGAAGGAAGGAGGTCCAAGGTTCAAGTCTTGGCTTTTGCATTTTGGTTTTCTTTTTACGGACCTTAGAATTTGGCTATAGATTTATATTTAGTTAGCATGGTTAAGACACAAGAGTAGCTTGTGGCCAAGTGGTTAGTGGCGTGGATTATGTTGCAAGGAGCTTGGGTTGAATCTCATGACAAGTAATAGAGTATTTATTTTATGGATTGACGGAAAGAGTTTGAGTTGAATTTAAACTCTCTTGTGGAGGATCCCACATCGGAAAGATACAAAGAAGGAAGGTGAAGAGCTAGCTATATAAAGAGCATTTTAGGAGGAAAGTTAACATACCTTGGTGGGCGTTTGGGCGCAGGAGTGGTCGCAGTGCGGTTTAACACCAGACTCCTATCAGGTGTGTAACTCTCTCTTTACTCTAGCTGTAGAGCGGCAAATGCCAAAGTGCCGATCACGGCAATAGTTGCCACACGAGCATGCGAGTGCATGTGTGGGGCTTCGACACGATAGTAGTTAAGGCCATTAGTAGTATTCTTGTAGGTTGGGGCTGCTTGGGTCGTGATGGGCTGAAGTGGGCCCAATGGGCCTGTGGGCCCAATTGAATAAATTGCATGATGATATAGTGTATAGTGAACTAGATTAGGTGGAACTTATATACGTTGCTAGTTGTATGTTAGGTGGGCCACACGAGCGTGTGGACCTGAATGGGCCAGAATCCGGTTTTAGGCCCAATAGTCAGGTACGACCAGAAATGGTAGTTGTGTCGCTCTGAGCGACATTAGGCCTTCGAAAAGGCCATTGCAGGTGCTAAATTACCTCCCTAGTTTATGAAATTACCAAAATAGTCCTAGTTTACGAAATTACCAAAATACCCCTAGTTTATGAAATTACCAAAATAGCCCTGGTTTACAAAATTACCAAAATACCCTCGATTTATAAAATTACCAAAATACCCTCGATTTGCAAAATTGCTGAAATACCCCAGATTTGTTAAATTATCGAAATACCCCCAGTTTGTAAATTTACTGAAATACCCCTTGGTTACAAAATTGCTGAAATACCCTCAAGTTGTAAAATTACCGAAATACCCCTGGTTTGTAAAATTACTGAAATACCCCTAAGCGATAAAATAATCGTTATACTCTCATGGCAGTACTAGCATTGTATGTGCTAATCGTATGATTGATTATGGTTGAGATGTGTTGCTTACATGGATTGGTAACGAGTAGAATTACCGAACTACCCTTGAAGGGTGGAATTACAAAAATGCCTTTGGTAGGTAAAATTACGGTTATACCCTTAGAGGTTGATTAGTTTGATTATGTCGTATTTGTTATTCTGATTATGATGGTAATTCGTTTCATACATTATCTTTGATATATAATTTGCATACATGTCATCTGCATACACAATTATTATGGTGATGAACATGGCATGAAAATGGGTATGATGAGAGGAGGGAAGGATGATTTAGGCTGTCACGGTGGTTTTGACCACAAAGTGGGTTGGCCCGCTTTCCTTATTATTTGTGACTAGTCTTAGTGGTTTTGACCACCAATGGTTTTGACCACACGGATATTATTTGTGACTACGGTCACAAGTGGTTTTGACACACATGGATTATTGTGACTTGTCCGGTGGTTTGGTACCACGAGTGGGTTGGCCCGACATGTTGATTATGTGATTGCCATCAGTGGTTTTGAGCACACGGTGGGTTGGCCCCACCATATGATTTGTGACTACGGTCACCAGTGGTTTTGACCACACGGGGTAGACACAGGAGTTCGGTTGGTTAGATTGGGTTTGCATGATTTGCATTTTGACATATCAAATGTGTAAGTGCCTTGTTATTATCGGGATGGGTATTTACACACTGAGTCTCGGTGACTCACCCCTTTCCCTTACATTTACAGATAAGGCATAGATCATGGATGTGGAGCCGGGGTGGACTCGAGGTGGCTATACACTATGTTTTGGGTTTTATTTCAATTACTATTTTGGGTTAATTTACTTTTAAATTTGGTTCTATTTTGTATTAAGGCCGCTAAGTATTAATTTGGGTTTTATTTCTAGATTATAATTTGATTTGCTTTATTAACCGATATTAAATCGAAGTTTACAAAATTATACTCTATATCGAGTTTTTCAGCGTTACCATCGGGTGACATTATTCACAAGGTAATGACAAAGTTAAAAAAGATGATTTCAAACCTAAACTTTCAAACAAACTAGTAACAACAACCGGATTTTCGAAGCAAGAGTTTCTTTGAATTCTAAAGCAACCTAAAAATGTTTTCAACATCACTTTTTATAGGGTTTGCTAAACCCTTAGAATGATAAAAGAGTTTTCTGTAAAAATAAATCGGGAAACTTGTTTATTCAACCATTTTCACCCCGTAACATGCCAGATTAGATCGTGGTATGTTGACCGGGTTTGGAGTGTTACAATTTTGGTATCAGAGCCTAGGTTCAAAAACTCGGCGTGGAATGGGTTCAAAAATGTTTTTCAAATTTTGGTTGAAATATGGTTTAGAAAAATATATATATCACTTTCCAGGAAGTATGACACCCGAGTCTCCGACACCAATCCGAACAGTAAGTTTCGTGGTACTTCTCTTTGTTATATGTTGTATTTCGGGTATCTATTCTATGTGTTTTGTTTGGATGTGATGGTCAGGCATAGAGTTTGGTGCGTATGAAATATTCGTCTGTTTTAATGGCTAGGTGTTTTTGAGTATGTGTAGGAGTTTTAAATTCTAGTTAAAAGTATATTAGTTTTATTAAGATCGAGTCTTGTGACAAAAGCGTAGTGTGGTAGGTTAGGATGTGTGACTGTTAGTTAGTTGGAAATTTTGAGGACAAAATTTCTTTAAGTAGGGTAGATTTGTAACATCCTGAAATTGGGCCTAGTAGGATTGGGCCCAATGGGCCTTAGGCATAGTAGCGTTCAAAATTTTTGAGAACGACATTAATGCAAGTTAGACTTATTAGGAAAGTGATTCTAGAAGGTTAGAGGGCTTCTATGAAGTCCCGGGATCGAACTTTGGCTTTGGGGAAATTTTGGTTTTAGGTGAAAAAAACCCTAGAAATTGGCAGGTAGGCCTTAAGAATAAAATGTGGAGGAAAATGACACAAGTGGAGTGCGTGGTGTATTGGCAAAGTGACGCCACATAAGAGACAAGAGGGTAACGCCACAAGGAAGGAAGGAGGTCCAAGGTTCAAGTCTTGGCTTTTGCATTTTGGTTTTCTTTTTACTTGGACCTTAGAATTTGGCTATAGATTTATATTTAGTTGCGCATGGTAGAGACACAAGAGTAGCTTGTGGCCAAGTGGTTAGCGACGTGGATTATGTTGTAAGGGAGGTTGGGTTCGAATCTCATGACAAGTAATAGAGTATTTATTTTGCGGATTGGATGGCAAGAGTTTGATTGAATTTAAACTTTCTTGACGAGGATCCCACATCGGAAAGTTACAAAGAAGGAAGGTGAAGAGCTAGCTATATAAAGAGCATTTCAGGAGGAGAGTTAACATACCTTGGTGGGCGTTTGGGCGCAGGAGTGGTCGCAGCGCGGTTTAACACCAGACTCTTATCAGGTGTGTAACTCTCTCTTTACTCTAGCTGTAGAGCGACAAATGCCAAAGTGCCAATCACGGCAATAGTAGCCACACGAGCGTGCGAGCGAACGTGTGGGGCTTCGACACGATAGTTGAGGCCATCAGTAGTATTCTTGTGGGTTGGGGTTGCTTGGGTCGTGATGGGCTGAAGTGGGCCCAATAGGCCCGTGGGCCCAATTGAATAAATTGCATGATGATATAGTATATAATGAACTAGATTAGGTGGAACTTACATACGTGGCTAAATGTATGTTAGGTGGGCCATACGAGCGTGTGGGCCCGAATGGGCCAGAATCTAGTTTTAGGCCCAATAGTCTGGTACGACCAGAAATGGTAGCTGAGTCGCTCTGGGCGACATTAGGCCTTCGAAAAGGCCATTGCAGGTGTGAAATTACCAAAATACCCCTAGTTTATGAAATTACCAAATTAGCCCTAGTTTACGAAATTACCAAAATACCCCTGGTTTATGAAATTACCAAAATAGCCTTGGTTTACAAAATTACCAAAATACCCTCGATTTACAAAATTACCAAAATACCCTTGATTTGTAAAATTACTGAAATACCCCCGATTTGTTAAATTATCGAAATACCCCAGTTTGTAAATTTATCGAAATACCCCTAGGTTACAAAATTACTGAAATACCCTCGAGTTGTAAAATTACAGAAATACCCCTGGTTTGTAAAATTACTGAAATACCCCTAAGCGATAAAATAATCGTTGTACTCTCGTGGTAGTACTAGCATTGTATGTGTTAATCGTATGATTGATTATGGTTGAGATGCGTTGCTTACATGGATTGGTAACGAGTAGAATTATCGAACTACCCTTGTAGGGTGGAATTACAAAAATACCTTTGGTAGGTAAAATTACGGTTATACCCTTAGGGGTTGATTAGTTTGATTATTTTGTATTTGTTATTCTGATTATGATGGTAATTCATTTCATACGTTATCTTTGATATATAATTTGCTGCATACACGAATTATTATGAGTGATGAACGTGGCATGAAAATGGGTATGATGAGAGGAGGGGGAAGGATGATTTAGACTGTCACCAGTGGTTTTAACCACACAGTGGGTTGGCCCCGCTTTCCTTATTATTTGTGACTACGGTCACCAGTGGTTTTGACCACACATGGATTATTGTGACTCATCCCAGTGGTTTGGTACCACAGTGGGTTGGCCCCACATGTTGATTACGTGATTGCCATCAGTGGTTTTGACCACACGGTGGGTTGGCCCCACCATATGATTTGTGACTACGGTCACCAGTGGTTTTGACCACACTTTTATGATTTGTGACTACGATCACTAGTGGTTTTGACCACCAGTGGTTTTGACCAGACGGGGTAGACGCAGGAGTTCGGTTGGTTAGATTGGGTTTGCATGATTTGCATATTGACATATCAAATGTGTAAGTGCCTTGTTATTATCGGGATGGGGATTTACACACTGAGTCTCGGTGACTCACCCCTTTCCCTTACATTTTTAGATGAGGCATAGATCGTGGATGTGGAGCCGGGGTGGACTCGAGGTGGCTATGCACTATGTTTTCGGGTTTTATTTTAATTACTATTTTGGGTTAATTTACTTTTAAATTTGGTTTTGTTTTGTAATAAGGCCGCTAAGTATTAATTTGGGTTTTTATTTCTAGATTATAATTTAATTATTTTATGCATATGTTTTATAACTTGATTTGCTTTATTAACCGGTATTAAATCGAAGTTTACAAAATTATACTCTATATCGGGTTTTTCAGTGTTACCATCGGGTGACATTATTCACAAGGTAATGACAAAGTTAACAAAGATGATTTCAAACCTAAACTTTCAAACAAACTAGTAACAACAACTGGATTTTCGAAGCAAAAGTTTCTTTGAATTCTAAAGCAACCTAAAAATGTTTTCAACATCACTTTTTATAGGGTTTGCTAAACCCTTAGAACGATAAAAGAGTTTTCTGTAAAAATAAACCGGGAAACTTGTTTATTCAACCAGTTTCACCCTGTAACATGCCCGATTCGGTCGTGGTATATTGACCGGGTTTGGGGTGTTACAATTTTGGTATCAGAGCCTAGGTTCAAAAACTCGACTGTGGAATGGGTTCAAAAATGTTTTTCAAATTTTTGTTGAAATATGGTTTAGAAAAATACATATATCACTTTCCAGAAAGTATGACACCCGAGTCTCCAGCAGCAATCCGAACTGTAAGTTTCGTGGTACTTCTCTTTGTTATATGTTGTATTTCGGGTATCTATTCTATGTGTTTGGTTTGGATGTGATGGTCAAACATAGAGTTTGGTGCGTATAAAATATTCGTTTGTTTTAATGGCTAGGTGTTTTTGGGTATGTGTAGGAGTTTTAAATTCTAGTTAAAAGTATATTAGTTTTATTAAGATCAGAGTGCGCAGCAAGAGCTTAGTGTGGTAGGTTAGGATGTGAGACTATTAGTTAGTTGGAAATTTCGAGGACAAAATTTCTTTAATGAGGGTAGATTTGTAACATCCCAAAATTGGGCCTAGTAGGATTGGGCCCAATGGGCCTTAGGCGTAGTAGCGTTCTAAATTTTTGTGAACGGCATTAATGCAAGTTAGACTTATTAGGTAAGTGATTCTGGAAGGTTAGAGGGCTTCTATGAAGTCCCGGGATCGAACATTGGCTTTGGGGAAATTTTGGTTTTAGGTGAAAAAAAACCCTAGAAGTTGGCAGGTAGGCCTTAAGAATAAAATGTGGAGGAAAATGACACAAGTTGAGTGCGTGGTGTAGTGGCAAAGTGACGCCACATAAGAGACAAGGGGTAACATACAAGGAAGGAAGGAGGTCCAAGGTTCAAGTCTTGGCTTTTGCATTTTGGTTTTCTTTTTACTTGGACCTTAGAATTTGGCTATAGATTTATATTTAGTTGTGCATGGTTAAGACACAAGAGTAGCTTGTGGCCAAGTGGTTAGCAGCGTGGATTATGTTGCAAGGGAGCTTGGGTTAGAATCTCATGACAAATAATAGAGTATTTATTTTGCGGTTTGGACGGCAAGAGTTTCAGTTGAATTTAAACTCTACTGACAAAGGGATCCCACATCGGAAAGATACAAAGAAGGAAGGTTAAGAGCTAGCTATATAAAGAGCATTTCAGGAGGAGAGTTAACATACCTTGGTGGTCGTTTGGGCGCAGGAGTGGTCACAGCGCGGTTTAACACCGCACTCTATCGGTGTGTGTAACTCTCTTTACTCTAGCTGTAGAGCGGCAAATGCCAAAGTGCCGATCACGACAATAGTAGCCACACGAGTGTGCGAGCGCACATGTGGGGCTTCGACACGATAGTTGAGGCCATCAGTAGTATTCTTGTTGGTTGGGGCTGCTTGGGTTGGGTCGCGATGGGCTGAAGTGGGCCTAATGGGCCCATGGGCCCAATTGAATAAATTGCATGATGATATAGTATATAATGAACTAGATTAGGTGGAACTTATATACGTGGCTAGATGTATGTTAGTTAGGCCACACGAGCGTGTGGGCCCGAATGGGCCAGAATCTGGTTTTAAGCCCAATAGTCCGGTACGACCAGAAATGGTTGTTGAGTCGCTCTGGGTGACATTAGGCCTTTGAAAAGGCCATTGCAGGTGCAAAATTACCAAAATACCCCTAGTTTATGATATTACCAAATTAGCTCTAGTTTATGAAATTACCAAAATACCCCTGGTTTATGAAATTACTAAAATAGCCCTGGGTTATGAAATTACCAAAATACCCTCGATTTACAAAATTACCAAAATACCCTCGATTTGTAAAATTACTGAAACACCCCCGATTTGTTAAATTACCGAAATACCCCCAATTTGTAAATTTACCAAAATACCCCTGGGTTGCAAAATTACTAAAATACCCTTGAGTTGTAAAATTACTGAAATACCCCTGGTTTGTAAAATTACTGAAATACCCCTAAGCGATAAAATAATCGTTGTACTCTCGTGGTAGCACTAGCGTTGTATGTGTTAATCGTATGATTAATTATGGTTGAGATGCGTTGCTTACATGGATTGGTAATGAGGAGAATTACCGAACTACCCCTGTAGGGTGGAATTACAAAAATGCCTTTGGTAGGTAAAATTACGGTTATACCCTTAGAGGTTGATTAGTTTGATTATGTCATATTTGTTATTCGATTATGATGGTAATTCGTTTCACGTTATCTTTGATATATAATTTGCATACATGTCATAACGCATACACGAATTATTATGGTGATGAACATGGCATGAAAATGGGTATGATGAGAGGAGGGGGAAGGATGATTTAGACTGTCACCAGTGGTTTTGACCACACGTGGGTTGGCCCCGCTTTCCTTATTATTTGCGACTAGTCTTAGTGGTTTTGACCACCAGTGGTTTTGACCACACGGATATTATTTGTGACTACGGTCACCAGTGGTTTTGACCACACATGGATTATTGTGAGTCGTCCCAATGGTTTGGTACCACAGTGGGTTGGCCCCACATGTTGATTACGTGATTGCCATCAGTGGTTTTGACCACATGGTGGGTTGGCCCCACCATATGATTTGTGACTACGGTCACCAGTGGTTTTGACCACACTTATATGATTTGTGACTACGATCACGGTGGTTTTGACCACCAAAGTGGTTTTGACCACAGGGGTAGACACGGGAGTTCGGTTGGTTAGGTTGGGTTTGCATGATTTGCATATTGACATATCAAATGTGTAAGTGCCTTGTTATTATCGGGATGGGGATTTACACACTGAGTCTCGGTGACTCACCCCTTTCCCTTACATTTGCAGATGAGGCATAGATCGTGGATGTAGAGCCGGGGTGGACTCGAGGTGGCTATGCACTATGTTTTCGGGTTTTATTTCAATTACTATTTTGGGTTAATTTACTTTTAAATTTGGTTTTGTTTTGTAATAAGGCCGCTAAGTATTAATTTGGGTTTTTATTTCTAGATTATAATTTAATTATTTTATGCATATGTTTTATAACTTGATTTGCTTTATTAACCGGTATTAAATCGAAGTTTACAAAATTATACTCTATATCGGGTTTTTCAGCGTTACCATCGGGTGACATTATTCACAAGGTAATGACAAAGTTAACAAAGATGATTTCAAACCTAAACTATCAAACAAACTAGTAACAACAACCGAATTTTCAAAGCAAGAGTTTCTTTGAATTCTAAAGCAACCTAAAAACGTTTTCAACATCACTTTTTATAGGGTTTGCTAAACCCTTAGAACGATAAAAGAGTTTTCTGTAAAAATAAACCAGGAAATTTGTTTATTCAACCATTTTCACCCCGTAACATGCCAGATTCGGTCGTGGTATGTTGACCGGGTTTGGGGTATTACAATTTTGGTATCAGAGCCTAGGTTCAAAAAACTCGACTGTGGAATGGGTTCAAAAATTTTTTTCAAATTTTGGTTGAAATATGGTTTGGAAAAATATATATATCACTTTCCAAGAAGTATGACACCCGAGTCTCTGGCACCAATCTGAACTGTAAGTTTCGTGGTACTTCTCTTTGTTATATGCTGTATTTCGGGTATCTATTCTATTTGTTTGGTTTGGATGTAATGGTCAGACATAGAGTTTGGTGAGTATGAAATATTCGTCTGTTTTAATGGCTAGGTGTTTTTGAGTATGTGTAGGAGTTTTAAATTCTACTTAAAAGTATATTAGTTTTATTAAGATCAGAGTGCGCAGCAAGACCGTAGTGTGGTAGGTTAGGATGTGTGGCTGTTAGTTAGTTGAAAATTTCGAGAACGAAATTTTTTAAGGAGGGTAGATTTGTAACATCCCGAAATTGGGACTAGTAGGATTGGGCCCAATGGGCCTTAGGCGTAGTAGCGTTCAAAATATTTGAGAACGGCATTAATGCAAGTTAGACTTATTAGGTAAGTGATTCTGTAAGGTTAGAGGGCTTTTATGAAGTCCTGGGATCAAACTTTGGCTTTGGGGAAATTTTGGTTTTAGGTGAAAGGAAACCCTAGAAGTTGGCAGGTAGGCCTTAAGAATAAAATGTGGAGGAAAATGACACAAGTAGAGTGTGTGGAGTAGAGGCAAAGTGACGCCACATAAGAGACAAGGGGGTGACACCACAAAGAAGGAAGAAGGTCCAAAGTTCAAGTCTTGGCTTTTGCATTTTGGTTTTCTTTTTACTTGGACCTTAGAATTTGGCTATAGATTTATATTTAGTTGCGCAAGGTTAAGACACAAGAGTAGCTTGGCCAAGTGGCCAAGTGGTTGCAAGGAGCCTGGTTGAATCTCATGACAAGTGGATTATGTTGCAGTTTGATTGAATTTAAAGGGAGGATCCTGGTTTGAATTTCATGACAAGCAATGAAGAGTTAACATACCTTGTTGGGAGTTAACATGGGTGCAAGAGTGCAAGAGTGGTCGTGATTTACCACCAGACTCCTATTAGGTGTGTAACTCTTTCTTTACTCTAGCTGTAGAGTGGCAAATGCCAAAGTGTCGATCACGGCAATAGTAGCCACACGAGCGTGCGAGCGCACGTGTGGGGCTTCGACACAATAGTTGAGGCCATCAGTAGTATTCTTGTGGGTTGGGGCTGCTTGGGTCACGATGGGCTAAAGTGGGCCCAATGGGCCCGTGGGCCCAATTGAATAAATTGCATGATGATATAATATATAATGAACTAGATTAGGTGGAACTTATATACGTGGCTAGATGTATGTTAGGTGGGCCACACGAGCGTGTGGGCCCGAATGGGCTGGAATCTAGTTTTAGGCCCAATAGTCCGGTACGACCAGAAATGGTAGCTGAGTCGCTCTGGGCGACATTAGGCCTTCGAAAAGGCCATTGCAGGTGCGAAATTACCAAAATACCCCTAGTTTATGAAATTACCAAATTAGCCCTGGTTTACGAAATTACCAAAATACCCCTGGTTTATGAAATTACCAAAATAGCCGTGGTTTACGAAATTACAAAAATACCATCGATTTATAAAATTACCAAAATACCCCCGATTTGGTAAAATTATTGAAATACCCCCGATTTGTTAAATTACCAAAATACCCCAGTTTGTAAATTTACTGAAATACCCCTAGGTTGCAAAATTACTGAAATACCCTCGGGTTGTAAAATTACTGAAATACCCCTAGTTTGTAAAATTACTGAAATACCCCTAAGCGATAAAATAATCGTTGTACTCTCGTGGTAGTACTAGCGTTGTATGTGTTAATCATGTGATTGATTATGGTTGAGATGCGTTGCTTACATGGATTGGTAACGAGTAGAATTATCGAACTACCCCTGTAGGGTGGAATTACAAAAATGCCTTTGGTAGGTAAAATTACGGTTATACCCTTAGAGGTTGATTAGTTTGATTTTGTCGTATTTGTTATTCTGATTATGATGGTAATTCATTTCATATGTTATCTTTGATATATAATTTGCGTACATGTCATACTGCATACACGAATTATTATGACTGATGAACTTGGCATGAAAATGGGTATGATGAGAAGAGGGGGAAGGATGATTTAGACTGTCACCAGTGGTTTTGACCACACAGTGGGTTGGCCCCGCTTTCCTTATTATTTGTGACTAGTCTTAGTGGTTTTGACCACCAGTGGTTTTGACCACACGGATATTATTTGTGACTACGATCACCAGTGGTTTTGACCACACATGGATTATTGTGACTCGTCCCAATGGTTTGGTACCATTGTGGGTTGGCCCCACATGTTGATTACGGGATTGCCATAAGTGGTTTTGACCACACGGTGGGTTGGCCCCACCATATGATTTGTGACTACGGTAACCATTGGTTTTGATCACACTTATATGATTTGTGACTACGGTCACCAGTGGTTTTGACCACACGGGGTAGACACAGGAGTTCGGTTGGTTAGGTTGGGTTTGCATGATTTGCATATTGACATATCAAATGTGTAAGTGCCTTGTTATTATCGGGATGGGGATTTACACACTGTGTCTCGGTGACTCACCCCTTTCTTTTACATTTGCAGATGAGGCATAGATCGCGGATGTGGAGCCGGGGTGGACTCGAGGTGGCCATGCACTATGTTTTCGGGTTTTATTTCAATTACTATTTTAGGTTAATTTACTTTTAAATTTGGTTTTGTTTTGTAATAAGGCTGCTATGTATTAATTTGGGTTTTTATTTCTAGATTATAATTTAATTATTTTATGCATATGTTTTGTAACTTGATTTGCTTTATTAACCGGTATTAAATCGAAGTTTACAAAATTATACTCTATATCGGGTTTTTCAACGTTACCATCACGTGACATTATTCACAAGGTAATGACAAATTTAACACAGATGATTTCAAACCTAAACTTTCAAACAAACTAGTAACAATAACAGGATTTTCGAAGCAAGAGTTTCTTTGAATTCTAAAGCAACCTAAAAACGTTTTCAACATTACTTTTTATAGGGTTTGCTAAACCCTTAGAAGGATAAAAGAGTTTTCTGTAAAAATAAATCGGGAAACTTGTTTATTCAACCATTTTCACCCCGTAACATGCCAGATTCGGTCGTGGTATGTTGACCGGGTTTGGGGTGTTATAGCTAAGTTGAGGAATGATATGTCTTCTTTTGTGTAGATGGATTTAGAGACACTTTATGATGTATGGGAGAGATACAAGGATCTACTGAGAAGGTGCCCTCACCACGGGTTACCATTATGGCTATAGGTTAAAACCTTTTACAATGGTGTGAACCCTACAACTAGGCAATTAATTGATTCAGTCGTCGGAGGTACCCTGAACAACAAAACACCTGAAGCTGCCTACGAATTCATTGAAGAGATGTCACTGAATAACTATCAATGGCAAGTTACAAGGACAAAGCTAACAAAAGCCGCCAGTGTCTCCAACCTCAACGCAGTAACCATGCCATCGAATCAGGTAGAACTGTTAAATAAAAAGATTGATAGTTTGTGTGGCTCTTCGTAGGTAACCCAGTGATGCAGTGCGATACATATAGAGAATGGACAAATAATACAGAATACCAACCATACAACCCTGGCATAGAAAATGAACAGATGAACTATATGGGTAATAATTCTAGACCCCAAAATAACCCTTATAGTAACACTTACAATCCAGGTTGGAGGAACCATCCAAACTTTCATGGGTTGGCCAAGGAAATTAGAGACAACAACCCTTCCAAGCTTTCAACAGCACCCCTACCCACAAGAGAAAAAGTCAAACCTTGAGGAGATGCTGACAAAATTCATCGCGGTGTCAGAAACTCTTTTTTAAAACACCGAAACAACACTCAAAAATCAGCAAGCATCAATTCAAGGGATTGAGAACCAATTGGGACAACTTGCTAAGCTGATCTCTGAACGACCACAAGGTAGCTTTCCAAGCAACACTGAAACAAACCCAAAGGAGCAACTTCATGTCGTTACCGCTCAAAATAGTGAAGGGTTAGTGGAATCTGAATCTGAGCCAAGGCAAGAGCTTGTGGTGATTAAAGGTAAGGTCGAGGTAAGCCATGATAAACCGAAACCAATAATTACAGAGTACCAACTCGTGTGCCATACCCTAATACGATGAAGAAAGACAACATAGATGAACAATTCGGTACGTTTCTTAAACTTCTAAAGAAATTACATATTAACTTACCGTTTCTTGAAGCTCTTTGTAGATGCCAGATTCAAGAAAATTCCTAAAAGAGTTGTTGACGAACAAACGGAGGTTAGACGAAGTGTCACATGTGGAGCTAAATGTAGTGTGCTCAGCAATTTTGTAATATAAACTACCACAAAAATTAAAAGATCTGGGGAGTTTTACAATCCCGTGCTTAATTGGTAGCTTATCTATTGATAATGCTTTAGCTGATTTAGGGGCAAGCATAAATGTTATGCCTTAAAACATGTTTAAACAGATAGGTCTAGGGAAACCCAAATAAACTAGGATGAGCATTCAATTAGCTGATAAAACTATTAGAATTCCTAAGGGTATAATTGAAGATGTACTCTTGAAAATTGATAAATTTATATTCCCAGTAGACTTTGTCGTTTTAGACATGGATGAGGACAATAATATTCCTTTAATTTTAAGAAGACCCTTTTTAGCAAATGCTAGAACAAAAATTGATCTTGGTACAAAAGAACTTATACTTCGTGTAGGTGACGAGATGATCACTCTTCAAGCTCTTCGGCTAGGACATCAAATAATAAAGGTAAGAACATAAATTCTATTAATGACCATTCGGTTAAACCTTCTTTTCAGGAAGTACCACGAAACTACAAATCTAAGCCAGATCCTAGACCTCATATCAACAAAGAAGTAATTCATGAGGAACAAAGGCTTCAGATCGATAAACTAGACGAGTGAAAGACACATTTCAAGGAGAAACCAAGAGCACACGAAGCAGAACCAAAGCAAAACCATGTCAAACTTAAAAAAAGGATAACCCTGTTTAAGATAGGGGATCAGGTATTGTTGGTTAAGAAAGACCCTCGAATCGCCATTTTAGACCTTAAAACAAACGAAAAAATCCCTTTTAAGGTACTCAATATCTTCCCATACGAAACAGTCGAGGTAAGTAATACCATATTCGGCACATTTAAGGTAAACACTACTCGACTCGAACTATATACTGATAGTAGAACTGATAGTATGAGAAAGGATTTTCAACTCCTCAAACCACCATGATTATGCGAATAAGAAGTAAGTCTAGCTTAAGACTTTAAATGAGAGCTTCTCGGGAGGCAACCTAAGCACTAACCCTACTAATTAGTTTAAGTTTATTTCTTTTCATGTTTAGGCATAGGTTTTCCATACCCACACGGCCTTACACTCAGCCGTGGCCGTGTCTGTGTGGATACCACAGGTAGGTACATGGGCGTGGCCATAACTGTGTGGTAATAGGACAAAATTTTCCCCAAACACGGGTGTGGTAAAACGCCATAGTCGTGCAACGCATCCATGCCCGACACTGATTAAACCACACGGGCATAAAAACCTCCATATAGGCATGGGAGAAACGAACGAGCCACAACACGGCCATGCGATACGACCATGCGATTTAACACACTCATGGGACACGGGCGTGGGGATGTACCAGATCACAGATTTCTATTTAAAACCCACCCCTCTTCTCACCTACTCCCCAATTTCCTCTTCTTCCATACCCTTTAAACTTTTCCCTTTCATTTTCCTCCTTTTTCCTTCCCCTCACTCTTTATCTACACCATCATCCCTATGTTGAAGAAGCGGAGGGATCCTAGCACAGTCTCCCTGTGTGAGACCGATCTACATAAGTCCATGCCTACCGCTTCATTAACTCAACAAGATAAGGACCTTTGAGTCTATTTACTTTTTTTCTTTTTCTTTTCTCTTCTTCTTTATTTTCCTTCTCTTTATCTCTCATTTGCTAAATCTATATTATAATATTTTGATTTTGTTTATTCAGGTCCTTCAGGTTGCTTGGGAATCACAACACCACGACCCTAGTAACCACCGCCACCGACGCCTCTTCCTCCAATTCGATCCAAAATTCCCCCGTTTGTTTTCTTTGACTCCACCCAAGCTTCAGAAAGTTTCACTTCTGTTTCTACCTTATGATTTTCTTACTATATTGTGAATATTTATCTTTGTACATTGAGGGCAATGTACATTTTAAGCGTGGGGGGTGAATTTTAAAATTTCATAACTTTTTGTATTATTCTCAATTCCCTGAATGATATCTTATCTTAAGTAATTTTATCATATTATGAATTAGAATGAAACTTCTATTGATTTATGATTTTTATTGATATGTTTTGGATTAAGTCATAGTTAATTGTGGATTGATGATTTAAACTTTAAGATATTAGAGAATCAAGTATGATAAGTTTGTTTTTAGAATTAAAAATTTCTAGGTTGTTAACCTAAATTTGAATATTATCTTGAAGTTTGAAATTTGCAAGGTTGACATCAAAAATCATAATTTTTGTGAGATTTTGAGCCTTTAGAGCATATATCTTTTAGTTCTCACTTTATTGATTATGAGTGTGTCAACATTGATTTGTTATTCTATAACTTACTTCGATTATACAGGTCAAGACCACACTTTTGATTTGATATACTGAGATAATAAAGGCACTTAGGATTTAACCCACTTACTCCACTAAAAGCCTACCCTCATAATTAACTCCTACTGAACCCCTTTGATCTTAACAAACCGTTTCTTGACTCACCCATTAATATTATCCTAAAACCCATCTTGTATTTGTTATCACCATTTCTCTTGACTACCCTTATATCAAGAGTTGATTTGATCAGTTGCCTAACTATATTCTTTATTTCAATTGTTAAATTCTATTTACTTGTGCTTATTCTTAAAAAAATATCGAAGTATATTCATTATTAGTTCAATGTTAATTGAGCTTATACATTTAATTTCCACTTCTTGAGAAGAAGCTCGTGTTATGAAATTTCAGTTGATATAATTATTCGAGACTTAGTTCATCTCTATAAATTAGGTAATTTGCCAATTTAATCTCGATTCTAACCCTTTAATTTAGCCTTTTTCCACACTATTTAACCCAAGCTTACAACCCTTTAAAGACCTTTTGATTTGTATAACACCCCTATCCCATGTCCGATCACCAGACAGATTAGAAACATTTACAGAATTAATCGTACAACCATTAATCAATCTCAATCATAATGTCCCTTAAGTAGGTCATCGAGACCTTAATCATGCTTATAAACTGAGTTGGGACTAAACCGAAACACATAAGAAATTTCATAAAAATTTGAAACTTTTCTAACATACAGGGGACACACGGTCGTGGGGGTAGGTCGTGCCTCACCCAGGGCTACTGGACACTCTCGTGTGTCCTCCCCGTGGTGGTATACTGCCAAATTCAACACGGTCACCAAGCACACCCATGTGGTAAGGCCGTGTACTACTAGATCACATACTGCCATTTCTCACACAGCCACTAAGCACACCCGTGTCGAGGCCGTGTACAATTTAAGCCACATTCTGCTAATTCACCCACGGTCTTAGGCACACCCGTGTGCCTCAACTGTGTGACATTATAAGCCATTTTACAAGGCCAATATGCCACCTATTTTGGGTCTCACCTACAAGCAATACATACCAAAACATAATATGCATATATGGCAACCAAAACACATCAAATGGTTCACTTCATCCATACATCCAATACCAAATCCATCCATACCAAATTGCAAACTAAATCCTACCTCATTTCACACATGTATCATCCATTTGCTTAACAAAAACTCAACCATTCCATATACATCAAGACATACTAAATATAAATGCTTCATAGCTCATCCATTCAAACATTTATCAACTTAAAAGCTTGCCAATACACATGGCCATGCTCACTTCATAAACATATCTAGCCTATACATGCCATAATTAGTCATATACATTTTCAAAAGGGTACCAAAATGAGTTTAGTAGTGTGATGATGATCCTTGAAAATCTTGAGCCTATAGTAGCTTCGACAACTTATAAAACAGAGAAAACACACACACAGAGTAAGCTTTCCAAATGCTTAGTAAGTCATATACAAATAAATGCATTGGCACATATATATTGATCACTTAGCAACTATCACATATATAACTTGGTTCATAAACTTATGGCAACATTTGCCACATTCAACATTTTAAGATTCACATTCTCATTTTCAATCATACTCTTCTTCATATCAAAGTCATATAGGTGCTTACCTTTTATACACACTTAATGTGCATTCAATGTACCTGAAATAGATAATCACTCACTTATTGGTCATAGCTCGAATATACCATTCGTATTATAGACTTACCCGTTGAACCCTTAGGAACCTAGTAGGATACTCAGAAAGCTCGAAATAATAATACAATGGAAACGTCCCAGATGAGGTCTGACATTCACTCGATATCGATGCCACTATCCCAGCAGGGTCTTACACGTACAGATCATAATGATGCCAACATCCCAGACATGGTCTTACACGATTCAATATGATGCCGATGTCCCAGACATGGTCTTACTCATAAAGTTCATATCGATGCCTACGTCCCAGACGAGGTCTTTTACATAGACTTCATATTGATGCCTACATCCTAGATGAGGTCTTACAGAAATTTCAAATCAATGCCAACGTCCCAAAAGTGGTCTTACATGATAAAACAGAACAGATACCTATGTCATGACATAGCTAATCCTATCTATTCCTAGGTTCGTACGGGACTTCTCGGCTTCATCCCTATATCAAACTTATTTTGAAATTCATGCACTTAGCATCTCATACTCATTCATTTTCATTGATAAACATATGAATACATATATTCATTTAATACAGGTAAGCTTATTTGCATAGTGACTTACCTCAGATTTGGTTTATCAGAATGAAATCGGCTACTCAGTTATTTTCACTTTCCTGCGATCTAAGTCTATTTTCCTTGGTTCTTGATCTAAACATATTTAGAATTAACTCTTTTATTCACTATTTCATTCAATGCTATTTCCAATTTAACCCTCATATTTGCACACTTTAACAATTTAGTCCATTTTTTACAAAACATCAAATATACACAATTTGTTCACACATATGCATAGTCGAACCTCCCTAGGGACTATATAAGTCCACATATTTCATAAAATCACAAATTAGTCCTCCAAAATAACATTTTCACATTTTAGCCCTATTTAGCTAAATTCATCAAAACTTCAAGAACATAATATGTTCATCTAGCTTAAATCTTTCATATATCATCCTCAAACATCACAAAGCTTGTAAAATCATCAATGGCATATTTCACATACATCATCAAAACATAAAATCAAGACATGGGTTTTGTAGCTCTCAAAGCAACGATTGCAGAAACGTAGAAATTATCAAAAACCGAAATCAGAACTTACCTTAATTTCAACCTTAAAGCAGCCGAATGTGCAAAACTCAAACCCTTACTTCTTTCTTTTAATTTTTGACTAGATGAATGAATAAAAGATGATCACTTTCATCTTTTTGTTTTATTATTATAACATTAACACATATTTTACTAATTTACCATTTATCAAATAACATTTGATACATATATTTATCAAGGTTATATTAGTCCAACAACTATCCACTATCTAAATATTGGCATAATTGCTTCATAAGGCCTCCACATTTAAAAGCCACATCAAATAGGCACTTAATCAATTAGAAGGCCACCTTTACACTTTATGCGATTTAATCTTTTGCTCAAATTAAACACTCAAACGGACTAATTAGCTTACGGAATTTAAACACATGCTTAGTCACATATCAACGACATGGAAAATAATATTAAAATATTATACAGACTCAAATTTTTGGTCCTAAAACCACTGTTCTGACTAGGGTATAAACTGGACTGTTACAATTCTCCCCCCTTAGGGATTTTTGTCCCCAAAAATCTTACCGTTAAACAGAATCAGATATTGCTGTCTCATTGAGTCCTCAGTCTCTCACATAGCCTCTTCTATACCGTGAACATGCCAGAGTACTTTCACTAATGGAATTTTCTTGTTTCTCAACTCTTTCACTTCATGAGCTAAGATACGAATTGGTTCCTCTTCGTATGTCATATCAGGTCAACTTTCAATTTCAGATGGGGCAACCACATGTGACGAATCAGACCGATATCTACGAAGCATCGAAATGTGAAATACATTGTGAATCTTTTCTAGTTCAGAGGGTAACTATATGCAACAGGCCCAACACGTTCAATGATCTTGTAACATCCCAAAGTTGGGCCTAGTAGGATTGGGCCCATTGGGCCTTAGGCGAAAGAGCGTTTAAAATTTTTGAGAATAAGAGAATGGCATGAGTGCAAGTTAGATCTATTAGGTGAGTGATTTTGGAAGGTTAGGGGACTTCTATGAAGTCCCGGGTTCAAACTTTGGCTTTAGGGAAATTTTGGTTTTAGGTGAATAAAACCCTAGGAGTTAGTAGGTAGGCTTTAAGAATGAAATGTGGAGAGAATGACACAAGTGGAGTGTGTGGTGTAGTGGCAATGTGATGCCACATAAGAGACAAGGGGGTGACGCCACAAGGAAGGAAGGAGGTCCAAGGTTCAAGTCTTGGCTCTTGCATTTTGGTTTTCTTTTTAAAGGGACTCTAGAATTTTACCATAGGGTTATAGTTATTGCGCATGGTTTTAGAGGCAAGGGGCTAGTTGGTAAAGTGGTTAGCGGCGTGGATTGTGCTACATGGGAGCTTGGGTTCGAATCTCATGACAAGCAAAGGAGTATTTATTTTGCGATTGGATGGGAAGAGTTTGAGTTGGATTTAAACTCTACTGGCAGAGGGATCCCACATCAGAAAGATACAAAGAATGAAGGTGAGAAGCTAGCTATAAATAGAGCTGCCTAGGAGGAGGAGCATACCTGGTTAGCATTGGGCATGGGAGTGCTCAGAGCGCGCTTTAGCTGCTTCAGATTTCTATCAGGTGTGTACCTCTCTCTATTCTAGCTGTAGAGCGGCAAATGCCAAAATGCCGGTCACACGACGATGGTAGCCACACGAGCGTACGAGCCCACGTGTGGAAGCTTCGACGCGATAGTCGAGGCCACCATGAGTATTCTTGTAGGTGTAGGCTGTTGGGCCACGATGGCCCGAAAGGGGCTAGTGGGCCCAATAGGCCCGGGGGCCCATATAAATAAATTGTATGATTGTGTAGTAGATAGTGAACTAGACTATGTGAATCTCATATATGTGGCTAGGTTTCGGCTGAATGGGCGACACTAGTGTGTGGGCTCACTTGGGCCGAGAATGGGCCTTAGGCCCATTTGATACATTATCTCTATTTAGAATACTTGAGTCATTCGAGGTGACAGTGGACCTTTTGTTGGGTCGTTAATACCCTAATTTGTAAAATGACCAAAATACCCTTGGTTTACAAAATTACTGAATTACCCCTGGTTTGCAAAATTATCGAATTACCCCTAGTTTGCGAAATTATTGAATTACCTTTGGTTTGCAAAATTATCGAATTACCCTTGGTTTTCGAAATTATCAAATTACCCATAGTTTATAAATTACCAAATTACCCCTGGTTTACAAAATTACCGAATTACCCCTAGTTTAGGAAATTACCGAAATACCCATGGTTTGTAAATTACCGAATTACCCCCGAATTACAAAATTATCAAAATACCCTTAGTGTGTAATTACCACTTTACCCCTAAATGACAAATGACAGTTGTACCCTCGTGGTAGTACTAATGTTGTCTGTGTTAATTGTATGATTAATTATGCTCGAGATTGGCCACCAGGTTGTGGGCCAACTTCTGAGCAAAGTCGTAGGCAGATAGAAGTAGTTTCGATTAGCGGTAGTGTCGACGTAGAGAGCGTGACATTACGTGTTATTAGGTGTGTAACTCTTACACACTTTATATGTTAATTATGTTATTATCTGTGTATTGCCAAAAGCCGAAGTGATGGTACGGATCACTATGTTACCCTTGTGGGTAAAATCGAGGACTTTAGGTAAGTTCTACTATGTGCTGTCATTAATGGATGCATGCATGAGTGGATTGATTGTTGTTGTACATTGAAAGCATGATCATACCATATTGTAAAGCATGAATATAAAGTTGGGGTATGATGTGAAGAGGGAGGAAATATGAACTCTTTTAGACTGTCACCAGTGGTTAGGTACCACAATTGGGTTGGCCCCACATATTATTATTTTGTGACTAAGTCTCAGTGGTTTGGAACCACTAGTGGTTAGGTGCCACATATATCTTATTTCCGTGACTCGTCCCAGTGGTTTGGTACCACAGTGGGTTGGCCCCACGTACGGATATCAGGGATTGTCACCGGTGGTTAGGTACCACAGGTGGGTTGGCCTTACATTATTATTTGTGACTTTCGTCACCAGTGGTTTGGAACCACTAGTGGTTAGGTACCACCAGTGGCTAGGTGCCACAAATATTGGGTAGATACAGGAGATACGGTGGATATGCATAATAGGTTGGGCTGGGTTTGCATCGCATTGCATACATTATCTGCTGTGACATATGATATGGGTTAAGGTTCAACCGAGGCTATTTTGGGCTAAGGCCCAATTGCCACCATTACTGTAATGGGCTTCAGCCCGAAATGTCGTGATGCATGTTCTTATCGATTAGGGTTGTACACACTGAGTTTTCTAAACTCACCCCTTCTTTTTATTAAATGTTTCAGATAATTCCCAACGATAGAGGATTGGGAGCCGTGGAGGACTCGGGGGTGGCCATACATCGGAGATACTACTCGTGAATTTTAGTAATTTCAATTTTTGCCTTTTCTTTTAGATTATTTATTTTGGGTTAATATTTTGTAATAATGCCATTGGGTTATTTTTTCTAAGTTTTCATTTATAAGTATTAAACTTATAAATACGGGGTTTTCTTAAAACATGAGCAATCGTTTTTCTAAAATATCATGTCTACGCAACGATGCAAGTTCAACTTTCATAAGAAAATAGTTTTTCAAAATAATAACAACTTTTAAATGGTCATTTAGTAAATCACGTTTTTCTCAATCAAACAACAAACTCAGAGTTCAAAAATCTAATAAAACTTTTCTAGACAATTGCTTAGCTTTTCAACTTCCTTCACTGTGACACGCTAGATTCGGGCCTAACTTTTAGGCCGGGTTTGGGGTGTTACAGATCTCATACGATCCGATGAATCTTGGACTTAACTTGCCTGTACATCTGAATTAGAACACTTTCTTCCACGGAGACACTTTTAGAAATACTTTATCACTGATCTCAAATTCTATATCCTTTCGTTTCAAGTCTGTATTGGACTTCTGACGATCAGATGCTACTTTCAAACAATCTCGGGTCAGTTTCACTTTCTGTTCTGAGTCTCTAATCAAATCAACTCCATGCAACCTATTCTCACTAAGTTCAGTCCAATATAGAGGTGTACAAAATTTACGTCCGTACAAAGCTTCATATGGTGCCATTTTGATGCTCGACTGAAAACTATTATTATACGCAAATTTGATCAATGGCAGGTATTGTTCCCTTGAACCATTAAACTCAAGTACACAGCATCTTAACATATCTTCGAGAATCTAAATAATTCGCTTAGATTGACCATCCATTTGCGGATGAAAAGCTGTACTGAAATGCAGTTTCATCCCCAAAGCGTCTTGCAATTTCTTCCAGAATCGCAATGTGAATCTCGGATCCCTATCTGACACAATAGATAGTGGCACCCTGTGCAATCTCACAGTCTCAGAAATATAAAGCTCAACTAATCTTTCAAGCGAGTAGTTAGATCTTATCAGAATAAAATGGGCTGATTTAGTTAATCGATCAACTACGACCCAAATCGCATCTTTCTTTCTAAGAGTCAGAGGCAATCCAGAAACAAAATCCATTGTTACTTACTCTATCCCATTTCCATTCGGAATCAGAATCGGCTGTAACAATCCAGACAAAACTTGATGTTTGGCTTTCATTTGCTGACAAACTAAGCATTTTGAAACAAATTCAAAAATGTCCCATTTCATACCAGACCACCAGTAGTGTCGTTTCAAATCATGATACATTTTTGTACTACCCGGATGAACAGATAAACAACTATTATGAGCTTCATTCAAAATCAACTGAATCAACTCGGATTTATTAGAACACAAATACGATCTCAAAATCTCAAACAATCATCAACAATTCAAAATTCAAATTTAGAACTGGATTCACATTGAGCTCGTTTCAACAACAATTCATTATCAACCTTCTGAGCATCACATATTTGCTGTACAAATAGTGATTTCACTCTCAATTCAGCTATCACAGAACTATCTTCAGACAAAACTAACTCAGCATTCAAAGCACGTAATGCAAAAAATGACTTTCTACTCAATGCATCAGCAACCACGTTTGTTTTACCCGGGTGATAATCTATCACATGCTCGTAATCTTTTAACAGTTCAACCATCTTCTCTGACTCAGGTTCAAATCTTTCTGGGTCATTAGATATTTCAGACTTTTATGATCTGAAAACACATGACATTTCTCACCGTACAAATAATGATGCCAAATTTTAAGTGCAAACACAATCCCAGCGAGCTCAAGGCCGTGTGTCAGATAATTCTTTTCATGAGACTTTAATTGTCTCGAAGCATAAGCTACCACTTTGCCCTGTTGCATCAAAACACATCCTAGACAGTTTAACGAAGCATCACTGTATACAACAAATTCCTTACCCGATTCTTGCTGTATTAACACTGGAGCTTCTGTTAAAAATGTTTTTAATTGGTTAAAACTTTTCTAAAATTTATCTGACCATTCAAATCTGACATCTTTCTAAAGTAATCTAGTCAACGGAGTAGCTATAATCGAGAAGCCTTTAATAAATCTACGGTAATAACCAGCTAAACCCAAAAAACTATGAACTTCAGATACATTTCTTGGAGATTTCCAATTCAGAATAGCAAAAATCTTGCTCGGATCAACACGAATCCCAGAAGCTGACACAATATGCCCCAGAAAATTGACCTCATTCAACCAGAATTCACATTTGTTAAATTTTGCATACAATTACTTCTCTCGCAGAGTTTGCAACACAATCCTCAAGTGTTCAGCATGCTCATTTTTATTCCGTGAATAGATCAATATATCATCTATGAATACTACAACAAATTGATCTAAGTACGGTCTGAAAATTCTATTCATCAGATCCATAAAAATAGAAGGAGCGTTGGTTCCTTCAAATGGCATAACTAAAAACTCACAATGCCCATACCTCGTTCTGAAGGCAGTTTTTGAAATATCTAAATCTTTAACTCTCAACTGGTAGTATCCCGAACTCAGTTCAATCTTTAAAAATACAGTAGCTCTTTTTAACTGATCGAATAAGTCATCAATCCTAGGCAACGGATATTTGTTCTTTATGGTCACCTTATTCAACTGACTGTAATCAATGCACATTCTCATCGTGCCATCTTTCTTTTTCACAAACAGAACAGGTGCACCCCAAGGCGAGAAACTCGGTCTAGCGATCCTCTATCAGTCAACTCTTGCAACTGCGATTTTAACTCTTTCAACTCTGTTGGTTCGATTCTATACGGAGCTATCGAAATAGGTGTCGTACCAGGTAACAATTCAATGCCAAATTCAACTTCACGAATCGAAGGTAAACCCGGTAACTCTTTAGGGAACGCATCAGAAAAATCACAAATAATGGGTACTAATTCAACTTTCTTCTCGGATACTTTTGAATCAATCACATAAGCAAAATATGATTCATACCCCTTTTTCACATAACTCTGAGCTTTCAAAACGGATATCACAGCAAGCAATCCATTCAAATCATCAGACTCAATCCGTACAATCTCATCATTTGGACTTCTTAAAGCAATAGATTTTTTTTACAGTTTACAACGGCATCATGCATGAACAACCAATCCATTCCCAAAATAATATCGAATTCATCAAATGGAAAAAGCATCAGGTTAGTTGGGAAACAGATATCTCGAAACATTAACGGACAGTTCTTGCATACTTTGTCAACAAGAATAGTTTTACCTAAGGGGTTAGATACTTTTATAGTAAACTCAGTAGACTCTACAGGCAAAGTCTTGCTGAATGCTAAATTCATGCATATATATGAATGAGTAGAACCAGGGTCTATCAAAGCAATCACAATAGTATTATAATGAGTAAAAGTACCAATTATCACATCAGGTGATGAAGCTTCTTTATGAGCCGAATAGCATACGCTCTGAGAGGCGCTCTAGCTTTAGATCTAACAACATTGTCTCTCGTAGATCTCTGACTACCACCATCATTTCTTGTATTCTTTGAAGGTCTACCTCTCGCAGGTGCATTATCAGATCTCAGATTCTGAACAGTCACTAGTTTGACAGGCTTAGGGAAATCACGGATAAAATGATCAAGCGATCCACATCTGAAGCAAGCTCTGTCATTTAATCTACAGCTTCCCGGATGTCTTTTTCCACAATGTTTACATTCAGCTCTCTCAGATTGAATATTACCAACACCAGCCACTGAAGTTGCTGGGTTTTTGGAACTCATTTGCAATTTAGCTCAATTTCTATTCAAATGCCCCACATTATCTCCAAAACGACTTTGATCATCTCAGAATCTTTTCGGAGTAGACTGAAATGATTTATTCTAAAATCTCTTTCTTGTATCCTGAACTTCAGACTCAACTCTTCTTTTATCCTTCCCGAGTGCCTTAGCTTTGCAAGCTCGATCAACGAGTACAACAAACTCTTTTATATCTAAAATCCCAACTAGCAAATGAATATCTTCATTCAGACTATCTTCGAATCTTTTGCACATTATATCTTCAAATGATACGCATTCACGAGCGTACTGACTCAGCCTAACAAATTTCGGTGTATATTCTGTAACAGTCATACAACCTTGTTTTAGTTCCAAAAATTCTTTTCATTTCTGATCAACGAATCTCTCACTGATATATTTCTTCCTAAACTCGGTCTGAAAGAAATCCCATGTAACTCGTTCTCTCGAAACAACAGAAATCAAAGTTTTCCACCATTGATATGCTGCATCTCGAAGTAACGATACAACACACTTTATGCATTCTTCCGGAGTCAAAGATATCTCATCAAATACCCGAATAGTATTTTCAATCCAGAATTTAGATTTTTCAGCATCATCAGTATTGGTAGCTCAGAATTCTTCAGCCCCATACTTACGAATCTTTTCAACTGGAGGCTTATTTAATAGATTCGGATACATAACCAGTGGCACAACTGTAGTCTGAGGGAGATTAACCGGGGACGGGGGTTGTGAAAAGGTTGGGTTATTTCTCATGAATTGAGTGAGCCACTCACTCATTATCTGGAAGAAAGCTTGTTTAGCTTCTCCCTCTTGACTGTTCGTAATCGGTTTCGAATCAGAAGGCTCTGTCCCTTGCACGGGAGCAGGTGCACTACTTTCTACGTCGTCAGCTACGGCTCTTTTGGGATCCATTGCTATATAGAAATCACATTTTACTCGTCAGGATTCATCACACTGTCATAGTTCAAATATTATGGCATGTATAGTAAGACTCTGACAGCTACGTTAGTCTGAGAATCGACTAAATCGTAGCTCTGATACCAATCAAATGTAACACCCCTATCCCGTGTACGATCATCAGATTAGGGTTAAAGGCGTTACCAGACAGATCGAAAATATTTACAGAATTAATCGTATAACCATTCATCAATATCAATCATAATGTCCCTTAAGTAGGTCATTGAGACCTTAATCATGCTTATAAACCGAGTTGGGACTAAACTGAAACACATAAGAAATTTCATAAAAATTTGAAACTTTTCTAACATACAGGGGACACACGGCCGTGGGGGTAGGCCGTACCTCACCCACGACTATTGGACACTCCCGTGTGTCCTCCCCGTGGTGGTATACTACCAAATTCAACACGGTCACCAAGCATGCCCGTGTGCTAAGGCCGTGTATCACTAGATCACATACTATCATTTCTCACACGGTCACTAAGCACACCCGTGTCGAGGCCGTGTGTAATTTAAGCCACATTCAGCCAATTTACCCACGATCTTAGACACGCCCGTGTGCCTCAACCGTGTGATATTATAAGCTATTTTACAAGGCCAATATGCCACCCATTTTGGGTCTCACCTACAAGCAATATATACCAAAACATAATATGGATATATGGCAACCAAAACATATCAAATGGTTCACTTCATCCATACATCCAATACCAAATCCATCCATACCAAATTGCAAACTAAATCCTACCTCATTTCAAACATGTATTATCCATTTGCTTAACTAAAACTTAACCATTCCATATGCATCAAGACATACTAAATATATATGCTTCATAACTCATTCATTCAAACATTTATCAACTCAAAAGCTTCCCAATACACATGGCCATGCTCACTTCATAATCATATACACCTATCTAGCCTATACATGCCATAATTAGTCATATACATTTTCAAAAGGGTACCAAAATGAGTTTAGTAGTGTGATGACGATCCTTGACAATCCTGAGCCTGCAGTAGCTTCGACGACCTATAAAACAGAGAAAACACACACAGAGAGTAAGCTTTTCAAAAGCTTTGTAAGTCATATAAAAATAAATGCATTGGCACATATATATTGATCACTTAGCAACTATCACATTTATAACTTGGTTCATAAACTTATGGCCACATTTGCCACATTCAACATTTTAAGATTCACATTCTCATTTTCAATCATACTCTTCTTCATATCAAAGTCATATAGGTACTTACCTTTTATATACACTTAATGTGCATTCAACGTACCTGAAACGAATAATCACTCACTTATTGGTCATAGCTTGGATATACCATTCGTATAATACCATTCGTATAATAGACTTGCCCGTTGAACCCTTAGGAACCTAGTAGGATACTCAGAAGCTCAGAATAGTAGTACAATGCCAATGTCCCAGACGAGGTCTTACATGCACTCGTATATCAATGCCACTATCCCAGACAGGGTCTTACACGTACAGATCATAATGATGCCAACTTCCCAAACATGGTCTTACACGAGTCAATATGATGCCGAAGTCCCAGACATGAAGTTCATATCGAAGCCTACGTCCCAGACCAGGTCTTTCACATAGAATTCATATCGATGCCTAGGTCCGACACGGGGTCTTACACAAATTTCAAATCAAAGCCAACGTCTAAGACGTGGTCTTACATGATAAAATAGAACAGATACCTATGTCATGACATAGCTAATCCTATCTATTCCTAGGTTCGTACGGGACTTCTCGGCTTTATCACTATATCAAACTTATTTCAGAATTCACGCACTTAGCATCTCATACTCATTCATTTTCATCAATAAACATATGAATACATATATTCAATTTAATATAGGTAAGCTTATTTACGTAGTGACTTACCTCAATTCGGTTTATCGGAATGAAATTGGCTACTCGGTTATTTTTGCTTTCCCATGATCTAAGTCTATTTTCCTCGGTTCTTGATCTAAACATATTCAGAATTAACTCTTTTATTCACTATTCCATTCAATTCAATCCATAGACTCATATTTAGGGCTATTTGCAATTTAACCCTCATATTTGCACACTTTAACAATTTAGTCCATTTTTCACAAAACATCAAATATACACAATTTGTTCACACATATGCATATCAAACCTCCCTAGAGACTATATAAGTCCACATATTTCATAAAAATTCACAAATTAGTCCTCCAAAATAATATTTTCACATTTTAGCCCTGTTTAGCTAAATTCATCAAAACTTCACGAACATAACATATTCATCTAGCTCAAATCTTTCATATATCATCCTCAAACATCACAAAGCTTGTAAAATCATCAATGGCATATTTCACATACATCATCAAAACATAAAATCAAGACATGGGTTTTGTAGCTCTCAAAGCAACGATTGCAGAAACGTAGAAATTATCAAAAATTAAAATCAAAACTTACCTTAATTTAAACCTTAAAGTAGCCGAATGTGCAAAAACAAAACCCTTACTTCTTTCTTTTTATTTTCAACTAGATGAATGAATTAAAGATGATCACTTTCATCTTTTCATTTTATTATTATAACATTAACACATATTTTACTAATTTATTATCAAATAACATTTGATACATATATTTATCAATGTTATATTAGTTCAACAACTATCCACTATCTAAATATTGGCATAATTGCCTCATAAGGCCTCCACATTTAAAAGCCACATCAAATAGGCACTTAATCAATTAGAAGGGCACTTTTACACTTTATGCGATTTAATCCTTTGCTCAAATTAAACACTCAAACGGACTAATTAGCTTACAAAATTTAAACACATGCTTAGTCACATATCAACTGCATAGAAAATAATATTAAAATATTATACAGACTCAGATTTGTGGTCCCAAAACCACTGTTTTGACTAGGTATAAATCGAACTATTATAATTTGTGTATCATCTCATTTTATAGTAGTGGAGATTTGATTTTCATGCAAGTTTACGATAATAACTTTTTAGGTTTGACTGATGAGTGCTTTACTTTGAACCTTAAACACATTGAGTGATTTGAGTGAATCTTTAGTGAGGATGTCAATCCTTTCTGTTTTGGATCAAAGGTAATTATCTAGATAAGGGGAAACACCTATATTTTTTGTGCTACAAAATTATATGACTTTGATTGTTTGAATCTTTAGGACTCTTTGAGTTAAATTACCTATGTATACATTATCTATGGATTATGAAGAAGACATTGTTGATGAGAATTATAAATTGAGGGAAGTTAGTTCTAATTGTGAGTTGAAAATTTTGCTTGAGGACAAGCTAAAGCTTAAGTGTGGGGGTATTTGATAAACCGTAATTTGCACATATTTTAACCCCATGCTTGGCTTAATTTTGGATGAATATTCACTAGATTTGATGAATTCAATGCTCCTGATCTCTTAATTTCATATTTTATACTCAGGAGAGCTTAGGGAGTCGAAAAGAACAAGAAACGGGCCAAAAATGGACAAAATGGGCCAAAGTGAGAAATCAACACGACCTAGAGTTCACTACATGGTCGTGCCAATTTAGCAAACTCGAACACGGCCTTAGCTTGATCTACATGGGTGTGCCCCTACCGCAGCAAAGAAGAATTTCATTCAGATTAGGATACTTTAGGGCCAAGAAAGGCATCTCGAAGCATATATGAACACCCTAGGAGGCAACTTAAATGGGGAGTTGACAAGACGTTGAATAGACGCCAAGTAGAAGGAGAAAATACTCCAAGACAGCCGTCAGAACAACTTAGGAGAAAAATCTCCATCAAAACTGAAGATCTCCCATCAAGTTCTTTAGAAGTTTTTGGGTGTTCTTATGTTTTGTTGTTTTTCTTCTTTTATCATATTTTCCTCTTCTAGTATGAACTAAATCCCTTATATACCTAATGGGATGAAACCTATGACAGATCTTATTATTATTTGATTTATGAGATAAATACTTGTGCTTATTCTTAATTGTGAGTTTTATTCTTGTTTTGATAATTCAGGTTATTGATTCAAGTCGAATATGCTTTTTAGTGGAGCAAAAGTCGTTGTTTAAGAGTAGATCAACACAATTAAGTGGAGATGATTACAACCCTAGAAATAGGACGACGAAAATCTGCCATATTAGGGTCAAACCTAATATGGAGATCCATAGATCAAATTAATGTGACAATAGGGGTTTTAATTAGGAAGAGATTCCAATTAATAAACCTAGAGTCAGTTGTTAGTAGCCTCGAAAGAGGTATTAATATAATTCAGGGATTTTTATGGATTAAGTCAAGTGAATAAATCACATGAATCAAAAGTAATAAGTGAAGTCTATGTGGATTCTTCCTTAGGTGTCGTCCATCTCATATAAGTTGTCCGAAGTATTTTCCTAATTTACTCTCTGTCAAGTTCATAGTTAGTTAAAGTAGTTCGTTAATTTTTAAATTAAAAACAAATCCCTTTAATTATTAGGCTAGATAATAAAAAGATAGTTAGTACTAAATAGTCTTGGTCCTTGAGGATACGATATTCTGGACTCACCACAGCTATACTACTGTTTGATAGGTGTGCTTGCCTTTGTCAAAATAATAGTTGTTTCGAGCTTCCATCAAGCTTACACTATTCGCGCTCGCGAAGATATGTCATCACCAAATGTTATCACCGGGGCATTTTCTCTCTATGACACTAATTTAATTACTTTGATTGATCCTGGATTGACCCAGTCATATGTTTGTAAGAATCTAGTGTCTAGTAAGAGTTTACCTATTGAGTCTACCAAATTTTTGATTAATGTATTGAACCCCTTAGGCAAGTATGTCCTACTTGATAAAGTTTGCAAGAACTATCCTTTGATGACTCATGGTTATTATTTTTTGCCTAATTTGATGCATTTACTGTTTGATGAATTCGATGTGATCTTGGGTATGGATTGGTTGACTCTGCATGATGCTGTTGTGAATTATAGATGAAAGACCATTAAATTGAAATGTCAAAATAGTAAAATTCTTTGTATCAAATCTGATGATTTGAGTCAGCTGCCTGCGTTGTGATATCGACAATGATAGCATAGAAATATGTGAGAAAATATTGCGATGCTTATCTTACATATGTACTGGATACAAAAGTGTCTAAATCAAAGATTGAATCAGTGCTAGTGGTTTGTGAATATCCGGATGTGTTTCCAGAAGAGCTACCTAGGTTGGCATCGATCTAAGAGGTTGAACTGCTATTGAATTAGTACTAGGAACATCATCGATATCGATAGCTCCGTACAGGATGGCTCTAACAGAATTGAAAGGATTAAAAGCTCAGTTGCAAGAGTTAATAGATAGAGGTTTTGCACAACCTCGTTTTTCATCCCAGAGTGCACTAGTGCTATTTGTAAAGAGTAAAGATGGGTCGATGAGACTATGTATCGACTATCGTTATCTCAATAAGGTTACAATTAAAAATAAGTATCCTTTTTTGAGAATTGATGATTTGTTTGATCAGTTGAAAGGAGCAACAGTATTTTCCAAGATTGATCTGCGATCTGGTTATTATTAGTTGTGAGCTAAAGATTTGAATGTGCCAAAAATGTGTTCAGAATCAGGTACAGGTATTATGAATTTCTTGTTATGTCATTTGTATTAACTAACGCTCCTGCGGTATTTATGGATTTGATGAATCAAATTTTTAGGCCATATTTGGATAGATTCATAATTGTGTTCATTGATGACATTCTGATCTATTCCCAAGATGAATCTGAGCATGTTGAACATTTAAGGATTGTGCTACAAACATTGAGAGATAAGCAATTGCTTGTTAAATTCAACAAATGTTAGATTTGGCTCCGAGAGGTTGGATTTTTAGGACATTTAATTTTAGCAGAAAGCATACGATTTGATCCGAGTAAGATTTCAGTAGTTGTTGACTAGAAATCACCAAGAAACGTGTCCAAAGTCAAAAATTTTATAGGATTAGCTGGCTACTATCGACATTTAGTAAAAGAGTTTTCAATGATTGCTACGCCGATGACTCGATTATTACAGAAAGATGTGAAGTTTGAGTGGTCCGAGAAATGCCAACAGAGTTTTTAAAAGTTGAAAGCACTGTTAACTGAAGCACCAGTTTTAGTTTACCCTGAGTCGGGTAAGAGTTGTGATTTTCAGTGATGCTTCATTGAATGGTTTGGGATGTGTTTTGATGCAAGAGGGCAAGGTGATAGCTTATGCTTCTAGACAGTTAAAATCGCATGAAAAGAATTATCCGACACACGACTTAGAATTGGCCGCTATTGTTTTTGCATTGAAAATTTGGGGACATCATTTGGACGATGAAAATGTCATATTTTTACTGATCACAAGAGCTTGACGTATCTAATGTCTCAAAAAGATTTGAATTTGCGACAACAAAAATGGGTCGAGTTGTTGAAAGACTATGAATTAGTTATTGATTATCATCCAGGGAAAGCAAATATAGTCGCGGATGCTCTGAGTAGAAAATGTTTATTTGCTTTACGGACGATGAACACACAATTAACTTTTTCTGATGATGGTTCAATTTTAGCTGATTTAAAAGCTAAACCATTATTTCTACAGCAAATTGTGAAGCTCAGAAATATGATAAGGAGCTACAAGCTAAAAGAGTATAGTGCGAGTCGACTACTAATTCAGAGTATTATATCAGATCCGGTGATTGTTTGATGTTCCGAGATAGAATTTGTGTACCGAGAAATTTTGAACTTATTCAAAAAATTTTACATGAAGCACACAGTGGTTGTTTATCTGTTCATCCGGAGAGTACTAAGATGTACAATGATTTGAAACAGTTATATTGGTGGTCGAGCATGAAACGAGATATTTTAAACTTTGTATCGAGATGCTTGGATTGTCAACAAGTCAAAGCTGAACGCCAAGTGCCTTTAGGACTATTAAAGTCAGTAATGATACTAGAGTGGAAATGGGATAAAGTTACGTGGATTTCATATCGAGGTTACCCCTACTCCGAAAAAGAGAGATAATGCTATCTGGGTTGTTGTTGATCGTTTGACGAAATCGGCACATTTCATTTCGGTACGTACAGACTTTTTGCTTGATAGATTAGATAAATTGTACATCTCTGAGATTGTTAGATTGCACAGGGGTGCCAATTTTTATTATTTCAGATAGAGATCCGAGGTTTATGGCACGATTTTGGAAGAAATTGCAAGAAGCTTTGGATACGCGGTTACATTTTAGTATTGCATTTTATTTGTAAAACGATGGTCAATCTGAGAGAGTGATACAGATTCTCAAAGATATGTTTCGTTATTGTGTTTTAGAGTTTGAAGGTAATTGGGAAAAGTATTTACCATTGGTTGAATTTGTGTATAACAACAGTTTTCAATCGAGTATAAAGATTGCACCGTATGAAGCTTTATATGGTCGTAAATGTCAAATTCTACTATACTTCACTGAGTATAAAGATTACACCGTATGAAGATTTCACGGGGTTGATTTGATCAGAGAGACCGAAGAGAAAGTGAAAGTAATTCATGGCAATTTGAAATTAGCTTCCGATCGACAAATATCATATATGGATTTGAAATGTGAAGACATTGACTATCAAATCGGTGACAGAGTATTTTTGAAAGTATCTCTGTGGAAGAAGATTCTTCGTTTTAGTCGTAAAGGAAAATTGAGTCCACAATTTATCAGGTCGTATGAGATTATCGAAAGAATAGGGCCAGTGACATATCGATTAGCTTTACCGTCAGAGTTAGAAAAGATTCATAATGTATTTCATGTGTCGATGTTATGACAGTATCGATCAGATCCATCGTATATCAATTCTCTGGCAGAGATTGAAATTTAGCCTGATATGTCGTATAACAAAGAACCGATCAGAATTCTGGCTCGAGAGATTAAAGAGTTAAGAAATAATAGCATAGCTTTAGTGAAGGATCTATGGCAACGTCACAGGGTCGAAGAACCTAAGTGGGAACCTGAGGAAGCTATGAGAAAATAGTACCCTAATCTATTTTCTAGTAAGATTTTCGGGGATGGAAATTCCTAAGTGAGGGAGAGTTGTAACAGCCCTTATTTAGTCAAATCAAAATAGTGGCTTTGGGACCACGAATTTGAGGTCGAAATAATTATTTTATTATTTTTATAATGGCTACAGCATGATAGTATGATTGTGTAAAAGTTTCGTTAAGAAATTTTATCGTGTGAATGCTTAACTTGACCAAAAGGACTAAATTGTACAAAGTGTAAAAGTTATGTTCTAAAAGATAAAGGTGTCTAATAGCTATAGAACTTTAAAGTGGAGGTCCTTATGTGGTAATTAGACCATTTTTATAGTGGGTGGACATTTATTGACATCAAATGGATGTTTTAAATGATATTATAACAAGGTTAATTAGGTAATTTAATAAAATAAACATAGTAAAATATTATAAAAGATGTTGTTATCATCCTAAATTGTTTTCATTCACCAAAAAATGGAAGCTAAAACCTTCCATGGAAGCTTGGTAATTCAACTAAGCTAAATTTTGTGCATGGTAAGTATTTTTCAATCAATTTTTAATTATTTCTATGTTTTTAGTGTCGTTGTAACTTAATCTAGTTAGCCCATGGACTAATTTGCAAAACTTTTAAAGGCTTAGGGTTTTACCATTGATGAATATGTGTGTATTTTAATGTTTGATGATAGAAAATGAATGGCTGTAGTTAGATAAACAACATTTGTTAAAGTGATTTTGGGTGAAATTGCTATTTAGGGATTTATTTATGAAATATGAAAATTTTGTCGTAGAAATGTGAAATAATGAAAAAAATATGGGCTGCTATGATAATAAGATAAATTCGATTAGCATGGGTAGGGACTTAATTGCATGAATTTGTATTTTTTATGAGCTAAGGACTAAATTGTAAAGATGTTTAAATATTAGGGGCAAATGTGTTATTTTGTTGTAATATGCATTTTGGGCTAAATTGAATAGAATGATAATTAAATAAGTTAAATTTGATTACATATAGATCAAGAAAAGCAAAGTTCGGATCTAGATCGGGTAGGAAAATAAAGTCTTGGACTAATTGATCCATTTTGTCATTTTTGCAATTGAGGTAAGTTCGTATGTTAATAAAAATTAATATAATTCTGTTCCAAATGCTTTATTATTAAATTAATTGTGAATACGATTCTACAAAAATGTTCGACGAAGATTTGGCAATGTGAAATCCCGGTTGAACCTTAGGAATTGATTAGGATGCAAATGACATGTCATTAGGGGTTATATGTTTTGGGTGCTGGTCCGTACGTCCTATCGGTGGCTGAGTTATCTGGCATGTGTTGTGGATTCTCGTCAGCTTGTCTGACCAGCACCGTGTAGCTACGTCTTGACCGTCAGCTTGTGTGAGTAGACCCGTTGATAGCTCGAGAGTGAGCATTATATGACATATGAGATTGAAATAGCTTCGACTATGTATTTGCACTTAGGGTGCGAGAATCTCGAGTATCCGATATTATTCCAAATGGTTCAACGCATATATCAATGATATGGATGAGTATGGGATTGATACGAGTTGATACATGTATGTACATATACCATACAACAATTGATTCGAAGAAACTTGTGAAATTCATATCTGACCTTGTGAATGAATATGTGATAGGTTTGTGGATCAATATGAGTTTTATTATGATATGTTTAATTACTTAAATTTTGTATATATGGTAAGTTGAGTTTATTACTATACGAACTTACTAAGCTATATACCTTAATCTGTTTACTCTTCTGTGTTTTATAGTGATTATCGAAGCTAGCTCAGATTGGGAGTTGTTAGAGATTTCATCACACTATCAAGATATCATTTTGGTACTTTTAAACTTATGGTTTTGGCTATATGGCATGTATAGGAGGTGTGGTTAATATGGTTATATGTTTATGATGGATTTAGCAAATTGATTTGGCTTGTAAATGAAGTATGTTTTGGTTAGGTGTACAGCCATGTAATTTGGCTTATTTTGGCATGCTTGGTGATGTGCATATATATATATATATATATATATATGCAAATGGCCTTTTGATATGTTGTGTATAATTGTTATATAAATTCTTGTTGTGAAATTGTATTTGGAGTACCAAATGGTTGAAATTTGAAATTGGTATGCTTGTGGTTTTAGGTAAAGTGATGAATAATTGAAAGTGACCATATTGATGATTTGAGAATGTGAACTTGTTATGAAATTGAATGGCTTATTGTGATACTTATGTGCCTTGTGGTTGATGGTAATGATATAGCATGAATTGAACTTGGTTTTGATGAGTTTAAATGCCATTTGAAGATATGGTCATATGCAATTTGGTTTGGGTAGGTAAATGCAAATTTGGGTGAGAATTGTAATGCCCCAAGTTTCTTTAATTTTGGCTTATGTGAGTTTGGAGCACAAAATATCTGTATGTGTTTCTGAAATTAATTGACACAAATATGTATCTACTTCAGTGGTTAAGTTTTCTGGGCATGTGTGAGAGGTCCCAAGTTCAAGCCACAACTTAGGTAAAATTTGTCATTTTTATGAATAAAGCTCTCACTGGGGTTGGTAGGCTTTTAAGTTATTGTTGGTAGAGTTATATCAGAATGGGCCTGCTGGTCTAGTGATTAAGTGGTGTGTTGAGGTGCTAAAGGTCTTGAGTTCAAATCCCTGTACGTACAAGGGAATTGGTTTTTTGCTGCAAGTGGCTTGTAGAAGTTTGTGAGGGAGTGGGATACTGATAGTGGAGTGGTTGAAGGAGAAAATTAAATAGTGGATGGGGGAGTTATCAGTTGGTTTGGATTGGTAAAATTCGGCTATCTCCCTTTCAATTTCATTTTTTCTCTCTTTTCTATTCTTTTCTTCCTAACCTTTTCCCCTCTTCCCTTCTCTTCTCTCTTTGTCATTTCTTTCCCCATTGCTGCCGAAATTCCCCTTTTTTTCCTCTTCTCCCTTCGCCTATGTTTCTAAAACACTTTTTTTTATTTCTCCTGCAAGACTAACTGCGTTGTGCGTTAGGTGGTAAGTTCCATTTTTCTAAACTCGTTATTCTCTGGTTAAGTGATTAAAAGGTGTGCTATTGTTATTTAGGAGGAGGTTGTGTGGCTGGAAATCACTTTTTGTCGATCTGATTCGAAGTCGTGTTCGTTCGGTACCGATAAGCCGACTTTGCTATGTGGGGATTAATCGATTTAGACTTTTGGTTACTAAGAGATGAAGTATTCTGATTATAGGTGTTAGAGATCTCAAGGTCACGAAAACAGTGGAAACGATACAGGTGTGTACCCAAAAACACAGGAAGCAAGAATCGGCGAAACCCAAAAATGATTCTGTCGACGCCACATGACCTTGTGGTAGGTCGTGTGCAAGGCTGGGGGCCACAACACATCCGTGCGCAAGTGACACGGCCGTGCGCAAGTGACAATGCCGTGTGATGGTCGGGCAAGGCCGTGTGTAACACACGGGCTTGACCTATTGGGTCGTGTGGGCCACACGGGCGTGTGGGCCCACATAGGTAGGCCACCTGGGCATGAGAGCCCATTTTTCTGAAATGATCTGCAAGGTTGCACGGATCACCCAAGTCGACTATGGACCTACTGTAGGGTCGATAAGCTTTACTTAGACCCCTATTTATGTGATCTAATTAAATGGTGTCTGAATGAGAATGATATATGTACTGAACTGAATGTATGATCTATTATTTGCATGTTGCATGTTGTATTTGGTATGTTGCATTGCATCGGGAGGTTGATGATATTTTGGAGAAAGTGTCTGAAAGGCTTTAAGCCTGTTATCTGGCAGCTCAGCTACGTTATTCTGTTTATGTGCCGCATTTCGGTATAGGATGGTGTGTAGGGATGGGTGGGTTGATTATATCCCCACATGATGTAGGGCTGGACAGTGATGGTGTGTAGAGGTTGGTGGGTAGGATTCTGATATTCTGATCTACATTCTATATCTGATTGGGCTGAGGCCCTAATATATTTTTGATTCTGTATCTATTTGGGCTTTGCCCTGTTATATATATTTGATTTTGCATTCAAGTGGGCTAAGGCCCAAACCATTTCTGTAATGGGCTCTGGACCAGTCTGTGATTTCTGATTTTTGGTGATTTCTCTATACGTTTGATATCTGTGGGGATTACGCACTGAGTTGTGAAACTCACCCTTTTCTGTTTAATCTGTCCAGGTAATCCCCAGTGTTAGACGGACCGGTGTAGTGGAGGACTTGATAGTGACCACTGCTATTGCCTCACGATAAATTTATGGTTTATACTTATCATGGTTTAATTTTTATTGGGAAATTTTAATGTAATTATTGTCATTATGTAATTTGTTAAATTTGGGATTTGCAACGTTTATGATTTTACTCTTATTAGTAGGAAAACTTGAGTTTTCAATACTGACAAACATTTTATCAAAATACACACAAATTCTAAAACTATTTTAAAAGCTTCCGCATTATATCGTTTTGAAAATAGTCTTAACGTCATTGCGATTTCTAAAGCACTATCATGTGACGTCGCTAGATTCAGCTATAATGTTTAGGCTGGGTTTGGGGTGTTATATTTAGTGGTATCAGAGCCGAGTTACAAAACTCGGTTGTGGATTTGGGTTATAAAGATTTGTTTTAAGAAATGATTTTAAAGTAATTTGAAATATTTTTGGACTGAGTATGTGGTACACCGAGTCTCCGGTGTCAATCTTGCAAGTGTTCTGAAACTCTATTTAGATGTGTCTGAAAATACTACTAGCATGTTTGGAATAGCCATAGGTAGTATACTATACTAAAAAAACTCTAGGTAGTGTAAACTGAAAACTGTAGCAAAACTAAAAACCGCAGTGAGACTGAGATTCGCGATAACAAATTTCGAACTTTTGGTACTGTCTGCATAAAATATCTGTTAATGAATATAATAACAGTAAACTAATGCATAAAACTATTAATACAAATAAACTCTGAATTTACGATGAGCACGTGAGGTACTCACGGAATAAGAACAAGAGGCCATGGTAGAGGCCGTAGAGGGGCTCGAGCTAGGTCTGCATCATTTGGAAATCTACCTAATTTGGATACGAGCGTGACGATGGTCTGACCTGCTGCAGAGATTGGGTCTCATGATCATGTGACTGGGACGACACACTGTCCAAAGCCATGTTACGGATTCTAGAGAGGGTTGTTGGGCCTAACACTGGGTCAGGGGGCCGAGGGTCAGTTATAGAACGACTCCGGTCCAATAGGGCTGAGTTATTCAGGGGTGTTAGTAAAGTCACCCCTAATGTGGCCGAATACTGGACGGAGGCCACGGAAAGAATTATGGACGACCTAAATTTTACCTCTGAGCAGAAGCTTAAAGGGGCTATTTCTCTGCTTTGCAATGAAGCTTACCAATGGTGGCTGACAGTTAAGGAGGGCACTCAACCCGACCGATTGACTTGGGATTACTTTAAGACAGCTTTCCAAAGTAAGTATGTGAGAGCAAATTACATTGATGCTAGGAGGCGTGAGTTTCTTAATCTCACACAGGGGACCGTTCAGTGGCTGAGTATGAGGCCGAGTTCCTAAGGTTGAGCTGCTATGCATGGGGCATTGTAACAGCCCTATCCAGTGTCCATCACCGGATTAGGGTTAGAAATGTTACCGAACAGATCAAAAACATTTACAGAATTAACCATACAACTATTCATCAATATCAATCATAATGACCCTTAAGTAAGTCATCGAGGCCTTAAGCATGCTTATAAACCGAGTCGGGACTAAATCGAGAGACATACAAAATTTCATGGTAAATTAAAAACTTTTCTAAATAGAGGGGATATACGCCCGTGGGGGTAGGCCGTGCCTCACCCACGACTACTTGACACACTCGTGTGTCCTCCCCGTGGTCATATCCTGCCAAAATCAACACGGCTACCGAGCACGCCCGTGTGCTAAGGCCGTGTCCTATAAGGTCATATACTGCCAATTCTCACACGACCTGTAGGCACGCCCTTACCATGTTCATGTACTCTTAATGCTAGCTACTAACTTTTACCCCACGGTTACTAGGCACTCCCGTGTGCCATGACCATGTGACATTATAGATCATTTACAAGACCAAAATGCCACCCAAATGGGTTAAACCTACAATCAACATATATCATCTCATCTCATTCACATATAACCACCAAAATATACTAAATAGTCATCCACATCATGCACATTTGACAATTAAGGTAATCATAACCTTACATTCAATATAAACATTTAAAACCAATTCCAAACATACTAATTTGCATAACCAAATCTAAATTATGCTCAAGCACCAATCATCTATATGTACTTACCATCTAATAACCATTTCAAATATCAACTAATCATACCAAAACAACTTCACATATCATATTCCTTTAAGCATATTACCAAAACATAACTAGCCAAATCACATGGCTAAGTTCACTTTACACCTCATATCAAGAACTAGCCTATACATGCCATATCTAGCCATATACATATTCAAAGTGTACCAAAAATGATTTTAGTAGTGTGATGACAATCTGTGGCGGTCCTGAGCCTTTAGTACCTTTGACGACCTATAAAACAGAGAAAACACACACAGAGAGTAAGCTTTACAAGCTTAGTAAGTCAATACACAAACAAACTTTGCATAGAAAGCATATATGAAATTAGATACATTTGCACATCTCATTCACTTAACACTTATCATGTGTATACTTGATTCATACTTATGGCCACATTTGCCACATTCATCAATTCAAAACTCATTTGAACACATAACTCCTTCAAAATCATTTTTGCATCTCATTCACATTATCAAATTCAATCTTACTTTACTTCAAATCTAATCATATAAGTACTTACCTTTTATGCATACTTGATGCACATTCAACGTACCTGAAATGGATATTTGTTCACTTATTTGATCATAGCTCGGATATACCATTCGTATCATAGACTTGCTCGTTGAACCAATAGGAACCTAGTAGGATGATCAGAAGGCTCAGAATAGTTGTACAATGCCAACATCCCAGACGAGGTCTTACATGCACTCAGATATCGATGCCACTGTCCCAGATAGGGTCTTATATGAATTAATACGATGCCGATGTCCCAAACATTGTCTTACACATAAAGCTCATATCGATGCCAACGTCAAAGATGTGGTCTTACACGTAAAGCTCATATCGATGCCGATGTCCCGGACGTGGTCTTACATGATAAAATAGAATAGATTCCTATGCCATGATGTAGCTAATCCTATCTATTCCTATGTTCATACGGGACTTCTCGGACTTTATCACTATATCAAACTTATCTTGAAATTTATACATATAGCATTTCATACACATTCATTATCAATGATAGTCATTTGAATATATTCAGTTCAATACAAATACATTTATTCGCATAGTGACTTACCTCAGATTCGATTTAACGAAACGAAAATGGCTACTCGATTACTTTCGCTTCCCCCGATCTAAATCTGTTTTCCTTGGTTCTTGATCTAAACATATTAAGAATTAACCCTTTTTATTCACTATTTCATTCAATTCAATCCATACACACATATTTTGGGCTATTTACAATTTAGCCCTCACATTTGCACATTTTATCAATTTAGTCCAATTTTCTCAAAACATCAAATACATAAAATCCACACATACACATGCTTAGTCGAATACATATACATCACATACAATCCCACATTTTAAATCAAACTTGCAATTTAGTCCCTCAATTTACCATTTTCACAATTTAGCCTATTTAGCTAAATTCATCAAAAATTCAAGAATAAAGTATGTTCATCTAACTCATATCTTGTATTTAACACCAAAAATCATCAAAAAGCTTGACATATCATCAATGGCATCTCACACAAACATTATCAATTCATCAAATTGAGACATGGGTTTGATAGCTCTCAAAGCAACGATTACAAAAACATAGAAATCATCAAAAACTGAAACCAAATCATACCTTAATTTAAGCTTACAAAGGCCGAATACGAAGCTTCTTTCTATTTTCTTTTCTTTTTGTGTTTTCGACAAGAAATTGATGAAATAAGGCTACTTTCTCATGTTTCTTTTATTCTATTAACTTATAAATTAAACATAATATAACTTTTAACTTATAAAAATAAAATATAAAAACATGTTATAAAACCATGCTGCCGTCCACTATAAATAAAATTGGCTTAATTGCCACATAAGTCCCCACATTTATAAAGCCACAACACATAGGTGCTTTAGCAAATAGCAATCAACTTTCACATTTAATGCAATTCAATCCTTATGTTAAATTAAACATGTAGACAAACAAATTAGTTCATGGAAACTTACCACATGCTTAATCACATATCAACGACACAGAATATAATATTAAAATATTATATAGACTCAAATTTGTAGTCCCAAAACCACTATTTCGACTAGGGTGTAAATTGGACTGTTATAGGCATGATGGTGACCGAGTATGAGCAATGTGTCCGTTTTGAGGATGTACTCAGGGACAGTTTGTGAGTCCTGATAGCTCTGCAGAGGGAACGTGAATTTTCTATTTTAGTTGAGAAGGTGAAGATCGTAGAGGAGGTTAAGCGCGCTAAGTGCCAAAACCAAGAGAGAAAAAAGAATAAGAGGGATTTAGAGCCCTCGAGCTCTGTGATGAGTCCTAATAAAAAGACCAGTTTTGATGGGCCAGTGAGAGTTGGGCCTTCTGTTGTACTTACTAGGGTGGCCCTTTGTGGACACTATGGTAGACGCCATCCAGGAAGGACTACTGAGGCTTGTTTAAGTGTGGCTCTACTGAGCATTGTGTTAAAGATTGTCCGCTGAGAACTGATCAGATGCAAGCTGTGGGTACTGGTACTGGGCAGCCACCGAGAGTAGTTCAGCAACCACTTAGGGGTCGAGGTCAGGCCAGGGGTGGTAACGGCATGGCCCTAGGACAGAGAGCACCGGGTAGAAGTGTTGGACTGACTGAGGCGAAGCAGCCCACACTAGTTTATGTTGCCCGTCGCCGTGAGGACCGAGATGCTCCGGACGTCATCACGAGTACGTTTTTAATTTATAATGTATGTTTTTAATTTATAATGTACGTTATTTGGCATTGATAGACATAAGCTCTACACATTCTTACGTAGCCAGTACTGTGTCTGAAACCTTAGGGATTCCAGTTGAGAGTACCTCTATTGAGGTAACTATTATGAGCCCGTTAGGGCAACCTATCTGAGTGAGTAAATTATTTAGAGGCATACCGTTATATGTTAAAGGGACAGTATTTCTGGCTGATCTAATGAAGCTCTCGTTTGGGGAGTTTGATTTGATTTTGGGAATGGACTGGCTAGTTAAACAACGGGTAAGTTTGGATTGTGCGATAAAAGGGTTGATTTGAGGGCCGAGGAAGACAGCGAGATAGTTGTGATTGGGGAATGAATATACTATCTGACTAATGTGATTTCTGCGTTGGTGGCAGAAAAGTTAGTGAAGAAAGTGTGTGAGGCATTCTAGGCATACTTCAGTATTTCTGACTCTAGAGACTCTTCGATTAAAGACATCAGAACCGTGAGGGACTTTTTAGATTTTTTTAGGAACTACCGGTCTACCTTCGAGATGAGAAGTAGAATTTGGGATTGAGCTCGTTTTAGGTACAACTCTAGTGTCTATTGCACCCTACCGAATGGCACTGAAGGAGCTTACAAAGCTTAAGGCTTAAATTCAAGAACTATTAGATCGTGGGTTCATCCGTCCAAGTGTGTCTCCATGGGGAGCACCAGTATTATTTGTTAAGAAAAAGATGGGACAATGCGAATGTGCATCGATTATCTACAATTGAACAGATTGACAATCAAGAATAAGTACCCACTTCTGAGGATAGATAATCTATTCAACCAGTTTAGAGGGGCTTCTGTGCTCTCCAAGATTGATCTACGTTTAGGATATCATCAATTGAGGATTAAGGAGGCTGATGTGCATAAGACGGTATTTAGGACTCGTTATGGACATTATGAATTCCTAGTTATGCCTTTTGGGTTGACCAATGCACCAACAGCATTTATGGATTTGATGAACCATGTGTTCTAGCCTTATCTAGAACACTTTGTGGTGGTATTCATCGATGATATCCTAGTGTATTCTAAGACTAAGGACGAGTATGGTGAGTATCTCAGAGTGGTACTACAGACTCTTCGTGAGAAACAATTGTATGCAAAGTATAGTAAGTGTGAGTTCTAGCTTCGGGAAGTAACATTTTTGGAACATGTGGTTTCTATGGAGGAGATTCATGTTAATCCTCATAAGATTGAAGCTATGTTGAATTGGAAATAGCCGAAGAATGTGTCTAAAATCTGTAGCTTTTTGGGGCTGGCGGGTTATTACCGATGCTTCGTAGAAGGGTTCTTCTTGATCGCAGCTCCGTTAACCAAGCTTCTATGCAAGGGAGTTCCCTTTGTCTGGACTGATAAGCAACAAGAGAGCTTCAAGAAGCTCAAATCTGTTTTGACTCAGGCTCTGGTTCTGATACAGCCTGAATCTGGGAAGGATTTTGTCATACATAGTGATGTGTCGCATGTGGGTTTAGGTTGCGTGATGATGCAGGATAGTTAGGTTATAGCTTATACGTCACGTCAGCTTAAGACACTTGACGTAAACTATCCTACTCATTATTTGGAACTGGCTGCTGTAGTCTTTGCTTTAAAGATTTGGATTCACTACTTGTACGATGAGAAGGGTACTATCTACACTGATCATAAAAGCCTCAAATATCTCCCCACTCAGAAGGAATTAAACCTTAGGCAGCGTAGATGGGCGAAACTGCTTAAGGATTTTGACTGCACCATCGAGTTCCATCCTGGTAAGGCCAATGTGGTGGTAGATGCTTTGAGCCGTAGGGCTACAATTGATCTAAGAGCGATGTTTACTCGACTTAGTGATATGATCGCGCCCCAAAGTGCACCTAACTCGAGCAAGGATTCAATGGTGCTGCCTCAAGGACCAATTACGCGAGCTCGAGCTAAGCAATTCAAAAGGCTATTTCAGCCTTAGTTAACCAATTGTAGGGCGAGGTTTTGGTTGGAGAAATAGAATGAGTTGGGACCAGCTCAATAAAATTACCTTGCAACATATTGCAAACCGATTTCGGCTCAATTCCAGCTTTTTAAACCGATCCAAATTGAACTCTTTATTTAAATTTCAGCTTTGCATTTAGTTTGCATTTTAAATACTTGCATTTAAGCAGTTTAGTTCAATAAATAGTTTCTGGTCATTAATTCAACTAAGCTTAGTTTAATTAATTGATTTCTTTTAATGAATTTAATTTAATAGTTGTTTCTTTAATTAATCTAGCTAATAGGTTAATTTATTGATGCATGTGTTAAGTTCATTTAATGATGCTTTATTTAATTAAGCTAGTTGCTGGAGTAAATGATGTTTATGTGTTAGTTTATTTAGTTAAGCTAGTTGCTGGAATAAATGATGTTTAAGTGTTAGTTTATTTAATTAAGCTAGATGCTGGAATAAATGATGTTTAAGTGTTAGTTTATTTAATTAAGCTAGTTGCTAGAATAAATGATGTTAAGTGTTAGCTTATTTAATTAATTGAGTTGTTAATTTATTTTAAGTTTAATAATTGCATTAATTTGACGATTACATGTGATAATTGCAGGTGACTTTTCATCTTACATCCATTATTACTATTAATTAAAGAAGAGCATTATGGTTCTTTAAATTCGACAGCCTCTTTGTCCTCAACTTCCATAACGTTTGCTTTAAGGTATTTACTACAAGCAATCATTTCTCCATCATTTGGTTGGTGACTTTTCAATTGATCATGGAAGAGCTCAAAGGACATTAACAAGCAATTTAATTCAAGAGTTAATCACATTGAAGATGGAAGTTACATGGCTAGAATTCCAAAGGTTGAGACTCTTCATTTGGTTGGTGACTTTTCAATTGATCATGGAAGAACTCAAAGGATATTGACAAGCAATTTAATTCAAGAGTTACTCACATTGAAGATGGGAGTTTTATGGCTGGAATTCCAAAGGTTGAGACTCTTCATTTGAAATCATTATTATCCTCATTAAAAGTGGCCATTCAATTAGCCTCAATGGATACTATATATACATGTAATCAACATATTGCGGGGACTTTTGATCATTTTGGTGAATGTTATTCTCATTTTGTGAGGCAAACTTTTCTCTATTTTCGTTCAAAGATTCGTTGGCTACCTAGTGTTCTAGTTGTGTGTTCTATTTTTCTTTGTCAAAAAATGAACTTATCACTATTCGTAGTGTGGCATTCAAATATACCGAGGTTCTTGTCTTGCTAGATAGTGGGTTGAGGTCACCTGTTAACTACTCCTAAACCGAACTAAAGAGCTTATAAACAACGGGTCGATACCAAATCGGTATTGGTTCTTGTTTGCACTTTCGTTCAATCCATTTTCCTTTCTTATCTATTTCAAACCAAAATCCAATCTTTCTTCCTCATCTTTCATCTTTCCAACCATATTTTTAAACTATCAACTATTTGCCAAAAATACTTCATTCTATTCCCATTTTACCAAGCCAAATATTCATTGTTTCTCAAAAATAATTGGGCAACTCAAATACGTTTTGACTCACCCCAAGGCGGATCGTATCATTTGGTATCAGTGCTAGAATTGAAAAGCTCTGAAGATCGAAGAACGCAATGAAGATTAGCTTGTAAGTAAAAAAAAATAAAAAAAATTATATTTCATTTCTTTCGTACTCATATTTTATAGTTGAAGTAAAGAAAAACATAAAAAAAAAAAACTTGTTGCAAGATAAGTATTATCATTCTTTTCTACTACCCCCGATCAACCTCAAAGTATCTTACCTTCCATTCTTCTACCCAACGCCACACCTAAACCAACTTACAAATTTCTTTCAGCCTACCCATAACCATACAATTCATCCTTTGTTACCCATTTGAAACCGACCATCTAGACAAAGGTTTTTAGCCTTGGCGAATCTGTGTATGAAATCACAAGAAAGGTAAAGAGAGGAAAAAGGAATGAGAGTTGTGAGTGCAATAAAGTGGAGGTAAAAGCCTATTCTTGAGTGAAAACATGAGCGTGAGTGAAATTTCTCTTTCTTTCCAAGTGATCGTGAGGTCTCTTTTAAGGTTTTTTTTTTTTGTACTTAACTCAATGTCTCAAGAATCTAATTCTAACATGGAAGATCGTCCCGCATGACAACCTGTTCGTAATGTCCCTGATTTGCATATGCAAGCTTTATTACGAGAGATGGAAAGACTTTTAGATCGAAGATTAAATCCTCTCGAAGATCGCCTATTTTAAGTTGAAATGAGAGAGCAATGCGAAAAACCACCCGAAGTTGTCCAACTTAGACGGGAGAGGCCAAATCCATAACAGGAAAGACGAAGAGATCAAGATGATGATGTAAATAATCCTAGTGATCTTGAAAGTGATCAAGAGTCGAATGCAAGTAATCGTCAGAGGGAACCATGATTTCGAGGATGGAGATGTGAAGATGATGATCTTAAGATCATTAAGCTCTCTATACCACCGTTCCAAGGTAGATCGGATCTAGAGGCCTATCTTGAGTGGGAAAAGAAGATCAAACTGGTGTTTGATTGTCATAACTATTCAGAAAACAAAAAGGTGAAGTTGGCAGCAATTGAATTCTCAGATTATGCCATGTTCTGGTGGGATCAATTAACTACTAGCCAGAGACGTAATGGAGAACAATCGATCTCTACATGGATCGAAATGAAGGTAGTTATGAGGCAACGTTTTATTCCTTCTTACTACCACTGTGAGTTGCATCAAAAACTACAAAATCTAACACAAGGGACCAAAAGCGTTGAAAACTACTGCAATGAGGTAGAAATTGCAATGATTCGGTCGAATGTTCAAGAGGATTTCGAAGCAACAATGGCGCGATTTGTAGCTGGATTAAATGAAGACATAGGAAATTTCGTCGAGCTTCAACATTATCTTGAAGTGGAAGACATGGTTCATATGGCCATCAAGGTAGAAAAGCATCTCATGCGTAAAGGCCCAAGCTGAGGTTTTTCCACTTCTAATACATCCAAGTGGGGTTAAAGTTCGAGTAAAGGTTTTCCAACTTTTCAAGGGAAGGATTTCACAGCACCTCCAAAAACCAACAAGCCTAATACTGTTGCAAATAATGGTAAGGCACCCGAGGTCTCTTTCAATCATAATCGAGACATTAAATGTTTCAAATGCCTTAGAAGGGGTCACATAGCCAGCCAATGACCAAATCGTAGAACCATGGTGATTTGTGCTGATGGCGAGATCAAGACGGGGGATGAAGAAGAATAGGAGTCTGAATCAGATTCTAAAGCTGAGGAGGATTTAGAACAACCCGTGGAAGGTGAATTACTTGTTGTCAAAAGGAGTCTTAGTCTTCAAGGTATGGATAACGAGTTACAACGGGAGAACATATTTCATACCCGATGTCAAGTTAGAGGAAAAGTTTGTTGTGTCATTATCAACGGTGGTAGTTGTACAAACGTAGCAAGTACGATGATGGTTGAAAAGCTTGGTTTGCCAACTACCAAGCACCCAAGCCCCTACAAACTTCAGTGGCTCAACGATGGCGGAGAACTTAAAGTGACCAAACAGGTACTCGTTTCTTTCATCATTGGAAAATACTCGGATGAAATATTATGTGAAGTTGTTCCTATACATGCGAGCCATCTACTCCTTGGTCATCCATGGCAGTTTGATCGGCGAGTGCTACATGATGGGTTTACCAATTGGTACACTTTCAAGTTTATGGGAAAGAAAGTTACGTTGGCACCGTTAACTCCGAAACAAGTTTATGATGATCAATTGAAGTTGAAGGCATCTGTTGAACAAATGAGAGAGAAAGAAAAAGAAGATTATAAAAAAATAAAAGAAGAAAAAATGAGAAAAAGAAAACAAAAGAGAGTGAAAAGAAAATCAGCAAAGAAAAAGAAGAAAAAGTGAAGGAAATTGAAAAAATGAGTGTTTTTTGCAAAAGTTAGTGATATTCAAAAAGCGTTAGTGATGAATCACCCTGTTCTTATACTCATGTGCAAGGAAGCCTTATTCTCTACTAACGAATTACCCGACACTTAACCTTCTTCTATTTTGTCTTTGTTGCAGGATTTCAAAGATGTTTTCCCAGAAAAGTTCCAATTGGTTTACCACCACTTCGTGGAATTGAACATCAAATAGATTTTGAATTGAGAGCTATTATTCCAAATCGTCCCGCTTATCGAGACAATTCAAATGAGACTAAAGAACTGCAACGGCAAGTCAATGATCTATTGGAAAAGGGATACATACGCGAGAGTCTTAATCCTTGTGCTATTCCTATTTTGCTAGTACCAAAAAAAAGACAAAACATGGAGAATGTGCATGGATTGTCGAGCTGTAAACAAGATCACCGTTAAATACCGTCATCCAATTCCTCGTCTTGACGGCATCCTTGATGAACTCAGTGGAGCCAAAGTATTCTCGAAAATTGACTTAAAAAGTGGCTACCACCAAATTTGAATGCGAGAAGGTGACGAGTGGAAAACGGCAGTCAAGACTAAGCACGGGCTGTACGAATGGTTGGTCATGCCTTTTGGCCTTACCAATGCAACCAGCACGTTCATGAGGTTAATGAATTACGTGTTAAGGTCTTTTATCAGTATGTTTTGTGTTGTGTATTTTGACGACATATTGATTTATAGCAAGTCCGTTGAAGAGCATGTAAGGCATCTTAAATCCATTTTAGAAGTTTTACGAAAAGAAACATTATATGCTAACCTCAAAAAATGTTCTTTCTGTTCTGTTAAAGTTGTCTTTTTAGGATTTGTGGTTAGTGCAGAAGGTCTCGAAGTAGATCAAGAAAAGATCAAGGCCATTCAAGATTGGCCAAGGCCAACTAGTATCCCGCAAGTCTGAAGTTTCCATGGCCTAGCGAGTTTCTATCGACGTTTTGTTGCTAATTTCAGCACCATTGATGCTACTCTTACGAGTGTCATTAAAAAACTCTATTTTCTATTGGAATGATGAGCAAGAAAAGTCGTTTGTTAAAATTAAGGAATTACTTACTAATGCTCCTTTACTTGCTCTTCCAGATTTTTTGAAGACCTTCGAGGTTGAGTGTGATGCATCAGGCACTGGAATTGGAGCTGTCTTGACACAAGAAGGGTGACCTGTGGCTTATTTTAGCGAAAAGATTAATAGTGCAGTACGTAATTATCCGGTATATGATAAAGAGATGTATGCGCTCATACGAGCCCTTGAGACATGGCAGCATTATATATGGCCAAAGGAGTTTGTCATATATTCCGATCATGAGGCTTTAAAGCATATCAAAGGCCAGCACAAATTGAATTGACGTCATGCAAAATGGGTGGAGTTTCTAGAATCATTTCCCTATGTTATAAAACACAAAAAGGGTAGAGATAACATAGTGGCTGATGCACTTTCGTCAAGGTACACTCTATTGTCATATTTAGATTCCAAAATTCTTGGTTTTGCTTTGTTAAAAGATTCTTACTATAACGATTCTGATTTTGGTGAGATCTTTGTTGCGTACGAGAATGGTGTGTTTGAAAACTTTTATAGGTATGAAGGTTTTCAAAGAAAGGTAAACTTTGCATTCCTTGTGGTTTTGTTTGAGACTTGTTTGTAACACCCCTAACCCGTATCCGTCGTCAGAATAGGGTTACGAGGCATTACCAGACAAATACAGTTTCACACAATCATTTATTATTTTCCATACACAAGGTTATATCAATTTCTTTACGATATAACTTCTAAATCCAATAGTAATCATCCACTAAAATCATATTAGTTACTTATAATACACATACAAACTATGTTTCAAATGTCAACCATATTAATATCATCTATATATATATACATCCACATATTTGAATTTACTAATATGCAACAAAGCCATGTTACATGTACAATTCATATGACTCTAATATTAATGGCATTTGGATACTTATAACCTAGTGCAACATATATCATTTCATTGCTTCTACCCAAGCACAAAATAAAACCATATTGCATTAATTATTACGCAATCTCATATGTGACCTTAGTAGCATTACAACATAGCCGAACATACTATTGATGCATATATATATTAGCATTTTACCACGAAAACAAAACCACATTTAACATTAAACACCAATAACATCTCAAGGTACACCTAATTCATATATATATATATATATATTAGTAAACCTAATCTTTATATTTATTCGTATTAACTAATCATTGATTCAATCACACCCTAATCAAGATCATGTGCTTATCAAAATAAACCAATTATTGTAACCGAATTTACAACCATACATGTACACATACCTATATTAATATTAACATCAACTTGGCATCTTTAACTACCCAAAACTTACCTAAATCATGACTCTCGTTTAGCATTTTGAATTCATACTAGAACACTCAACAAAAATAGTCATGGAACATATTCACTCTTATCATTTAGCAACCGAACCTATATAACCATACATCACAAATTATATACCAAAACATGCTTTCAAAATAAGTCTAAGTTATGGCCACATACACACAACTTTAACATTATAATTAAGCCATATTCGCATGGCTATCTATATACAAATTTCCAAAATCAAACATATAAAAACCAGCCTATACATGCCATAGGTTCGTAGTTTAAGCTTTTAAAATACCAAAATAGCGATCGATAGTGTGGTCAGCTTTCTTGACGATCCCGTTGAGCAGGTAGCTCTTACCTAATCTATAAAACAAAGGAGAACATTACACACAAATAAGTTTACTAACTTAGTAAGTCCCAAGCTCAAAATGATACTACATTCAATTACTTAATCATTTAGATCATTCATCTCAACCATGTTATCATATTAAAATTTCTTACACCCTTAGCACTACTATTAGGAAACCGAATATTCATTATAGCACATTCAAGCTCAAACTCAGTCACATAATACTTGTGTACATCAATCGAAATCACAATATACATGTCAACGTACTCATAGCATTAAATAATCTCTAGCAACATTAAAACATATCAAACCTTACTTACTTATCCGAGTCTTTGACTAAGCACATTAGTACGATTTACCTTGAACCACAATTTGGTTTTTCCTTGGTAAACACATCACCAAGCATAAAGCACGCTAGGCATTAAAGCCCGAAATCAAACAAAGCACAAGGCACGCTAGGCACGAAGCCGAATATGTCACCGGCACTAAGCTCGCTAGAACGGTTCGAATATGTCACCGACACTAAGCACGCTAGGCAAGAAGCCGAATATGTCACAAAGCACTAATCTCGCTAGGCACGAAGCGAATATGTCACCGGCACTAAGCCTACTAGGCACGAAGCCCGAATATGTCATTACCAACTTATACACCTTACAGTAATGCTGCCCAAAATAGCATAAAACGCACATGATTCGAGTCACTTTGACATACCATCTCGTTTAGAGATATAACAACATTTCATTTCAAATTCACTATCACTTATATAAAATTTCAACCACTCCTATACCAATACTTTCACATTCGGCTAACATAAGAGTTTATACAAAACTTAATTGAATAACATCATTTAGTACATTCATAATAATTCGATAATCTATAATTGCTTAAGGACTTACCTCGGTTGTCGATAGGCCGTGTGAATCGGCTATTCGATAACCTTCGTCTTTCCCCGATCTAACTCCGTTTTTCTTTGCTCTTGATCTAAAACATATAAAATTTAGCTTATTCAAGCACAATTCATCTCAATTTAGTCCCTAAGCACATAAATGGGTAAATTACTATTTTACCCTAATATTTCTGACTTTTCAATTAAGTCCCAAGCATACCATACACAATATGTGCTTAATTAAATTTTAATACTCCATGGCGAATGCTATTTACCCTTATGCTGAATCTATACAATTCAATCTTTGTACAATTTAACCTTTCATTAGTTAAAATGAATTAATATCACCCATATATACATAATTTATATAATTACAAATTTACCCCTTAGTTTCGATTTCTTTGTAATTTAGTCCCCAAATAAAACACAAGAATTTCATGAAATTCGGTCTAACCCTTAAGAGCCGAATCCTTTCCCTCATTCACAAGTTCATATAACTATTTATTTATATGCAATCATGTTCTCATCTATTCATTTCAAGAAAAATTCAAACCTTAACAAATACCTATTATCCAAAATTTCTTATTCAACATGTAGATGTCCTAAATACTTTCAAGGTTCTCTCATCAAACATAACCAAACCATAATGCTCATCCATGGCCGAACCTAGGATGAGCTTTAAACTCAAAATCTTTTTCATATATGTGATAGCATTCATGAAAACTAACACAACCAAGCAAGAATTTATCAAAAATTAAGCTAAATACCTCACCTTAATGGCACATGCAATGGCCGGCCATGGAAGCTAAAATTGTCTCCCCTTCTATTCTTTTGTTTCGTGAAAATGGTGAGGAAGATGAAAGAGAGAAGTTAAAATGTATTTCTTATTTTCTTTAATTTACTTTATTCATTTTCATTACTTAAAATAATCATGTAAAATGCCATTAACATATTATCACTTATTATATATATATATATGCCGTCCACTACCCACATTTTTGGGTTATTTGACATGCAAACCCCCTTCTATTTATATTACACTTAAATTAAACCTTTCAATTATTGAATGTTACTTTTATACTTTACCTATTAGATCCTTTCTCTTTTTTCAAACACACCAAACAATCAAATTCACACAATTCAACATACATCACATAAAATAAAATAAATATCACTAGATTTCTGACTCGGATTCGTGGTCCCGAAACCACCATTCTGATTAGAGTCAAATTCGATATGTTACAACTCTCCCCCCTTAAGGATTTTCATCCCCGAAAATCTTACCGTTAAACAAGGTCGGATATTGTTGCTTCATTGAATCCTCAGGCTCCCACGTAGCCTCTTCAACTCCGTGACGATTCCATAGAACCTTCACTAATGGAATTCTTTTATTTCTCAACTCTTTTATTTCCCGAGCTAAGATACGGATCGGTTTTTCCTCATACGTCATATCAGATTGTATCTCAATCTCAGACGGAGCAATCACATGTGACGGATCTGATCTGTATCTACGGAGCATAGAAACATGAAATACGTCGTGTATCTTTTCTAATTCAGAGGGTAGCTTCAATCTATAAGCAACAGGCCCAACGCGTTCAATGATTTCATACGGTCCAATGAACCTCGGGCTCAACTTGCCTTTTCGGCCAAAACGGAGCACTTTCTTCCATGGTGAAACCTTTAAAAAGACTCGATCTCCGATCTGGAATTCATTATCTTTACGTTTCAAATCAGCATAGGACTTTTGTCGATCTGATGCAGCTTTCAAATTATCTTTGATTATGACCACTTTCTGTTCAGTCTCTTTAATCAAATCAACCCCATGTATCTTATTTTCACTGAGCTCAGTCCAATATAATGGTGTTCGACACTTTCGCCCGTACAAGGCTTCATAGGGCGCCATTTTGATACTAGATTGAAAGCTATTATTGTAAGCAAATTCAATCAAAGGTAGGTATCGTTCCCACGTACCTTCAAACTCAAGAACGCAACATCTCAACATGTCCTCAAGTATTCGAATAGTTCGCATGATCGACCATCATCTGCGGATGAAAGGTCAGTACTAAAATGCGTTTAGTACCCAAAGCATCTTGCAACTTCTTCCAAAATCGCGACGTAAATCTCGAGTCTCATCGACACAATGGAACTCGGTACACCATGCACCTTACAATTTGCGATACATACAATTCAGCAAGTTTATCGAGTGAAAAGTCCTGCATGCGAATCGACACAAAATGAGTGATTTAGTCGATCTATCAACTATAACCCATACGACATCTTTCTTACTTGGTGTCATAGGAAGACCGGATACAAAATCCATTACAATTTCATCCCATTTCCATTCGGTATCGGATTGGTGAAGTAGTCCAGATGGCACTTGATGTTCAAACTTTTACTTGCGACAAATTAAGCATTTCAAACAAATTCGGATATATCTCGTTTCATGCCAGGCCACCAATAGAACTGTTTCAAATCGTTATACATCTTCGTGCTACCCGGATGTATCGATAGTCGGCCACTATGAGCCTCACTCAAAATCATTTGTATCAAATTTGAGTTCTTTGGAACACACATTCGCTTTTAAAATTCAAGCATCATTTGCATCAATCGAAAATCGACCGCACCTTTTCACATCGAATTCGTTTAGCAATCATATCCTTGTCAACTTTCTATGCATCACAAATTTGTTGGACAAACATTGGTCTTGCTCGTAACTCGGCTATGATCGAACCATCACTAGACATAGCTATCTGTGCATTCATTGCACGAAGAGCAAATAAAGATTTCTGACTTAACGCATCCGCAACAACATTAGCTTTTCCCGGGTGATAGTCAATCACCAATTCATAGTCTTTCAACAGTTCTAGCCACCTGCGTTGTCTCAAATTCAGGTCTTTCTGAATCATTAGGTACTTCAAACTTTTGTGATCCGAGTAAACATGGCATTTCTCACCAAATATGTAATGACGCCAAATCTTCAATGCGAACACAATGGCTGCCAGCTCTAAATCATGCGTCGGGTAATTTCTTTCATGCGACTTCAATTGTCTTGAAGCGTAGGCTACCACTTTGCCTTCCTGCATCAAAACACAGCCCAAACCATTCAAAGAAGCATCAGAATAAACAACAAATTCTTTACCCGATTCAGTCTGAACTAACACTGGAGCTTCATCAAAAGGGCTTTCAACCGATCAAAACTTTTTCGACATTTTTCGACCACTAAAGCGGACATCTTTTCGCAATAACTTTGTCAACGGGTAGCTATCATAGAAAAATCTTTCACAAATCGTCGATAGTAACCCGCAAGTCCCAGAAAACTTTGAATCTCAGAAACATTTTTCTGTGGCTTCCAATCAAGTATAGCCGAGATTTTGTTCGGATCAACTCGAATGCCTGATGCTGAAACCACATGTCTGAAAAAACTGACCTCTTTCATCCAGAACTCACACTTACTAAACTTCGCATACAGCTGATGATCTTGCAAAGTTTGTAGTACTAACCTCAAATGTTCAGCGTGTTCAATTTCATCTTTGGAGTAGATCAATATGTCATCAATAAACACCACCACAAATCGATCCAAAAACTGTCTAAAAACCCGATTCATCAAATCCATAAAAATAGCAGGTGCATTAGTAAGCCCAAAAGGCATTACCAAAAACTCGAAATGTCCGTACCTCATCCGAAATGCAGTCTTTGGCACATCTGTATCCCTGACTCGTAACTGATAATAACCCGACCTCAAGTCTATCTTGAAAATCTCGACGCCCCTTTCAACTGATCAAACAAATCATCAATCCGAGGTAATGGGTACTTATTCTTTATAGTTACCTTATTCAGTTGCCGATAATCAATACACATTCGCATCGTTCCATCTTTCTTTCTCACGAAAAGAATGGTGCACCCAAGGGGAAAAACTTGGCCGTGCAAAACCCCTATCATCAACTCTTGTAACGCAATTTCAACTCTTTTAACTCAGAGGTGCCATTCGATATGGAGCTATCGAGATCGAGTCATTCTTGTACTAATTCAATGCCAAACTCAATCTCTCGTCTGGTGGTAAACCCGTAATTCCTCGAAACACGTCTGGTACTCACACACAACCAGATGCAGACTCAATATGCTCTTGAGACACTCTATTATCTAATACATAGGCCAAATAAGCTTCGCACCCTTTTCTCACATACTTTTGGGCTAACATCAAGATATTATCAGAGGAAACCCACTTAAATCACTAGATTCAATTCTGACGATCTCACCGTTCTGGCATTTCAAATCAATAAGCTTTCTTTTACAATTCACCATTGCGTCATGCAAAGTTAGCGATCCATTCCCAAAATTATATCAAACTCATCGAAAAGGCAACAAGATTAAATCGATTCGAAAGCAAAAATCCCGAATCATCAATGGGCAACTTTACACACTTTATTAACAAACACACATCTACCCAAAGGGTTGGATACACGAATCACAAACTCGAGAGACTCAATGGCGAGTCTTCTTGAATACCGTAGTTTCACATACATATGAATGGGTTGAACCGGGATCAATCAATGCAATCACAGTAGTATCATAAAGGGTAAAAGTCTGGTAATAACATCCGAGAAGCAAGATCCTCCCTAGCTCGAGTAACATAAGCTCTAGCTGGAGCTCTAGCCTCTCGATCGAGCTCGCTGTTCTTCATCCCTCTTTGACTACCACCTACATTGCCGAATGCGGGTGGTCCGCCTCAGATCGATGCCCGCTCGGTCTAGAGTCCTGCGCCATATTCTGCTCACTAACATCGGACACTCTCGAATAAAATGGTCTGAGGATCCACATTTAAAACAAGACCGGTCACGAACTCTACAACTCCCAGGATGCCATTTTCCACAATGTTTACATTCAACTCGATTCTGTGGGACGTTACTAACACTAGTCATCGAGGTAGCTCGGGAACCCACTGGAGGTCGATCATGTCTAGATGAATCTGAAGTAGCTTTGTGTCGACTAAAATCATCTCTAAACTTCTTAGGTGTGGAATGGAAATTCTTACCCGACGATCTCTTACGAGTATCTCTAGCTTCGGTCTCGGCCTTTCTTTTCTTCTTCCCGAGCTCTTCAGCCTTGCAAGCTCGCTCAACGAGTTACACAAACTCTTTGATTTCAAGAATGCCAACAAGCAACTTTAAGTCTTCATTCAAGCCATCTTCAAACCTTTTGCACATAATGGCTTGGTTGATACACACTCTCGAGCATATCGGCTCAATCGACAAACTTTGCTCATATTCACCACGGTCATTTGCCCTATTTTAATTCAAGGAATTCTTTACGCTTCGATCGATGAACCTCTGGTGATATATTTCTTGAACTCATTCGAAAGAAATCCTGTGTCACTTTTTCTTTTGGAACCATCGATACTAGTGTATTCCACCGGTGATAGGTAGTGTCCCAAGCAAAGATATAGCACATTTCAAACATTAAATCTAGAGTGCGGGATAGCTCATCAAGTACCGAATAGTGTTATCAAGCCACAATTCAGCTCGCTCTGCATCATCATTATCATTAGCCTTGAATTCTTTACCACAAATTTCCTAATTTTGTCAACAGGAGGCCTACTAGATCTCATTGGATCTATCACTGGGGTTGCTGAAGGTACCAGAATTGGATTATTCGGGGGTGGAGGTTGTTGTATAGCCGGATTATTTTGAACAAATTGGGTAAACCATCCATTCATCATTTGGTAGAAGGCTTGTTTAGCCTCTCCTCTTGGTTACCCGTGAATCGGTTGAGAGTCTAATGGTACTGATCCTCGTGCGAGACCAAAGCAACACTCTCCACATCATCATTCTGGCTCTATCGAGATCGAAATCCATTTACTATATAAAATACAATTGAAATTGTCAAGTCACCACACTATCACATATAAAATTCTATGGCATGTATAGCTAGACTCTTACGTACTACGGTAGTCCTAGAATCGACTAAACTATAGCTCGATACCAATAAAATGTAACACCCTAACCCGTATCCGTCGTGAAATAGGGTTACAAGGCATTACTGCACAAATCTGATTTCACACAATCATTTATTATTTTCCATACACAAGGTTATATCAATTTCTTTATGATATAACTTCTAAATCCAATAGTAATCATCCACTAAAATCATATTAGTTACTTATAATACACATACAAACTATGCTTCAAATGTCAACCATATTAATATCATCTATATATATATATACATCCACATATTTGAATTTACTAATATGCAACAAAGCCATGTTACATGTACAATTCATATGACTCTAATATTAATGGCATTTGGATACTTATAACCTAGTGCAACATATATCATTTCATTGCTTCTACCCAAGCACAAAATAAAACCATATTGCATTAATTATTACGCAATCTCATATGTGACCTTAGTAGCATTACAACATAGCCGAACATACTATTGATGCATATATATATTGCGCATTTTACCCTGAAAACAAAACCACATTTAACATTAAACACCAATAACATCTCAAGGTAACCTATATATATATATATATATATATATATATATTAGTATACCTAATCTTTATATTTATTCGTATTAACTAATCATTGATTCAATCACACCCTAATCAAGATCATGTGCTTATCAAAATAAACCAATTATTGTAACCGAATTTACAACCATACATGTACACATACCTATATTAATATTAACATCAACTTGGCATCTTTAACTACCCAAAACTTACCTAAATCATGACTCTCATTTAGCATTTTGAATTCATACTAGAACACTCAGCAAAAATAGTCATGGAACATATTCACTCTTATCATTTAGCAACCGAACCTATATAACCATACATCACAAATTATATACCAAAACATGCTTTCAAAATAAGTCTAAGTTATGGCCACATACACACAACTTTAACATTATAATTAAGCCATATTCGCATGGCTATCTATATACAAATTTCCAAAATCAAACATATAAAAACCAGCCTATACATGCCATAGGTTCGTAGTTTAAGCTTTTAAAATACCAAAATAGCGATCGATAGTGTGGTCGACTTTCTTGACGATCCCGTTGAGCAGGTAGCTCTTACCTAATCTATAAAACAAAGGAGAACATTACACACAAATAAGTTTACTAACTTAGTAAGTCCCAAGCTCAAAATGATACTACATTCAATTACTTAATCATTTAGATCATTCATCTCAACCATGTTATCATATTAAAATTTCTTACACCCTTAGCACTACTATTAGGAAACCGAATATTCATTATAACACATTCAAGCTCAAACTCAGTCACATAATACTTGTGTACATCAATCGAAATCTCAATATACATGTCACTGTACTCATAGCATTAAATAATCTCTAGCAACATTAAAACATATCAAACCTTACTTACTTATCTGAGTCTTTGACTAAGAACATTAGTTACGATTTACCTTGAACCACAATTTGGTTTTTCCTTGGTAAAACACATCACCGGCATAAAGCCTGCTAGGCATTAAAGCCCGAAATCAAACACCGGCACAAGGCCTGCTAGGCACGAAGCCCGAATATGTCACCAGCACTAAGCCTGCTAGGCACGAAGCCCAAATATGTCACCGGCACTAAGCCTGCTAGGCACGAAGCCCGAATATGTCACCGGCACTAAGCCTGCTAGGCACGAAGCCCGAATATGTCACCGGCACTAAGCTTGCTAGGCACGAAGCCTGAATATGTCATTACCAACTTATACACCTTACAGTAATGCTGCCCAAAAATAGCATAAAACGCACATGATTTGAGTCACTTTGACATACCATCTCGTTTAGAGATATAACAACATTTCATTTCAAATTCACTATCACTTACATAAAATTTCAACCACTCCTATACCAATACTTTCACATTCGGCTAACATAAGAGTTTATACAAAACTTAATTGAATAACATCATTTAGTACATTCATAATAATTCGATAATCTATAATTGCTTAAGGACTTACCTCGGTTGTCGATAGGTAGTGTGTGAATCGGCTATTCGATAACCTTAAATCTTTCCCGATCTAACTCGTTTTCTTTGCTCTTGATCTAAAACATATAAAATTTAGCTTATTCAAGCACAATTCATCTCAATTTAGTCCCTAAGCACATAAATGGGTAAATTACTATTTTACCCCTAATATTTCATGACTTTTCAATTAAGTCCCAAGCATACCATACACAATATGTGCTTAATTAAATTTTAATACTCCATGGTAGAATGCTATTTACCCTTATGCTGAATCTATACAATTCAATCTTTGTACAATTTAACCTTTCATTAGTTAAAATGAATTAATATCACCCATATATACATAATTTATATAATTACAAATTTACCCCTTAGTTTCGATTTCCTTGTAATTTAGTCCCCAAATAAAACACAAGAATTTCATGAAATTGGTCTAACCCTTAAGAGTAGAATCTCTTTCCTCATTCACAAGTTCATATAACTATTTATTTATATGCAATCATGTTTTCATCTATTCATTTCAAGAAAAATTCAAACTTTAACACATACCTATTATCTAAAATTTCTTATTCAACATGTAGATGTCCTAAATACTTTCAAGGTTCTCTCATCAAACATAACTAAACCATAATGCTCATCCATGGTCGAACCTAGGATGAGCTTTAAACTCAAAATCTTTTTCATATATGTGATAGCATTCATGAAAACTAACACAACCAAGCAATAATTTATCAAAAATTAAGCTAAATACCTCACCTTAATGGCACATGCAATGGTCGGCCATGGAAGCTAAAATTGTCTCCCCTTCTATTCTTTTGTTTCGTGAAAATGGTGAGGAAGATGAAAGAGAAGTTAAAATGTATTTCTTATTTTCTTTAATTTACTTTATTCATTTTCATTACTCAAAATAATCATGTAAAATTCCATTAACATATAATCACTTATATATATATATATATATATTTACTCATCATTGCCGTCCACTACCCACATTTTTGGGTTATTTGACATGCAAACCCCCTTCTATTTATATTACACTTAAATTAAACCTTTCAATTATTGAATGTTACTTTTATACTTTACCTATTAGATCCTTTCTCTTTATTCAAACACACCAAACAATCAAATTCACACAATTCAACATACATCACATAAAATAAAATAAATATCACTAGATTTCTGACTCGGATTCGTGGTCCCGAAACCACCGTTCCGATTAGGGTCAAATTCGGTCTATTACATTGTTGGTGCACAAGGCCAATAGTGGTGGACTTATGGGACACTTTGGAGTCAACAAAATGCTTGCAACCCTTCAAGAACATTTCTATTGGCCGCGAATACGTAAACATGTGGAACAAGTTTGCGAGAGGTGTATAGCTTGTAAAAAGGCTAAATCGAAGGTTCAACCACATGGATTATACACGCCATTACCAATTCCTGAAGCACCGTGGGTTGATGTCTCCATGGATTTCATTGTTGGACTACCGCGCACAAAAACGGGGAAGGATTTTATTTTTGTAGTTGTCGATCATTTTTTGAAAATGTCTCATTTTATTGCTTGCACTAAAACTGATGATGCTGTTCATGTTTCAAAATTATTTTTCAGAGACATTGTCCGACTTCAAGGAATTCCTCGTACCATTGTATCAGATCTTGATGCAAAATTTTTGAGCCATTTTTGAAGGTCCTTGTGGGGAAAATTAGGAACCAAAGTATTATTCTCGACCACCAGCCACCCCCAAACTGATGGTCAAACAAAAGTCGTCAATAGAATATAGTCCACATTACTTCGAGCCATCATTCGTAAAAATTTGAAGTCTTGGGAAGATTGCTTACCACATATCGAGTTTGCCTACAATCGCTCCGTTCATTCTGCTACAAAATATTTGCCTTTTGAAATTGTATATGGTTTCAATCCATTGACACCTTTAGATTTATTAACTTTGCCTACTGATCAATTGGTTCATGTAGATGCGAAGAAAAAGGGTGATTTTGTCAAAGAATTACATCAAAAGGTGCAAGCCAACATTGAGGCAAGAATTGAGTCGTACATGCGTAATGCTAACAAAGGACGAAAACGAGTGGTTTTCGAACTCGGAGATTGGGTTTGGGTTCACATGTGCAAGGAACATTTTTCAGCTCAATGAAAATCTAAATTGTTACCTCATGGACACGGCCCTTTCCAAATTCTTGAGGGCATAAATGAGAACTCTTATAAACTCGATTTTCTGGTGAATTTAATGTTAGTGTGACTTTTAATGTTTTGGATAACCCCTTTTGACGCAGATTTTAACTTGTGGACAAGTCGTTTTGAAGAGGGGGGAATGATACGATCGCGCCCCAAAGTGCACCTAACTCGAGCAAGGATTCAATGGTGCTACCCCAAAGACCAATTACGCGAGCTCGAGCTAAGCAATTCAAAAAGGCTATTTTGGCCTTAGTTAACAAATTGTGGGGCGAGGTTTTGGTTGGCGAAATAGAACGAGTTGGGACCAGCCCAATAAAATTTCCTTGCAACATATTGCAAATCGATTTTGGCTCAATTCCATCTTTTTGAACCGATCCAAATTGAACTCTTTATTTAAATTTCAGCTTTGCATTTAGTTTGCATTTTAAATACTTGCATTTAAGCAACTTAGTTCAATAAATGGTTTATGGTCATTAATTCAACTCAACTTAGTTTAATTAATTGAGTTCTTTTAATGAATTTAATTTAATAGTTGTTTATTTAATTAATCTAGTTACTAGGTTAATTTATTGATGCATGAGTTAAGTTCATTTAATGATGCTTTTTTTAATTAAGCTAGTTGATGGAATAAATGATGTTTAAGTGTTAGTTTATTTACATAAGCTAGTTGCTGGACTAAATGATGTTTAACTGTTAGTTTATTTAATTAAGCTAGTTGTTGGAATAAATGATGTTTAAGCGGTAGTTTATTTAATTAAGCTAGTTGCTAGAATAAATGATGTTAGGTGTTAGCTTATTTAATTAAGTTAGTTGTTAATTTCTTTCAAGTTTAATAATTGCATTAATTTGATGGTTACATGTGATAGTTTCTGGTTACTTTTCATCTTACATCCATTATTACTATTAATTAAATAAGAGCATTATGGTTCTTTAAATTCGGCAGCCTCTTTGTCTTCAACTTCCACAATGTTTGCTTCAAGATATTTACTACAAGCAATCATTTCTCCATCATTTGGTTGGTGACTTTTCAATTGATCATGGAAGAACTCAAAGGACATTGACAAGCAATTTAATTCAAGAGTTAATCACATTGAAGATGGAAGTTACATGGCTAGAATTCCAAAGGTTGAGACTCTTCATTTGGTTGGTGACTTTTCAATTGATCATGGAAGAACTCAAAGGACATTGACAAGCAATTTAATTCAAGAGTTACTCACATTGAAGATGGGAGTTTTATGGCTAGAATTCCAAAGGTTGAGACTCTTCATTTGAAATCATTATTATCCTCATTAAAAGTGGCCATTCAACTAGCCTTATTAGATACTATATATACATGCAATTAACATATTAGGGGGGACTTTTGATCATTTTGGTGAATGTTATGCTCATTTTGTGAGGCAAACTTTTCTCTATTTTCGTTCAAAGATTCGTTGGCTACCTAGTATTCTAGTTGTGTCATCTATTTTTTCTTTGTCGAAAACCGAACTTATCACTATTCGTAGTGTGGCATTCAAATATACCGAGGTTTCTATCTTGCTAAATAGTAGGTTGAGGTCACCTTTTAACTACGCCTAAACGGAACTAAAGAGCTTATAAGCAACGGGTCGATACCAAATTGGTATTGGTTCTTGTTTGCACTTTCGTTCAATCCATTTTCCTTTCTTATCTATTTCGAACCAAAATCCAATCTTTCTTCCTCATCCTTCATCTTTCCAACCATATTTTTAAACTATCAACTATTTGGCAAAAATACTTCATTCTATTCCCATTTTACCAAGCTAAATATTCATTGTTTCTCAAAAACGATTGGGCAACTCAAATACATTTTGACTCACCCAGAGGCAGATCATATCATTTGGCATCAGAGCTAGAATCGAGAAGCTCTGTAGATCGAAGAACGCAACGAAGATTAGCTTGTAAGTAAAAAAAATCAAAAAAATAAAAAAATAAAAAAAATTCTATTTAATTTCTTTTGTACTCATCTTTTACAGTTGAAGTAAAGAAAAGAAAAAAGAAAAAACAACTTCTTGCAAGATAAATGTTATCATTCTTTTCTACTACCCCCAATCAACCTCAAAGTATCTTACCTTCCATTCTTCTACCCTACGCCACACCTAAATCAACTTACAAATTTCTTTCAACCTACTCATAACCATACAATTCATTATTTGTTACCCATTTGAAACCGACCATCTAGACAAAGGTTTTTAGCCTTGGCGAATCTGCGTACGAAATCACGAGAAAGGTAAAGAGAGGGAAAAGGCACGAGAGTTGTGAGCACAATAGAGTGGAGGTAAAAGCCTATTTTTGAGCGAAAACACGAGCGTGAGTGAAATTTCTCTTTCTTTTCGAGTGATCGTGAGGTCTTTTTTGAGGGTTTTTTCATACTTAACTCAATGTCTCAAGAATCCAATTCTAACATGGAAGATCGTCCCGCACGACAACCTGTTCGTAATGTCCCTGATTTGAATATGTATGCTTTATTACGAGATATGGAAAGACTTTTAGATCGAAGATTAAATCCTCCCGAAGATCTCCTATTTCAAGTTAAAACGAGAGAGCAATGCGAAAGACCACCCGAAGTTGTCCAACTTAGACGGAGAGGCCAAATCCACAACGGGAAAGACGAAGAGATCAAGATGATGATGTAAATGATCCTAGTGATCTTGAAAGTGATCAAGAGTCGAATGCAAGTAATCATCGGAGGGAACCACGATTTCGAGGATGGAGACGTGAAGATGATGATCTTAAGAACATTAATCTCTCTATACCACCGTTCCAAGGTAGATTAGATCCGGAGGCCTATCTTGATTGGGAAAAGAAGATCGAGCTGGAGTTTGATTGTCATAACTATTCAGAAAACAAAAAGGTGAAATTGGCAGCAATCGAATTCTAGGATTATGCCATGATCTGGTGGGATCAATTAACTACTAGCCGGAGACACAATGGAGAATAATTGATCTCTACATGGATCAAAATGAAGGCAGTTATGAGGCGACGTTTTATTCCTTCTTACTACCACCGTGAGTTGCATCAAAAATGACAAAATCTTATACAAGGGACCAAAAGCATTGAAGACTACTACAAGGAGATGGAAATTGCGATGATTTGGGCAGATGTTCAAGAGGATTCTGAAGCAACAATGGTGCGATTTCTAGCTAGATTAAACTGAGACATAGCAAATTTCGTTGAGCTTCAACATTATCTTGAAGTGGTGGACATGGTTCATATGGCCATCAAGGTAGAAAAGCAACTCAAGCGTAAAGGCCCAAGCCGAGGTTTTTCCACTTCTAATACATCCAAGTCGGGTCAAAGTTCGAGTAAAGTTTTTCCAACTTTTCGAGGGAAGGATTTCACAACACCTTTGAAAACCAATAAGCCTCATACTATTGCAGGTAAAGGTAAGGCACATGAGGTTTCTTTCAATCGTAATCAAGACATTAAATGTTTTAAATGCCTTGGAAGGGGTCACATAGCCAGCCAATGTCCAAATCATAGAACCATGGTGATTTGTCCTGATGGCAAAATCATGACGGAGGATGAAGAAGAAAAGGAGTCTGAATCGATTTCTGAAGCTGAGGAGGATTTAGAACAACCTGTGGAAGGTGAATTACTTATTGTCAAAAGGAGTCTTAGTCTTCAAGGTATGGATAATGAGTTACAACGGGAGAACATATTTCATACCCGATGTTAAGTTAGAGGAAAAGTTTGTTGTGTCATTATTGACGGTGGCAGTTGTGCAAATGTAGCAAGTACGATGATACCAAGCACCCAAGCCCCTACAAACTTCAGTGGCTCAACGATGGCGGAGAACTTAAAGTGACCAGACAGGTACTCGTTTCTTTCACCATTGAAAAATACTCGAATGAAATATTATGTGACGTTGTTCCTATGCATGCGAGCTATCTACTCCTTGGTCGTCTGTGGCAGTTTGATTGGCGAGTGCTACATGATGGGTTTACCAATCGGTACACTTTCAAGTTTATGGGAAAGAAAGTTACGTTGGCACTGTTAACTCCGAAACAAGTTTATGATGATCAATTGAAGTTGAAGGCAACTATTGAACAAATGAGAGAGAAAGAAAAAGTAGAGTGTAAAAAGAATAAAAGAATAAAAAAATGAGAAAAATAAAACAAAAGAGAGTGAAAAGAAAATCAGCAAAGAAAAAGAAGAAAAAGTGAAGGAAATTGAAAAAATAAGTGCTTTTGCAAAAGTTAGTGATATTCGAAAAGCGTTAGTGATGAATAGCCCTATCCTTGTACTCATGTACAAGGATGCCTTATTTTCTACTAATGAATTACCCGACACTCTACCTTCTTCTATTTTTTCTTTGTTGCAGGATTTCAAAGATGTTTTCCTAGAAGAAGTTTCGATTGGTCTACCACCACTTCGTGGAATTGAACATCAAATTGATTTTGAACTGGGAGCTATTATTCCAAATCATCCCACTTATTGAGCCTATCCGGATGAGACTAAAGAACTGCAATGGCAAGTCAATGATCTATTGGAAAAGGGATACATACGCGAGAGTCTTAGTCCTTATGCTGTTCCTATTTTGCTAGTACCTAAAAAAGATGGAACATGGCGAATGTGCATGGATTGCCGAGCTGTAAACAAGATCACCATTAAATACCGTCATCCAATTCCTCATCTTGACGACATGCTTGATGAACTCAGCGGAGCCAAAGTATTCTCAAAATTTGACTTAAAAAGTGGCTGCCACTAGATTCGGATGCGAGAAGGTGATGAGTGGAAAACAGCATTCAAGACCAAGCACGGGCTGTATGAATGCTGGTCATGCCCTTTGGCCTTACCAATGCACCCAGCACGCTCATGAGGTTAATGAATTATGTGTTAAGGTCTTTTATCGGTAAGTTTTGTGTTGTGTATTTTGACGACGTATTGATTTATAGCAAGTCCGTTGAAGATCATGTAAGGCACCTTAAATCCATTTTAGAAGTTTTGCGAAAAGAAACATTATATGCTAACCTCAAAAAATGTTCTTTCTGTTCTGATAAAGTTGTCTTTTTAGGATTTGTGGTTAGTGCAGAAGGTCTCGAAGTAGATCAAGAAAAGATCGAGGCCATTCAAGATTGGCCAAGGCCAACGAATATCAAGCAAGTCCAAAGTTTTCATGGCCTAGCGAGTTTCTACCGATGTTTTGTTGCTAATTTCAGCACCATTGCTACTCCTCTAACGAGTGCCATTAAAAAAAACTTTGTTTTCTATTGGAATGAAGAGCAAGAAAAGTCATTTGTTAAAATTAAGGAATTACTTACTAATGCTCCTTTACATGCTCTTCAAGATTTTTTGTAGACCTGCGAGGTTGAGTGTGATGCATTAGGCGTTGAAATTGGTGTTGTTTTGACATAAGAAGGGCGACCTGTGGCTCATTTTAGCGAAAAGATTAATGGCACAATACGTAATTATCCGGTATATGATAAAGAGATCTACGCGCTCATACGAGCCCTTGAGACGTGGCAACATTATTTATGGCCAAAGGAGTTTGTCATACATTCCGATCATGAGGTTTTAAAGCATAACAAAGGCCAGCACAAATTGAATCGACGTCACGTGAAATGGGTGGAGTTTCTAAAATCATTTCCCTATGTTATAAAACATAAAAAAGGTAATGATAATATAGTGGCTGATGCATTTTTGAGAGGTACGCTCTATTGTCATATTTAAATTCCAAAATTCTTGGTTTTTCTTTGTTAAAAGATTCTTACGCTAACGATTCTGATTTTGGTGAGATCTTTGCTGCATGCAAGAATGGAGTGTTTGAAAAATTTTATAGGTATGAAGGTTTTCTTTTTAAAGAAGGTAAACTTTGCATTCCTTATGGATCTGTTCGAGACTTGGTGCAGGAGGCCCATAGTGGTGGACTTATGAGACACTTTGGAGTCAACAAAATGCTTGCAACCCTTCAAGAACATTTCTATTGGCCACGAATGCACAAATATGTGGAACAAGTTTGTGAGAGGTGTATAGCTTGTAAAAAGGCTAAATCAAAGGTTCAACCACATGGCTTATACACGCCATTACCAATTCCTGAAGCACCGTGGGTTGATATCTCCATGGATTTCGTTCTTGGACTACTGTGCACAAAAACAGGGAAGGATTCTATTTTTGTAGTTGTTGATCATTTTTCGAAAATGTCTCATTCTATTGCTTGCACTAAAACTAATGACGTTGTTCATGTTGCAAATTTGTTTTTCAGAGACATTGTTTGACTTCATGGCATTCCTCGTACCATTGTATCGGATCGTGATGCAAAATTTTTGAGCCATTTTTGGAGGTCCTTGTGGGGAAAATTAGGAACCAAACTATTATTCTCGACCACCAGCCACCCCCAAACTATGGTCAAACAGAAGTCGTCAATAGAATATTGTCCACATTACTAGAAGTCATTATTCGTAAAAATTTGAAGTCTTGGGAAGATTGCTTACCACATATCGAGTTTGCCTACAACTGCTCCATTCATTTTGCTACAAAATATTCACCTTTTGAAATTGTATACGGTTTCAATCCATTAACACCTTTAGATTTATTACCTTTGACTACTGATCAATTGTTTCATGTAGATGCGAAGAAAAAGGTTGATTTTGCCAAAGAATTACATCAAAAGGTGTGAGCCAACATTGAGGCAAGAACTGAGTCGTACATGCCTAACGCTAACAAAGGACAGAAACGAGTGGTTTTCAAACCGGAGAATGGGTTTGGGTTCACATGCGCAAGGAACATTTTTCGGCTCAACGAAAATCTAAATTGTTACCTCATGGAGACGACCCTTACCAAATTCTTGAGCGCATAAGTGAGAAATCTTATAAACTCGATTTGCTTGGTGAATTTAATGTTAGTGCGACTTTTAATGTTTTGACTTTAACCCCTTTTTACGCAGATTTCAACTTGAGGACAAGTCATTTTGAAGAGGGGGGAATGATATGATCGCGCCCCAAAGTGCACCTAATTCGAGTAAGAATTCAATGGTGCTGCCTCAAGGACCAATTACGCGAGCTCTAGCTAAGCAATTCAAAAAGGCTATTTTGGCCTTAGTTAACCAATTTTGGGGTGAGGTTTTGGTTGGAGTGTAACATCCTAAATTTTTGGGCCTATGCGTTTAATGGGTGAATATGTGGAATGAGTTAATTTAAGTGTTAGGGGTCCAAATTGGGCTCAGGCTTAGGCAGAGGCCTTGATTAAAATTATCTGTTTGGGCATTATTGGGTTTAAAAGATAGTATCTATGTTTAAAATACCAAAGTGGGCTTGTGGCCCAATCTTAAGAGGTGACACCACACAAGGGAGTAAGGGGCCCAAATTTAAGTTTCGTGAAGCCCAATTCTTTTAATTTAAGTTAGCTAAATTTTGGGCATTAGGATTAAGTGGAATGGATGGCAACAAGGCTAAAATTTAGGGGTTTTAATGTTTAAAATATGTGGATAATAAGCGAGATAAAGGCTATTATTTAGAAATTTATTTTATGTGGATAATAAGCGAGATAAAGGCTAAGATCTTGGGATTTTAATGATTAAAATATGTGGATAATATCTTTGATAAAGGAGGAGGAGTTAGAGATAATTAAGTCTCTTTTAGATGAGCTAGTAGATTAAGATAAAGAAGAAAAGTTAGGAATTTATCTACAAAGAGAGTGATGGCCAAGAATCCATCACTAAGAGGAGTAAAGAAACCAGCTACTACATGGCAAAGGGTTGCCAAATTTCCTATAAATAGAGGGGGCTATCTCCTTATTTCTGACATTAAATCCTCTCCCTTTTGTGCCGAAATTCCCTAGCTTCTTTTCTCCAAATTTCTTTCTCTATTTCTTTAAAAGCCGAAACTTTTCCCCACTTTCTTTTCCCTTGTGCCGATTTCTCTAAAAAGCCGAAGCATCCATCGCTTTTTCTTTTATTCATCCTATTTGAGAAATTGTTCTACACTGCCGACATTTAAATCCTCCATTGACATTGTCGAATTCTCTCTCTAGTACTACCCGAATCTCCTAAGTTAAGGTAAGAGTAGATTTTTTTTTTTAGTTCTCACAATCTATTCCTGATTTTTGAAAAGGAAAAAGCCGAAAGCTAATAGTTTAATGGTTTATGATGGGCGGCAAGTTGGGATTTGAAGGAAGCCTAGTTGACTAGATCTAAAAGCCGAAATTCATAAGTCTCCAATTTTAGGATTTTTAAGGTAAGAAGATTTTCATAGATTTCTACTAGATTTCATCATTATATACAAGATTTTAACTTTGTAAGGAGGATTAATGATTAAATATTATTATAGTAACTCTAATAAGGATTTATGATGGAATTACATATGGATCAGGCAAAAGAAAGAATCCCTAAGTTTAAGAAACGAGCAATATATGCTGTTCGAGATTGGCCAATTGGTTGTGGACCGACTTATGAACAACACCTTAGGCAGATAGCAGTTGTGTCGACTAAGGATAGCGTCGATATAGAAAGCCTCATTTTATCGGTAATCAGGTGTGTAGATTCTTGATACATAAGCTTTGTTATATTATATGTATGTTATGGGCTAAAAGCCGAAAAAGGTGTGTAGATCTCTATCACACTAGTTAATCTGAATTATATGTATGTTATGGGCTAAAAGCCAAAAAATGAGGCTGTATGAACAGTTGTATTACCCAGAAAGGGTAGGCAAGGGATGCCAGGTACGTAATCATAGAAACTTCTCTATGTGTATCGAAGTATGTAAAAATATGTGATCTGTTTAGATAGTTTAATGTTCTGATTCTTGCATGTATGCATGGGATGGGATTGATTGATTTACGGAAGGGGAGCAGGTCGCGAGGTGATCGGTGGCTTTGCTACATAGGTCACATAGTGATCGGTCTTTATGATGAAGACACAAATTGTCGATATATTATTAAGGTCGATACAATGATCGGTGGGTTCGCCACATAGGTCACATAGTGATCGATCTTTATGATGAGTAGCACAATTGTCGATATGGTGTATATAGCGGATGGAGGGTTGATTGTAGAAATCCCACGGTGTGATGGTTGGAGCAGGGGTGTGTAGAGGATGGACTCATAGGTTTGGGATGGGCCATGTTGCATATTTTGTTACCCTTGTATACTGAGCCAAGGCTCATAATGTGTTTGTGGGCCTCAAGCCTTTTTATGTGTTCTCGGGATTTGCACACTGAGTCTTGGTGACTCAACCTTTTATTTTTCCCAACATTTCAGGTGAACAGTAGATCGTGGACATGGGAGCTGAGACGGACTCGAGGGGCCATCAAGTTCTATTTATACAAGTTAATTTCTTTTGGGATTTCTTAAAGTTTATTTTATTTCATTGTTATTTCGAGAATATTTTTGTAATAAGACCCCTAGCTTTCATTCAACTTAGTAGTTATCAATGTTAAACAACTTATGATTTTTATAATAAGGTTTATTTATACTTGATAATACTAATATAAGGTTTTATTTTTAAAATGCCGCTTATTTACTTAAATATTGTCCAACTAACTCACAAATTTCAAGTACCATTAAAGCAAAGGTTTTCAAAGTACAAGCCATGACATGCCAGATCCGGTCGAAACGCATTGGCTGGGTTTGGGGTGTTACATTTTGGTATCAGAGCCTAGTTCAAAACTTGGGCTGTGAAATGGGTCTAGAAATGTTTTAAAATTTTTTTTGGTTCGAGGACATGGCCTTCGAGTCTACCGGCACCCGATCACCCAGGTAAGTATTCTGAACTCTTGCTGTGTTATTTATGTGGGCTTAATGAGCTTTATGGGACGTAGACTATCTAGGTTAGAACTTGATGGACTCGAGGCTTAGGCAAACAACTCTTCAATTCCATAAGACTTAATTTCACTAAAATAAAACACGTAAATGAGTCACAAGACTAAGGTGTGGCAAGAGCATATGCATGTCTAGGAGTAGATCCGGAAGAGCTTGGTATTTAAGCGTCCAAGTGACTCACCTAATCTTCACAGAATCTTACAGTGCGTGGTATTTATTCACTCTAGCTATAAAGACTTGTTCATGGGTGAACCCATAATTAAAACCCGAAGGGACCAACCACCTATTTTGCAAACAAAACCCTAAGTTTTGTACACTTCCGAAAAAAAATACATTTGATTTGAAAATGTTCGCAACTATGAAAAAATTACCAAATTACCCTTATTTTGCAAAATGACCAAAATAATACGATTTGTAGAATTACCAAATTACCCTTATTTTGTAAAATTATCGAAATACCCCTGAATCATAAAATTACCAAAATACCCTCAGATCAAAAAAATTATCGAAATACCCCTGAATTTAAAAATTATCGAAATACCCCAAAATTTCAAAATTATCAAAATACCCCCAAATTTCAAAATTACTGAAATGCCTTCGAATTTCAAAATTACCGAAATACCCTCAAATTTCAAAATTTCTGAAATGCCCCGAATTCTAAAATTACTAAAATACCCTCAGTTTCCAAAATTACCAAAATTCCCCCAAGAATGCAAAATTACCAAAATACCCTTATTTTATAAAATCATCAAGGAACCTCATTTCGAAAAAAATTTATGAAAATGCCCCTATAGGATAAAATTATGAAAATACCCTTGGATAGTGAAAACAATGTACCACAACAACAACAACACTTTTACGTAATGAACATGAGTTCATGATTGAATGTATGGGTTTCTTAGAGGATATGAACTTGAGGCTGTATGGTGAATGCAAATTCGAAATAATTACTCTTAAAGCTATCATTCATAAGACTGTCCGTGGTTAAAAAAAAAAGTGGAAGAAAACTAATAATTCATAAAATTTCCAATCGGATAAGCGAATTGGTAGAATGAGTACAAGGGACGAAGACGCTTCAGATCACGAATAATGGTGCGTACCTACCATAGTATACTAAGTGTTTATTTTGGCTTTAGAATTAGAGTGCGTGGCGAAAGCATAGTGGTGAGACTCGGGTAGAATGATTACTAGTTAGTTGGAAATTTTGAGGATGAAATTTCTTTAAGGAGGGTAGAACCTGTAACATCCTAAATTTTTGGGCCTATCGTTTAATAGGTGAATATGTGGAATGAGTTAATTTAAGTGTTAGGGGTCCAAATTGGGCTCAGGCTTAGGCAGAGGCCTTGATTAAAATTATCTGTTGGGGCATTATTGGGTTTAAAAGGTAGTATCTATGTTTAAAATACCAAAGTGGGCTTGTGGCCCAATCTTAGGAGGTGACGCCACACAAGGGAGTAAGGGGCCCAAATTTAAGTTTCATGGAGCCCAATTCTTTTAATTTAAGTTAGCTAAATTTTGGGCATTAGGATTAAGTGGAGTGGATGGAAACAAGGCTAAAATTTAGGGGTTTTAATGTTTAAAACATGTGGATAATAAGCAGATAAAGGCTATTATTTAGGAATTTATTTTATGTGGATAATAAGCAGATAAAGGCTAAGATCTAGGGATTTTAATGATTAAAATATATGGATAATATGCTGATAAAGGAGGGAGGAGTTAGAGATAATTAAGTCTCTTTTAAATGAGCTAGTAGATTAAGATAAAGGAGAAAAGTTAGGAATTTATCTACAAAGAGAGTGATGGCCAAGAATCCATCACTGAGAGGAGTAAAGAAACCAGCTACTACATGGCAAAGGGTTGCCAAATTTCCTATAAATAGAAGGGGCTATCTCCTTGTTTCTGACATTAAATCCTCTCCCTTTTGTGCCGAAATTCCCTAGCTTCTTTTCTCCAAAATTCTTTCTTTATTTCTTTAAAGGCCGAAACTTTTCCCCACTTTCTTTTCCCTTGTGTCGATTTCTCTAAAAAGCTAAAGCATCCATCTCTTTTTCTTTTATTCATCCTATTTGAGAAATTGTTCTACACTTCCGACATTTAAATCCTCCATTGACATTGTCGAATTCTCTCTCTAGTACTAGCCGAATCTCCTAAGTTAAGGTAAGAGTAGATTTTTTATTAGTTCTCATAATCTATTCCCGATTTTTGAAAAGGAAAAAGCCAAAAGCTAATAGTTTAATGGTTTATGATGGGTGGCAAGTTGGGATTTGAAGGAAGCCTAGTCGACTAGGTCTAAAAGCCAAAATTCATAAGTCTCCAATTTGAGATTTTTAAGGTAAGAAGATTTTCCTAGATTTCTACTAAATTTCATCATTATATACAAGATTTTAACTTTATAAGGAGGATTAATGATTAAATATTATTATAGTAACTCGATAAGGATTTATGATGGAATTAAATATGGATCGAGGCAAAGAAAGAATCCTAAGTTTAAGAAACGAAGCGAGATCTCTTTGTTCGAGATTGGCCAATTGGTTGTAAACTTCGAACAACACCTTAGGCGAGATAGCGGTTGTGTCGACTAAGGATAGCATCGATATAGAAAGCCTCATTTTATCGGTAATCGGTGTGTAGATTCTTGACACATAAGCTTTGTTATATTATATGTATGTTATGGGCTAAAATCGAAAAGGTGTGTAGATCTCTATCACCCTAGTTAATCTGAATTATATGTATGTTATGGGCTAAAAGCCAAAAATGAAGGTCATATGAGCAATGTATTACCCGAAAGGGTAGGCAAGGGATGCGGTATGTAATCATAGAAACTTCTCTATGTGTATCAAGTATGTAAAAATATGTGATCTGTTTAGATAGTTTAATGTTCGATTCTTGCATGTATGCATGGGATGGGATTGATTGATTTCTGGAAGGGGAGCGGTCGCGAGGCGATCGGTGGCTTTGCCACATAGGTCACATAGTGATCGGTCTTTATGACAAAAGACAAATTGTCGATATATTATTAAGGTCGACAATGTCGGTGGCTTCACCACATAGGTCACATAGTGATCGATCTTTATGATGAAGACACAATTTGTCGATATGGTGTGTAGCGGATGGAGGGTTTATTGTAGAAATCCCACGGTGTGATGGTTGGTACGGGGGTGTGTAGAGGATGGACTCATAGGTTTGGGATGGGCCATGTTGCATATTTTGTTACCCTTGTATATGGGCAAAGGCTCATAATGTGTTTGTGGGCCTCAAGCCTTTTTATGTGTTCTCAGGATTTGCACACTGAGTCTTGGTGACTCAACCTTTTATTTTTCCCAACATTTCAGGTGAACAGTAGATCGTGGACATAGGAGCCGAGACGGACTCGAGGGGCCATCAAGTTCTATTTATACAAGTTAATTTCTTTTGGGATTTCTTAAAGTTTATTTTATTTCATTGTTATTTCGAGAATATTTTTGTAATAAGACCCCTAGCTTTCATTCAACTCAGTAGTTATCAATGTTAAGCAACTTATGAATTTTAAGGTTTATTTATACTTGTTAATGCTAATATATGGTTTTATTTTTAAAATGCCGCTTATTTACTTAAATATTGTCCAACTAACTCACAAATTTCAAGTACCATCAAAGCAAAGGTTTTCAAAGTACAAGCCGTGACATGCCAGATCCGGTCGAAATGCATGGGCCGGGTTTGGGGTGTTACATGGGGAATATAACGAGTTGGGACCAGCTCAATAAAATTTCCTTGCAACATATTGCAAACCGATTTTGGCTCAATTCTAGCTTTTTGAACCGATCCAAATTGAACTCTTTATTTAAATTTTAGCTTTGCATTTAGTTTGCATTTTAAATACTTGCATTTAAGCAGCTTAGTTCAATAAATGGTTTATGGTCATTAATTCAACTCAACTTAGTTTAATTAATTGAGTTCTTTTAATGAATTTAATTTAACAGTTGTTTCTTTAATTAATCTAGTTATTAGGCTAAGTTATTGATGCATGAGTTAAGTTCATTTAATGATGCTTTATTTAATTAAGCTAGTTGCTGGAATAAATGATGTTTAAGTGTTAATTTATTTAGTTAAGCTAGTTGCTGGAATAAATGATGTTTAAGTGTTGGTTTATTTAATTAAGCTAGTTTACGGAATAAATGATGTTTAAGTGTTAGTTTATTTAAATAAGCTAGTTGCTAGAATAAATGATGTTAAGTGTTAGCTTATTTAATTAAGTTAGTTGTTAATTTATTTTAAGTTTAATAATTGCATTAACGGTTACATGTGATAATTGCAAGTGACTTTTCATCTTACTTCCATTATTACTATTAATTAAAGAAGAGCATTATGGATCTTTAAATTCGGTAGCCTCTTTGTCTTCAACTTCCATAACGTTTGCTTCAAGGTATTTACTACAAGAAATCATATGGTTAACATGCTCAGGGAATGTTTTTGACTCAACGGAAATCTAAATTGTTACCTCGTGGAGACGGCCCTTTCCAAATTCTTGAGCACATAAATAAGAACTCTTATAAACACGATTTTCTGGTGAATTTAATGTTAGTGCGACTTTTAATGTTTTGGATTTAACCCTTTTTGACGCAGATTTTCACTTGAGGACAAGTCATTTTGAGGAGGGGGAATGATACGATCGCGCCCCAAAGTGCACCTAACTCAAGCAAGGACTCAATGGTGCTGCCTCAAGGACCAATTACACGAGCTTGAGCTAAGCAATTCAAAAAGGCTATTTCGGACTTAGTTAACCAATTGTGGAGCAAGGTTTTGGTTGGAGAAATAGAATGAGTTGGGACCAGCTCAATAAAATTTCCTTGCAACATATTGCAAACTGATTTCGGCTCAATTCCAACTTTTTGAACCGATCCAAATTGAACTCTTTAGTTAAATTTCAGCTTTGCATTTAGTTTGCATTTTAAATACTTGCATTTAAGCAGCTTAGTTCAATAAATTGTTTTTGGTCACTAATTCAGCTCAACTTAGTTTAATTAATTGAGTTCTTTTAATGAATTTAATTTAATAGTTGTTCTTTAATTAATCTAGTTACTAGGTTAATTTATTGATGCATGAGTTAAGTTCATTTAATGATGTTTTATTTAATTAAGCTAGTTCTTTGGAATAAATGATGTTTAAGTGTTAGTTTATTTAGTTAAGCTAGTTCTTTGGAATAAATGATGTTTAAGTGTTAGTTTATTTAATTAATCTAGTTGCTAGAATAAATGATGTTAAGTGTCACTTATTTAATTAAGTTAGTTGTTAATTTATTTTAAGTTTAATAATTGCATTAATTTGACGATTACATGTGATAATTGCAGGTGACTTTTCATCTTACATCCATTATTACTATTAATTAAATAAGAGCATTATGGTTTTTTAACTTCGGCAGTCTCTTTGTCTTCAACTTCCATAACGTTTGCTTCAAGGTATTTACTACAAGCAATCATTTCTCCATCATTTGGCTGGTGACTTTCAATTGATCATGGAAGAACTCAAAGGACATTGACAAGCAATTTAATTCAAGAGTTAATCACATTGAAGATGGAAGTTACATGGCTAGAATTCCAAAGGTTGAGACTCTTCATTTGGTTGGTGACTTTTCAATTGGTCATGAAAGAACTCAGAGGACATTGACAAGCAATTTAATTCAAGAGTTACTGACATTGAAGATGGGAGTTTTATGGCTAGAATTCCAAAGGTTGAGACTCTTCATTTGAAATCATTATTATCCTCATTAAAAGTGGCCATTCAACTAGCCACATTGGATACTATATATACATGTAATCAACATATTGGGGGGGACTTTTGATCATTTGGTGAATGTTATGCTCATTTTGTGAGGTAAACTTTTCTCTATTTTCGTTCAAAGATTCGTTGGCTACCTAGTGTTCTAGTTGTGTCATATGATTTTTCATTGTGGAAAACTGAACTTATCACTATTCGTTGTGTGGTGTTCAAATATACCGAGGTTCCTATCTTGCTAGATAGTGGGTCGTGGTCACCTTTTAGCTACTCCTAAATTGAACTAAAGAGCTTATAAGCAATGGGTAGATACCAAATCGGTATTGGTTCTTGTTTGCACTTTCGTTCAATCCATTTTCCATTCTTATCTATTTCAAACCAAAATCCAATCTTTCTTCCTCACCTTTCATCTTTCCAACCATATTATTAAACTATCAACTATTTGCCAAAAATACTTCATTCTATTCCCATTTTACCAAGCCAAATATTCATTGTTTCTCAAAATCGATTGGGCAACTCAAATACGTTTTGACTCACCCCGAGGCGAATCATATCTGTAACAGTCCAAATTTGACCCTAATTGGAACGGTGGTTTTGGGACCACGAATCCGAATCTGGAAAATTTTTTGATATTATTTTCGGTGTTTTTTATATGTGTATTAATGTGTGTGAAAGTTTCGTAAGAAAATTTTATCGTTTGAGTGTTTAATTTGACAAAAAGGACTTTATCGCGTAAAGTGTAAAAGTTGCATACCATAGTGAAAAGTGCTAAAGTGATAATGGCTTTTTAATATGGAGTCCTAAAAGGGCAATTGGCCCATTCTACAAGTTAGTGGGCGGCAATGGTCTAAAATGACCTTAAAATATATGTTAAGTATATTATTTCTAGAAGGGTAAAATAGTAATCCATTTTAATTAATGTTATATGTTAAAATAAGACAATAATAAAGATGGTGATCATCTTTTTCATGGATGGCCGAATGTGGAAGAAAAAAAGAAGCCATGGATGAGCTTTAATATTCGGCACTATTGAAGCTTAAATCGGGTATGTGTTTTGCTCGATTTTTGATAATTTTTACGTTTTTGTAATCGTTGCTTCGAGAACTATCAAACCCATGTACTAATTTTGTGAATTGATAATGTTTGTGTGATATGCCATTGATGATATTTTAAGCTTTTTGATGGTTTTTGATGTTAAATGAAAGATAGGTGCTAGATGAACACATTTTGTTCTTGAATTTTTGATAAATTTAAATAATTAGGGCTAAATTGTGAAAATTAAATTTTAGAGGGACTTAAATGTGAAATAAACAAAATGTATGGATTTGTATGAGTGCTATAGATATTCGGCCCTTAAGGTATTTATTAAAATTGTGTGTATTTTGTGTTTTCAGCAAATAGGACTAAATTGTAAAAATTTGAAATAATAGGGGCAAAATGGTAATTTGCCCATTTATGTGTTTTGGGATTAAATTGAGATGAAATGTACTTGAATGAGCTTATTTTAAATATGTTTAGATCAAGAACAAAGAAATCAAATTTGGATTGGGGAAAGGTGAAGATTATCGAATAGTCGGTATACGTTGTCCGTTTACTGTCGAGGTAAGTCCTTAAGCAATTATAAGTCAAAGAATTATTTGTGAATATAATAAATGATGAAATTTGAATATTTTAAGCATAAATATATTAAATGGCCGAATGTAGGGATATGATATTGGATTGAGTTTTAATTGTTGAAAGTAATGTGTAATAGATATGCTCGGTTGTTATGTGAAAGTGATATTGAATTATATGAAATATATGTGATATTGATAGTATGTGGTGTGAAGAGATGACTCAATAATATGAATGTTCGGGCTTCGAGCCTAGCAGGCCTTGTGCCGGTGAAAGATTATCAGGCTTATTGCCTAGCAGGCCTTGTGCTCGTGATTTATATCGGGCCTCGAGCCTAGCAGGACTTGTGCCGATGAAAGATTATCAGGCTTATTGCCTAGCAGGCCTTGTGCTTGTAACATCCCAGATTAGGGCCTATGCACTATGGCTAAAATTTTATGAAATAGTATGCCTTATGTGTTGTGAATGTGTTGTGTACATTTTAGAACCTTGGAAATGCTTTAGAAAATATTAAGTCTTAAGAGGAAATGAAAGGAAATGTAAGGAAATGAAAGGAAATGTAAGGAAATGTAAGGAAATGTAAGGAATTATAAGGAAATATAAGGAAATGTAAGGAAATGAAAGGAAATGAAAGGAAATGTAAGGAAATGAAAGGAAATGTAAGGAAATGTAAGGAAATGTAAGGAAATGTAAGGAAATGTAAGGAAATGTAAGGAAATGTAAGTAAACATTTTGGAAACTTAAGTTAAAAGAGGAAAGTGAACATTTTGGAAACCTAGGAAATGTCAAGCTTAAAGAGCCAAACGAAAATTTTTGGAAACTTAGAAATGACCTAGAAATGTTGAGTTTTAAAGTTTAAAAGAGGAAATTAAGGCAAGGTGGCCTTAAGAGAAAAAGTATGTGAAAATTGACACACAAACATGCTTGGAAAAGTGGCCTGAAGATGCCACTTAGGGCCTCTGGAAATGGCACCACATGCAAGTGTATTTGGGCCAGGGATCGAGTCACTTAGGAAGCAAATAAAAGAAGTTTTATTTTGCTACAAAGAGCAGAGAGGTGGACGGCATGTGGGCTCTTAAAAGAGGAGTTTTATTTCCTTTATAATTTCGGCTAATTAGGAGATAATTGTTGGATTAATTCTCTTTCTAAAGTGATAATTATCACATAGGAAGAGTGGTGGCCAAGTAGGGGACTCTAGCCTAGTAATTTCGGCTATAAAAAGAAAAGAAGGCCATTCATTCATTCATTCACTCTTCCTTTGCCGAATTTCCTTAAGCAGATTCTCCGCTCTCTGCCGAAATTCCTACAGTTTTATTCTTCATTCTCTTTTCTTTCTAATCCCTCCAAAAGCCGAAAGTTGTGAGAGCATCATTTAGCCATAGCCAAATATCTGAAGGTTGAAGTGAAGGTCCAATCGATTCCTTCAAATAAGGGTAAGATCCAAGTTTAGTTTCCATTCTTTTATATTTTAGACTTATCGAAATTTAGGGACTAATTTCGATTATTAATCTTGGCCGAATCATCGAAGGAGAAGTTCTTTTCCCGAAAGTACACCATAGGCCGCGTGTTCCCTAGTTATTCGGTGAATTTCAGGATTTAAGATCCTTAAGGTAAGTGACTATGAATATTTGGCCAAGACCCTATTTTTGTAGTAGATCTATTATTATGTGTTTTAAGCTGAAAACTAACCGATTCAAGGGATCTAGTGAGTAGCCGATTTCAAAGGGGGAAGAATACAAGTTTCCGGGATTTGATTTTTTATTCAATCGGCATTAAGGTAAGTACACAAATCCTACTAGGATTTGGTTTTATGGATGAATAGGCCTTTGCTAAATCTTACCATGTTGGCCGAATGTAGGCATTAAAAATCTAAGGTAGTAGATCGAATTTCGAGATTTCAAGTGAAATCGTTAAGCGAATCAGGTGTGTCCCCCACACTAATCTTAATATATTTATAGCTTTAACTTGATATATGTGTTAATATGAAAGTGTAAGAATGTGGCTAAAGTACCATGTTATGGTACAAAGTACTCAGGTACGTTTTCCTACTCCTACTAGGATTACGAAATATGTTATACTTAACATGTGAAAAGTGACATGAATGTGAATTTAAGTATGATATGCATGATATGAATAATATGGGGCATTCGGGTTATTTGAGAAAGGGGAAGTGAATGTGATGACTTGGTCTCACTATCGAATGTGGTGACTTGGTCACATTATCTAAATGTGGTGACTTCTGTCACATTATCTGAATGTGGTAACTTCGGTTACATTATCTGAATGTGGTGTCTCATGACATAATTATCTGGTGGCTATGCCACGAATTTTATATGGGCGATGAGCACGTCGATTCAAATGATCGCCTTCGATGGCGTGTAGCGGATGGAGGTTGACTTAGTAGTCCCCACGGTGTGCGAGGATGGATGCGGGTGGAGTGTAGCGGATGGCATATAGGTTTGGGTTCGGGTTTGCATCATTATCTTGAATCATTAAATGTGAAATTGTGATACGTATGATTATGACTTGTTATGCCTGAATTTGTTAAGCCTTAGTGTTTGTTTACGCATTGAGTCTGTTTGACTCACCACGTTGTGGGAACATGTTTCAGGTGACGATCAGTGATGGATCGAGTTCGGTAGAAGCTTAGGGATGGCCATGCACAGTAAGAAATTTACGACTTGGACTTTTATTTATTTAAGTGATTTAAAGTTTATTTTGGTTTTAATTTTGGGAAATTATTTGATGTAATAAGGCCGTAGTAGCGTTTACTTTTATTTGTTAAGCATACAATCTTTATATTTATTAAAAGTTTAAGTAAAATTATTTTAATTCAAAGCCCAAACATTTTGTCACCTAAATCAAAAGGATTTTTAATAATGAAATAAACCTGTTTTCAACTCGAGCCCAACCCACTAACAAACTTTCTTCAAAAACACACAAGTTTTCCTAAGTAACAAAAGAATTTGAAACAGTTTACACTGGGGAACATACCAGATCCGGTCAAGGCTTTTGGGCCGGGTGTGGGGTGTTTCAATTTGGTATCAAAGCCTAGTTTTAAACTCTCGGCCTTGGGTTTAAGGCCCAAAACGTTTTCAAAGTTAAGCCCAAAAGGGATTTTGTGAATTAAGTAGGATTTTTCTGGCATGGCCCACTAAGTCTCCGACCAAGTCCACCAGGTAAGTACTCTGATCTCTTGGGTGATCTATATTATGATTTGTAGAAGGGTAGAAATGGGATGGGACGTAGAATAGAGATTAAGTACATTGAACCCTAGGACTAGTTTACCCCAACAAAAACATAAGACTTAAATACCTAACTAAACAAACCCGTGGTTAAGTCGCTGAGTTAAGGTGTGGCAACCATGGTGCGCATGTCTAGGATTGGTTTCGGTGGGAGCTTGGTATTTAAGCAGTCCGTGTGACTCACCTCCTCTCCACTCAAATCCTACCTGGTGCGTAGCCTTAGTTCACCCTAACCAAGAGGACTTATAGGCAGGCTAAACCCCTAACTAAAACCCGAAAGGGACTAGCGCATTTATGGAAACCCTAGTTTTAAAATTTCTAAATTATCCTCTTGATTTGAAAAAGATTATTTTATAAAATTTTCTTGAAATATTTGATTTATAAAATTACAAAATACCCTAATGGTAAAATTACAAAAAGCCCTTGGTTTATGAAATTTTCAAAATACCACAGTTCCTATCAAAATCACATTACTTTATAAAATGTTCAAAAACCCTAATTTGCAAAATGACTAAATACCCTATTTTAAAAAAAAAATTTACGAAATCACCCTTACCCTGCAAATTATCGAAATACCCTCGAGTTACAAAATTACCAGAATGACCCCCGATCTTCAAAAATTTCTGCAACAACACTGATTTGGAAAACAAATTCTCAGAAACAACCTTCTAGTTTTATAAATTCCAAAATATCCTTGATTTATTAAGATTTATAAATTTACCATGGTTTATTACTAAAATACCCTTGTAATTTCAAAATTTTTGAAATACCCCCAGGATTTCAAAAATTACTAAAATACCCTTATTGACAAAATCACCAAGGAACCTTATTTGACAAATTATGAAAATACCCCTGTAGGACAAATTACGAAAATACCCTTGAGTAGTGGAAAAACAACAACAATGAAAACTACAACATTTCTCTGAATGAACGAAAGTTCATAATTGATTGATGGATGTATGTAAAGATTGTGTGCATGTATGAATACGAAAGAACGACTCCTAAAATTCTTTTCATAAAACTTCTTCGCGGTTAATCAGTGGAATATAGGCTAATTTATAAAAATTTCTTAAATCAGATCTCGACGTTAGAAATGAGTTCTAGAGGGCGCGGTCGTCAAGGACGCGGTAGAGGAAGAATAACTGTGTCAGAACCCGTTAGATTGGGTCAAGGGTCTGACAATGAGATACCACCGCCACCACCACCCCCAACTGTTAATGTCGAGCAGCAAGCTCAGACGGGGGAAGATCTTGTGTCGCAGGCTATCTTTGCGAGTTTTGGAAATGGTGGTGGCGCGGTGGAAATACGGAGCTCAAAAATCATGCGGCGACTCGAGCCAACTGAGTGAGGTGTTCCGTGGAGTATCCGGTGTGGCACCAGTCTGGTGAATCTTGGTTGGAAGCAACCGAAGCGCATTATGGATGAGCTCGATCTGACCTCAGAGGAGAAGTTAAAAGGAATGGTGGCACTACTACGCGATGAAGCGTATCAATGGTGGTTAACAGTGAGGGATGGTGCCACTACTGAGGATCTGACATGGGAGTATACTAAGGAGGCATACCAAAAAAAGTATGTCGGCACATGTTATATCGATTAGCAAAGGAAGGCTTTTCTAGGACTAGTTCAAGGAAACAAGTCAGTAGCTGCGTATGAAGCTGAATTTTTGAGGTTAAGCCGATATGCTCGAGGAGTAGTGGCTACGGAGCATGAGCGGTGTGTTCGGTTCGAAGACGGTTTAAGGGATGACCTAAGGTTACTGATAGCTCTACATCAGGAGCGGAGTTTTTCACGTTAGTAGAAAAGGCTAAATGATGCCGAATTTCCTTAAGCAGATTCTCCTCTCTGTTGAAATTCCTACAATTTTATTCTTCCTTCTTTTTCTTTCTAATCCCTCCAAAAGCCGAAAGTTGTGAGAGCATCATTTAGCCATAGCTGAATCTCTGAAGGTTGAAGTGAAGGTGCAATCAATTCCTTCAAATAAGGGTAAGATCCAAGTTTAGTTTCCATTCTTTTATATTTTAGACTTATCAAAATTTAGGGACTAATTTTTATTATTAATCTTGGTTGAATCATGGAAGGAGAAGTTCTTTTCCCGAAGGTACACCATAGGCCGCGTGTTCCCTAGTTATTCGGTGAATTTTGGGATTTAAGATCCTTAAGGTAAGTGACTATGAATATTCGGCCAAGACCTATTTTTGTAGTAGATCTATTATTATGTGTTTTAAGCTGAAAACTAATCGATTCAAGGGATCTAGTGAGTAGCCGATTTCATAGGGGAAAGAATACAAGTTTCCGGGATTTGATTTTTTATTCAATCAGCATTAAGGTAAGTACACAAATCCTACTAGGATTTGGTTTTATGGCCGAATAGGCCTTTGCTAAATATTACCATGTTGGCCGAATGTAGGCATTAAAAATCTAAGGTAGTAGATCAGATTTGAGATTTCAAGTGAAATCGTTAAGCGAATCAGGTGTGTACCCCACACTAATCTTAATAGATTTATGGCTTTAACTTGATATATGTGTTAATATGAAAGTGTAAGAATGTGGCTAAAGTACCATGTTATGGTACAAAGTACTCAGGTACATTTTCCTACTCCTACTAGGATTACGAAATATGTTATACTTAACATGTGAAAAGTGATATGAATGTTAATTTAAGTATGATATGCATGATATGAATAACATGGGGCATTCGTGTTATTTAAGAAAGGGGAAGTGAATGTGATGACTTCGGTCTCACTATCTGAATGTGGTGACTTCGGTCACATTATCTGAATGTGGTGACTTGGTCACATTATCCGAATGTGGTAACCCGGTTACATTATCCGAATGTGGTATCTCATGACATTATTATCGGTGGCTATGCCACAAATTTTATATGGGCGATGAGCACGCGTCATTGCAATGATCGCATTCGATGGTGTGTAGCGGATGGAGGGTTGACTTAGTAGTCCCCACGGTGTGCAGGATGGTACGGGTGGAATGTAGCGGATGGCATATAGGTTTGGGTTCGGGTTTGCATCATTATCTTGAATCATTAAATGTGAAATTGTGATACGTATGATTATGACTTGTTATGCCTGAATTTGTTAAGCCTTAGTGTTTGTGTACACATTGAGTCTATTTGCCGTTGTGGGAACATGTTTCAGGTGACAATTAGTGATGGACCGGGTTCGGAAGAAGCTTAGGGATGGCCATGCACTGACAAGAAATTTACGACTTGGACTTTTATTTTATTTAAGTGATTTAAAGTTTATTTTGGTTTTAATTTTGGGAAATTATTTGATGTAATAAGGCCGTAGTAGCATTTACTTTTATTTGTTAAGCATACAATCTTTATATTTATTAAAAGTTTAAGTAAAATTATTTTAATTCAAAGCCCAAACGTTTTGTCACCTAAATCAAAAGGATTTTTAATAACGAAATAAACCTGTTTTCAACTCGAGCCCAACCCACTAACAAACTTTCTTCAAAAACACACAAGTTTTCCCTAAGTAACAAAAGAATTTGAAATGGTTTACACCGAGGAACATACCAGATCCAGTCAAGGCTTTTGGCCCGGGTGTGGGGTGTTTTAGTGCTGGTGATTTATATCGAGCTTCGAGCCTAGAAGGCCTTGTGCTGGTGATCTTTATCTGGCTTAATGCCTAGCAGGCCTTGTGCCGGTGAATTATATCGGGCTTATTACCTAGCAGGTTAAATGCCGGTGTTTGAACTTCAGACTTTGAGTCTAGCATGTCTAGTGCCAGTATGTGAGATACGGGTAAATGCCTAGTAGGTTTTATACCGGTGAGTTGAAACTTCAAGCATAGATTATGTACTAGTAAAGTCATGAAATGAATCATGTGAGCCTAAGCATTTGAAAATGAATTTGTTAATTCGGCTGCAGGGTATGTGCTATTCATATTCATGTATTATACAAATATATATGTGATGATAATAAGTAAATGAATTGGTGAAGGAAATGTGATATATAATTGGTAGATGCAATTGTGTATAAATTATGCCATGAGGAAATTGGTTATATGAAAGCATAAAGTGGTTAAAGGTATTCGTATAAGTATATATTGATATGAATGACACTAATTGATCCTGTATATTCAACCTTATGCTCATGTTTACGTGACATATTGGGATTATTTTGATGCAATGTATACGAATGTATGAAATGTCACATGGATATATATATGTGAATATACTTCCTTTTTATGTGAAATTACTAAGTGTAAAGCATATACTTATTGTATATCTGAGATATATGTGATCCTATTGAATTATGTGTATCGAAAATATGAGTAGTTGGAAAAGAGTATTCAATCTATATGTGAACTATATGATGAGATTATAAATTGAAGTTTAAAGGTAAAATAGTGATGATGGTTAAGCTAAATGAGCATTAGCATTCGTCATTAGAAGATCATTTAAGTACTAAGCTTTGAAATATTGATATTAGATGCTTGGATATATGAGAATTTAAATGAATATGTGTTTATGTAATTAAAGAGGTAATTCGGATGTACATGGCCTTTACTAGTTCGAATATTTATGTGAACTTATTGAGTTTCAAGTATGTGTATTATGAAGATATTATAAAGAAAAGATGTTTTATATTTTGAATTTGATGCTTAGTTGGTAAGTTGTATACTAATGGTAAGGAAATGATAAATGTTATGTTAATTAAAGCAAAGGCATTTGGTTTTGAAGGACTTTCGAGTTAAGCTATGTTATTTGATGTCATTACTTGATTGTTTTAAAATGCTTGAACATTCATTAGGTATATCATAATTGCTTAAGACTTACTAAGCTAAATTAGCTTACTCTATGTGTTCAACGTTCTGTTTTATAGATTTTGATCAAGCTACAAGCTCAGGGGACCGTCAACGAAGTCATCCACACTATTGATTCATTCTGGTACTTTTAAAAGTTGGGTTTGAACTTAAGGCATGTATAGGATAGATAATTACCTAGTAGCACTTTAATGATATAAGTTTTGGCCATGCGAAAATAGCTTAGTTTAAGTGCTAGTAAACTAATGCATAAATGACCTTGTTCGTAATATGTATATGTTGGTTTGAACTTTGAATTTTAAGCTAATATGGGTTCATGTTAAATGCTTATATATATGCTTACTATGTCGTGTGGATTACTTAACCTAGATTAATATGCATAACTGGTGAATTGGCATAGACACAAAATTGGTTAAATAAAATGAGATAATGTTGAATTGATAATTATGGTTTGACATGGCTTCATATTAAGAATTATGCGCATACTATAATAGCATGATGGGTATGTTCGGTCATGCTATAATGTTCGAATGGCACATCTGTGAATGAAATTTTAATAGATTAATATGAGTCATTTTGTTTTAATATGCACAATTGCAAAAAGTAGGAAATGGTATGTTGATATTTGACTAATTAAAAAGATGTATTGACATGTATTTAATATGTGAAATGAATGATACATGCTTGGATATTTTTAAGTATTCGAATGTCATAGAAGTGATATGATTTGGACTTGAGAAATATGAAACATGTGCAATATGGTTTTGATATATGAAAGCTTGTTTTGAAACTTGTATAAGTTATGAGTAATGATGTAATTGAATTACGACACATGGTTTGTAATGTAAATCTTGATTGGTATGAAATAGTAATATGGGTTATGTATGAGCCATATTTTATACAAATTATTGAATTTGTTTATTATTGTCAATGAAATATGTGTATTTGGTTTAATAAATAAATGATTGTGTTAAACTATGTCTTGTTTGGTAATGCCTCATAACCCTAATTCAGCGACAGATATGGGTTAAAGGTGTTACATTTTATTGGTATCAGAGCTTACGGTTTAGTCGATTCTAGGACTACCGTATCACATGTGAATCTAGCTATGCATGCCTTAAATTTTAATGTGATAGTGTGGTGACTTCTGACATCTAAATTGTATAGTGTGGTGACTTCTGACATCTAAATTGTGATTTTATATTGTAAATGGATCCCAATAGAGCCGTATCTAATGATGTTGAGAGCGTAGTGTCGATCCCATATAGGTCGGTCACTGAGAGACTCTCGACCTATTTCGAGTAGCCATGAGGGGGAGGCTAAGCAAGCCTTCTACTAGATGATGAATAAATGGTTTACTCAATATCTGGACTAACCCGACTGTGAAATAAACTCCACCCCCGAATAATTCATCTCCGATATCTACGGTACCTCTAATGATAGATCTGATGAGATTTAGCAAGCCTCCTGTTGATAAAATCAGGAAAACATGGGACCGAAGAGTTTAAAACTAATGATGATGATAATGATGCTGAGCGGGATGAGTTGTACTTTGATAATACTATCTGTGTGTTCGACGAGCTATCTTGTACTCCAGATGAATGTTTAAAGTGTGCCATATCTTTGTTAGGAGACAATATGGTCATATCTGAAGCCAGAGTACCAGTCAGAGCATAGGCTATTCGAGCTCTAGAGGATGCTTCATCACCTGATGTCATAACTAGTACATTTACTCTTTATGATATTTTTGTGATTGTTTTGATAGATCCTGGTTCTACGCATTTATATGTATGCATGAATTTAGTATTCAACAAGACTTTGACTGTAGAATCTTCTGAATTTGCTATAAAAGTAACGAACTCCTTGGTAAAAGTGTTCTGCTTGATAAAGTATGCAACAACTGCCCGTTAATTTTTAAAATATCTATTTCCCGCTGAGTTGATGCTTTTACTGTTTGATGAATTTGATATTATTTTGGGAAGGGATTGGTTGTTTATGCCTGATGCTGTTGTGAATTCCAAAAGAAAGACTACAAATTTGAGATGTCCAAAGGATAAGAAAATACGGATTGCATCTGATGATTTGAGTGGATTGCCTGCTGTAATATCTGTTTTGAAAGCTTAAAGTTAAGTGAAAAATGGTTACGAGGCATATTTTGCCTACGTGATTGATTCAAAAGTATCTAAGAAGAAAATTGAATCAGTGCCTATTATTTATGAGTTTTCTAATGTGTTTCCTGAAGAGTTACCAGGTTTGCCTCTGATTCATGAAGCTGAATTTGTTATTGGTTTGTTGTGATGATTGTAGATGACATTTTGATTTATTCACATGACGAAAAGAAGCATACTGAACCTTTGAGAATTTTGTTGCAAACTTTGAGAGAAAATTACTTATATGTGAAATTCAGCGAATGAGAATTTTGATTGTATGAAGTTAGTTTTTGAGACATATTGTGTTAGCCTTTGAATTCGAGTAGATTCGAGTAAGATTTCTGATATTTGAGTTGGAAACCTCCGAAAAATGTGTCTATAGTTCGTAGTTTTCTGGGCTTAGCTGGTTATCACCACAGGATTGTAAATGTTTTTCAGTGATAGTTACTCCATTGACTAGGCTGCTTTAGAAAGATGTCAGATTTGAATGGTCGAAAAAGTGTCAAAAAGTTTCGATCAGTTGAAAGCCCTTTTGACTGAAGCTCTAGTGTTAGTTCAGCCTAAATCGGGTAAAAAATTTTTATTTTTAGTGATGCTTCTTTGTGGGTCGTGTTTTGATGCAGGAAGCCAAAGTCGTAGCCTACACTTCGAGACAATTGAAGCCACATAAAAGAAATTACTCGACACATGATTTGGAGCTAGCAGCTATTATACTCGAGATGAAGATTTGGCGTCATTACTTGTTCAGAGAGAAATGTCATGTCTATTCAAATCACAAAAGTTTAAAATATTTGATGACTCAAAAAGATTTTAACCTACATCAGAGAAGATGGCTTGAGACATTGAAAGATTAAAAGCTAGTGTTAGATTATCATCCAGGTAAAACAAACGTTGTGGCTAATGGGCTGAGTAGAAAGTCATTGTTGCATTACAGGCTTTGAATACTCAGTTAGATTTGTTTGATGATAGTTGCTAGCGAAATGAGACCAGTGGGAAACAAAATTTGAATCTGAATTTTTAATTGTGGATGATTGTTTGAAATATCGGGATATTATCTGTGTTTCGAGAAAATCCAGGATTGATTCAATTGATTTTGAATGAAACACATAATAGAGGTTTATCTATTTATCTGGGAAGTACTAAAATGTACAATGATTTGAAGTAACATTATTGGTGGTCTGGTATAAAACAAGACATTTCTTACTTTGGTTTGGAATGTTTAGTTGTCAACAAGTGAAAGCTGAACATCAAGTTTCGTATGGATTGCTACATCCGATCTTGGTTTCTGAGTGGAAATAAAATAGAGTAATAATAGACTTTGTTTTTGATTGACCTTGACTCAGATAAAGAAAGATGCAATATGGGTCGTAATTGATCGATTAACTAAATCTGCCAGCTTTATCCGGTTAGGTCTGATTTCTCACTTGAGAGATTGGCAAAGTTTTATACTACTGTGATTGTGAGGTTATACGGGGTTGATTTGATAAAGGATACAAAATAGGAAGTGAATTGATCCGAGATTTTTTGAAAGCAGCATCTGATCTTTAGTAGTCCTATACAGACTTGAAATGAAAAGATATAGAATTGGAGATCGACGATAAAGTATTTCATGTTTCAATGTTTCGTAGATATCGATCCGACCCGTCACATGTAATAGCCCCATCTGAAATAGAAATTTGATCTAGTATGACATATGAAGAAAGGCCGATCTGTGTCTTAGTTGTGAAGTAAAGGAGTTGGGAAATAAGAAATGGCAGCCTGAAGATTTAAGAAGACAACAATATCTGAAATTGTTCAGCGAAAAGATTTTTGAGGATGAAAATCCCTAAGGGGGGAGAGTTGTAACAGTCCAAATTTCACCCTAATCGGAATGGTGGTTTCGGGACCACGAATCCGACTTTAGAAAATTTTTAGATATTATTTTTGGTGTTTGTTATATGTGTATTAATGTGTGTGAAAGTTTTGTAAGAAAATTTGTAACATCCGAGATTTAGGGGTCATACATTTTTAAGTCATATTTATGTGGTAGTGTGCTCTATATGCTATTTGTATGAGTTTGGGGCTTCGGGAAATCTTGAGGCTAAGGTTGGACCTTAGTTAAATTTTTAGTTTAAGAGCCTTAGGGGAGAGCTAGGGGAAGATAGGCCTAAGGGTTTTTATGTGGAGTGTAAGACACAAGAAAAGAAGTGGTGAAATGGCTAGGGAAACGCCTAGGAGCAAGGAGGGAGTGTGGCGTCACAAAGGGGTGTCAAGGGGGAGAGAGGTTCGAATCACGCTAGCTGTAAGGGAGCCTTGTTTTATTTTGCATTTTTGCGTCAGGGAGAGGGAAGTGCTGGACGATAAGCAAACTCTGGGGGAGACTTGGTCAAGATATTCGAATGAGTGGTGGAGAGTAAGGTGGGAGGGTTGAATCATTCAAACTTGTTTGACTAGAAGGAGGAGAGGAAGAGTGGGAGGAAAAGAAGGATTTGAGGAGTTGGCTGAATATGGGGCTTTGAGGGTGGCATTTTCGGTTTGGTGGTTGTGGGATATGTAGGTGCCGAAATTCCTTAGAGTGGGTTCCCTTTTTGGTTTTGAGGTGTAGCTTTTGATTCCCTTTTCTTTCTTCTCTAGTTTTGCCGCAAGTGTCAGCAAGGGAATTTCATTTTCTAACTTTTCTTTTCTTAAGTCTAAAGCCAAAAAGGGGTGAGTGACTAATTGTGCATCTTTTCTCCTCTTTACAATTCTTTCTTCTCTTTTCATTTCACTCTCTCAAAGCTGAAACACACACTCCATTGTCACCATAGCCGAAACCCCATAAACTCCTCTGACTCTCTCTCTCTTCCTTTCATTTGTTAGAAGCCGAATAACCCTTTCTACTTCTTTGAATCTTGGTCGAATCTTCCTCTCATAATTCCTTTTCTCTTTGCGTTTAAATTCTTTTCTTCTTCCATTTCGTTTTGTTCTTCAAGATTGATCACTAGGCTGAATCTGTCAGAATCTGTTCCAATCGGATTTAATAGTTGGTAAGGGTTCTCTTCTTTTCGATTTGCTTCTTTTCTTTTGGTTGCCGAAAATTAGATGCCTAAAATTGTATAGGTGTGGCCGAATCAATTCAAGGTGTTGACCTTGTGTCCATTGTGGTAAGCCGACGTTGGGGGTATCTAGGAGCTCTCTGGATTTGATCGATCAATGGGGGGTTTTTCGACAAAGGTTGAGGAGGAGCCTTTGGGATTCGGATCTATTTCGGTAAGAGTATTCGATTAAGAGTAGGCTTTTGTCTTGTTTAGATTTGATTTAACGTTTAATCGGGTCTTTTGATTAAGTGTTATTCAATGGATGCAAGTACCAGTCAAGGAGAGAAAGGGGTTGTCCCTACCCCTAAGTTCAAGAAACGTTCAATTTCTGCGGTTCGGGATTGGCCACCGGGGTGTGGGGCAGCATCGGAAAGAGACAAGCAGATCGCTATAGTCTCTTCGAGTGAGGACGTTGGGAAATCAAGAGTCTAGTGCTTCGAGTTATCAGGTGTGTGGTTAATTCATTTGTTTCCTATTAGTCAATTAATTATATGTGTTATGTGTGTGATAGCAGAATGCAGTTGGTTGTGGTGGAATTGTTACCCTCAATTGGGTATTTGGTAACCAAGTTAGTACCCTATTTAAGGTGTAGTTGTGGTGACTCATGTGGATACTTGTAAGCATGTCGTATGCCTTCCTAATATGTTCATGCATTATTCTGCCATATCATTATAATATGTTGCATATGCATGAGGTCAGGATATATATATTGAATGAAGGACAGGGTGTACATTTATGTACGTGGTTTAATGATGGCCTCGAGCCTCACTGTGGATTGATGATTGGCTATGTGCCATATCGTGACTGGATGTCGGCTATGTGCCACATCGTGGGTTGATGTTAGCTTTGTGCTTCATCGTGGATATCGAGATTTGGTCACATAGTGATTGGTGGCTAGGCCACGTTATATTTGGTCACATGGTGATCGGTGGCTAGGCCACGTTATATTAACTTTGAGCAGTATGACTGCCAAAGAGGTGTGTAACGGATGGAGGGTCGATTTAGTAATCCCCTGGTGTGTGGTGGCAGGATACGGGGGTGTGTAGCGGATGGATATTAGGCTGGGATGGGTAACATTTTGCATCATCATCATGTATGGTATGTGGATTGTGTGGTTTTGGGCCAGGCCCATCTGTGGGAAACATGTGGAATAATTGCACACTGAGTCTGTTCGACTCACCCTATTTTTTCTAAAAACAATGCAGGTTGTACGTGACACTTGGACCGGGCTGGAGTTGATTCGAGGTGGCTATCCAGAAGTTATTTCATTTGTTTATGCACTTTAGATTCTTGATTACTTTTGGGTTAATTTCTTTTTCTTTATTGAAATAAGGCCATTTTAAATATTTGGGGATTTTACTGTGAGTTGGGTTAGATAGACTACCGGTTAATAACTTGGAAACAATTTACAACTTAAAGACTTAAATTATAGTTTTAAACCCTGATACTCTTAACAACTCAATTTTTCTTGAAATTTTCAAACGTACATGTTTTAAACTACACACGACCTTCAAAGTTTTCATTCTCCTCCGCAACCTACTTTCATAACAACGAGCATGTGGTAAACCAAGTTATCTCCTATAAACTAGGAAAAATATTTTAAACTCAAAACGTGTTTTCACCCTTAAATCAAATTCTTTTCAAACGTTTTTCCTAGTAATATTCCAAATTCGGCCGTGGTGTTTTGGGCCGGGTTTGGGGTGTTACAAAATTTTATAGTTTGAGTGTTTAATTTGACAAAAAGGACTTAATCGCATAAAGTGTAAAAGTTGCATACTATAGTGAAAAGTGCTAAAGTGATAATGGCTTTTTAATATGGAGTCCTAAAAGGGCAATTAGCCCATTCTACAAGTTATTGGGCAGCAATGGTCTAAAATGACCTTAAAATATATGTTAAGTATATTATTTTTAAAAGGGTAAAATAGTAATCCATTTTAATTAATGTTATATATTATAATAAGACAAAAATAAAGATGGTGATCATCTTTTTCATGGATGGCCATATGTGGAAGAAAAAAGAAGCCATGGATGAGCTTTAATATTCGGCACTATTGAAGCTTAAATCGGGTATGTGTTTTGCTCAGTTTTTGATAATTTTTACGTTTTTGTAATCGTTGCTTCAAGAACTATCAAACCCATGTACTAATTTTGTGAATTGATAATGTTTGTGTGATATGTCATTGATGATATTTTAAGGTTTTTGATGGTTATTGATGTTAAATGAAAGATAGGTGCTAGATGAACACATTTTGTTCTTGAATTTTTGATAAATTTAAATAATTAGGGCTAAATTATGAAAACTAAATTTTAGAGGGACTTAAATGTGAAATAAACAAAATGTATGGATTTGTATGAGTGCTATAGATATTCGGCCCTTAAGGTATTTATTCAAATTGTGTGTATTTTGTGTTTTAAGGAAATAGGATTAAATTGTAAAAATGTGAAATAATAGGGGTAATATGGTAATTTGCCCATTTATGTGTTTTGGGATTAAATTAAGATGAAATGTACTTGATTGAGCTTATTTTAAATATGTTTAGATCAAGAACAAAGAAATCAGATTTGGATCAGGGAAAGGCGAAGATTATCGAATAGTTGGTATACGTTGTCCGTTGACAGTCGAGGTAAGTCCTTAAGCAAATATAAGTCAAAGAATTATTTTCGAATATAATAAATGATTAAATTTGAATATTTTAAGCATAAATATATCAAATGGCCGAATGTAGGGATATGATATTGGATTGAGTTTTAATTGTTGAAAGTAATGTGTAATAGATATGCTCGGTTGTTATGTGAAAGTGATATTGAATTATATGAAATATATGTGATATTGATAGTATGTGGTGTGAATGAGATGACTCAATAATATGAATGTTTGGGCTTCGAGCCTAGCAGGCCTTGTGTCGATGAAAGATTATCAGGCTTATTGCCTAGTAGGCCTTGTGCTGGTGATTTATATCGAGCTTCGATCCTAGCAGGCCTTGTGCCGGTGAAAGATTATCAGGCTTATTGCCTGGTAGGCCTTGTACTGGTGATTTATATCGAGCTTCGAGCCTAACAGGCCTTGTGCCGGTGATCTTTATCGGGCTTAATGCCTAGCAGGCCTTGTGCCGGTAAATTATATCGACCTTATTGCTTAGCAAGTTAAATGCCGGTGTTTGAACTTCAGACCTTGAGTCTAGCATGTCTAGTGCCAGTATGTGAGATTTGGACAAATGCCTAGCAGGTTTTATACCGGTGAGTTGAAACTTTAGGCTTAAATTATGTACTAGTAAAGTCATGAAATGAATCAAGTGAGCCTAAGCATTTGAAAATGAATTTGTTAATCCGGCTGCAAGGTATGTGATCGCTGCAAAACAATCTAGTTTTAATATTTATAAAAGAGTGATCGAACCTTTAGACTGACTGTGACAACGATAGAGGCAAGCGCACCTATCGAACAGTAGTATAGCTCAGGTAAGATTATCTTTATCGAACCCAAGGAACCTAAAAGTACTATTACTCACTTTCTTTCTATTATTTATGTAATATCCCGGGTTAAGGGGTTAATTTATTTCTGGCAATTGTTGCATGTTTATTGTTTGCTATGATGTTGTTTGGGTGTTTTGGGCTTAGTAGTAGACTAGGAGTGTGCTGAGTAGGTGGATAAGTTTTTATTTTTGGGCTTTAGGGATAGGAGTGAAGGAGGTGGGGTTTTAATTAATTTAAGGAATTTGTAACACAAGAAGGGAGCTGGTGAAGTGGCAAGCATGCGCCACAAGGAGAGTGTGTGTGTGGCGTCATCTACAAGGGGGAGGTCTTGTGTTCAAGTCGCGAGAATCCCACCCCTTTTGGCTCCCATTTTGGACGGCATGGAGGAAGAGGTTGTGGGCAACTTGAACTCTACCATGGACTTGGTCAACATATTCAAACGGTGGATGGAGAGTGAAAGTAGGAGGAAGACTTGGTAAGCTCATTTGAATTGAGTGGTGTGGAGTGTTGTGGGGGATTTGGCCGGTTTGGAGGAGTGTTTGGGGGAGCTTGGGAAGTGCCGAAACTCCCTTGGCCTTTTGGGGTGTATTTTCGGTTTTAGGGGAGGGGTCAATTAAGTTTTTTTTTCTTCTTTTCTTTGTGTCAACAAGCCGAGTCTTAGTTAGTCTGAAGCTTGCAAAGAAATTCTCTTCACTTGCAAATTAGCCTAAGCCGAAACCACATTTTCTTTTTGCCATTCATCCTTGAAACCGAAGCCCGGGTGTTGCCGAAATTGCTTGCTGTTTTGTTTTGCTTCTTCTCTTTGTTTTAGCCGAACCAAGCACTCCATTATCATTTTTTCTCCCTTTTGATTGTTAGCCGAATGCCCTCCTACCTCCTTTTCTTTTTTCAAGTGAGTTAAACCGAAACCTCTAGCACCTTATTGCCGAAAGTAAACCTTGTTTCTTCCTTCTTCTCCTCTGTGTGGAAAGCCGAAACTAGAGACCCTTTCTTCTCTTATTGCTTGTAAACCAAAACCAGCCTTCTTCTCTCCCTTATTGACCGTAACACATTTCACCAAAAGCCTACATCGTCCATTTTCTTTCTTGAAAACCGAAAGTCCAAGTGACATATACCGAAGTTGCCTTATTCTTTTGGTTCTCTCAATAGCCGAATGTTCTCTCCTCTTTCACCCCTTTTTCTTCTTGAAGCCTTGTAAGCCGAAACATCATTCTTCTATTTTTTCCTCATTTTCGTTCTTTTTCCCATTTCCGTTATTGGCCGATTATCAACCCTATCCTCTTGCATTCGATTTCCTTTTTCCTTCTCTCTGAACGAAGTTTGGGTTTGGTATAAAACACCTTCGCCGAACCTTTGGTTCTTCTTTTAGTGCAAGTCTTGGTCGAATCTCTTGATTGTTCTCTCCTGGTGTGGGTGATCGATTGGTGGTTGGTGTTGGAGGTAAGTGCTAGGCCGAATGGCCCTTTCTCCTTTCACTAGTACTCTGCCAATTCTTAGGTATATCTAAGGGCTGATTTCGATATCTTTTATAATGGAGTTAATCGCTTGTTTTGGTAACTATTTTCCATATAGGGTCTTTGGAGTTCGTAGTCAAGCAAGGAGAGCCTTTTCACTCTGCTTAGTAATCGGTAAGTGGTGGTAAGAAGGGGTGTTTGGATCCGATTTCGGTTAGTTTTCTTTAAGTTAAGTCATGAGGAGAGATTAACCATTTTTCTTTTCTAGGGTGTGATCGATTGGTAAGAAGCATTATTGGTTCGGGTTGATTGGAAACCTAACCATTCGCAAAGGTAGGATTTAACGCAACCCCCTTGGGTTATTTACGTTGTTGACCGAATGGTTTTGGGTTGATGTTAACCCTTTTTCTGGCCGATTGTAGGATTTGAGTTGTAGAAGTGATCAAGGGACGTAAATCGATTTTAGAGATTAATACCTTCGCTAATTGGTGTGTAAACTAACACATACATTTAGTAATATAATTGATAACCCGTGTGATGATTAATGAAAGCAGTGATGATTGATGTGATACCCTAATGGGTATGATTCGGACTCGGGTAAGTCAAGATTATTATTATGTGTTTCTTGATGATCTATATGATACCATGGTTGTGGATATATGTGACATGGGGTATGAGATTAGACATATTAGCATGATATGCATGATTATATGATATGCATGATTACATGAGTGTGGTATGTTGATGGGTGATCTGAGTGGAGGGAGCAAGTGATATTTTGTCTTGTGAGCACCGGTGTTTTGGTAACACACTTTGTGACTTTGGGTCACGGAGGTTTGGTACCTCGGCGTCTCGTCCTCGTGGTTTAACCACCAGTGGGTTGGCCCCACTTGTGAGATATGGGATTGACGCCGATGATTTGGTATCACACGATGGGTTGGCCCCATCAGCATTTGTGACTACGGTCACCGGTGCTTTGGTAGCACAATTGTGTCTTTGGGACACCATAGGTTTGGCACCTCATTGCGACTTGTCCACGTGGTTAACACCACGTGGGTTGGCCCCACATGAGATATGGGATCGTCTGCTAGTGATTTGGTATCACACGATGGGTTGGCCCCATCATTGGATTTGTGACTACGGTCACGGTGCTTTAGTAGCACAAGCTGTGTCTTTGGGACACCGGTGTTTTAGTAACACATTGTGACTATATGTCACCGGTGGTTTGGCACCACCGGTGGTTTGGTACCACACGGGTAGAAAAGCGATATGGATGGTTAGGATCGAGTTGCATTAATTATGTTGCTTTGTATGATGTGTGTTAGCATGTTGTTCTTCTAGAGCGGGATTTACACTTTGAGTCACTCGACTCACCCTCTCCTTTGACTTTTGGGTGACACTTAGACGCAGACATGGAGCCGGATGGACTCGAGGTGCTCATGCCATCTTGAAATAAAGTTTTGCTCAGACTTTTAAGAAAGTTGGTACTTAAGTTTTATTATTACTATTTGGTTTTATTTGGGTTGTAAATGGCCTTTTAAATTATGTTTCGCTTTTACGATTAAGTTAGATTTATAATATGCTTTAACAAACTACTTGAGTTAAAATGTGCTAAAACTTGGAAAGACAATGTTTTCAAAGCGCAAAACGATGTTTTAAACTATACCATCGGGTATCATACTATAACTTAGAACAAAATGGACTCGAATTGTTTTTCTAACTTAAATATGGTTTTCTAACTAAGACGAAATCTTTTAGTAATAATATGACACGACTTAAACTTCAAACCGATATAAATTAGTTTTACCTACACTTGAGATAAATTTTCAAAGCTCTGGGGTTTTCAAAACACCACGTGAATTTTAATCCAAACCTACTCGCTTTTCCTCAAATACAAAGTTTCAAAGTGTTTCATCAAACTTCTAGACTTGACCTAAACCACCCAAAACCCTTTTACCTGTAGCATACCAGTTCGATTCGTGGTGTATTGATAGGGTATGGGTGTTACATTTGTGATATCGAGCCAAGTTCAAAAGCTTTATTTGTGGGCCCGAGGCCCAAAATGTTTTAAAACTATAGTTTTCAAGTATTACATTTTGAAAAGTATGGTTTGAAAGGCATGGCACCGAGTCACCGGCACCAGTTCGCCCAGGTAAGTACCCCGTACTATTTGTTGTGATATTAATTGACATGATCGGATGGCTAGTAAGACTACTTTAGAGACTAAAACTAATAGGACTCTGTGGACTCGCGAAAACAAAGCTTCTTTAAAAAATTCATAAAACTCGCTTTAAACACGATGGAATAATGGTGATACATAAAATTCTTTAATCGGGCGAGATTTAGTCATGAGTACCGAGGTGGGCGTGGTCGTGGGCGTGGTCGCAGTGAGGATGACTTTTTTGAGCCCGTAGGTTCAGGCGTGGTTCGAGAATGAGGTACTGTTCGCCACCAGGTGGAGGTGGTGAGTTCGAGAACAGGCCGGCGATGATGCGATGTCCTGAGCGATCTGCGGGTTTTAGAGAGGTAGCTGGAGCGGTGGAGGCGTAGGAGCTAGGAAATCCGTGCTGGCGACTTGGGCAAATGAAATTTGAATTCTTTGGGAGTCTCGGTGTTGCTCTAGCCTTCGAAAATCTTGGCTAGAAGCTTACGTAACGAGATCATGGGACGATCTGGACCTAACGGTGAGGAAAAATTAAAGGGATCGTATCACTTCTCGGGATGAGTCATATCGGTGGTGGCTCACGGTCGTGTGATATGCAAATGAAGATCGACATGGGATTATTTTCGCCGCTTATCGGAAGAAATGCGTCGGAGCTAACTACATAAATGAGCGTGAAAGCATTTACGAAGTTAGTCTAGGGAGCAAATCTGTGTCGAGCACGAGGCCAAGTTTCGAAATTCGAGTCGGTATGCTGAGGGTATGGTGGCCATCGAGCATGAGAGGTGCGTTCGCTTCGAGGATGGCTGCGAGACTAACCGAGGTCGATAATTGCGCCCCAGCAGGAGCGTGAATTTGCGGTTCTGGTTGAAAAGGCGAAGGTTGCCGAGGGCATTAAAGAGTCCGTGAGGCAGAGTATGGATAGAAACCGTCACAAAAGGAGTTTTGGATCTTCTGGGTCATCGGGTAATCAGCAGAAGAGGGCTAGACCAAGTGGGCCGAATCAGTCGGGTAGGTTCGTTGCTGCTAGGCAGGGACCGCCGCATTGTAACCGTTGTGGGAAGGCTCATTGGGGAGGATGTTGGGTGATGGTAGAGGTTGTTTTGAGTGTGGCTCATTGGACCACCGAGTGAGGGATTGTCCGTAAGTTAGCTAGAATTGATCGAGAGAATCGGGCCGTAATCAAGATCTGAAATAATGGACCACCGCAGAGGGCCGTGGTAATGGCAGAGGAGGTAATAGTTCGGTAGGGTAGTGGAGCACCAGGCGAGGTGCGGGTAGTTCGAGGCCGCATACTGGATTGGTATCTGTTGCGAGGCACCGGAGGAGGGCGGACGCACCGGGACGTCATCATCCAGATGCGTTTTTGATTTTTGGTTCTCCTTATACCGCTTTAATTGATGTGGGTTCTCGCACTCTTATGTTGCCGATAGTATAGTAGAGACAATGGATTTAGACTCGAGATATCTTCTAGGCGGATGACCGTAATAAGCCCTCTAGGTCACTCAGTAGTGGTAGATAAACGTATAGAGATGTACCTCTAGAACTCCAAGGGGTAGTATTTGAGGCGATCGATGGAGCGCCATTCGGGAGTTCGATCTAATTCTCGGAATGGGTGGTGGGTAAGTATCGGCGGAAGTTGAATCTGCTGGCTAAGCGCATGGTTCGAGCTTCGGTGAGGTGATGAAGTGGTTCGATCGGTAATAGGAGAAACTATCATCCAATGTGGTATCTGCTCAAAGCTAAGAAAATGGTCGGAAGGTGTGAAGTGTATGTGGTGCATGTGTATGCCTTGGAGACTAAGGAGTGTGGAGGCAGTTCGGACGATTAGGGAATTTGTGGATGTGTTTCTGAGGAGCTTAGGGTTTGCCTCGGATCGGGAGGTAGAGTTGGGATAGATCATTAAGGAAGCGCGCCGGTATCCATTGCTCCGTCTGAGGATGGCACCTAAAGAATTAGTGGAGCTTAAGGCTCAAATCCGGGAGTTATTGGACCGAGGCTTTATCGGGCCAAGTATTTCGCCGTGGGGAGCGCCGGTACTCTTTGTAAAGAAGAAAGAGCGGTATTATGCGGATGTGCATAGACTATCGCCAACTAAATAAGTCGACGATTAAAACAAGTATCCACCGCCTCGGATAGATGACTTGTTTGATCAATTTGAAGAGCGTCGATTTTCTCAAGATCGACCTAAGGTCCGGTATCACCAGTTGAAGGTAAAAGAGGCGGATATCGTAAGGCGGCATTTAGTACTCGATATGGGCACTTTGAGTTCTTGGTTATGCCGTTCGGATTGACTAACGCACCATATGACTTTCATGGATCGATGAATAGGGTGTTCCAACGATTACCTAGATCGGTTCGTGGTAGTTTTTATCGACGACATCTTGGTATACTCAAGGGTGAGGAGAGCATGATACTCATTTCTGAGTGGTATTGCAGATTCTAAGGGAGAAACACTCTATCGAAGTTCGAAGAATCGAGTTCGCTCGTGGAGGTGACATTCTTGGGTCATGTAGTGTAATTTGAGGGATTAGAGTGGACCCGTAAGATAGAAGCGGTCTTGGATTGGAAGCCGCCTAAGTCGATGGCGGAAATTGGAGTTTTACGGGCTTGGCAGATACTAGAAGATTTGTAGAGGGTTTCTCGTTAATTGCGCACCAATGACCAAATTATTGAGAAAGGGAGTTAGTTTATTTGACCGAGAAGCAACAGGAGAGCTTCGATAAGTTAAAGAAGATTTTGTTGAAGCTCGGTTCGATTCAACTTTGAAGGTTGGTAAGGAATTTGCGGTGTATTGCGATGCATCACATCTGAGCTTGGGTTGTGTCTTGATCTGAGGAAGGGAAGGTTGTGGCTTATGCATCCCGGCAATTTGAGGCCACATGAGTTTAATTATCCTACGCACGATCTGGAGTTAGCAGTTGTAGTATTTGCCCTAAAGATATGGAGGCATTACTTGTACGGAGAAAGATCGTTAGTCTACACGGACCATAAGAGTCTGAAGTACCTTCTGACTCAGAAAGACTTGAATCGAGATGTACCGATGGATTGAGCTGCTAAAAGACTATGATTGCTCAATTGAGTATCATCCGGGCAAGGCTAACGTCGTGGTAGACGCGTTGAGCCGTAAGGTTGTTTCAGATTTAAGAGCGTTGTTTGCCCACTTGAGTTTGTACGACGACGGGAGTATTCAGCGAAGCGCGAGTTAAGCCTACTTAGGTTGAGCGGATCGAGAAAAGCGGTTGTTAGACGAGGTTTTGAGCGCCAGAAGACTCAAAAGTCGAGTGATGGGTTGAAGGGTATAGCTTGTCTAATGATGGGGTTACGTGTTTCGTGGGAAGGCTTGTATGCCGAGAGATGCTGAATTGAGGCAAAAGATTCTTCAGATGCTCATAGCGAACCCTACGCTATGCATCCCGGAGGTAGCAAAATGTATAAGGATCTCGTGGAACAGATTCGGTGGCGGAGTGCGAAAAAGGAGGTGACGAGTTTGTAGGAAAGTGTCGACATGTCAAGAGTCAAGGTGAGCATCGATTCGTCTGGGTTGCTTGACCAGTGAAGATTCCATGATGGAAGTGGGAAAGGATAACTATGGATTTCGTCGGTGGATTACCGCTACACCGAGCAAGAAGGATTGATTTGGGTAGTTGTGGATCGGTGACTAAATCCGCTCACTTTATTCCGGTGAGGTGGATTACTCACTTGAGAGGTTGGCGGTTGTATGTGTCGAGATTGTGAGGCGCACGGGGTGCGATGTCGATCATCTCGGATAGGGATCCAGATTTACGTCAAGGTTCCGGAAGGCGTTACATCGGGCTCTGGGTACGGTTAGATTTCAACCTGACATTTCATCCATGATGACGGGCAATCGAAAGGGTTATCTGATATTGGAGGACATGCTCGAGGTGTGCTTTGGACTTGAGGGTAGCTGGGAGGAGTATCTACCGTTATTTGAATTCGCCTACAACAATGACTACCAAGCGAGCATTAAGATGGCACCTTATGAGGCGTTATGCGGTGAAAGTGTCGTTCATCGACTTGTTGGGTGAGTTAAGTGAGCGTCCGTTATTGGGACGAGTTGGTTCTTGAGACCGAAGACAAGGTTAAGTTGATTCAGGCTCGATTGAAGGAAGCTTCTGACCGGCAGAAGTCCTATGCCGATCTTAAGCGGAGAGATATTGAGTTTGCTGTGGGAGATCGGGTTTTCCTGAAGGTCTCACCGTGGAAGAAAGTATTAAGGTTCGGGAAGAAAGGCAAGCTTAGTCCGAGGTTTATTGGGCCATATAAGGTACTAAGACGAGTGGGACCAGTTGCGTATCAGCTCGAGTTGCCAGCTGAGCTAAGTCAAATTCACGACGTGTTCCACGTTTCGATGCTTCGGCGATATCGTTCCGATCCATCACATGTGGTAACAGTAGAGGAGATCGAGGTAAATCCAGATATGTCCATGGAGGAAGAGCCTGTACAGATTTTAGATCGGGATGTGAAGGTTCTGCGCAGGAAGTCTGTGCCTCTGGTTAAGGTTCTTTGGCGGAATCATGGCGTGGAAGAAGCGACGTGGGAACCCGAGGATATGATGAGACAGCAATACCCGCAACTCTTCTGACCAGGTAATTTCGAGGTCGAAATTATTTTTAAGGGGGGTAGAACTGTAATATCCCGGGTTAAGGGGTTAATTTATTTCTGGCAATTGTTGCATGTTTATTGCTTGCTATGATGTTGTTTGGGTGTTTTCGGGGCTTAGCCGTAGACTAGGAGTGTGTCTGAGTAGGTGGATAAGTTTTTATTTTTGGGCTTTAGGGGATAGGAGCTGAAGGAGGTGGGGTTTTTAATTAATTTAAGGGAATTTGTAACACAAGAAGGGAGCTGGTGAAGTGGCAAGCATGCGCCACAAGGAGAGTGTGTGTGTGGCATCATCTACAAGGGGGAGGTCTTGTGTTCAAGTCGCGAGAATCCCACCCCTTTTGGCTCCCATTTTGGACGGCATGGAGGAAGAGGTTGTGGCCAACTTGAACTCTACCATGGACTTGGTCAACATATTCAAACGGTGGATGGAGAGTGAAAGTAGGAGGAAGACTTGGTAAGCTCATTTGAATTGAGTGGTGTGGAGTGTTGTGGGGGATTTGGCCTGTTTGGAGGAGTGTTTGGGGGAGCTTGGGAAGTGCCGAAACTCCCTTGGCCTTTTGGGGTGTATTTTCGGTTTTAGGGGTGGGGTCAATTAAGTTTTTTTTTTCTTCTTTCTTTGTGTCAACAAGTCGAGTCTTAGTTAGTCCTGAAGCTTGCAAAGAAATTCTCTTCACTTGCAAATTAGCCTAAGCCAAACCACATTTTCTTTATGCCATTCATCCTTGAAACCAAGCTTGGGTGTTCTTTGAAATTGCTTGCTGTTTGTTTTGCTTCTTCTCTTTGTTTTAGCCGAACCAAGCACTCCATTATCATTTTTTCTCCCTTTTGGATTGTTAGTCAATGCCCTCCTACCTCCTTTTCTTTTTTCAAGTGAGTTAAACGAAACCTCTAGCACCTTATTGCGAAAGTAAACCTTGTTTCTTCCTTCTTCTCCTCTTGTGTGGAAAGTCAAACTAGAGACCCTTTCTTCTCTTGTTGCTTGTAAACCAAAACCACCTTCTTCTCTCCCTTATTAGTAGTAACACATTTCACCAAAAGCCTACATCGTCCATTTTCTTTCTTGAAAACCGAAAGTCCAAGTGACATATACCGAAGTTGCCTTATTCTTTTGGTTCTCTCAATAGCCAAATGTTCTCTCCTCTTTCACCCTTTTCTTCTTGAAGCCTTGTGTCAAACATCATTCTTCTATTTTTTCCTCATTTTCGTTCTTTTTCCCATTTCAGTTATTGGCGATTATCAACCCTATCCTCTTGCATTCGATTTCCATTTTCCTTCTCTCGAACGAAGTTTGGGTTTGGTATAAAACACCTTGGCGAACCTTTGGTTCTTCTTTTAGTGCAAGTCTTGGTGAATCTCTTGATTGTTCTCTCTGGTGTGGGTGATCGATTGGTGGTTGGTGTTGGAGGTAAGTGCTAGGCGAATGGCCCTTTCTCCTTTCACTAGTACTACGCCAATTCTTAGGTATATCTAAGGGCTGATTTCGATATCTTTTATAATGGAGTTAATCGCTTGTTTTGGTAACTATTTTCCATATAGGGTCTTTGGAGTTAAGTAGTCAAGCAAGGAGAGCCTTTTCACTCGCTTAGTAATCGGTAAGTGGTGGTAAGAAGGGTGTTTGGATCCGATTTCGGTTAGTTTTCTTTAAGTTAAGTCATGAGGAGAGATTAACCATTTTTCTTTTCTAGGTGTGATCGATTGGTAAGAAGCATTATTGGTTGGGTTGATTGGAAACCTAACCATTCGCAAAGGTAGGATTTAACGCAACCCCCTTGGGTTATTTACGTTGTTGACCGAATGGTTTTGGGTTGATGTTAACCCTTTTTCTGGCCGATTGTAGGATTTGAGTTGTAGAAGTGATCAAGGGACGTAAATCGATTTTAGAGATTAATACCTTCGCTAATTCAGGTGTGTAAACTAACACACTTCTGTTTAGTAATATAATTGATAACCTGTGTGATGATTAATGAAACAGTGATGATTGATGTGATACCCTAATGGGTATGATTCTGGACTCGGGTAAGTCAGTATTATTATTATGTGTTTACTGATGATCTATATGATACCATGGTTGTGGATATATGTGACATGGGGTATGAGATTAGACATATTAGCATGATATGCATGATTATATGATATGCATGATTACATGAGTGTGGTATGTTGATGGGTGATACGAGTGGAGGAGCGGTGATATTTTGTCCGACGAGCACCGGTGTTTTAGTAACACACTTTGTGACTTTGGGTCACGGAGGTTTGGCACCTCGGAGGTTTGGTACCTCGGCGTCTCGTCCCTCGTGGTTTAACCACCGTGGGTTGGCCCCACTTGTGAGATATGGGATTGACGCGGTGATTTGGTATCACACGATGGGTTGGCCCCATCAAGCATTTGTGACTACGGTCACCGGTGCTTTGGTAGCACAATTGTGTCTTTGGGACACGGAGGTTTGGCACCTCATTGCGACTTGTCCCCGTGGTTAACACCAAGTGGGTTGGCCCCACATGAGATATGGGATCGTCGCTAGTGATTTGGTATCACACGATGGGTTGGCCCCATCATTGGATTTGTGACTACGGTCACCGTTGCTTTGGTAGCACAACGTGTCTTTGGGACACCAGTGTTTTGGTAACACATTGTGACTATATGTCACGGTGGTTTGGCACCACCGGTGGTTTGGTACCACACCGGGTAGAAAAGCGATATGGATGGTTAGGATGGGTTGCATTAATTATGTTGCTTTGTATGATGTGTGTTAGCATGTTGTTCTTGGGAGCGGGATTTACACACCGAGTCACTCGACTCACCCTCTCCTTTGACTTTTGGGTGACACTTAGACGCGGACATGGAGCCGGATGGACTCGAGGTGCTCATGCCATCTTGAAATAAAGTTTTGCTCGGACTTTTAAGAAAGTTGGTACTTAAGTTTTATTATTACTATTTGGTTTTATTTGGGTTGTAAATGGCCTTTTAAATTATGTTTCGCTTATTTAAGTTAGATTTATAATATGCTTTAACAAACTACTTGAGTTAAAATGTGCTAAAACTTGGAAAGACAATGTTTTCAAAGCGCAAAACGATGTTTTAAACTATACCATCGGGTATCATACTATAACTTAGAACAAAATGGACTCGAATTGTTTTTCTAACTTAAATATGGTTTTCTAACTAAGACAAAATCTTTTAGTAATAATATGACACGACTTAAACTTCAAACCGATATATTTAGCCTAAAATATGAGTGATTGGTTTATTAAACTAAAACAAATGAAATATTTAAACTAAATGCAAAGACAAAAGAAACGAATCTTTGGGAAAAGACTTTGACGAAAACTCAATTAATAAAGATGATACCTTAGGGAAGAATCCACCTATGACTTAACTTATTATCTAACTTCCAATTTGTAACATCCGGGATTTAGGGGTCTTCCATTTTAAGTCATATTTATGTGCTAGTATGCTCTGTATGTTGTTTGAGTGCGTTTGGGGGGTTCGGGAAACCTTGGTGTTAGGTAGAAGCCTTAGTAAAATTTTGGGTTCCAAGCTTTTATGGGAGAGCTAGTGGTGTTAGGCCTTAAGAGGTTTATGGGGGTTTATGGCACAAAGGAAGGAGGTGATGGAGTGGCAAGGGACGCTACCTAGGGCGCTTGGAGTTTGTGTCACAAGGGGTCCAAGGGGGGAGAGGTTCGAATCACACCAGCTGTAAGGGAGCTTTTTTTTTTATTTGGTGTTTGCATCTAAAGGGGAGGTGTTAGGGTCGGCATGGGCACTTGGAAGGTGGAAGTGGACTTGGTCAAGTTTTTTTGAATAGGTGGTGGAGAGTCAATTGAGGGATTTGAATGAGTGTGGTAGAGCGAATTTAGGAGAGAAACGTGGAGGGTGTTGGCTAGTTGGATGATAGCCAAATTCTTGAAGGGTTGAGAGGGGGAGCATTCAGTTTTGAGCCTAAGAAGGGGGTGCCGAATTTTGGTAGCCATTTGGGAGCATTCACCTTATTTTCTTTGCATTTCACCAAAGTCAAATGCTCTACCACTTTTTCTTCTACCATTTTTTCTTCTTTTCTTTCTTTTCTCCTCTTTTTCTCCCAAGGCCGAATCTTTCTCTTCATTTATCACCATTGCCGAAACACCATAAACTATAACCCTTTTCCTTATTTTCATCAAGTACTTCATTTTCAAAAGCCAAACAACTCATCTCTCCTTTCTTCGAAGTAGCCGAATAATCTTCTCCCTTCTGCTGAGCTATAGCCGGACCTTCTAGTCATCTGCACCTCAGGAGTGCCGTCTCTCTTAGTTGCTAAATTCCAATCGATTAGTGGTGGTAAGGGGCTCTCTTCTTCTTTAATCTTTCTTTTTATTTCTTTGGTTGCGAAACCAAAAGTTAGCCGTGTTTCTTATTTGGCCGAATCTATGGAGGGCTATGTTTTAGGACTTCTACTTTTAGCCAACGTTAAGGGTGCTAGGGATCTCTGGGATTTGTTTAAAGGTGTGGAGGGTGTGGTATTCGGCCAAAGTCAATCTGTGTTAGGCAGTAATCGTTAGGCCGAAGGCCATTTCATGTGTTCATTTGGCGTTAGAGCCGAATCTAACATGGCTTATGTAGGGATTTTGGCAGACTTGTAGGTTTAAGAGTATAGCTCCGGGAATTGGTCGATTTCGATAAGGACGATTCCATTCTAGTATTCGTTAAGCCTTGCTAATCATTTTGATTTAACGTGTGTTAACCCGGGTATTCTGATTAAGTTGTTATTCGATGGAACCCAATACCAGTCAAGTGGAGAAAGGGGTCAGACATATAGTCCCTACCCCTAAGTTCAAGAGATGGTCAGTGTCAGCGATTAGGGATTGGCCTCCGGGCTGTGGGTGAACATCTAATATTGAGAAGCAGATCACTGTGATCTCTTCTAGCGAGGATGTTAGGGAGGTCGATAGTTTAGTGCTTCAGGTTCTCAGGTGCGTAATTAACACACTGTTTACGTATTTACTTTAATTATAATATGAATTATGTGTGATAGCCGAAATAGTGGCTGTGGTGATGCTACTACCCATAATGGGGTAATCCGGTACCAGGTTAGTAACTTTCTGATATTGAAATTTTGGATGGATATTATGTATATAAATGTGGAATTGTGGTAAGCATGTTATGTATGCATGATTGACAGGCTCATAATGTTTATATTGTCATTTCATCATAATATGTACTGTATGTGCATGGGATCGGGATATGTTTAAAGAAAGAAAGGGTGTACATTTATGTACGTGGTTGATGTTAGCCTTGAGCTACATCGTGGTTTGATGTTGGCTTCATGCCTCATCGTAGATTGGTGATGACCTTGAGTCACACTATGGATAATTGTGATTTAATCACGTGGATCAGTGGCTAGACCACTAAATGAACTTTGAGCAGCATGACTGCCAAAGAGGTGTGTAGCGGATGGAGGGTCAATTTAGTAATCCCCTGGTGTGTGGTGGTAGGATACGGGGGTGTGTCGCAGTTGGATACTAGGTTGGAGTGGGTTAACAGGTTACATCTTTATGTGTGGTCTGTGGATTAGTGTGGTTGTGGGCCAAGCCCATTTGTGGAAACATGTGGAATAATTGAACACTGAGTCGGTTTGACTCACTCTATTTTCCTAAAACAATGCAAGTGATACATGATTATTGGACCGGGCTGGAGGAGACTCAAGGTGGCCATTGAGAAGCTGCTTTTATTTTTTTAAGTTTATATTTTAGATTTTGAAGTACTTTTTGGAATAGATTTTATTGTAATAAGGCCACTTCTATTGTTTTGGGATTTCATTTATGGTTTTAAGTTGGAGTTACTATTAAAATATTAACTAAAAATTAACTATAAAGCTTTTATGACTCAAACATCGAAATAAAGTTTTCAAGTCTAAATTTCTCATAAACAACTCGTTTCCCACGGAACTTTCGTTTCCAAATACCGACTTAAATGTATTTAAGACCTTTGTTTTAAAACCCCTAAGTTGTTTTTACTTCCAAATTAAATTTTTCTTTTTAGCAACTACTCCAGTGACATTCCAGATTTGGCCGTGGTGTTTTGGGCCGGGTTTGGGGTTTAATAGTTTGGTATCAGAGCGAGGTTCAAAACTCAGCTTTGAGGGTTTTTGGGCTCAAAACATTTTTTTTCCAAAGGCGGGTTTTTCTAAAACATGGATTTCTATAAACCATTTCAAGTTTATTCTGGCATGGCACCTGCGTCTCCGGCCCGAAGTCCGCTAGGTAAGTACTTTAAACTACTGTGTGATTTATATGGGTATTATGGGATCGTAAATTAGTAAGTTAGGAATTATTGAACCTTAGGATTAGCTTATTCCAACACTAAACTTCATAAAACTTAACTTATTTCACCAAACCCGGAATAAGTCACAGAGTTCAGGTGTGGTAACGAGCATGCGCATGTCTAGGCATGGATTCAGAATGAGCTTGGTATTTAAGCAGTCCTAGCGACTCACCTCCTCATTTCAGGAATCCTACCTGGTGTGTATTGACTGTTCACCTTAACCTTGAGGACTTGTTAACGGGCTGAAATTTATAAGTAAAACCCAAAAGGGACCGAATACCCAGTCTTGTAAAATTATCAAATTACTTCTGATCTCTGAAATTACCGAAAAACCCTTATTTTGTGAAATTTCTGAAATACCCTTGATTTGTAAAAAATTATCGAACTGCCCTCGATTTATTACCAAAATACCCCTATTTGCCAAAATTACCAAGATACCCTCTATATTTTAAAAATCACGAAAAAATACCCCTATAGGATAAATTACGAAAATACCCCTAGGTTGGGAACGGACGAAAATGCTCAAAGTGGTGAACATGTGTAGTGGATAGTGTTGATGAATGAATGTGATTCTCTGAATTAGGGTGGAAGACTTGAGATGAAAACTTTGAATGATCGAAAGAACTACTATTAAATGTCTTTACATAAAATTGTTCGTGGGTAATCAGTGGAACAAAAAGTTAATGCATAAAATTTCTTAAAATAGATTAAAACACAGCATTAGACATGAGTTCTAGGGGGCGAGGTCGTAATATGCGTGGACGTGGTAGGGGCAGAATGGCTGTATTAGAACCAGTTGGGTCTGGTCATGGATCGGGGAATGGTTTTGGTCGAGGTCGCGGAGCACCGGGCAGAGGTGCTGAGAGCTTAGATGCAAGACAGCCTGGATTGGTTTACGCGGCCAGACGTCGTGAGGAAGGGGATGCACCAGATGTTATCACAGGTACGTTTTTCATTCTTGGGTTACCCTTTACTACTTTGATTGATGTTGGGTCAACTCATTCGTACATTGCTAGCATGATGTCTAGAATCTTGGATATGAACTCTGAAATTGTCTCTAGAAAGATGACTGTGCTTAGTCCTTTAGGGCAATCTGTAGTGGTAGACAAACTCTTTAGGGATGTTCCTTTAGAGGTTCAGGGAGTGGTGTTTCCAGCGAATTTGATGGAGCTGTCGTTCGAAGAATTTGACGTGATACTAGGAATGGACTGGTTAGTAAGGTATCATGCAAATTTGGACTGTGCTGCTAAGCGCATGACATTGAGGTCTCCCAAGACAATGAGGTTGTGGTGATAGGTAAGAGGAGAGACTACTTGGCTAATGTAGTGTCTGCTCTTAAGGCGGAGAAGATGGTGAAGAAGGGGTGCTTGGCTTTCCTGATGCTTGTTAGTGCTTTGGATGCTAAGGAAGCAACTGTGGGGGAGGTTAGGACAGTGAAGGAGTTTGTGGATGTTTTTCTGGAAGAACTTTTAGGGTTACCTCCAGATCGGAGGTGGAGTTTAGAATTGACCTATTGCCGGGTACAGCGCCAGTGCCCATCACTCATTATAGGATGGCACCAAAGGAGTTGGTCGAGCTAAAAGCCCAAATCCAAGAGTTGCTAGATCACGGTTTTATTCGACCCAATGTGTCTCCATGGGGAGCACCAGTGTTGTACGTAAAGAAGAAGGACGGATCTATGCATATGTGCATAGATTATCGCCAGTTGAATAAGTTGACGATCAAGAATAAGTATCCGCTGCAGAGGATAGATGACTTGTTTGACCAGCTCAAAGGGGCTGCAGTCTTTTCGAAGATAGATCTGAGGTCGGGGTATCACCAGCTAAAGGTGTAGGAGGCTGATATCCATAAAATAGCATTTTGGACTCGATACGGGCACTACGAATTCCTGGTAATACCGTTCGGGTTTACTAACACATCGGCTGCGTTTATGGATATGATGAACCGTGTTTTCAACCTTACTTAGATCAATTCGTCGTGGTGTTTATAGACGACATCCTGGTATATTCCAAGTCTATGGAAGAGCATGATGCACATCTTCGGGTGGCGCTACGAATTTTAAGGGAAAAAAAGTTGTACGCCAAGTTTAGCAAGTGCGAATTCTGGTTGAGTGAAGTCGCTTTTCTGGGTCATGCGGATCCGCAGAGGGAATAAGAGTGGATCCTCGAAAGATTGAGGCAATATTGGATTGGAAACTACCTAAGTCGGTAGCAGAGATTCGCAGCTTCTTAGGGTTAGCGGGCTATTATAGAAGATTTGTCGAGGGTTCTCTTCAATAGCAGCACCTTTGACTAAGTTGTTGAGAAAGGGGGTACCTTTTGTATGGTCAGATAAGCAGCAGGAGAGTTTCGAGAAGCAAAAGAGAGTTTTGACAGAAGCTCCGATTTTAATTCAGCCTGTGTCGGGGAAAGATTTTGTGGTGTATTGTGATTCTTCTCATACAGGGTTAGGTTGTGTACTGATGCAGGAAGGGAAGGTGGTTGCTTATGCATCTCGACCATTGAGACCGCATGAAGTCAACTACCCCACGCACGATCTGGAGTTGGCAGCGGTAGTTTTCACTTTGAAAGTGTGGAGGCATTATCTGTATGGAGAGAAGTCAGTGATCTACACGGACCAAAAGAGCCTGAAGTATCTGTTGACTCAGAAGGAGATGAACTTGAGACAGCGAAGGTGGGTAGAGTTGTTAAAGGATTACGACTGTTCGATTGAATACCACCTGGGTAAAGCGAATGTGGTGGCAGATGCCCTAAGTCGAAAGGTAGTATCGGATCTGAGGGCTATGTTCGCACATCTTAGTCTCTACGACGACGGGAGTTTGTTAGCAGAGCTACAAGTGAAGCCAACGTGGTTAAGTCAGGTAAAAGAGAAACACTTGGTGGATGAGGTTTTGAGTGCTCGACTTCAGCAAGTTCAGAGTGGGGACTTAGAAGACTACAGTGTGAATAGTGACGAAGTTCTGTGTTTCTGTGGTAGGGTGTGTATGTCGAAGGATGTGGAACTGAGCCAGAAGATTCTTCGAATTCGTATAGTAGCCCTTATGCTATGCATCCTAGAGGAAGTAAGTTGTATAAGGATCTACGGGAACAGTTTTGGTGGCCTGGGTTGAAGCGGGAAGTTACAGAATTTGTGCAGAAGTGCTTGACGTGTCAGTAGGTCAAAGCTAAACACCAAGTACCTTCTGGGTTACTGCAATCAGTGAAGATTTTGCAGTGGAAGTGAGATTGAATCACCATGGATTTCGTTAGTGGGCTTTCTCTTATGCTTACTAAGAAAAACTCGGTATGGGTGATTGTGGACCAGTTGACAAAGTCTGCTCATTTCATACTTGTGCGTGTTGATTACTCTCTGCAGAGATTAGCGAAGATGTATGTAGCAGAAATTGTGAGACTGCATAGAGTGCCAGTGTCGATCATAACGGATAGGGATCCTAGATTTACGTCGAGCTTTTGGAGGGCGTTGCATCAGGCTTTGGGTACCAGGTTAGACTTTAGGATGGCATTTCATCCGCAGACGGATGGTCAGTCTGAAAGGGTGATTCAAGTGTTAGAAGATATGCTAAGGGGATGTGTTATCGACTTCAGGGGTAGTTGGGAAGAATTCTTGCCTTTAGCAGAATTCTCTTATAACAACAGTTATCAAGCTAGTATTCAGATGGCATTGTATGAAGCACTGTATGGGCGGAAGTGTCAGACTCCTACTTGTTGGACGGAACTAGGGGAATGTCATGTTTTGGGTCCAGAGATAGTGCGAGTAGAGGACAAGGTTAAGGTAATTCGAGCACAGTTGAAAGAGGCATCTGACAGACAGAAGTCGTATGCAGATCTTAAGCAGAAAGAAATAGAGTTTTCAGTGGGTGATAGAGTGTTCTTGTAAGTTTCGCCGTGGAAGAAGGTGATGAGATTTGGACAAAAAGGTAAACTGAGTCCCAGGTTTATAGGGCCTTATCGGGTTTTGAAGCGAGTTGGACTGGTGGCTTATCAGTTAGAGTTGCCTTCGGAATTGAAACAGATGCATGATGTGTTCTACGTGTCGATGCTACATCGTTATCGATCGGATCCGTCTCACGTGGTGCCAGTGGAGGAAGTTAAGCTGAGGCCAGACTTGTCCTATGAAGAAGAGCCGATTCAGATTTTGGAGCGAGATATGAAGGTGCTTCGAAAGAAATCAGTTCCTCTAGTCAAAGTGTTATGGCGAAACCATGGTTCAGAAGAAGCTTCGTGGGAGTCGGAAGAAGCGATGTTACAACAATACCCCCACTTATTTTGATCAGGTAATTTAGAGGCTAAAATTATATTTAAGGGGCGTGGAATAGTAACATCCGGGATTTAGGGGTCTTGCATTTTAAGTCATATTTATGTGCTAGTATGCTCTGTATGTTATTTGAGTGCGTTTGGGGGCTTCGGGAAACCTTGGGGTTAGGTAGAAGCCTTAGTAAAATTTTGGGTTCCAAGCTTTTAAGGGAGAGCTAGTGGCGTTAGGCCTTAAGAGGTTTATGGGGGGTTTATGACACAAAGAAAGGAGGTGGTGGAGTGGAGTGGCAAGGGACGCTACCTAGGGTGCTTGGAGTTTGTGTCACAAGGGGTCCAAGGGGGGAGAGGTTCGAATCACGCCAGCTGCAAGGGAGCTTTTTTTTTATTTGGTGTTTGCGTCTAAAGGGGAGGTGTTGGGGATGGCATGGGCACTTGGAAGGTGGAAGTGGACTTGCTCAAGTTTTTTTGAATAGGTGGTGGAGAGTCAATTGAGGGGTTTGAATGAGTCAAACTCATTTGAATGAGTGTGGTAGAGCGAATTTAGGAGAGAAACGTGGAGGGGTTGGCTAGTTGGATGATAGCAAAATTCTTGAAGGGTTGAGAGGGGGAGCATTCGGTTTTGAGCCTAAGAAGGGGGGGTGCCGAATTTTAGTAGCCATTTGGGAGCATTCACCTTATTTTCTTTGCATTTCACCAAAGCCGAATTCTCTACCACTTTTTCTTCTACCACTTTTTCTTCTTTTTTTTTTCTTTTCTCCTCTTTTTCTCCCAAGGCCAAATCTTTCTCTTCATTTATCTCCATTGCCGAAACACCATAAACCATAGCCCTTTTCTTTATTTTCATCAAGTATTTCATTTTAAAAAGCCAAACAACTTATCTCTCCTTTCTTTGATGTAGCCGAATAATCTTCTCCCATCTGCTGAGCTATAGCCGGACCTTCTAGTCATCCGCACCTCAGGGATGTTGTCTCTCTTAGTTGCTAAGTTCCAATCGGTTAGTGGTGGTAAGGGGCTCTCTTCCTCTTTAATCTTTCTTTTTATTTCTTTGCTTGCCAAAACCAAAAGTTAACCCTGTTTCTTGTTTGGCCGAATCTATGGAGGGCTAGGTTTTGGGACTTCTGCTTTTAGCCAACGTTAAGGGTGCTACGGATCTCTCAGGATTTGTTTAAAGGTATGGAGGGTATGGTATTTGGCCAAAGGCCATCTGTGTTAGGCAGTAATCGTTAAGCCGGAGGCCATTTCATGTGTTCATTTGGTGTTAGAGCCGAATCTAACATGGCTTATGTAGGGATTTCGGCAGACTTGTAGGCTCAAGCGTATAGCTCTGGGAATTGGTCGATTTCGGTAAGGAAGATTCCACTCTAGTATTCATTAAGCCTTGCTAATCATTTTGATTTAACGTGCGCTAACCCAGGTATTCTGATTAAGTTGTTATTCGATGGAACCCAATACCAGCCAAGTGGAGAAAGGGGTCGGACATATAGTCCTTACCCCTAAGTTCAAGAAACGGTCAGTTTCAGCGATTCGAGATTGGCCTCCGGGCTGTGGGCAAACATCCAACATTGAGAAGTAGATCACTATGATCTCTTCGAGCGAGGACGTTAGGGAGGTCGATAGTTTAGTGCTTCAGGTTCTCAGGTGCGTAATTAACACACTGTTTACGTATTTACTTTAATTATAATATGAATTATGTGTGATAGCCGAAATAGTGGTTGTAGTGATGCTACTACCCATAATGGGGTAATCCGGTACCAGGTTAGTAACTTTTTGATATTGAAATTTTTTATGGATATATGTATATAAATGTGGAATTGTGGTAAGCATGTTATGTATGCATGATAGACAGGTTCATAATGTTTATATTGTCATTTCATCATAATATGTACTGTATGTGCATGGGATCGGGATATTTTTAAAGAAGGAAAGGGTGTACATTTATGTACGTGGTTGATGTTAGCCTTGAGCTACAACGTGGTTTGATGTTGGCTTCATGCCTCATCGTGGATTGGTGATGACCTTGAGTTACACTGTGGATAATTGTGATTTAATCACGTGGATCAGTGGCTAGACCACTAAATGAACTTTGAGTAGCATGACTGCCAAAGAGGTGTGTAGCGGATGGAGGGTCGATTTAGTAATTCCCTGGTGTGTGGTGGCAGGATACGGGGGTGTGTAGTGGTTGGATACTAGGTTGGGTGGGTTAACATGTTGCATCTTTATGTGTGGTATGTTGATTAGTATGGTTGTGGGCAAGCCCATTTGTGGAAACATGTGGAATAATTGCACACTGAGTCGGTTTGACTCACTCTATTTTCCTAAAACAATGCATGTGATACATGATTCTTGGACTAGGCTGGAGGGGACTCGAGGTGGCCGTATGAAGCTGCCTTTATTTCTGTAAGTTTATATTTTAGATTTTCAAGTACTTTTTGGAATAGATTTTATTGTAATAAGGCCACTTCAATTTTTTTGGGATTTTATTTATGGTTTTAAGTTGGAGTTACTATTAAAATATTAACTAAAAATTAACTATAAAGCTTTTATGACTCAAACATCGAAATAAAGTTTTCAAGTCTGGATTTCTCACAAACAACTCATTTCCCGCGGAACTTCCGTTTCCAAATACCGACTTAAACGTATTTAAGACCATTATTTTAAAACCCTAAGTTGTTTTTACTTCCAAATTAAATTTTTCTTTTTAGCAACTACTCCAGTGACATTCTGAATTAGGTCGTTGCGTTTTGGGCCGGGTTTGAGGTGTTACACATTCATATGATTTCTTTTACTTAGCTTGATCCGTGAGACTCCCTAACCTATATTAAACCTTCTCTGAAAGCGAATAACGTCTAACCTTAGGTTAATTAGTGGAACTCTCGTTCTCTTATAATAACCCCCTAAGGAAACAGTAAATCGATCAATGGACTCTCATATTAGGTTTCACCCTAATTTGGCAAAAACTCATAACCCTATCTCTAGGCGCCCGATCAACTCCGCTTAATTATGCTAGATCTACTCTCAGGCAGGGTCTATTCCTCCTCCACCTAAGCACATCAGATAAGTTTAAGCAACATAATTAAGAGCAAACTAAGTATTTATCATATAAACCGAAAGAATTAAATAACAAAATCCATCATAGGTTTTATCCCTTTCAGGTATCTGAGGGGTTTAGTTCATGATTAAACAAGAAAACATCTCAAGAGATAAGATAAAACAAAACGTAGGAAATCCTTAAAACCCCCTGAAGGAATTAAAGAGGAGATCCTCCATCTTAAGTAGAATTTTGACTCTTCGAGATGGATCAATTGGCTATCTTCGAGTAATTCCCTAAACGAGTAAAGCTCTGGCAGAAAACTCTACTAAAACCTATTTCGGCTTCTGCCAAACTCCCTTTTTAGTTGCTACCTTGCTTGTTTATATAGGCTTTGAGATGCTTTACTTGGCTCCTAAGTATCCTAATTCAAGTAGAATTCCTCCTAGGATGTTTAAGTAGACTTAGGAATGTGTTTTTTTGCCTCCAAGCATCCAAATTCGAGTGAAATTGCTCTTTCCCGCGGCAGGGGCACGGCTAAGGCACGCCCGTGTAAATCGTGGTCCAGCCCGTGTCTCCATTCTGTTGATTTAGGCACGGCTATGACACGCCCGTGTAATATCTAGGTAGTCTATTCTGTAACATTGCTGAGCATGCTGCATTTAATTCCACGTGGTGCTCCTTGTCTAATTTGCGTTTGTTTGTCAAGAGATGTCTTAAAGATTTCCTCGAGTCTAGCATCTGAAAAAGAGCTTCAAGAAGAGGTAAGTTAATATGTAATTTCTTTAAGAGCTTAAGAAACTTACCAAACTGTTCCTCTAAATCGCCTCTTTTCATTGCTTCGGGATAAGGTATGCGAGGTTGGTACTCCTTGATTACCGGTTTTGACTTTTCTTGTGTTGCCTCTACCTTACCTTCGTCTACCTTGGCTTTTTGTATTGGATTGGGTTCATCTAACCCCTTACTGGCATGAGCTATGATAGCTTGATTTTGCTCCTTTGGATTGATCTTAGTGTTACAAGGTAGACGTCCTTGCGGTTGTTCCGACATCAACTTTACGAGTTGTTCGACCACATTAGTGGCTGCCTTGATAGACTTAGTAAGTTCCCCGAATCAGTTCTCTTTGCTTTTACTTGTTTTCTTAGTTTCTTGGAGACGGTTTTCTGTGTTTGCCATGAATTTTTTCAGCATCTCTTCAAGGTTCGGCTCCTCTTCTTGTTGGTGAGGTGGTTGATGAAAGTCTGGAGGAAATTCTGATCTTTGGCTATTTTGATCATCCCACGAGAAATTGGGATGGTACTTCCAACCTGCATTATAAGTGTCGCTATAAAAATTATTTTGATATCTAGAATAGTTACCCGTATAGTGAGCTTGCTCGTTTTTCCATGCCATATCCGTAGGGTGGGTACTGTGATTCGCCACGCCCCTAGATTTAAATCATATTGTATTTTGGATGTACCTGCGAGGGACTATACCAATCATCAATATTTTTATTCATTATCTCTAACTGATTAGATAACATGGTGACCACGTCGAGGTTGAAAACACTAGTTGCTTTAGTAGGAATTGCCCCCATGCCTTGCCACTAATAATTATTCAGTGCCATCTTTTCCATAGACTAAAATTTTCTGCCAAAAGCAAAATAGAGGAAAAAAATTAGGAAAGTAAAAAGAAATAATAATAAAGAATAATATAATAATAAATTGCAAATAAAAAAAATTGGCTAAAGTAATAGAAATAGAGTTTTCTTAATATTTTAGTGTTCAAGAACAGCGCCAAAAACTTGATCACGCAAAATAGTCTAGTTTTAATATTTATAAAAGATCGATCGAACTTGTAGATCGATGACAATGATAGAGGCAAGCGCACCTATCGAGCAAAGAGTATAGCTCGTGCAAGAATATCTTTATCGAACCCAATGAACCTAAAAGTACTATTACTCCTTTCTTTCTATTATTTAGCCTAAAATATGGAGTGATTGGTTTATTAAACTAAAACAAATGAAATATTTAAACTAAATGCAAAGACAAAAGAAACGAAACTTTGGGAAAAGACTTTGAAGAAAACTCAATTGATAAAGACGGTACCTTCGGGGAGAATCCACCTATGACTTCACTTATTATCTAACTTCCAATTCACATGATTTCTTTTACTTAGCTTGATCCGTGAGACTCCCTAACCTATATTAAACCTTCTCTCAAAGTGAATAACGTCTAACCTTAGGTTAATTAGTGAAACTATCATTCTCTTATAATAACCCCCTAAAGAAGCAGTAAAACGATCAATGGACTCCCATATTAGGTTTCACCCTAATCCGGCAAAATCTCGTAACCCTATCTCTAGGCGCCCGATCAACTCCGCTTAATTATGCTAGATCTACTCTTAGGCAGGGTCTATTTCTCCTCCACCTAAGCACATCAAATAAATTTAAGCAACATAATTAAGAACAAACTAAGTATTTATCGTATAAATCGAAAGAATTAAATAACAAAATCCATCATAGGTTTCATCCCCTTCAGGTATCTGAGGGGTTTAGTTCATGATTAAACAAGAAAACATCTCAAGAGAGAAGATAAAACAAAACATAGGAAATCCTTAAAACCCCCTGAAGGAATTGAAGAGGAGATTGTCCGCCTTGAGTAGAATTTTGACTCTTCGAGATGGATCAATTGGTTAACTTCGAGTAGTTCCCTAAACGAGCAAAGCTCTAGCAGAAAACTCTGTTAAAACCCATTTCGGCTTCTACCGAACTCCCTTTTTAGTTGCTACCTTGGGTGTTTATATAGGCTTTAAGATGCTTTACTTGGCTCCTAAGTATCCTAATTCAAGTAGAATTGCTCCTAGGATGTTTAAGTAGACTTAGGAATGTGTTTCTTTGCCTCCAAGCATCCAAATCCGAGTGAAATTGCTCTTTCCTTGGTAGGGCACCTGCTAAGGCACGCCTGTAAATCGTGGTCCGGCCCGTGTCTCCATTTCGTTGATTTAGGCACGGCTATGACACGCCTGCTGTAATATCTGGGTAGAGGCCGTGCTTGGTCTACCAATTGGGGCCTGACTGTGTACATCGTGGTCGCCGTGTTGGGATTTTTGTCGACGAGGCACCATGTCGTGTAAATCGTGTGTAACTGTACAATCTAAATATTGGGGCACGGTAGTGTGGCATGAAGTCCGTGCCGTGCCGACTTCTTGGTTGGCCCACTTTGGTCCATTTTAAACCCGTTTTAGCGTCCTTTTTATCCTTGGGTGCTTTCCTGAGTATAAGACATGAAAAGAAAGAATTAAGAGCACCATTTTACATAAATTAAGGATAAATTCATCCAAAAGCATACTAAATGTGGGATTAAAATTTGTTACTTTTATTATTTATTAGTATGTGCTATTCATATTCATGTATTATATATATATATATGTGATGATAATAAGTAAATGAATTGGTGAAGGAAATGTGATATATAATTGGTAGATGCAATTGTGTATAAATTATGCCATGAGGAAATTGGTTATATGAAAGCATAAAGTGGTTAAAGTATTCAGATAAGTATATATTGATATGAATGATACTAATTCATCATGTATATTCAGCCTTATGCTCATGTTTACGTGACATATTGGGATTATTTTGATGCAAGGTATACGAATGTATGAAATGTCACATGGATATATATATATATGTGAATATACTTCCTTTTATGTGAAATTACTAAGTGTAAAGCATATACTTATTGTATATCTGAGATATATGTGATCCTATTGAATTATGTGTATCGAAAATATGAGTAGTTGGAAAAGAGTTTTCAATCTATATGTGAACCATATGATGAGATTATAAATTGAAGTTTAAAGGTAAAATAGTGATGATGGTCAAGCTAAATGAGCATTAGCATTCGTCATTAGAAGATCATTTAAGTACTAAGCTTTGAAATATTGATATTAGATGCTTGGATATATGAGAATTTAAATGAATACGTGTTTATGTAATTAAAGAGGTAATTCAGATGCACATGGCCTTTACTAGTTCAAATATTTATGTGAACTTATTGAGTTTCATGTATGTGTATTATGAAGATATTATAAAGAAAGGATGTTTTATATTTTGAATTTGATGCTTAGTTGGTAAGTTGTATACTAATGGTAAGGAAATGATAAATGTTATGTTAATTAAAGCAAAGGCATTTGGTTTTGAAGGACTTTCGAGTTAAGCTATGTTATTTGATGTCATTACTTGATTGTTTTAAAATGCTTGAACATTCATTAGGTATATCATAATTGCTTAAGACTTACTAAGCTAAATTAGCTTACTCTATGAGTTCAACGTCCTGTTTTATAGATTTTGATCAAGCTACGAGCTCAGGGGATCGTCAACGAAGTCATCCACACTATCGATTCGTTCTGGTACTTTTAAAAGTTGGGTTTGAACTTAAGGCATGTATAGGCTAGATAATTACCTAGTAGCACTTTAATGATGTAAGTTTTGGCCATGCGAAAATTGCTTAGTTTAAGTGCTAGTAAACTAATGCATAAATGACCTTGTTCGTAATATGTATATGTTGGTTTGAACTTTGAATTTTGAGCTAATATGGGTTCATGTTAAATGCTTATATTTATGCTTACTATGTCGTGTGGATTACTTAACCTAGATTAATATGCATAACTGGTGAATTGGCATAGACACAAAATTGGTTAAATAAAATGAGATAATGTTGAATTGATAATTATGGTTTGACATGGCTTCGTATTAAGAATTATGCGCATACTATAATACATGATGGGTATGTTCGGTCACGCTATAATGTTCGAATGGCACATATGTGAATGAAATTTTAATAGATTAATATGAGTCATTTTGTTTTAATATGCACAGTTGCAAAAAAGTATGAAATGGTATGTTGATATTTGACTAATTAAAAAGATGTATTGACATGTATTTAATATGTGAAATGAATGATACATGCTTGGATATTTTTAAGTATTCGAATGTCATAGAAATGATATGATTTGGACTTGAGAAATATGAAACATGTGCAATACGATTTTGATATATGAAAGCTTGTTTTGAAACTTATATAAATTATGAGTAATGATGTAATTGAATTACGACACATGGTTTGTAATGTAAATCTTGATTGGTATGAAATAGTAGTATGGGTTATGTATGAGCCATATTTTATACAAATTCTTGAATTTGTTTATTATTGTCAATGAAATATGTGTATTTGGTTTAATAAATAAATGATTGTGTTAAACTATGTCTTGTTTGGTAATGCATCATAACCCTAATCCGGCGACAGATATGGGTTAAGGGTGTTACATTTTATTGGTATCAAAGCTTACGGTTTAGTCAATTCTAGGACTACCGTATCACATGTGAATCTAGCTATACATGCCTTAAATTTTAATGTGACAGTGTGGTGACTTCTGATATCTGAATTGTGATTTTATATTGTAAATGGATCACAATAGAGTCGTAGCTGATGATGTTGAGAGCGTAGTGCCTGATCCCGCATATGGGTCAGCGTCGGTAGATTCTCGACCTATTTCGAGTAGCCATGAGGGGGACGCTAAGCAAGCCTTCACTAGATGATAAATAAATGGTTTAAACAATATCTGGACTAACCCGACTGTGCAATAAACTCCACCCCCGAATAATTCATCTCCGATATCTACGGTACCTCTAATGATAGATCTGATGAGATTTAGCAGGCCTCCTATTGATAAAATCAGGAAAACATGGGACCGAAGAGTTTAAAACTAATGATGATGATAATGATACTGAGCGGGCTGAGTTGTAGTTTGATAATGCTATCTGTGTGTTCGACGAGCTATCTTGTACTCCAAATAAATGTTTAAAGTGTGCCATATCTTTGTTAGGAGACAATATGGTCATATCTGAAGCCAGAGTACCAGTCGAACATAGGATATTTGAGCTCTAGAGGATGCTTCATCCCCTGATGTCATAACTGGTACATTTACTCTTTATGATATTTTTGTGATTGTTTTGATAGACCCTGGTTCTACGCATTTATATGTATGCATGAATTTAGTATTCAGCAAGACTTTGATTGTAGAATCTTCTGAATTTGCTATAAAAGTAACAAACTCCTTGGTAAAAGTGTTCTGGTTGATAAAGTATGCAAGAACTGGCTGTTAATGTTTTGAAATATCTGTTTCCAGCTGAGTTGATCCTTTTACTATTTGATGAATTTGATATTATTTTGGGAAGGGATTGATTGTTTATGCCTGATGCTATTGTGAATTCCTAAAGAAAGACTATAAATTTGAGATGTCTGAAGGATAAGAAAATACGGATTGAGTCTGATGATTTGAGTGGATTACCTGTTGTAATATCTGTTTTGAAAGCTCAGAGTTAAGTGAAAAAGGGTTACGAGGCATATTTTTCCTACGTGATTGATTCGAAAGTATCTAAGAAGAAAATTAAATCAGTGCCTATTGTTTATGAGTTTTCTAATGTGTTTCCTGAAGAGTTACCAAGTTTGCCTCTGATTCATGAAGCTGAATTTGTTATTGATTTGTTATGGTGATTGTAGAAGACATTTTGAGTTATTCACATGACGAAAAGAAGCATACTGAACCTTTGAGAATTTTGTTGCAAACTTTGAGAGAAAAATAATTATGTGTGAAATTCAACGGATGCGAATTTTAATTGTATGAAGTTAGTTTTCTGAGACATATTGTGTTAGCCTTTGAATCTGAGTAGATCCGAGTAAGATTTCTGCTATTTGAGTTGGAAACCTCCGAAAAATGTGTCTATAATTCGTAGTTTTCTGGGCTTAGCTGGTTATCACCGCAAGATTATAAAAGTTTTTCAGTGATAGTTACTCCATTGACTAGACTGCTTTAGAAAGATGTCAGATTTGAATGGTCGAAAAAGTGTCAGAAAAGTTTCGATCAGTTGAAAGCCCTTTTGACTGAAGCTCCAGTGTTAGTTCAGCCTGAATAGGGTAAAGAATTTTTTGTTTTTGGTGATGCTTCTTTGTGGGTCGTGTTTTGATGCAGCAAGGCAAAGTCATAGCCTACACTTTGAGACAATTGAAGCCACATAAAAGAAATTACTCAACACATGATTTGGAGCTAGCGGCTATTATATTCGAGATGAAGATTTGACGCCATTACTTGTTCGGAGAGAAATGTCATGTCTATTCAAATCACAAAAGTTTAAAATATTTGATGACTCAAAAAGATTTAAACCTGCATCAGAGAAGATGGCTTGAGATATTGAAAGATTATAAGCTAGTGTTAGATTATCATCCGGATAAAACAAACGTTGTGGCTAATGGGCTGAGTAGAAAGTCATTGTTGCATTACAAGCTTTGAATACTCAGTTATATTTGTTTGATGATAGTTGCTAGCAAAATGAGACCAGTGGGAAACGAAATTTGATTTTGAATTTTTAATTGTGGATGATTGTTTGAAATATCGGGATATTATCTGTGTTCGAGATAATCCAGGATTGATTCAATTGATTTTGAATGAAACACGTAATAGGGGTTTATTTGTTCATCTGGGAAGTACTAAAATGTACAATGATTTGAAGCAACATTACTGGTGGTCTGGTATAAAACAAGACATTTCTTACTTTGGTTTAGAATGTTTAGTTGTCAACAAGTAAAAGCTGAACATCAAGTTCCGTATGGATTGCTACATCCGATCTTGGTTTCTGAGTGGAAATGAAATAGAGTAACAATGGACTTTGTTTCTAATTGACCTTGACTCAGATAAAGAAAGATGCAATATGGGTCGTAATTGATCGATTAACTAAATCTTCCAGCTTTATTCCGGTTAGGTCTGATTTCTCACTTGAGAGATTGGCAAAGTTTTATACTACTGAGATTGTGAGGTTACACGGGGTTGATTTGATAAAGGATACAGAACAGGAAGTGAAATTGATCTGAGATTGTTTGAAAGCAGCATCTGATCTTCAGTAGTCCTATGCAGACTTGAAACGAAAAGATATAGAATTGGAGATCGACGGTAAAGTATTTCATGTTTCAATGTTTCGTAGAAATCGATCCGACCCGTCACATGTAATAGCCCCATCTGAAATAGAAATTTGATTTAGTATGACATATGAAGAAAGGCCAATCTGTGTCTTAGTTGTGAAGTAAAGGAGTTGAGAAATAAGAAATGGCAGCATGAAGATTTAAGAAGACAACAATATCTGAAATTGTTCAGCAAAAAGATTTTCGAGGATGAAAATCCCTAAGGGGGGAGAGTTGTAACAGTTTGAATTTGACCCTAATCGGAACGGTGGTTTCGGGACCACGAATCCGACTCTGGAAAATTTTTAGATATTATTTTCAGTGTTTGTTATATGTGTATTAATGTGTGTGAAAGTTTCGTAAGAAAATTTTATCGTTTGGGTGTTTAATTTGACAAAAAGGACTTAATCGCGTAAAGTGTAAAAGTTGCATACTATAGTGAAAAGTGCTAAAGTGATAATGGCTTTTTAATATGCAGTCCTAAAAGGGCAATTAGCCCATTCTACAAGTTAGTGGGCGGCAATGGTCTAAAATGACCTTAAAATATATGTTAAGTATATTATTTTTAAAAGGGTAAAATAGTAATCCATTTTAATTAATGTTATATGTTAAAATAAGACAAAAATAAAGATGGTGATCATCTTTTTCATGGATGGCCGAATGTGGAAGAAAAAAAGAAGCCATGGATGAGCTTTAATATTCGGCACTATTGAAGCTTAAATCGGGTATGTGTTTTGCTCGGTTTTTGATAATTTTTACTTTTTTGTAATCGTTGCTTCGAGAACTATCAAACCCATGTACTAATTTTGTGAATTGATAATGTGTGTGTGATATGTCATTGGTGATATTTTAAGGCTTTTGATGGTTATTGATGTTAAATGAAAGATAGGTGCTAGATGAACACATTTTGTTCTTGAATTTTTGATAAATTTAAATAATTAGGGCTAAATGGTGAAAATTAAATTTTAGAGGGGCTTAAATGTGAAATAAACGAAATGTATGGATTTGTATGAGTGCTATAGATTTTCGGCCCTTAAGGTATTTATTCAAATTGTGTGTATTTTTTGTTTTAAGCAAATAGGATTAAATTGTAAAAATGTGAAATAATAGGGGCAAAATGGTAATTTGCCCATTTATGTGTTTTGGGATTAAATTGAGATGAAATGTACTTGAATGAGCTTATTTTAAATATGTTTAGATCAAGAACAAAGAAATCAGATTTGTATCGGGGAAAGGCGAAGATTATCGAATAGTCGGTATACGTTGTCCGTTGACAGTCGAGGTAAGTCCTTAAGCAAATATAAGTCAAAGAATTATTTATGAATATAATAAATGATTAAATTTGAATATTTTAAGCATAAATATATCAAATGGCAGAATGCAGGGATATGATATTGGATTGAGTTTTAATTTTTGAAAGTAATGTGTAATAGATATGCTCGGTTGTTATGTGAAAGTGATATTGAATTATATGAAATATATGTGATATTGATAGTATGTGGTGTGAATGAGATGACTCAATAATATGAATGTTCGGGCTTCGAGCCTAGCAGGCCTTGTGTCGGTGAAAGATTATCAGGCTTATTGCCTAGTAGGCCTTGTGCTGGTGATTTATATCAGGCTTCGAGCCTAGTAGGCCTTGTGCCGGTGAAAGATTATCAGGCTTATTGCCTAGCAAGCCTTGTACTAGTGATTTATATCGGGCTTCGAGCCTAGCAAGCCTTGTGTCGGTGATCTTTATCAGGCTTAATGCCTAGCAGGCCTTGTGCTGGTAAATTATATCGGGCTTATTGCCTAGCAGGTTAAATGCCGGTGTTTGAACTTCAGGCCTTGAGTCTAGCATGTCTAGTTCTTGTATGTGAAATTCGGGCAAATGCCTAGCAGGTTTTATACCGGTGAGTTGAAACTTCAAGCTTAGATTATGTACTAGTAAAGTCATGAAATGAATCAAGTGAGCCTAAGCATTTGAAAATGAATTTGTTAATTCGCCTGCAAGGTATGTGATGTCTGCAAAACAGTCTAGTTTTAATATTTATAAAATAGTGATCAAACCTGTAGACTGACTGCGACAACGATAGAGGCAAGTGCACCTATCGAACAGTAGTATAGCTTAGGCAAGAATATCTTTATCGAACCCAAGGAACCTAAAAGTACTATTACTCACTTTCTTTCTATTATTTAGCCTAAAATATGGAGTGATTGGTTTATTAAACTAAAACAAATGAAATATTTAAACTAAATGCAAAGACAAAAGAAACGAAACTTTGGGAAAAGACTTTGAAGAAAACTCAATTGATAAAGATGATACCTTCGGGGAGAATCCACCTATGACTTAACTTATTATCTAACTTCCAATTTGTAACATCCAGGATTTAGAGGTCTTGCATTTTAAGTCATATTTATGTGCTAGTATGCTCCGTAAGTTGTTTGAGTGCATTTAGGGGCTTCGGGAAACCTTGGGGTTAGGTAGAAGCCTTAGTAAAATTTTGGGTTCCAAGCTTTTAAGGGAGAGCTAGTGGCGTTAGGCCTTAAGAGGTTTATGGGAGGTTTATGGCACAAAGAAAGGAGGTGGTGGAGCTGCAAGGGACGCTACCTAAGGTTCTTGGAGTTTGTGTCACAAGGGGTCCAATGGGGGAGAGGTTCGAATCACGCCAGCTGCAAGAGAGCTTTGTTTTTTTATTTGGTGTTTGCGTCTAAAGGGGAGGTGTTGAGGACGGCATGGGCACTTGAAAGGTGGAAGTGGACTTGGTCAACTTTTTTTGAATAGGTGGTGGAGAGCCAATTGAGGGGTTTGAATGAGTCAAACTCATTTGAATAAGTGTGGTAGAGGGAATTTAGGAGAGAAACGTGGAGGGTGTTGGCTAGTTGGATGATAGCCGAATTCTTGAAGGGTTGAGAGGGTGAGCATTCGGTTTTGAGCCTAAGAAGGGGGGTGTCAAATTTTGGTAGCCATTTGGGAGCATTCACCTTATTTTCTTTGCATTTCACCAAAGCTGAATTCTCTACCACTTTTTCTTCTACCACTTTTTCTTCTTTTCTTTCTTTTGACAACCCTCTTTTCTCCTCTTTTTCTCGTGAGGCCAAATCTTTCTCTTCATTTATCACCATCGCCGAAACACCATAAACTATAACCCTTTTCCTTATTTTCATCAAGTACTTCATTTTCAAAAGTCGAACAACTCATTTCTCCTTTCTTTGTTGTAGCCAAATAATCTTCTTCTATCTACTGAGCTATAGTCGAACCTTCTAGTCATCCGCACCTCAGGAGTGCCGTCTCTCTTAGTTGCTAAGTTCCAATCGGTTAGTGGTGATAAGGGGCTCTCTTCTTCTTTAATCTTTCTTTTTATTTCTTTGGTTATCGAAACCAAAAGTTAACCCTGTTTCTTGTTTGGCCGAATCTATGGAGGGCTAGGTTTCGGGACTTCTACTTTTAGCCAATGTTAAGGGTGCTAAGGATCTCTCGGGATTTGTTTAAAGGTATGGAGGGTGTGGTATTCGGCCAAAGGCCATCTGTGCTAGGCAGTAATCGTTAGGCCGAAGGCCATTTCATGTGTTCATTTGGCATTAGAACCGAATCTAACATAGCTTATGTAGGGATTTTGGCAGACTTGTAGGTTCAAGTGTATAGCTCCGGGAATTGGTCAATTTTGGTAAGGAAGATTCCACTCTAGTATTCGTTAAGCCTTACTAATCATTTTGATTTAACGTGTGTTAACCCGGGTATTCTGATCAAGTTGTTATTCGATGGAACCCAATACCAGCCAAGTGGAGAAAGGGGTCGGACATATAGTCCCTACCCTAAAGTTCAAGAAACGGTCAGTTTCAGCGGTTTGGGATTGGCCTCCGGGCTGTGGGCGAACATCCGACATTGAGAAGCAGATCATTGTGATCTCTTCGAGTGAGGACGTTAGAGAGGTCGATAGTTTAGTGTTTCAGGTTCTCAGGTGTGTAATTAACACACTGTTTACGTATTTACTTTAATTATAATATGAATTATGTGTGATAGCCGAAATAGTGGCTGGGGTGATGCTACTACCCATAATGGGGTAATTCGGTACCAGATTAGTAACTTTCTGATATTGAAATTTTGGATGGATATATGTATATAAATGTGGAATTGTGGTAAGCATGTTATGTATGCATGATTGACAGGTTCATAATGTTTATATTGTCCTATCATCATAATATGTACTGTATGTGCATGGGATCGGGATATGTTTAAAGAAGGAAAGGGTGTACATTTATGTACGTGGTTGATGTTAGCCTTGAGCTACATCGTGGTTTGATGTTGGCTTCATGCCTCATCGTGGATTGGTGATGACCTTGAGTCACACTGTGGATAATTGTGATTTAATCACGTGGATTAGTGGCTAGACCACTAAATGAACTTTGAGTAGCATGACTGCCAAAGAGGCGTGTAGCGGATGGAGTGTCGATTTAGTAATCCCCTGGTGTGTGGTGGCTGGATACGGGGGTGTATAGCGGTTGGATACTAGGTTGGGGCGGGTTAACATGTTGCATCTTTATGTGTGGTATGTGGATTAGTGTGGTTGTGGGCCAAGCCCATTTGTGGAAACATGTGGAATAATTGTACACTGAGTCGGTTTGGCTCACTCTATTTTCCTAAAACAATGCAGTGATACCGATTCTTGGACCCGGCCGAGGGACTCGAGGTGGCCATGCGTAAGTCGCTTTTATTTCTTTAAGTTTATATTTTAGATTTTCAAGTACTTTTGGAATAGATTTTATTGTAATAAGGCCACTTCAATTTTTTGGGATTTTATTTATGGTTTTAAGTTGGAGTTACTATTAAAATATTAACTAAAAATTAACTATAAAGATTTTATGACTCAAACATCGACATAAAGTTTTCGAGTCCGGATTTCTCATAAACAACTCGTTTCCTACGAAACTTCTATTTCCAAATACTGACTTAAACGTATTTAAGACCTTTGTTTTAAAACCCCTAAGTTGTTTTTACTTCCAAATTAAATTTTTCTTTTCAGCAACTACTCCAGTGACATTCTGGATTCGGTCGTTGTGTTTTGGGCTGGGTTTCGGGTGTTACACAATTCATATGATTTCTTTTACTTAGCTTGATCCATGAGACTCCCTAACCTATATTAAACCTTCTCTCGAACTGAATAACGTCTAACCTTTGGTTAATTAGGGGAACTCTCGTTCTCTTATAATAACCCCCTGAGGAAGCAGTAAATCAATCAATGGACTCCCATATTAGGTTTCACCCTAATCTGGCAAAATCTCATAACCATATCTCTAGGCGCCCGATCAACTCTGCTTAATTATGCGAGATCTACTCTTAGGCAGGGTCTATTCCTCCTCCACCTAAGCACATCAGATAAATTTAAGCAACATAATTAAGAACAAACTAAGTATTTATTATATAAACTGAAAGAATTAAATAACAAAATCCATAATAGGTTTCATCCCCTTCAGATATCTGAGGGGTTTAGTTCATGATTAAACAAGAAAACATCTCAAGAGAGAAGATAAAACAAAGCATAGGAAATCCTTAAAACCCCCTGAAGGAATTAAAGAGGAGATCCTCCATCTTAAGTAGAATTCTGACTCTTCGAGATGGATCAATTGGCTATCTTCGAGTAATTCCCTAAACGAGTAAAGCTCTGGCTAAAAACTCTGCTAAAACCTATTTCAGCTTCTACCGAACTCCCTTTTTAGTTGCTACCTTGGGTGTTTATATAGGCTCTAAGATGCTTTACTTGGCTCCTAAGTATCCTAATTCAAGTAGAATTCCTCCTAGGATGTTTAAGTAGACTTAGGAATGTGTTTCTTTGCCTCCAAGCATCCAAATTCGAGTGAAATTGCTCTTTTCCGTGGCAGGGGCACGGCTAAGGCACGCCTGTGTAAATCGTGGTCCAGCCCGTGTCTCCATTCTGTTGATTTAGGCACGACTATGACACGCCCGTGTAATATCTGGGTAGAGGCCGTGCTTCGGGTCTGCCAATTGTGGCATGGCTGTGTACATCGGGGTCAGGCCGTTTTGGGCTTTTTGTCGACGAGGCACGGTCGTGTAAATCAGGGTGTGATCGTGTGCAATCTAAATATTGGGGCACGGCCGTGTGGCATGAAGTCCAGGCCTTGCCAACTTCTTGGGTTGGCCCACTTTGGTCCATTTTAAACCCGTTTTTGCATCCTTTTTATCCTTGGGTGCTTTCTTGAGTATAAGACATGAAAAGAAAGGATTAAGAGCACCTTTTTACATAAATTAAGGATAAATTCATCCAAAAGCATACTAAATGTGGGATTAAAATATGTTACTTTTACGGTTTATCAAATACCACCACACTTAAGCTTTGGCTTGTCCTCAAGCAAAATTCTCAATGTACAATTAAAACGAACTTTCCAAAATTCATAATTCCCATTGACAATGCCTCATCATAATTCATAGATAATTTAAACATGGATCATTTAGCTCGAAGTGCCCTAATGATTCAAACGAGATAAGTCATGATTTTGTAGCATGAAAACATGGGTGTCTCCCCTTATTTAAATAATTACCTTTGATTCAAAACTGACAAGGATTGACATCCTCACTAAAGATTCACTCAAAGCACTCAAAGTGTTTAAGGATCAAGAAAAAGCACTCAAAAGTCGAACCTGAAAAGCCAATCCCATAGGTTTGCCTGAAAATCAAATCTCCACCACTATATTTGAGATGATAAATAGATTAAAAGGTCTTTATTAGGGTTGTAACAGGGCTTGGGTTAAAAGGTGTGGATAAAGGCTGAATTAGAGAGTTAAAATCGAGATTGAATTGACTAATTACCTAATCAAAAAAATAATAAACTAAATATGAATATTTACATCGAATGAAAAGTAATAATACCACTATTGATAATTACTCTATAATAAAGAGTATTTTCTTCACTTTAAAATTTGATAATACTTTAATACGAGCTTTTTCTTCAACAATTAGAGTTTAATTGCTCTAAGCTCTTTTATTGAATAAACTTGGATATTTTTTTAAGAAAAAACTAAGAAAAACTTAATAGAAGGAACTTTGATAATTGAAATAACCTAATTTGGAAATTGATCAAGTCAATTCTCGATAGAGGGGTAGTCAAAAGAATGTTGATAACATATACAAAGGGATTTTGGGTTAATATTAGTGGGTGAGTTAATAAAAAGGTTGTTAGGATTCAACGGGGTTCACTAGGAGTTAATTTGTGTAGGTAGGCTTTTTAGTGGAGTGAACGGGTTAAAACCTAGGTGCCTTTATCATCTCAGTATATCAAATCATTATTGTGGTCTCGACATGCATAAACAAGGCAAGTTCTAGAATAACATTTCAAAGTTGACACACTCAAAATTAATAAAGTGAGCACGAAAAAGAATATATGCTCTATAGGGCTCAATATCTCACAGAAATTATGGGTGTTTTGACATCAATCCTATAGATTTCAAATTTCAAAGTAATACTCGATTTAGTTCAACAACCTATCAATTTTATTTTTGAAAAAGACTTATCATGCTTGATTCTCTAGTATTCTTCAAATTTAATCATCAATGCACAATTAACTATGACTTACTCTAAAACATATCAATAAAATCATAAATCATTAGAAATTTCATCCTAATTAGTAATATGAGAAAATACTTTCAACAAGACCGAATTTAGGATTTTGAGAATAATGCAAAAGTCGTACTTTTACCCCCCACACTTAAGATGTACATTGCCTCAATGTACAAAGATAGATAAACTATTATGTAATAGTAGAATCAAAATAGAAGGGGAGAAGTAACACTTCCTGAATTTTTGGATGAAGTCTATGAAAAGAAACCGGATAAGATTGGAGGTGAACGTAGGGAAGCATCTCGAACCGTTTGAAATTGAATCCTCAAAGTAACCGGCTTGGTTTTATTGTATCCTAAGCTAAATCTAAATATCATAAAGAATAAGAAGAAGAAAATAAAATAAAATAAAGTAAAATAAATAATGATGAAATAAAAACAAAAATAAATAATGGAAACTGAAAGACAACTAAAAAAAATGGGGAATGAGGTTTAAATAGAGATGTAGCCCGTGTTTTGGGATTTTGAATTTTGAGCACATTCAGGGTGTTTGGACATGGCCGTGGGTGTCGTGGCACGCCCGTGTCTTTCTTCACACGGTCATTCAATACGGGCATGCTCCTCCCGTGTTCGATAAGTTAGAATGTTGGCATGGTTGGGAGGCATAGCCGTGTTTAGCCCGTGCTTGGCAAGTCAAGAACCTCAAGACGGGCGCGTCAGAGACGGCGTGCACTATTATCGTCACCCGTGTTGGGAAAAAATTTCTATGTCGTGTACGACTACTGGCACGCCCATGGTTCATTCCCTGGCTTCCACACGGCCATGGGCACGCCCATATGTAGGGTTGTGTGGCCTAGAAATCTACTCTTTGGTAAGTTTATGGTTAGGTGCTAAAAAGAAACAGAAAAGAAAAAATAAAAAAATGTAAAAATGGTGTTAGTGCTCGGGTTGTCTCCCGAGAAGCGCTCGTTTATAGTCTTAGCTAGACTTTACCTCTCATTCGTATGGTCATGGTGGTTTAAGGAGGTGAAAATCCTTTCTCATGCGATCACTTCGGTTATGGATATATAGTTTAAGTCGAGTAATGTTTACCTCAAAAGTGTCAAATTTAGGATGACTAACCTCGACTGTGCCGTATAGGAAGACATTTAATACCTCAAAAGTGATTTCTTCATTTGTCTTGAGGTCTGAATTGATGATTCGAGGGTCTTCCTTATTCAACAATACCTGATCTCCTAATTTGAAGTGATTCCTTGTTCCTATCAGCTCGTCTGGGGGCTCCTTCGGTTTCACTTTGTGCGGTTCCTGTTCCTCTTTGATTTGTTTTTCCTGCTCTTTTAGTTTGTCAACCTTAAGGCTTTGTTCCTTATATATTTCTTCTTTGTTGGCACGAGCTCTAGGATCTAGCTCATCTAAGTGATTTGGTGATGCTTCGTTAAAGAAGGTTGAACCAAATGATTATCAATAGAATTAACATTTGTACCTTTATTACTCGATGTCCTAGCTAACTTAAGAGCTTAATGTGTGATTGTTTCGTCTACACGAAGTGTGAGTTCACCGAATTCTTCCTCTGTGTAGTATTTCTTTATTGCATCGGGATATGGCACACAAGGTTGTACTCTGTAATTGTCGATTTTAGTAAATCATGGTACACCTCAACCTCACCTTTTCTTTCCACAGGTTCTTCCCTTGGGTTTCGATCCACTAACAATTCACTGTTATGAGCTTGTACGACTTGGGGCCCATGATTCGGCTCAAGTTTGTAGCCTTGTGGTGTTTCCTGTGGTGAAGGTTGAACAATTTTATTATCAACTAAATTTATTTTCTCACCTTCATCACATGATGTCATGGCTGAGTCAAAAGCTTGTAGACTGATTGATTCGTCACCTACATGAAGAATGGGTTCTCCTATACCAACATCAATTTTAGTCCTGACAGTTGCTAGAAATGGTTTTCCTAAAATTAAAGGAAACGAATTGTTCTCATTCATGTCTAAGACAGCAAAATCTACTGGAAATATGAATTTATCAATTTTGATTAGAACATTTTCTATTATACCTCTAGGAATTCTGATAGTTTTATCAGTTAACTGAATGCTCATCCTAGTTTGTCTGGGTTTCCCTAGACCTAGTTGTTTAAACATTTTATAAGGCATAACAATGATGCTTGACCCTAAATCAGCCAAAGCATTATCAATAGATAAACTACCAATTAAACATGGAATTGTAAAACTCCCTGTGTCTTTTTGCTTCTGTGGTAGTCTGTTCTATAACATTGCTAAGCATGCTGCATTTAATTCCACGTGGTGCTCCTCGTCTAATTTGCGTTTGTTTGTCAAGAGCTATCTTAAAGATTTCCTTGAGTCTAGCGTCTGAAAAAGAGCTTCAAGAAGAGATAAGTTAATATGTAATTTCTTTAAGAGTTTAAGAAACTTACCGAACTGTTCCTCTAAATCACCTCTTTTCATTGTTTCGGGATAAGGTATGCGAGGTTGGTACTCCTTGATTAGCGGTTTTGACTTTTCTTGTGTTACCTCTACCTTACCTTCGTCTACCTTGGCTTTTTGTATTGGATTGGGTTCATCTAACCCCTTACTGGCATGAGCTGTGATAGCTTGATTTTGCTCCTTTGTATTGATCTCAGTATTACTAGGTAGACGTCCTTGCAGTCGTTTCGACATCAACTTTGCGAGTTGTTTGATCGCATTAGTGGCCGCCTTGATAGACTTAGTAAGTTCCCTGAATCGGTTCTCGTTGCTTTTACTTGTTTTCTTAGTTTCTTGGAGACGGTTTTCTGTGTTTGCCATGAATTTTTTCAGCATCTCTTCAAGATTCGGCTCCTCTTCTTGTTGGTGAGGTGGTTGTTGAAAATCTGGAGGAAATTCTGATCTTTGGCTATTTTGATCATCCCATGAGAAATTGGGATGGTACTTCCAACCTGCATTATAAGTGTCACTATAAAAATTATTTGGATATCTAGAATAGTTACCTGTATAGTGAGCTTGCTCGTTTTCCATGCCATATCCGTAGGGTGGGTACTCAGGATTCGCCACGCCTCCTAGATTTAAATCATATTGTATTTTTGGATGTACCTACGAGGGACTATTCCAATCATCAATTTTTTTATTCATTATCTCTAACTGATTAGATAACCTGGTGTCCACGTCGAGGTTGAAAACACTGGTTGCTTTAGCAGGAATTACCCCCATGCCTTGCCACTGATAATTATTCAGTGCCATCTTTTCCATAGACAAAAATTTTCTGCCAAAAGTAAAATAGAGGAAAACAATTAGCAAAGTAAAAAATAAATAATAATAAAGAATAATATAATAATAAATTGCAAATAAAAAAAAATTGGCTAAAGTAATAGAAATAGAGTTTTCTTAATATTTTAGTGTTCCCCAGCAACGACGCCAAAAACTTGATCGCTGCAAAATAGTCTAGTTTTAATATTTACAAAAAAGTGATCGAACTTGTAGACTGACTGTGACAACGATAGAGGCAAGCGCACCTATCGAACAGTAGTATAGCTCAGGCAAGAATATCTTTATCGAACCCAAGGAACCTAAAAGTACTATTACTCACTTTCTTTCTATTATTTAGCCTAAAATATGGAGTGATTGGTTTATTAAACTAAAACAAATGAAATATTTAAACTAAATGCAAAGACAAAAGAAACGAAACTATGGTAAAAGGCTTTGAAGAAAACTCAATTGGTAAAGACGATACCTTCGGGGAGAATCCACCTATGACTTCACTTATTATCTAACTTCCAATTCACATGATTTCTTTTACTTAGCTTGATCCGTGAGACTCCCTAACCTATACTAAACCTTCTCTCGAAGCGAATAACGTCTAACCTTAGGTTAATTAGTGGAACTCTCGTTCTCTTATAATAACCCCCTTAGGAAGCAGTAAATCGATCAATGGACTCCCACATTCGGTTTCAACCTAATCCGAAAAAATCTCGTAACCCTATCTCTAGGCGCCCGATCAACTCCACTTAATTATGCTAGATCTACTCTTAGGCAGGGTCTATTCCTCCTCCACCTAAGCACATCAGATAAATTTAAGCAACATAATTAAGAATAACTAAGTATTTATCATATAAACCGAAAGAATTAAATAACAAAATCGATCATAGGTTTCATCCCCTTCATGTATCTGAGGGGTTTAGTTCATGATTAAACAAGAAAACATCTCAAGAGAGAAGATAAAACAAAACATAGGAAATCCTTAATACCCCTGCAGGAATTGAAGAGGAGATTATCCGTCTTGAGTATAATTTTGACTCTTCGAGATGGATCAATTGGCTATCTTCGAGTAATTCCCTAAACGAGTAAAGCTCTAGCAGAAAACTCTACTAAAACCTATTTCGGCTTCTACCAAACTCCCTTTTTAGTTGCTACCTTGGGTGTTTATATAGGCTTTGAGATGCTTTACTTGGCTCCTAAGTATCCTAATTCAAGTAGAATTCCTCCTAGGATGTTTAAGTAGACCTAGGAATGTGTTTCTTTGCCTCCAAGTATCCAAATCGAGTGAAATTGCCCTTTCCCGTGGTAGGGGCACGGCTAAGGCATGCCCGTGTAAATCGTGGTCCAGCCCGTGTCTCCATTCTGTTGATTTAGGCACGGCTATGACATGCCCGTGTAATATCTAGGTAGAGGCCATGCTTCGGGTCTGCCAATTGGGGCACGGTCGTGTACATCGGGGTCAGGCCGTGTTGGGCTTTTTGTCGGCTAGGCACGGTCGTGTAAATCGTGGTGTAAGTGCAGCAATCTAAATATTGAGGCATAGTAGTGTGGCATGAAGTCCAGGCCGTGCCGACTTCTTGGGTTAGCCCACTTTGGTCCTTTTTAAACCCATTTTTGCGTCCTTTTTATCCTTGGGTGCTTTTCTGAGTATAAGACATGAAACGAAAGAATTAAGAGCAACCTTTTACATAAATTAAGGATAAATTCATCCAAAAGCATACTAAATGTAGGATTAAAATATGTTACTTTTTACGATTTATCAAGATGTGCTATTCATATTCATGTATTATACATATATATATGTGATGATAATAAGTAAATGAATTGGTGAAGGAAATGTGATATATAATTGGTAGATGTAATTGTGTATAAATTATGCCATGAGGAAATTGGTTATATGAAAGCATAAAGTGGTTAAAGGTATTCAGATAAGTATATACTAATATGAATTATACTAATTGATCCTGTATATTCAGCCTTATGCTCATGTTTACGTGACATATTAGGATTATTTTGATGCCATGTATACGAATGTATGAAATGTCACATGGATATATATATATATGTGAATATACTTCCTTTTATGTGAAATTACTAAGTGTAAAGCATATACTTATTGTATATACAGTATATGTGATCTTATTGAATTATGTGTATCAAAAATATGAGTAGTTGGAAAAGAGTATTCAATCTATATGTGAACTATATGATGAGATTATAAATTGAAGTTTAAAGGTAAAATAGTGATGATGGTTAAGCTAAATGAGCATTAGCATTCGTCGTTAGAAGATCATTTAAGTACTAAGCTTTGAAATATTGACATTAGATGCTTGGATATATGAGAATTTAAATGAATATGTGTTTATGTAATTAAAGAGGTAATTCGAATGTACATGGCCTTTACTAGTTCGAATATTTATGTGAACTTATTGAGTTTTATGTATGTGTATTATGAAGATATTATAAAGACAGGATGTTTTATATTTTGAATTTGATGCTTAGTTGGTAAGTTGTATACTAATGGTAAGGAAATGATAAATGTTATGTTAATCAAAGCAAAGGCATTTGGTTTTGAAGGACTTTCGAGTTAAGTTATGTTATTTGATGTCATTACTTGATTGTTTTAAAATGCTTGAACATTCATTAGGTATATCATAATTGCTTAAGACTTACTAAGCTAAACTAGCTTACCCTATGTGTTCAATGTTCTGTTTTATAGATTTTAATCAAGCTACGAGCTCAGGGGATCGTCAACGAAGTCATCCACACTATCGATTCGTTCTGGTACTTTTAAAAGTTGGGTTTGAACTTAAGGCATGTATAGGCTAGATAATTACCTAGTAGCACTTTAATGATGTAAGTTTTGGCCATGCGAAAATGTCTTAGTTTAAGTGCTAGTAAACTAATACATAAATGGCCTTGTTCGTAATATGTATATGTTGGTTTGAACTTTGAATTTTGAGCTAATATGGGTTCATGTTAAATGCTTATATTTATGCTTACTATGTCATGTGGATTACTTAACCTAGATTAATATGCATAACTGGTGAATTGGCATAGACACAAAATTGGTTAAATAAAATGAGATAATGTGAATTGATAATTATGGTTTGACATGGCTTCATATTAACAATTATAAGATATTTGTAATAGCATGATGGGTATGTTCGGTCATGCTATAATGTTCGAAAGTTGCACATATGTGAATGAAATTTTAATAGATTAATATGAGTCATTTTGTTTTAATATGCTTAATTGCAAAAAGTAGGAAATGGTATGTTGATATTTGACTAATGAAAAGATGTATTGACATGTATTTAATATGTGAAATGAATGATACATGCTTGGATATTTTTAAGTATTCGAATGTCATAGAAGTGATATGATTTGGACTTGAGAAATATGAAACATGATGGTTTTGATATATGCAAGCTTGTTTTGAAACTTGTATAAATTATGAGTAATGATGTAATTGAATTACGACATATGGTTTGTAATGTAAATCTTGATTGGTATGAAATAGTAGTATGGGTTATGTATGAGCCATATTTTATACAAATTCTTGAATTTGTTTATTATTGTAAATGAAATATGTGTATTTGGTTTAATAAATAAATGATTATGCTAAACTGTGTCTTGTTCGGTAATACCTCATAACTCTAATCCGACGATGGACACGGGTTAAGGGTGTTACAGTATCATTCAGTTTATTCGGCGATGGGAGTCTATTAGCGGAACTTCAGGTTAAGCCTACATGGATTGATCAGATTAGAGGTAAACAGATGGGGGATAAGTCTCTTAAGTTGCGTTTCCGTCAGGTTGAGACTTGTGATGCTACTGATTTTGGGATTAACAGTGATGGGGTACTTTGTTTACGCGGTCGGATTTGTGTACCGAGTGATGAGGAGTTGCGACAGTCGATTCTAAGTGAGGTGCATAGTTGTCCATATGCTATGCGTCCTGATGGGAATAAGAAGTATCGAGATCTTTAAGAGTTGTACTGGTGGCCAAGGTTGAAGGGTGAGGTTACTGACTTTGTTGCTCACTATCTGACTTGTCAGTAGGTTAAGCCTGAACATCAGTTGCCTTCGGGATTACTGCAGCCGGTAAAGATACCGACGTAGAAATAGGAACGAGTAACAATGGACTTCGTTAGTGGGTTGCCTTTAACACCCACTAAGAAGGATTCTATCTGGGTCATTGTGGATCAATTGACCAAGTGTGCTCACTTCATTCCGATCAGGACGGGCTTTTCTCTCCAGAAATTGGCTAAACTATATATATCTAAAATAGTGAGATTACATGGGGTTCCTATCTCGATCATCTCCGAGAGGGATCCTTGCTTTATGTCTCGATTCTAGAAGAAATTGTATGAGGCTCTGGGTTTAAGGTTAGACTTTAGTACTACTTTCCATCCTCAAACAGATGGTCAATCGGAAAGGGTGATTCAGGTACTTGAGGACATGTTGAGGAGCTGTGTTATTGACTTCTGAGGCAGTTGGGAGGAGTACTTGCCTTTGGCAAAGTTTGCCTACAACAATAGCTACCAGTCTAGCATCTAGATGGCGCCTTACGAGGCCCTATATGGTCGTAAGTGTCTCACCTCCTTATGTTGGACTGAGTTGGGTGAGCGACGTGTACTGGGTCCTGAACTGGTTTCCAAAACTGAAGATAAGGTTCGAGTGATTCGAGATCGATTGAAAGCAGCATTTGATAGGTAGAATCCTATGCTGATCTGAGGAGAAAGGATATCGAGTATTCTGTAGGGGACTTAGTTTTTCTCAAGGTCTCGCCACGGAAGAAGGTTCCGAGGTTTGGTCACAAAGGTAAGCTAAGCCCTAGGTTTATTGGGTCGTACCGTATTCTAAAGTGAGTGGAGCCAGTTGCATATCAGTTGGAACTACCTATAGAGTTGGATCGCATTCATGATGTGTTTCACGTTTTGATGTTGAGATGCTACTGCTTTGATCTCATGCATATTGTTCCAGTGGAGGACATTGAAGTTAGACCAGATTTGATGTTTGAGGAGGAGCCGGTCCAGATTCTGGATCGCGACATTAAAGTTCTGCGAAGGAAATCTATCCCTTTAGTGAAAGTGTTATGGCGAAATCATAGCACTAAAGAGGCCACTTGGGAGCCGGATGACTCGATGCTTCAACAGTATCCTCACCTTTTCTGATCCGGTAAAATTTTAAGGACGAAATTTTCTTTTAGGGGGTAGAGTTGTAATGCCCCAAATTTCTTTAATTCTGGCTTATGTGAGTTTGGATCACAAAAATATCTGTATGTGTTTCTAAAATTAATTGACACAAATGTGTATCTGCTTTAGTGGTTAAGTGTTCTGGATGTGTGTGAGAGGTCCCAAGTTCAAGCCACAACTTGGGTAAATTTTGGCAATTTTATGAATAAAGCTCTCACTGGGGGTCGGTAGGCTTTTAAGTTATTGTTGGTAGACTTATATCAAAATGGGCCTGTAGGTCTGGTGGTTAAGTGGTGTGTTGGGGTGCTAAAGGTTTGAGTTTGAATCCTTCTGCGTACAACAGAATTGGTTTTTTGTTGCCAGTGGCGTGTAGGAGTTTGTGAGGGAGTGGAATGCTGATAGTGGAGTGGTTGAGGGAGAAAATTTAAGAGGGTGGATGGGGAGCTATCAGAATCGGATTAGTTGGTTTAGATTGGCAAAATTCAGCTATCTCCCTCTCCCTCTCAATTTCATTTTTTTCTCTCTTTGCTTTTCTTCCTAACATTTTCCCCTCTTCCCTTCTCTTCTCTCTCTATCGTTTCCTTCCCCCTTGCTGCCGAAATTCCCCTTTTGCTTTCCTCCTCTCCCTTCTCCTCTGTTTCCCAATACACCTTTTTCGTTTCTCCTATAAAGCTAATTGCGTTGTGTGGTAGGTGGTATGTAACGCCCCAAACTCGATCCAAACACTACGACTGAATCTGGCATGTCACTAGGAAGAAGGTTAGGAAATTTGACTGGTTTCGGAAAAATTCTAAAAAAAAACTCAAATTTCGTCGTTCAGTTGACAACCCATTGTTTAATTAACCTCAAAATTTAATTAGTCAAGCCTTGCGCTTAAGTGACATTTGAAAACACTTACCAATTATTTGATTATTAGGTTTTTAATAAAAATGCCCTTCTTATAATAAAAACGTTGTTTGGCAGGTTATGAGAAAACTTTAGTTCGTACTTTAGTTTTTAAAACGTCCCATTGAGCAGTTTGCAATTAATACGTTCAACATTTAAAAGCTGAAAGAAAATTCCAAATTTTATAGTGGCCTTATTACAATCAATGGAAAATCCCCATAAATGATAAACGTTAAATAAAATAAAGTTTACTAGTAAAACCCATGCGTGGCCACCTCGAGTTCCTTCTAGCCCAGCCCATAAAGCTAAGAATCACCTGCAATTGTTTAAACAAAAGCGTGAGTCACGAGACTCAGTGTGCAATTAGTCCACATAATCCACAGGTGGGTCTGAGCCCTAAAACACCATCGGTTGAATCCCAATCATACGGTATAGCATGCAATCAGCATGATAGCCCAACCCAGCCTAGTTTTTCCATCCTCTACACTCCACTCCATATGTCCATCCTCAACACACCTCTTTGGCAGTCATGCTGATAGAGACACTACTCAAAGCCAATATAACGTAGCCTAGCCACCGATCATTATGTGACCAAATCGCTGATATGATATTGTGGCACCAAGCCATCATTTAGTGTGACATTGTCACCCATAAGCACTTCCCCTTCATATCATAACCATCCCAATATCCCATGCACATACAAAAAAGTATGATAACAGGTTATTTGATGCCATACATGCCATTTTAGTGTACACATATAGTCATGCTATCAACAATCATTATGAAGATAAATCATATAATACTGACCTAGAGTTTTGATTTTACCCACCATGGGTAGTTTAATCACCATTACCAAGATTTTCAGCTTTTACACATATCATAATTATGATCACTACAAATAAAGAGTGGTGTGGTAATTACACACCTGTAAACCTGAAGAACTAAACTATTGATCTCGCTAACGTCCTCACTTGCAGGGATCCCCAATCATCTGTTTACCCCTTTCAGAAGCTGTCCCACAACCCGGTGGCCAATCACGAATGGCAGACACCGCACGTCTCTTAACCTTAGGGGCTGGGTTTATGGGTCCAACCCCTTCCTTTTCCTTAGTGGCACTTGATTCCATGAAAACGATCTTGGTCAAAAGACCGAGTTAAACCGTTGAATAAGATAATAGCAAAAATAATTGCTTTGAACGAAGAAGTCCTTACCTAAAATTGACAGAACCCAGAGGTTCCTACACTTGAATTAACAGATCACCTGATATTCCTACATAATTTTATATTAGATTCGGCCAAGATATGGGTTAAAACAAAGTGGCCTTCGGCCAAACGAATGATATAAACCACTTACCCTGATTGATTGAATCTGATTGATCCCAAAGACCCTTCAAACGCTGGCCAAAAGCATGAGAAAAACGAAACCAAGACCTTCCTATGTTTGGCCAAAACCCATGGAACAGGATTAATGCCTTTGATTCGGCAACTAAAAGAGAAGAGAGAATTAAAAGAGAAGAAAAGAGCACTTACACCACTTAGAAGAATCCAATTGAGGAGATAGGGAGAAGAAGTGACGACAGCCTTCTGAAATAATAATGAATTAACAAGGTGCACACCCGAGGAGATTCGACCAAAAGAGCAAAAAGGAAATAAAATGAGAATCAAACCAGAGAAAGAAAGGAAAATAGATTTTGGCTTCTAGTTTCAGGAAGATGAATATTAAGATAGGGCCCTATAAATGATTTCAGTTCAAGGTAATCAAGAGACAAACAGAGAATATGAACCAAAGAAAAATAAAGAGAAGAGGAGAGGGAGGGTTGAGGTTCAGCTTTAGGTGAAGAAGAAATGCTCACTTGTTACTAAAATGCTAAAAGAAAGAAAACGAAGATTAAATGGTGGTGAATAAAAGGTTCGGCCAAGAGATTATCAAAAGGGAACACTTTTCGACAAAAAAAAGATGAGATACTTATTTCAGCTTTGATGGTGAGGGAAAGAACTCAAGTTACCAAAATACCAAAAGAGAAGAAGGTGGTTTCGGTTTAAGCTGAAAGAAGAATGAATAAAGACCTTAGGGACTTTCGGCTACACAAAGAAAAGATCAAAATTGCTCGAAATGCAAACTACTCAAATGCCAAAAAAGAGAGCTCACTACCCTAAAGCTACGCCTTTAGAATTTTCGGCACTAACACCCCCTAAAACCGAATGCCTATCCCACCTAGAACCCTTCAACAATTTGGCTAGCACCCTATACCACCTTCAACCCCTTGATACTCTTCTAACTTCACTCCTGAACACCCATTTGAAATGGTTTGAAACAATCAAAATAATTTGACAGTTTCAAATCCTCCTTTTTGCTCTTGTCCAACCATTCAAAAAGTTTGACCAAGTCACCTCCCCTCTTCAAGGCTCCCAACCGAATCCCTCTTCCAACCCTTTGGCACATGAGCAAAAATAAAAGCCACATTACTGGCAACGTGAATTGAACCTGCTCCCCCTCTGCTTCCCCTGAGGCATCACTTACCTGCTTCTTAAGTGGCGCCTCCTTGCCACTTTACCACCCTAGTTCTTGTGTCAACAAGGACGCACAATAAACCTTAACTCCTACCCCAATCAACTTCCCTCCTAAAGTACCCAAATAGAAAATTTTTGGCCAGGGTTCCGACTTAACCCCAAGCCTTCCCGGAGACCCCAAACACACTCAAACAACATACAGAGTATACCAAACACATAAAAACAAGATAAATGTAGAGTCCCTAAATCCCGGATGTTACAATTCTGCCCCCTTAAAGAAATTTTGGCCTCAAAATTACCTGGTCAAAAGAGATGCGGGTACTGTTGATGCATCGCATCCTCTAGCTCCCACGTCGCCTCTTCCATTCCATGATTTTGCCACGAGACTTTAACCAACGTAACAGATTTCCTTCTTAGCACTTTGGCGTCTCGTTCCAATATCTAGATTGGTTCCTCCTCATATGACAAGTCTGGCCTTACCTCAATTTCCTCTACTGGCACAACGTGAGACAGATTCGACCGATAACGTCTTAACATTGAAACATGGAACACATCATGCATCTATTTCAATGCTGAAGGCAACTCCAGTTGATACGCCAATGGTCCCACACATTTCAAAACCCGACAAGGCTCTATAAACCTGGGACTTAGCTTACCCTTCTGTCTAAACCTCATTACCTTCTTCCAAGGTGAAACTTTCAAGAAAACCTGATCACCTATTGGAAACTCTATTTCCTTTCGCTTCAGGTCTTCATAAGATTAATGCCTATCGAACGCTTCCTTCAATCGATCCCTAATCAGCGTAACCTTCTCCTCTATCTCAGCAACCAATTCTGGACCCAAAATCTGACGTTCATCTAATTCTGTCCAATAGGTAGGAGTACGACACCTCCACTCATACAATGCTTCATATGGCGCCATCCAAATACTAGATTGGTAACCGTTGTTGTATGCGAATTCCACCAACAGAAAGAATACTTCCCAACTACTCTTGAAATTGATGACACAGCCCCTCAACATATCCTCTAAGATCTGAATTACTCTCTCGGACTGATCATCAGTCTGTGGATGAAAAGTTGTGCTGAAGTCCAGTCTGGTGCCCAATGTCTGATGTAGTGCCCTCCAGAACCACGACGTAAACCTAGGGCCTCTATCTGATATGATCGATACTAGTACCCCATGTAATCTCACAATTTCTGGCACATACAGCTTAGCTAGCCTCTGAAGAGAGTAGTCGACACGAACAGGTATGAAATGGGTAGACTTCGTCAATTGATCCACGATCACCCATACGGAATCTTTCTTAGTAGGCGTAAGAGGTAGCCCACTAACAAAGTCCATAATGATCCTCTCTTATTTCCACTGTGGAATCTTCACAGGCTGCAACAACCTTGAAGGCAACTGATGCTCCGCTTTAACCTGCTGACAAGTTAAACACTTTCCCACAAATTTCGTAACCTCCCACTTCAATCCAGGCCACCAAAATTGTTCATATAGACCCCGGTACATCTTACTCCCTCCAGGATGCATAGCGTAAGGGCTACTATACGCTTCCTAAAGAATCATCTGCCTCAACTCCACATCCTTTGGCATGCAAACCTTCTCACGAAAACACAAAACCCCATCACCGTTCAAGCTATAATCTTCTACCCCACTATTCTTCACCTGCAGAAGTCGAGCACTCAAGACATCATCCGATAAATGTTTCTCCTTAATCTACTTTACCCACGTCGGTTTCACTTGAAGTTTAGCTAATAGACTTCCATCATCATACAAACTAAGATGGGTAAACATCGCTCTCAAATCTGATATTACTTTTCGGTTTAGTGCATCTACTACCACGTTATCCTTACCCGATGATATTCGATCGAGCAGTCAAAATCTTTCAACAGCTCAATCCACCTTTGCTGCCTTAAATTTAACTCCTTCTAAGTTAAAAGATACTTCAAACTCTTGGATCTGAGCTTTAAGTTCAACCAGCTCCTTCGGCACCATCCTATAAGGGGCGATGGACACCAGATCTGTACCTGGAAGTAGCTCAATTCCGAACTCCACTTCCCGATCCAGAGGTAACCTTGGAAGCTCTTTCAAAAATACATCCATAAATTCCTTTATTATTCTAACCTCATTCACGGTCACCTCCTTGCTCCCTAAGTGGCTTCACTTTGCCACTACACCACACACTCCACTTGTTTCTACCTTTATTCTTGTCCTTATTTTGATTCTCAGTCCGAGTCACCTCCTCAGTTATTTTAGTCTATTCCACCAGGATAGCAAAATCTTTCTCCTGTTAAGGAGCTATCAACACTCGTAGGTCGTCACGCAGCCCTCTTCGAACTGCACACAATGCTCATAGTCGGTCGCAACTATCCCTTGGGCGTACCGGCTCAACTGCAGAAATTCTGCCTCATACTCAGCTACCAACTTACCCCCTTGGCCCAAATTGAAGAATGCTTTCCTCTGAGCATCCACGTAAGCCCCAACATACTTCCCTTGGAACGTCATCTTAAAGAAATCCCAATCAACTCGTTTCGCCGAAGTACCCTCTCTCACAGTGAGCCAACACTGATAGGCCTCATCCTTTAGTAAAGACACCGCGCCCTTCACCTTCTCCTCTGCCATTCAGACCAAGTCATCCATAATTCTCTCGACTGCCTTTAGCCAATACTCAGCACGTTTGGAGCTACCCCAAAAATACCTCAAAACATTTCATCTTCATTAGCTCGGAGTCACTCAGGGATGGACTTCCGACTCACCATTCCAGTGCTTGCCCCAGCCACTCGTTCCAACACACGTAACATTGCTTGAGACAGGGCATCATTTCCCCAGTTTTGTCTTGCGAACCCACTCCTGCCATAGGTGATGCTAGCGTCTCACCCTCAGGCTCATTCCTCGCTTCCGAAAGCTCCACCTCATTACCTTGGCCTCTCCCACGGCCACGAGTAACATGTCCATGTCCTCTACCACTCATATCTATCGCTCTACTTTACGCTGATTACAAATTTTATGAGTCAATATTTCTTTCCACTATTTATTAATGAGTAGTTTTATGAGATAGAATTATTGGTAGTTCCTTCGCAAAGTACATCCATTCCTAAAGGTTTCCTTCTCTATAGAAAAGTTTCTAAATTTCAACATCCACAGAAATACATTATATAACCACCTCATGCAATTCACTTAACAATAAGAAAACTTACCTGGTGGACTTGGGCTGGAAACTCGAGTGCCAATCCTCCAAAACACAAGTTCATGTGAATTTTTCTTTTTAAACCATCTTAAATACATATTTTGAAAATGTTGTGGCCCCAAAACCCAAGGCTGAGTTTTTAAAACTGCGCTCTGATACCAAAATTGTAACACCTCAAACCTGGCCCAAACACTACGATTGAATCTGGCATGTCACTAGGAAAAAGTTTAGGAAATTTGACTGGTTTCAAAAAAATTCTAAAAAAAAAACTCAAATTTCGTGGTTTAGTTGAAAACCTGTTATTTAATTAACTTTGAAATTTAATTAGTCGAGCCTTGCGATTAAGTGACATTTGAAAACACTTACCAATTATTCGATTATCAGGTTTTTAATAAAAAAGCCCTTCTTATAATTAAAACGTTGTTTGGCAGGTTATGAGAAAACTTTAGTTTGAAATTTAGTTTTTAAAACGTCCCATTGAGCAATTTTCAATTAATACGTTCAACATTTAAAATCTGAAAGAAAATTTCCAAATTTTATAGTGGCCTTATTATAATCAAAGAAAAATCCCCATAAATGATAAACGTTAAATAAAATAAAGTTTACTAGTAAAACCCATGTGTGGCCACCTCGAGTTCCTTCCAGCCCAGCCCATAAAGCTAAGAATCACCTGCAATTATTTAAACAAAAGCGTGAGTCATGAGTCCTAGTGTGCAATTAGTCCACATAATCCACAGGTGGGCCTGAGCCCCAAAACACCATCGGTCGAAGCCCAATCATACGGTATAGCATGCAATCAACATGATAGCCCAACCCAGCCTAATTTTTCCATCCTCTACACTCCACTCCATATGTCAATCCTCAACACACCTGGGGATTTTTGCAATCAACCTTCCATCCTCTACACTCCTCTTTGGCAGTCATGCTGACAGACACACTACTCAAAGTCAATATAACGTGGCCTAGCCACCAATCACTATGTGACCAAATCACCGATATGATAATATGGCACCAAGCCATCATTTAGTGTGACATTGTCACCCATAAGCACTTCCCCTTCATATCATAACTATCCCAATATCCTATGCACATGCAATAAAGTATGATAACAGGTTATTTAATGCCATACATGCCATTTTAGTGTACACACATAGTCATGCTATCAATAATCATTATGAAGATAAATCATAAAATACTGACCTGGAGTTTCGGTTTTACCCACCATGGGTAGTTTAATCACCATTGCCGAGAGTTTCGGCTTTGACACATAACATAATTATGATTACTACAAATAAAGAGTGGTGTGGTAATTACACACAGCTATAAACCTGAAGAACTAAACTATCGATCTTGCTAACATCCTTACTTGCAGGGATCCCCAACGATCTGTTTACCCCTTTCAGAAGCTAGCCCACAACTCGGTGGCCAATCACGAACGGCAGACACCGCACGTCTCTTAAACTTAGGGGTTGGGTTTATGGGTCCTACCCCTTCTTTTGCCAGACGGGTACTTGATTCCATGAAAACGATCTTGGTCAGAAGACCGAGTTAAACTGTTGAATAAGATAATAGTAAAAATAATTGCTTTGAATGAAGAATTCCTTACCCAAAATTGATAGAACCCGGAGGTTTCTATAATTGAATTAACAGATCACCTGATATCCCTACATAACTCCATATTAGATTTGGCCTTCCAAGATATGGGTTAAGACAACGTGGCCTTCAGCCAAACGAATGATATAAACCACTTACCCTAATTGATCGAATCTGATTGATCCCAAAGACCCTTCAAACGCTGGCCAAAAGCATGAGAAAAATGAAACCAAGCCCTTCCTATGTTTGGCCAAAACCTATGGAACAGGATTAATGCCTTTGATTCGACAACTAAAAGAGAAGAGAGAATTAAAAGATAAGAAAAGAACACTCACACCACTTAGAAGAATCCGATTGAGGAGATAAGGAGAAGAAGTGACGGCAACCTTCTGAAATAACAATTTATTAACAAGGTGCACACCCAAGGAGATTCGGCCAAAAGGGGAAAAAGGAAATAAAATGAGAATCAAACTAGAGAAAGAAAGGAAAATAGATTTTGGCTTCTAGTTTCAGGAAGATGAATATTAAGATAGGGCCCTATAGATGATTTCGGTTCAAGGTGATCAAGAGATAAGTAAAGTATATAACCCAAAGAAAAATAAAGAGAAGAGGAGTGGGAGAGTTGAGGTTCAGTTTTAGGTGAAGAAGAAATGCTCACTTGTTACCAAAATGCTAAAAGAAAGAAGATGAAGATGAAATGGTGGTGAATAGAAGGTTCGGCCAAGAGATTATCAAAAGGGAACACTTTTCGACAAAATAAAGATGAGAGACTTGTTTCAGCTTTGATGGTGAGGGAAAGAACTCAAGTTACCAAAATACCAAAAGAGAAGAAGATGGTTTCAGTTTAAGCTGAAAGAGGAATGAATAAAAACCTTAGGGAATTTTGGCTGCACAAAGAAAAGATCAAAATTGCCCGAAATGCAAACTACTCAAATGCCGAAAAAGAGAGCTCACTACCCTAAAGCTACCCCTTTAGAATTTTGGGATAACACCCCCCCAAAACCGAATGCCTATCCCACCTAGCATCGTACACCACCTTCAACCCCTTAAGTCTCTCCTAACTTCACTCCTGAACACCCATTTGAAATGGTTTGAAACATTCAAAATAATTTAAAGTTTCAAATCCCCCTTTTTACTCTTATCCAGCCATTCAAAAAGTTTGACCAAGTCACCTCCACTCTTCAAGGCTCCCAACTGAATCCCTCATCCAACATTTTGACGCATGAGCAAAAATAAAAGCCACATTGCTGGCAACGTGAATCGAACCTGCTCCCGCTCTACTTCCCCTGAGGCGTCACTTACATGCTTCTTAAGTGGTGCCTCCTTGCCACTTTACCACCCTAGTTCTTGTGTCAACAAGCACACACATTAAACCTTAAGTCCTACCCCAATCAGTTTTCCTCCTAAAGTACCTAAATAGAAAATTTTTGGCCAGGGTTCTGACTTAACCCCAAGCCTTCCCGAGACCCCAAACACACTCAAACAACATACAGAGTATACCAAACACACAGAAACAAGATAAATGTAGAGTCCCTAAATCCCAGATGTTACATGGTAAGTTTTCTTTTTTAAAACTCGTTATTCTTTGGTTAAGTGATTAAGAGGTGTGCTATTGTTATTTAGGAGGAGGCTGTGTGGCTGAAAATCACTTTTTGTCGATCTGATTTAGAGTCATGTTCGTTTGGTATCGGTAAGCTGACTTTGCGATGTGTGGATTAATCAATTTAGACTTATTTTTGGTTACTAAGAGATGAAGTATTCTGATTATAGGTGCTGGCAATCTCAGGGTTGCTAAAAATACTAGAAACGGTATAGGTGTGTACCCAAAAGCACAGGAAATGAGAATCAGTGAAAGCTAAAAATGATTCTTTCGTGGCCACACGGCATTGTGGTAGGCCATATGCAAGGCTGTGAGCCACAACACGGCCGTGTGATCGACGAGCCAGGCCATAAGCAAGTGACACGGCCGTGTGATGGCCGGGCAAGGCCGTGTGCGACACACGAGCTTGACCTATTGGGCCGTCTGGGCCACACGAGCAGGCCACCTGGGCATGAGAGCCCATTTTTTTGAAATGATCTGTAAGGTTGCACAGGTCGCCCAAGTCAACCTTGGACCTACTATAGGGTCGATAAGCGTTACTTAGACCCCTATTTATGTGATCTAATTATATGGTGTCTGACTGAGCATGATATCTATATTGAACTGAATGTATGATAGGTTATTTGCATGTTGCATGTTATATTTGGTATGTTGCATTGCAAAAGGAAAGGTTGATGATATTTTAGAGAAAGTGTCTGAAAGGCTTTAAGCTTGTTATCTAGCAGCTCAGCTGCATTATTCTGTTTATGTGCCGCATTTCAATACAGTATGGTGTGTAGGGATGGGTGGGATGATTATATCCCCACATGGTGTGTAGGGCTGGACGGAGATGGTGTGTAGAGGCTGGTGGGTAGGATTCAAATTCGACCGTGATTCTCAGATCTCGATTGGCGAGGCCCTAATATATTTCTAATTCTATATCTGTTTGGGCTAATGCCCTGTTATATATATCTGATTCTGTATATGAGTGTGCTAAGGCCCAAACTATTTTTGTAATGGGCTCAGGAGTAGTGTGTGATTTTTGATTTCTGGTGATTTCTCTGTACGTTTGATATTTATGGAGATTACACACTGAAGTTGCGAAACTCACCCTTTTCTGTTTAATCTGTCTAGGTAATCCCCAGCGTAAGACGGATCGGTGCAGCAGAGGACTCGACAGTGACCATTACTACTGCCTCACAATAAATTTATGGTTTATACTTATCATGGTTTAATTTTTATTGGGAAATTTTAATGTAATTATAGCCATTACGTAATTTGTTAAAATTGGGATTTGCAACGTTTATGATTTTACTGCTATTAGTAGGAAAACTCGAGTTTTCAATACAAACAATCATTTTATCAAAATACACATAAATTCACAAATTATTTTAAAAGCTTCAGTAAAGTATAACATTTTGAAAATGGTATTAACGTCATTGTGATTTCTAAAGCACTACCATGTGACGTTGCCTGATTTGGCTATAATGTCTAGGCCGGGTTTGGGGTGTTACAAGAATGATGGCTTGGTAAATAGCCTATTCTTTTCCACACAGGCAGAGACACAGACAGAGACACAGGCATGTGTCTCAGCCGTGTGTGACACACGGTCAGGAGACACGGTCGTGTGTCCCCTGGTGTTTAATTAGAAATCAAGTCAGTATGCTCCACATAGCCCAGCACATAGGCATATGACTTGGCTGTGTGGCATAAGTCAGTATACTCTATAGTTTTGGCACGGCCTAGCACACGGCCTAGTGCATGAGCGGTGTAGCCGTTTCGAAGGGCACACAGGCTAGTCACATGGGCATGTAGTTGGTCGTGTGACCCAAGTCAGAGAGTTACACAGGGTCAGACATGGCGTGGGACACGGCCATATGATCCCATTTTAAATGTCTACACGGCCTGTGGCACGGGCGTGTCTTTGGCCGTGTGAGACACGGCCGGGCGACACAAGCGTGTGTCCCCTGTATTTTGAAAATTTTCTAAGTTTTCCAAAATTTTCCTGAGTTATCGATTTTGTCCCGAACCACTTCTAATGCATGATTTGAACCTCATAGACTCATATTAAGGACAATGTGTAATAGCCCGATTTTAGGGCTAGTCAGAATAGTGGTCTCGGGACCACTAATCCGAGGTCGAAAAAAATTATTTTAGTATTATTTTATGTGTTATGGTATTAATATATGGCTATATGGAAATTTTGGTGCTTTAGTTTTAGCAATAGAATGCTTAATTGTGAAAAATGACTAACTCGCATAAAGCACGAAAGTTCTATTTTATAAGGTAGAGGTACCTAATAGCTATAAAATGTAAATTTGGAGGATTTTAAAGTGCAATTGGGCCATTCATATAGTGATGGCCGGCCATAGGAAGCTAGGGGGGACAAGAGCATTAATTTTTAGTCAAATTTGGTGATAGTTGTTGACTAGTTGACTAAAATATGATAAAATAAGGGAAGGCCATCATCTTTTTTTCTCTTCTCTTCCTCTTACACCGATTTTTACACTCAAAAGAAGGGTTTTGAAAGCCTTGAGATTTTAGCAACTTGTCCTCACCCAAGTAAGTGATTTTTGGTGGTGTTAATTGATAAATTTTGTATTTTACTCCCAAAGCTTAAGCTAGCTAATGAGGAGACTAATTTGAGATATGGTTGAAAGTCTAGGGACTTGCCATGAGAGTAGTTATATTGTTAGCTGAGTTTTCATGGAAGAAAATAAATGTTAGGGAGGTGAGAAACAACTTTTGTGAAAGGTGTTAGCATGAAAACACCTAAATAGGACTTGAATGCAAAGATTTAGTTTGTGTCATAAATGCATGAAATAGTTGAAATAGTGAGTAGTTGTAAGAGAAATAAATGTTCATCTATGCTTGTTTATTGAGAAAATGTGATGAAAAATAAATTACAAGCCTAGGGGCAAAATCATAATTTTGCCAATGTACAAGGGCAAAATGGTAATTTTGGCCCAAGTGTAGAATTTGATGTATTATGATCATAGAATGATCTAAACGAATGAATTTCATTGTTATATATCAAGAAGAGTGTGAAATCAACCTTGACCGTGGGAAAGGCAAGGTGATTGAGTAAATCGCTAACTAACACGTTTTGCATCGAGGTAAGTTTATGTGTAAGCAATATATATATTTTGGTAAACATTATGTTGCTAATTACTGTATGGCATGATTGAGAACATATGTGGTTCTAGTGGACTGAATGTGATAGTCATTGAATAATTATTGTATGATTGACGAAATAATCATATGAATGTGTATGGACAATATTTGTGCGATACCACCTTGTTGCTTAATTACGATGGGTTATGTGCGATACCATCATCTATATATCTCTTTGGTGGTCTATGTGCGATACCACCATAATTAATATTTTGGTGGGCTATGTGCGATACCACCTTAGTTAATCTTTTTAGTGGGCTATGTGCGATACCACCCTAATAAAGGCTGATGGTGGGCTAAGTGCAAAACCACAGAGTAATTTGACTATGAGAAATTGAATTAGAGATAGTGATGTGTTGTACTATGTGATATTGTGATGCTAAGTGTAGGGGAACTTGTTAATGAATGCATGCATTAAGCTTGTGATATGGTTTCAATGTAGGAATGGAGAAAATGAGTAAGCATGATCATGAATGTAGATTGTTCCTCGCTTAGTATGTAATGCTATGTAATTGTTTAATACATGTTATGATGTTATATTTTTTACATGTAAACTTACTAAGCTTAGAACTTACTCCCTTCTCTTTTTCCCTTGTTTTATAGAGTTTAAGAGCCGAGCCGGGATATGCCAATAACAAGGAGGCTGCCCACACTATCTGCTCACCTCGGTATATTCAGATTTAGTGATTTTGTATATGACATGTATAGGGGCTAGACTAGATAGATTATTTTGTTATTTTGGCCAAAGGTGTATTGGGTCTTGCTAAGACATTAATTTTGTAAATTTCCAAGAATGATGGCACATTTTATCATTTATGAAATTTCAAAGTTATCAATGTGAGTGCATGTTGAATTATGAGATGTTTATTAGTTAGTTGAATGAACTCATGTAGTCTAAGGTATATGGGTGCTAGAAGCTTGGCAAACAGCCTTGTTCTATCCACATGGGTAGGCACACGGGCGTGTGTCTAGACCATGTGTGACACACGGTCAGCCCACGAGCGTGTGACTTGGCCGTGTGCCCCTGCATGTTAACATTCTAAGTTAGAATAGACCACGGACTATCCACACGGATGTGTCTAGGCCATGTTAAATTAGTCAGTAACTCCCTACGGTTTAAAGCCACGGGCATGTTATGAGGGTACACAGGCGTGTTCCATTCCACATGGGTGTGTGCCCTAGCCGATGGAGTTTTGGCAGAATGCTGACACGGTGTGAGCACATAGGCATGTGAGACTACACAAGGGCGTGTGTGTCTTCTAACACGGGCGTGTACTCCCTTTTAGTTGAGAAAGAAATTTTATGGATCGTAAGAGTTTCCGATATACTCCTGAGAGCCCTCCTATGTACGAGTGAGGTCTCGTAAATTGTAAATAAAGTTTTTGTATTGACTCAAATAGAGTAGTCACGTGAGCCTAAGTGGTGATCAACTAGTTTTGTACAATAACATTTTTTGCTCGATTTCGGTTGGGATTGTGGGTAAAGGGTGTTACATTTAGGTTACAACTCTTTCCCTTTAGGGATTTTCGCCCTAGAAAATATTACCGGTAAAGAGGTTTGGATATTGTTCTCTCATGGCTTCCTCCTGCTCTCACGTAGCCTCTTCTACACCGTGTTTTTGCAATAACACTTTTACAAATGCTATGTCCTTATTCCTCAATTGTTTCACTTCTCGAGCTAAGATTTTAATCGGCTCTTCCTCATATGTCATTTACGGTCGTATCTCAATTTTTGTTGGAGGAGTCACATGCGAATGATCAGAACGATAACGCCTTAACATTGATACATGGAACACGTTATGGATTTTCTCTAACTCTGTCGGTAAAGCCAACCGATATGCTACTGGTCCAATCCTTTCGGTAATTTTATACAGCCCTATGAATCTCGGACTCAATTTACTGTTTCGACCGAATCTCAATATTTTCTTCCACGGGGATACTTTCAGAAATACCCTATCACCCACTTGAAACTCAATTTCTTTTCTTTTCAAGTCTGCGTATGACTTTTGTCGGTCTGAAGCAGCTTTCAGACTATCCCGAATAACCTTCACTTTCCCTTTAGTTTCTTTGATTAAATCAACCTCATGAATTTGTTTCTCACTCAGCTCAGTCCAATACAAGGGAGTCCGACACTTACGACCATATAAGGCCTCATACGGTGCCATCCATATGCTCAATGATAACTATTATTGTAAGTGAATTCGACCAAGGATAGGTATCTTTCCCAGCTACCTTTAAACTCTAACACACAGCATCGGAGCATATCTTCAAGAACTTGAATTACTCTCTCAGACTGACCATCAGTTTGAGGATGAAAGGCAGTACTAAAATTCAACCTTGTTTGTAACTTCTTCCAAAACCTCGAAGTAAATCTCGGGTCTCTAATCGAGATAATGGATATAGGCATCCATGCAATCTTACTACCTCTGCAATATACAACTCAGCTAACTTCTCTAGCGAATAATCAATATGCACAGGTATAAAGTGAGCCGACTTCGTTAATCTATCAACAACAACCCACACAGCATCTTTCTTTTTAGGAGTCAATGGCAACCCCGTCACGAAGTCCATGGTAATCCGATCCTACTTCCACTCGGGAACCATCACTAGTTGAAGTAATCCAAATTGCACTTGATGCTCAGCTTTCACTTTTTGACAAATCAGACATCTTGTTACATATTTCAAGATGTCTCTTTTCATCCCCGGCCACCAATAGAACTTCTTTAGATCATTGTACATTTTCGTACTGCCAGGGTGTACTGACAAATAGCTACTATGTGCTTCTTGTAAGATTTCTCAGATCAACTCGTCATCTTTAGGTATACAAATTCTATCACGGAACATTAAGCAACCGTTCGAATTTACCCGAAATTCAGAATCAGCTCCTGATTCACATTAGCTCTTTTAGCCAGTATCTTATTGTCAGTCCTTTGAGCTTCACATATTTGTCGAACAAATAATGGCCTAGCTCTCAACTCCGCCAATATAACACCATCATCAGACAATGACAAACTTATGCTCATAGCTCTCAAAGCATACAAAGATTTTCTACTTAAAGCATCCGCAACTGCATTCGCTTTCCCTAGGTGATAATTGATCACTAGCTCATAGTCCTTTAATAATTCAAGCCATCTTCTTTGCCGTAAATTTAACTCATTTTGATTCATCAAGTACCTCAAACTCTTATGATCCTGAAGATTCAGCACTTCTCAATATATAAGTAATGTCGCCAAATCTTTAATACGAAAATAATTGTGGCCAACTCTAGGTCATGAGTCAGATAATTCTTCTCATGGGGTTTTAGTTGTCTCGAGGCATAAGCAACTACCTTACCCTCTTACATCAACACACAACCGAGACCATTTAACGACATGTCACTGTAGACCACAAACTCCCTTTCTGACTCAGGCTGTGCCAAAATCGGTGCTTCTGTCAACAACGTTTTCAATCTCTCGAAACTCTGTTGGCATTTTTCAGTCCATTCAAACTTAACATCCTTGTGCAATAATTTCATCATCGGAGTAGCAATCATAGAAATTCCCTTTACAAACCGCCTATAGTACCCCGCTAAACCCAAAAAGCTTCTAACTTCCGACACGTTCCTCGGCTATTTCCACTCCACAATAGCCAAGATCTTTCCGGATCAACTCTAATACCCTCACCTAACACAATGTGTCCTAGAAATCAGACCTCTCGGAGCCAAAACTCACTCTTGCTAAATTTAGCATATAATTGATTGTCTCTCAAAGTCTGCAAGACAATTCTCAAATGTTTTGCATGATCACTCTCATCTCGGGAGTAAACCAATATGTCATCAATAAAAACAACCATGAACTTGTCCAAATACGGTCGGAAGATACGGTTCATTAAGTCCATAAAAATTGTAGGAGCATTTGTTAAACCGAACGCATGACCAGAAACTCATATGGCCATACCTAGTCCTGAATGCTATTTTCGGCACGTCTTGTTCCTTAACCCTCAACTGGTAATAACCGAATCTTAGATAAATCTTGGAGAACACCATAGCTCCCTTCAGTTGATCAAATAGATCATCTATCCTCGGTAAAGGATACTTATTTTTCACTGTCACCTTGTTGAGCTGTCTGTAGTCTATACACAATGTCATCGATCCATTTTTCTTTTTCACAAATAATGCCGAAGCACCCCACGGTGAATAGCTTGGTCTTGCAAAACCCTTATCCGCCAACTCTTGCAACTGAACCTTCAGTTCTTTCAACTCCAACGGTGCCATCCTATACGAAGCAATGGAAATAGGTGCCGTTCCTGAAAATAACTTAATTCCAAACTCAACCTCTCTGATTGGAGGTAGTCCAGTAACTCTTCTGGTAATACATTCGGATACTCACATACAACTGGCATGGTTTCAATCTTTGCTTCAGACCCTTGAGTGTTCAGTACAAAGGCGAGATACGACTCACACCCTTTTCTCAAATATTTATCAACTACCATGGACGAAATCAGCACCGATAGACTATCTGACTCAGTTGATTCAACCCGAATAACATCTCCATTTTCACACTTCAATTCAATAAATTTACTACCACAATTCACTAAAACACAATGGGCAGTCAACCAATCCATACCAAGAATCAAATCAAACTCATCAAACGGTAATAACATAAGGTTTGCCGGAAAATAATGACCCTTAATTGTCAAGGGACAGTTCTTACACACCTTGTCAACTAACACCTGTTTACCTAGTGGGTTTGATACTTTTTTCACAAATTAAGTAGACTCAATAGTCATATTCAAACTAAATACTAATCTCATACAAATATAAGAATGGGTCGACCCTGGGTCAATCAAAGCAATAACAGAGGTGTCATAGAGAAAGAATGTACCCGTTATTACATCTGGCGATGATGCCTCTTCTCGAGCGCGAATAGCATAGGTTCTTGCTGGTGCCCGACCCTCTAACCTCACAGTAGTATCTCGTGATACACCTCTACCACTAGTTCCACCTCCTAGGTTCTTTTGTGGCCTACCTCTAAAGGATGCACTGCTTGATCTTATCTCTTGCTTCTTCTCCTTGTCGTCCCTTTCAAGATAGTTTCGGATGAAATGGTCGGGGGATCCACACTTATAACAATTTCGATTGTTTCCCTAACACTCCCCAGTGTAATGTCTGCCACAACTTGGGCACTCCGGTTTGGACTTTGGATTGCCCACACTTGTCATTGAGGTGGCCTAAACTCTTGAACCCGAATACGTGTTACCTCGCTCTCTCTGCGAATGCCGTCTGAGGTAGTCGTCCGAGGGTTCGTTTCCCTGGACTTCTTTGATCGAGCTTGGTATGATTTGCTCATCGGCCTCTTTCTCGCATCCCTAGCCTCACTCAGGGCTTTCCTCTTTTCCTTATTCAATTCTTCGACCTTACTAGCTCGATCCACCAATACCACAAATTCCTTTAGCTCTAAAATCCCAACTAGAAGTCTAATGTCTTCATTCAACCCGTCTTCAAATCTCTTGCATAAGGTAGCTTTCGTGGATATACATTCTTGTGCGTACTTACTGAGCCGAACAAATTCGCGCTCATATTCTGCCACAGTCATTTTTCCTTGCTTTCACCCAAGGAATTATTTTCGCTTCTGGTCTACAAATCGTTGACTTATATACTTCTTTCGAAACTCTTCCAAGAAGAAGTCCCAAGATACCCTCTCTTTAGGAACCACTAATGTCAACGCTTTCCACCAATGGTATGTCGAGTCCCTCAACAAAGATACAACACATTTTAAGCTCTCCTCAGGGGTACAGGAGAGTTCATAAAAAACCCTCATTGAGTTATCAAGCTAGAACTCTGTCTGCTTAGGGTCATCATCTTTATTAGCTCAAAAATCTTCAGCTCCTTGCTTTCGAATTTTATCTACCGGGGGCTTAGTTGCCCTCACCGTTTCTATAACTTGGGAAGCCACAGGAACTGACTGAGGTATAGGAGGAGGTGGAGGAGGTTGAGCATTAGGGTTAGCTCGTACATACTCAGTGTACCAATTGCTTATTGTTTGGAGAGAGGCTTCCAAGCCTCTTCTCCTTGACCCTTAGTATCAGGTTCACTCTGCACAGGCGCGGTCCCTTGTGTAGGAGTCGGCACATTACTAGCTGCATCATCAGTAACCGATTGATCAGAATTCATAAGCTACATCAAACAAGTTTAAAATTATCAGAAGCCACCACACTATCATTATACGCTTATGGCATGTATAGCTAGACTTCTTACCTACAATGTAACACCCCTTACCCACAATCCCAGTTGAAATAGGGCAAAAAGTGTTACTGTACAAAACTACTTGATCGCCACTTAGGCTCACGAGACTACTCTACTTGAGTCACTACAACAACTTTGTTTACAACTTACAAGACCTCACTAGTACATACGAGGGCTCTCGAGACTATATCAGAAACTCTTATGATCCATAAAATTTTTTTCTCAACTAAACAGGGAGTACACGCCCGTGTTAGAAGACATATACGCCCGTGTGTAGTTTCACATACCCATGTGCTCACACCGTGTCCAAAAACCCTAGCATTCTGGTAAAACTCCCACGGCTAGGGCACACGCCCATGTGGAATGGAACACGCCCGTGTACCCTCATAACATGCCCGTGGCTTTAAACTGTGGGGAGTTACTAACTAATTTAACACGGCCTGAACACGCCGTGTGGACAGTCCGTGGTCTATTCTAACTTAGAATGTTAACATGCAGGGGACACACGGCCAAGTCACATGCCCGTGGGCTGACCGTGTGTCACACATGGTCTAGACACATGCCCGTGTACCTACCTTTGTGGACAGAACAAGGCTGTTTGCCAAACTTTTAGCACCCCTATACCTTACACTAGATGAGTTTATTCAACCAACTAATAAACATCTCATAATTCAACATGCACTCAAATTGATAACTTTGAAATTTCATAAATGATAAAATGTGCCATCATTCTTGGCAATTTACAAAATTAATGTCTTAGCAAGAGCCAATACACCTTTGGCCAAAATAACAAAATAATCTATCTAGTCTAGCCCCTATACATGCCATACACAAAATCACTAAATTTGAATATACCGAGGTGAGCAGATAGTGTGGGCGGCCTCCTTGTTATTGGCGTATCCCAGCTCGGCTCTTAAACTCTATAAAACAAGGGAAAAAGAGAAGGAGGAGTAAGCTTTAAGCTTAGTAAGTTTACATGTAAAAAATATAACATTATAACATGTATTAAAAAATTATATAGCATTACATACTAAGAAAGAAACAATCTACATTCATGATCATGCTTACTTATTTTCTCTATTCCCACATTGCTACCATATCACAAGCTTAATGCATGCATCCATTAACAAGTTCCCCTGCACTTAGCATCACAATATCACATAGTACAACACATCACTATCTCTAATTTCATTTCTCATACTCAAATTACTCGGTGGTTTTGCACTTAGCCCACCATCAACCTTTATTAGGGTGGTATCGCACATAGCCCACCAAAAAGATTGATTACGGTGGTATCGCACATAGCCCACCAAAAGATTAGTTACGGTGGTACCGCACATAGCCCACCAAAAAGATATATAGACGATGGTATCGCACATAGCCCATCGTAATTAAGCAACAAGGTGGTATCGTACATAGCCCACCATCAAATATTGTCAATACACATTCATACGATTATTTCGTCATTCATACAATAATTATTCAAAGACTATCACATTCAGTCCACTAGAACCACATATGTTCTCAATCATGCCATACATTAATTAGCAATATAATGTTTACGAAAATATATATTGCTTACACATAAACTTACCTCGATGCAAAACGTGTTAGCTAGCGATTTACTCAATCACCTTGCCTTTCCCACGGTCAAGGTGGATTTCGTGCTCTTCTTGATCTATAACAATGAAATTCATTCATTTAGATCATTCTCTGATCATAATACATCAAATTCTACACTTGGGCAAAATTACCATTTTGCCCTTGTACATCAAGAGTAATTACGATTTTGCCCTAGGCTCGTAATTTATTTTTCATCACATTTTCTCAATAAACAAGCATAGATGAACATTTATTTCTCTTACAACTACTCACCATTTCAACTATTTCATGCATTTATGACACAAACTAAATCTTTGCATTCAAGTTCTATTTAGGTGTTTTCATGCTAACACCTTTCACAAAAGTTGTTTCTCACCTCCCTAACATTCATTTTCTTCCATGAAAACTCAACTAACAACATAACTATTCTCATGGCAAGTCCCTATACTTTCAACCATATCTCAAATTAGTCCCCTCATTAGCTAGCTTAAGCTTTGGGGACTCCAAAAACACAAAAATTATCAATTAACACCACAAAAAAATCACTTACTTGGGTGAGGACAAGTTGCTGAAACCTCAAGGCTTTCAAAACCCTTCTTTTGAGTGTAAAAATTGGTGGAAGAGGAAGAGAAGAGAAAAAAAGATGATGGCCTTCCCTTATTTTATCATATTTTAGTCAACTAGTCAACAACTATCACCAAATTTGACTAAAAATTAATGCTCTTGTCCCCCCTAGCTTCCTATGGCCAGCCATCACTAGATGAATGGCCCAATTGCACTTTAAAATCCTCCAAATTTACATTTTATAGCTATTAGGTACCTATACCTTATAAAATAGAACTTTCGCGCTTGATGCAAGTTAGTCCTTTTTCACAATTAAGCATGCTATTGCTAAAATTAAAGCACCAAAATTTCCATATAGCCATATATTAATACCATAACACATAAAATAATACTAAAATAATTTTCTTCAACCTCTGATTAGTGGTCCCGAGACCACTGTTCCGACTAGCCCCAAAATCGGGCTGTTACACAATGTGATTGATTATGATTGATTTTTAGTTGGAAATGAAAAATGTATGAGAAATGTATGCTTGTTTTTGTAATAAGTCTGATAATGCTCCGTAACCCTATTCCGGCAATGGATACGGGTTAGGGGTGTTAATCGTTTATATAAATTATCAGTTGCAATGTGCATATATGACTCAGGTAAATGATGCTTTCCTCACTAAGTTCTTATGAACTTATCTATGTGTGTTATGTTACAGGTGAGCTGATGTGGGACTAGGCTAGGAGGGACGATGCCAGGACTACACCAAAAAGTGGCATATTGGGTTATTATGCATACAAAACAAGCCTGGCAACGAGTTTCAAATTTGAATTGTTATATAGAAATCCATACTTTAGGGTATCTGGAATATATTAGGATTTCAATTTAAATATCATTCTAATTTAATTACCATGTGTGGTAGTTGTGTTTTCTTATTGTATATACTTAGGTAATTTAGTTTGAAATTTGTAACTAAGAAGGTGTAATTAATTGTAACTTGTTTAAGTAGATTAAGTTTTTTTATGTATTCATTTACTAATACCCAAGATCTAGATCCGACATAATGGATCGGGTTGAGGGTGCTACACGATGCTTATGTGAGTTATAAGGAAATTAAGGAAAGGAATTATTACTACAAGAACGTTACTTAGTAACCATCATGATGAAGTTTCGAGAACAAATTTTTTTTATGGAGGGGAGAGTTGTAACATCCCAAAATTTCTGGTTAGACACGTAACACTATTCCAGTATCAGATATAATAAATTCATAAGAAATAAGAAATTTTATCAGATTAAGTAATGCTTATGATGCGATTTTGGAATATTTCTAATCTTTTTAAAGACAAGTAAATATTTCAACATAATTCTTCAAAATAATTTAATCATAAAATATTTATTTTTCTTATAATAGATTATTACATTTTTATCATTTTAATAGTTATATAAATAAGGATAAAATAATAATTTAATATAGTGGGGTGGGGCATGACAAGTAATTACCATAATCGCTCCATATTCACTATAAAAAAAAAATCCACCCCGCTCCTCCTGCATCTTCTTCTTAAGAAAACTTTGGGTTTTGTGATCCCTACACTTAACTAAGTTAGTGTCACCCATGAACCTAGTCTTAACCCAACTAAAGAAATTACCAATTTTTTTTTTTTATAAAGTTATATTATTATCAGGATATTTTTATCTTTTATATTTTCATTAATAAATAAAACTTTACACATGGTACTATTTGAACCAAAGACATCATTAATTTTAAATATTCAATTTTACCATTTTAATTTTAGCAATATTTTATTTTTACATAAACTTTTAATAAATATATTTATAATTTTTTCACTCATATTATAGATATCGTAATTTAATAATTATCATGATGTTTTAATAACTTTATACTGTGTTTAAGTAAATTAATTATTTGATTTGATATTAGTTAACTTCAACTCAATCAATGGCTTGTCTACCATTATAGTTCGTGTGCAATTAACATTGTTCATAATTTTTTTTTTGAGATTTTTTAAGATTTAAAATTTTAATAAAATTAATTTAAATTTTTAATTTTAAAATTTTTAAACATACAAATTTTAAAACTTTAAATTTTAAATTTAAAACCTAAAATTATATGTATATTAATTTTATTAAAAGAAATTGTCTGTAAGTTGCAAGTAACTTTCCGATTATCATATTACTATTTCCTACAAGTTAGGCAATGGATTTCATATTCACCCCCACGTTGTCTCTGAGACAGAGTTGATTTAGAAAAAAAAGACAAAAAAAAAAAAAAAAGATATTTATTATTAATTACTAGCTAGTTTTATGACAAATCAGACCCAAATTTACATTTCAAGCTTTTTTATTACGACATAAAGCATGTAAACATGCTTGCTACGTTTTTGTAATAATTAAAAACAAAAGGAAGCAAACATTGATGATATGGCAGTAAATACTAGTAGGAGCACTAGTAATTAGTTAAATAATTAATTCTTGAACTCCTTAAGAGGCCGCAATTTGAAGCCTCCCTCCTGTCTTTTCTCAAGTGAATAAGGCATATATGTTCCCAAAATCTTGTCCCAAATGGAGAAGAATGGTTGGGAGAAGTTGTATTTGCCACCGTAAAGTTGATGGTGGAGATCATGATACGCGGTGTTGTTTGTAAAGAAGATATGAAAGGGATTCCAGGGAAGCATTAATCCACAATGGTCATCCACTGATTTCATGTTGCAGAAAGAGGAGAAGAAGGCAGACGTTAGAGGGGACATGCCAGAGATGTAAATAGCCATTGTACCGCCTATGATGTCAAAAAGAAGTCCCTCAATCGGATGACTGTAGATAGCACCAAATGGGTACGAAACCACAAGCCGATGATGCTTGGAATGGAGGTGCCTGTACAAGAACTTGTTCTGGTGTAGGTATCTGTGAAGAAAATATTGGTAAGTATCGAATACGAACATTGCTACAATAAACTGTCTTGCTATAACAAAGAAGGAAGTTGACTGCCCTGAAGAAGCTCCGGCATCGTTTCCTCTTGTTATCTGCACCAAGTTAACAAAAATTAAATCATAACTAATTGACCTTAGATAAAATTTGGTTAAATATATACATAAAAGAATGTATATATTTAACCAAATCAAAAACCCACCCAATACGTTAAACAAGTACAATAATATACATATTGTGATTTCATCAGCTCCGTATCTTTAATGGATTAATTACTTGCTTTTTTGGGACTTGGTAGTATAAGATATTTTAACTTTTCGTGATTGTTTATGTTAGCTCTTTAGTCAAAAATATCATCACGTATTATACTTTGGCCTTTCAAATGGACGTGGTAATTGATATATATTTAGTTATAAAAAAAAAACTGCCATCAAAGTTTGAGTAAAATCAAGGTGAAAAACCTTTGGCAACAATCATACCATATATAATAGGTTAGTGGCGATGACCAGACGAAATTGTTGCCCGAGGACGCCTTTGATGACGGTCTTTTGGAGGCAAAGTTCTTCTCATCCTCATCTTCTTTAGGATGCAACCTGTACTTGTTACAAGAGTAGCCTAAAATCGTATACAGTCCACCATAAACCCAATAAACAATAACTGGCATTAAACTGCCAACCAGCATTTCATTTGTTATCTCGAATGCCATTGCAAAGTGCAAATTAGGAGTCGAAAACCAAGCACGTACGTAAATCTTGAAGCTTCCTCTCCTCAACTTATAAGTGAAAAGAGAGTTACAAAAGGGTCCACCAAGCAATAAAAGATGTGGGGTTTAATGTATTTTTTAACCACTCAATGAATATTTTGCTCTAAAATGTTTACTTGGACCACTAATTTTTCTTTATTGTTCTTGTTATTTTGACGCGATATAACCGAACGACGGTTTGTGGTCCGACGCTGTGTGTAATGTATATATCGTATAAAAACACTTATGACAAAACAATTATGAATTTTAGGATGAAAAATGGTTTTCTAAATAAATACACAGAACATCCATGTACTATAGGGTTATAAGCAATTTAACCCATCTTAAAATAAATGGAACAATTTAAATTTTATACAGTTAAAAAATGAGTAAATAAGGATAATTGATATAACATTAATTATTTTAATTAATAAATTTTGGGATATATAACAATTTAGACCCTATAAAAAAGTAATTGAAAAGACCTAAATAATTCTTTTAATAAAAATTAAAATGGAAAAAGAAAAGAAAAGAAATGCAGTTATAAAAAGCATGACTATATGTAAAAGCACAATTTGTTAAATTTTTAAATTTTAAAAAATATATTCCAAAATTATAAATCATTCAAAAAATGTAAAAAATTAGTTCCTTTTTCTTTGAAAAATTCTAAAAAATATTTAAAATATTATAAAACTTTTAAAACTTTTCTTAAAAATCAAAAATTTATTAAAAGAAATTTTAAAAAATTTGCACTATTGTAAAAATATAAAAATATTTATTATTTTTGAATTTTATTAATTCTAGAATATCATATATTTTTAAAAACATAAAATTAAACCAATCAAATGTAGACAAATGTATTTTTTCTTGAATTGTATTTATCTCTTGTTCTTTCAATAACTTAGCTTTTGGGGTTACAATCATTCAAGAAAAAATTGTAAAAATTAAATCTCATATTTAATTAGAAATTAATAAATTGATTATGACTTAATAATTTATTAATGAAAATAATTAAGATCAATCTTTTCTTTTCTTTTCTTTTTGCTTGCTTACAAAATTATTTTTTAATATTTATTTCTTCATTTTAAGATTGTTTTTAAGATTTATAATCACCTCTTTCAATAATATTATTTTCAAAATTCAAATATATATTTTCTCATGTACATTATTACTGACTCAATGCTTATTAGTTTACTTACAGAAATTATACCACTTCGTTTATTCGGAAAGAAATTAAATTATTTCAGACCTACTATTATTTTCTTATCGAAGCAAACAATTCAAAAAAAAAAAAAAAAAAGGAAAAAAGAGGAATTATGTGTGTGAATTGCACGGATATTTGTCAGTAAATAATTGTTGAATTCATTAATGGCTTACGTCCAAAAGTAGGGAAAAAAAAAAAAAAAAAAACAAGAATGTGTCCGGTGCCCTCTGCCTAAGTTGTCTCTCAATTCATATATAACTAGTACAACTGCCACGCTTCACGTGAGAAATTTATTAGAAAATTAGGATAAATTGTATTAAATGTTATTAAAATATTAGTAAATTTATATTTTGATTATTAAATTTTAAAAAGTTAGAAAATAGTCACAAAATTATTAGAAAATTTTCAGTTAAGTCATTAGGGTATTAGAATTGTCATTGTATCGCCTTCTTTATTCACACTGCTTGCACAAATCAAAATTTTTTTTTTCTTCTCTTCTATAGTTCAATTTTTTTCATGAAACAACTTTAAACATCACGAATCTGCAAATCGAAGTCCAAACAACTTTCTTCCCTAATCTCTGACACTAACTGTTAGTTCGACTTGGATCTAAGTTATGTTCTTCTACTCATCGATGAATATTAATTCACCGTTACCAATCATCGAATTGTTGCTTAATGCTCATTAGATGGACTAAAAAAAAAACTTAACAACCTAGTGACTTAAATAAGATCTTTCGAATAGTTCAGTAGCTTAAATAAAACTTTTGAATAGTACAATGACCATTTTGTAACTTGTAAAAGTTTAGTGACCAAATATAAACTTACTAATAGTTTACTGACCTTGAGTGCAGTTTATCATAAAAATTATTACTTAATTTTATAAATAATAATGTTAAAATTTTTATATAAATTTAATAATAAAAACTTTGGAGTTTATTATCATTTGATTGTAAATATAATTTAAAATTATTAAAGTAATAAATTGCTTTTAATTATTATCATTCTAAATAATTAATAATTTTTATTCATACACAACATTTTATTATTTTGAGAAAATATAACTTATTTTGGTCTAAATTTAGAATAATTAATTAAAGGTATGGACCTAACTGAACATGCTAAATTCTTCAAATAGATAACTAATCGCATAAACAACAAAATGTGAGGTATGAAATCTAAAATTAGACCGTTATTCATTTCTCCCCAAATGCCCACAACATTTTTCTCGCTGAACAGGTGTCACCATGCCAATACCCATATAGACACGATTTTTTATATAGTTATATAGATAACTCATTTTTTCACATAATAATAACTCATTTTCACTCAAAGAAAAGATTACATATTTTTGGTACTAAATTTAGAAGGGCAAACATGACAGCTCATCCAACTTTTTCTTTTATCATTTTAACTTTTGAAACTTTCAAAACAATCACTTAATTAATCCAATACTTTTTAGGGGCCCATTTTGGTTAAGTATTTGACGAGGCGATGATGTGGTAATTTAAAAATTAATATATAAATTTAGATATCAACTTTTATATATTGTGTCAATTTAATCATAATTAAAAAATTAATTTTAAATATTTACATATTAACTAAAATTGATCATAATGATCAAAATTCAAATATATTTATAAACACATAAATATATTAAAATATAAAATATTTAAAAATAAATCAACTGATTTTTTTTTCTTCACATCTAACAATGATCTTTCTTGGTATTTTTGTTTCTTCAGTTTAATTCTAATAAATTTTAATCACGAAAGCTTCACCCTCACTAATTTACTAAACATAACCCTCCACCCAATTGTCACCACACTCAAATTTTGATTTGGATTTTTCCAAAAACGAATAAAAAAACCAAAGAATTTTGAAATCAAAAAATAATATTTTAGACAAAGAGTTACATGGTTCGACTTTTGTAATAGCGGAATCAACATAAAATTCTACTAGTGAGGGATTTTGAATGGCAGTAATGAAAGCAATGCAGAACTCTTTTCTAGCATATACTCTTCAAATTCAAGCCTAATTCTTCACTAAAGATTTATAAATAATTATAACATGTTATACAATCATATGCATAATTTATACGAGCTTACAAAATTTCTTTCAATAACCCGAAGTCGTTTCAGGACTAAAATGTAATATTTTTAAAATCATCAAGTTGGTGTCATGACATCAAGGATATCGCACCGTGACCTCAAACAAACAAGGAGTTTCCTTGCGACATTGGAGATCCATGGTCGCAACACCACTCTGCAGGTTTAACGTCGCGACGATGGGGGACTGAAATCATGACGTCACATACTATTTGTACAATATTCCTAAGCATTATTTCATAACAGCTTGCCACAATTGACTATGTGCACGTTTGATTTCATTTAAACATCAATAACTTACATAAACATCTTTAAAATGATTATATATATCATTGATCAAACTATCATTTACTAACCAACATTCCAAATTGACCATTTCTAATACAAAACCGATTCAACCTAAGGCGCATGTTATATATTGAAACATAAAGGAAATGTACAAACATTTTTTAGTCAAGAGCTACGGTTTGGATGCTGTTTCACTATGCAGAACCTCAAAATCTGTGATAACTTGTTCATAGAATAAACAAACCGTATGTTGAGCTATAATGCTCAATGATACTTTCATGATTCAAGCCAATAATACAAAAGCATTAACATGATAAAGATACAATCAGTACATGATTGATTACCAACCAATTCAATTCACCTATTCATGTCTTTTGTACAATACCATTTTACAATCCATATACATATATATTAGCATGATTTCACAAACAAGTTACATTCTATCTTTATGTGCAAAAATTATATACCAATCTAATCTTATAAATATTTCATAGTCCTTATTTTACTATATCATCTCGAGTTGTTCGATAATGATGACTTTTAGAATTTTAATATTCTACTATTCCTAGTGGTCCGATAACAATGGCTTTCACTATCTACATATTCTACCATCCCAGTTGGCTCAGCAACGATGACTTTCATAATTTGAATATTATACCATCTCAGATGGCCCGACAACGATGGTTTTTACTATTTGCATATTCTAGCATCCTAGGTGGCCAAGAACGATGGTTTTAAACCACTATATCAATGACCCTATGGCTTGCCAACTAAACCTGACTCTACTTGAGACAATTAAAGGTAACTAACATTTCAACTATGTATCATTACATGTTCCATATCATAATTCCATACTATGCTCATCTTTAAATATATTCAATTCAATTATCAACATTCGATATCATCATGCATAAACTGAGTCATACGATATCATTACACTTACCTCAATATGTCATTTTGCATCAATCATTTACGTATGTATGCATATGTATTTGTGTTAATGCATTGAACTCGAATCATAAAAGTACAAACCAAATTTTTTCGTATCTCATTTATAACTCTCGCTTTTCCTTTCTCTCGAGATGGTTCAATGCCGTCTTTAGTTTGTCAATTTGGATCAAATTGAAAAAGAGAAACTTTCTCTTTTCTTCAACCATGGACAGAAAGCTTGGAAGGAAGATGATTCTTTCATCTTTTATTTTCACTAATAATTGTTTTTATATACTTAGTTAAGGTTTTATTAACTTTAATTAACTTAGTTTATTATTTATTAATCTTATTTACTTAAATAATTAACATTACTAATCATAAGTAAGTAAGTTACCATCAATATCCACTAACTTCTATTTAAAATTGGTTAAACAACCATTTTAGTCATTTGGATAATTGTTATCTAGGTCCCTAAGCATTTCCTCAATTAAAACTCAATAGTGATTAAACTTTTACAATTTAGTCCCTAAACTTTAATTAATGGTTTTCTTGGTTAAATTACTTAACTGATCCTTAATATATTAACCATAACTCCATTATTATCCCTATTTTATCTAAACAGACTCGATTTACGAAAATAATATTTTGAAATCGTATTTTTTGATAGTACCTAAAATCATGTCATTACAAAATGCTTAAGAAAAGTGTGTTAAAGAAACATGATAATCATCTAAAAATAATATAAATCCAAACATTCTAAAAAATAAATCCCCTACTGTGCGATACGTCATTCATAAATAGGCTTTTTATAATTTCATCCCAAGTCAAAACAACCTTAAAAAAAATTCAATCATACTAGAAGTAAATCTGATAACAAATTCCCCACTTGAAGTAAATCTAAATATGACCAGTTATCTTATATTTTAAGATAGCAAGATAGAGTCCAAGTCGAATTATAACTCTTTTATTTCCTTTAAGGTTACCACCCCACTTGGATAAGAACTTAAAATCTTTTATATTAGCTCCTTTGTACATAAAAACACATCCTGTCATACCCCAAGTTTGGCAGACCTAAGATTTTGGAGTACAGTGGCAAAATGATCTATTTGACGAAGTGTAATCTGCCCATATGTTTCTTTTTTCATATAGGCGTGGGCATATAGCAATTGTCGTGTAAGTAAGTGAAGATTTTATTTCAAGATATTCTGCTACTTAAAGGAAAATATAGTGTTAAGCGAAAAAGGGGAAAGTATGATATGAATTATTTCCAAAGCTATAGTACGCCTTATTTGCATAAAGTACTGTGCTAGTTAGGTTGTAAAGTAACCTGGTTAGGAACCAACTGGATAGACTATTCTGATATTTATAATGTAGGATTCTCATTTATATTTCTCTAGAAAACTATAGACCATTAAGAAAGCAATTTCTGAAATGTGCAACACTTGTTAAGTTCCACTAGGTAGGATGGATCATATTTATATGTGTGAGAAGGGTTTTGAGAAATGTTCTTCTTCTTCCTTCAAGAGTACTTTTTTATTCCTTTTCTTAAATCCAATGGTATCTTTTCCTCAACAAGCTGGATGTTAAGGATTTTTGGTTTAAACAGTGATCATTCCATTTCTGGTTAAGTATTACAGGTCTGTATGTTAGATTTTTCTAAAGAGTGAGTCTGTATGTGGTATATGAATAGTAAGTTGTAAGTATAAGGCTTTGCATAGGGGCTATCAGAGTTTGAGATGATAGTAAATTGTATGTAAATGAGCTTTAATAGCGATCCTATGTTCTGTAAGCAGTTGTTGCTGCTGGTTTGAGATGGATATCTAAGTTCGGAGCTTCGACCTGCAATAGGTAAGTATCAAGTGAGTCTCTACCTTGACTCTCTTTTTTATGTAAACTTTTCAAGTAGAAGAAAAATATATATAGAAGATGATGATATTTATAATAATCGATAAGGGTATGGGTATAGTAAAGAAGAGATAAGGTGTAACACCCCAAACTCGGCCCAGAAGTTAGGCCTGAATTTGGCATGTAACATTGAAGTGTTTTTCGAAAACCATGTTTTCATTGAAAACCCTCCTTAATATTTAAAAACTAAAGTCTCAGTTTGTGTTCGTTAAATTTCAAACGTGGTTCATTGAAAAGTTAATCACTTTTAAAAACGTTATTAACTTTGTTAAAAATCTCTTTTAGTTGCGGAAGCTAATTTAAGGTAAAGAAGTTTAAAACATATATTTTTAAAAATAGTAATTGGGTTGAAAACTCGTTTACGTCTAACAGATATAAAACGTATCAAAATCCCAAATTCAGAATTAAATCCAAAGAGGCCTTATTACAGAAATTAAAACCCAAAACGGAATTTAAAACATATATAAAGTCCAAAGCATAACAGTTGCAGTCGTGTGGTCACCTCCGAGTGCCTGATAGCACCGATTTTCCTAACGCTGGGGATTACCTGCACAGTTAAAAACGGGGTAAGTTTATGAAAACTCAATGTGTAATCCCCTTACTATAGTAACAGTCAGTATACAGAAATAGAAACCGAAACAGTCTGGGCCAAAGCCCTTTAACAGTAACAGTATAGTCTAGTTCAGAGCATACGTGGGCCAAAGCCCACTACAATATCATTTGGGTCACAACCTATAACAGAATCAATTGAACCTAGCCTAAACCAATAATAGAACAAGTGGCCTAAGCCTAGTACAGTGACAACTCTCATAAACAGATATGCAACTGTGTGAGGATGCATCCCACCCGATCTAGCCAACACACCACCCGTACCAACCAACACACCATGTAGGGATAAAATCGGCCCACCTAACCATCACAGCAATATTAGCACGGTTGTGGCACTAAGTTAACAGAATGACTCAGTCTTGAGCCGTAGACAGAACGGTCGTAGCAACGCTGCAGTTAATAGAACGGCTAAAAGCCATAAACAGAATGGTTATAAACCATAATCAGGATGGTACAAAGCTATCGATAACTGTAATAAGTTTGGCACATAGCCACCAGCGACGGTAATATGATCGGAACACAGCCACGGGTAATTATGATAGACATATAGTCATCAATATATATGTTAGGCACATAGCCACGAGTAAATATAATTGGCAAAAAAACATAATCAAGATGGCACAGAGCCATATCTAGGTTGGCACAGAGCCATAATCAGATTACTCAGCTTTAAGCCGTCCATCGATCCACAGTCGCCTCATGTGACACGTGCGACCTTAACAGATCAATACTGGATCCACAGTCGTCTCATGCGACCCGTGCGACCTATCAAAACTTCCTCCGTATCAATGTCCCAACCCCATGTAATATGTCGTGTATGTCAAGCTCAATCATTACACATGTATGCAAAATGGCCATGCTCAGTAACAGTCATTTAAGCATATATTAAAAGCATATCAGCTATACAACCATAGTCAAGTTAGTTAAAACACAGTCATACGATCATAGTCAAATAAGTCAAATTCATAGCACAAGTCAGTCATTTACCCACAAGGGAAAAAATAGTCATTTTACCCTACAAAGGTATTTCAGTAATCCTACTTTCAGGGGTATTTCGATAATTCTACCATATAGGGGTATTTTGGTAATCCTACCTTTTAGGGGTATTTCTGTAATTCTACCCTACAGAGGTATTTTGGTAATTTTTTAAATCGAAGGTATTTCGGTAATTTCCCAAATTGGGAGTATTTTGATAATTTCATAAATCGAGGGTATTTCATTAATTTTACAAATTGAGGGTATTTTGGTAATTTCACAAATCGGGGGTATTTTGGTAATTTCACAAATTAAGGGTATTTCAGTAATTTTACAAATTGGGGGTATTTTAATAATTTCACAAATTGGGGTATTTCGGTAATTTCACAAATCGGGAATATTTTAGTAATTTCACAAATCGAGGGTATTTTGGTAATTTTACAAATCGGGGGTATTTTGGTAATTTTACAAATCGAGGTATTTCGATAATTTCACAAATCAAGGGTATTTCAAAAATTTTACAAATTATGGATATTTCAATAATTTCACAAACCAGGGGTATTTCGATAATTTCACAAATTAGGGGTATTTTGATAATTTCACAAATCGGGGATATTTCAATAATTTCACAAATCGAGGGTATTTTGATAATTTTATAAATTAGGGGTAATTCGGTAATTTTACAATCCGGGGCTTAATGACCCAACAGAAGGTCCACTGACGCCTCGAGCGAATTAAGTAACCCAAATAGACAGAACGATGTAAATGGGCCTAAGGCCAATTACTCGGCCCAAGTGGGCCCACACACTCATGTGGCCCAATTAGCCTAGAAATAGCCTCGACTATACGAGCAGCACAATTCAAACTAATAGAAACCATATAACATGCATTTTATCCGTGTGGCCCTTAAGCACACTAGGCCCACATGGCCCATTTCAGCCCAACGAGGCCCAAAATAGCCCAAGACCATGAGAGCGCTCGTGGTGGCCTCTACATACTAACACCCATGTTCGTGGGATCGGTTCACCACACGTACGATCGCACACTCATGTGACATCATACGCCATATTTCTAGCTTTTCGGCATTTTGCTGATCTACAGTCATAGCAATGTAAACAACACATACTTTTGACTTTTCAACTGATCATCAAATACCGCATACAAATACACACCTGTTCGCGAAACTAGCTAAGATCCATGCTCTCCGAATCCTATAATCAACCAAAATATCGTATCAGATTTACAACCAATATGGTTAATAACTATCCAAGCCCAAAACGACAATCCATACTTACCTTGACTAATTGCTAATCGGTTTATTTCCCTTAGATCACAGGCTAGAGTTGATCACACTCCTCTTTGATGATTAACTGCATTACAAATACAACCTATCAACCACGATGGTCTAAAACCATGGTTTAGCACACATTAGTCTAAAGGAAGTACACCCATCCTTCCCCTAAAAAGGGAAAGTAACATTCGGCCAACCACTTGAGAAATTACAAGCCTTAAACTTTTACCTTTGATCGCGAGATGAGTGAACGGTTTCCACTCCTCGTGGAATTCTATGAATCGAAAGCACTACCAAGCATAAGGAGGGAAAGAGACTCAACCAACAGAGAACATAAAAGAAAATAACATACTTATGAAAGGAGTTTGGACATATCGAAGGAATAGAAAAAACAAGAAGAAATCTAGTAACTCACCGTTTGCTAAATCCACTCCCAAATCGGAACTGATCAAAGAAGCAGAAGATAGAAATTGGTAACAAAATCAAGACACTAGAGGGGAGGAGAGATAAAAAATAATTGATCAAGAAAATCATTAACTAAAAGCTGACAGACAAAATGGAGAGATGAAAGAAACAGAAAAGGTTTGGCAAGAAGGGAAGAAGAAGATTGACAGACCAAAACCGAAAAAGAGGAGGGGGAAAAGAGAATGGTATATTCGACTGTAAAGGACAATTCCCCATATGGTTAATTACCCCAACCTAAAATAGTGCACTCAAACTCCCAATCACGAAATTCTGAGTAGTCCCCACTCAAATTTGGCATAATACACCCATTACACACCAAATTCCTTCTTTTTCTCCCCAAAATCCTCAACCAATAACCTCGTTATCCAAATCCCCAAAAACTCTCCTAAAATCACTCCATAAATCCCTCAAATACCAATTCAAACTCCCTAACAACTTCATCCAAGACCAAGTCAACAACCACCCCAGGAGAGTTTTAATCCAACTCTACCTCTCTCACCTCATGAAAATAAAATAAAATCCCTTTGCATCCCATGCGATTCGAACTCAAGATCCCCTTGCCACCATAATGACGCCACTACCACTGGATCACCAACTCTTCTTGTGTCATGATTTCCCCAACAATATTCTTAAAGCCAACTTACTTACATCTAGGGTTTTTTCACGTAAAACAAAAATTTTTCTAAAGCCGAGGTTTGAACCCAAGATTTCTCCAATACTTCTCATAACCCTTAACCACCAAAGTAGACATACTTTTATGTTTTTCACGTGTACAATTAAATTCCAATTCCTCTGGCACGCGAAGCCCATTTCTTCTAGGCCCAAAATTTGAGGCGTTACATAAGGGCTATGATGATATGTAATAAGTTCTATTGAGAGGAATGTTGATTGAGAAGTAAGCAGATAAATTTTGAGATATGAAAAGTATGAGTTAGTCTAGAATGCAAATAAATCTGATAAGTAAATGATGAGAAATGTCCCTTTGTGAAGCCTCATGTAGGGCAGTTATATTGCTAACCAAATTGGCAAATCACTATATGAAAAAAAAGTGTAAGACCATGAGGTTGAGACCCATGGCATCTTAATATGATTTGGAAAAACTCATGGTGTAGCCTCTAGTAAGATAAAGACTGGGCTGGTAGATCACGATACATGAATGTGTGTAAGACCATATGGTTAAGACCCATGCCAAGATATGTTTGTATGAATGTTCATGGTGTAGCCTTTGATAATGTGTAAATTGAATGGGCAGATCATGATACATTAACTTATGTATAAGCTCATGAGGGAGAAACTCATGGCACCTTCTATGAAAGTTTGTCAAGACAATAAACACGAGGTTGTGTATGATGCCCTTGTGGTGTATTCTATTTTACCCTTGCAGCGTACTTTGATAAATCTGTTGATAAAATGTAGTTATCCGCCCTTATGGTAAGTTTGGGTAAATCCTGATTGTTTTGTGATAAGTATTGCTAAGATAAAGTTATGATATATCTGAGGTTATTTTAATGGAATTAGATCTATAAAGTAATTGGATAAGTTTTTAAGAAAGTTCTTTAAGAGAAGTATGCATCTGAATGCTAATGAGGGTATCTGTCATGATAATCTGTTAGTGTTGAATATGGACATATTCACAGTTGAGAGACAAAAGAAATGGTTTATTCAAATTCGTTTGTGTTGTATAGTGTTGAAATCAGAGCATCTAGTATACACCATATTTAAGTAGTATCATGCCTTCTTCTGAAATCTTATGGAGATCGAGTCATCGTATTTCTAGAGTATTTGGGGTTTCAAAATAAAGTAATATAGAATTCATCTAAATGATCTGTATAGTACATTATCAGTGTGAGTTTGAATGATATTGAACCATAGTATGATTTTTTTAGTAAACTAATGGCATGCAAATCTGAATGAGTATCCACCAAACATGTATGTGTCTACCAACGATTAGCATCTGTGAATAACTATTCTGGAATGAATATGTTGGTGAAGAGTTGGTCTGTGTAAAGTGGGTTCTGAAGATATATTCTTTTGAATGGTACATTGGTATGTTAAAAGTATGAAAGATGACATGTAAGTGTATGTCAAAATTGTAATAGTATCCACTCGGAATGGAAGTAATTGGTTTAGAAGGGTAGTTGGCATACAAATGTTCTTCAAACAAGACAAAGTATCTAGCAATGTATTTTTGGGATAAAGCTCACTAAGTTCTCTTGAACTTATAGTGCTTTGTTTTTTTTTCAGGTTTACGGGAAGAGAATGCGCCAGGAGGGACAATACCTACAGTATGCTAAGGTACCGATAAGGTAGGTTGTTATGCATATAGTGGAATAGTGGTGTAGTTTAGGGTTATGCCCTAAGAATCCATCTATAACAAACTTTTATATTGAATAAGTTGTAATGGGTTTGATGTAATGATTTTTTAATACTTTTCTTTGTTCTCAAATATTAAGTCTGCCAATTAAATAATAAGAAAAATGCTTTCGGTAAGAAGTTTATGTCAATCATTTGGATAATTCTGTTAAGTATTTTGTGTAGTAACTCTTGAGATTCGGACTTGGTGAATCGGATCGGGTTTATGGCGTTACATATCTGACATTTCCTACATTTTCTGCTTAATAAAAATATAAATATCAAACATTCATTTAAGTCAAAATTGCCGACAAAATAATATACACTTTGAACTGTGGCAAATTGTTGTTGAAATTTCTATTTGAATAGAGAATAGAACAACTATATAAAATAGATAGTAAAAGTTCCTAACAATCTCTCCTTTTGCATTTTGACAAATCCATGTAGCAAATTATTAACACATATAAACAAAAGAACTTGATTATAACTCCCCTAAGAAAATGCATCACCAAGTATCATGTTTAAGAACTTTGATTATCTTGAGTTATCAATTCATCACCACGCATAAGAAAAAAGTAAGCAACACCATCAATCACAATCAAAGTATATTTGTTTCTAATCTTCTTATTTCCCTTTTTGGTAAAGATGCTAAAGAGGCTTCCTCTTATCACGTGATCTTCAAAAACAAAAGAACTCCCCATTATCATGGGTTCTTTTTAAAATCATAAATTATTTTAGTAAATTTCATATTATTAACCAAATGCGGTTAAATTTCAATGTTGATGAAGTTCAACTCAAGCTTTAGAAGCAAAATAATTTAAAACAAAAAATAATTCCTCTAAAATAACTCTAGTCAAGACTAAAGTAGTCTTTTTCAACCTTTAATAAGTGTCTCACCTACCTCATCTATGTGTGTAAACAAGCATAATTGATATTAGATTTAGATGGAGTTTTAAGAGTACATGTATTGTCTAAACCAAATTCCTCCATAAACAAAGGCTCTTCTACTGTTTTATGTTTTGTTGCACTTTTTGTTATAACTGGATTTCGAATAGCTATGTTTTTTTTTTTAGCAGGGTCCCCTATTTTTTTATTGATTTCATCATGTGCATGTTGTTCTTCCTTGTTTTGGTTAAGGATTTTAGTTATCCATCGAATATGTTTTGTTTTGGTTGAGGATTGTAGTTAATTATTTAAATGGCCTCTACATGTAAGCAAAGTATGATTCTTATGATAATGAATTATCTTTAATGGATTTCTGTAATGGTTGTTATGTTTGTAAGATGGAGGCTCATGTAGTAAGGTAGAAGCTTAGTAGATGGATTTGGCATCAACTTTCATGTGAGTTCTCATACTTAGGTCTTAAAAGGATGTTTTCAGTGTTATTAGTGTACTGAATACATTTGAATTATTATTTTACAAATGGTGAATCATCTTGTGGCTAAGTTTGATGTCTTGTGTGTGTATATGGTGTTACATGCAAACACCTTTCAGTTGTAATTTTGATCATGTTGAATAGATGAGTGGTTTGGCATAATGAATGTTGAGTAATGATATGCAATTGTATGGTTGTGAGTAAATATGAATATGATGTGTAAATGGAATGATGGGTGTGAAATATGCCATATAATAAATAGTATTTATTGGGGAAGTAATTTGTGTGATGTGCACGTTAATTATAACTGTGGCTTTGGAAAGGTTTGGATGGACATGCACGAAGACCGCATATGCATTTATTTTTAATTGTGGCTTTGGGGGAGGGAGGTTTGACTGAGTCAGGAAAGAAGTTTTGAATGGTATGGATAAGGGTGCACCCCAGTATATTAAAGCCCTTAATGGATAGTGTAAGACTCTGGGAGCCCGAAGCTTTAAGTCGTATACGTAGAATAGAAGCCCATGGTCATGGCATTACCGTAAATGTGGAAGTCCGTTAGGATTATCTCATATGTGGAAGTTCCTCAGGACTATCCTATATGTGGAAGTATGTTAGGAATATCTTAATGGGGAAGTTCGTCAAGACTAACTTATATGTGGAAGCCTATCAAGACTATCATATAAGTGGAGATCTTTCAAAGGCTATATTACAAATAAGATTCCACAACGAAGGGATCCGCTTGTATGAGTCCACCAAGAATTAGTTTGATCTCTTGTAATCAACTACTATGTGCGAGCTATCTATTTATGCAAAACCATATATGAAAAATATGACAGCCTGCCACAACTATATCATATGTATGATTTCGCAAATAAGGGATTCTCTCTTAAGAATCTGCCTACATGTTATCTATTTCAAAGAGAAGACCACCAGGAATGGACTATCTAATTGCGAAACAGATGTGAGATGAGATGCACAATTAGATTTGTCTACTTGATTGAGATAAGTAAACTTTGTATACTAAGTCGTAATGGAGTCTTCCTTATGAATCCAGGAAGATTGTAATACGAATCTGAGTTCGATAAGACAAACCGTTATTAATAGTCCACAACAAGGATTGTTCACTAAGGTTGACCTAATGTGAATATTTGTAATCATTGGTGTAAGGTGTGTTCTAAAAATTATTTATGTATAATCCTTTATGCGTTCGCAAGTAAGAATTCACAAGGATTTCCCTCTTGAGGAAATAGATGTATAAGGAGCCATGAAAGCAACTAGTGAAAATAGAATCCATAAGGGAAATTCGCCAAGTAACCATTTGATATTATATCAATATTCTGGTATTGCATCTATGAAATCTCATTAGTGGAAGTTGTATGTATATTAGGCTTCATATATCCAAACATGAAATCTTCTGCTTTCAAGTCATCAACAGTAGATCAGTTGCAATCAAATAAGATGAATTGTTCTTCAAATTGTAAAAATAAATAAGTGATGGTATCATTAAGGGTAATGTGCCAATATAAGTAAACCAATTTGTGTGATGTAATTACTATGTCAATGAGATCGGTGTACTGTCCTAATACAGACAAGACAACGTGAAGTTCAACTTATGAAGTGCAAATATGTTAGCTTTGTGTTAATAAGGTACGAAAACTCACTAAGTTCTTTAGAACTTACATAAGTGTTATTATATATTACAAGTAAAGAAGGAAATTGAGAGTTCAAGAAGGGACCAGGCCAGAGTCCACCGTGTAATGGCAAATTTGTTTCTTAGTCATAATATGCATACTATGGGGGGGCCTAGAGGTAGAGTTTCAGGGTTATGGTTCAGTTTGTAATTAGCCACAATTAGAATATATTTTCAAACTTAAGCAAATACTCAGCATGTTAAAGACTAGTCTACCTTTAAACTATTATGTATATTAGACCAAAGTATATAATTAGAAATAATTTCTTATACATTACAAGGTTAATTAGATGATTGTGCTTCTATAATATTTATATTATGTGATTATGAACTTCAAATGTATATGGTGAGGTCGATTAGATAGTCGTGCTTTAATACTAGTTTCATTAAGTAGGAATGGCAGAATATATATATATTATATTTACTAATTAGAAATGTGTTGGAAATTTCAGATCTTGAGTGTAGCACCTTGTAACCCGAATCTAGTGATCAATTCGGGTATGGGGTTTGACGTCATCCTCATCACATGACATAGATTTATCAATAAGGCACCTCTGTATTATTTTCACATGATTAGATTCTTCTATTTATTTATTGTTTCAACATAATCTTCAATAAACTCTCTGTTGGCATAACCACATTTGACCATATTTCTAACAAATTTGCTAACAACATTTAGATATCAAAATTCAAACTAGCCTTTTTAGATATGTTGCCAAGCTTTCTTTACTCTAATATCATTCACCCTTTTTCTCTATTCTTTTATTGTACAATTGTATCAATGTAACAACCCATTTTTCAGTGAAATCAGATTAGTGGTTTCGGGACCATAAATTCGACCCAAAAATATAATTTATTTTTATTTTATTATATGGTCCGTTATATGGTAGATATGTCGTGTGAAAATTTTGATATGAAAATTTTATCGACTTAGTGCTTAATTACGAGAAGATCTAAATCACATAAAATGTGAAAATTGAATTCTAGTAGCTATAAGGATCAAATAACTATGGAATTCAAAATTAGAGGTCCTTATATGGTAATTAGATCATTAAGAAAAGTATGTAGATTTTTCATGGTGACTCATCGATGGAATTATGGAAAGAGGTCAAGAACTAAATTGAAAATAGAAAAAATTAATTAATTAAAAGATGATAAAAGAAAATATCATCTTATTGTTGTCATCTTCAACCTAAAATTTTATGGAAACCCTAGGAGAGAGAGGGGAAACTTTCAAGGCTTAATTAGGTAAGTTCTCTTGTCCCGTTTTTAATAATTTCAATATTTTTGAAACTGAAATAGCTTAATCTCTCTATTTGAGGGATTAATTTGAAAAGTTATCAAGGTATGAAAATGAGCCATGGATGTATTATGCTGGAAATTAGAAATTTATGGTAGAAAATGAAAGATTATTGATAGATAAACAACTTTACAAAGTGATTTTTGATGAACACATGATTTAGGGACTAAAATGAAAAGTTGTAAAATTTGATGAAAAATTCTAAAATGCTATGAATATATGCTTTGGAAAATTTGTAATGAGGCTTTAGTTAGGTTTGGAATAGGGAGTAATTTGCACAAGTTTCATTTTCCGGGCCTAGGGACAAAATCAAAATTTATGAAAAAGTTAGGGGCAAAATAGTAATTTTGCCTAAGACGTAAATTGAGTCCATTTAAATATGAAATGGATACAATTTATGGTTAAATTTATTTATATAGATCCAGAAAACCCTAATTTGAGTTTAGATCGAGGAAAAGAAAAGGTTTCGGATTAGTAAATTTCTAACGCGAATAGGTGTCAAGATAAGTTTGTGTAACTTAATCGGGCATGTAATTATGTTAATTGAATGTTTTGTTGTATGTAATGTGATTTATGTTGATGTGCTTACTTGTATGCTATGATGGAAAATTGATATATGCTTGAAATGTGAAAAAGGGTTAAGTCCCGATTGAATATTGGATTATGATGATTATATGCGGTTACCTAAAATTAATAAGGTCCTGCATTTGTTGCGGAAGAGATTTAGCTCGAACGAGTAATCCCATTGACCTTGTTATAGAAATGATTTAGCTTGGATGGGTAATCTCGGTATAATACCTCTAGAGCATATGTCATGATTAGGGTTTAACCTGGACTGGTAATTCTAATCGAGCCCCTCTGAGCTTACATTATATAAAGGATTTAAACTAGACTGGTAATCCTATTATACGATATGTGGCTCGAGAGACTGTTTCTTGGTTAAGTGCCCTATTGGGTACCCTTGAATAAGAAATTGATAGATTATTGAATCATACACTTCGAGTGTACTACTTATGCATCCATCAGAATTCAATAATTCGATGGACATAAAACTCTTGACATGGCATGAAGATCTTGAGATGATATGTAATAACTTGAAACAATATTGCTTGATGAGCTCATCTATGTTACTTGATTGATATGAATATTTTGGTGAATATCATGGTTGATTGAATGTATGTGATTATGCAATTTAGCCAAATGGATGGAAACAAAACATTGTATGCCTAGATTTTAATAAGCAAGATTGGTAAGTTTAGTTTCCGTTATATGAACTTACTAAGCATGTAATGCTTACTCCATTTATTTTCCCCTATTTTATAGTGCTCAGAAGCTCACGAGGGTTGGAGATCATTGGAGCATCGTCACACTATCAACTAATCATTTTAGGTATACTTAGTATAAATTATTTTGGTATAATGGCATGTATAGGACAATTTGACCAATAGTGGCTTGAAATGTTATTTTGTAACCTAGCCATTGGAATGGCTAGTAATGGTTCATTTTGGTATGACTAAGTAGATTATTATGATACATTCATATACATGCGTCATGTTAAGAATGTGTGATCAATGTTGTGAATGCCTAAGTTGTTCCAAGGTAAGTCTATAAATACTTATGCATGTAGTGATACACCATGTTGAATAATAGAAATTGCCCAATTTGAATACTTGAATTGGTCGGTATTGGATGTGTGTTTCAAGTGCAAGTCTTAGGTGAAATTTTGGGTGAGAAATGAAGCTAGAAATGGCTTCATTTTTTCCATAGGGGCAGGCACATGAGCGTGTGTCTAGGCCGTGTAGTAACACAGGCATGTAGTTAGGCCGTTTGTCCCCTGCACCTTAATTTTAAGAAACAGAATGCTCAGAATTGGGCACATGGGCAGAGACACGGCCATGTATCATAGCCGTGTGTGCCACATGGCCTAGAACACGGGTGTGTGTCTTGGCCTTGTAAAACATGCATCTAACTCAAATTGAATTAAATATCCACACTACCTAGCATACGGGCATGTGGCATGGCCGTGTGGCGTAGGTCAGAGAGCAACCTAAATTGAACACGGCCTGTAGCATGGACGTGTCTTAGGGTCACACAGGCGTGTGAGCCCTGTACCTTGGAAAATTTTTAAAATGTCACGAAATTTTTTTAGAGTTTTTGATTAAGTCCTGACTCGATTCTAATGCTCGTATTGGGCCTCGAGGGTCCATCTAAGGGATGTTACGAGTGATTTTGGTTAATGAATAGTGATTTACATGATTTATCTAAAAATGTTCTGAAAAGTTCAGGTAATGCTCCATAATACTGATCCAGTGATGGATACGGGTTAGGGGTGTTACAATCAATTTTATTCAAGGGGATGAGGAGTTACATCTTCTATAATAAGGGTTGTTACTCGTGGAATAACAAGGATCTTTTCCATGAAATCTAGATAGAGTATGTTTCATATTTGATATCTCTTTAATATGATCTTTATGATCTGCAACCTCATGTTTTATTTGAGCATCAATGTTTTTCTATTCTTTATAGAAAAATATGATTAATATTTTCTCACTTAAATCTATTTTTGTTATGGTTTCCTTGTTCCACTTGTTATTGCAACATGTTTTGCAACAACTCTAACATCTTCCAATCACGCATCATTATAACAATGAGATTAGGCGTGTCCAGCCACCCTATAATCATAACAAATAGTGTTTTTGAAATTATTGTTTCCTACCTCAAAAATAAAAGAAAAATCCACTTATTTAACTTTAACAAAACTTGTAGGAGCGAATAGTTTCTTACCTTTATTGATGTAACAAAGTCTTTTATAGGCTGGTTCAAAAGTCAAAATTTCATTAAGCTTCTCTCACTTTACTCCAAATTTCTTCAAAATAGCCTAGGCATCAACTAATTCCTTATCGATTGTTTATAAAGTAGCATCCTTTTCTTAAACCACTTTTTTTAGCCTTTCTTTTTCCTCTTTTAGGATGACAATTTGTTCCCTTAAGGAATCATTCATCTGGTAGAACATTTTCATCTTTTTAACATATGAAAATAAGCATTCTCAAGTGAATCAAATCACTAATGTCTGAATCCTCATCTATTGTCTTTTGGAACATAAGTTTGAAAAGTTGTAGAGAAAGAAACATAGTTTTCTTAGTTATTCATCTAAGTCAAAGTTACCAATTTCAATCTTTTCATTGTTGGATCTGGTGCTCTAAGTGTAGTGTATTTGTTTGTAAACTTGTATTTTTTTTTTGAAAAGATTGGTTAATAAAACAAATTCTTTGATTGCATTAATATACTTTGTAAAATTATCCTTACATGGTTTTTGCACGCAAAGCAAAATGAAAGCAAATGTTGCTCATTGGTTGTCTAAATGATTAACTAATACTAAGCGATATTATGTGGTCGAGTTGTAGTATGAAAAGACAACGTGTATTATTAGACGAACCTAAACATGTCCTAAGTATAATTGGAAATGAGCAAACTGATTAAGAGACTAATATGTCATCTATCAAGTCAAATTGTGTAACACCCCTAACCCGTATCCATTATCAAAATAGGGTTATAGAGTATTACCAGGCTTATCAATTAAGCAATCATAAAATTCTAAAATCCCAACAAACATCATTTAAATACAATCGTATAGTCCTTAAAATAAGCCTTTGAGGCCTAAAACAAACATTAGAATTGGTTCGACACAAAATCGAGAACTCAAAGAAATTTTGGGAAAACATATAAAACTTTCCAAAGTACAGAGACACACGCCCTTGTGAATAGGCCGTGTGTCTCACACGGCCAAAGACACGCCATGTCACAAGCCGTGTGGACATTTGAAATGGGATCACATGGCCGTGTCTTAGCCCGTGTCTGACCCCTTGTAACTCACTGCCTTCGGTCACACTGTAACACCCTTAACCCGTATCGTTGCCAGAGCAGGGTTATCGAGTATTACCAGAGTTTATAGAACCATCACAGAAAAATCAAGTAAAAATACTATTCATATCTGAAAAAAATCATATCGTCTCTTAAATGGACCTTCAAGACCTATTATAAACATTGGAAGCGAATCAGGACTAGATTTGGATCTCATAAAATTTTTCTCAAAATTTCAAATTTTTTTCTTATAAACAGTGCCCACATGCCTGTGTGGTCACACACGCTCGGGTCCCTAACCCGTGTAACTCTCTGACTTGTAAAGCATGAAGTAATTAAAGTCACGTGGCCAAGACACACGCTTGTGTGCTAGGCCGTGTGGCAAATTTTATTTTGAAATTTAGGTGTAGTTTTCACACGGCCGTGTAACACGCCCGTATTCAAGGCCGTGTCATCCACAAGGCTGAGACACACACCCGTGTCTCTTCCCGTGTGCCCAATTTTGAGCATTATGTTTCTCATTTTTAGGATGCAGGGGACACACGGCCGGACCACATGCCTATGGGACAAGCCGTGTGTCACACAAAGCCAAGATACACGCCCGTGTTGAAAAAATAAAGCCATTTCTTAGGCTCATTTGTCACCCAAAACTTACCCTTTTCCTGCACCAAAATTCAATAACATATATCCACCAATCCAAACATTAAAACCAGGCCAATTCTAGTACCTAGCATGGTATTTTATCATATACAATTCATGTTTACAATTTTATTTTTAGTGAACATACACCTTAAGCATATTCCAATAAAAAAACTTAGCATATAGGAATTTAATCATAGGATAACTTTATAAACATGGTAAGTAAAACATCACTAGCCATTCCAACAGCTAGATTACAAAACATCACTTACAAGCCATCATTTGGCCAAGTGAGCCTATAAATGCCATTATACCAAAATGAGATTTCTATTTATACCAAAATGAAATAGTGGATAGTGTGAGTGATGCTCCAACCGACCTCCAACCTTCTTGAGCTTACGAGCACTATAAAACAAAGAAAATTAAACGGGGTAAGCATATTCATGCTTAGTAAGTTTGTGTAACGGGATTTAAACTTACCAGTTATATTTATTCATACAAGCATACATAACCATACCATCCAAAATTTTTGGGTAAAAACATATACACTTAATCAAACAAGTTAGTCGAATAACATCATATGAATATCAAGTAAACATAGAGGAGCTCATCGCATTATAGACCTATATTTTGTTTCACCTTTCTGTATTTTAAGAATCTTTCCCGTTGAACTATTGAAATTTTGATGGACATTTGGGTAGTATACACAAAGTATACATATCAACTATCTGTCAATTCATGTTCAAAAGTATCCATTTGGCATATGATCATAAAGCACACACTCAAGCCACATATTTTATAATAGGATTACCAGTCCATGCTAAATCCTTTCTGTAGCATATACTCCAAAAAGCTTGATTTGGATTATCCGTCCGGGCTAAATCCAATCTACAACATGTAACATCCCTTACCCGTGTTCGACGCCAGAACAGGGTACGAGGCATTACCAAAATAAAACACATATAGTCCTATTAAATCAAGACAAAAAATTTACATCCAAATTTTGAATTTTCAATTTTCATCACACACTCATTCAACCTAGTCATGCATCTCATAAATTGCATCATCATAAACATATAACTGGATCAATAATAGCCAACATCAATGGCCTTATACAAAATGAGCTATCAAATAACATAGGCCAACATTTTAGGCCAAATCAATTATGACACATAAAAAAATAATCAAGTCCTCTATACATGTCATAATTCAAAATATTGATTTCAAAATGCCAAAAGAGTGTTGATAGTGTGGATGGATCTCTGACGATCTCCGAATCCCTAGCTATCTTGGTGATACTATAAAACAAGGGAAAAGAGAAGGGAGTAAGCATATAGCTTAGTAAGTAAGTATGTAAATAATAAACAAATTATTAACATTCCTTTAAAAATCCTCATAATATGTTCTCAAGATAATGCAATCATAATTACACATAGTTCCACCATTTACCCATGTTCATCTTAAGTTGTCTACTGGAGTCACAGTCACTAAATTATTTATATCTCGAGGTAAAGAACTCAAAATTAAGATCCATTAATTTTCCTTGAACCTAGACTCACATATATTCTTACCATAAAATTTTCAAAATTTTTGGTTTAGCCAATAAGTATAGATTATTCTTTAAAGTCTCCCCTATTCTACTGTCTGACATTTTCGACCCTTCTTCACTAAAAATTAATTATCTATTCGTGCGGAATTTGGATAATGGTCCCGTTTGTTTATATTGAAGGTAGACTCATTTATAAATTTAAACATCAAAATTATAAACCATAATAATTTTTATACAATTTTTAGTGATTTTTCACAGTTGGAATAGGGGATTCCGAAATCATTATGACCTTGTCTCACAAAAATTCAAATATCTTAGAATATAAAATTCTTTCGCTTACACTGTTTATTTTATGCGAAAAAAAAACTCAATAAGATTTAATTTCATATCTTATTCAACTTCTAATTCAATTTCCACCATTTTTGATATTTTTTCAAAGACATATAACTGTTGCTGTCCCAAAATTGTTTTATTGCAAATTTTACTCTTTCATAATTTCTTTGTATTAACTTTCATAGTAACGCTTACCCCGTATCAAACTTACCAAAGTCCGATTACCTATCGAGCACATTGCTCATAAATTGACACACACATACCTGCACTTATTCATCACTTAGTCATATTCATTTATACTTAGTCATTTCCCGTTGAACGTATCGGAATAATAAATGATACACGAAAATTTGCACATAAGTGCCACACTTGTAGCTAAAGATACTTCATATCACACTTTTCACATAGGCTCGCTCTCGAGCTAATCACTTTCATGGGTCTGCTCACACAAGCTATCGGTCATACATAACTACTCAGTGCTACTCACACAAGCTTTCAGGTATCTGCAACACATGCCGGATTACCTAGCCACTGGTAGAACTTATAAGACCAGCATCCGTTTCACATAGTCACAATCTCAGGTCTTCTCACACAAGCTGTCGGTCATGACGAAACTACACGGTGCTGCTTACACAAGCTGTCGAGTATTCGTAACACATGCCGAATAACTCAGCCACCAATAGAACGTACAGACCAGCACCCGGATCACTTATTTCACTTAGATTTCACATCGGTTTCTAGTGAACATGTCACTCGTATCCATTTTTATTCCTAAGGTTCAATCGAGAAATTTCTCACTTGTCGATATTTTGTCAATTACATCAAATATTCAGCCACAATTCATACCATTTATCAAAATATGAAAATGTAAGTAAAAACGATGCATTATTTACATACAAATTTACCTCGGTGCAAAATATGACGAATTTGCAATTTAGTCCATAACCTTTTCTTTTCCCGATCAAGGTCAATTCCTCGTTTTTCTTGATCTATAATAAAACATATAACTCATTTAATACTCACAATATTCAATTTAGTCCAAAAATCACACTATGGCAAAATTACATTTTTCCCTTAAAGTTTCACATAGTTACAATTTTGCCCCTAGGCTCGTAAAATGAAAGGCACTTATTTTTCTCAAATCCTAAGCCTAGCCGATTCATATTCCCTCTTATAGTAGCCCACATTTTTCACTAAGTCACTTTTTTTTACACATAATTTTATAACTTTTACGGATAGGTCCTTTTATGCAATTTCATCAAAAATCACTTAGTAAAAGTTGTTTATCACACCCCAAACTTTCATATTCTTACATAAAACATCAAAACACATGCATATCATCCATGGGTAAAATTTTAAACATAAACCCTAGCTCAAAATAATGGTAGAAATAGGTAAATAGAGCTATGAAGATTTCAAAAATGTAAAGAACATTAAAAACAAGGATAAAACAGACTCACAATCGAGCTTGGAAGCTTGAAAAACCCTAGCTATGTCTTCCTCATGTGAATTTCGGCCAAGGGGTTAAAGATGAGCAAAAATTAGCTTTTAATTTGGCTTTTTAATTCATTTAATCACCAAATTACTAAAATGCCCTTAACTTAAAAATATTCTATTTCACCTATTTCATATCCATTTTTGTCCAAAAAATTAACCAATGGTCTTACCTTTTATGGACGTCCAATTTAAAATTTCATAGCAATTAGACACCTCTAGCTTTTAGTCCTCAAGTTTTACACTTTTTATAATTTAGTACTTTTGACTAAATTGAGTGCCCAAACATCAAAATTTTCGAATGAAATTTTCACGAAATCATTCCAAAAAACTGTAGATCATAAAAAAATAAGAATATTAAATTTTTTTCCCCGTCAGATTTGTGGCCCCGAAACCATTATTCCAACTAGGCCCAAAATCGGGCTGTTACAACTCTCCCCCCTTTAGGGATTTTCATCCCCGAAAATCTTACCAAAAAAGAGGTTTGGGTATTATTTTCTCATGGCATCCTCCGGTTCCCACGTAGCCTCTTCTACTTCATATCTTTGCCACAACACTTGTAACGCCCCGAATTTGGGCCTAGAAGTATTGGGCCTAAAGTTTAGGTCCATAAGGAGGCTGTAAATAGGTATTTAAATGACACAATTTAATGTCTGCTCAAGTGGTTAAGTGATTTAGCAGTGTTTGGGAGTTGGAAAAGTCCGGGGTTCAAACCTAGGCTTTAGCAAGAATTTTGGTTTTAAGTGATTAAAACCATGTATGCTTGAATATAGGCCTCTTTAAGTTTCTGGATTTTAACTTTGGGTTTTTTTTTTTTTTACTTTGGTATATCTGTTATAAGTAAATCACGATTTTTCTAAAATGTTAACTGCTTTATTTTTTCAACAACACTACGTTTTCGCAACATTTTTGAAATGGTTTTGAGGTTTAATCTTTAAACATCACGTTTTCGTAAATCGTTACTTTTAAACTTAGCTTCCGCATCTGAAAAAGAACTTTGGGAATAAACTTAATAATTATTCTATGTACCACGTGTTAAGAATAAACTAACATAACTGAGATTTACTCAAGCTTTTAAATAAGATGGGTTTTCAATGAAAACATGGTTTTCAAAAAATATTTAAATGTGACACGTCAGATTCGGGCCTGACTTCTAGGTCGGGTTTGGATGTTATATTTATTGGTATCAGAGCCAAGTTACAAAACTCGACTATAGAATGAGTTTCAAAATTTTGTATTACAAGAGGTTAGTTTCAAATATGTGAAGTGTTTTGAGGTAATTTTTTGAAAAGTGTGGCACAACGAGTCTTCGACGCTAAATCCGTAAGTTTTCTGAACACTGTTGTTTGCTATTAACTATTATGAGATAGGAAACACTGTGATTACATTAGATATAAGACTGTACTGTGATACTCTAGTTAGAGTAAACTAAAAAATCATAGGAAACTAAGACTGTAGAGAGCACAAGAGGTATTCACAGACGAGGTTCAAGGGGCTGTGATTAGAGTGCGCAGCGGTAGCGTAGTGGTGTAGTTGTACACGATTATCTTATTATTTGAAAATTCCAAGGACGAAATTTCTTTAAGGAGGGGTGAATTGTAACGCCCGAATTTGGGCCTAGAAGTGTTGGGCTTTGAGTTTGGGTCCATAAGGAGGCTATAAATAGGTATTTAGTTGTGCAAGAAAATGACACAATTAAATGTCTACTCAAGTGGTTAAGTGATTTAGCAGTGTTTGGGAGTTGGAAAAGTTATGGGTTCAAACTTGGGCTTTAGAAAAAATTTTGATTTTAAGTGAATAAAACCCTAGATGCTTGGATGTAGGCCTCTTTAAGTTTCTAGATTTTAACTTTGGGTTTTTATTTACTTTGGTATATCTGTTAGAAGTAACTCACGATTTTTTCAAAATATTAGCTGTTTTATTTTTTCAACAACACTACGTTTCCGAAACATTTTCGAAATGGTTTCGAGGCTTAATCTTTAAACATCACATTTTCGTAAATCAGTTACTTTTAATCTTAGCTTCTACATCTAAAAAGGAACTTTGGGAATAAACTTAATAATTTTTCTATGTACCACGTGTTAAGAATAAACTAATGTAACAGGGATTTTACTCAAGCTTTTAAATAATAAGGGTTTTTAATGTAAACATGGTTTTTGAAAAACACTTCAATGTGACACGCCAGATTCGAGCCTAACTTCTAGGCCGGGTTCAGTGTGTTACAACACTTTCACTAAGGCTATACTTTTATTTCTCAACTGTTTAACTTCCCAAGCCAAAATCTTAATCGGTTCCTCATCATAGGTCATATCCGGTCAAATCTCAATCTCTATTGGAGAAATCACATGTGAAGGATCAGAACGATAGTGTCGCAACATCAACACATGAAACACATTTGAATTCTTTCTAACTTTGCCAGTAAAGCTAACCGATATGCCACTGGTCCAATCCTTTCAATAACCTCATACGGCCCAATGAAACGCCGACTCAACTTGCCCTTTCGGCCAAATCTCAAAATCTTCTTCCACGGAGATACATTCAGAAACACTTTATCACCCACCTGAAACTCAATTTCTTTTCTTTTCAAATCCACGTATGACCTTTGTTGATCTGAAGCAGCTTTCAGACAATCACAGATTACTTTTACTTTCTTCTCGATTTCTTTAACTAAATCAACCCTGTGAATCTATTTCTCATTGAGCTCGGTCCAATACAAAAGAGTTCAACACTTGCGACCATATAATGCTTCGTACGGTGCCATTTGTATACTCGACTAATAACTATTGTTGTAGGCAAATTCAACCAAAGGTAGATATTTCTCCCAACTACCTTCGAATTCTAAAACACAGCATCGAAGTGTCTTCAAGAACTTGAATTACTCTTTTGGATTGACCGTCAATTTGCGGATGAAACACGGTGCTACAATTCAATTTCGTAACCAAGGCTTCTTGCAACTTTTTCCAAAATCTCAAAGTAAATCTCGGATCTCTATCCGAAATAATGGACATAGGTACTCTGTGCAATCTCACAATTTCATCAATATACAATTTAGCCAACTTATCAAGTGAGTAGTCGGTACGTACTAGTATAAAGTGAGCCGATTTCTTCAATCTATCAACCACAACCTGTCACAAAATCCATCGTGATTCTGTCCCATTTCCACTCGAGAACCATCACTGGCTGAAGTTAACCCGAAGGCACCTAATGCTCGGCTTTCACTTGTTGGCAAATCTAACACTTTGATACAAACATAGAAATGTCTCTTTTCATACCCGACCACCAATACAATTTTGTACTACCCGGATGAACTGACAAACAACCACTGTGTGCCTCATGTAAAATTTTTTGAATCAACTCATCATCTTTTGGTACACATATCCTATCATGGAACATCAAGCAATCATCTGGTCCGATTCAAAAATCTGAATCACTATCCGATTCACACTAAACTCTTTTAACTTGCAATTCCCAGTCTTTCTTTTAAGCTTTACAAATTTGCTGATGAAATAAAGGTCTAGCCCTCAACTTGGTCGAAATCAAACTGTCATCAGACAAAGCCAAACTCGTACTCATAGCTCTCAAAGCATACAAGGATTTTCTGCTCAAGGCATCTGCGACTACATTCACTTTCCCCGAATGATAATCAATCACTAGCTCATAATCTTTCAATAATTCGAGCCACCTCCATTGTCACAAATTCAAGCCCTTTTGATTCATCAGATACTTCAAACTTTTGTGATCGGTAAACATTCGACATTTCTCACCATACAAATAATGACTCCAAATCTTCAAAGCAAAGACATTGGCGGCCAATTCCAAATCGTATGTCGGATAGTTCTTCTTATGCGGTTTTAGTTGTCTCAAGGCATAAGCTACTACTTTTCCCTCTTGCATCAACACACAACCAAGACCATTCAATGATGCATCACCATAAATCACAAACTCTTTTCCTGACTCAAGTTGTACCAAAACCGGTGCTTCAGTCAATCGTGCTTTCAACTTCTTGAAACTTTGCTGATATTTATCGATCCATTCAAACTTAACATTCTTTTGCAACAACTTAGTCATAGGAGAGACAATCATCGATAATCCCTCCACAAAACATCTATAATACCCTGTTAAGCCCAAAAAGCTTCTAACCTCGTGAAACACCCCAAACCCGGCCCATGAGCTTTGACCAGATTTGGTATGTTCCTCAAGTAAACCGATTTTCAAATTCTTTTGTTACTTAGAGAAAAACTTGTGTGATTTTAAAAAAAATATATTGTTTGGGTTGGGCTTGTGTTGAAAACAAACTGGATTTTATATTAGAAAACCCTTTTTTTTAATTTTAAGTAATAAACATATCGAGTATATTTTAAAATAAAATACTTAGTCTTTAACCTAATCAAAATTTGTAACACAATAAAACAACAAGTAGAAATAAAAAAAAAATCGTTCATCATGGCCTTATGGCCTTATTACATCAAAGAGTTTCCAAAATATTTCAAAGTGCTAAAATAAATTCAAGAGTCCATAAAAATATAAACTTCATGTTGAGCATGGCCACCACAAGTACTGCCGTCCCGGTCCATCACTGTTCATCACCTGGAACATGGTCCCACAACGGAGTGAGTCAAACAGACTCAATGTGTACACGACACTAAATCATAACAGAATCAGGCATACAATAGTTACACATTCAAAACATAAAATACAAGTTATGATGCATTCCCAAACCCAATCCTAATTGTCCATCCGCTACACACCCCGTGCATTTTCCAAACACAAGTGGGACTACTAAGTCGACCCTCCTTCCGCTACACTCCAAATTGCGGTCTTAGGTCACCGCATTCGTGGTCTTAGGTCACCACGTTCAGATTACTGTGGTCTTAGGTCACCACTTTCAGATTACTGTGGTCTTAGGTCACCACTTTTCACTTCCCCTTTCAAACAAACCCATATGCCCCTAACATATTATGCAATTACATGCCCAAGTTCACATTCTTATCATATTCTCATGTTACGAATAACATTTTTCATATTCCTAGTAGAAGTAGGAAATGTACCTGAGTACTTAGTACCATATCATGGTACCTTAGCCACTTTCATATTCTTAATATCACATATACTATTTAACACAACCATAAAACGTATTATGAAATAGTGTGGGGTACACACCTGATTCGCTAAATGATTCCTTGAGATCCGAGATCTAATCTCGCCTTAGATCTCAAGTTCCTACAATTGATTAATCACTTTTACCTTAATAAAAAGCCATTCTACCAAAATTCTAAATCCTAGTAGGATTAGTATTCTTACCTTATTAGGTTGGATCACCAACAAATCCCAAAAGCTGTTCCTTGTTTCCCTAGGAATGTCGAAATCCTTAAAACCTTACGTTAGACTTAATCTTAATCATCAAATCATAAATCAAGGCCTTTGGCGAATATTCACATGTCTTACCTTAATCTTAGAAATCCGAATACTCCTCCTTTTAGTTGACTACTCGATAATCCCGAAGATCCTTCCATATTCTAAGCAACCAAAATATGTATGGGGTTAGATTATCTCGGCTAATCTAAAAGAAAAGAATGGAAACCAAACTTACTCTTACCTTTGAAGAAATCGACAACACCTATGCTTGAAGCCTTTCCAAGATTCGCTTTTGAATGGATTGGTAAGGAGAAATAGGAGAAAAGAAAGATGAAGAGATTGGCTTGCTTTACTAGGGTTTTGGTTTTAACAAAATAGCAGAGAAAAGAGAGAATTGGCTAGGAAAATTTTAAGAGAGAGGGAATATCTTAGGGAATTTTTAAAGAGAGAAGAGAAGGAAGAACAAATTGATGAGTAGCCCCATTTTCCTCCTTTTATAGCCGAACTACTACTCGTAATCCCTCACTTGGCCACCACTCTTCTTTATTTGATAGCTTTATCTCTTTAATTTAAAATAATTAAAGAAATATCCTTTATTATCTCTTATCTCTTAATAAAATAATACTAATAATAATCTTCTTTTATCTCTTCCTTATCTATCAAAATAAAAGAAATAAATCCATATTTATCCATCTATTATCTCTTCAAAAAAAATCTAATTTAAATCCCTTATTTATCCCATTACTTGCGAAATTTAAAGGAATAAAACTCCCTTTTCTAGAAGCCTTGCCGTCCACTCCTCCGCTTCGGAAGCAAAATAACACTCCTTTTATTTGCTTCCCAAGTGACTCGAACCCAGGCCCAACACTTTGCATGTGGCACCATTTCCAGAGGCCCTAAGTGGCATCTCCAGGCCACTTTTCCTAGCCTATTTGTGTGTCAAATTTCACAAACTTTTTCTGTTAAGGCCACCTTGCCTTAATTTCCTCTTTTAAACTTTAAAACTCGACATTTCTAAGTTTCCAAAAATTTTCGTTCGGCTCTGTAAACTTGACATTTCCTTACATTTCCTAGTTTCCAAAAATTGTTCACTTTCCATTTTTAAACTTAACATTTCTATACATTTTTAGGTTTCCAAAAATGTTCATTTCCAAATCATTTCCATTCATTTTGGGTTTCCAGAAATGTTTGAAATTTATTCCTAGTACATAAAACATGTCACTTCGTACAATTAAACCGAAAATGCATAGGCCCTTTCCAGGATGTTACAGTTCTACCCCCTTAAAATAATTTCGTCCTCAAAATTATTTACTAACGAACAATCGTACGGTCTAACTCATCCCACTACGCTATTGCTGCTCACTCTGATTTTAAAGAACTATCATATTTTCTAGGCACATTCTCTATGTTCACGTCCAAGGTTTCAGTCACTTCACTAGCAATACAAGAATAAGCTAACCCTATAACAAGCAAAGCAATTAAGGGTATTCTAGAAATAAGAAACGTACCCGTTGTCATATCTGGCACATCTTCCTCCTCGCGACGGCCAACTGCATAAACCAACCTTGGTTGCCTCGCGTCTGCACCTTTAGCATCTTTGCTTGGTGCTCCATGTCCTCGGCCCGAACCATTTCTTCTATGGTTCGGTCCACGACCTTACTGAGGTTGCTGTCCACCTCTACTAGCCTGACTAACGTTCTGAGTTGCTGGTCGGCTTTCATCTAGGTTCTTAGGACAATGCTTGATCACATGATCCTTGGACCCACACCTAAAACATCCTCTTGTCTTCCTTTAGCACTCTCCTAAGTGCTTCTTTCCATCACATCACAAGGTCGATACCACCCTTCTGAACCAACTTGCTGACCTCGCGGCCCATCAACTCTAGGCCTCTTATTCCCAGATGATCCAGACGATCCAAAACCTCTTTCTGGCCTATTCCGATCAGTGTTCTGCCTTGCAGAATCCTTAATTCCTTCAGCCACTTTAGCCTTTTCCACTAACGCAGAAAATTCCCGCTCCTGATGCAGACGCTATCAACAATCTCAGATCATCCTTTAGTCCATCCTCAAAACAGACATGACACTCATGCTCAGTTGCCACTACTCCTCGAGCATACCGGCTCAACCTCAGGAATTCAGCCTCATATTCTGCAACGGATTTGTTCCCTTGAACCAGCCCCAGAAATGCTCTCCTTTGCTCATCCGTATACCTGGTTCCAACATATTTCTTTTGAAATGCTTCCTTAACATACTCCTAGGTCAGATCCTCAGCTGTGGCACCATCCCGAATAGTTAACCACCATTGATACGCCTCATCGCGTAACAGTGCCACCATTCCTTTCAACTTTTCCTCAGGGGTCAGATCAAGCTTATCCATGATGCGCTCAGTTGCTTCCAACCAGTACTCCGCTATACTGGGTGCCATTCCAGATACTCGACGAAACATTTCAGCTCCATTAGCTCGAAGTCGTTCAGGTACAGACTTTCGATTTCCCGTATTTCCTCCTACCCTAACCACCAACTCCAGAACTCGCAGCACAGCCTGCGACACAGCATCGTCCCCCGTCTGAGCTTGCTGCTCCACACCAATAGCTGGGAGTGGTGGGGGCGGTGGTACCTCATTATCAGACCCTTGACCCGATCTAACGGGTTTTGACCTAGTCAATCTTCCTCTACCGCGTCCACGACGACCATGTCCTCTAGAGCTCATTTCGATCGTCGCGATCTGATTAAAAAGTTTTATGAATTAGTCCTTGTTTCACTTATTACCCCAAGAAGTTTTATGAGCGAGTTTTAGAAGTGGTTCTTTCAGATTCATACATACACAGTCTTTTCATTCACACATTCATCCATCAAACAATTATGAACTTCCATTCATTCGGAGAAACGTTGTAGTTTTCATTGTTGTTGTTTTTCCACTACCTAGGGGTATTTTCGTAATTTGTCCCTCTGGGTATTTTGTAATTTTTAAAAGAAAAGTTCCTTGGTTATTTTGTCAAAAGTATTTTGGAATTTTTAAATTCGAGGTATTGTGAAAATTTTTAGAATCCGGAGGTATTTGAGTAATTGTGAAACTCGGGGGTATTTTAGTAATAAACTAGGGTAAATTTGTAGAATCTACTAAATCAGGGATATTTTAAAAGTTCCAAAACTTTGAGGGTTCTTTTTGAGAATTGTACTTTCCAAAACAGTGGTGTTGCGAAAATTTTGGAAATCAGGGTCATTTTGGTAATTTTGTAAGTTAGGGGAAATTTTGAAAATTTCCAAAACCAAGGTATTTTTGATAGTTTGTGAATTAGGGTTTTTAAACACTTTTACAAAATAAGGAAATTTTGGAAAAACTGTTGGGTAGTTGAACATTTTATAAACCAAGGGCATTTTTGTAATTTTACCACTAGGGGTATTTTAGTAATTCTACAAATCGGAATTTTTTCGGAAAAATGTTGTAAAACAATAGTTAGGGTTTTTATGAAAATACGGCTAGTTCCCTTTCGGGTTTTAGTTAGGGTTTAGCTCATGAATAAGTCCTCTTGGTTAGGGTGAACCGAAGCTACGCACTGTAGGATTCGAGTGGAGAGGAGGTGAGTCACGGACTACTTAAATACCAAGCTCCCAAGAATACCAATCCTAGACATGCGCACAATGGTTGCCACGCCCTAATTTGGCGACTTAATCACAGGTTTGTTTATTAGGCATTTAAGTCTTATGTAAATATTGGGGTAAACTAGTTCTAGGGTTCAAGTACTTATCATGCTAGTCTATGTTCCATTCTATTTCTACCCTTCTACAAATCTCAATATAAATCACACAAAGGATAGGGGTACTTACCTGGTGGACTGCAGGTCGGAGACTTAGGTGCCATGCCAGAATAACCTGTCTATTTCATAAAATATTTTCATGAACCTTATTTGGGATCGATTTGAAAATGTTTTGGGCCTTATACCCAAGGCCGAGGGTTTGAAATTGGGCTCTGATACCAAATTTAAACACCCCAAACCCGGCCCACGAGCTTTGACCAGATTTGGTATGTTCCTCAAGTAAACCGGTTTTCAAATTCTTTTGTTACTTGGAGAAAAACTTGTGTGATTTAAAAAAAAAAATATTGTTTGGGTTGGGTTTGTGTTGAAAACAAACTGGATTTTTATATTAGAAAACCCTTCTTTTTTTAATTTTAAGTAATAAACATATCGAGTATATTTTAAAATAAAATACTTAGTCTTTAACCTAATCAAAATTTGTAACACAATAAAACAACAAGTAGAAATAAAAAAAAATCGTTCATCATGGCCTTATGGCCTTATTACATCAAATAGTTTCCAAAACATTTCAAAGTGCTAAAATAAATTCAAGAGTCCATAAAATATAAACTTCATGTTGAGCATGGCCACCACAAGTCTTCGCCGTCCCGGTCCATCACTTGTTCATCACCGAACATGGTCCCCAACGAGTGAGTCAAGCAGACTCAATGTGTACACGACACTAAATCATAATAGAATCGGGCATACAATAGTTACACATTCAAAACATAAAATACAAGTTATGATGCATTCCCAAACCCAATCCTAATTGTCCATCCGCTACACACCCGTGCACTGCCGGTCACACCGTGGGACTACTAAGTCGACCCTCCTTCCGCTACACTCCAAATTGCGGTCTTAGGTCACCGCATTTGTGGTCTTAGGTCACCCGTTCAGATTCGTGGTCTTAGGTCACCACTTTCAGATTCGTGGTCTTAGGTCACCACTTTTCACTTCCCTTTCAAACAAACCCATATGCCCCTAACATATTATGCAATTACATGCCCAAGTTCACATTCTTATCATATTCTCATGTTACTGAATAACATTTTTCATATTCCTAGTAGAAGTAGGAAACGTGCACGAGTACTTAGTACCATATCATGGTACCTTAGCCACTTTATATTCTTAATATCACATATATTATTTAACACAACCATAAAACGATTATGAAATAGTGTGGGTACACACCTAATTCGCTAATGATTCCTTGAGATCCCGAGATCCGATCTATCGCCTTAGATCTCAAGTTCCTACAATTGATTAATCACTTTTACCTTAATAAAAGCCATTCTACCAAAATTCTAAATCCTAGTAGGATTAGTATTCTTACCTTATTGCCGGTTGGATCACCAACAAATCCCGAAACTGTTCCTTGTTTCCCTAGGAATGTCCAAATCCTTAAAACCTTACGTTAGACTTAATCTTATTCATCAAATCATAAATCATGGCCTTTGGCCAAATATTCACATGTCTTACCTTAATCTTAGAAATCCCGAATAGTCCTCTTTTTAGTTGACTACTCTGATAATCCCGAAAGATCCTTCCATATTCGAAACCAAAATATGTATGGGGTTAGATTATCTCTCGGCTAATCTAAAAGAAAAGAATGGAAACCAAACTTGATCTTACCTTTGAAGAAATCGACAAGATTTATGCTTGAAGCCTTTCCAAGATTGACTTTTGAATGGATTGGTAAGGAGAAATAGGAAGAAAAGAAAGATGAAGAGATTGGCTTGCTTTACTAGGGTTTTGGTTTTGACAAAATAGTAGAAAAGAGAGAATTGGCTAGGAAAATTTCGACGATGAGAGAGGGAATGTCTTAGGAATTTTCGCAGAGAGAAGAGAAGGAAGAACAAATTGATGAGTAGCCCTATTTTCCTCCTTTTATAGCCAGAACTACTACTCGTAATCCTCACTTGGCCACCACTCTTCTTTATTTGATAGCTTTATCTCTTTAATTTAAAATAATTAAAGAAATATCCTTTATTATCTCTTATCTCTTAATAAAATAATACTAATAATAATCTTCTTTTATCTCTTCCTTATCTATCAAAATAAAAGAAATAAATCCATATTTATCCATCTATTATCTCTTCAAAAAAATAATCCAATTTAAATCCCTTATTTATCCCATTACTTGTCAAATTTAAAGGAATAAAACTCCCTTTTCTAGAAGCCTTGCCATCCACTCCTCGCTTCGGAAGCAAAAATAAAACTCCTTTTATTTGCTTCCCAAGTGACTCGAACCCAGGCCCAACACCTTGCATATGGCGCCATTTCCAGAGGCCCTAAGTGGCATCTCCAGGCCACTTTTCCCAAACTGCTTGTGTGTCAAATTTCACAAACTTTTTCTTTTAAGGCCACCTTGCCTTAATTTCCTCTTTTAAACTTTAAAACTCGACATTTCTAAGTTTCCAAAAATTTTCGTTCGGCTCTATAAACTTGACATTTCCTTACATTTCCTAGTTTCCAAAAATTGTTCACTTTCCATTTTTAAACTTAACATTTCTATACATTTTCAGGTTTCCAAAAATGTTCATTTCCAAATCATTTCCATTCATTTTCGGGTTTCCAGAAATGTTCGAAATTTATTCCTAGTACATAAAACATGTCACTTCGTACAATTAAACCGAAAATGTAAAGGCCCTTTCCAGGATGTTACACCTCGGATACATTCTTCGATGGTTTCTAATCAACTATTGTCAAAATTTTGATCGGATCAACCTGAATACCATCACCCGAAACTATATATCCCAAAAATCTGACTTCATGAAGCCAAAACTCTCTTTTATTGAATTTAGCAAACAATTTTTTCTCTTTCAAAATCTGCAACAGCATTCTTAAGTGTTCGGCATGCTTGGACTCATCTTGAGAATAAATTAAAATATCATCTATGAACAAAACCACAAACTTATCCAAGTATGGTTGAAAAATGTTATTCATCAAGTCCATAAAGATGGCAGGAGCATTAGTCAAACTGAAAGGCATCAAAAGAAACTCATAATGTCCATACCTCATTCTAAAAGCAGTTTTTAGCACTTCTAACTCTTTAACTCTCGGCTAATAGTAACCAGACCTCAAGACGATCTTAGAAAACACTATCACCCCTTTCAACTGGTCAAATAAATCATCAATTCTAGTAACGGATACTTGTTCTTTATGGTCACCTTGTTGAGTTTTCGATAGTCAATACAAAGTCTCATAGATCCGTCCTTTTTCTTCACAAACAATATGGGAGCACCCCAAGGAGAAAAACTCGGTCTCACAAATCCCTTATCTGTCAACTCTTGCAACTGAGCTTTTAACTCTTTCAATTCAGTCGAAGCCATTCTATACGGAACAATCAAGATCGGTACAGTCCTAGACAATAGATCAATGGCAAATTCAATCTCTCTAATCGGAGGTAACCCATGCAATTCTTCTGGAAACACATTTGGAAATTCACAGACCACTGGAATTGATTCAAGCTTTGACCTAGACATCTCAGTATTCAACACATAAGCAAGATAAGCTTCATACACTTTTCTCATGTATTTTTGAGTAGACATGTGCAAAATTACCGTAGGCAATTTATTTGATTCATATGTTTCAACCCAAAGAATCTCACCATTTTCACATTTCAACTCAAGGGTTTCCATTTAAAATTTAACTTGGCATCATGCAATGTCAACCAATCCATACCCAGAATAACATCAAACTCATTAAATGTCAACAACATCAGATTAGCCAAAAAATAGTGACGTTGAATCATCAAAGGACAATTCTTACAAATCTTATCAACTAACACATATTTGCCTAAAGGGTTTGACACTTTAATCACAAATTCAGTAAGTTCAATAGGAAAACTCTTACTAGATACTAAATTCACACAAACATAGGAATGAGTAGACTTGGGATCAATCAATGTAATAACATTAGTATCATAAAGAGAGAATGTACCTGTAATCATATCGGGAGATGATGCATCCTCATTGGCACGTATGGCATAAGTTCTAGTAGATGCTCTCACTTCTGACCTCACAACTGAATCTTTCGCTATACTTTTACTGCTAGCTCCAGTTTCAGCATTTCTCGGTGGTCTACCTCTACTAGCAGTATTACCTGGTCTTACACTCTGAAATTTTCCGTCTTAAACCTTCTCAGGGCAATCTTTAATATAGTGCTCTCAAGAACCACACTTAAAACAAGCACGGCTAACCATATAACACTCGCTGGGGTGTCATCTACCACAATGCTAACATTCAGGCCTATTGGATCTAACATTACCCACACTTTCCATTGAAGTAGCTTAAGTATTAGAACTCGAATATGATCTCCCACGGTCTCGGTGCGAATACCCAGCTAAAACAGTCAATCGAGGATTCATCTCTTTGGACTTCTTGGACTGAGATTGGAATGACTTACTCATTGGCCTCTTTCTTGCATCTCTGGCTTCAATCACAACTTTTCTCTTTTCTTTGTTCAGCTCTTCAACTTTACAAGCTCGACCGACCAATACCACAAACTCTTTCAACTCTAAGATCCCAACTAGCAGTCGAATATCCTCGTTCAACCTATCTTCAAATCTCTTACACATAATGGCCTCGGTAGACACACATTCCTGGGCATATTTACTGAGTCTAACAAACGCTCTTTCATATTCTACCACAGACATTCGGCCTTGCTTTAACTCGAGAAACTCTTAGAATTTTTGTTCAATGAACCGTTGGCTTATGTACTTCTTTCTGAATTCCTCTTGGAAGAAATCCCATGTAACCCTTTCTTTCGGAACCATAGATACCAGTGTCTTCCATCAGTGATATGTCGAGTCCCTCAATAAAGATATAGCACACTTTAAACATTCTTTGGGAGTGCAAGAAAGTTCATCAAATACCCAAATAGAATTCTCAAGCCAAAACTCTGCTTTCTCGGGATCATCATCTATGTTAGCCCTGAATTCTTTAGCCCCTTGCTTTTGGATCTTATCAACCGGAGGCCTAGTCAGTCTTACCATTTCTATACCTTAAGGAACTACGAGAACCGGTTGGGGAATAGGAGGGGGTGGAGGAGGTTGAACCTTTGGATTCGCTCGAACAAATTTTTTATACCAATTATTCATCATATGGAGGAAGGCTTCCCGGGTGCCATCTCCTTGACTATGTGTTTCAGGTATACTATCCACTGGCGTGGTCCCTTGCGCGGGAGCCGGCGCATTACTTTCTACTTCATCAACTACAGCTCGGCCGGGATCCATTTACTATATAAAAACACAATTTAAATTGTCAGGAGTCATCACACTATCACCGTATATTATGGCATGTATAACTAGACTTTCACCCACGCTATGCAAATCCGAGAACCGACTAAACCATAGCACTGATACCACTAAAATGTAACACCTCTTACTTGTGTTCGACGCTAGAATAGGGTACAAGGCATTACCAAAACAAAACACATACAGTCGTACTAAACCGAGACATAAAATTTACATTCAAATTTAAAACTTTTCCATTTTCATCACACACTCATTCAACCTAGTTATTCATCTCATAAATTGCATCATCATAAACATATAACTTGATCAATAATAGCCAACACCAATGGCCTTATACAAACTGAACTGTAAAATAACATAGGCCAACATTTTAGGCCAAATCAATTATGACACATAAAAAATAATCAAGTCCCCTATACATGCCATAATTCAAAATATTGATTTCAAAATACCAAAAGAGTGTTGATAGTGTGGATGGATCTCTGACGATCTCCAAATCCAGAGCTAGCTTGGTGACACTATAAAACAAGGGAAATGAGAAGGGAGTAAGCATATAGCTTAGTAAGTAGGTATGTAAATAATAAAAAATTTATTAACATGCCTTTAACAATCCTTATAATATGTTCTCAAGATAATGCAATCATAATTACACATAGTTCCACCATTTACTCATGTTCATCTTAAGTTGTCTACTCGAATCATAGTCACTAAATTATTTATATCTCGAGCTACAGAATTCCAAATTAAGATCCGTTAATTTTCACTGCAACTAGGCTCACATATCTTCTTACCATAAAATTTTCAAAATTTTTGGTTTAACTAATAAGTACAGTTTATTATTTAAATTCTCCCTTGTTCTGCTCTCTGATAGTTTCGACCCTTCTTCACTAAAAATCAATTATCTCTTCGTACAGAATTTAGATGATGTTCCCATTTGTTTCTATTGAAGATATACTCATTAATAAATTCAATCATATAAATTACAAACCATAATTATTTTTATACAATTTTTCAGAGATTTTCCAAATTCAAAATAGGGGATTCCAAAATCATTCTGACCGTGTCTCACAAAAATTCAAATATCTCAGAATATGAAATTATTTTACTCACACCGTTTCTTTTATACGAAAATAGACTCAATAAGATTTAATTTCATATCTAATTCAGCTTCTAATTCAATTTCCACCATTTTTAGTGATTTTTCAAATTCACATAACTGTTGCTGTCCCAAAACTGTTTTATTGCAAATTTTACTCTTCCATAATTTCTTTGTTTTAACTTTCATAGTAACACTTACCCCATATAAAACTTACCAAAGTTCGATCACCTATTGAGCACATTGCTCATAAATTGACACACACATACCTACACTTATTCATCACTTAGTCATATTCATTTATACTTAGTCATTTCCCGTTGAACGCATCGGAATAATAACTGATACACGGAAAATTGCACATAAGTGCCACAGTTGTAGCTAAAGATACATCATATCACACTTTTCACATAGGCTCACTCTCGAGCTAATCACATTCGTAGGTCTACTCACACAAGCTATCGGTCATATGTAACTACTCAGAGCTGCTCACACAAGCTGTCAGGTATCCGCAACACATGTCGGATTACCTAGCCACTGGTAGAACTTATAAGACCAGCACCCGTTTCACATAGTCACAATTTCGGGTTTGCTCACACAAGCTGTCGGTCATGACGAAACTACATGGTGCTGCTTACCAAGTTGTTGAGCATCTGTAACACATGCCAGATAACTCAGCCACTGGTAGAACGTTTGAACCAGCACCCGGATCACTTATTTCACTTAGATTTCATATAGGTTTCTAGTGAACATGTCCCTCGTATCCATTTTTATTCCTAGGGTTCAACCAGGAAATTTCTCACTTGTCGATATTTTGTCAATGACATCAAATATTCTGCTACAATTCATACCACTTATCAAAATATGAAAACGTAAGTAAAAACAATGCATTATTTACATACAAACTTACCTCGGTGCAAAATATGACGAATTTGCAATTTAATTCACAACCTTTTCTTTCCCCGATCAAGGTCAATTCCTCGTCTTTCTTGATCTATGATAACACATTTAACTCATTTAATACTCACATTATTCAATTTAGTCCAAAAATCACACTATGGCAAAATTACATATTTACCTTAAAGTTTCACATATTTATAATTTTGTCCCTAGGCTTGTAAAATGAAAAGCACTTATTTTTCTCAAATCCTAAGCCTAGCCGATTCATATTCCCTCTTATAGCAGCCTACATTTTTCACTAAATCACATTTTTTACACATAATTTTACAACTTTTATAGATAGGTCCTTTTACGCAATTTCATCAAAAATCACTTAGTAAAAGTTGTTTATTACTCCCCAAACTTTCATATTCTTCCAGAAAACATCAAAACACATGCATGTCATCCATAGGTAAAATTTTAAACATAAACCCTAGCTCAAAATAATGGTAGAAATAGGTAAACCGAGCTACAAGGATTTCAAAAATGTAAAGAACAATAAAAATGAGGCTAAAACGGACTTACAATCGTGCTTGGAAGCTTGAAAAACCCTAGCTATGTCTTCCTCATGCGAATTTCGGCCAAGGGGTTGAAGATGAGCAAAAATTGGCTTTTAATTTGGCTTTTTAATTCACTTAATCACCAAATTACTAAAATGCCCTTAACTTAAAAATATTCTATTTCACCTATTTCATGTCTATTTTTGTCCAACAAATTAACCAATGATCTAATTACCTTTTAAGGACCTCCAATTTAATATTTCATACCAATTAGACACCTCTAGCTTCTAGAACTCAAGTTTTGCACTTTTTACAATTTAAACCTTTTGACTAAATTGAGTGCCCAAACATCAAAATTTTTGAACAAAATTTTCACGAAATTATTCTGTAAAACTGGAGATCATAAAAATATAAGAATATTAAATTTTTTACTCGTCAGATTTGTGGTGCCAAAACCACTATTCCGACTAGGCCCAAAATTGGGCTGTTACAAAACTTATGCTTGAGAGGGCTTCTTTTTGGATTACTCATTCGGGCTAGATCCTATCTACAACATATGCAGTATTATACTCTTTTTGAGAAACCACCTTATTCCATTGAATTTCAACATTCAACCGGGACATAGAATTTTATCATCATTTTCCAATTTGTGGTCATTTCATAATGTATATCTTCACATACATATCATTACAAACATACAATTCAATTCAAACACACTAACATACATATTTAGGTTACACGAACTTACCTTGACAATTGTTCATATTTGAATTTCAACTAATCCGAAACCTTTTGTTTCCCTCGACCTATTTCGGTATTTGGTCTTTTCGGGTTTATATAAACAAATTTAGCTATCAATTTATCACATTTCATATATATTTGGATTCAATTACATCCTAAGCAAAATTATCATTTTACCCTTATACTTTTTATAAATTCCAATTTCGTCCCCAGGCTCGAAAAATGAAATTTATGGAATTTAACCTCTTTCTAAGCCTAGTCGAAATTTATGTACAACTTTTACAGCACCCACATTTCTCAAATTTTAGCATTTTCCATGGGTTTTACCCATTTTCCATTTTAGTCCCTAAACCGAGTTTTCATCAAAAATTGATTTGTAAAAGTTGTTTATCTACCAACAACCTTTCATTTTCTACCATAAATTTCTAATTTTCAGCATATTCATCCATGAATCAAATTTCATACATTGATAACTTTTGAAATAAATCCCCTAAATAGAAAGATTAGACTATCTCGGCTTTAAAATTATAAAAATTACTAAAAACGAGACCTGATTTCGTACAATTTTTAAGCTTGAAAAGTTGTCTTCCTCTCTCCTAATGTTTCCATAGAAATTTTGGGGAAAAAGATGAATAAAAAGATGACAATTTCCTTTTTTAATTATTTGTCATCTTTTAATTTTAGTGATTTCGAATTTAGTCCTTGCCCATTTCTAATTTTTCCATGGATGAGTCACTAAATTACCTACTAACTTTTCTTCATTGATCTAATTACCATATAAGGACCTTATGTTTTGAATTGTATAGTTCTTTGATACTTATAACTACTAGAAGACAACTCTTGCATTTCATGCAATTTAGTCATTTCCCTAATTAAACATGCAATCGGTAAAATTTTCGTATCAAAATTTTCATAGGACCTTCCTATAATAATGCAAACCAAAAAATAATATTAAAATAAATTTTGTTTTTGGCTCAAATTTGTGGTTCCGAAACTACTGTTCCGATCTCACTAAAATCGGGTTGTTACAACTCTCCCCCTTAAAAATTTTCATCCTCGAAAATTTTTACCAGAAAAGAGGTTAGGGAATTGCTTCCTCATAGTATCCTCCGACTCCCAGGTAGCTTTAATTAATTCATGTTGTTGCCAGAGAACTTTTACCAATGCCACCTTTTTATTTCTTTGTTCTTTCGTCTCATATGCTAGTATTTTAATCGGTTCTTCATTGTAGGTTATATCAAATTGAATCTCCACTTCTATTGGAGTAATAAAGTGTGAAGGGTCCGATTTGTAGTGTCGCAATATGGATACATGAAACACGTTATGAATTTTATCGAGTTCCTATGGTTATGCTAACCAATATGCAACTGGTCCGATTCTTTCAATGATCTCATATGGCCCGATGAACTGTGGACTCAATTTTCCTTTATGGTTAAATCAGAGAAATTTCTTCTAAGATGACACTTTTAAGAACACTTTATTACCAACCTGAAATTCTATCTCTTTTCTCTTTAAATCAACATAGGACTTTTGACGATCTGAGGCTGCTTTCAAACTATCTCGAATCATTTTTACTTTGTCTTCGGTTTCTCGCATCATGTCAACTCCGTGTATCTTTTTCTCACTTAATTTTGTCCAATACAATGGAGTTTTACATTTGCGACCATATAGAGCCTCTTATGGCGCCATTTTAATACTGGACTGATAACTATTATTGTAAGCAAATTCAATCAAAGGAAAGGATTTTTCCCAGTTACCTCCAAATTCAAGTACACAACACTGAAGCATATTCTCTAAAATCTGTATAACACGTTTGGATTGTCCATCTGTTTGAGGATGGAATGTAGTACTAAAACGTAACTGATTGCCCAGAGCTTCTCACAATTTACTCCAAAATCGAAACGTAAACCGTGGATCTCTATCTGAAATAATAGAGATTGGCACTCCATGTAGTCTTACAATCTCATAGACATATAAATCAGCCAGTCTATCCAATGAAAAATCCATACGTACTGGGATAAAGTGTGCTAACTTCGTTAGGTGATCAACAATTACCTAAACAACATCTTTCTTTTTCGGTGACAAGGGTAATCTCGATACAAAATCCATGGTAATTCTTTCCTATTTCCATTTCGGTATGGTAATTGGCTGCAATAATCCCGAAGGTACTTGATGTTCAGCCTTTACTTGCTGACATATCAAACATCTAGATACAAATTCAGAAATATCTCTTTTCATTCCCGGCCACCAATACATTTTCTTCAGGTCATTGTACATTTTGTTACTACCAGGATGTATAGACATTATACCATTGTGTGCTTCATGTAGCATCTTCTGTACCAATTCTAAATTCTTCGGTACACATATTATATCTTTGAATAATAAAAAACCATCCAAATCAATATGAAACTCCGAGTCAGGATCTAACTCACTTTGTACTCGTTTGGCCTATAACTTATTATCATTCTTCCAAGCTCCACAGATGTGTTAACGAAATGTTGGTCTAGCTTTTAACTCATCTATGATTGAATCATCATCAGACAATGATAACCGGGTGCTCAATGCCCTTAAGGCAAATAAAGATTTTCAGCTCAAAGCATCCGCACTACATTAGCTTTCCTCGAATGGTAATTAATAACAAGATCAAAATCTTTCAATAATTCCAACCACCTATGTTGTCTCAAATTCAGTTCTTTTTGTGTCATTAAATACTTCAGACTTTTGTGATCTGTAAAAACGTGACATTTTTACCATAAAGATAATGTCACCGTATTTTCAATGCAAATACAATGGTTGCTAATTCGAGAACATGTACTGGGAAATTTCTTTCATGCAGTTTTAGTTGCATAGATGCATAAGACACTACTTTACCATCTTGCATCAATACACATCCCAAACCATTCAATGAGGCATCGCTATAGACTATAAATTCCTTACCCGATTCAGGTTGGACTTGTAACATCTTGAAATTAGGCCTAGTAGGATTGAGCCCAATGGGCCTTAGGCGTAGTAGCGTTTAAAATTTTTTGGAGAATAGGAGATCGGCTTAAGTGCAAGTTGGACCTTTTAGATAAGTGATTTTGGAAGGTTAGGGGCTTCTATGAAGTCCCGGATCAAATATTAGCTTTGGGAAAATTTTGGTTTTAGGTGAAAAAACCTTGGAGGTTGGCGGGTAGGCCTTAAGAATAAAATGTGGAGGAAAATGACACAAGTGGTGTGTGTGGTGTAGTGGCAAAGTGACGCCACAAGGAAGGAAGGAGGTCCAAGGTTCTAGTTGTAGCGTTTGCATTCCTTTTGATTATTTTATTAAATGAATTTAGACCTTGGCCATAGGGTTATATTTAATTGCATGGTTTGAGGCACAAGGAGCTAGTTGGTAAAGTGGCTAGCGGCATGGATTATGTTATAAGGGAGCACAGGTTGAATCTCATGAGAAGCAAGGAGTATTTATTTTATGAGTGGACGGTAAGAGTTTGGTTGAATTTAAACTCTCTTGTGAAGGATCCCACATCGGAAAGATACAAGGAATGAAGGTGAAGAGCTAGCTATATAAAGAGCATGCCGGAGAAGGTTAACATACCTTGGTGGGTGTTGGGCACGGGAGTGGTCGCAACGCGGATTTAGCACCGAGTCCTATCGGTGTGTAACTCTCTACTCTAGTTGTAGAAGCGGCAAATGCCAAGTGCCGATCACGGCAATAGTAGCCACACGAGCGTGCGGCGCGCGTGTGGGGCTTCAACGCGATAGTTGAGGCCATCGTAGTATTCTTGTGGGTTGAAATTTGCTTGTCAATGCGATGGGTAAAGTGGGCCCAATGGGCCCGTAGAGCCCAATTGGAATAAATTGTATGATGATATAGTATATAGTGAACTAGACTAGGTGGAACTTATATCGTGGATAGATTTGTGTTAGGTGGGCCACACGAGCGTGTAGGCCGAATGGGTGAAATCGGGTTTTAGGCCCAACATCCAAGAAAGCAGAAAATGGTAGTTGAGTCACTCAAGGCGACCTCGCACCTTTAGAAAGGCCATTCGGTACAAAATTACGAAAATACCCTTGGTGGGTAAATTACTAAAATACCCTTAGTGGGTAAATTACGAAAATACCCTTGGTGGATAAATTACAAAATACCCTTGGTGGGTAGATTACGAAAATACCCTTGGTGGGTAAATTACTGAAAATACCCTTGGTGGGTAAATTACAAAATACCCTTGGTAGGTAGATTACTGAAAATACCCTTGGTTGGTAAATTACTGAAAATACCCTTGGTGGGTAAATTACAAAATACCCTTGGTGGGTAAATTATAAAAATACCCTTGGTGGATAAATTACGAAAATACCCTTGGTAGGTAAAATTATGGTTATACCCTTAGAGGTTGATTAGCATGATTATGTTGTTTTATGTCTATCGATTATGATGGTAATTCATGTTATACTTATATTTGATATATGTCTAGCATACATGACATCTGCATACACAATTATTATGTCATATTGCACGGGTATGATGAGAGGAGGGAAGATTGATATCGTGACTTGGTCACCAATGATTTGGTATCACATTCGTGTCTTGGACACGAGGTTTGGCACCTCATAGCGACTCGTCCTCGTGGTTAATACCACCGTGGGTTGGCCCCACTTTTGAGATATGGGATCCCGCGGTGATTTGGTATCACACGGGTTGGCCCCACAACTTGATGATTCGTGACTTGGTCACGGTGGTTTGGCACCACGGTGGTTTGGCACCACCGGTGATTTGGTATCACATTCGTGTCTTTGGATACCGAGGTTTGGCACCTCATAGCGACTCATCCTCGTGGTTAACACCACCGTGGGTTGGCCCCACTTTTGAGATATGGGATCGTCGCCGGTGATTTGGTATCACACGTGGATTGGCCCCACAGATGGATTATTCGTGACTTTGGTCACGGTGATTTGGTATCACATTTATATCGTGACTTGGTCACGGTGGTTTGGCACCACCGGTGGTTTGGTACCACACGGGGTAGAAAAGGAGTTATGGATGGCTAGGTTGGGTGCATTATACATATATGTTGCTTTGTTATAATTTGTGTAACTATGTGGTATTTACGGGAGAGGAATATGCCTGAGTCTTGGTGACTCACCTTCTCCCTTATCTTTTCGTGTGATTCGTGAGTTTGCGGATGAGGAGCCGGATGAACTCGAGGAGGCCATGCAATAAAATTTGGTTTTACATGAATTTCCAATTGGGTACTTTATTTTAATTTGGTTTTCATATTTTTATGGATTTGTAATAAGGTCTGCATTTAATTATGTTTTGGATTATTTTTATGTTTTGAATATGTTTAAAATATGGCTTTTAAATTACTTGGTTAATTTAATAATTGAGCCCAAAGTTTTCTAAACTAAAAACTCATAATGTTTTTAAAAATCTTACCATCGGGTAACATGAATAGTTCAATAGTAAAATTACAAGTTAAATGTTTTCAACAGATTAAGTGATTTCCAAAATTCAAGTTTCTATACTCAATTGCAAACGGATTTTCCAAAATGATATTTTGAATTTTCTTAAAAGATATAAATGTTTTCTATCCTATGATTTATCAACTAAGTTTTAAAGTTTTATGTAATTTCAAGTAAATTTCAATTTTAACTTATTTTCGACAAATAAAGAATTACAAAGAGTTTTTCACAAAAATTAATTGTTAATTCGATTCTTTCAAAAATTATTTTCCTTAGTGACATACCGATTCGATTCGTGGCGTATTGACGGGTTTGGGGTGTTATAGACTAATACTAAGCACTTAGTCAATAAAGCTTTCAATTTATCAAAACTCTGTTGACACTTGTCAGTCCACTCGAATTTCACATCTCTTTGCAGCAATTTGGTCATCGGAGAAGCTATCATTGAAAACCCTTTAACAAATCTCTGATAGTATCCAGCTTGTTCTAGAAAACTTCTTACTTCTGAAACATTCCTCGGTGGTTTCCAACTTACAATAGTTGAAATTTTATTTGGGTTCGCCCGAATACCTTTTGAAGATGCAACATGTCCAAGGAAACTAACTTCCTTTACCCAGAATTCACATTTACTGAACTTGGCATACAAATGCTTCTCACGCAGAGCTTGCAATACAATTCTCAAATGTTCAGCATGTTCATTTTCATCCCAAGAATAAACCAAAATATCATCAATAAAAACAACCACGAACCTGTCCAAGTATGGTCTAAAAATTTGGTTCATTTAACCCATAAATACTGTCAATGGATTGGTTAATCCGAATGGCATCATCAAAAACTCATAATGTCGATATCTGGTTTTGAAAGCTGTCTTCAGTACATCTAAATCTTTTACTCATAGTTGATAGTAACTAGATCGTAGGTCAATTTTTGAAAACATAGTGGAACCTTTTAATTGATCAAACAAGTCATCTATACGAGGCAACAAGTACTTATTCTTCACTGTGACTTTGTTAAGTTGTCTGTAATCGATGCATAATCTCAATGATCCATCTTTTTTCTTCACAAACAATATTGGTGTGCCCCATGGTGAAAAGTTGGGTCAGGAAAATCCTCTATCAATTAACTCTTGCAACTGTACCTTCAGTTCCTTCAATTCAATAGGAGCCATTCTATATGGTACTATAGATATTGGAGTCGTTCTTGGTACAAGGTCTATAGAAAATTCCACCTCTCTGGCTGGAGGTAACCCAGGTAGTTCTTTTGGAAATACCTCAGGAAACTCACAAACGACCAGCACCGACTAGATTTTCAACTCTGATACTTTGGTATCCAGTACAATAGCAAGATAAGCCTCATAGCCCTTTTTAATTTATCTCTATGCTGATATTGCTGAAATCACATTAGACAACCCATCCAGTTTCTCAGATTTAATCTGCAGTAACTCACCATTCTGACACTTCAATACAATGTATTTATCCTTACAATTCACCACTGCATCATGTTGGGTTAACTAATCCATTCCCAATATTACATCTGTGGAAACCATTTTTATTTTAAGTTTGAAAAAATGGGGTCGACTTAAAAATGTGATGTGGAGTCGCCACCAACCTTTTTTTGTTTAGGTGAGATTGGATCACCTTGTAAAAAATTATTTGGCCTGCGAAATTAAATGACAAAAATGGTTCTGGAGTCGGTTACACACGAGGAAGGGTTAGCACCCCCGTACGCCCCAGAATGAGTACCAAATCGATTAATTAATGTCTTTGCATTGAAAACTTGAAAATGTTTAAAATACAATTCTTTTTAAGGAAAGTTAATTAATTTTGAATTGAATCTTAAGATTAACTCGTTTCAAAGGAATAAAAATATCATATCCAATACGTTAGGATATAACACGTTTATACCTCAATACCGAGATCATCTTTGATCTTCAAAACATGTAATTAAAATGGTATTTGATTATTTGGTTGAACGGAAAATCGACACCCAGCACGTTAAGGCGCAATTCCTCAACCTTCCAAACATCAAATATTGCCTTGTTTTAAAAAACTTATTTAAATAAGTGCTTAAAAATGAATCAAAATGCTTTTATTGAATCACTAAATAATGAGAAACAAAATGTAGTATCAAGCATAGAATAATAATAGGTGAATACAATCTTTGTACAAATGGTTGACAAAATATTATGCACATACAATTCAATATATGCACAATCAATAATCTCACAATTTCCTTTTGAAAATACCAACATTATTAATCAAGAATAAAAATTGAAAATATAACTAATTAAATACAAAATAAAATATAGCAAATTTTAAAATAAATAAGAAAATATTATACATAAAATAATATGTGTCAATTTAAATAATATATACATAATAAAACTTGATATAAAATAAATGTATATATAAAAATAATAATGATATATAAAAGTAATTGGAATAAATAAATACATAATTTAAAATAAGATCTTTAAATGAATAATTATATTTATATAAATTTAAAATAAAATATATACATAGATAGATTTAGAAGAAACTACATGCATAAAATAATATGAAATTAATAATAAATATAATTGTAGTAATAATAATATCAAAAGTAGTAGTAATAATAATAATAATAATAATAATAATAATAATAATAATAATAATAATAATAATAATAATAGCATTAAAATACACAAAATAAAAACGAATTAAATGAAATAACATAAAGAAATAATCAAAGTAAAAATATGGGGATCAAATTGAAGTTAAAATAAAATTGTAGGGGTCAAATTATAATAAGTAAATGGTTAAAAGCATTAAATTGAAATTTAATCAGAAATATGGGCTAAAAATCGAAAACAAAGACAATAAGCATGCCTAAATTGCAATACGCGAATAATATAGAGGGTCAAATGGGAAATATTCCCAACCTACCAAAACACGACGTTTTAATCTTAAATCGAAGGATCTAATTAGAACAAAAATGAAGCTTGAGAGACAAATTAAAAAATAACGAGAAGATCCGAATTAAAAAATGATAAATTGCGGAAGGACCAACGCAGTAAATAACCCTTTTAAACAAAACACGCGGATCCTCTGGGTTTTCGGGTTAGGTCGGATCGGATCGGGGCGATGGACTAAGCACCGAACGGTGCCGTTTTGGCACCAGAACTCCAAAGATTTAAAGGACACTGTTTATTAAATGAATTAAAACCAGATAAAAACGAATCAATCATCATTTTTTACTAAACATTAGCCTTTTCTTTTCCAGATGCGACGAAAGAAAATCACAGTCCAGCCACTGTGATGAATCCGATTTTCCTTGAGCCCTCCTTTTGAAGAACTCGACTCAAATACCTCAATGTTCTCAACCTTGAAGACGTTCTTTGCTTCGATTTCGACGAAGAAAGATAGGTTCAACAGAGATTAAGAGATAAGTATTTTTACCGTTTTTTTTTTATATGCATGCGAAAATAGCGAAGATACAACTCAAAATGTTTAGAAGATCTAAGGTTCACCTTTCAAAATTTTTCTGCTCTTTGATTTTTCATTTTGCGTATGGGTGTGTGTACAAAAAATGAGGATCCCCATCAATGTGTACATCAGGCTCTTTTATAGCCAAAAAAGAAAAAATCGAAATCAAAATACACGCTTTTGTTATCCTGTATACTTCTATTTGGGTACTGCTTTCTCCTTTCTTCTCGTAGGTTCTAGTGTACACTGAAGCTGTAGATGTGGCCATGCTGCATTGAAGCCATTCGTGGAAGAGCTGGCATGGATGCTGCGACACACGTGCGAGAACTTGACCACTCGAACGGCGCTAGAAAACTCTAGAAAGTTTTAGGGTTTCTAGAACATGTTGAAACCCTTGGGCCATTCAGGCCTGCCAGTTTTGGGTAGGATTAGGAATTGGGTTTTGGGCTGTTATTTTAATTTGGGTTAGAAATTAGCTTGTACCGATTGGGCTCTGTTTTGTGAATTGTAAAACTTGGACTTCTGTAATTGCTGGACTTTTATTGGGTTTTTATTTTGTTTTTATTTGGTTTAATTCTGGTTTTAAATAGGTTGGGCGAAATGGGCCTATTATAGCTACCCCTCTTTACTCATTGTTGTGTAACGAGAATAGAGAAAAGACTTCAGAAAGGGCCAATTTTACCTGGTCTTGCCGAATTTTGACCTCTTTTAATGCTTTGCATCTTCAAGTAGCTTCAATCTGCTCCATCGAAACTTCATGGCGATAAGAATTCAGAGGGAATAGATCCTTAACCTCAATCTTCTCTGCTGAAACTTTAAGAGAATAAAGATTGATCCTTAATGTAAACTCAAGGAGAAGGGATTTGTAGCCTCAACCTACTCCATTGGAATTTCGAGGAGATGAGAATTCAGGGAGAAGAGATTTGTAACCTCAATATTCTCTATTGAAACTTCAAAGAAATAAGGACTGATCCTCAATGTAAACTCAGGGAGAAGGGATTTGTAGCCTCAACCTACTCCACTGGAACTTCGAGGAGATAAGACTTCAGGGAGAAGAGATTTCATGATTGGGACCTAGCATTAAGAAGGATCCTTCTCATACAAAAGGACTTTAGAGGAAAGTAAATGCCAAATTTGGAAAACCCTTATATAGTGAAGAAGGTTTGTTCTCAAAGATCATTAATTTTGACCAAGATGGATGGCAAGGACATGCTTAAGCCGGTGAATTCAGATTTCATCTAAAAGGAGAGGCCAAGGTGAAAACCCACAAAATGTGCCTTGAGACCTTTAAAAAAAAGAAATAAAAAAATCAAAAAAATCAAAAAGAAAAAGAAAAAGAAAAAAGGAGTAACAATTTTTCAATAAAAAAAGAAAAAAGAAAAAGGAGAGGCCAAGGCAAAAACCCGCAATGGGAGCTTTGAGACCAAAGGGGATTTGAGTTGAAAACCCAAAAAGGCGGCTCAAATTTTGACCGAAAGTAGGGCATACAGTAGTTTCGCTACGCTTGAATTAACAATGAGGAAGTATGTGATGTCTTGGGGTATCGACAAAGTATTCCAGATCCCCTTAACAGATATTGAGTGTTAAATGGTCCTCAAGAAGTTTGAACAAGAGAAGCTTAGGCTATGATATATAAGGCACCTAGTTTCCATCTTACCCATTCTGAATTTGCTATCTTTAATTGTTGTATTCATTTCAAAATACACTACTACTAAATTTCCTTCTTGATTGCATTTTCTATCTTGACTTAACTTATTTATTTCGAGCTATGCTCCTAATTAATTTCATTCTTGTCCAAGCATTTTGTTTTGAAATAACGATTAGTGGACTCATAATACTTTCATAAAAGGAGTTTCGCATATTACTCTAGAAGCTTCCGAATAATACAATAACCTGAAATAGGACTTTTGTTTAAAACTCACGAAGTTTAAGGAGAAGTCTAAACTGAGCCTATCTCTTCAGATTTTTGTCAAAAATAGTGGTTGAGAAAATGACAAGATATTGCGTTAGTAATACGAAAAATGGGCAATGTTAACCTAGGTGTAAAAAGGGAATCATTCGCAAGAAAAAATGATATTCTGCACCCATGCAAATATCATGCATACACATTTGGTTAGGTCACCTTGGGAGTGATCAGTTGATTAAAGAGACGTTGATTCTAAATTCAATTCCATTAGAAGAACTTTTCTAGAAAATAAATTCCTTTACATAAAAAGGATTACATATGCGGCTTTCTCCTCATAGTCCAAGTGAAGTCACCAATCCTTTTCTTCACATCCGGATGTTATGGTCGTGTCCCGTGAACTTTCTCAATAGATGTCTCTTCTAGCTCCTTGTTGCTTGGTCCAGGCTGTGACTCTTCACTCACCTATCCCCGTAATGCTCATAAGCTTCTTTAAGAAAGTCGAGACGTGACGACTCTTGAATAGTCTTTGTCGGCTTGAATCCTTGGGCAAATTCTTGTATTCTTCTGCGGACCATCAGCCTTCTCTCATTATTTATTTGGACTGTATTCGAATGACCATATTATAATCCACTTTATCAAGTAATCCATTTCCTTATGACAAACTCTTCTATTTAGCAATAGAATATTAATCAACACCTCTTTTCTATGATAATGAAATGCAATGCAATCAAAATAAAAGAAAACACATTAGTATAATATACAGATGGTAAAAATCAAATCAAACAGAAAATAGTCAATCACCTATCCAGGTGACTGTTAAAGTATGGCGTAGCTCTACCTAGGGTGGGCTCTTAGGGTTCACTATATGTGTTTTGGTTCTAAGGAATGGGTAATTGAACCAGCAGATTCCTCAATCCTCACCCATTATAGGCTCATATGGATCAAGTTCGATTCAGGGGAATACATTTCCCTATGGCCATGCAGAGATGAAAATCTCACGAAACACATAGGTACGGATGTATCCCGGAAGCAGTCCACTAGCCCATGCATAGGTGAAAACCTCAGAAGGCATAGTTTCTCACTCCCACTTAAAGGTGTAACCACAACGGTCATGCAATGCAAATGCAAGTATTCTACCATAAACATCATAGTACCAGCAAATGCATTAAAAGAAACATGATTTTTCACAACAATTTTCCAAATTTTTAATTAAAAGGACAAAAATTAATCAATTTATTGCCTAACTCTCAACCAGTCCCCAGTGGAGTCGCCAAGCTGTCGAAACCATTTTTATTTTAAGTTTGAAAAAATGGGGTGACTTAAAAATGTGATGTGGAGTCGCCACCAACTTTTTTTTGTTTAGGTGAGATTGGATCACCTTGTAAAAAAATTATTTGGTCTGCGAAATTAAATGACAAAAATGGTTCGGGAGTCGGTTACGCACGAGGAAGGGTTAGCACCCCCGTATGCCCCAGAACGAGTACCAAATCGATTAATTAATGTCCTTGCATTGAAAACTTGAAAATGTTTAAAATACAATTCTTTTTAAGGAAAGTTAATTAATTTTGAATTGAATCTTAAGATTAACTCGTTTCAAAGGAATAAAAATATCATATCCAATACGTTAGGATATAACACGTTTATACCTCAATACCGAGATCATCTTTGATCTTCAAAACATGTAATTAAAATGGTATTTGATTATTTGGTTGAACAGAAAATCGACACCCAGCACGTTAAGGCGCAATTCCTCGAACTTCCAAACATCAAATATTGCCTTGTTTTAAAAAACACCTTTAAATAAGTGCTTAAAAATGACTCAAAATGCGTTTTGAATCACTAAATAATGAGAAACAAAAACGTAGTATCAAGCATAGAATAATAATAGGTGAATACAATCTTTGTACAAATGGTTGACAAAATATTATGCACAATCAATAATCTCACAATTTCCTTTTGAAAATACCAACATTATTAATCAAGAATAAAAATTGAAAATATAACTATTTAAATACAAAATAAAATATAACAAATTTTAAAATAAATAAGCAAATATTATACATAAAATAATATGTGTCAATTTAAATAATATATACATAATAAAACTTGATATAAAATAAATGTATATATAAAAATAATAATGATATATAAAAGTAATTGGAATAAATAAATACATAATTTAAAATAAGATCTTTAAAAGAACAATTATATTTATATAAATTTAAAATAAAATATATACAAAGATAGATTTGGAAAAAGCTACATGCATAAAATAATATGAAATTAATAATAAATACAATTGTAGTAATAATATCAAAAGTAGTAGTAGTAATAATAATAGAATTAATAATAATAGCATTAAAATACACCAAATAAAAATGAATTAAATGAAATAACATAAAGAAATAATCAAAGTAAAAATATGGGGATCAAATTGAAGTTAAAATAAAATTGCAGGGTCAAATTATAATAAGTAAATGGTTAAAAGCATTAAATTGAAATTTAATAAAAAATATGGGGTAAAAATAAAAGATAAAGACAATAAGCATGACTAAATTGCAATACGCAAATAATATAGAGGGTCAAATGGGAAATATTCCTAACCTACCAAAACGCAGCGTTTTAATCTTAAATCGAAGGATCTTATTAGAATAAAAATGAAGTTTGAGAGACAAATTAAAAAATAACAAGAAGGTCCGAATTGAAAAACGATAAATTGCGGAAGGACCAACGAGTAAATAACCCTTTTAAACAAAACACGCGGATCCTCCGGGTTTTCGAGTCGGATCGGATCGGGGCGATGGACTAAGCACCAAATGGTGCCATTTTGGCACCAGAACTCCAAAGATTTAAACAATGCCATTTTTTAAATGAATTAAAACTAGATAAAAATGAATCAATCATCATTTTTGACTAAACCCTAGCCTTTTCTTTTCCAAATCTGTCGAAAGAAAATCATAGTCTAGCCACTGTGACGAATCCGATTTTCCTTGAGCCCTCCTTTTCAAGAACCCAACTCAAATACCTCAATGTTCTCAACCTTGAAGACCTTCTTTGCTTCGATTTCGACAAAGAAAGATAGGTTCAATGGAGATTAAGAGATAAGTATTTTTACCCTTTTTTTTTTATTTTTTCTATGAATGCGAAAATAACGAAGATACAACTCAAAATGTTTAGAAGATCTGAGATTCACCTTTTCAAAAATTTTTTGCTCTTTGATTTTGTATTTTGCGTATGGGTGTGTGTGCAAAAAATGGGGATCCCAATCAGTTTTTACATCAGGCTTTTTTATAGCCAAAAAAGAAAAAATCGAAATTGAAATACACGTTTTCGTTATCCTGTACACTGCTATTTGGGTACTGCTTTCTCATTTCTTCTCGTAGGTTCTGGCGTACACTGAAGCTGCAAATGTGGCCATGCTACACTAGAAGCCGTTCGTGAAAGAGCTGGTGTGGACGCTGTGGCGCACGTGCGGGAACTTGACTACTCGAATGACACTGGAAAACTCTAGAAAGTTCTAGGGTTTTTAGAACATGTTGAAACCCTTGGGCCATTCGGGCCTGCCAATTTTGGGTAGGATTAGGAATTGGGTTTTGGGCTGTTATTTTAATTTAGGTTAGAAATTAGCTTGGCCCAATTGGGCTTTGTTTTGTGAATTGTAAAACTTGGAATTTTATAATTGCTGGACTTTTGTTGGGTTTTTATTTTATTTTTATTTAGTTTAATTATGGTTTTATATGGGCCAGGGAAAATGGGCCTATTACAACATCAAATTCATCAAATGGTAACAACATCAAATTAGGCAGAAAACAGTGACCCTCTATTATCAACAGACAATTCTTACAAATTTTATCCACCATAACATGTTGACCCAATGTGTTTGAAACTTTAACCACCAATTCGGTGAATTCAACAACCATATTTTTATTAGACACAAATTTTGTGCATATATATGAATACGTGGAACTAGGATCAATCAAACAATAATATTAGTATCAAGTAGAGAGAATGTACCAGTGATAACATTTGGTGCCGAGGCATCTTCTCTTGCACATATTGCATATGTTCTTGTCAGAGTCTGAGCCTTGGATTTAGCTGTTGAATCTTTTATAGCACTACAACTAACACTGACATTTTTAGAATATGGTGGTGGTCTACCCCTCAAGACAAGATTACTCAGCTTCGGGGTCTGTTCAATGTCTTTCTCAACCCTTTCCTGGCAATCTTTAAGAAAATGGTCGAGAGAACCACACTTAAAGAAAGCTCCACTTCTCATCCGACACTCTCTGAAATGCAATTTATTACAGACATTGCATCGTGGTTTGGGGTTTCTAACACTCCCAACATTGGTTGTTAAGGGAGACAAAGACCTCGGGTTGGTGTGTTTAGAACTTCATTCCTTTCCCGAATACTCCCTTGATGTAGCAAAACATTCATGATAGTTCTTTGATTTATTCGAAGAAGAGGATTGTGTCTTGCTAAAAATATTTTCCTCAGAACCCGATCTTCCCTTTCTGCTTACTTCTTTTCCTTGCTTAATTCCAAGACATTGTGTGCCCATTCAACCAACATCGCGAATTCTGTTAATTCCAAAATTTCAATCAACAACTTGACATCTTTATTAAGCCATTCGTCAAATAGTTTGCACATTTCGGCTTCAGTCTGAACCCATTCACTAGCATACTTTCTCAATCTAACAAATTCTTATTAATACTTGACACTGTCATATTTCCCTATTTGAGCTCTAAAAAATCATTCTTTTTCTGGTCCAGAAATCACTGACTAATATATTTCTTTTTGAACTCTGTTTGGAAAAATTCCCATCTAACATTTTCCCTTGGTACCACAGAAGATATGGTTTTCGACCAATGGTAGGTTGTGTCTTTCAACAAAGATACCGCACATTTCAAACATTTCGCTGGTGTGCAAGATAGCTCATCTAGAGCCCGAATAGTATTTTTCAGCCAAAAATTAGCCCTCTTTGGATCGTCATAGGTTGTATCCCTAATGAAACACCCCAAACCCGGCCCACGAGAATGGACTGGATCTGGTATGTTCCTCAAAGTAACCCGGTTCAAATTCATTCGAATACTTTGAAAACTATGAGTTTTGGAAGATAGTTTGTTGTAGGTTGGGCTCGAGTTGAAAACAAATTTATCTTATAACAAAAACCCATTTGTTTCAAGTGACAAAATATTTAAACTTATTTTAAATTAAATGGGCTTTTTCTTTGTAAAGCGCTAAATTCATAACATAGTAATTAAAGCAGAAATAAAATGTCACGATGGCCTTATTACATAAAATGAAACCCAACATAAAATTGTACAGTACTTAAAATAAAATAAAGATTCAAATAAAATTAAACTTCAAGCTGAACATGGCCACCACAAGTTCTGCCGTCCCGGTCCATTACTGCTCATCTCCTGAAACATATTCCCACAATGGGGTGAGTCGATAGACTCAATGTGTAACCAACACTAAAATATAATAGAAATAGGCACACCATACATATCATATTCATATAAAAATTCAAGATAATGATGCAAACCCGAACCCAAACCTATAAAGCCATCCGCTACACACCACCCGTACCAACCTGCACACCGTGGGGACTACTAAGTCAACCCTCCATCCGCTACACACCATCGAAGGCGTCATTGCAATCGACGTGCTCATCGCCCACTTATAATATTGTGGCATAGCCACCACTTTCAGATAATGTAACCGAAGTTACCGCATTTCAAATATTTGTGACCGTAGTCACCATATAACGTTGGTGAGACCGAAGTCAACACCTTCATATAACGTTGGTGAGACCGAAGTCAACACCTTCATATAACGTTGGTGAGACCAAGTTAACACCTTCATATAACGTTGGTGAGACCAAGTCAACACCTTCTTCCCTTTCACATAAATCCGAATGCCCCAAAAATATATATATCATGCATAACATACTTAAATTCATAATCATATACATATATTCACATGTTATAAAATAACATATTTCATAATCCTATCAGAAGTAGGAAACGTACCTGAGTACTTTTGTACCACATTAGGGTACTTAGCCATATTCACATTTTTATGTATAATCATATAATTAATATTTGCCATATATCATATTGAAGGTTAGTATGGGTACACACGGTACCTTAGCCATATTCTTACACTTTTATATTAGCACATATAATAAAATTAAAGCCGTAAATCTATCAAGATTTAGTGTGGGGTACACACCTGATTTGCTTATCAATTCCTTGAAATCCCGAAAACCCGATCTATTGCTTTAGATCTCAATTCCTACATTTGATTAATCACTTACTACTTTAATTAAAAAAAAACATTTGACCATAAATTCAAAATCCTAGTAGGATTAGTATTCTTAAAACTTACCTTGTTGCCGATTTCAAAACTAATCAAATCCCGAAATCTATGCTATGCTCCTCCTTATATTCGGCCAAGCACTAAATCTCATCAGGGGTTAGTTTTGGCTTTTTAAACAAACAAGAATTAGATCTAATTATCAAAATAGGCCTTAGCCGAAAGCTATAGACACTTACCTTGTGGATTTTAAATCCCAAAACTCACCGAATAACTAGGGAACACGCGGCCTATGGTGTACTTTCGGGAAAAGAACTTCTCCTTCTTTGTAGCCTACACTTAGTAAATCCCGAAAGATCTCTTCAAAGTTTCGGCAACCATGAACATTAATGGGATTAGCCCTAGATTTCGATAAGTCTAAAATATAAAAGAATGGAAACCAAACTTGGATCTTACCCTTATTTGAAGGAATCGATTGCACCTTCAGTTCAACCTTCAAAGATTCGGCTTAGAGACTTGATGAACAATTGGCTATGATTCCCTTATGTATTCGGTTTCAAAGATGAAAGAAGAGAGGAATAATAGGTTTAGAAGAAATCGGCTAGGTGGCTAAAAGAAAAGAAGAAAAAGAATGGATGCTCAAGAAGAATATTCGGCAGAGGAAAAGAGAGAGGGAGAATGAATAATGAATGGCCCTAGTCTCATCCTTTTATAGCCGAAATTACTAGGCCAAGAATCCTTAACTTGGCCACCACTCTTCCTTATTTTCCTAATTAAAGAATAATTCTTCATTTATCCACCTATTTAGCCGAATTTTAAAGAGAGTGAAACTCCTCTTGTGCAAGCCTTGTGCCGTCCACCTCTTGGGCTTCTAGAAGCAAAATAAAACTTATTTTATTTGCTTCTTATGTGACTCGAACTCAAGCCCAACACCCTTGCATGTGGGCCATTTCCTGAGGCCTTAAGTGGCATCTTCAGGCCACTTTTCCAAGTCCGTTAATGGGTCAAATTTCACATACTTTATATTTTAGGGTCACCTGGCCCTAAGTTCCCCTTTGAACTTTAAAATTCGACATTTCGGGGTCATTTTTAAGTTTCCAAAAATTTTCGCGCGGCTCTGTAAACTTGACATTTCCTAGGTTTCCAAAATGTTTACTTTCCTATTTTGGCTTAGTTTCCAAAATGTTTACTTTCCTCTTTTAGCTTAGGTTTCCAAAATGTTCACTTTCCTCTTTTAGCTAATCGTTCCATACATTTCCTTACATTTCCATTCATTTCCATTCATTTCCATACATTTCCATACATTTCCATACATTTCCATACATTTCCTTACATTTCCATTCATTTCCTTACATCTCCATACATTTCCATACATTTCCATACATTTCCATACATTTCCTTACATTTCCATACATTTCCTTTCATTTCCTTTCATTTCCTTTCATTTCCTTACATTTCCTTATATTTCCCTACATCTTAGGGTTCTTGAAACTCTTCAGAACACATCCAACACACCCACTGATCCCACTTCTCATGAATTACGCACGAACGCATAACCCCTAATCTAGGATGTTACAGTTCTACCCCCCTTAAAATAATTTCGTCCTCGAAATTACTTACTAACGAAAAATCGTACATCTTAACTCGCCGCGCTACGCTTATGCTGCGCACTCTTATCTTAATAGAGCCATCATACTTCCTAGGCACATTATTTATTTATTTAAGTTCACGTTCCCGAGAACTTATTTCTAACGTCGCGATTTAATCTGGTTAAAGAGTTTTATGCATCAGTACTTTGTTCCACCGTTTAACCGCGAACAGTTTTATGAAAAGGAGTTTAATAGTGGTTCTTTCATTTTCATACATGCACACAGTCTTTACATTCATCCATGAAACAATTATGAACCTTAGTTCATTCAGAGAAATGTTCTAGTTTTCACTGTTGTTGTTTTTCCACTACCCAGGGGTATTTTCGTAATTTGTCCTAGAGGGATATTTTTCTCAATTTATCGAAACAAGGTTCCTTGGTGTTTTTGTCAATGAGGGTATCTTGGAAATTTTGCATTCCCGGGGGTATTTTGGAAAATTTTGAAATCTGAGGGTATTTTGGTAATTAACTGGGTGAATTTGTAAATCTTAATAAATCACGGATATTTTGGAATTTACAAAACTTGAGGGTTGTTTTGAGAATTTGTTTTCCAAATCGGTGTTGTTGCAAAAATTTTGAAGATCGGGTCGATTCGGTAATTTTGTAACTCAAGGGTATTTCGGTAATTTGCAAGGTAGGAGTAATTTCAAATTTTTTTTTAAAATCAGGGCATTTTGTCATTTTGCAAATTAGGGTTTTTGAACATTTTACTAAGAAATGAAATTTTGATAAGAGTTGTGGGTATTTTGAAAATTTCATAAACCAAGGGTATTTTTATAATTTTACCATTAGGGGTATTTTTGTAATTTTATAAATCGGAAATATTTCAAGAAAATTTTATAAAAATAATCTTTTTCAAATCAAGAGGATAATTTAGAAATTTTAAAACTAGGGTTTGTTGTTTTGTTCTCTCTTCCTTTTTTTTTTAAAACATGGTTAGTTCCCATTCGGGTTTTAGTCATTATGTTTAGCCTATGACCAAGCCCTCTTGGTCAGGGTGAACCAAAGCTACGCACCAGGCAGGATTCGTGTGGAGAGGAGGTGAGTCACGCGGACTGGTTAAATACCAAGCTCCCACCGAAACCATTCTTAGACATGCGCACTGAGGTTGCCACACCACCGAGCCCTCGAGTTAGGGTGAACAAAGCTACGCACTGGGTAGGATTCTGCAAGAGGAGGTGAGTCACTAGGACTACTTAAATACCGTGCTCTTAGGATCCAATCCTGACATGCGTACAAGGGTTACCACACCTTAGCTCAGTGACTTAGCCATAGGTTTGTTTAGTGCTTTAAGTCTTATGTGGTTTTGTGTTTGAGTAGTCTAATCCTAGGGTTCAAGTTCCTATCATTCTATTCTACGTTCCATTCCTTTTCTACCCTTCTATAATTCACATAATCACACAGATAGTTAGGGGTACTTACCTGGTGGACTGCGGGTCGGAGACTTAGGGGCCATGCCAGAAAACCTGCCTATTTTCAAAGAAAATCATTTGGCTCGCTTTGAAAATGTTTTGGGCCTTAGCCCACAGGCCGAGAGTTTAAAACTGGGCTCTGATACCAAATTGAAACACCCTAAACCCGCCCACGAGAATGGACTGGATCTGGTATGTTCCTCGAAGTAACCCGGTTCAAATTCATTCGAATACTTTGAAAACTATGAGTTTTGGAAGATAGTTTGTTGTGGGTTGGGCTCGAGTTGAAAACAAATTTATCTTATAACAAAAACCCATTTGTTTCAGGTGACAAAATATTTAAACTTATTTTAAATTAAATGGGCTTTTTCTTTGTAAAGCGCTAAATTCATAACATAGTAATTAAAGCAGAAATAAAATGTCACGATGGCCTTATTACATAAAATGAAACCCAACATAAAATTGTACAGTACTTAAAATAAAATAAAGATTCAAATAAAATTAAACTTTAAGCTGAACATGGCCACCACAAGTTCTGCCGTCCCGGTCCATTACTGCTCATCTCCTGAAACATATTCCCACAACGGGGTGAGTCGATAGACTCAATGTGTAACCAACACTAAAATATAATAGAAATAGGCACACCATACATATCATATTCATATAAAATTCAAGATAATGATGCAAACCCGAACCCAAACCTATAAAGCCATCCGCTACACACCACCCGTACCAACACGCACAAGTGGGACTACTAAGTCAACCCTCCATCCGCTACACACCATCGAAGGCGTCATTTGCAATCGGCGTGCTCATCGCCCACTTATAATATTGTGGCATAGCCACCACTTTCAGATAATGTAACCGAAGTTACCACATTTCAAATATTTGTGACCGTAGTCACCATATAACGTTGGTGAGACCGAAGTCAACACCTTCATATAACGTTGGTGAGACCGAAGTCAACACCTTCATATAACGTTGGTGAGACCGAAGTCAACACCTTCTTCCCCTTTCACATAAATCCCGAATGCCCCAAAAATATATATATATCATGCATAACATACTTAAATTCATAATCATATACATATATTCACATGTTATAAAATAACATATTTCATAATCCTATCAGAAGTAGGAAACGTACCTGAGTACTTTTGTACCACATTAGGGTACTTAGCCATATTCACATTTTTATGTATAATCATATAATTAATATTTGCCATATATCATATTGAAGGTTAGTATGGGTACCTTAGCCATATTCTTAATGGGTACACACTTACCTTAGCCATATTCTTACACTTTTATATTAGCACATATAATAAAATTAAAGTCAGTAAATCTATCAAGATTTAGTGTGGGGTACACACCTGATTTGCTTATCAATTCCTTGAAATCCGAAAACCCGATCTATTGCTTTAGATCTCAATTCCTACATTTGATTAATCACTTACTACTTTAATTAAAAAAACATTTGACCATAAATTCAAAATCCTAGTAGGATTAGTATTCTTAAAACTTACCTTGTTACCGATTTCAATACTAATCAAATCCCAAATCTATGCTATGTTCCTTCTTATATTCGCCAAGCACTAAATCTCATCGAGGGTTAGTTTGACTTTTTAAACAAACAAGAATTAGATCTAATTATCAAAATAGGCCTTAGCAAAAGCTATAGACACTTACCTTGTGGATTTTAAATCCCAAACTCACCGAATAACTAGGAACACGCGACCTATGGTGTACCTTCGGGAAAAGAACTTCTCCTTCCTTGTAGCCTACACTTAGTAAATCCCGAAAGATCTCTTCAAAGTTTCGGCAACCATGAACATTAATGGGATTAGCCCTAGATTTCGATAAGTCTAAAATATAAAAGAATGGAAACCAAACTTGGATCTTACCCTTATTTGAAGGAATCGATTGCACCTTCACTTCAACCTTCAGAGATTCGGCTTAGAGACTTGATGAACAATTGGCTATGATTCCCTTATGTATTCGGTTTCAAAGATGAAAGAAGAGAGGAATAATAGGTTTAGAAGAAATCGGCTAGGAGGCTAAAAGAAAAGAAGAAAAATAATGGATGCTCAAGAAGAATATTCGGCAGAGGAAGAGAGAGAGAGGGAGAATGAATAATGAATGGCCCTAGTCTCATCCTTTTATAGCCGAAATTACTAGGCCAAGAATCCTTAACTTGGCCACCACTCTTCCTTATTTTCCTAATTAAAGAATAATTCTTCATTTATCCACCTATTTAGCCGAATTTTAAAGAGAGTGAAACTCCTCTTGTGCAAGCCTTGTGCCGTCCACCTCTTGGACTTCTAGAAGCAAAATAAAACTTATTTTATTTGCTTCTTATGTGACTCGAACTCAAGCCCAACACCCTTGCATGTGGGCCATTTCACGAGGCCTTAAGTGGCATCTTGAGCCACTTTTCCAAGTCCGTTAATGGGTCAAATTTCACATACTTTATATTTTAGGGTCACCGGCCCTAAGTTCCCTTTGAACTTTAAAATTGACATTTTGGGGTCATTTTTAAGTTTCCAAAAATTTTCGCGCGGCTCTGTAAACTTGACATTTCCTAGGTTTCCAAAATGTTTACTTTCCTATTTTGGCTTAGTTTCCAAAATGTTTACTTTCCTCTTTTAGCTTAGGTTTCCAAAATGTTCACTTTCCTCTTTTAGCTAATCGTTCCATACATTTCCTTACATTTCCATTCATTTCCATTCATTTCCATACATTTCCATACATTTCCATACATTTCCATACATTTCCATACATTTCCTTACATTTCCATTCATTTCCTTACATCTCCATACATTTCTATACATTTCCATACATTTCCATATATTTCCTTACATTTCCATACTTTTCCTTTCATTTCCTTTCATTTCCTTACATTTCCTTATATTTCCCTACATCTTAGGGTTCTTGAAACTCTTCAGAACACATCCAACACACCCACTGATCCCACTATCTCATGAATTACGCACGAACGCATAACCCCTAATCTAGGATGTTACACCTAAATTCTTCAGCCCCATGTTTTCTAATTTTATCTACTGGAGCCTTATCAATTCTAACAAGTCTAGTACTCTGTGGCATTTCATCATGTTGTGAAGCAAGTGGGGGAGGTCGTTGAGCAGCGGGATTTGTTCTCATATATTCGCTAAACCACTAATCCATCATTTCAAAAAAGGCTGCTTTTGCCTTTTCACGACCCTCAAGCATGAGCCTCCTACTACTACTGGTTGCGGTTCATTGCATAGAATCTTGAGTTGTGCTCTCAGCTTCCTCAAACTCATCTTTCACTTGGTTGGAAGGCATTACTATATGAGAATACATTTAAGAGTGAGTAGGAGATCACACTATCATGATTTATATAATGAAATGTATAGCTAGACTCGTACTTGCTACATTAGTTCAAGAATCGGCTCAACTGTAGCTCTGATACCAATAAAGTAACACCCCTAACCCGTATCTGTTGTCAAAATAGGGTTATGAAGTATTACTGGAGTTTACAGAACCATCACAGATAAATGACATAAAAATACTATTCATATCTGAAAATAATCATATCGTCCCTTAAATGGACCCTCGAGACCTATTATAAACATTAGAAATGAATCGGGACTAGATCGGGATCTCATAAAATTTTTCTCAAAATTTCAAATTTTTTTCTTATAAACAGTGCCCACATACCCGTGTGGTCTAAGGACACACCCGTGTGGTCGGGCCGTATGGTCACACATGTCCGTGTCCCTAACCCGTGTAACTCTCTGACTTGTAATGCATGAAGTAATTAAAGTCACACGGCCAAGTCACAAGCCCTTGTGCTAGGCCGTGTGGTGAATTTTTATTTTCAAAATTTAGGTGCAGTTTTTACACAACCGTGTAACACACCCATGTTCAAGGCCGTGTCATCCACACGGTTGGGACACACGCCCATGTCTTTGCCTGTGTGCCAAATTTGAGCATTCTATTTCTCATTTTTAAGATGCAGGGGACACACGGCCGGACCACATGCCCATGGGACAAGCCGTGTGTCACACACGGCTAAGACACACGCCCATGTGTCTACCCATGTGGACAAAATAAAGCCATTTCCTAGGCTCATTTGTCACCCAAAACTTACCCCTTTCTTGCACCAAAACTCACTAACATATATCCACCGATCCAAACATTAAAACCATGCCAATTCTAGTACCTAGCATGGTATTTTATCACATACAATTCATGTTTATAATTTTATTTTTAGTGAAAGTACACCTTAAGCATAATCCAATCAACCAACTTAGCATATAGGAACATAATTATAGGATAACTTTATAAACATGCTAAGTAAAACATCACTAGTCATTCCAATGGCTTGATTACAAAACATCACTTACAAGCCATCATTTGGCCAAGTGAGCCTATACATGCCATTATACCAAAATCTGATTTCTATTTATACCAAAATGAAATAGTGGATAGTGTGATTGATCCTCCGACCGACCTCCAACCTTCGCGAGCTTACAAGCAATATAAAATAAAGAAAATTAAACGGTGTAAGCATTTTTATGCTTAGTAAGTTCGTATAACAGGATTTAAACCTACCGGTTATATTTATTCATACAAGCATACATAACCATACCATCCAAAATTTTTGGGTAATATTACCTAAACATATACACTTAATCAAAAAATTTAGTCCAATAACATCATATGAATATCAAGTAAACATAGATGAGCTCATCGCATTATAAACCTCTATTTAGTTTCACCTTTCCGTATTTCAAGAATCTTTCCCGTTGAATTATTGAAATTTTGATGGACATTTGGGTAGTATAAACAAAGTATACATATCAACTATATGTCAATTCATGTTCAAAAGTATCCATTTGGCATAATATCATAAAGCACACTCTCAAGCCACATATTTTATAACAGGATTACCAGTCCAAGCTAAATCCTTTCTGTAGCATATACTCTAAAAAGCTTGATTTGGATTACTCGTCCAGGCTAAATCCAATCTATAACATATGCTTGAGATGGCTTATTTTAGGATCACTTGTCCGGACTAGATCCTATCTGCAACATATGCAGTAATATACTCTTTTCGAGAAACCACCTTATTCCATCGAATTTCAACATTCAACCGGGACATAGCATTTTATCATCATTTTCCAATTTGTGGTAGTTTCATAATGTATATCTTTATATACATATCATCACAAACATACAATTCAATTCAAGCACATTAACATACATATTTAGGTTACACGAACTTACCATCACAATTGTTCGTATTTGAATTTCAACTAATCTGAAACCTTTTATATCCCTCGATCTAGTTTGGTAGTTGGTCTTTCCTGGTCTATATAAACAAATTTAACTATCAATTTATCAGATTTCATATATATTTGCATTAAATTACATCCTAAGCAAAATTACCACTGTACCCCTATACTTTTCATAAATTCTAATTTCATCCCTAGGCTCGGAAAATAAAATTCATGGAATTTAACCCTCTTTCCAAGCCTAGCCAAAATTTATGTACAACTTTTAAGCACCCACATTTCTCAAATTTTAGCATTTTTATGGGTTTTACCCAATTTTCATTTTAGTCTTTAAATCGAGTTTTCATCAAAAAATTACTTTGTAAAAGTTGTTTATCTACCAACAACCTTTCATTTTCTACCATAAATTTCTAATTTTCAGTATATTCATCCATGACCCAAATTTCATACCTTGATAGCTGTTCAAATAAATCCCCTAAATAGAAAGATAAAAAAAGACTACCCAACTTCAAAAATAGAAAAATTACTAAAAATGGGACTTGATTTCATACCTTTTTAATCTTGAGAAGTTGTTTTCCTCTCTCCTAGGGTTTCCATAGAAATTTTGGGGAATAAGATGGATAAAAAGATGACAATTTCCTTTTTAATTATTTGACATCTTTTAATTTTAGTGATTTCCAATTTAGTCCTTGCCCATTCCTAATTTTTCCATGGATGAGTCACTAAATTACCTACTAACTTTTCTTCAATGATCTAATTACCATATAAGGACCGTAATTTTTGAATTCTATAGCTATTTGATACTAATAACTACTAGAAGATAACTTTTACATTTTATGCAATTTAGTCCTTTCCCTAATTAAACATGCAATCGGTAAAATTTTCGTATCAAAATTTTCATATGACCTTCCTATAATAATGCATATCACAAAATAATATTAAAATAAATTTTGTTTTTGGCTCGAATTTGTGGTCCCGAAACCACTGTTCTTATCTCACTGAATTTGGTCTGTTACACACACGGCCAACCATACACTCGTGTGACTAGCCCGTGTACCCTTCGAAATGGCCTTACACGCCCGTCTGCCAGGCCGTGTGCTAGGCCGTGTGAAAACTAGAGGGTATACTGACTTATGCCACATGGCTATGTCATACACCCGTTTGCTAGGCCATGTGGAGCTATTGACTTAGTTTCTAAATAAATATCAGGGGACACACAGTCGTGTCCCTTTGTCGTGTGTCACACACAGCTGAACACATGCCCATGTATCTGCCCATGTGGACAAAAATAGGCTATGTTTCAAGCCAGATTTCTCACCCAAAATGTTGTCAACCTAGGTTCAACAATGCACAGACAACCAATGCATAAATAGGCACTTATAATCCACTAATTTCAAGCCAAAATCATATTCTACCAATACTAACAACCAAAATGCTCATAAGAATCCCAAATAGCCATTAAAATTCATACCAATTTCACATTCAATAATCACCTAAATGATCAAACTCACCTATTAGACTTTGTGCCTAAATCAACATGCATACCACATTCTCAAATTCAACCATTTGCTATCTTCAATACCTAATCTCAACAAGACATTCATATAACAATTATGAACCACATACTAAAGGGCCATTTACATACATATATATACATAATCAAGTTTACCAAAATAATCGAAATCACATGGCAAAACACACAACCAAAAACATATATCATTTACAAGCCAAATCAATTGGCTATCAACATTACAAACATATAGGCCATATTAACCACAACACCTATACATGCCATATAACCAAATACACAAATTCAAAAGTACCAAAACAATAGCTGGATAGTGTGATGAGATATCCGACGACTCCCAATCTGAGCAAGCTTTTAAAATCACTATTAAACATGGAAAAGTAAACAGAGTAAGCTATTAAGCTCAGTAAGCCCGTATGGCTAATAAATATAACTTACCATTCATTCACAATTTAAGTAATCTAAACATAATATACTACAACTTAACTTAGTCACAAGGCTAACATATATTGATCCACATAGAAAATCATAAAACTCACAAATTTCATGTATTCCACGCTTGTATGGTTTACGCACATACCTGCACTGATATGTATCAATCTCTTGCCCTTTCATATCATCAATATACCCATTGAACAATTTGGAATAATATCAGATACTCAAGAATCTCGCACCCTAAGTGCTGTTACATGGTCGAAACCATCTCAATCTCATATCTCATATAATGCTCACTCTCGAGCTATCACCTGGTCTGCTCACACAAGCTGGCAGTTAAGACGTAGCTACATGGTGCTACTCACACAAGCTGATAAGTAACCACAACTATAATAGCCCATTGTTTTAATGAAATCGGAGCAATGATTTTGGGACCACAAATCCGATTCAAAAATAAAATTTATTTTTATTTTATTACATGGTCTGTAATATGTTAAAAATGTCATGTGAAAATTCTGATAAGAAAATTTTACTTATTATGTGCTTAATTATATGAAGGACTAAATCGTATAAAATGCAAAAGTTAAATTCTAGTAGCTATAAGGAATAAGTAGCTATGGAATTCAAGACCTGAGGTCTTTACATGGTAATTAGACCATTAAAGAAAAGTATGTAGATATTTTGGTGACTCATCCATGGAAATGTAGAAAAATGGCAAGGACTAAATTGAAAATTGAAAAAATTTTAAATTAATTAAAAGATGATAAAACATATCATCTTTTTTTATGTCATCTTCAACCTAAAATACATGGAAACCCTAGGAGAGAGAGAAGAAACTTTCATGGCTTAATTGGGTAAGTTTTCCTGTCCCGTTTTTAATAATTTAGATATTTTTGAAACCGGGATAGCTTAATTTATCTCATTCGGAGATCAATTTAAAGAGTTATCAAAGTATGAAATTTGGGTCATGGATGAATATGCTGAAAATTTGAAACTAATGGTAGAAAATGAGAGGTTGTTGATAGATAAACAACTTTTACAAAGTGATTTTTGATGAAAACATGATTTAGGGACTAAAATGTAAAGTTGTGAAAATTGATGAAAAACTATGAAATTTATAGAAAATATGTGCTGTAAATTCTATATTGAAATTTCAGTTAGGCTTGGAATTGGGAGTAAATTGCATAAATTTCATTTTTCGAGCCTAGGGACAAAATTGGAATTTATGGAAAAGTTAAGGGCAAAATGGTAATTTTTCCTAAGACGTAAATTTAGAAAATTGTAACAGCCCGATTTAGGGCCTAGTCAAAACAATGATCTCGTAATCACTAATTTGAGGTTAGAGAAAATTATTTTCATGTTATGTTATGCATTATAACATGATCATAAGGGTGCATGAAAATTTTGGCACCTTAATTTTAGCAATTTCTAGCTAAATTGTGAAAAAAGACTAAACCGCATAAAGTACGAAAGTTCTATTTTATTTGCTAGAAGTGCCAAATAGCTATGAATTATAAGTTGGAGGTCCCAAATGTGCAAATTGCCCTTATTTAAGTGAGTTGGCTAGCCATACTAAAGCATAGGGGACAAGAGCATTTATTATGTTAAAAAGTTAGTGGTATTAGTTGGGAAAATGAATAAAATAAGATGATATAATAAAAAGCTATCATCTTTTTCATTTATTCTCCTTCTCCATCGAAAATATTAGCCATAGAAGGGCTTTGGGAGCTTGAAAATTCAGCAGCTTATTTTCTCTTCAATTAAGTCCTTCTGATGCTCTTTCTTGATGAAAATTGCATTTTTGGAGTCCCCAAAGCTTAAGCTAGCTAATGGGGGGATTAATTTACAATATGGTAAAAAGTTTAGAGATTTTCCATGTGAGATTATGAGTTGTTAGCTGAGTTTTTATGGAAGAAAATGAATGGTAGGATGATGAGAAACAACTTTTGTGAAAGGTGTTGCCATGAAAACACCTAATTGGGACTATAATGCAAAAGTTGTAATTTGTTCATTAAAGCATGAAATAGTTGAAATTAGAGATAGTTGTAAGAGGATTAAATGTTCATTTAGGCTTGTTTAACAAGAAAATGTGATAAAAATTTATTTACGAGCCTAGGGGCAAAATCATAATTTTGCCAAAGTGTAGGGGTAAAATGGTCATTTTTTGCCTAATGTAACACCCCTAACCCGTATTTGTCGCTGAACTAGAGTTACGAGGCATTACCAATTTGGATATAACCTAGAACAAACATTAATATCTTTACAAATATTTCGTAAGCTAATTATAGAACATATTACTTCAATACTTGTGTACATTAAACCGAATAATCCATATCACATGGCTTATTGTCCTTTAGTGTATCTAACATAATCAATTACACAACATGGTCAAGTAAAGATTTTAAATGTCATAGTGATACGCGCATTTAACATTATCATATATGAATCATTTTCAAACTCCAATGACAAATTAAAACATACCCAAGTTTCATATCAAAATCATATTTAGACACCATTAGTTCAACCATACAAAGAGCTTTCAATTCGATCATCAAATAGCCTTAACATTCGTACTAAATTTCTCCATTCAATAATAAGCAAATCATACTATTTCATTTTTCGAATATCAAGCATATCATGTCTAAACATCATTCAATCTAACATTCAAGAAACTAAATAAAAATTTGAACCTAATAACCAACTATCCAAGAATAATATATGTATATACTCACTTACACAAACTGAATCAAAATAGCCAAATATAATCATGCATTATTGAACTTAATTCTTACCTAGTAAGTGACCAAATCAAATACACACACACATGTCATAAACATTATTTAACAAATATATATCACATACTATAACTTAAACATGCATCCATCATTTACTTCATTGCCTAAATCGAATATTACACCATGCTTACCAATATTCATTGCTGAATCATATATCCAAACATTATAAATGTATATACCATATATTAAGCTCATCAACATGAACTAATTTATAAGTCATTCATGTCATAACCTAACATGCACAGATAATAGTACCACTCTCACGCATGATTAAACCATATTCAAGCATAAATGATAATTCATGGCATGAGCAAACTATATCATCAAAACATGAAACAGGTTATCCAAAATAAATAGCCATTTTCGCATGGCTAGCATATTTACACGATTACAAAACATTAGTTATACTGTTTAGTCTAACCTATACATGCCCTTTTAAATACCAAACTAAGTTATTCAATACCAAAAGAAAGTCGATAGTGCGTTGACTTCTTCCTGGTCCTTCGAGTCCGTAGCTTGTACCTAAATCTATAAAACAAGGGTAAACAAGAATACACACAATAAGCATGCTAGCTTAGTAAGTCTCAAGCAGTATTTATGACATATACACACATATGTACCATCATAGCCGAATATCAATGTTCATATATAGCAAAACCTTATTCATCGTATACTTAACTTGTAAGACTTATCGAAAGTATCTTGATCGATAAATAAAGTCATATGCAATTCCACATACAACCAAATAACATCGAATCATATGCAATTCCACATACAACCGAATAACATCTTCAATGTACATCTAAAATGATCTCACATAATTGAATGTATACAAATATATATGTATATAAAGCATGGCCGAAACTATATATATATAATATAATTTCTCCTATATGCAAATAATCCATATAAACTCAATGTCATTTTTAATCGCATACCTTACATACCAAATGCACCAACACATCTCTATCAACTTACGTATTTGATCAACATCACATATATCATGAACTTGATTCAATATATTCCTTTTGGCCGAACATAATCCATCATATAAAATATATAATTTGACTTTTATCATTACAAATACATAAATAGGCCAAATCATGTATTTGTTCAAATAGATTAGCACATATTTCATATTTACATAACCATTTATCATTTAGAATAATCAACTTACCTTGTCACATACCAATATAATAAGTTAATTTCCTTTTCTTTTTAGAGCTTATAGCTCAATCTACTATGTATATACATATCGATTCTCTGTTTTAACTTATCACCGGCAAAAGCACGCTAGGCATTAAAGCCGGATTAAGTCAATGCACGAGGCCGCTAGGCATTAAAGCCTAAAATGAATCAAAGCACAGGGCACGCTAGGCACAAAGCGACATATAACACCCAAGCACAAAGCACGCTAGGCATTAAAGCTCGAAATGAATCACCAAGACAGGGCACGCTAGGCTTAAAGCACGAAATAAGTCACCAAGCACTAGGCACGCTAGGCTTAAAGCCGAGATATCATCATTTCCAACATTTCAATGAACAATTCAATAGTATCATAACCACTTATCACTTAGATTTCATAATTCTATCACATTTCCAATTCAACTAAGCTCATTCATTTTCACGAATAAAATTATTATAACATTGTACAATAAAACACTACATTTGGCTATCACATGAAAATATACCCAAATTTATCAAAATTGTCATTTAATACTTTTATAAAGCATTCTTTAATATAATCCAGCTTAGGGACTTACCTCGGCTGTCGATAGACCGTGCGAATCGGCTATTCGATAACCTTTGTTTTTCCCCGATCCAAATCCGTTTTTCTTTGTTCTTGATCTTGAAATCAAGCCTCCAATTGCCAAAAATCAAAGAACAAAAACCTTCTTTTTCTTTCTCAATATTCGGCCATGAAAGAATGATAAAGATGGTGGCTTTTGTTTATGTTATTTTATCATATAATAAAAGTAATTATTTAATTACTAATTTAACCTTTAATATAAAATAAAAACTAACATATAACTTAAGGCTATTCTTGAAATAAGCCACCCACTAACTCAAAAAATGGGTTATTTACCCCTTTTAATGCTCCACTTTAAAAATCCATCATCAAATAGGCACTTTACACTATAGTTTGAGACTTTTAAAATTTACGCGATTAAGTCCTTTTTGTCAAATTAAGCACCCAAACAATGAAAATTTTCTACGAAACTTTCACACATTTTAATTCACACATATTAAACACAAAATAAAATATTAAATTATTTCTCGGACTCAAATTTGTGGTCTCGAAACCACCATTCCGATTAGGGTCAAATTCGGTCTGTTACACCTAAAGTGTGTATTATGGTATTTTATGATCTATAAATGAATAAATTAGTAAATTTCATTGTTCTAGATAAAAGAAAATGGGTTTCAGACCTAGAACGGGTGAAAAGAGAAGTGTGGGCAAATAGTCCTTTTCGGATATTTCGACAATGAGGTAAGTTCACATGCAATTATTGAAATTATGTATGAGTTCATGTAAGTTTTTTGATGTTGTATGGAATGTATATTCACTGTATGAATGTATGAAATACCCTTGGATGAAATGCATGAAGAATGTTGAGATGATAGTTAAAGTCTCGTATAAGACCATATTAGATTATGGCCTCGATGTAAGGATTCGTATAAGACCGTGTCAAGGACATGGCATTGATATGTTAATTCAAGTAAGACCCTATTGGGGTATGATTTCTATGTGATTTCATGAGTATGAGACTCAAGAGAGTTATTTTATAACTTGAGTATTTCAGAGTATATGTTGAAGTAAAGAAAGTATGCGGTTGAGCTATGAAAGGCACAAGTATGTATTATAATTGAATTGAGACGATTATATATATATATATATATATATATGATGAACCCCTATTGGGATATGGGAAATTAATGAACCTTATTGCATGAGTTAGATTTATTGTTATATTGTGGGAATGCGAATAAAAATAGTGGAAAAGTTAAGTAAGAGTGGTAATGTGAGGGTGTTCTCGGATGAACAATTGAATTAAAGTATTACATGTGGATGACTATTTATGAATGTATGATAATGGTGGGCTAAGTGTGAAACCACCGAAAGATGAGTAGCTTATTAATAAGACTTGATGTGATGTCTTATATGATTACATGATAATCAGTGCAGGAATGGATTCTTTTGTAAGCGAGCAATTAGCTTGTGGTACAGTAAGAGATAAAATGAGTAAGCTTCTAGAGTGGTTGAGTAAGCAACCTTGAGTTAATGGGAATGACCCAGTATAATCTCTTGTGGTTATCTATATTTAATGAATGTTAATATTTGCTAGATTATGCAGATGAACTTACTAAGCATTAGTGCTTACTCCTTTCCTTTTTTTTATCTCTTATAGATTATGTTGACTAATATGGGTTGGAGGCCACTGGAGATGTTTTCACACTATCGAGCAGACATTCAATTCGAGGTATCAAGTTTTTATGAGTCATGGCATGTATAGGACTAGAAATTAAGGTTGAGTAAGTTATGGTTAATGTGCCAAACTATATTGGCCAAAAAAGGTTTCTAGTTTAATTGTGTATAGCCGTTGATGATGGCTAAGTTGTTGTAATTGTATGGCAGTAACACTTTATTTTCATGAATCAAATGTATGAATTCATTTGTTTTATTCGTTGATTTGAGACTTTATTGAATTAGTATATTAATGTATGAAATGTAGGATGGAAAAGGGCTTGGTATATAGCCTCTAAGTGTCCACATGGTTAGACACACGGGCGTGTGTCTGGGTCGTGTGAACCCTGCACCTTATGATTACTTGTTAGAATAGGCCACGGGTGAATCCCACGGCCGTGTGCATGAGCCGTGTAAGACCCATGGCTTGGGCATGGGCGTGTGCTCAGGCCGTGTCAAATAAGTCAGTAGCTCCACACGGTTGGAGGACACAGGCGTGTCAAGGCCGTGTCAGATAAGTCAGTAGCTCCCCACGGATGGGAAACATGGGCGTGTTTAGGGGTGCATGGGTGTGCCCCAAACCCCACGGGCGTGTAACCTCTGATTTTGAGAGAGGATTTTCCAAAGTTCCAAAAGTCCGAACAAGTGTATAAGGTCTCGTATGACCATGATACGTATGTCTAGACCAAGAAAGAAAGGTTTTAAGTCGAAACGAAATTTTATAGTCGATAAGTACTTGATTAAGTGAGTTTAAGCATGGTAATGTCTCGCATCCAGTCTTAGCATCGGACTTGGGTACGGGGTGTTACACAAATTTGAAGTTAGACCGAGGAAAAGAAAAGGTTTTGGATTAGTAGATTTTATACGCGAACAAGTGTCGAGGTAAGTTTGTGTAACTTAATTGAGCATGTAATTATGTTAAATTAAATGTTGTGTTATATGAAATGTCAATTTTATTTATGTGAATTTCTTGGATGTTACGATATAAGAATGAATACATGCTTTAAATGGTTGAAAGGGGTTAAGTTTCATTTGAATATTGAATTCCGATGAATATATGTGCTTTCCCGAAATGCATAAGGTCCTGCATTTGTTGCTGACGGATTTAGATCGGACATGTAATCTTGATATAATACCTCTGAGTATACGTTACAATTAGGATTTAGCTTGGACTGGTAATCCTATTATACGATATATGGCTCAAGAGTGTGTTCCTTGATTTAGTTCCTAATGGGTACTCTTGAAAAAGAATTGACGGGTTATTTAATCGTACACCTCGAGTGTACCACCTGAGCATCCATCGGAACTTTAATGGTTCAACAGACAAAACTCTTGGCAAGATGAGAGAATTATGAGATGGAATAAAAATTTCTTGAAAGAATATGGCATGATGAGTTGATGTATATGAAAATTTTGTGACTAACATGTTTGATTGAATGTTTGTATTTAGGAAATTTTGCCAAGTTGATGGAAAATATGTTATTGCATGCTTACATCTAATAAACAAGATCGATATTTTTAATTTTTCGTTATACGAACTTACTAAGCATGTAATGCTTACTCTTTTTTTATTTTCCCTTGTTTTATAGTGCTCAAAAGCTCGCAAAGGTTGGAGATCATTGGAGCATCATCACACTATTCACTAGCTTATTTTGGGTATATGTATAGCAAATCATTTTGGTATAATGGCATGTATAGGTTAACTTGGCCTTAATCAGCTTGATAATGATGTTTTGTATCCCAGCCACGGGAATGGCTAGTAATGGTCTATTTTGGTATTATGAAGTAGATTATTATGTTAATCATACATGTGATTTAAGCGAATGTGATAAAGATGCTAATGCCTAGGTTAATCAAGGTAAGAATATAAACAAGTATGACATGTTGAATAATGGAAATTGCTTAATTTAAATGCTTTAATTGGTTGGTACTTGGATGTAAGCATTAGTCCAGGCCATTGGTGTGATTTTTGGGTGAGAAATGAAGCTATAAATGGCTTTATTTCGTCCAAACGGCTAGACACATGGGTGTGTGTCTTGACCGTGTGTGGCACACGACCTGGTACATGGGCATGTGGTTAGACCGTGTGTCCCCTGCACCTAAAATTTGAGAAATAGAATGCTTAGAAATGAGTACACGGGCAGAGACACGGACGTGTGTCTCATCCGTTTGTGCTACACGGTTTGGAACACGGGCATGTGTCTTGGTCGTATGAAACCTGTACCTAATTTTGAAAGAATTTAATTAACCACACGGCCGAGCAAATGGGCATGTAGCATGGCCATGCACAAGTCAGAGAGTTACACAAGGTCGAACACGGCCTGTAGCACGGGCCTATCCTAGGGTCGCACGAGCGTGTCCCTTGGACCACACGGGTGTGTGAGACCTTCAACTTGGAAATTTTTATAATTTCGTGAAAAATTCTTAAAGTTTCCAATTAAGTCCCGAATCAATTCTAATGCTTGTATTGGGCTTCGAAGGTCCATTTAAGGAACGATATCAATAATCTCGGTTAATGAATAGTAATTTACATGAATTATTTGTAAATGCTCTAAAAGTTTTGGTAATGCTCCGTAACCCTGTTTCGGCGGCGAATACGTGTTAGGGGTGTTACAACAACACATGCCAGAAAACTCATCCACCGGTAGAACGTACGGACCAGCATCCAAAACACAATAACCCCTAATGACATGTCATTTGTATCCTATCTATTCCTAAGGTTCAACTAGGATTTCCCACGTAGCCAAATATTTTTTGAACATTTCTGTAAAGTCGTATTCATCAATAATGCAATTATAAAGCATTTAAAGCACATTTACATTAATTTTTATTAACATACGAACTTATCTCGATCACGAAAATGATGAAATGGATCGACTAGTCCAAAACTTTATCTTTTCATCGTTCTAGATCCGTACCAGGTTTAACTTGATCTAAATAAATTAAATTCGGTCCATTTAGTATTCATCAATTCAGCCCATAATACATATTTTTGTAAATTTACACTTTTACCCCTTATATTTTAACATATTTGCAATTTAGTCCATCGCTCATAAAAAATGCAAATTCATGCAATTTCATTTCAACCCGTACTAGAAGAAATCTATATAGACTTATAGCAGTCCAAAATTTTTATTATTTCACATATTTCACCATGAATTTTACACATTTTACAAATAAATCCCAAATTTACAATTTCAACCAAAATCTCTTAACAAATGTTCTTTATCTAATAGCAACCATTAATTTTCTACCATAAAACATCAAAACATATACTTATTCATCACTGGTAAAACCCTAGACTTTAACAGTTTTGCAAAATAGCCCCTGGGCTAGCTAGACTAAGCTACAACGACTCAAAAACATAAAAATCATTAAAAATCGAGGAAAATTGCACTTACATGCACAAGGAATGTTGGCCGAATGCTTCAAGGTATTTCCATGGTGTTTATAGGTTAAAATTTTGGTGGTGTAGCTCAAGTGAGAAGATGATACCATCTTTTGTTTTATTTTACTTTTATTTATTAATTTACTAAATTAACCTTGACATTAAACTTTAAAAACATCTACTTAATGCCTATAAATGTCCTCTCACTATAAAAATGGTCTAATTACCTCATAAGGACCTCCACTTTAAGTTTCCATAGCTATTAGACACCTTTAGCTATTAGAACTCTAGTTTTGTACGTTACGCAATTTAGTCCTTTTTATCGAATTGAGCATTCAAACGATTAAATTTCTTAACGAAATTTTTATACAATTATACTATCATGCTATAGACCTCAAAAAAATAATAAAATAAATATTTTGACATTGAATTAGTGGTTCCAAAATCACTATTTTGATTTCACTGAAAATGGGCTGTTACAAATTAGGGAGATGCCTTATCTTAGGCATCAAAGCAGATGACTCCCGAAAGATAAAAACATAGATGTGACTAACTGGACTGACAATACATTTGATATGACCCAAGTAGAATAGATCTTGAATCTATTTATAGATTTATTCATATGTGACGTTCATAGTGTGGCATATATAAAACATGAGTAGATAGCAAACTATGTATGTGTGACTTGTACACCCTGAATTCAAATATATGAGGAAACAAAAGGTGGTCATTGGGTGTTCGACTTCTATACTATGTGGCATCATTCAAAATAGTGGAATCCATAGCCCAAAACATGGGTATATGATATCCTCTCAATGGATTACATGGTTGATGAAAAGTAAATATGGCCACGGGTCATCCGTCTTTGTGATGGATTACTTGATCACTATTTCATAGTAATAGACTTTTCATGAAGGAAGATGTAATGGTTACCATGAGATAAAATAGGATCATAGTGAGAGAACGAATTGATAAACCATAATTTACACATGTTTTAACCCCATGCTTGGCTTATTTTTGGATGAATTTTCATTATATTTGATGAATTCGATGCTCCTAATCCCTTAATTTCATGTTTTATAATCAAGAGAGCTTAGGAAGTCGAAAAGAACAAGAAACATGCTAAAAGGGACAAAATAGGCCTACATAGAAATCACATGGCTTGGACTATCGACCACGGGTAGATCACACGTGTAACATCCTGAATTAGTGGGCCTATGCGTTTAATGTGTGGTTATGTGTAATGTGTTAATTAGAGTGTTAGGGGTCCAAATTGGGCTCAGGATAGGGCCGAGGCCTTGGTTAAATTTTCTGTATGGACACTATAGGGTTTTAAAGGATGGTATCTGTGGTTTAAATTAAAAAATGGGCTAGTGGCCCAAGTAGCAAGGGGCGCTGCAAGGGAGCTACAAGGTGGTGTCATTAGCAGGTGAAGTGGCCCAAGTTATGGCCACCTGGAGCCTATGTATTTGGGTCATTTTCGGCACTTAAAGGAGGAGCAAGTGGGACAGCAATAAGGCTTAAAATTAGGAAGGATCAAATAACTTGGATAATGTGGATAATGTGTTGATAAAGGAAGGAAGAGGTGGTGTTATTTAGGCCTCTTTTGGAGGTGAATGGATAAAGATAAGGGAGAAAGAATAGGAGTTATATGCTGAACAACCAGTGGTGGCTGAATTTCCATCTCTTGGAGGGGGGAAGAAATCAGTTTCAATATGTCTGAGGGGTGCCAAAATTTCCCTCATTAATTGTTTAGTTTTTGGTTCGAGGAAGGGGCATTTTCGACTTTTGAGAGGTAGGTGTCGAAATTCTCTTTAATTGGGGGGGATATCTCTTCAATTATGACATTTGAACCCCATTCCCTAAATCTTTTCTCTCATTCTCTATTCTCTTCTACAAGCCAAAACCTCAGTCAATCCCTGCAATCTTTTCTTTTAATTTCTTCAGAAGCTAAAACCTCTTATTTCACTCTTTTCTTCATCTTGTGCCGATTTCTCCAAAGCCGAATACCCTTGTCTATTCTTTTCTCTTTTTTGATTTCTTTATCAAAGCTGAATCTTCATAGATCTCTTGAGATCATCTTTTCTTTCTGATCCTTTCAAAAAGTCAAAATTCCCTAAGAGTTGCCGAATTCTCTATAAAGGTAGGTTCCGATTTCTTCTGATCTATTTTCTTTTCTTTTTTTTCTCTTTCTCTTTGATTTTTAGAAGACAAAGCCGAAAGGCTAATGGATTGTTGGTTTCTTGTGTCTACGTGTTGGGCGACATTCAAGAAGTGAAGTAGATTGTGTAGATCTAAAAGCCGGAATCGCTAGTCTCTGAACCTCATATCTCTCTTTTTGAGATTTCAAGGTAAGGGGTTCTCTTTAGATTTCTGTTAGATTCAATATCGTAATGGTGATCTTAACCATATGTTATGATGGTAGCAACTGATAAGGTCTTTTGATGGAATCAAATATCGATCGAGAGAAGGAGGATTGGATCCGTTAAACCAATCCTAAGTTAAGTTTAAGCGGCGGTGTCGTGATTTAGGATTGGCCACCGGGTTGTGGGTGGCTTTAGAACAAAATCCTAGGTGTTAGTAGTCGTAGCAGCTACTGATAGTGCCGACTTAGACAGCATCGTCTTGTCAGTAATTAGGTGTGTAGATCTCTATCACGCTAGTTAAACTGTACTATGTATGTTATGGGCTAAAAGTCAAAAAATGAGGCTATATGAAAAGTCGTATTACATAGAAAGGGTAGGCAAGGGATGCCAGGTATGTAATCATATGAACTTCTCTATGTGTATCGAAGTATGTGAAAGTATGTGATCTGTTTAGTAAGTTTAATGTTCTGATTCTTGGATGTATGTATGCATGGGATGGGATTGATATGATGAAGGGGAGCAGGTCGCAAAGTGATCGGTGCCTTTGCTACATAGGTCACATAGTGATCGATCTTTATGACAGGTAGCACAGTTGTCGATATATTATTAAGGTCGCATAGCGATCGGTGGCTTTGCCACACAGGTCACATAGTGATCGGTCTTTATGACAGGCAGCACAGCTGTCGATATGGTGTGTAGCAGATGGAGGGTTGATTGTAGAAATCCCCACGGTGTGATGGTTGGTACGGCGATGTGTAAAGGATGGAATCTTAGGTTCGGGATGGGCCATGTTGCATGTAATATATTTTGTACCATTATGAATGGGCCTAGGCCCATAATGTGTTTGTGGGCCCAAGGTGTTTATGTGTTTTCGGGATTTCCACATTGAGTCTTAGTGACTCACCCTTTTATTTTTTCCAACTTTTCAGATGAGCAGTAGATCGTGGACATGGGAGCTAAGGCGGACTCGAGGGGCCATCAAGTCTTTTATCCTTATAGACTATTTTTGGGTTCTTTTTTAATTTAAATTTTGGGATTATTTTTGTAATAAGGCCTCCATAACTTAGGTTATCGTTTTATTTTTTTTTTATCTTTTATTTATTCTATACACCTTACAAACTTATGTTTTTCAAGTCTTAATTATAAAGTGAAACTAAAATGGGTTTCCATGCATGATCAACGGAAATGTTAAAGTTTCTTCAAAATATCACAATTAATGATTAATCAGTTAAAATAAACTGAGATTCTTCAAAACCCTTCAAAGCAAAGTTTTCAACATTCAACCCGTAGCATACCAGGTCCAGTCATGACGTATGGGTTGGGTTGGGGGTGTTACATTTTTGGTATCGGAGCCCAGTTCAAAAATCGAGCTGTGAAATGGGTCCAGTAGTGATATGTAAAAGTGACATAAGTTTGAGAAAAGTTCAGTTGAGATATGGCCTTCGATTCTACCGGCACCCGATCCACACAAGTAAGTATTCTAAACTCATTATGTGATGTGCATGTTGGGCTTGATGGGCTTTATGGGACGTAGACAGGTATGCTAGATCTTATGGACTTTAGGTTTAGTATAAACAATTCTTCAAATCTTATAAGACTTTATTTCTAATTAAACATGTCTGTGAACAAGTCACAGGGTTAAGGTGTGGTAACAGGCATGCGCATGTCTAGGATTGGATTCAGGAAGAGCTTGGTATTTAAATGGCCCTAGAGGCTGACCTCCCCTTCGCTAGAATCCTACCTGGTGCGTAGTGTTTGTTCACTCTAACCGAGAGGGCTTGTTGACAGGCCAAAATTTATAACTAAAACTCGAAAGGGACCAGCCACCCTATTTTTCTAAAATTATCCTAGTTTTGTAAAATTTTGAAATTCCCTTGATTTGTGAAAACTTCCCAAAATACCCTGGATTTGTAAAAATTACAAAAATTTGTAAAACTACTGAAATACCCCTGAATTGCAAAATTACCAAAATACCCCTATCTTGTAAAATCACCAAGAAATGTTATTTTGGAAAATTATGAAAATACCCCTATAGGATAAAATTACGAAAATACCCCTGGATAGTGAAATGACAAAAATACCCTTATGTGATGAATGTGAGTTCATGGATGCTACTTATGCTGATGAGTAATGGTTGGATGTATGTGGATTCTAGAGCTAGGAAATACAGACCTAAGAACTAAACCTTGTAGATAGAGTTTGAATTCGAAAGAACCACTGTTAAAACTATTTTCCATAAGATTGTTCGTTATTAATCAGTGGAAGAAATTAATAATTCATAAAACTTCTAATCAGATAAATGCGAATCGGTAGAATGAGCACTAGAGAACGTAGTGTGTTTGGCTGAGGTAGAGGCAGGATTACTGTGTCAGAACTGGTAGGGTCTGGTCACGAGTCAAGGAATGAGGTACCAGTGCCACCAGCTGTGGAGGCAAAATTTTAGGATCAGACGGCCGGAGATGATGCAGTATCTCAGGTGATGTTGAGGGTTTTAGAGAGGGTTCTTTGGGCGGGCATGGGCACGGAGCCGAAAATCAGGTGTCGGGCGACTTAGAGCTAATGGGGCAGAATTGATTAGGGGAATTTCTGGGATAGCCCCGAGTATAGCTAAGTATTGGTAGGAGGCAATAGAACGCATAATAGATGATCTGGATTTCATGGAATAAGAGGAGTAGTGTCCCTTCTTTCGGACAAAGCTTATCAATGGTGGCTTACGGTTAAGGATGGTACAGTGGCTGACCGTATCACCTAGGACTACTTCAGAATGGCGTTCTAGAGTAAATACATTGGAACGAGTTATGTGGATGCGCAGCGTAGAGCATTTCTAAATCTAGTTTAAGGAAGTAAGTCGGTGGCGGCGTATGAAGTGGAGTTCTTGCGCTTGAGCCATTATGCTCGAGGGATAGTGGCCACAGAACATGAATGGTGCGTTCGATTTGAAGATAGCCTGAAGGATGATTTACGTGTTTTGATAGCTCCACAATGGAAGAGGGAATTTGCTGTGCTTGTGGAGAAAGCTAAGATGCTGAGGAGGTGAAGTGGACGGAAAGACTAAACAGGGATCATAGTGAGAGAACGAATTGATAAACCATAATTTACACATGTTTTAACCCCATGTTTGGCTTATTTTTGGATGAATTTTCATTAGATTTGATGAATTTGATGCTCCTAATCCCTTAATTTCATGTTTTATAATCAGGAGAGCTTAGGAAGTCGAAAAGAACAAGAAACATGCCAAAAAGGGACAAAATAGGCCTACATCAGAAATCACACGGCTTGGACTATCGACCACGGGCAGATCACACATGTAACATCCTGAATTAGTGGGCCTATGCGTTTAATGTGTGGTTATGTGTAATGTGTTAATTAGAGTGTTAGGGGTCCAAATTGGGCTCAGGATAGGGCCGAGGCCTTGGTTAAATTTTCTGTATGGACATTATAGGGTTTAAAGGATGGTATCTGTGGTTTAAATTACAAAATGGGCTTGTGCCCCAATAGCAAGGGGCACTGCAAGGGAGCTATAAGGTGGCGTCATTAGCAAGTGAAGAAGCCCAAGTTATGGCCACTTGGAGCCTATGTATTTGGGCCATTTTCAGCACTTAAAGGAGGAGCAAGTGGGACGGTAATAAGGCTTAAAATTAGGAGGGATTAAATGACTTGGATAATGTGGATAATGTACTGATAAAGGAAGGAAGAGGTGATGTTATTTAGGCCTCTTTTGGAGGTGAATGGATAAAGACAAGGTAGAAAAATAGGAGTTATCTACTAAACAGCCAGTGGTGGCCGAATTTCCATCTCTTGGAGGGGGAAGAAATCGGTTTCAATATGCCTGAGGGGTGCCGAAATTTCCCTCATTAATTGTTTAGTTTTTGGTTCTAGGAAGGGGCATTTTCGGCTTTTAAGAGGTAGGTGCCAAAATTCTCTTTAATTGGGGGGGATATCTCTTCAATTCTGGCATTTGAACCCCATTCCCTTAATCTTTTCTCTCATTCTCTGTTATCTTCTACAAGTCGAAACCCAGTCAATCCCTGCAATCTTTTCTGTTGATTTCTTCAGAAGCTGAAACCTCTTATTTCACTCTCTTCTTCATCTTGCGCTGATTTCTCCATAGCCAAATACCCTTGTCTATTCTTTTCTCTTTACCGATTTCTTCATCAAAGCGAATCTTCATAGATCTCTCCAGATCATATTTTCTTTCTGATTTTTTCAAAAAGCCAAAATTCCCTAGGAGTTGTCAAATTCTCTGTAAAAGTAGGTGCCAATTTCTTTTGATCTATTTTCTTTTCTTTTTTTTCTCTTTCTCTTTCGATTTTTAGAAGACAAGCCAAAAGGCTAATGGATTGTTGGTTTCTTGTGTCTACGTATTGGGCGACATTTGAGAAGTGAAGTAGATCACGTAGATCTAAAAGCTGGAACCACTACTCTTTGAACCTCATATCTCTCTTTTCAGGATTTCAAGGTAAGGGGTTCTCTTTAGATTTCGTTAGATTCGCTTTCGTAATGGTGATCTTAACCATATGTTATGATGATAGCAACTAATGAGGTCTTTTGATGGAATCAAATATCGATCAGGCGAAGGAGGGGATTTGATCTGTTAAACCAATCCCAAAGTTTAAGAAGTGAGCTGTGTCAGCAATTTGGGATTGGCCACCGGGTTATGGACTGGCTTCAGAACAAAATCTTAGACTGTTAGCAATCATAGCGGCTACTGATAGTGCCGACTTAGACAGTATCATCTTGTTAGTAATCAGGTGTGTAGATCTCTATCACGCTAGTTAAACTGTACTATGTATGTTATGGGCTAAAAGCCGAAAAATGAGGTTGTATGAAAAGTCGTATTACCCAGAAAGGGTAGGCAAGGATTCCAGGTACGTTATCATAGGAACTTCTCTATGTGTATTAAAGTATGTGAAAGTATGTGATCTATTTAGTAAGTTTAATGTTATGATTCTTGCATGTATGTATGCATGGGATGGGATTGATATGATGAAGGGGAGCAGGTCGCAAAGCGATCGGTGCCTTTGCCACATAGATCACATAGTGCTCGGTCTTTATGACAGGCAGCACAGCTATCGATATATTATTAAGGTTGCATAGCGATCGGTGGCTTTGCCACACAGGTCACATAGTGATCGGTATTTATGACAGGTAGCACAGCTATCGATATGGTGTGTAGCGGATGGAAGGTTGATTGTAGAAATCCCTACAGTGTGATGGTTTGTACGGGGGTGTGTAGAGGATGGACTCTTAGGTTCGGGATGGGCCATGTTGCATGTAATATATTTTGTCCCATTGTGAATGGGCCTAGGCCCATAATGTGTTTATGGGCCCAAGGCATTTATGTGTTTTCGGGATTTGCACACTGAGTTTGGGTGACTCACCCTTTTATTTTTCCCAACTTTTAGATGAGCAGTAGATCGTGGACATGGGATCCGAGGCGGACTCGAAGGGCCATCAAGTCTTTTATCCTCATAGACTATTTTCGGGTTTTTTTTTAATTTAAATTTTGGGATTATTTTTGTAATAAGGCCTCCATAACTTAGGTTATCATTTTATTTTTTTTATCTTTTATTTATTCCATACACCTTCCAAACTTATGTTTTCCAAGTCTTAATTATAAAGTGAAACTAAAATGGGTTTCCATGCATGATCAACGCAAATGTTAAAGTTTCTTCAAAATATCACAATTAATGATTAATCGGTTAAAATAAACTGAGATTCTTCAATACCCTTCAAAGCAAAGTTTTCAACATTCAACCCATAGCATACCAGATCCGGTCATGACGTATGGGCCAGGTTTGGGGTGTTACAACACGGCCATGTGTGGTCAGCAGGATCGACCATGGCCGAAGGAGTCCACCACGGGCGTGTCACATGGGCTTGTCCCTGCCAAAACAAAGAAGAATTCTATTCAGAATAAGCTACTTGTGGGCTAAGTAAGGCATCTCAAAGCCTATATAAACACCTTAGGGGGTAACCTAAAAGGGGACATTGAATAGACGTCGAATAGGAAGCGAAAAATACTCCAAGACAGCTGTCGAGAACAGCTTATGAGAAGGATCTCCATCAAGACTTAAGATCTCCCATCATGTTCTTTAAAATTTTTTGGGTTTTCATTATGTTTTGTGGTTTTCCCTATTTTATGATGTTTCCTTCTATTAGTATGAACTAAATCCCTCAAATACCCGAGGGTATGAAACCTAAGATAGATCTTATTATTATTTGATTTATGAGATAAATACTTGTACTTATTCTTAATTGTGAGTTTTTATTCTTGTTTTGATAATTCAGGTTATTGATTCAAGTTGAATGTGCTTATTCAGTGGAGCAACAGTCCCTGATTAAGAGAAGATCAACACAATTAAGCGGAGTTGATTGCAACCCTAAAAATAGGGCGACGAAAATCTGTCGGATTAGGGTCAAACCCAATAAGGGAATCCATAGATCTAGTTAATGCGACAATAAGTGTTTTAATTAGAAATAGATTTCAATTAATCAACCTAGAGTCAATTCTTAGTAGTCTCAAAAGAGGTATTAATATAATTTAGGGATTTCTACGGATTAAGCCAAGTGAATAAATCGCATGAATCAAAAGTAATAAGTGAAGTCTAGGTGGATTCTTCCTTAGGTATTGCCTATCTCATATAAGTTGTCCAAAAGTATTTTTCAAATTCACTCTCTGTCATGTTCATAGTCATTAGTTAAATGAGTTGGTTAATTTTAGATTAAAAACAAATTTCCTTTAATTATTAGGCTAGATAATAAAAAGATAGTAATAACTAGTATTCTTGGTCCTTGAGGATATGATATTCTGGACTCACCACAATTATACTACTGTTCGATAAGTGCGCTTGCCTTTGTCGAAATATTAGTTAGTTTTGAGCTCCATCAAGTTTTTGGCACCGTTGCCGGGGACTAAGATATTAGGAGCACTAAATTTTTATTAGTTTAGCCATTTTTACTTTATTTGCAATTTATTTATTTATTTTTATTTTTATTATTTTCTTTACTAATTTTTTTCCTTTATTTGCTTCTGGCAGGTAACTCTTGTTTATGACTAGAAGGAACCCGTCCGGACCATTACTTTACGATAGTGATATAGAAGGTACCCTTGTAGAAATCGAAGAGAAATAAGGCGAAGCTTATAATACATACAAGAAGAGCAAGAGGACGACACGAATAATACTGAATAGTTGGCTGATAATAATCCGCTACCTCCTATGGTTGCCGCAAATCCAGTGAATCAAAATCCTGCTCCTTGTACTATGTATGATTATGCTAAACTTAATTTAATAGGAACAGAATCAAGTATTGTTAGACATGCTATTGCTGCAAATAATTTTGAACTGAAACCTAACACTATACAGATGATTCAGCAACTTGTTTAGTTTGATGGTTTGCAGGATGAGGATCCAAATAATCACTTGGTAAATTTCCTAGAGTTTTGTGACACCTTCAAAATTAATGGCGTTTCTGATGATGTTGTTCGCCTCTGGTTATTTCCCTTTTCATTGAGGAACAAAGCTAAATAGTGGTTGAACTTGTTACCACGAGGATCAATCACTACATAAGACCAAATGACCAAAAATTTTTTGTTAAAATAGTTTCCGCCGGCTAAAACGGCTAAGTTGAGGAATGATATCTCTTCTTTTGTGCAGATGGATTTAGAGACACTTTACGATGCATGGGAGAGATACAAGGATCTATTCTGAAGGTGCCCTCACCATGGGTTACCCTTTTGGCTATAGGTTCAAACCTTTTACAACGTTGTAAACCCCTTAACTAGGCAGTTGATTGATTCAGACGTCGATGGAACCTAAATAACAAGAACCCTAAAGTGGCTTATGAATTTATAGAAGAGATGGCACTGAATAACTATTAGTGGCAAGTTATACGGACAAAGCGAACAAAAAGCGCAGTGTTTTCAACCTTGACGCAATAACCATGCTATCAAACTAGGTAGAGCTTTTAAGTAAGAAAATTGATGGTTTGTGTGGTTCTTCGCAGGTACATCTAGTGATGCAGTGCGATACAGATAGAGGAGGGACGGACAACACAGATTATCCGTTCTACAACCCTGGCATAGAAAATGAACAAATAAACTATATGGGTAATAATTCTAGACCTCAAAATAACCCTTATAGTAACACTTACAATCTATGTTGGAGGAACCATCCCAACTTCTCATGGGGTGGCCAAGGAAATCAGAGACAAAAACCACTCCCAGGCTTTCAACAACAACCCTACCCACAAGAAAAGAAGCCAAACCTTGAGGAGATGCTAACAAAATTTATCGCGGTGTCAGAAGCCCGTTTCCAAAACACTGAAGCAGCACTCAAAAATCAAGAAGCATCGATTCAATGGATCAAGAACAAATTAGGACAACTTGTTAAGATCATATCTGAACGGCCACAAGGTAGCATGCCAAGTAACACTGAAACTAACCCAAAGGAGCAACTTCAAGCCACAACTGCTCATGATAGTGAAGGGTTAGATGAACCAAAATTAAGGAAAGAGAATGTGGTAGAGGAAGGTAAGGTTAAGGTAAGACATGATAAACCAAAACAAGTAATTATAGAGTACCAACCTCGTGTGCCATACCCCAATGCGATGAAGAAATACCACACAGATGAACAATTCGATAAATTTATTAAAATTATAAAGAAATTACATATTAACTTACCATTTCTTGAAGCTCTTTCGCAGATGCCAGATTCAAGGAAATTTTTAAAAGAGCTTTTGACAAACAAACGAAGGTTAGACGATACATCGCATGTGGAGGTAAATGTAGTGTGCTCAGCAATTCTACAAAATAAACTACCATGAAAGTTAAAAGATCCAGGGGGTTTTACAATTCCGTGCTTAATTGGTAGTTTATCTGTCGATAATGCTTTAGCTGATTTAGGTGCAAGCATAAATGTCATGCCTTATAAAATGTTTAAACAGCTAGGTCTAGGGAAACCCAAACAAACTAGGATGAGCATTCAATTAGCTTATAAAACTATTAGAATTCCTAGGGGTATAATTGAAAATGTACTAGTGAAAATTGATAAATTTATATTCCCAGTAGACTTTGTCGTTTTAGACATGGATGAAGACAATAACATTCCTTTAATTTTAGGAAGACCCTTTTTAGCAACTTCTAGAACTAAAATTGATGTTGGTACAGGTGAACTCATACTTCGTGTAGATGACGAAACGATTACTCTTCAAGCTCTCGACTCGGCTAGGACATCGAGTAATACAGGTGAAAACATGAATTCTATTAATGACCATTTGGTTCAACCTTCTTTACAAGAAACACCACGAAATTACACATCTGAGCCACATCCAAGACCTTGTGCCAACAAGGAAATAACTCATGAGGAACAAAGGCTTCAGATCGATGAACTAGACGAGTGGAAGACACGTGCAAGAAAAAATAAAAAAAACACGAGGAACCAAAGCAAAACCATGTCAAACTTAAAGATGGGACGACCCAATTTAACCTAGGGGATCAAGTATTATTGGGTAAGATAGACCCTAGATCAACACTTCAAACCTTAATACAAACGAAGAAATCCCTTTTAAGGTACTCAATGTCATCCCATACGGAATAGTTGAGGTTACTAATCCTAAGTTTAGCACTTTTAAGGTAAATGCTACTAGACTCGAACTATATATTGATAGTAGAACTGATAGCATGAGAAAGGATTTTCAAGTCCTCAAACCACCATGATTATGCGAATGAGAGGTAAGTCTAGCTTAAGACTTTAAACGAGCGCTTCTCGGGAGGCAACCCTAACACTAACTTCACTAATGTCATATTTTCAAATTTTAGCACTTAATTTGTAACACCTCTATCCCGTGTCCGATCACCAGATTAGGGTTAAAGGCGTTACCAGACAGATCGAAACATTTACAGAATTAATCATACAACCATTCATCAATATCAATCATAATGTCCCTTAAGTAGGTCATCAAGACCCTAAGCATGCTTACAAACCGAGTCGGGACTAAATTGAAACACATAAGTAATTTCATAAAAATTTAAAAGTTTTCTAACATACAGGGGACACACGGTCGTGGGGGTAGGCCGTGCCTCACCCACGGCTACTTGACACTCCCGTGTGTCCTCCCCGTGGTAGTATACTGCCAAAATCAACACGATCACCAAGCACGCCTGTGTGCTAAGGCCGTGTACTAATAGATCACATACTACCATTTCTCACATGGCCATCAAGCACAACCGTGTAGAGGCCGTGTGCAATTTAAGCCACATTCTGCCAATTTACCCACGGTCTCAGGCACGCCCATGTGCCTCAACCGTGCGACATTATAGGCCATTTTACAAGGCCAATATGCCACCAATTTTGGGTCTCACCTACAAGCAGTACATACCAAAACATAATATGCATATATGGCAACCAAACATATCAAATGGTTCATTTCATCCATACATTCAATACCAATTCCATTCATACCAAATTGCAAACTAAATATCATCCATTTGCTTAACCAAAACTTAACCATTCCATATGAATCAAAACATACTAAATATATGCTTCATAACTCATTCATTCAAACATTTATCAACTCAAAAACTTGCCAATACACATGGCCATGCTCACTTCATAAACATATACACCTATCTAGCCTATACATGCCATAATTAGCCATATACATTTTCAAAAGGGTACCAAAATAAGTTTGGTAGTGTGATGACAATCCTTGATAATCCCGAGCCTCTAGTAGCTTCGACGACCTATAAAACAGAGAAAATACACACACAGAGTAAGCTTTTCAAAAGCTTAGTAAGTCATATACAAATAAACTTGGCATAAAAAGCATATATGCAATTTGGTACATTTTCACCTCTCATTCACTTCACAATTTATCATGTATATGCTTGATTCATACTTATGACTACATTTGTCACATTTATCCATTCAAAACTCATTTGAAACACATAGCTTATTCATAATCATTCTTGCATCTCATTCACATTATCCTATTCAAACATACTTTTCTTCAAATCAAATTTATATGCATACTTACCATTCATGCATACTTAATGCACATTCAACGCACCTGAATTGGATATTCATTAACTTAATTGATCTTAGCTCGAATATACCATTCGTATTGCAGACTTACCCGTTGAACCCTTAAGAACCTAGTAAGATACTCAAAAAGCTCGGAATAGCAGTACAATGCCAACGTCCCAGACGAGGTCTTACATGCAACAGATATCGATGCCATCGTCCCGCATGGTATTACACGTCTGAGATCATAATGATGCCAACGTCCCAGACGTGGTCTTACAGGAGTAAATATGATGCCAATGTCCCAGACATGGTCTTACTCATAAAGTTCATATCGATGCCTACGTCCCAGACGAGGTCTTTTACGTAGAATTCATATCGATGCCTACGTCCCAGACGAGGTGTTACACAAATTTCAAATCAATGCCAATGTCTCGGACATGGTCGTACGTGATAAAACAGAACAGATACCTATGTCATGACATAGCTAATCTTATCTATTCCTAGGTTCGTACGGGACTTCTTGGCTTTATCACTATATCAAACTTATTTCAGAATTTACGCACTTAGCATCTCATACTCATTCATTTTCATTGATAGACATATGAATACATATATTCAATTAAATACAGATAAGTTTATTTGCACAGTGACTTACCTCGGATCTAGTTTATCAAACGGAAACTGCTACTCGGTTATTTTTACTTTTTCGTGATCTAAGTCCGTTTTCCTCAGTTCTTGATCTAAACACATTCAGAATTTATCCTTTTATTCACTATTTCATTCAATTAAATCCAAACACATATATTTAGGGCTATTTGCAAATTAACCCTCATATTTGCACACTTTAATAATTTAGTCTATTTTTCACAAAACGTCAAACTCACCAAATCCACACACACACATGCTTGGTCGAACCTCTTTAGGGACTATATAAGCCCAAATATTTCACCAAATTTGTAATTTAGTCCTTCTATTTACCATTTTCTCAATTCAGCCCTATTTAGCTAAATTCATCAAAAATTCAAGAACATAACATTTTCATCTAGCTCAAATCTTTCATTTAACACCATAAATCATCATAAAACTCAACATATCATCAATGGCACATTTCACATACATCATCAAAATACAAAATCAAGGCATGGGTTCTGTAGCTCTCAAAGCAACGATTGCAAAAATGTAGAAATTATCAAAAACTAAAATCAAAACTTACCTTAATTCAAGCTTGAAATGGCCGAATATACAAGGATGATACCATCATCTTTTCTTTGTTTGTTTAATTATAAACATATTATTATTTTATTTACTAAAATGCCCTTTCACTTAATATAAGAAAACATATATATAATAAGGGCATACTTGACTTTCATTCATGCACTATCTATAATTTTGGCCAAATTGCCACATAAGGCCCTCACTTTTACAAAGCCATAACACCTTGATACTTAACAAATATCATGCAACTTTCACATTCAATGCATTTCAGTCCTTTTGTCAAATTAAACACGCAAATAGACAAATTCGCTTACGAAAATTTACCACATGCTAATTCACATATCAACGACACAGAAAATAATATTAAAATATTATACAGACTCAGATTTGTGGTCCCAAAACCACTGTTTCGATTAAGGTATAAATCGGATTGTTACAATTCTCCCCTTAGGGATTTTCGTCCCCGAAAATCTTACCATTAAATAGATTCGGATGTTGTTGTCTCATTGAATCTTCAGGCTCCCACGTGGCCTCTTCTAATCCGTGTCGATTCCACAATACTTTCACTAATGGAATTTTCTTGTTTCTTAACTCTTTCACTTCACGAGCTAAGATACGGATCGGTTCTTCTTCGTATATCATATCAGATCGGATTTCAATTTTGATGGGGAAATCACATGTGACGGATCAAACCGATATCTATAGAGCATCGAAACGTGAAATACATTGTGAATCTTTTCTAGTTCAGAAGGTAACTTCAATCTATATGCAACAGGCCCAACACGTTCAATAATCTCATACGGTCTGATAAATCTCGTACTTAACTTGCCTTTACGTCCGAATTGGAGCACTTTCTTCCACGGAGACATTTTCAAAAATACTTTGTCGCCGACCTCAAATTCTATATCCTTTCGTTTTAAGTCTGCATAAGACTTCTGACGATCAGATGCTGCATTCAAACAATCTCGAATCAGTTTCACTTTCTGTTTAGTATCTTTTATCAAATTGACCCCGTGTAACTTATTCTCAATGAGTTCAGTCCAATATAGAGATGTACGACATTTACGTTCGTACAAAGCTTCATATGGTGCCATTTTGATACTCAACTGAAAACTATTATTATATGCAAATTCGATCAACGGCAGGTATTATTCCCACGAACCATTAAACTCAAGTACACAACATCTTAACATATCTTCGAAAATCTAAATAATTCACTCGAATTGACCATCCATTTGCGGATGAAAAGCTGTACTGAAATACAATTTCGTACCCAAATCATCTTGCAATTTCTTCCAGAATCGCGATGTGAATCTCGGATCTCTATATGATACAATGGATAGCGGCACCCCTTGCAATCTCACAATCTCAAAAATATAAAGCTCAGCTAATCTTTCAAGCGAGTAGTCAGATCTTATCGAAATAAAATGGGCTGATTTAGTTAATCGGTCAACTACGACCCAAATCGCATCTTTCTTTCTCGGAGTCAGAGGCAATCCAGAAACAAAATCCATTATTACTCTATCACATTTCCATTTCAGAATCAAAATCGACTGTAACAATCCAGAAAAAACTTGATGTTCGGCTTTCACTTGCTGACAAACTAAGCATTTTAAAATAAATTCATAAATGTCCTGTTTCATACCAGACCACCAGTAGTGTCGTTTCAAATCATGATACATTTTTGTACTACCCAGATGAACAAATAAACGACTATTATGGGCTTCATTCAAAATCAACTGAATCAACTCTGAATTTCTCGGAACACAAATATGATCTCGAAATCTCAAACAATCATCAACAATTTGAAATTCAGATTCAGAACTCGATTCACATTGAGCTCATTTCAACAACAATTCATTATCAACCTTTTGAGCATCACATATTTGCTGTACAAATAACAGTTTCGCTCTCAATTTAGCTATCACAGAACTATCATCAAACAAATCTAACTTAGCATTCAAAGCACGTGGTGCAAACAATGACTTTCTACTCAACGCATCAGCAACCACGTTTGCTTTACGGATGATAATCTATCACAAGCTCATAATCTTTTAACAATTCTAACCATCTTCTTTTAGGTGATGGGCCTGTGCATTATTGGGCCTGTGCATTTTAGGTGATGAATGCTTAAAATATTAAATTGGGGGTTAGGGGTCCAAATTGGGCTCAGAAGAAGACTGAGGCCTTGATTAAATTTCTGTGTAGACACTCTAGCATTTTAAAGGTAGTTATATGTGTTTTAAAGGAAAAAATGGGTTGTGGCCCAAAGGTAGGTGGCGCTACCATGGAGCAGAGGGTGGCCCACTTCATACCGGTTCGGGTCGACTATTCTTTGCAAGAGTTGGCTAAGTTGTATGTGGCTGAGGTGGTGAGATTGCATGGTGTACTAGTGTCAATCATATCGGATAGGGACACTAGGTTCACATCCCGATTTTGGAAAGCTCTTCATCAAGCAATGGAAACAAGGTTAGACTTTAGTACCGCTTTTCATCCACAGACTAATGGTCAGTCTGAGAGGGTAATTCAGATCTTGGAGGATATGCTAAGGGGTTGCATCATTAATTTTAGGGGTAGTTGGGAGGAGTATTTACCTTTGGTGGAATTCGCATACAATAACGGTTATCAAGCTAGTATTTAGATGATGCCTTATGAAGCGTTGTATGGAAGGAGATGTCGTACCCCAACTTGTTGGACGGAGTTGGGTGAACGTCATGTATTGGGTCCAGAGCTAGTTTCAAAATGGAGGAGAAAGTTAAGTTAATACGGGCTCGGTTGAAAGAGGCGTCTGATCGATAGAAATCTTATGTGGATCTAAAATGGAAGGAGGTTGAATTTGTAGTAGGAGACCAAGTCTTTTTGAAGGTATCTCCATGGAAGAAGGTAATAAGGTTTAGACGAAAGGGTAAGTTAAGTCCACGGTTTATTGGGCCGTATCGGGTACTAGAACGTGTCGGCCCAGTGGCTTATCATTTGGAGTTGCCTTCAGAGTTGGAACAGATACATGACGTGTTTTATGTTTCGATGCTAAGATGTTATCGTTTTGATCCATCGCACGTAGTATCGATGGAAGAGATTGAAGTAAGGCCAGATTTGTCTTTTGAGGAGGAACCAGTGCAAATCTTAGATCAAGACATAAAAGTTTTGAGAAAGAAGTCTGTCCCTTTGGTCAAAGTTTTGTGGTGAAATCATGGTACAGAGGAGGCGATGTGGGAACCAGAGGATGTTATGCTACAGCAGTATCCCCATCTCTTTTGATTAGGTAAATTTCGAGGTCAAAATTTATTTTAAGGGGGTAGAACTGTAACATCCCGAATCATTGGGCCTGTGCATTTTAGGTGTTGAATGTTTAAAATATTAAATTGGGGGTTAGGGGTCCAAATTGGGCTCAGAAGAGGGCTGAGGACTTGATTAAATTTCTGTGTAGACACTCTAGCATTTTAAAGGTAGTTATCTGTGTTTTAAAGGACAAAATGGGCTTATGGCCCAAAGGTAGGTGGCGCTACCATGGAGCAGAGGGTGGTGTCAGTAGCAACGAAGGGAGGAGGCCCAGTTTTGGCCGCTTGAAGCCCAAGTAATTGGGCCAAATTTGGCACTCATAAGGGGAGTAAGGGGGGACGGCATTAAAGCTATTATTTTAGGGTTTTATTATTTTAATATATGGATAATTAAAGCTGATAAAGGAGGGAAGAGTTTGAGCTAATTAAGTCTCTTTTGAATGAGTTAGTGGATTAAGACAAGGGAAAGGGATATGAGCGATCTTTTGGTTGTAGAGTTGGTCGAAAATCAACTACAGGGGAAGAGAATTGGTTTAGTATAGGCAAAATAAAGGGTGTGCCAAAATTTGTTTACTAAGTTTTGTCATCTTTTTCTTCTCTACCGAATTCACCACTCTATTCTCCTTCTCTACTCTCTTTTTTTTTCGTTCTAGCCGAAACCTTCTGAAGTCTTATTAGTTGCTGAACCTCTGCTAATCGTTTTCCCTTTTCTTTCAAATACTTCAGTCAAAATCTTTAAGGCCCCCTTGTTTATCTTTCTTCGGGATTCTTTAAAAGCCAAAATTGCTAGATCTCTAATCTTCTACGCTTCGATCTTCTTCTGTGATTGTTGAATCCTTCTACAAGGGATAGCCAAAACCATCTATGGAGGTAAATGTTGGTTTGTGTAATCTTTCGATCTTTTCGGCTTTTGGGAGGCCATAGCCGAATGGCTACAGGGGACTAATCTTGTGTTTTTTTCTTTTGCAGCATTTCGGGATCTGAAGAAGAGTCAATCGCGTAGATCGCTAAGTCATAGTTTCGTAACACTCAAATCATGTTACTTTTTGAGATCTCAAGGTAAGGAGATTTACTGATTTTTAACGTGTAAATTTAGGATTTATTAACCCTTGGCCGATTGTAGGAGAGGCCAAATCTTCGTGTTTTCTCAGCTTTTGAGCAAGGTTATAGACTGAGGGTAATAGATCCGGATAGCAAGGATATCAGCTAAGAATATATGACTACACGATATCAGGTGTGTAACACTTCCACACCATTTAGATTGCCTATTAAAATATACTTATAGATCTGTTATATTCTGATAAATGCTGAAATCCTGGCATAATGGCTGAAACCCAAGGAGGGTAAAAGCGAATCACCAGGTTAGTGATCCCTGTCATTCCTAAGTGAATGTTTCTGTTAAGATGGCATATGTGATAAGTGTGCCAATTTTGTGGTTGCATGGGGTTGGGTTTGATGAAAGGGGAAGTGTTCTATTGTAGATGCTTTTGCCGTGACCTATTATAGCAGTTTTTGCCGTGACCTATTGTAGTGGCTTTTGCCATGACCTGTTGTAGTGGCTACGGCCATGATCTGACGATGAGCAGCATGACTACCATAAGTGGTGTGTAGCGGTGTGGGTTGATTGTAGAAATCTCCAATGGTGTGACTAGCAGGTAAGGATGGTGTGTAGCGGATGTAAACCTAGGATTTGGGTTGGGCTTTGCATATTTTCATATATATTATGTTCTATTCTTCTGTTTTGTGGGGCTAAGGCCCAAATCTAATGGTGCTTGAGGGTTGCACACTGAGTCTCCCGACTCAACCTTTTATTTAAAAACTTTCAGCTAGCCCTTAGTGAATCGGACCGGGTTGGAGAGGAGCGCAAGGTGGCCATGCGAGAGAGTATTGAGACTTAGCAAACGACTTTACTTAATTTAGTTATTTTAATATTTTAAATTAGCAGATTTTTAAGTTTCATTCTAATTAGGCCATGGGCCACTAGACTTATATTTATTTTGGGGTTTTATGTTGGGTTTTTATTATTAGGCATTTAAATTTTATGTTTAAATTTGTTTGAGACATGTATTAAATTTCGATTTTATTTAAAATCACCAATGCATTTTATAACTTCATATCTTATATGAATTAATAAATTATTAAGTTTTGGTATAAATGTTTAAACCCGATAATTATTTTCCAGAGTGCCACAAGTTTTATAAAATCTCCTTAGTGACATACCAAATCCAGTTGTAGTGTGTGGGCCGGGTTTGGGGTGTTACAGATTGGTATCAGAGCCTGGTTCAAAACTCGACTTTGGGGTTTTTGGGCTCAAAATGTTTTCTAAATATGGATTTTTGAAATATGCATATTGTTTTTTTTTAAATGATAACAGGTTGTTAGCTCAGCATGGCACCTGCATCTCCGGTCCAAGTCCACCAGGTAAGTATTCTGAACCATTGTGTGGTATATATATGGGCTTGATGGGCTGAATGGACGTAGATTAGTTTAAATAGACTTTGATGGACTATAGGCTTAGCCTAAACAACTTCTTAAATTTCATAAGACTTAATTTATCCAAACAAATCCTGTGAACCAGTCGCCATGTTAGGATGTGGCAACAGGCATACGCATGTCTAGGATTGGATTCAGGGAGAGCTTGGTATTTAAGCAATCCTAGTGGCTCACCTCCTCTTCATTGGAATCCTACCTGGTGCGTAGTGACTGTTCACCTTAGCCATGAGGACTTGTTGACAGGCCAACAATTTATAACTAAAACCTGAAAGGGACCAGCCACCTTATTTTCTAAAATTACTAAAATATCCCTGGTTTGGAAAATTACCGAATTACCCCTAATTTGTAAAATGACCAAAATACCTTGGATTGTAAAATTATCGAAATACCCCCAGATTGCAAAATTACCAAAAAACCCCTGGTTTGCAAAATTATCAAAATACCCCTATTTTGAAAAATCACTAAGACATCTTATTTTGAAAAATTACGAAAATACCCCTGTAGGTAAAAATTACAAAAATACCCCTAGGTAGTGAAATGACACAAATACCCCTAGGTGATGAATGTAAGTTCGTGGATGCTGTTTGTATGATTGAATGTGAACTCTAGGACTAGGAAGTATCGACTTGAGAACTAAACTCGTAGATAGAATTCGAAAGAACTACTATTGAAATGATTTTACATAAGATTGTTCACGGTTAATAAGTGGGAAGAATTAATTAGTCATAAAATTCTTAATCAGATAAACGTCGATTGAAAGAATGAGTACAAGGGGTCGAGGACATCCGCCGCGTGGTCGTGGTAGTGGTAGGATGACTATGTCCGAACCAACAGGGTCTGGCCACGGGTCAGGAAATGAGATGCCTAATCTGCCAGCTGTGGAGGGAGAATTTTAGGACCAAATAGGTGGAGATGATGCAGTGTCTCAAGTGGTGCTGCAGGTCCTTGAAAGAGTGTTTGGAGTAGGCACGAGTTCAGGAGCTTGGAAGTCTGTGTCTGAATGACTCCGAGCCAATAAAGTGGAGATGTTTAGGGGTGTTTCTGGCGTAGCCCCTAACACAACTGAATATTGGTTGGAGGCAACTGAGCGCATAATGGATGACCTTGACTTCACTGTGGAGGAGAAGTTGGAGGGGGTCGTGTCTCTTTTTTGAGATGAGGCCTTCTAGTGGTGGCTCACGGTGAAAGAGGGTACTTTCGTAGACCGCATTGATTGGGACTTCTTTAAAGAGTCGTTCTAGGGAAAGTACGTCGGGGCTAATTATGTGTGGATGCACAGAGAAAGGCATTTCTGAACTTGGTACAGAAAAGTAAGTCTGTGTTAAAATATGAAGCTGAATTTCTACGGTTGAGCCGTTACGCTTGAGGGATTGTAGCAACTGACTATGAGCGTTGCGTGCGGTTTGAGGATGGGCTGCGGAATGAGTTAAGGGTTTTGATAGCACCGTAGAAAGAGAGATTTTGCTATTTTGGTGGATAAGGTTAAGATAGCTGAGGAGGTGAAACGGACTGAAAGACAAGAAAGGGATAAGGATCGGGGTAAGAATAAGAGAAGTTTTGGGTCATCAGGAGCATCTTGGAATTTTTAAAAAAGGCCTAGGACTGATGGGCTAGCTTGTGCTTCGACGGGCTAGAACCGATCATGTCCTTCATGTAGGAAGGCACATTATGGGGAGTGCAGAAGGAAAACCGGTGGATGCTTTAGGTGTAGATCCATGGAGCATTTGATTAAGGACTGTCCACAGGTGGATCAGGTACAGCCAATGGGCATAGGTTCTGATCAGATTAGCAGAGGTGATCAGCCTATATTAAGGGGTCGTGGCGCAGTCAGAGGAGGACATGGGTCTGGTCAGGGTCGTGGAGCACCTGGTAGGGGTGTAGGTAATGTAGACGCGAGGCAATCGGGTCTAGTTTATGCAACTCGCCGACGGGAGGATGGTGACGCACCGGATGTTATAACTGGTACGTTTCTTATTGCTGATAACCCTTTCCTTGCCTTAATTGATATTGGGTCAACCCATTCCTATGTTGCATGTACAGTATCTGAGACCTTAAGTATAAACTCTAAAACAACCACTAGTAGGATGACTGTGGTTAGTCCTTTAGGACAATCTAGGGTAGTGGACAAACTTTTTAGGAATGTACCTTTAGAGACTCAAGGGGTAGTGTTCCCGGCAGACTTAATAGAATTACCGTTTAGAGAGTTTGACCTAATCTTAGGAATTGATTGGTTGACTAAGCATCGTGCCAAGTTGGACTATGAGACTAAGCGCATGGTGTTGAGTACCTCAGAAGGCGGGGAGGTGGTTGTGTTAGGAGAAAGAAGGAACTATTTGTCCAACGTAGTATCGGCATTAAAGGCTATTAAGATGATTCGAAAAGGGTGCAACGCATTTCTAGCCTTTATCAGTGCTTTGGATGTTAAGGAGGTGATTGTCGATGAGGTTCGAACAGTCAAGGATTTCACTGATGTCTTTCCTGAGGAATTGCCAGGATTACCCCCGGATCGTGAAGTAGAGTTTGGAATAGAGCTACTTCCGGGTACAGCCCCAGTGTCCATTGCTCCGTACAGAATGGTGCCAAAGGAGTTGCTGGAACTCAAAGCCTAGATCCAGGAACTGTTGGATCGTGGATTTATCCGATCGAGTGTGTCTCTGTGGGGAGCCCCGATCCTGTTTATGAAGAAGAATGATGGATCCATGCGATATTTGCGTGGACTATCGTCAACTAAATAAGCTGACAATTAAGAATAAGTACCCACTGCCAAGAATCGATGACTTATTCGATCAACTCAAAAGAGCTTCAGTCTTTTCTAAGATTGACTTAAGGTTGGGATATCATCAGTTAAGGGTAAAAGAAGGAGATATTCATAATACTGTATTTTGGACTCGGTACGGTCATTATGAGTTCTTGGTGATGCCATTCGGATTGACGAACGCGCCAGCAGCCTTTATGGATATGATGAATCAGGTGTTCCAACCATATCTTGATCGGCTTGTCGTAGTATTCATCGACGATATCCTGGTTTATTCTAAGTCTGAGGAGGATCATGACGCGCATCTTTGGGTGGTGTTGTGAACTCTGAGGGAGAAGCAGTTGTTCGCAAAGTTTAGCAAATGTGAGTTCTGGCTAAGGGAAGTAACTTTCTTAGGACATGTGGTTTCTGCAGAGGGAATTAAGGTGGACACTCGGAAGATAAAAGCTGTATTGGATTGGAAACAGTCGAAGTCTGTGGCGAAAGTTCGAAGTTTCTTGGGATTGGCCAGGTACTACAGAAGGTTTGTTGAAGGGTTCTCATTAATAGTGGCACCTTTAACTAAGTTGTTGAGGAAGGGAGTATCATTTGTATGGACCAACAAATAGTAGGAGAGCTTTGAGAAGTTGAGGAGAATTCTGACAAAAGCACTAGTTTTAATTCAGCCAGAGGTGGGAAAAGAATTTATCGTCTGACTGTGATACGTCACACAGGGCCTCGGATGTGTGTTGATGCAAGATGGAAAAGTTGTTGCATATGCGTCTCGACAGTTGAGACCGCATGAGTTGAACTACCCTACGCATGATATAGAATTGGCGGTGGTAGTGTTTGCTCTGAAGATTTGGAGGCACTACTTGTACGGGGAGAAGTCAGTTATTTACATTGACCATAAGAGCCTGAAGTATCTCTTTACCCAAAAGGAGTTGAACCTAAGATAGAGAAGGTGGATCGAGCTATTAAAGGACTATGACTGTTCGATTGAGTACCACCCGGGTAAGGCTAACGTGGTGGTAGATGTGTTAAGTAGGAAGGAGATAGCGGATTTAAAGGCGATGTTCGCTCATCTCAGTCTGTATAAGGATGGCAGTCTTGTGGCTGAACTCTAAGTAAGACCTATATGGACAAGTCAGATTAAAGAGAAGCAACTCTTGGATGATGTCTTGAGTACTCGAATCCGGCACGTGCAGAATGGTGAAGGAGAGGACTATAGCTTGAATTGTGATGGAGTTCTGTGCTTCCGTAAGAGAGTCTGTATGCCAAAGGATGTGGAGTTAAGGCAGATGATTCTTCGGGAGGCACATAGTAGCCCATACGCTATGTATCCTGGAGGAGTTAAGATGTATCGGGATTTGCGAGAGCAATTTTGGTGGCCAAGTCTAAAGCAAGAGGTAACAAAATTCGTGGGTAAGTGTTTGACGTGCCAACAGGTGAAAGCGAAACACCAGTTGCCTATGGGGTTGCTGCAGCCGGTCAAGATTCCGCAGTGGAAGTGGGAAAGGATCACAATGGATTTTGTTAGTGGGTTACCTCTTACGCCCACTAAGAATAATTCGATTTGGTTGATTGTGGATCGTTTGACAAAGTCAGCCCACTTCATACCGGTTTGGGTTGACTATTCTTTGCAAAAGTTGGCTAAGTTGTATGTGGCTGAGGTGGTAAGATTGCATGGTGTACCGGTGTCGATCATACCGGATAGGGACCCTAGGTTCACATCCGATTTTGGAAGGCTATTCATCAAGCAATGGGAACAAGGTTAGACTTTAGTACCGCTTTTCACCCACAAACTAATGGTCAGTCTGAGAGGGTAATTTAGATCTTGGAGGATATGCTAAGGGGTTGCATCATTAATTTTAGGGGTAGTTGGGAGGAGTATTTACCTTCGGAAAAATTCACATACAATAACAGTTATCAAGCTAATATATAGATGGCACCTTATGAAGCGTTCTACGGAAGGAGATGTCGTACCCCAACTTGTTGGATGGAGTTGGGTGAACGTCAGGTATTGGGTCCAGAGTTAGTTTCAGAAACGGAGGAGAAAGTTAAGTTAATACGGGCTCGGTTGAAGGAGGCATTTGATCGACAGAAATCTTATGTGGATCTAAAGCAGAAGGCAGTGGAATTTGCAGTAGGAGACCAAGTCTTTTTGAAGGTATCTCCATTGAAGAAGGTAATGAGGTTTGGACGGAAGGGTAAGTTAAGTCCACGATTTATTGGGCCGTATCGGGTACTAGAACGTGTGGGCCTAATGGCTTATCGTTTGGAGTTTCCTTCAGAGTTGGAACAGATACATGACGTGTTTCATGTTTCGATGCTAAGACGTTATCATTCTGATCTATGGCACGTAGTGCCGGTGGAAGAGATTGAAGTAAAGGCCAGATTTGTCTTTTGAGGAGGAACCAGTGCAAATCTTGGATCGAGACATAAAAGTTTTGAGAAAGAAGTCTGTCCCTTTGGTCAAAGTTTTGTGGTGAAATCACGGTGCAAAGGAGGCGAGGTGGGAGCCAGAGGATGTTATGCGACAGCAGTATCCCCATCTCTTTTGATCAAGTAAATTTCGAGGCCGAAATTTATTTTAAGGGGGGTAGAACTGTAACATCCCGAATTATTGGGCCTGTGCATTTTAGGTGTTGAATGCTTAAAATATTAAATTGGGGGTTAGAGGTCCAAATTGGGCTCAGAAGAGGGCTGAGGCCTTGATTAAATTTTTATGTAGACACTCTAGCATTTTAAAGGTAGTTATCTATATTTTAAAGGATAAAATGGGCTTGTGGCCCAAAGGTAGGTGGCGCTACCATGGAGCAGAGGGTGGCGTCAGTAGCAACGAAGGGAGGAGGCCCAGTTTTGGCCGCTTGAAGCCCAAGTAATTGGGCCAAATTCGGCAGTCATAAGGGGAGGAAGGGGGGACGGCATTAAGGCTATTATTTAGGGGTTTTATATTTTAATATATGGATAATTAAAGCTGATAAAGGAGGGAGGAGTTGGAGCTAATTAAGTATCTTTTGAATGAGTTAGTAGATTAAGATAAGGGAAAGGGATATGAGCTATCTTTTGGTTGCAGAGTTGGCCGAAAATCAACTACAGGGGAAGAGAATCGGTTTAGTATAGGCAAAATAAAGGGTGTGCCAAAATGTTTACTAAGTTTTGTCATCTTTTTCTTCTCTGCCGAATTCACCACTCTATTCTCCTTCTCCACTTCTTTTCTTTTTCCTTCTAGCCAAAACCTTTTGAAGTCTTATTAGTTGCCGAGCCTCTGCTAATCGTTTTCTCTTTTCTTTCAAATACTTCGGTAGAAATCTTTAAGGCCCCTTTGTTCATCATTTTCTGGGATTCTTTAAAAGCCGAAATTACTAGATCTCTAATCTTCAACGCTTCGATCTTCTCCTGTGATTGTCGAATCCTTCTACAAGGGATAGCCGAAACCATCTGTGGAGGTAAACATTGGTTTGTGTAATCTTTCGATCTTTTTCGGCTTTTAGGAAGCCATAGCCGAATGGCTATAGGGGACTAGTCTTGTGTTTTTTTCTTTTGCGGTATTTTGGGATCTGAAGAAGAGTCAATCGCATAGATCTCTAAGTCATAGTTCAGTAACACTCGAATCTTATTACTTTCGAGATCTCAAAGTAAGGAGATTTACTAATTTTTAACGTGTAAATTCAGGATTTATTAACCCTTGGCCGATTGTAGGAGAGGCCAAATCTTCGTGTTTTTTCCGCTTTTGAGCAAGTTTATAGACTGAGGGTAATAGATCCGGATAGTAAGGATATCGGCTAAGAATATAGGACTACGCGATATCAGGTGTGTAACACTTCCACACCATTTAGATTGCCTGTTAAAATATACTTATAGATTTGTTATATTTTGATAAATGCCGAAATCCGGCATAATGGCTGAGACCCAATGAGGGTAAAAGCGAATCACCAGGTTAGTGATCCCTATCATTCCTAAGTGAATGTTCCTGTTAAGATGACATATGTGATAAGTGTGCCGATTTCTGTGATTGCATGGGGTTGGGTTTGATGAAAGGGGAAGTGTTCTGTTGTAGCTGCTTTTGCTGTGACCTGTTATAGCGGTTTTTGCCGTGACCTGTTTTAGTGGCTTTTGCCATGACCTGTTGTACTGGCTACGGCTATGATCTGACGATGAGCAGCATGACTGCCATAAGTGGTGTGTAGCGGATAGAAACCTAGGATTTGGGTTGGGCTTTGCATATTTTCATATATATTATGTTCTGTTATCTTGTTCTGTGGGGCTAAGGCCCAAATCTAATGGTGCTTGAAGGTTGCACACTGAGTCTTGCGACTCAACCTTTTATTTAAAAACTTTTAGGTAGCCCTTAGTGCATCGGACCGGGTTGGAGAGGAGCGCAAGGTGGCCATGCGAGAGAGTATTGAGACTCAGCAAAGGACTTTACTTAATTTAGTTATTTTAATATTTTAAATTAGCGAATTTTTAAGTTTCATTGTAATAAGGCCATGGGCCACTAGACTTATATTTATTTTGAGGTTTCATGTTGGCTTGTTATTATTAGGCATTTAAATTTTATGTTTAAATTAAACTGAGACATGTATTAAATTTCGGTTTTACTCAAAAATCACCAAGGCATTTTATAACTTCATATCTTATATGAATTAATAAATTATTAAATTTTCGGTATAAATGTTTAAACCCGATAATTGTTTTCCAAAGTGCCACAAGTTTTATAAAATCTCTTTAGTGACACACTAGATCCGATTATAGTGTGTGGGCCGGGTTTGGGGTGTTACATTTCAGACTTTTATGATTTGAAAACACATGACATTTCTCACCGTAAAAATAATGACGCCAAATTTTAAGTGCAAACACAACCGCAGCGAGCTCAAGGTCGTGTGTCAGATAATTCTTTTCATGAGGCTTCAATTGTCTCAAAGCATAAGCTACCACTTTGTCCTCTTACATGAAAACACATCCCAGACCGTTTAACGAAGCATCACTGTAAACAACAAAATCCTTACCCGATTCTAGCTATACTAACACTGGAGCTTCTGTTAACAAAGTTTTCAACTGGTCGAAATTTTTCTGACATTTACCCGACCATTCAAATCTGACATCTTTCTAAAGTAATCTTGTCAATGGAGTAGCTATAGTCGAGAAGCCTTTAACAAATTTATGGTAATAACCAGGTAAACCTAGAAAACTACGAACTTCAGACACGTTCTTCGGAGGTTTCCAATTCAGAGTAGCAGAAATCTTGCTCGGATTAACACGAATCCCAGAAGCTGACACAATATGCCCCAGAAAACTGACCTCATTCAACCGTAATTCACATTTGCTGAATTTTATGCATGCTGATTTTTTTCTCTCAAAGTTTGCAACACAATATTCAAATGTTCTGCATGCTCATTCTCATAACGTGAGTAAATCAAAATGTCGTCAATGAATACAACAAAAAATTGATCCAGATACGGTCTGAAAATTTTGTTCATCAAGTCCATAAAGACAGCAAGAGCATTGGTTAGTCTGAATGGCATAACTAAAAACTCATATTGCCCGTACCTCATTCGAAAAGCAGTTTTCGGAATGTCTGAATCTTTAACTTTCAATTGGTAATATCCCAATCTCAAATCAATCTTGGAAAACACAGTAGCTCCTTTTAACTGATCAAACAAATCATCAATTCTGGGCAATGGATATTTGTTCTTTATGGTCACCTTATTCAACTGACGATAATCAATACACATTCTCATCGTGCCATCTTTCTTTTTCACAAATAGAACAGGTGCACCCCAAGGTGATAAACTCGGTCTAGCAAACCCTCTATCAGTCAATTCTTGTAGCTGTGACTTTAACTCTTTCAACTCTGTTGGTGCAATTCTATATGGAGCTATCGAAATAGGTGTCGTACTAGGTAACAATTCAATACCAAATTCAACTTCACGAATTGGAGGTAAGCCCGGCAACTCTTCAGGGAACACATCAGAAAAATCACAAACAATGGGTACTGATTCAACTTTCTTCTTGGATACTTTTGAATCAATCACATAAGCAAAATATGATTCATACCCCTTTTTCGCATAACTCTAAGCTTTCAAAACGGATATTACAGCAGGCAATCCATTTAAATCATTAGACTCAATCCATACAATCTCATGCTTCGGACTTCTTAAATCTATAGTCTTTCTTTTACAGTTCACAACAGCATCATGCATAAACAACCATTCCATTCTTAAAATAATATCGAATTTATCAAATGGCAAAAACATCAGATCAGCAGGGAAACAGATATCTCGAAACATTAACAGACAGTTCTTGTATACTTTGTCAACAAGGACACTTTTACCTAAGGGGTTCGATACTTTTATAGTAAACTCAGTAGACTCTACAGGCAAAGTCTTGCTGAATACTAAATTCATGGATATATATATGAATGCGTAGAACCAGGGTCTATCAAAGCAATCACAGTAGTATCGTAAAGAATAAAAGTACCAGTTATCACATCAGGTGATGAAGCTTCCTCACGAGCTCGGATAACATACGCTCTGATAGGCACTTTAGCTTCAGAACTGACAACATTGTCTCTCGTACTTCTCTAACTACCATTGACATTCTTTACATTCTTTGAAGGTCTACCCCTCCAAGATGCATTTTCAAGTCTCAAATTCTGAACAGTCTCTAGCTCAACAGACTCGGGACAATCACGGATAAAATGATCAAGCGATCCACATCTTAAAAAGCTTTATCATTTAATTTGCAGCTTCCTGGATGCCTCTTTCCACAATGTTTACATTTAGGTCTCTCAGATCGAACATTACCAACACTGGCCACAGAAGTTGCTGGGATTTTGGAACTTATTTGCAACCTATCTCGGGTCTTGTTCAAATGTCTCGCGTTATCATTGGAATGACATTGATCATCTCTAAATCTCTTCAGAGTAGACTGAAATGATTTACTCTGAAATCTCTTTTTCATATCACGAACTTTAGACTCAGCTTTTCTTTTATCCTTCTCGAGTGCCTCATCTTTGCAAGCTCGGTCAACGAGTACAACGAACTCTTTTATTTCTAAAATCCCAACTAGCAAACGAATATCTTCATTCAGACCATCATCGAATCTTTTGCACATTATAGCTTCAGATGATATGCATTCACGAGCGTACTGACTCAACCTGACAAATTCCCGTTCATTTTCTGTAACAGTCATACGGCCTTGCTTTAGTTCCAGAAATTCTTTTCGTTTCTTGTCAACAAATTTCTCACTGATATATTTCTTCTGGAACTCAATCTGAAAGAAATCCCATTTAACCCATTCTCTCGGGACAACAGAAATTAAGGTTTTCCACCATTGATAAGCTGCGTCTCGAAGTAACGATACAACACACTTTATACATTCATCCGGAGTCAGAGACATTTAATCGAAAACTCGAATAGTATTTTCAATCCAGAACTCGGCCTTCTCAGCATCATCATCCTTAGTAGCTCAGAATTCTTCTACCCCATACTTACGAATCTTGTCAACCGGAGGCTTGCTCAACAGATTCAGATTTGTAGTCGGAGGTATATTGGATGTCTGAGGGGGATTAATTGGGGGGCAGAGGTTGTGAAATAGTCGGGTTATTCTTTACAAACTGAGTGAACCACTCACTCATCATCTGGAAGAAAGTTTGTTTAGCTTCTCCCTCCTGACCGTTCGTAGCCAGTCTCGAATTAGAAGGCTCTGTCCCTTGCGTGGGAGCAGGCGTATTACTTTCTATGTCGTCAGCTATGGCTCTTTCGGGATCCATTACTATACAGAAATCACATTTTACACGTTAGGATTCATCACACTGTCACAGTTCAAATATATGGCATGTATATCTAGACTCTGACACGCTACGTTAGTCCGAGAATCGACTAAACCGTAGTTCTAATACCAACCAAATGTAACACCCCTATCTTGTGTCCGATCACCAGATTAGGGTTAAAGGCGTTACCAGATAGATCGTAGACATTTACAAAATTAATCATACAAACATTCATCAATATCAATCATAATGTCCCTTAAGTAGGTCATCGAGACCCTAAGCATGCTTATAAATTGAGTCGGGACTAAATTGAAACATATAAGTAATTTCATAAAAATTTAAAACTTTTCTAACATCAGGCTCGAGGGGACACACGGCTAGTAGGGTATCGCCAAAATCAACACGCCCCAGCACACACGTGTTTGGTGTGTGTTGATTTTGGCAAGATCTTGCCACGGGAGGACACACGAGTGTCACGTCCTTGGGTGAGGCGTGACTTGGTGTCCCTTGTATGTTAGAAAAGTTTTAATTTTTTATGAAATTACTTATGTGTTTCAATTTAGTCCCTACTTGGTTTATAAGCATGCTTAGGGTCTCGATGATCTACTTAAGAGACATTATGATTGATATTGAAGAATGGTTGTATGATTAATTCTGTAAATATTTTCAATCTATTTGGTAACGCCTTTAACCCTAATCCGTGATCAGACACGGGACAAGGGTGTTACATAATTACAAACTAACCAATTTAATAAAACGTAGGTTTCCCTACCACACGGCCTTGCACACGAGCGTGGCCGTGTGGACACCACGGATTTGCACAATGCGTGGCAAAGATCGTACAAACCAAGGACGAAAAATCCCCAAACCACAGGCGGCGATAAAATGCCACGGTCGTGTGATACAGCCATGGTCGACATTGATTTATCAATATGGGTGTGGTGACCTCTACATAGGCGTGAGAGAAACAAACGAAACACCACATGGCCGTACGATACGGCCATGTGACCTAACACGCCGATTGCACACGGGCATGGGGAGCCACCAGATCCCTATTTCCTATTTAAATCTCCTTCTTTTCACTTTCTCCCAAATTTCTTCTTTTTCCAAACCCTAACCACCACACCCATTCCATTTTCTTTATCTTTATCCTTTCATTTCCTTTCCCCCTTTCCCTCATTCTTTCTTTAAACCACCATTCCCATGTCGAATAAGTGAAAGGAGCCTAGCATAGTCTCCCCGTACGAGACCGATCTACATAAGTTCATGCCAGCCACTTCATTAACTCGACAGGACAAGGACCCTGGAGTCCATTCAGTTTTTCTTTTCCTTTTCTCTTCTTTTTTTATTTTCCTTCTCTTTATCTTTCTTGTGCTTAATTTATATTATTATATTTTGATTTCTTTAATTTAGGTTCTAAAGGCTATTAGGGAATCATCACACCACGACCCTAGTATCCATCGTGCCTATCTTTCTAAGGATTTCACCATAATTCAGGAAGTTTCACCTCTCTCCCTCTCTTGTGATTTCTTAATATATTTATATTTTCCATCTTTGTATATTGAGGACAATGTACATCTTAAGTATGGGGAGGTTATTTAATTGATAATCAAAAAATCCCTGAATTATGTCTTGTTCTTAAGTAACCTTCTCATATTTACTATTAGAATGAAACTTCTATTGATTTATGATTTTTATTGATATGTTTCAGATTAAGTCATAGTTAATTGTACATTGACGGTTTGAGCTTCAAGATATTAGAGAATCAAGCATGATAAGTCTATTTTCAGAATTAAAATTTTTAGGTTGTTTCCCTAATCTTAAATATTACTTTGAAGATTGAAATTTACAAGGCTGACATCAAAAACCATAATTTTTTGTGAGATTTTGAGCCTTTTAGAGCATATATTTTTCTTGATCACTTCATTGATTATGAGGTGTCAACATTGATTTGTTATTCTAGAACTTGTTTCGATTATACTTGTCGAGACCACATTTTTTATTTGATATACTGAGATGATAAAGGCACCTAAAATCTAACCCACTTATTCCACCAAAAAGCCTACCTTCATACTTAACCCCTAGTGAACCCCTTTAATCCTAATAAACCATTTCTTGACCTAACCTTTAATATTAACCCAAAACCAAATTTTTACTTCCCCTATTTTCTTGACTCCCCTTATATCGAGATTTGATTTGATTAGTTGCCTAACTATTTTCTTTATTTCAGTTGTTATGTTATTTCCTATTATTGTTGTTCTTATTCTTAAAAAAAAAAAAGAAATGAAATTCATTATTAGTACTATGATTATTCGAGCTTAAGCAGTTAATTTCATATTTTGAGAAGTAGCTCGTGTTATTATTATAAGTTTTCAATTGATATAATTATTCAGTATTAGTCTATTGTTCTAAGTTAGGTAATTTGACAACTCAATCTCGATTCTAACCCTTTAATTCTGCCTTTATCCACACCTTTAACCCAAGCCCCATTACAACCCTTTTAAAGACCTTTTGATTTGCGTATCATCTCATCCTATAGTGGTAGAAATTTCATTTTCAAGCAAGCCTATGGGATTAACTTTTCATGTTTGACTTTTGACTGCTTAAATTGAACCTTAAACACTTTGAGTGATTTGAGTGAATCTTTAGTGAGGATGTCAATCCTTATCGGTTTTGAATCAGAGGTAATTATTTAGGTAAGGGGAAACGACTATGTTTTCGTTCTACAAAAATTAATGACTTAGATTGTTTGAATCTTTAGGACTCTTTGAGTTAAATTATCCATGTATGAATTATCTATAAATTATGATGAGATATTATTGATGAGAATTACGAATTAAGGGAAGTTTATTTTAATTGTGAGTTGATAATTTTGCTTGATGACAATCAAATGCTTAAGTGTGGGGATATTTGATAAACCATAATTTACACATATTTTAACCCCATGCTTCGCTTATTTTTGGATGAATTTTCATTAGATTTGATGAATTCGATGCTCCTAATCCCTTAATTTCATGTTTTATACTCAGGAGAGCTTAGGAAGACTAAAAGAATGAGAAGTGGGCCAAAAAGGGAAAAATGGGCCTACATCAAAAATCACATGGCCTGGACTATCGACCACGGACAGATCACACGACCGTGTGTGGCGAGCAGGATCGACCACGGTCGAAGGAGTCCACCATGGGCATGTCACACGGGCATGTCCCTGGTGAAACAAAGAAGAATTCTACTTAGAATAAGCTACTTGTGGGCCAAGTAAGGCATATCAAAGCCTATATAAACACCCTAGGGGTAACCTAAAAGGGGACGTTTAATAGATGCCGAATAGGATGCGAAAAATACTCCAAGATAGCCGTCGGAAACAGCTTAGGAGAAGGATCTCCATCAAGACTGAAGATCTCCCATCAAGTTCTTTAGAAGTTTTCAGGTTTTCATTATGTTTTGTGGTTTTCCCTATTTTATGATGTTTCCTTCTATTAGTATGAACTAAATCTCTCAAATACCTGAGGGGATGAAACCTAAGACAAATCTTATTATTATTTGATTTATGAGATAAATACTTGTTCTTATTCTTAATTGTGAGTTTTTATTCTTGTTTTGATAATCCAGGTTATTGATTCAAGTTGAATGTGCTTATTCAGTGGGGTAAAAGTCCCTATTTAAGAGAAGATCAACACAATTAAGCGGAGTTGATTGCAACCTTAGAAATAGGGCGACGAAAATCTACCGGATTAGGGTCAAACCTAATAAGGGAATCCATAGATCAAGTTAATGCGACAAAATGGTTTTAATTTGAAAGAGATTTCAATTAATCAACCTAGAGTCAATTGTTAGTAGCCTCGAAAGAGGTATTAATATAATTTAGGGATTTCTACGGATTAAAGTAAGTGAATAAATCATATGAATCAAAAGTAATAAGTGGAGTCTAGGTGGATTCTCCCTTAGGTATTTCCTATCTCATACAAGTTGTCCAAAAGTATTTTCCAAATTCACTCTCTGTCACGTTCATAGTCATTAGTTAAATTAGTTGGTTAATTTTAGATTAAAAACGAATTCCCTTTAATTATTAGGCTAGATAATAAAAAGATAGTAATTACTAGTACTCTTGGTCCTTGAGGATACGATATTCCAGAATCACTACAACTATACTACTGTTCAATAGGTGCGCTTGCCTTTGTTGAAATAATAGTTAGTTTTGAGCTCCATCATGAATACTATCCCAAAGAGATCAAGGATATCTTATCAAAGTAACACACTTAGAATAAGGTCATTGGACGAGCACTGAGTAGCTACTTTTGTAATGGTATGTTGTTGGGGAGAGCTCAGTCACGATACTAAAGTGGAATGGCTTCATGAATAAATGACTTTATGAATAATATGCGAAAATTTGGAACTTGATTATAAATTATTTGAGCCTTAACTACATATTTCCAATCGGTTCTTCTGCTAGCCCATTGAAACCAGAAATGAATTGCGTATTTGAATAGAAATGAATATAAAAAGAGAAATTGGAAACATTCAGGAATGATTATGGTTTTCTCCGAAATGGAGAAATGAAATAATTTGAAATGAATGTAGGTCTTTAGAAATGGAAATGATCCATTTGCAATCTTATATAGATTACTTAAAAAAATTGAAAGAATGAGTTTATGTTTTTAGATTGTTTTGCAGCCCAAAAATGAAAATAAACCATTTGTTCACAGTGAACATGTTGGGCTATGAAATATTAAACATATTTTCTTGAAATTTTGCCATGGGAAAAATCATCAAAATTTTACCAAAGGTAAAATCGTCAAAATTTTCTAAGGGTAAAATAGGGACGAAAAAATTATTTTATATATAAATATTAAAGTTTATTTTTGGAAATAGAAAAATTGAATTGAATTGGATCACATTTCTGAGTATTGAATCAAAAAGGCCCAGGAAATACTCATAATTGGACCCAATGTGAGAAAGGCCTAAAAACCTCTCATGGACATGAAAGAGGGTTGCAAGCCTAGTAGGAATACTAGTGTAATACCCCTTACCCATATTCTTCACCAGAACCGGGTACGAGGCATTAACGGACTTAACATAATTAATCATACAAAATTGAGCCATAAATTTTCATCCAAATTTAAAAATTTTCATTCATAATCATATTGTCCTTATTAGAGGCCTATGAGACCTGAAACATACATATAGAGTGGTTCGGGACTGAACCGAAAACTTACGTTCGCTTAGAAATTTTTTGCTCAAAATAGGGTCACACGCCCGTTTGGAAAGGTACATGCCCGTGTGGGCAGGTCGTGTGGTCACACATGCCCATGTCCCTAGTCTGTGTGGATTTTATTTTTCATTTTGAACCTACAAGGGTTTTCACACGGCTTGGCACACGCCCGTATCCCTTACATGGCCATGAAATGCCCGTGTCTTAGCCTGTGTTTGAAAACCTTGACATTCTATTTATGACGTCGCAGACATTTAGGGTCACACGGCTGAGTCACACGCCCATGTGCTAGCCCATGTGACGAACTGAATTTTTCGTAAATTAGGTGCAGGGGACACACAACCAGGCTACACGCCCTTGAGGCTGGCCGTGTGTCACACACGGCTTAGACACACGCCCGTGTGCCTACTCATGTGGACAATTATAAGGCTATTTACCAAGCCATTTTCCGCCCTAAAAGTAACCACAATTATACCATTTCGAGCAAACACATAGCATAGAATAATGCACTTCTAATATCCACAAACAAGACATCTACACCTTAATTTTACACTACGATCATCGTGCATATACTTCATACGTTACTCATTCAATTGCACAAGCTTGCACTTCATGAATTTCATCATCATTGAATAGATATAACTTAACTAGTTTTAGCCAATTCCAATGGCCATTTACAAAATGAAATAAGTAACATTAATAGCCAACACATTGGCTAACCAGTATGACATATAGCAAAATGACCAAGTTCTTATACATGCCATACCCAAATTAATCAAACTTTACTGTACCAAAAAGAATAGCTTGGTAGTGTGAATCGAGCTCTGACATCCTTCGATCCTCGAGCTAGCTTAGTGATACTACAAGAAAAGGGAAAGGAGAGGGAGTATGCATAAAGCTTAGTAAATTTGCATGTAATAAATAACAACATAAAATCTTGTGAAATCATCCACACATTACATTATAAATTAGCACAAAATTCTTGAGCAACAATGACATGGCTTACTCATGCTCACTCTTACCAACCATATATCACATACTGGACTCATTTCTTGTGAGTTTCACATATGTACCTGTATCACTCCATCACATAACTTTAGCCTCTTTTTCCATTCTTATCATAAGCTTTAACTCTTTACCCCGTTGAACCACTTGGAATATCGAAGGATACTCAGGAATTGTCATACACATAGTAAGATGCCAAATCCATATCCCATATATGGTCTTACATGGGATCACATGTCGATGTTGGTGACATATCCCAGATATGGTCTTATACGGGATCTCATATCGATGTCGATGCCATATCCCAGATATGGTCTTACACGAGATCATATGTCGATGCCATGTCCCAGTCATGGTCTTACACGAAATCACTATTTGAAGCCGATGCCATATCCCAGATATGGTCTTACACGGGATCTCAATTTTGTGCCGAAGCCATATCCCAGATATGGTTTTACACGGGATCTTATTCATCTAATGTCATGACAAGGGTATCCTTTCTACTCCTAAGGTTCAACCGAGACTTCGGCATAATAAAACTTCATCAAATTATTTTCATCAAAACCTCATTAACAAATTGCATAGGAAAAATATACATTTAACATAACCTCAAGCATTTAAAAACATAATAACATACTATTGTTTCATTACACACAAACTTACCTCGGTACCAAAATATGTATAGTTGTTCAATTTACTCCACCACTTTGTTCTTTTCTCGGTTTAGGTTCGAACTTCATGTTTCTTGATCTATAATGACAAATTTCACTTATTTAATTATCACATTGACTAAAACAGCCCATGAATCATACCTTGGTAAAATTATAATTTTGCCCCTAATCTTTACATATTTGCAAAATGGTCCCTAGGTTCTTATAATGAAATTTACTCATTTGCTTGGTTACCCAAGCCTAGCCGAACCTATCTTAAGCTTATAATAGCTCACACTTTCCTTCAAAACTGATTTTTACTACATATTTTATCACTTTTACAAATAGGTCCTTTATGTGTATTTCCATGAAAATCTCTTAGAAAAAGATGTTCACTACACATCAAACTTCTATATTCCTCCATTAAACATCAAAATACACGCATGTCACACATGGGTAAATTTCTGAACATGAACACTAACTTAAAGTATGGCTAGAAATAGCTAAACTGAGCTACGAGGATTTCAAAAATGTAAAGAAAATTAAAAACGGGGCTAGGTTGCACTTACTTTGAGCTTGAAAATGAACAAAACCCTAGCTATGGCTTCTCATCAAATTTTTGGCACTTAGGGAAGAATATGGACACCATTTTTGACTTCTTTTTACCTTTTTATTAATTTATTAACCATATAACCAAAATGCCCTTAAGGCCCTTCCTTGAGATTTTTCCCTTACATGTCCATTTTTGTCCATCATGAAATATAATGGTCTAATTACTAAATAAGGACCTTTATTAAATTTTCTAATGTTATCTCATACTTAAAACTTCTAAAATCTCATATTTTTCAATTTTTGCAATTCAGTCCTAAAAGATAAATTGATCACTAAATCATAAAATTTCTTCATGAAATTTTCACACAACCATGCAAACATGTCATAGACCTCTTAAAACCATAAAACATATATTTATACTTTGGATTTGTGGTCTCGCAACCACTATTCTAACTAGGCCCTAAATCGGGCTGTTACAACTAGGGTGCGTCGTCCACCCTAGTCCTATTCTATGTAGGATGTTGGTTTTTATTTGAAAAAAACCACTACAACTCAACAAGGGTTTTACCTTCTCTTCATATAAATAGATGTCACCAATAAAGTTATTAACACAATTCGAGAGATTGTTATTCTGCCAAAAAATAATGAGAATTTATTCTCAACTACTACATATATTTTTTTCGGAATAATAATTCTATTGATTTCTATTAAGAAGAGAGAATTTTTGTTTTCACCCAAAAAGAGAAAAATTTTTCTAGTTCTATGTTTCGATTTGATTGGTTCGAGCCTACACTCGAAGTAGTTCGTGGTACCAGAATAGTGGAGAAGATTATTTGATTGAAAATCGAGAACAAAAAAAATCTGCTAAGATGAAAACACAGATACGATTTCAGTTAACGTTTATTGCTATAAATGTCACAAATCGGGTCTGCTTTCAAAATTTTAATTTTTTGCTGTGCAAGAAATTTATTTTCAAATAGAGAGTTTTCCAACATTCACTACTCTAAGAATCTGCGAGTGACTTTTGCTTCTTTTTAGTATTAGCACATTGAAATTGAATGTAACCAAAACCCTTGCACTCATAGCATTAAATTGAAATTTTCTTGGGTTAAGAATTGTCATCTTTCACATGGATATTCTTGTTACTGCTTTTTCCAAGATCTGCATTAATTTCTTTCTTAGATAATTGTCTTAAAGCTTTAGAATGTGAAGCCAATTGCTTATTGATCTCACCAATATCCTCCAATATTGAATTGTCTTTTGTAATAGCTTTTTGAACATTGAATGAAATGTTATTTTTAGGTTTATTCTTGTCACATTTGGCCTCCTCCAAGTGTAACTCAAAAGTTTGAAGTGAATCCATAAGCTCTTCCAACTAGGGGTAGAGATGTCTTTAACCTCCTCGATCGCATGACTTTGATAGCAAACCATTCTAGAAATGACCTCAAAACTTTGCACATCTATTTGACCTACAAAAATATTCATTGAGACTGGATGTTTCATTAGATATCTCACATAATCTTGTATGCAATTCTAAAATAGACTCATCTTCATGTAACATTAAATTTTTGAACCTAGTTATTAATATATAAATTTTCGACATGTGAACAAAAAAATTCCTTTTATGTTGATTCTACAAAATTTCCCAAGCCTCCCTAATATATTCACACGATGAAATGAACTTGAATTGCTCCATATCAACTCCACTAAATATTGCATTTAAGGCTTTGGAATTGCCATGAGTAGCTTTATGTTCTTCAGTAGTGTTTTTGCTCCTCTTTTTTTGGTTGTATGATGCCATCAGTGACAATAACTATAGTTCAAGTCCATCCATCTTTTACTACTAACCAAGCAATTTCATCTATTGACATGATAAAAGCCTTCATACAAGCTTTTGAATAAGCATAGTTTTATAGTCCAATTAGCAATGGGGCTTGAGATGCCTTCATGGATTCCATGATTCCAAACCAACCACATGATCTCCTTCATATGCGTTAGAAGTCAACTATGATACCAATTGAAATGCCTCCAGTTTACACTTTTTTCAAGTTAGGATAGGAAGACTGGACAAGGCAATGATGCGAAAATATGCAAGGAAAGAAAGAAAATCAACACAACAAGTTTGTTAATAGTTTGGTTTCAATAATCCTACCTATGAACTTTCACTTAGAGAATGATGTTATTCAATGCTTAACTTAGTACAACTCTTCATTTAATCTCAACCTACCCTTATACCAATGGATAATTGTAGCCTCAAATTCAAATCTAAATTGTTACAATCACTCTCACTAATAACCTCATTAACAATAAATAAAAACTCTCCAAAATGCTTAAGAAAAGAGCATTTAAGAAACACAATAATATCTCACCAAATATATTGTAAAACGCTCCAAAAAAGCACACCATTGTTGTGTGATATGGTAACCTATAAATAGGCTTTGTATAATTTTATCCCGTGTCGAAATAATATAGGTCATCATCCTTCAATAAATTCAATTATACTTGAAGTAAATCTAATCAACAAATAAGTCTCCCACGTGAAGTAAATCTAAATATGACCAGTTACTTATCTTTTAAGATAGTAAGATAAAGTCCAAATAGAATGAGAACTCTTTTAATTCCTTCAAGATTGTCACCCCACTTGAATAAGAACTTAAACTCTTTGAAGTCTATTTCCCTGGTACGTAAAAACACATCAAACACGTCGTACATTTGCTTCTTGATAAAAATGCAAACATCCAAGATTAATTTAAGTAAAAATCGCCGAAACAACAAGATAGACTTTGATTGTCGCAAGTTGTTGTTCAAATTGATGGTCGAACAGAGAATAAAACAACTATATGGAACGGTAAGTCCAAGTTCGTAACAATATTATTTAATTTCCTTAAATTTCTAAACCTTGTTACCAAATAAAATTTAAAAAGAAATGGTGAATTAGATAATGGAAGGGAAGGAAAAAAGAGAGGAGATTTTAGCAATGGGGAATGTGGGTATTGAGCGACCTGCACCTGCTACTTGTTGCTACGGGAGGTAAATTCCCTTTGATTTATTATTTTAAATTCAATTATAATAGTGGGTACTTGTTGATAATAAAAAACAATAATTACTTGTTACTATTACTTGAAGAACTGATCTTCTTTAGAAAGAAAAAAACCCTTTGTAAGAGATCTTATTAATTATTTATATTTTTAATTTGTTATAATTTTGAGATGCTTTGAAAATATTTATACATTTTTCAATATTTTTTTATTTTTCATATTTAGGAACAAATTGAGATAATATGTGAATGTTTAGGATTAACTTTTAAAATTTATGACTAAATCAACATAATATGTAAAAATTGAGGGCTAAATTTACTATTATATCAAATTTTCAACTGCCATTTTACTCCTGTCAACCATTTAATGAAAATGGACAAAAAAAAAAAAAACCCAAACTTGATTATTGGGTGATAATTTTGAAAGTTCAAAAAGTTGGGTGATAAAAAAATTTAATCATAATTAAGTGACCTACATTGTAATTTACCCTTTCTTAGTCCTGTTTGATATAATAAAACACTTAACTCTATAATTCTTTATGCAAAACATAAAAGAAATCATAATTTTGCTGAATAATTTTAATGTATATATTTATATATGAAAACTGCATAAAAGACAATATAAATGTTTAAAATGTGAGATAGATACCATATTCACTGGAAAATTTACATATAAGACATGCATGAATATGCTGTTAAATTAAAAGGATAATCTGTCAATATTATTCGATCTCAATGTACAAAGTCATATAATTTTGCTATGTTATTAAAACTTGATCCCTTCGTTGTGCTTGTTTGTGGATTTCTTTTATTTGAAAAGGCATATACAAACCATATTCGAAGGCATGAAATTATCCTAAAATTAATTAGGACAAATGGATTTCTTATGAATGAATTTGAGACATGCAAGTTAGAAGTGAATTCTAAATTATGCATTTCTTAACACTATAATGATTTTTAATTTTTTAGGGTAAACTGTAACGCCCCGATTTTTTTTTAAAATTTCAGTTTTTGTAATTTTGACACAACTGTCTATTTGCTTCAATGGTTAAGTGTTCTGGGTGTGTGTGGGAGGTCTCAAGTTCAAGTCACAACTTGGTAAATTTTGGGATTTTATGAATAAAGACCTATCTTTGTTTAGTAGGCTTTTAAGTAAAAGTGTGTAAGTAATTAACAGAATGAGCTTGTTGATCTAGTGGCTAAGTGTAGTGTTGAGGTTGTTGGAGGTCTGGAGTTTGAATCCCTGTGTGAGGGAGGGAATTATTTTGCTACCAGTGTAATGTAGGAGTTTGTGTTTTAGTTAAATGCTAATATTGGAGTGTTTGAAGGAGAGAATTAAGGAGTTGGGAGGGGGCGTTATCAGTATCTGATCAGTTGAGTCATTTGGAATTTTATTCTTCTTCTTTTCTCCTCATTCAATCTCCTTTTGTTGGTTTCGAAACTTCAATTGGTTTTTCCCATTCCCCTTATTTTCATTTCAGTCCATCTTACTCCTCGGTTTTCATTTTCGTGCATTATCGATAAGTAAAGATGTTGGTGTTCTTGTAGTTTTTGGTTTTTGGAGATTTAAGTTCTGTTGGTTGTGTATAGGGGACGGTAGCGTAGCAGTTTCTTCTCTGACGAGTTGATTCGTGTGAGTAGACGGGTGTGATTACGGTAAGTGTGTGTGTCTTGCTCGATTTGGTTTTGATGAATTGAGATGTAGTTGCTAATTTCGAGACTTGGGTATACTGTTTTAGGTTCCAGAAGGCTAGGGATTGCTTAAACATCGAAACAATACTAGGTGTGTACCTTAAAATGCAAAAATGAGGTTTCGAAAAAAGCCAAAAACCTCTTTGCCGACACCACATGGGAGTGTGGTCGCTTGTGTGGTAGGCCGTGTAAGGGACTGTAAGTCACCACACGGCCGTGTCATTGATGAGTCAGGCCGTGCGCGAGTGACACAGCCATGTGCAACACACGGGCTCGACCAATTGGGCCGTGTGGGCCCACACGAGCATGTGGGATTTTGGGCCTGGCCGTGTGATCTACACAGTCAAGGCCAATTTGGGCCGTGTAGGCCACACGGGCATGTGGGCCCACACGGGCAGGCCACATGGGCATGTGAGCCCATTTTAATGAAATGTTCTGAAAGGTTGCACGGGTCGCCCAAGTCGACTGTGAACCTAATCAAGGGTTGGTAAGTAGTACTTAGACCCGTAGCTCTGTGATTTGATTATGTGAAATATGTATTGAACATGTATATTGATTTGAATGTACGGACTGTTATTTGCATAAAAGCATGTCATATTATGTATGTTGCATTGCATCAGAATGGGTTGATAATTCGGAGGAAGTATCTGAGAGGCTCTCAAGCCTGTTATCTGGCAGCTCAGCTACAACTTTCTAATTATGTGTCGCATTCAGTATAGCATGGTGTGTAGGGATGGGTGGGTTGATTTTATCCCCACATGGTGTGTAGGGTTGGACGGAGTTGGTGTGTAGAGGCTGGTGGGTAGGATTCTGCTATTCTGTCTGATCTGCATATTATGTCTGAAATGGGCTAAGGCCCTAGAGTATATCTGATTCTGTATCTGAGTGGGCTAAAGTCCACATCGTTTTTGTAATGGGCTTATACTCGCACTATGAACTTAGGTCTGTTTTCTGATGACTGTGTGTATGTTTTCTGTGGGGATTACATACTAAGTTTGTAACACCTCTTACCCGTATTCAATGTCGAAATCGGGCACGAGGCATTACGGGGCTTAAGTTACTTGAACATACAACTTTGGGTTATTAAATTCATTCCCAATTAAAACTTCCCATTTACATTCATAACATCCTTATTATGGGCCTACGAGGCCTTAAATTTACAAACGGAGGGTCTCGAAATCGAACAGGGAACTTTTGTATACTTAGAAAATTTTTGCCTAAATAGGGTCACACGCCCGTGTGAAATGGGACACGCCTGTGTGGGTAGGCCGTGTGGTCACACATGACCATGTCCCTAGCCTATGTGGAACTTATTTCATTTCAAACATACAGGGTTTTTCACACGGTTGGACACACGCCTGTGTCCCTAGCCCGTGTCCCTCACAATGCCTCGACACACCAGTGTTCTCCACCCGTGGTCGATACTGACTTGCATTACACAGCCTGTCACACGCCTATATGTCTGGCCCGTGGTCGACACTGACTTGAATCACAAACATAGAGGGGACACACGGCCCAGCCACACACCCATGGAACTGACCGTGTGTCACACACGGCCTAGACACACACCCATGTGTCTACCCATATGGACAATTTTCTAGGCTATTTTCCAAGCCATATTGCCACCCTCACATTCACACATTCATGGAACATCACATATCATTCTCACATCATCATTTATAATACTAAATGATCACATTTAATTCATGATAATAATACTAGCTTCCCATACGCAAGAGAGCACTATCACTAGCATAACTATGACTTACATAAGACATCATCCTTGGCTATACACTGTCGATCCATAAACCGTTTTAGGCTAACACATTTGGCTACATTAACTATGACTTAATTAATCAAAATATAAGATCCCAATACATGCCATATCTCAAGAAAGCTTGAAAACTTATACCCAAATGATTGCTCGATAGTGTGAAAGTATCTCTGTGATCTTCAATGCAAGCTAGTTAAGTTAACCTATAAGAGATAGGAAAGGAAAAGGAGTAAGCGATAACGCTTAGTAAGTTCATATGAAAATATTAATCAACTATTGACATTCATTTATTTTACTCAACCATAAAGGTATTATAATAAGATTTGCATTTAAGCTCATGATTGCCTACTCAATCATTCATAATGCTTACTCATTCCAAACCTTCACACATCACAAACACATATCATAACACATTGTTCACCTTTACTTGCTCTTATATCCTGCATTTATCACCACAAAGTCACATGTAATTTCACTTAGTCAAGCTTCTCAATAACACCTCGGAATAATAATATATACTCGGTGGTTTCGAACAAAGCCCATAATTTAATAATTTATAAAGTGGTATCGCACACAGCCCACCATTAATAATAAATACGATGGTATCACACACAACCCATCACTAACAAATAATAATGTGGTATCGCACACAGCCCACCATTGATAATAATTACGATGGTATCGCGCGCAGCCCATCGGTAACAAATAATAAGGTGGTATCGCACATAGCCCACCATTTGTCCCACATTCACGGATATTCATTCATGCCCATTTTCCTATTTCAAATATTCATCCGAGGATTTCCTCACTCTCTATCATTTTTAATAGATCTCTACAATAGTTATATGCATTCACACAATGCATTAATGAGTAAAACATATGCAATAAAGAATGCATCATTTACACATAAACTTACTATGGATTCATCATATACCGAAATCACTTCATATGTAACATCCCGAATTTGGGCCTAGTAGGATTGGGCCCAATGGGCCTTTGGCGTAGTAGTGGTTAAAATTTTTTAGGATAAGAGAACGGCTTTAATGCAAGTTGGATCTAGTAGGTGAGTGATTTTGAAAGGTTAGGGGGCTTCTATGAAGTCTCGGGTTTAAGTTAGGACTTAAGAAAAATTTTGGTTTTAGGTGAATAAAACCCTGGACGTTAGTAGGTAGGCTTTAAGAATAAAATGTGGAGAAAATGACACAAGTAGAGTGTGTGGTGTAGTGGCAAAGTGACGCCACATATGACGCAAGGGGGTGACGCCAAAGGGAAGGAAGGAGATCCATGGTTCAAGGTGTGGCACTTTCATTTCTTTTTGGTATTTTTTTCAAATTGGATTTTGACCTTGGCCATAGATTTATATTTAATTGTGCATGGTTTTAGACACAAGAGGAGCTTGTGGCTTAGTGGCAAGTGGCATGAATTGGATGATGGAAGAGCCTAGGTTTGAATCTCATGGAAAGCAAGGGACTATTTATTTTGCGGATTGGACATCAAGAGTTTGAGTTGGATTTAAACTCTACTGACGGAGGGATCCCACATCGGAAAGATACAAAAAAGAAGGTGAGAAGCTAGCTATATATAGAGTATTCTATGAAGAGAGTTAAGGTACCTTGGTGGGCGTTTGGGCACAAGAGTGGTCGGAGCGCGGATTCGCACCAGATTCCTATCAGGTGTGTATTTCTCTCTACTCTAGTTGTAGAGCGGCAAATGCCGAAATGCCGGTGACACGACGATAGTAGCCACACGGGCGTGCGAGCACACGTGTGGGGGCTTCAACACAATAGTTTAGTCCATCAATAGTATTCTTGTGGGTCGAGGCTGCTTGGGCCATGATGAGCTGAAGTGTAGTAGAAATTAGACTAGACTATGTGAATCTCATATCTATAGTTAGATTTGGGCTAAATGGGCCACACGAGCGTGTGGGTCCATTCGGGCCGTGAATGGGCCCTAGGCCCAATTGCACCGTTTTGATAAAAAAGGTATCTGTGTAGCTCGAGGTGACAGTAGGCCTTCAGAAAAGCCATTGAAGATAAAATTACTAAAATACCCTTTGTTACGAAATTACTGAAAAACCCCTGGTTTGCAAAATTACCGAAATAACCTTAGTTTGTAAAATTATTGAAATACCCTTAATTTGTGAAATTACCAAAATACCCCTAATTTACGAAATGATCGAAATACCCCTGGTTTGTAAAATGACCGAAAAACACCTGGTTTGTACAATAATCGAAATACCCTTGGTATGTACAATGATCGAAATACCCCTGGTTTGTAAAATGATTGAAATACCCCTCATTTGCAAAATTATCGAAATACCCCTGGTTTGCAAAATTACCGAAATACCCTCGATGGGTAAATTACCAAAATACCCTCGGGGTGAAATTATCGTTTTACCCCTAAATGAAAAAATGATCGTTGTACCCTCGTGGTTGTACTAGCGTTCTATGTGTTAATTGTATGATTGATTATGTTTGAGATGCACTGCATACAGGAATTAGTTATGAGTAGAATTACTGAACTACCCTAAAGGGTAGGATTATCGGAATACCCTTACAGGGTAAAATGACTGATTTGCCCTTGTAGGTAAGTGAGTGGTTTGTGCTATGATATGACTGATTTGGCTGTGGTTGTATGACTGATACGCTTTTATTACATGTTTAAATGATTGTTATTGAGCATGACCATTCTGCATACACGTGTAATGATTGAGCATGACATACACGGCATATTATATGGGATTGGGATATTGATGATCGAGGAAGTATATTTCGGTGGCTCTGCCACATTTTGTATAATGACTATGTGCCAACCTAAATATGGCTTCGTGCCATCTTGATTATGGATTTGTGCCAATCGTATTTACCCAAGGCTGTGTGCTGATTATATTACCGTCGCTGATGGCTATGTGCCAAACATAATACAATTATTGATGACTCTGTGTCAATCATATTTACCCAAGGTTGTGTGTCGATTATATCATTATTTTGATGGCTCGGTGCCACATATATCGATGACTCTATCATATTTTTTCGATGGCTTAGTGCCACATATATCGGTGACTCTGTCACATTGTTTGTGCCACATATATCAGTGACTCTGTCACATTATTTCAATGGCTTAGTGCCACATATATCGGTGACTCTGTCACATTGTTTCAATGGCTTGGTGCCACATATATCGGTGACTCTGTCACATTATATCGGCTTTGAGCAGCATGACTGCCAATGAGGAGTGTAGCGGATGGAAGGTTGATTGTAGAAATCCCCATAGGTGTGCTGAGGTTGGACATATGGAGCAGAGTGTAGAGGATGGAATACTAGGTTGGGTTGGGTTGCATTGCATTCACTATTTATGCCATGTTGTTAGGCTACGGCCTAGTTCGACTCGTATGGGCTTCGGCCAATTTCATTACTGTAAGAGCTAAGGCTCAATGTGCTTCTGTGGGCTTAGGCCCAATTATCGTTCGTATAGGGGATTACACACTGAGTTCTCGTAACTCACCCATCTGCTTAATTTTGTAGGTAATTCCTAGCTTTGTGGATTTGGAGCCGAGGTGAACTCTATGGTGGCCATGCATCGTAGCTTAATAAATTCCGTTTTGTGGTACTATAGATTTTATTTAAATTTGGGTTTTTGTTTTGTAATATGGCCTTTGGTATTTTGTTTTGGTTTTAGCTTTTAATTCGGTTACTGCTTATAAATTTTGAATGTCAATTTGGGATTTTCTAAAACATTAATAACGGTTTTTCTATAATGTTAATACACGGTTTACAAATTATAATGGATAAAACTCTGGATTTTCTTAACATTGATAACTCATTTCAAAATATCGCATGTCTACAATAATTTAAATGTCATTTTTCTAAAATTCATTGAGTTGGATTAATTATAAACAAGATCATCAGAAATAGCAACGGAAATGTTTTTGCAAAGAGAACTATAAAACAAATTAGATTTTTCATAAGAAACAAAACTTGATATTTTTAACGAATGCGTAGATTCTTTAACAACCTTTCCATGTGACATGCCAGATCTAGTCGTAACGTCTAGGCCGAGTTTAGGGTGTTACATTTATGGTATCAGAGCCAAGTTGTAAAACTTGGCTGTGGAGTGGGTTCAAAAACATTTTTTAAAATTGGTTTAAAATATGGTTTAAGAAATGTACGTCTTTCTGGGAAGTATGGCACCCGAGTCTCCGATACCAAATCCGTAAGTTCTCTTACCTTATACTCTATTCTGTGCTGAAATGAATGTATTTCTAGTGTTCATTCTGTGATGTGTGCATGTGATGTATGACTATAGAAATTGTGTGCATGTGTGGTAAAAATCTGTTTACTTTTGTGTTAGATATTTGGTTGTGTGAAGGGGTACCAAGATTAAGTCAAAAACTGTATTAGTGTTATTGGAATCAGAGTGTGCAGCGTGAGCGTAGTGTTGTAGGTTAGGATGTACGATTGTTAGTTAGTTGGAAATTTCAAGGACGAAATTTCTTTAAGGGGGCAGATTTGTAACATCCCGAATTTAGGCCTAGTAGGATTGGGCCCAATAGGCCTTGGGCGTAGTAGCGTTTAAAATTCTTAAGAATAAGAGAACGGCTTTAATGTAAGTTGGATCTAGTAGGTGAGTGATTTTGAAAGGTTAGGGGGCTTCTATGAAGTCTCGGGTTCAAGTTAGGCCTTAGGAAAAATTTTGGTTTTAGGTGAATAAAACCCTAGGAGTTAGTAGGTAGGCTTTAAGAATAAAATGTAGAGAAAATGACACAAGTGGAGTGTGTGGTGTAGTGGCAAAGTGACGCCACATAAGAGGAAAGGGGTGACGCCAAAAGGAAGGAAGGAGATCCAAGGTTCAAGGCGTTGCACTTGCATTTCTTTTTAGTATTTTTTTCAAAATGGATTTTGACCTTTGCCATAGATTTAGATTTAGTTATGCATGGTTTTAGACACAAGAGAAGCTTGTGGCTTAGTGGCAAGTGGTGTGAATTGGATGATGGGAGAGCCTAGGTTCGAATCTCATGGAAAGCAAAGGAGTATTTATTTTGTGGATTGGACGGTAAGAGTTTGAGTTGGATTTAAACTCTATTGATGGAGGGATCCCACATTGGAAAGATACAAAGAAGGAAGGTGAGAAGCTAGCTATATATAGAGTATTCTATGAGGAGAGTTAAGGTACCTTGGTGGGCATTTGGGCACAGGAGTGGTCGGAGTGCGGATTCGCACTAGATTCCTATCAGGTGTGTATTTCTCTCTACTTTAGTTGTAGAGCGGCAAATGCCAAAATGTCAGTGACACGACGATAGTAGCCACACGGGCGTGCGAACGCACGTGTGGGGGCTTCAACGTGATAGTTGAGACCATCAGTAGTATTCTTGTGGGTCGAGGCTGCTTGGGCCATGATGAGCCGAAGTGGGCAAAATGGGCCTGTGGGCCCATATGAATAAATTGTATGACTATGTAGTAGAAATTGGACTAGACTATGTGAATCTCATATCTGTAGTTAGATTTGGGCTAAATGGGCCATACGAGCGTGTGGGTCTATTCGAGCTAAGAATGGGCCCTAGGCCCAATTGCAACGTTTCGATAAAAAAGGTATATGTGTTGTTGGAGGTAATAGTAGGCCTTCGGAAATGCCCTTAAAGGTAAAATTACTGAAATACCCTTAATTATGAAATTACTAAAATACCCCTAGTTTGCAAAATTACCAAAATAACCCTAGTTTGTAAAAGTACCGAAATACACCCAATTTTAAAATTACCAAAATATCCCAGTTACGAAATAACCGAAATACCCCTGGTTTGTAAAATGACTAAAATACCCCTAGTTTGTAAAATGACCGAAATAACCCTGGTTTGTAAAATGATTGAAATACCCTTGGTTTGCAAAATTATTAAAATACCTCTGGTTTGCAAAATTACCAAAATACCCTCAAGGGGTGAAATTACCGTTTTACCCGTAAATGAAAAAATGACCGTTGTACCATCGTGGTAGTACTAGCATTCTATGTGTTAATTGTATGACTGATTATGTTTGAGTGCACTGCATACATGAATTAGTTATGAGTAGAATTACCGAACTACCCCTGAAGGGTAGGATTACAGGAATACACTTATAGGGTAAAATGATTGATTTGCCCTTGTAGGTAAGTGAGTGGTTTGTGATATGATATGATCGATTTGGCTGTGGTTGTATGACTAATATGCTTTTATTACATGCTTAAATGATTGTTACTAAGCATGGCCATTCTACATACACGTGTAATGATTGAGCATGACATACACGGCATATTGCGTGGGGTTGGGATATTGATGATCGGGGAAGTATATTTCGGTGGCTCTGCCAAATATTTTGGTGGCTCTACCACATTCTATATAATGGCTATGTGCCAACCTAAATGTGGCTCCATGCCATCTTGATTATGGCTTTGTGCCAATCGTATTTACCCAAGGTTGTGTGCTGATTATATTACCGTCGCTGATGGCTATGTGCCAAACATAATACAATTATTGATGACTCTGTGTCAATCATATTTACCCAAGGCTTTATGCTAATTATATCATTATTTTGATGGCTCGATGCGACATATATCGATGACTCTGCCACATTGTTTCGATGGCTTAGTGCCACATATATCAGTGACTCTGTCACATTGTTTCTATGGCTTGGTGCCACATATATCAGTGACTCTGTCACATTGTTTCAATGGCTTAGTGCCACATATATCGTTGACTCTGTCACATTGTTTTGATAGCTTAGTGCCACACATATCAGTGACTCTGTCCCATTATATCGGCTTTGAGCAGTATGCTTGTCAGCATGACTGCCAATGAAGAGTGTAGCGGATGGAGGGTTGATTGTAGAAATCCCACGTGTGTCTGAGGTTGGACATATGGAGCGGAGTGTAGAGGATGAAATACTAAGTTGGGCTGGGTTGCATTGCATTCACTATTTATGCCATGTTGTTAGGGCTACGGCCTAGTTTGACTCGTATGGGCTTCGGCCAATTTCATTACTTTGAGAGCTAAGGCTCAATGTGCTTCATTGGGCTTAGGCCCATTTATCATTCATATAGGGGATTACACACTGAGTTCTCGTAACTCACCCCTCTACTTAGTTTTGCAGATAATTCCTAGCTTTGCGGATTTGGAGTCGAAGTGAACTCTGTGGTGGCCATTCATCGTAGCTTAATAAATTTTGTTTTGCGGTACTATAGATTTTATTTAAATTTGGGTTTTGTTTTGTAATAAGGCCTTTGGCATTTTGTTTTGGTTTTAGCTTTTAATTCAGTTGCTGCTTATTAATTTTGAATGCTCAATTTGGGATTTTCTAAAACATTAATAACAGTTTTTCTATAATGTTAATACACGGTTTACAAACTATAATAGATAAAACTCTTAACTTTCTTAACGTTGATAACTCTTTTCAAAATATCACATGTCTACAATAATTTAAATGTCGTTTTTCTGAAACTCATGTCATATCCACATACTTCCTTATTTTCAACATACCTGTTGAATCGCTCGAAATGCTACAAGATACTCTTGGGTCTCATACATACGGTATCGCATCAACGCCATATCCCCGATATGGTTTTTCATGAAATATCATATCGATGACATGTCCTTAACATGGTCTTATACGAAATCTCACACCGAGGCCATATTCCAATTATGGTCTTACACGGAACCTTAATAACCTTTATGTCATAGTATTTGCATTCTATCCACTCTTGAAGTTCAATTTAATATTTTTATTTCTTGCATCTTGTCAAAAACATATTTAATATATTTCATAGAGACAATATACAATTCATACAACATCAAAATATCAAATAGTTCACTTAAGGTTGCATTATTTGCACATGAACTTACCTCGATACTAAAAGGGTAAAAAGGGACCTATTCGTCAATTTCTCTCTTTTCCCTCGCTCTAGGTTCGAATATTTTTTATTTGATCCATAACTATAAAATTTACTCATTTAGTCACCACAATAATCAATACATCTTAAATTTTCTACTTTGGCAAAATTACCATTTTACCCTCAAATTTTGGCAAAATTACGATTTTTCCCCTAGGCTCGTATAACGATTTTCATCAAATTTCCTTATTAATCAAGCCTATCCGATTCCTATTCCCTCTTATAGCAACCCAAGATTTCAACTTTTACACACATTTACCACCTATTTCACAACCTTTATAATAAAGGTCCATTTAGGTGTTTTCATAGAAACACTTTTCACAAAAGTTGTATATTTAACAACTTGGACTTATTTTCTTCCATAAAATTTCAGAAAACAACACAAATTCTCTCATGGAAAGACCTTAGACTCTTAGACATTTTGTAAAATAGTCCCTTCATTAGCTAGCTTAAGCTTTAGGGGTTCCAAAAGTACAAAAATTTTCAAGAAAGGCCACGAAAATCACTTACTTGTAGAGGTAAGGAGTTGCAGAAAATTTTTAAGCTTCCATGGCTATTTTTATTGGGAAAATTCGGTGGAGAGAAGAAAATGGGAAAAAGATGATATCTTTCTTTCTTTATTAAATTATAAAAATTAATTTTTATCACCAAATTTCATCTAAGCAATTGACAAAGTCTATTCCTTGTCCCTTATGGCCGGCCATCACTTCCCCAATGGCCTAATTACACTTTATGGCCCTCCAATTTAATATTCTATAGCTATTTGACACCTTTAGCAAATAAAATAGAACTTTCACATTTTATGCGATTTAGTCCTTTTTCACAATTTAGCTTGAAATCACTAATATTAAAGCACCAAAATTATCATGCATTCTCATGATCATGTCATAACTCATAAAATAATATAAAAAATAATTTTCTCTGACTAGGGATTAGTGGTCCTGAGACCACTGTTTCGACTAGCCCCTAAATCGGGCTGTTACAGAGTTTGCAAAAACTCACCCTTTTCCGTTTAATCTGTTCAAGTAATCCCCAACAATAGATGAATCGGTGCGGTGGAGGACTCGACAGTGACCACAGTTTTGGACCTTGCAATTTTTACTTTTATTTATGGTTTTGGTTATAATTGGGAAGTTTTTGTAAAATGGTCTTTACGAATTTTTGTTTGAAATTTGAGATTTTTATTTTATAAATTGCTAGCAGTAGGATAAGACACGAGTTTTCAAATAAATGAATGTTTTAGCAAAGGCACACAAATTCAAAAATTATTTTAAAAGCTTCCGCAACGTAAAATGTCTTCAAAATGAATAATGAATGAATAAACAACACATTTTTTACGGTAACCTAAGGTATCGAAAATGGCTTTTATTGTAATTTTGTTTTCCAAAACACTATCATATGACATCGCCAGATTCAGCCATAACGTCTAGGTCGAGTTTGAGGTATTACATTTAGTGGTATCAGAGCCAGGTTGAAAAACTCGACCGTGGATTTGAGTTTTAAAAGTTGGTTTTAAAGAGACTATTTTTAAGTGGTTCAAAATATTTTTGACTGAGTATGGTACAACGAGTCTCTGGCGCCAATTCTGTAAGTGTTCTGAATTCTATTTAAATTGTCTGGAAATACTACTTGTATGCTTGAAATAGCCTTAGGTAGGATATTGTACTGAAAACACTCTAGGTAGTGTAAACTGAAAACTGTAGCGAAACTGAAATAGTAGTAAAACTGCGATTCGCGGTAACAAACTCTGAACTTCTGGTACTATTTTGCATAAAAACATCTGTTAAAAAATATTAGAACTATAACTAATACATAAAACTGTTAACAGAGATAAACTCTAAATTTACGATGAGTGCACGAGGTATCCACGGACGAGGTACAAGAGGCCATGGTAGAGGCCGTAGGGAGGCTCGAGCTGGGTCTTTAGCATCTAAGAATCTACCTAATCTGGATACGAGCGAGACGTCGATCTTACCTGCTATAGAGACTGGGTCTCATGATCGTGAGGTTGGGGATGATGCACTATCTCGAGCTATACTTCAAATTTTAGAGAGGGTCATTGGGCCCAACATCAATCTAAGGGCCGTGGGTCAGTTACGAAATGACTCCAGTCTAATGGGGCTGAATTATTTATGGGTATCACTAGAGTCACCCCTAGTGTGGCCGAGTACTGGATGGAGGCCACGAAAAGAATCATGGACGATCTGGATTTTATCACAGAGAAGAAGCTTAAGGGGGTTATTTATTTGCTTCGCAACGAAACGTACCAGTGGTGCCTGACGGTTAAGGAGGGCACTCAACCCAACCGCTTGACTTGGGACTACATTAAGACATCTTTCCAGAGTAAGTATGTGGGAGCCAGCTACATCGATGCTAGGAGGCGTGAGTTCCTTAATCTCACCTAAGGAGATCGTTCAGTGGCAGAGTATGAAGCTGAGTTCCTAAGATTGAGTCGTTATGCCCGGGGCATGGTGGCGACTGAGTATGAGCGTTGTGCCCATTTTGAGGATGGACTCAGAGACATCTTACAGGTTCTGATAGCTCCGCAGAGAAACCATTATTTTTTTACTTTAGTGGAGAAGGCAAAAATCGCTAACAAGGTTAAGCGCACCGAATGCCAAAACCGTGAGAAATGAAAGAATAAGAGGGAATTAGAGCCCTCGAATTCTATGATGAGCCCTAAGAAAAAGCCAAGTCTGATGGGCTAATGAGAGTTGGGCCCTCTATTGCACCTACTGGGGTGGCACTTTGTGGGAACTATGGTAGACGCCATCCGGACAAGTGTTGGAGGACAATTGAGGCATGTTTGAGATATAGGTTGACTGAGCACCATGTTCGGTATTGTCCGTTGAGAATTGATCAGGTGCAAGCTACGGGTATTAATGTTGTAAAGCCGTAGAGTGTAGTACAGTAGCCACCTAGGGGTCAAGACAGGCCAGGGGTGGTAATGGCATCGACCAATGATAAAAAGTACCGGGTAGAGGTGTGGTAATGACTGAGTCGAGGTAGCCTACATTAGTTTATGCTGCGCGTCGCTGAGAGGATAGTGATGCTCCGAACGTCATTACGAGTACGTTCTTAATTTTTAATGTACCCTATACTGCATTGATAGACATAGGCTCTACACACACTTACGTAGCTAGCTCTGTGTCTGAAACTTTAGGGATTCCGGTTGAGAGTACTTCGAGCGAGATAATTGTTGTGAGTCCGTTGGGGTAATCTATTCGAGTGAGTAAACTGTATAGAGACTTTCTGTTAGCGGTTCAAGAGACATTATTTCTGGCTGATCTGATGGAACTTCCATTTGGGGAGTTCAATTTGATTCTCGAAATGGACTGGCTGGTCAAACACCGAGTAAGTCTGGACTGTATGAAAAAGAGAGTGGTTTTGAGAACTGAGGAGGACAATGAGATAGTGGTGATTGGCGAATGTCGAGACTACTTGACGAATATGATTTCTGTGTTGGTGGAAAAAAAAGTTGGTACGTAAGGGATGTAAGGCATTCTTGGCCATAATGAGTGTTTCTGATTCTGAGAACTCTTGATTAAGGACATCAGGACCGTAAGGGACTTTTGGATGTTTTTCTTGGGGAACTACTAGGTCTGCCTCTGAACCGTGAAGTAGAGTTTGGGATTGAGCTCTTTCTTGGTATAGCTCCAGTGTCCATCGCCCCTTATAGAATGGCACCAAAGGAGCTTATGGAGCTTAAGTCTCAGATCCAAGAGTTACTGGATTGTGGGTTCATTCGCCCTAGTGTATCTCCGTGGGGAGCACCTGTTCTATTTTTGAAAAAGAAGGATGGATCCATGCGTATGTGTATCGACTACCGTCAATTGAACAAGTTTACCATAAAAAATAAGTACCCCTACCAAGAATTGATAATCTGTTTGACCAGTTTCGAAGAGCTTTGATTTTCTCCAAGATTGATCTATGATTAGGGTACCATCAACTAAGGGTTAATGAGGCCGATGTGCATAAGACGACATTCAGGACTCGGTATGGATATTACGAGTTCCTAGTGATGCCATTTGGACTGGCGAATGGACCAGCCACTTTTATCGATCTGATGAACTGAGTGTACTAGCCCTATCTAGACCGAATCGTGGTAGTCTTCATTGACGACATTCTGGTGTATTCAAAGACTGAGAACGAACGATGAGCATCTCCGAGTGGTATTACAAATGCTTCGTGAGAAATAGTTGTATGTGAAGTTCAGTAAGTGTCAATTCTGGCTTTGAGAAGTAACCTTTTTGGGGCATGTAGTTTCTGCGGAGGGATTCGTGTTGATCCTCATAAGATTCAAGTTGTGTTGGAGTGGAAATAGCCGAAGAATGTGTCTAAAATTTGCAGCTTTCTAGGGCTGGCGGGTTATTATCGATGCTTCGTAGAAGGGTTCTCCTTGATCGCAGCACTATTAACCAAGCTTCTGTGTAAGGGAGTTCCCTTTGTCTGGACTTATAAGCAACAAAAGAGCTTCAAGAAGCTCAAATCTATTTTGATACAGGCTCTGATTCTAATACAACCTGAATCTGGGAATTATTTTGTTGTATACAGTGATTCGTTGCATGTGGGTTTAGGTTGCGTTTTGATGCAGGATGGTAAAGTGGTTGCTTATGCGTCTCGTCGGCTCAAGACGTATGAGGCTAACTATCCTACGCACGATTTGGAGTTGGCAGTGGTCATCTTCGCTCTAAAAATCTGGAGGCACTTTTTGTATGGTGAAAAGTGCACTATCTACACTGATCACAAGAGCCTTAAGTACCTCCTCACCAAGAAGGAGTTAAACCTTAGGCAGCGTCGATGGGTTGAACTACTTAAGGATTATAACTGCACCATCGAGTACCATCCTAGTAAGGCAAATGTGGTGGCAGATGCTATAAGCCATAGAGCTATGACTGATCTGAGAGCGATGTTCGCTCGACTCAGCTTATTTGACGATGGGAGTCTCGTTAGCGTAACTTGAGTTGCTTACATGGATTGATCGATCATGGTAAATGATGGGGATAAGTCGCTGAGTTACGATTTCACGATTGAGGATGGGGATATATTGATTTTGGGATTAACAGTGGTCAGATACCTTATTTTCACGGTTGGATTTGTGTATCGAAGGATAAAGAATTGAGACAGTCGATTTTGATGGAAGCGCATAGCAGCCCCAACGCTATGCATCCCAGTGGGAATAAAATGTACCGAGATTTACGAGAGTTATACTGGTGGCTAGGGTTGAAGCGTGAGGTTACTGACTTCATTACTCGTTGTCTGACTTGTCAATAGGTTAAGGCTGAGCATCAGTTGCCTTCGGGGTTTCTGCAGTCAGTAAAGATACCGATGTGGAAATGGGAGCGAGTAACTATGGACCTCGTTAGTGGGTTGCCCTTAACACCCACTAAGAAGGATTCTGTCTAGGTCATTGTGGACTGATCGGCCAAGTCTGCCCACTTCATTATGGTCAGGACAAACTTTTCTCTCTAGAAGTTAGCTAAGCTATATGTATCTGAAATTACAAGAATGCATAGGGTCCCTGTCTTGATCATCTCCGACAGGGATTCTCGATTCACATCTCGATTCTAGAAGAAATTGTATGAGGCTCTAGGTTCAAGGTTAGACTTCAGTTCTGCTTTCCATCCTCAAACAGATGGTTAGACGGAGAGGGTGATTCAAGTACTAGAAGACATGTTAATGAGCTATGTGATAGATTTTAGAGGCAGTTGGGAGGAGTAGTTGCCGTTGGTAGAGTTTTCCTATAATAATAGCTACCAGTCTAGCATCCAGATGGCGCCTTATGAGGCCTTGTACGGTCGTAGGTGTCATCCTCCCTTGTGCTGGACTGAGTTGAGTGAGTGACGTGTTGTAGGTCTAAAATTGGTTTTAGAAACTGAAGATAATGTTCACTTGATTTGAGATCGACTGAAAGTGGCAGCTGATAGGCAGAAGTCCTACACAGATTTGAAAAGAAAAGATATCAAGTATTCTGTGGGGGACTTAGTTTTTCTCAAGGTCTCTACATGGAAGAAGGTTCTGAGATGTTGGACCAATTGGAGCTTCCTCCGGAGTTGGACCACATACATGATGTGTTCCACGTCTCAATGTTAAGACGTTATAGCTCTGATCCCACGCATGTTGTTCCTATTGAGGACATTGAGGTTAGACCAAATCTATCCCCTTTCGGTTCAGATTTTGGAAGCGACATTAAGGTTATACGGAGGAAATCTATCCCCTTATTGAAGGTGCTATGGCGGAATCATAGCACTGAGGAGGCCACTTGGGAGCCAGATGATTCGATGCGCCAGCAGTATCCTCACCTCTTCTGATCAAGTAAAATTTCGAGGACAAAATTTTCTTCTAGGGGGTAGAGTTGTAACGCCCTGATTTTTCTTAAATTTTGACTTTTGTAATTTTGACACAACTATCTATCTGCTTCAGTGGTTAAGTGTTCTGGGTGTGTGTGGGAGATCCAAGTTCAAGACACAACTTGGGTAAATTTTGGGTTTTTATGAATAAAGCGCTATCTTTGGTTAGTAGTCTTCTAAGTAAAAGTGTGTAAGTAATTAACAAAATGGGTCTACTGATCTAGTGGCTAAGTGGAGTGTTGAGGTTTTTGGAGGTCTGGAGTTTGAATCCCTGTGTGAGCGAGAGAACTATTTTGCTATCAGTGTAACATAGGATTTTGTGTTTTTGTTAAATGATAAAAGTGGAGTGTTTGAAGGAGAGAATTAAGGAGTTGGGCGGGGGAGTTATCAGTATCTGATCAGTTGAGTCATTTGGAATTTTATCTGCTTCTTTTCTCCCCATTCAATCTCTTTTGTTGCTTTCAAAACTTCAATTGGTTTTGCCCATTCCCCTTATTTTCATTTCGATCCATCTTACTCCTCGATTTTCATTTTCGTGCATTATCGGTAAGTAAAGATGTTGGTGTTCTTTTAGTTTTTGGTTTCTAGAGATTTAAGCTCTGTTGGTTGTGTATAGGGGATGGTAGCGTAGCAGTTTCTTCTCCAACGAGTTGATTCATGTGAGTAGACGGGTGTGATTACGGTAAGTGTGTATGTTTGGCTCAATTTGGTTTTGATGAATTGAGATGTAGTTGCTAATTTCGAGACTTGGGTATACTATTTTAGGTTCCAGAAGGCTAGGGATTGCTTAAACATCGAAACAATACCAGGTGTGTACCCAAAAATGCCGAAAATAAGGTTTCGAGAAAAGCCAAAAACCTCTTTGTTGATGCCACACGGGTGTGTGGTCGCCCCTTAGGTAGGCCGTGTGTAAGATTGTAAGTCACCACACTGCTGTGTGATCGACAAGCCAAGCCGTGTCCGAGTGACACGGCCGTGTGATGGCTGGGCAAGGCCGTGTGTAACACACGAGCCTAACCAATTGAGCCGTGTGGGCCCACACAGTGTGTGGATTCTAGTCCAGGCCGTGTGATCCATATAGCCAAGGCTAATTTGGGCCGTGTGGGCCCACACAGGTAGGCAACATAGGCGTGTGAGCCCACACAGGTAGGCCACATGGGTGTGTGAGCCCATTTTAATGAAATGTTATGAAAGGTTGCACGGGTCACCCAAGTAGACTGTGAACCTAATGAAGGGTCGGTAAGCAGTACTTAGACTCGTAGCTCTGTGATTTGATTTCGTGGAATCTATATTGAACATGTATGTTGATTTGACTATATGGACTGTTATTTGTATAAAAGCATGTCATATTATGTATGTTGCATTGCATCGGGGTGGGTTGATGATTCGGAGGAAGTATCTGAAAGGCTCTCAAGCCTGTTATCTGGCAGCTCAGCTGCAACTTTCTGATTATATGGCACATTCAGTATAGCATGGTGTGTAGGGATGGGTGGGTTGATTTTATCCCCACATGGTGTGTAGGGTTGACGGAGTTGGTGTGTAGAGGCTGGTGGGTAGGATTTTGCTATTCTGTATGATCTGCATATTATGTCAGAAATGGGCTAAGGCCCTAAAACATATCTGATTCTGTATCTGAGTGGGCTAAAGTCCACACCATTTCTATAATGGGCTTAGACCCCCACTATGAACTTATGTTTGTTTTATGATGACTGTGTTATGTTTTTTGTGAGGATTACACACTGAATTTGCGAAAATTCACCCTTTTCATTTAATCTGTTCAGGTAATCCCTAGCAATAGACGGATTGATAAGACAGAGGACTCGACAGTGACCACGGTTCTGGACCTTATGGTTTTTACTTTTATTTATGGTTTTGATTATATTTGGAAAGTTTTTGTAAAATGGCCTTTACAGATTTTTGTTTAAAATTTGATATTTTTATTTTATAAACGGCTAGCAGTAGGATAGGACGTGAGTTTTCAAATAAACGAATGTTTTAGCAAAGACACACGAATTCACAAATTATTTAAAAGCTTTCATAACGTAAAGTGTCTTGAAAATGGATAATGAATGAATAAACGACACATTTTTTACTGTAACCTAAGGTATCGAAAATGGCCTTATTGTAATTACGCTTTCCAAAGCATTATCATGTGACATTGCCATATTTGGCCATAACGTTTAGGCCAGTTTTGGGGTGTTACATAAACTATACCCATGGTCACTTTTGTTTGCCTCAAGTTACATTTTAGTCACTTATGTTTGAAATGTTACGTTTTAGTCATTTACGTTATCATGTTGTAACATTTTAGTCACTAAGTTGTTAATTGTTGTTAACGGTGCAACGGTAAGCTGACGTGGCTCGTTAAACTATCATTTCAAATAAAAATTTAGGCTCAATTATACAATTGGTCCCTATATTTTTCATTTTAATCAAATTAAAATTTTTTTAATGATCTTTTACCTTTCCTTTTTTTTTTCCATTCTCTTCTGCTTCTCCTTCTGTTTTCCTACCTTCTCTATTTATTTTAACGTATCAGAAATTCGAATTAGAAATGAAGAAAGAAGAAGGAAGTTGAAAGCCATCATTGTCTATAACCAAAACCCATAAATCCATACTATTTACTAACTATCAAAATCCTCCACTACCACCCATCATCTTCTTTTCATCCACTAACACCTTCACAACTACCAGAATCTTTTTCACGACAAACCCAACAATATCATCCCCTTACCTAATAAACTCACGTTCAAATCGATCAAGAATCCAATTAAACAACAATTAATAAGCCCTAAAAAATCACAGAAAGCCAAAGATTAGACTTGCAACAAAGAAAAAAAGTGTAAAAAAAAAGAGATAGAAATGGAGAAAAACAGAGGAGTTAGATTTAGGTCAAGGGGTTCAAGGTACTACAACAACTTTCTTGTCGATCTTCACAATCAAGAAGGAGGTATTGGTGAGGAGGAACACATATCAGAAAATTGAGCCGATCTAATGCCGATGATGGAGATTCAATCTTGGATAGTCCAACATTTGGGAATTTTTTTAGATATTTTCGAAAGGAGGTCATGGTAGTGGCAAATGTGTTAGTGGATGAAATGAAGATGATAGGTGGTGCTAGAGGGTTTTGATAGTTAGTAGATGGTATGGGTTTTGGTTATAGGCAATGATAGCTTTCAACTTCTTACTTCTTTCTTCACTATCAATTTGACTTCTTGATATGTTAAAAGAAATGAAGAAGGTGGGAAAATAGAAGGAGAAGCATAAGAGAATGGAAAATAAAAAAAAAAGTTAAAAGAAAAAAATTAAATTGCTCAAAATGAAAAAAATATGGGCACCAATTGTATAATTTAAACTAAAATTTTTGTTTGAAATGATGATCTAACATGCCGTGTCAGCTTACAGTTACACCGTTAATGGCAATTAACAGCTTAGTGATTAAAATGTTACAACACGATAACACAAGTTACTAAAACATAACATTTCAAACATAAGTGACTAAAATATAACCTGGGGTAAAAAAAAGTGACCATGGGTGTAGTTTACCCTTTTTTTATGGATGAAATCAAACTATTGGTTAAATTCAAACTCTAATATTTGACTTGCATTAATACAATTTCATCATTTTAATAGCCTATACCTTTATAATTTTTAAAGGATTAAATCAAATTTTTATCATTTTATCTGGTCAAAGTGTAATTTTACCTTTACTAATTTAAAATTTTAAAAATTTTAAAAACCTAAATAAAAAAATTTCCTTCGGGAGTCCCTAGTTACGCCTGTGCATTAATAAGTGCTCAATCTACAAAGTCAAATCTGTTACGAATATCTTATAAAGTGGATGTCCATCATGATCAAGATAAAGTTTTAATGTACTTTAAATTCTAATAGTTATTAGAATTAGATCTTTACTTCTATTATACTTCTTATGCCTATAAATAGAGACTCTAATGAAGTATTTAATCATCCATTTGATTAATAAAGTATATTCTCTATTGCTTTCATATTTTATTTATTCTTTATTGTCTCCATCTCTATTTATTTTATAACACGTTATCAGCACGATGATTCTCTATTTTTTTTTTAAATCTTTCGAAGTCATCCCCCAAATCCAATTTGTCTTTCATTTTAAACTATCACCCTTACAACTTCATCTTCAGGATGTTGGAAGATTCAATCTCATAATGGACTAAAATTTGTCCTAATTTTAGGTGCAGACTTCACAGGACTTGGGCACACGCCCATGAGGCGGACCTTGGGTCACACACGCCCGTGTGTCTACCCGTGTGGACAAAATTTAGGCTATTTTCCAATCCATCTTGCTACCCTCACATCCACACATTCATGCAACATCACATATCATTCTCATATCATCATTTATAACACTTAATTTCACATTTGATCCATGATGACCATACTAGCTTCGCATACATAAGAGAGTGTTATCACTAGCATAACTATAATCGACATAAGTCATCATTCGTGGCTATACACAATTGATCCATCAACCGTTTGAGGCCAACACATTTGACTACATTAACTATGACTTAATTAATCAAAAGATAAGATTCCTATACATGTCATATCTCAAGAAGACTTGAAACTTATACCCAAATGACTATGCAATAGTGTGAAAGCATCTCCGACGGTCTCCAGCCCAAGCTAGTTAAGTTAACCTATAAGAGATATGAAAGGAAAAGGAGTAAGCAATAACGCTTGATAAGTTCATATGCAACTAATAATCAACTATTGACATTCATTTATTTTACTCAACCACAAAGGTATTATAATGAGATTTACAATTAAGCTCATGGTTGCTGTAACAGCCTAATTTTAGGGCTAGTCGAACGGTGGTTTTGAGACCACTAACTCGAGGTTGAGGAAATTTATCTTGATAATATTTTATGTGTTATAGCATGTTTATAATGATGCATGAGAATTTTGGTGCTTTAGTTTTAGCGAATGAATGCTTAATTGTGAAAAAGGACTAAATCGCAGAAAGTGCAAAAGTTCTATTTTTCAAGGTAGAGGGGTCTAATAGTCATAGAATATTAAATTGGAGGTCCTTAAAGTGAAAGTAGTCCATATGGAGTGTTTTGGCCGGCCATAGGAAGCTAAGGGGATAAGGGCATTAGTCAAATTTGGTGACATTAGGTGATAAACAGATGAATAAAATATGCTAAAAAGGAAACATATCATCTTTCACTATTCACCCTTCTTCCTCCACTGAAAATTTGAAGAGGAAATAGGGGTTTTGAAGCTCAAACTATTATCCAACATATTCTCTAGAAAGTAAGTGATTTTAGAAGTATTTCTTAATGATTTTTACATTTTTGGAACCCCCAAAGCATAAGCTAGCTAATGAGGGGACTAAATTGTAATATGGTTGAAATTCTAGAGACTTTTCATGAGAGTGTTCACGATGTTTGCTGAGTTTTTATGGAGGAAAATGAATGTTATTGAGATGAGAAACAACTTTTGTGTAGGGTGTTAGCATGAAAACACCTAAATAGGACTTGAATGTAAAGATTGAGAATGTGAAATAAATACATGAAATAATTAAAATTTAGAAGTAGTTTTAAGAGTAATAAATGTTCAGCTAGGCTTGTTTAATGAGAAAATATGATAAAAAATGATTTACGAGCCTAGGGGCAAAATCGTAATTTTGCCATAGTACAAGGGCAAAATGGTCATTTTTGCCTAAGTAGAGATTGTGATGAATTATGATCATAAAATGTTTTAAATGAGTGAATTTTGTTGTTACAGATCAAGAAGATCGTAGAATCAACCTTGATCGAGGAAATGGCAAGGTTTCAGATTAAACCGCAAACTAAAATATTTTGCACCGAGGTAAGTTTATGTGTAAACTACTCATTTCGAGTATGCATGTTGTTTGTAGATGGTATATTGTAATGATGATAGTATTTTTGATTGAGATGAATTGAATTCAATAAATATTGTGTGATTCTCGCGTAAGTCTATTTAAAGATAAGTGGTGGGCTGTGTGCGAAACCACCGTAAATATTTGCAATGGTGGGCTAAGTGTGATACCACCTTGTTATTTATTTACGATGGGCTATGTGCGATACCATTGTCTTTATTATCATTTGGTGGGCTAAGTGCGATACCACCATAAATATTCTTATTGGTTGGCTATGTGCGATACCACCCTAATATAGTTTAATGGTGGGCTATGTGCGAAACCACCTAGTGTTTGGTATTATCTCGATGATTTATTGTAAAACCGTTTAATTGTTTATTTCATGTGGTTATGTGGTGATAAGTGCAGGAAATGTATGCTATTAAATGAGATCATCTTGCTTGGTATATATAGTTGGATTGTGGTAAGAGATGAAATGAGTAAGCATGACTATGGGATGTGGATGGTTCTTGCTTAGTGTATAATGATATTTGTTGATTAGCATATATTGTAATGCTTATTGTTTACATGTAAACTTACTAAGCTTTAAGCTTACTCCCCTTCTTTCCCTTATTTTATAGTGTCAAAGAGTCGGGTTGGGATACGAAGCCAATTGAAAGTTCAGCCACACTATCAGCAAATCTAGGTATATATAGAATTAGCATATTAAGTAGGGCATGTATAGGGGCTAGACTAGGTGAATTGTTTTGTTATTTTGGCCAGGTGTGTATTGGCTCCCTTATGGATGAACCTTTTTGTATATTGCCATAGTTGATGGCTCATTATGATTAATTTATGAAAAATGAGGTTATTCAAGAAAGTTTTAATTGCATAAATTGATTTTGGGATCTTGTTATGTGGGGTAGGGTGACAAAAGAGCTTGGAAAATAGCCTTCTTCTTGTCCACATAGGTAGGCACACAGACGTGTGTCTAGGCTGTGTGTGACACAAAGTCAGTCCCATGGGTGTGTGACCAGGCTGTGTGTCCCTTGCATGTTAGTTTTACAAGTCAGTAAGCCTTGTAGTAAACACACGGGCAAAGACACGGCCGTGTGTCTCAGTCATGTGGAAGGCACAGCCACGAACATGGGCATGTGCCCAGGCCGTGTGAAGTCTACACCTTGAATTGGAATTTAATTCGACACACGGTCTAAGGACACGAGCATGCTCCTTGGCTGTGTGACATTATCGAGATGATGATGTCATAAACAGAATGCCAAGGTTTTGGCACACTGGCTAAGACATGGGCATGCCGTGGACGTGTGAGGGACACGGGCGTGTGTCCGGCCATGTTAAATAAGTTAATGTCAACCACGGGTGGGGACATGGGCGTGTGTGTGACCACACGGTCTTCCCCCACGGGGATGTCCCACTTCACATGGGCGTGTGGCCCCTGTTTAGGTAAAATTTTCCTTAAGCGCGTAAAAGTTTCCAATTTATCTCCGAAACCTTTTGGAAGCATGTTTAGGGCCTTGTAAACCCATTATAAGGATGTTAGAGTTGTGTATGCAAAGGTTTCAATTTAGAATGAAATTTGATTGCCCAAAGTTGTATGACTATGTGAGTTAAGTACAGTAATGCCTCGTACCCAATTTTGGCTTAGAATACGGGTAAGGGATGTTACAATTACCCACTCAATCATTCATAATGCTTACTCATTCCAAACCTTCACATATCACAAACACATATCATAAAACATTGTTCCCCTTTACTTGCACTTATACCCTACATTTATCACCACAAAGTCACATGTGATTTCACTTTGTCAAGCTTCTCGATAACATCTCAGAATAATAATAAATACTCGGTGGTTTCGCACAAAGCCCACCATTTAATAATTAATAAAGTGGTATCGCACACATCCCACCATTAATACTAAACACGATGGTATCGTACACAGCCCATCGATAACAAATAATAAGGTGGTATCACACATAGCCCACCTGATACGATCCGCCTCGGGGTGAGTCGAGTCATATGTGAAGTTGCCCGATCGTCTACGAGAAGGTTCGTTCGGCAAGTTTAAAGATGATACTTTTGGGTAAAATGGTGCGGAAGCTATTGAAAATGGGTTTTAAAGATAGGTCGAAGGATATAAATTTTATATACGATCGGTTAAAGTAAATGAAGATGGAGATTGGTATGGAAGGGATTAACAACAATGGATGATAAGTGAAAGGAGGATTCAGCTATGATGAAGAGAAAGGAAGGAAAGAAAGAAAGTTTGGTAGATAATGGATATGGAATAAAATGAACTCAAAAGCAAGTAAGAACCAATACTAAAAGGTATTGACCCAAATACTTATAGGCTTTCAAGGTGGAAGATAGGAGTAGAGAAACATCGACCCGCTACTTAGAAAAGTAGGAACCTTGGTATAAAGGTGAACGCCACACTATATAATAGTGATAAGTTCGGATAGAAGAAAATAGGTTGACGCCACTAGAGGCTAAATAAGCCAACGAGTCTCACAAATTGAGCAGCATAACATTAACAAATTCCATAAGTTGCCCATCAATAGGTAGATTACATGTATTTATAGTGTCATAGAAGCTAGCTGAATGGTCACTTCTAATGAAGCTAATAATGAGCTCAAATGAAAAGTTTCAACTTTTGAAATTCTAGCCCAAATAACTCCATCTTCAATGTGAATAATTTCTTCAATTAAGTGGCTATCAAAGTCCTTTGAAGTCTCCATGACCAACCGAAAAGTCACCTAACTCCATCCTTCAATGTGATTAATTTCTTCAATTAAGTTGCTTTGAAAACCTTTTGAAGTCTCCATGACCAACCATAAAGTCACCAGCATCTTTGATGGAGTATTGAATGATGTGATTAATTGCTTTCAAAGTCTTTTGAAGTCTCCATGTCCAACCAAAATGTCACCAGCATCTCTTTATATCAGCCCTCTCTTATGTAGCCGAATTCACTTGAAAAGCCATCCTTATTGAATTCATAACAGCCTTTAGAATAAGGGATGTGAGTTGAAAAGTCACCTGCAATTAACACATGTAATAGACACATTAATGCAATTATTAAACTTAAATCAAATTAACAACAATCTTAAATAAATGAACTAACACTTAAGCATCATTTATTCCAGCAACTAGATTTAAATAAATGAACTAACACTTAAGCATCATTTATTCTAGCAACTAGACTTAAATAAATGAACTAACACTTAAACATAATTTATTCCATCAACTAGTTTAATTAAGAAAAGCATTATTAAATGAACTTTAACTTATGTATCAACAAATTAACCTAGTAACTAGATTAATTAAAGAAGCAACTATTAAATAAAGTTCAACAAAACTCAATTAATTAAACTAAGATGAGTTGAATTAATGACCAAGAGCTCATTTATTAACTTAAGATATTTAAATGCATGATTTAAAATGCAAACTAAATGAACAAATGAGTTACTTAATGCATGAATTAATTAAAATATGTTGATCAATAATGCATGACATTAACTAAAGATGCATTTAATTAAACAAGAAATAATTAAAGACTAAAGTAACTAAAATAAATAAATCAAGTCCTTATTCCAACAATTTAAATGCAATAATTAAAATTTAAAGATGAGCTCAAACGAGCTTATTAAAGCTGAATCAAGCTTGTTGAATGAGCACACGAACTCATTGAGCTGGATCGAGCTCAAATGAGCTAAATTTAAACTGGACAAAGCTCATGGAGTTGGAAACTAGCTGGGATCAGCTTGCCAGGTACGCAATACTCGACTCGGGATACTTGTCTGATGAAGTTCACGGGGCGTGCTCGTATCATTCCCCCCTCTTTAAGGCAACTTGTCCTCAAGTCGAGCCATTGGTTTTCTGAATAGAGTTCCCTTTACTCAATTTTTCCTCGATCAAATGGGGCAGATATTAATCGGGTCACTTGAAAAGGATAACCATGAATTAGCAAGAGATGTTTCAAACACACTTGCAATTCAAATGTGAGCAACACCAAACAAGTAAATCGCATGCGATTAAACAGAATCAAATTATCATATAAAAAAAATAATGCCTTGTCAAATTTTTGAAACAAGATTAAGTAGCCTTCAAGGCATGCATACGATTTGAATGGATTCCACAAGTCAAGATTATCATGCGAATAATGAATCAAATGATAAACATAAGCATCACAAGCAAGTTGTTGAGAAAATTCACATGGCTCATGAAATTGAACAATCAAATCTTGCATTGTACGATATATTCTCTCTCTCACTCATGAATTATAAAAATTATCGTACACAAGAATCTTTTTGTCAACCATCAAGACAGATAGATCATAAATAGGTGGAATAGAACATTTAAACATATCATGACCTAAATGTTTTACAAAAATCAAATCATTAACGCAAAGCTTATCATCATCCGAAGAGAACAAAAATGTATCAACAATTTCAGAAAACTTACCTTTAGCAGTAGAAAAATAAAGATAGTTCTTACCTTCCTCAAACAATACAAACCTTCTCTCCTCATGGTTGTAGTGTAGTTGTAGTTCCGCAGTTGAATTAATCTTTCCCAAACGAATCAAAAACTTCATGGACAACCAAAGAAATTATTTAAGGAACGAATGTAAATTGAAAACAAATTGAACAATTTTCGTTACCTTATTCAAAATCCACAAATCAAAATGATGAAAATTTTTCACACATAATTGACGTTGCTTGATTTTCCAACAAGATGAATCTAAACAAATTCTCAGTTTGAAAACGTAATTTTGATTAATCATGCCAAATTGTAGCAATGGTCTCGTCAAGTTAAACATTTCAATCCATAAATATTTTTGCATACACACTATCGAGCAATCAAAACTCTTTTCAAACTTTAAACCGGATTTGCAAAAACTTGATGATTTTACAAAAGGGAACAAATTATTCATATAATTATCATAGTCGATCAGATTGGGATTCTTACATGAAAACTCATTACCACGCAAGATCAAGTTTTGATTGAACACTACCTTACCTTCGAGTTGGTTAATGTAAAGTTTGGAGTTAGAAAAACTCGTCTCACCACCGTTTGAAACTTCAAAAATATTCGAAGAAGAATATTAACCATTCCTTGGCTCGAAGCTTTTACAAATGTAAAGTCATCAAGGGGCTTACGCACATTCAAGGAAGATAATTGAAACACAGGGGTGAAGGAATCCTTACCTAAATTACCTTTGAACTTGCACGATTTTTTCTTGACTTCAGCCTTACCTTTATTGATCATTCGAAAGTGTCTTTCGTGGGGAAAGTATTGAAGTTGAGAGTTATTGCTTGGCCTTTCGAAAACCTAAAAATAGGGATGTAACAAGAAAAAGCAGAATAATCGAATTGGACCCTAATCGAATGGTGGTTTTGGGACCACGAATCGAGCCTAAGAAATATTTAAATATTATATTTAGTGTTTATTATATATGAATTTATGTGTGAAAGTTTCAGAGAAAAATTTTATCGCTTAAGTATTGAATTTGATAAAAAGGACTTAATCGCGTAAAAGGTAAAAGTGGCATACTAAAGTGTAATGTGCTAAGTTGAGCATGGCTTTTAATATGAAGTGTTAAATGGGTAAATAACCCATTTTTTAGTTAGTGGGTGGTATATGGCATGATTGACCTTAGGTTTTATATTATATAATTTTATGATATAAGGTTAAAATAGTAAATAGGTTAAAACCATATTATATGTTAATTAAAACATAAAAAAATGGATATTTTCATTCATCTTTCTTGGCGAATATTGAGAAAGAAAAGGGAGCTAGGTTCTTTGAATTTTCGGCAACATTCAAGCCAAATTCAAGGTAAATTCTTAGTCGGTTTTGTAAATTTTTACGTTTTGAGATCGTTGCTTGAACCGTAAGCCGAACCCATGTTGTAATTTTTGAATCTAAGCATGCTTGATGTTCGGCTATTGATAGGTTTATATAGTTTTGATGTTTGATGATGTTAGATAAAAGATAAGTTAAAATTAGTATATTATGTATTGGAAGTTTTGAAGAATTTTTGTTTTTAGGGCCAAATTGTAAAAATAAAAATTTAAGAGGGCTTAAATGCAAAATAAATGAAAGAAATGGACTTATATGGTCCTTATACATATTCATCCCTTGAGTGTTATATTGAAATAATGTATATTTTGTGTTTTGTGCAATTAGGACTAGATTGTAAAAATTTGAAATAGTAGGGGTAAAATGGTAAATTGCCTATTTATGTTCTTAGGGACTACATTGAGATGAAATGTACTTGAATGAGCTAAATTTAATGTGTTTTAGATCAAGAACAAAGAAAAACTGATTTAGATCGGGGAAAGACGAAGGTTCTCGAATAGCCGATTTGCATTTGCCCATCGACAACCGAGGTAAGTCCTTGTCGAAACATATCAAAGAATTATCTATGAAGATATTAAATGATAAAGTTTGATAAATTTGAGTACCTACTTATGTCTTAGCGAATGTATATAAGTGAATTAGATTGATGGCATACTTTGATAATGTGATATGAATAAGCTTAGTTGAATAGTATATGTAATGTAATTATGAAATATGTGTGGATTGATTGACCATATTTATATGTTTCAAGCTAAATGCCTAGCGTGCCTCATGCTTGATATGTTTCTGCTAAATGCCTAGTAGGCCTCGTGTCGTTGATATGTTTCTGCTAAATGCCTAGCGTGCCTCGTCTTTTGATTTATTTCGCTTTAATGCCTAGCGTGCTTTATGCCGATGATTTATTTCGTGCTTTAATGCCTCAGCGTGCTTCGTCGTGTTGGTGTTTAAATCTTGGACCTTTGGTCTAGCGGTGTTCTATACCAAATGATTGTTAATACGAGCTTATGCTTATGAATGAAATGATCTAGTTAAAGGCTCGTAAGCAAGTAAGGTATGTTATGTTTAATGTTACTTGAGTCGAGTTAATACTATGAGAACAAATGTTATGTACATTTGAGATTACGATTGATGTGCATGAGTATTAAATGATTGAATTTGAGCTTGATTGTACTATTATGAAGATTCGGTTTTCAAATAGAAATGCTAAGAGTGAAAGAAATGTTAGTACGATAACATGGTTGATATGAATGTTGTAATTATATGATTTGGAGCATGTGATTCTTGTAATATACTTACTTTGTGCTTTGAAGAGATATACAGTTTATGGAAATGAAGTACAATTACTTGGTTTATGAACTATTAGTATTCTACCAGAGAAATCAATATATTTAAATGTATATGGGCAATGTCATAAGTTGAATGATTTAAATGTTTAAGTGTTTGTATGTTATATTATCAAGAGCTTAGGACTTACTAAGTTAGTAAACTTATTTGTGTGAAATGTTCTCCTCTGCTTTTATAGATTAGGTTCAGGCTACAAGCTCAACGGATCGCCAAGAAAATCGACCACACTATCAATCTAATTTGGTACTCTTTCATTTTGGTCTTTGGATAGAGGCATGTATAGGAAAGACTTTGACTTTGTTTTGATGAAAACTTTTTGGTTCATGTATGTAATGGCCATGCGAATATGGCTATTTCTTTTGTTAAACTTTACTTATGAGTTAGGTATAATGACATGTCCAATTGTTAATGTTTAAGTCTAATAGTTATGTTCTAGAATGATACTGGGTATGTTAATGCTATTATTTTGCATGGTTGTGAAGGTTTTAGCTAGTATATGTATTCGCCATTGTATATGTATATAATAGGTATGGTTTGGTTTGTGGTTCATGGCATTTTGAGTCTAAATAATGCTTTGATGGTGCATATTCGATTAAATTATATATATATATTCAAGTTGTATAATATTTCATATTTTTTATATGTACAACTGCTTGATGTATATGCATTTATATATATATATATATATATATATATATATATATGCATGTTTTTACAATGGTGAATTACTAGCATATTTAATTATATGGATTCGTGTATAATGGTAAGTAATAAGGCATTACATGACATATTTGTGTATGATTTGTATGCTAAAATGATATATGATAAATAGGAAATTGCAGCCATTACATGTATATAGAATGTATCAAATTTCGTTTGATCAAAGTGTAAATAACCATTTAGTTTCACTTGGTGTTTAAGTGATCGAGAGTGAATAGTATTTTGATACATGATTTAGTAACGTGGTAAAGTTATGCATAATGTATATATATATATATATATATATATATTAGGCCATATTGAACATAGGATATGTTCAGCCATAATGTATTAATAATAAGGTTGCATGTGCAATTGGTCAATGAGTAAGTATGTTTTGGTGACTATATATATATGTTAAAGTAGTACTTATATATACATACATATTTGTTTGTTTTGGATAGTTGCTAGTAGATGAGTAAAATATGGTTATAAAAGATATTTTTATGGTATTACATTTGCTAGCCAAATTGAATATGGAACATATGGATAAGTTCTATGTGATTATGTGATTGTATGAAAGCTGTATTTTCTTTAAAAATGCCTCATAACCCTAATTCGGCGACGGATATGGGTTAGGGGTGTTAGAAAAACTTTCAAGGGGGTTAGTTGAATCACTCCTCACTTCTTCTTGCTCGTTCTCTTCTTTCACTTCTTTTTCCAACTCGGTTTCTTTTGTTTCAATTTCTTTTTCTTCAAGTTCTCTCAATTTTCTACGCTTTCTTTTTCAACCTCTTTTTCACTATCAATTTCTTTATCTTTTTCATAGGCTTTTTCAATGACTTTTTTGAGCTCTCTCAAAACTCACTCATTTTCTCTCTTACTTGCCTCTTGTTGTTCTTCTCTTTTTATTTCTTTTTCCTTGTCTTCTTTTTCTTTTCTTTTCTTTGTTTCTTTTCTATTACATGATGTTACAAAAGAATCATGATAACAAGGATTTCTAAAAGAAGGAAAATTATTAACATTTGGTTCACGAACGTTTCTTTGAGAAGAATACTCCATGGATGTTTTCTTTGAAGTTCTTGAAGAAGTATATCTATCATCTCGAAAGCCAACTCTAAAGGATTCAAAATCAAGATCGGTCTCTTTTCGTCTTGGATTCCTTGATAAAAAGGACTATCGATCAGACTACATGAGTCTCTTTGCCTCGAAGTCGATGGCGAAAAGTAATCATGATGAGTCTTCTTCTTCAAGTAGTAATCGGGGGTATATCTCAGTGGGGTTCTCGACTCTTTTTTCGACTTGAAGAAACTCGTTCGTAGGGGTCTCTTTTTTCCACACGATTTAATCTCTCGTGCAATTTGTCGAATTTTGAGTTCACCATGCTTCGCATTTCTAGCACCAATTATTGAAACTTTGATTCGGTGAACTCTTTGCGAGACATGATTTTTGTTGCTAAAAAGAAATATGTTAGTTCTCAAAAAACAAAATTTAAGTACCTCACCACAAACCTCACGATTTAGATCGAAAAGAAGAAGGAAAAGTGTCACTCTTGCTCGTGTTTACACCCGTTTGGCTTTTACCTCCGCTTGAATGATCTCACTCGATCGTGCCTTTTACCTCTTAAACTTTCTCTCACAATTTTGTAGTCGGACTCGCCAATGCCTTATCGTAGACTTAGGGGTCGGTTGTAAAAATGGTTTAACAAATGATAAATATGAGGGGGTTAAGGGTTGGCTGAAAGAAAATTTGAAGTCGGTTTAAGGTGTGGCGTTAGGTGAGTTGGGAAAATACCAAATGATGTGAATAAGAATCTTGGATGATCGGCGTAGAAAGAAGAATGAAAGTAGAATATTGGTTTTGAAATCGGGAACAGAGGAGAAGAACATATACAACAGGTACTTGCAAAACTTTCAAACACTTTTTTTATATTTTCACTTTTTTTTCACTTCAAATGCACGAAATTAACACAAGAAGAACTTTGAGATTACAACTTGAATTTTTTTTTGAATTTTTTTTCATGAACCTAATTCCGAAAGTGAATACGAAAGTCGGCGCTCCTCGTTTTAGTAGCTCTAATACTAAATGATACGATCCGCCTTGGGGTGAGTCGAGTCGTATGTGAAGTTGCCCAATTGTCTACGATAAGGTTTCGTTTGGCAAGTTTAAAGATGATACTTTTGGGTAAAATGGTGCGGAAGCTATTGAAAAGGGGTTTCAAAGATAGGTCGAAGGATATACATTTTATATAGGTTCGGTTAAAGTAAATGAAGATGGAGATTGGTATGGAAGGGGATTAACAATAATGGATGATAAGTGAAAGGAGGATTCGGCTATGATGAAAAGAAATGAAGGAAAAAAAGAAATCTTGGTAGATAATGGATATGGAATAAAACGAACTCAAAAGCAAGTAAGAACCAATACTAAAAAGTATTGGCCTGAATACTTATAGGCTTTCAATGTGGAAGATGGGAGTAGAGAAACCTTGACCCGCTACTTAGAAAAGTAGGAACCTTGGTATAAAGGTGAACGCCACACTATATAATAGTGATAAGTTCGGATAGAAGAAAACGGGTTGATGCCACTAGAGACTGGATAAGCCAACGAGTCTTCAACGAAATATGAGAGAAAATCATCTCACAAATTGAGCAGCATAACATTAACAAATTCCATAAGTTGTCCATCAATAGGTAGATTACATGTATTTATAGTGTCATAGAAGCTAGCTGAATGGTCACTTCTAATAAAGCTAATAATGAGCTCAAATGAAAAGTCTCAACTTTTGAAATTCTAGCCCAAATAACTCCATCTTCAAAGTGAATAATTTCTTCAATTAAGTGGCTTTCAAAATCCTTTGAAGTCTCCATGACCAACCGAAAAGTCACCGAACTCCATCCTTCAATGTGATTAATTTCTTCAATTAAGTTGCTTTGAAAACCTTTAAAGTCTCCATGACCAACCGAAAAGTCACCAGCATCTTTGATGGAGTATTGAATGATGTGATTAATTGCTTTCAAAGTCTTTTGAAGTCTCCATGTCCAACCGAAAAGTCACCAGCATCTCTTTATATTAGCCCTCTCTTATGTAACTGAATTCACTTGAAAAGCCATCCGTATTGAATTCATAACAGCCTTTAGAAGTAATGGATGTGAGTTGAAAAGTCACCTGAAATTAACATATTTAACCGACACATTAATGCAATTATTAAACTTAAAGCAAATTAACAACTATCTTAAATAAATGAACTAACACTTAAGCATCATTTATTCTTGCAACTAGACTTAAATAAATGAACTAACACTTAAGCATCATTTATTCCAGAAACTAGCCTTAAATAAATGAACAAACACTTAAACATCATTTATTCCATCAACTAGTTTAATTAAGAAAAGCATTATTAAATGAACTTCAACTCATGCATCAACAAATTAACCTAGTAACTAGATTAATTAAAGAAGCAACTATTAATTAAAGTTCAACAAAAACTCAATTAATTAAACTAAAATGAGTTGAATTAAAGACCAGCAACTCATTTATTAACTTTAGATATTTAAATGCATGATTTAAAATCCAACTAAATGAACAAATAAGTTACTTAATGCATGAATTAATTAAAATATGCAGATTAATGATGCATGGCATGAACTATAGATGCATTTAATTAAACAAGAAATAATTAAAGACTAAAGTAACTAAAATAAATAAATCATGTCCTTATTCCAGCAATTTAAATGCAAGAATTAAAATTTAAAGATGAGGTCAAATGAGCTTATTAAAGCTGAATCAAGCTTGCTGAATGAGCACACGAACTCATTGAGCTAGATCGAGCTCAAATGAGCAGAATTTAAGCTGGATGAAGCTCGTGGAGCTGGAAACAAGCTGGGATCAGCTTGCCAGCAACGCAATGCTTGACTTGGATACTTGCCCTATGAAGTTCGTGGGGTGTGCTCGCATCACTACCATTGATAATAAATATGATGGTGTCACACACAGCCCATCGCTAACAAATAATAAGGTGGTATCGCACACAGCCCACTATTGATAATAAATACGATGGTATCGCACACAGCCCATCGCTAACAAATAATAAATTGTTATTACACATAGCCCACCATTTGTCTCACATTCACAGATATTTATTCGCACCCATTATCCTATTTTGAATGTTCATCCGAGGATTTCCTCACTCTATATCATTTTTAATAGATCTCTACAATAGTTATATGCATTCACGCTATGCACTAATGAGTAAAACATATGCAATAAAGAATGCATCATTTACACATAAACTTACTATGGATTCATCTTATATCGAAATCACTTCATATGAGTTCTAGGTACATACCTGTACCACTCATATCATATCCACATACTTCCTTATTTTCAACATACCTGTTGAATCGCTCGAAATGCTACAAGATACTCTTGAGTCTCACACATATGGTATCGCATCAACGCCATATCCCCGATATGGTCTTATATGAAATATCATATCGATGCCATGTCCCTGACATGGTCTTATACGAAATCTCACACGTGGCCATATTCCAATTATGGTCTTACATGGAACCTTAATAACCTTAGTGTCATAGTATTTGCATAGTATCCACTCTTAAAGTTCAATTGAAGATTTTCATTTCTTCACATCTTGTCAAAAACATATTTAATATATTTCATAGAGACAATATACAATTCATACAACATCAAAATATCAAATACATCACTTAAGGTTACATTATTTGCACACGAACTTACCTCAATACCAAAAGGGTAAAAAGGGATTTATTCATCAATTTCTTTATTTTCCCCTGCTCTAGGTCCGAATCCCGTTTTCTTTGATCTATAACAATAAATTTCACTCATTCAATCACGACACTAATCAATACATTTTAAAATTTACACTTTGGAAAATTATTGTTTTGCCCTTAGACTTTGGCAAAATTACGATTTTGCCCCTAGACTCGTACATCGATTTTCATCAAGTTTCCTTGGCGATTCATAGTCCCTCTTATAGAAACCAAAGATTTTAACTTTTACACACATTTAGCACCTATTTCACAGCCTTTACAAAAGGCCCTTTAGGTGTTTTTAATGGAAACACCCTTCACAAAAGTTGTGTATTTAACAACTAAGACTTATTTTCTTCCATAAAATTTCAGCAAACAACATAATTTCCCTCATGGAAAAACCCTAAACTCTTAACCATTTTGCAAAATAGTCCCCTCATTAGCTAGCTTAAGCTTTAGGGGTTCCAAAAGTACAAAAATTTTCAAGAAAGGCCACCAAAATCACTTACTTGTAAGGAGGAAAGCTTGACTAAAATCTTTGACTTCTCAACCCCCATTTTGCTACTAATTTTCCATGGAGAAGATGGAAAGAAAAGATGGTATTTTTCTTTTCTTTATTTTATGATAAAAGTCAATTTTTTATCACCAAATTTCCACCTAACCAATTGACAAAGTTCTTTCTTTGTCCCCCTATGGTCGGCTAGCACTTCTCCATTGCCTAATTGCACATTAAGGACCTCTAATTTAATATTCCGTGGCTATTTTGCACCTCTTGCAAATAAAGTAGAACTTTCATACTTTATGCGATTTAGTCTTTTTCGCAATTAAGCGTGAAATCGCTAAAATTAAATCACCAAAATTTTTATCCACCTTTATAATCATGTTATAACTCATAAAATAACATTAAAATAATTTTCTCTGATCCCAAATTAGTGGCCCCAATACCACTATTCTGGCCAGCCCCTAAATCAAGTTGTTACAATTCTCCCTTTAGGGATTTTCGTCCCCGAAAATCTTACTCGAAGAAGTTGCTTTCAACTTTCACTAAACATTTCCACTAACTTTTCAGAATCACAAATCGATTTAACCTCGTTTATCTCTTTCTAATGACCTTCAAACTTTAGTACACAATGTTGAAGCACATCTTTAAAATCTAAATCACTCTCTTTTTGAAACACATATACTTTGTAATCTATCAAATAATATTTCTGCACATGCTAAAATGATCATACAGATCTTTATCAAACAATTTACCGCAATCCAAATGACATCTTTCTTTTTGAGGATTATAACAGTCCAAAATCAAAATCTGTAGTATTATCAACTCATTTTCTCCCTAGAATCTTCATTGACTGTAATAGTCTTGAATTTGAATACTCTTAAAAATTCAGCTTTTATTGGTCGACAAACCTATGAACATAACTCAAACATATCATGATGTATATTCAATTACAAAACATTTTCTCATATAATTGCACCTTTTCTTATTCTTGAATAAGCAGACATGCTACTACTAAGCCTCGTACCAAAACTTCTGCATAAGTTCTGGATTCATCAATATGAAAATTCTATCTCGAGATAACAATAATAACAGAAATCATACCCGACCTAAATTTTAAAATCAGAAGTAAACTCATTCTGGACTCATTTACATTACCATTCACTATCACACTTCTAAACTTCTTTGTTCACAAGGAAAAACTCGCTTTAGTGTTTAACATCGCTAAATTTAGGATATTATCAACTAAGGTCAATCAAGTAACCAACTCGTATCAATTAAATGAGGGTTTTCCTTCCAGATATCTTTACTACATCTGCTTCTTGAAAGGTAACTCAATAACTACACATACTCCTACAATAGCTCAAACCATCGTTACTATCTTACATTCAAATTTTTTCTACAACATTAGATACTTTAACTCATCAGGATTCAGAAAGCACATGGCTTTTTCCATAGATCATACTATATCATCAAATTCATAACACAGACATAAAAGTGATCGTCTCTAAATTACCAGTTGAACAGTTCTTTTTATGTAATTTTAACCGTCTAAAGATACAAACTACCTCTTTACAGTTTGGTATTAAGACATATTCCAATTTTTTTCAATAGCGCACCACTAAAAATCATAAATTCCTTTCTCGAATCAAAATAAACTCAAAACTTTCGGTTAATAATACCTTCAATGACTTTGAACTTCAATAACGTGCAATAAACCATTCAAACTTTCATAAATGTGATAACTTTTCAATCAGAACAACTTCAACTTGTAATTAACATCATTCAGTTAGAATATTTCAATAGGCATATCTCTGTATTATGCTTTCTAGGATCTAATTTCCTCAATCAAACTATCCGTCATCATTCTCTTGAATACACAGAATTTATTCTCTTTGTTGAAGCATGCTTAAAATATATATAACTCGAATCATATTTCAACAACTCAATTACTTAAATAAAAGAAACTGAGTTAACTTCAATTATCAAATAATAACATATCAATATACTCTTTTTTTCATACTGAGGATGCAGTTCAAACACACAATCTCTTTAAATTCTCTTGTTATGCTAACCAAAAACCTTTACTATCGCCTTAGCTTAGAGTAACAAGGATATTTCAATTGAATGCATTGACTTTAATTGACTTACCTGAAGGATCCATCATACAACTTGGAACTTGCGATTTCACCACTTATACCCTTGTCATTATTAACTTCTTATTTGAAAATTAGTGGTATCCAAATACTAGAATCATCACTTTTCTATGATCGAACTAAAAGCATAACCATAGTATACGTAGCTAGCACATGCTGAAGAACACACTTTAAGGATAAACTATGATTAGCAGAAACAGAAGAATAGTTCCACATAATTATTTTTTACCACCGACTTTACTCCAACATACCATAGTAGAATTCTGAAGAGACAAGAAATGCTGATAACGAACCAACCAAATCGACAGCAATTTCGTCTAATTTTACAGTTAGCTAGCATTCTCACATGATCATAATTTCATAAAAATGAACAACCACGTAACCCCTAAAGGGAATAAATATCTATACAGAATACTCAAAGAGATCATTACAATCTATTCAACCATGATTGTCATCCTCAAACACTTTTATAGTTCAAATATTGTTTCTCTAACTATTTCCGTCATCATATTCCCTATATTATTCCATATTACTAATGAACATTGATTCGAGAAGATTTTGGTAAATACATACTTTAGACTTCATACTCAATTGAGTCGAATTGCTGAGGCTAGTTCTTTCTTTATCCTTGACATTGCATAATCTATGTAATCTTTAAAACATTTTGATATTCTTCCCAAATTGTTTTCACTTTCTAACTACTTTCATCTCTATATACATTACTAATCGTTTCACTATCGAACTCTTTAGTTTCACACTTATGGACTTATTCATCTCGACTTTCGTAAAAATCTCGTTATAAATCAACACTAGTAAGGGGGTGAGGTCGTAAGCCTCTAACTTGACTTTCAAACTTACACATATATACCTTAGCATTCATCATTAATGAAATATCATCATAATCATACATCTCACTCAAAGCAAATTTTCACACTTATTCAGATTACAAATGTTTTCTTTCACCCATAATTTCGAACAGTGATTTTACTTACTCAAGTTCCACATTAATATCTACTTAATACCCAACATTTAACTCCATTTTCTCTTACTATCACTTGTCAATTTAGAGAACATCTTACGGGTCTGAGTATGTCATTTACTTGATTGCCATAGTCCAACTATGGTTTTACTCGTATCACAATATCATAGCTTAGCTATAATCTTACATGTCGTCATGATGCCATAGCCCCACTATAGTCTTACACAAAATCTCATATCGATACCAATGCCATATCCCATATATGGTCTTACATGGAAACGCATGTCGATGTCGATGCCATATCCCAGATATGGTATTACACGAGATCGTACATCGATGACATGTCCCGAACATGGTCTTGCATGATTTCATATCGAAGCCAGGTCCCAAACGTGGTCTTACACGGAATCACTATTTGATGCCGATGCCATATCCCTGATATGGTCTTACATGGGATCATGTATCGATGCCAATGTCATGTCACAGACATGGTCTTATATGGGATTATAGGTACTGCCATGGTCCAATCATGATCTTATCCGTTAATTCATTACTAGACGATCGTACTCATCTCCTATGCTCTACTTAATTTGACCTTCGAATTCAACTCACATGCTATTATAATATTCATGGCATCATAACAGAGCCATGAAACAAAACATTGCATATTCTCTGATTTTACATTAAACATGTGATTCAACTATTTGGGCATATTGATTGTACATTATTCAAACAAATGTACATACACACATATCCCGTTCATTGGGTAATTTCACTCATCATATTCACTTAACCAAATACGTTGGGCACATAGTATCGTATGCATGTTGAACCAACATGGATGAGCCTATCACCATATGACTTTCATCTCGTTACATGTTTTCACATTTCTCAACTTATAATTGTCTCATTTCATCCCTTACCACCCACATGTCATGAACTTCTATTCATACCTTTCTGAATTTTGTCACATTATAAGCACATTTCAATCATCTCATTATCATTTTCAGCATTATCTAAAATAGCTCGATTGGAAATCATCTCTGTCTTAACAAAATAATTTCGTTAGAGCCGAGAGATATCACACTGTCATGAGTAGTAATATGGCATGTATAGCTAAACCCTCATATGTTGGGTTAGTCTGAGAATCGACTAAACCATAGCTCTGATACCACTAAATGTAACACCCCTTACATGTATTCAACACCGGAATAGGGTATGAGGCATTACCAGACTTATACACCAACAATTAATCAATAGCAAGACTCAACTTCCACTTGAAATTAAAAATTTTCGTAAATCTCTTAAACAAGCCTACAACACTCAAATCACATATTAGAAATGGTTTGGGATAAACTCGAACCCCTTTGAAACTCTCTAGAAAATCTTAAAAAAAATTTCACTAAACAGTCCGCATGCCCGTGTGACATATCACACGTCTGTGCTCCACACTCGTGTGAAATTAATTCTCAATTCGAACCTAAAGGGTTTCACACGGCCAGACACACGCCTGTGTCCCTTACACGATCTGGACATGCCCGTTCCGTAGCCTGTGCGCTAAAACCTTGGCATTCTGTTTCTAATGTCATCACCCCATAAATGTCACATGGCTAAGGCACACGCCCGTGTCCTTCGATCGTGTGGTGAATTAAATTCCTAATTTCAGGTGCAAACTTCACATGACCTGGGCACATGCCTATGAGGTGGACCGTCGGTCACACACGCCCGTGTATCTACCCATGTGGACAAATTCTAGACTATTTTCCAAGCCATCTTGCTACCCTTACATCCACACATTCATGCAACATCACATATCATTCTCATATCATAATTTAAAACACTTAATTTCACATTTGATCTATGATAACCATACTAGCTTCGTATACACAAGAGAGCGTTATCACTAGCATAACTATAATCGACATAAGCCATAATTCGTGGCTATACACAATTGATCCATCAATCGTTTTAGGCCAACACATTTGGCAACATTAACTATGACTTAATTAATCAAAAGATAAGATTCCTATACATGCCATATCTCAAGAAGACTTGAAACTTATACCCAAATGATTGTACGATAGTGTGAAAGCATCTCTGGTGATCTCCAACCCAAGCTAGTTAAGTTAACCTATAAGAGATAGGAAAGGAAAATGATTAAGCAATAATGCTTAGTAAGTTCATATGCAAATAATACTCAACTATTGACATTCATTTATTTTACTCAACCACAAGGCTATTATAATGAGATTTACAACTAAGCTCACGGTTACCCACTCAATCATTCATAATGCCTACTCATTCCAAACCTTCACATATCACAAACACATATCATAAAACATTCCTCACCTTTACTTGCACTTATACCCTGCATTTATCACCACAAAGTCACATGTAATTTCACTTAGTCAAGCTTCTCGATAACACCTCAGAATAATAATAAATACTCGATGGTTTTGCACAAAGCCCACCATTTAATAATTGATAAGGTGGTATTGCACACAACCCACCATTAATACTAAACACGATGGTATCGCACACAGCCCATCGATAAAAAATAATAAGGTGGTATCGCACATAGCCCACCATTGATAATAAATAAGATGGTATCGCACACAACCCATCACTAACAAATAATAAGGTGGTATCACACACAACCCACCATTGATAATAAATATGATGGTATCGCACACAGCCTACCATTGATAATAAATACGATGGTATCGCATACAACCAATCGCTAACAAATAATAAGGTGGTATCGCACACAGCCCACCATTTCTCTCACATTCACGGATATTTATTCACACCTATTTTCCTATTTTGAATGTTTATCCGAGGATTTCCTCACTCTCTATCATTTTTAATAGATCTCTACAATAGTTATACGCATTCACGCAATGCATTAATGAGTAAAATGCAATAAAGAATGCATCATTTACACATAAACTTACTACAGATTCATCTTCTACTGAAATCACTTCATATGAGTTCTAGGTACATACTTGTACCACTCATGTCATATCCACATACTTCGTTATTTTCAACATACCTATTGAATCGCTCGAAATGCTACACGATACTTTTGAGTCTCATACATGCGGTACCGCATCAACCCCATCTCCCCGATATAGTCTTACATGAAATATCATACCGATGCCATGTCCCTAACATGTTCTTATATGAAATCTCACATCGAGTCCATATTCCAAATATGGTCTTACACGAAACCTTAATAACCTTAGTGTCATAGTATTTGCATACTATCCACTCTTAAAGTTCAATTGAAGATTTTTATTTCTTGACATCTCGTCAAAAACGTATTTAATATATTTCATAGAGACAATATACAATTCATACAACATCGAAATATCAAATACTTCACTTAAGGTTGCATTATTTGCACACGAACTTACCTCGATACCATAAGGGTAAAAGGGACTTATTTGTCAATTTCTTTCTTTTCCCACGCTTTAAGTTCGAATCCCATTTTTTTGATCTATAACAATAAATTTCACTCATTCAATCACCACACTAATCAATACACTTTAAAATTTTTACTTTGGAAAAATTACTATTTTGCCCTTAAACTTTAGTAAAATTATGATTTTGCCCCTAGGCTCGTATATCAATTTTCATCAAGTTTCCTATTAATCAAGCCTAGGTGATTCATATTCCCTCTTATATCAATCCATGATTTCAAATTTTACACACATTTACCACCTATTTCACAACCTTTACAAAAAAGCCCCTTTAGGTGTTTTCATGGAAACACCCTTCACAAAAGTTGTGTATTTAACAACTAAGACTTATTTTCTTCCATAAAATTTCAGAAAACAACATAATTTCTCTCATGGAAATACCCTAGACTCTTAACCATTTTTCAAAATAGTCCCCTCATTAGCTAGCTTAAGCTTTAGGGGCTCCAAAAGTACAAAAATTTTCAAGAAAGGCCACCAAAATCACTTACTTGTAAGGAGGAAAGCTTGACTAAAATTTTGAGTTCTCAACCCCCATTTCGCTACTAATTTTTGGTGTAGAGGATGGAAAGAAAAGATGGTATTTTTCTTTTCTTTATATTATGATAAAAATCATTTTTATCACCAAATTTCCACCTAACCAATTGACAAAGTCATTTCTTTGTCCACCTATGGCCGGCCATCACTTCCCCATGACCTAATTGCACATTAAGGACCTCTAATTTAATATTATATTACTATTTGGCACCTCTAACAAATAAAATAGAACTTTTAGACTTTATGCGAATTAGTCCTTTTTCGTAATTAAGCATGAAATCGCTAAAATTAAAGCACCAAAATTTTCATGCACCTTTATAATCATGTTATAACTCATAAAATAACATTAAAATAATTTTCTCTAACCTCGTATTAGTGGTCCTGAGACCACTGTTCCGACTAGCCCCTAAACCAAGCTGTTACATCACTATTGTTATAAATATCTATTTTGAAAGGATGAAAAAGAGAGGATTGGGTTATTAATTTATATTTATTTTATAATATTTGTGATATTGTTTTGTCATCATCCCCATTAAGGGGTTGGAAGCAAAATCTTTGATTGTCAGAGATCCATTTATGTGTAATAAAATATGATAATTCTATTTAAAACTCGTTATGGTTGGATGCACCTGAAGTTGCAATTTTTTTAGATATTTCAATATTTTGGCATATTCCCTGAAGCAAATATTGCATATTATTGTTTGAACATTATATTTATTTTGTTGACTTAGTGACATTATAATATTCACATTGATTTAGACATTTCTAGTAGTAACTGTCACAATAGCACTTATATATGGATACAAAGTAAAAGGAATGATAGTAAAATTGTTAATTTGTTACAATTTAGTACAATTGAAACACATGTTAAAGTAAACCAGAAGTTTACTGATACAAATGCATTTACTACTTGGCGTGACCAGTTAGACCATCCTGGATCATATATGATATGAAAATTAATTAAGAATTCATATGGACATTCATTAAAGAACTAGAAGATTATTTAATTTAAAAGAATTCTCATATGTTGTTTATTATCAATGAAAATTGATTATTACAAGCTCATAAGCTAAAGTTGAGATTTAATATCTTGTATTTCGAAATGAATATGGACCAATTCATCCACCATGTGGATGGTTTTGATATTATATAATTTTGGTAGATGCATCTACAAAATAATCACATATGTGTTATCAATTTGCAACCTGTCGTATACAAGATTGCTTGTTTAAATAATTAATTTCAGATTATGCAATTAAGACAATTCATCTTGCTAATTCTGATGAGTTTATATATCAATCTTTTATAAAAGTCTAATCACAATAGAATAGTTTAGAGAAATTATTAATTGAACACCTCTGATTAATGTCTAAACCATTACTTATGAGAACTAAACTTCCTATTTCAACATGAGATTATGTTGATTTACGTGTTGTACGCATTAAGCCAATATGTTATTAAATACTCCCCAATACAATTGGTTTTTGATCAATAGCTAAATATTTCTCATCTTTGAATTTTTGTATGTGCGTATATGTTCCAATTGCTCCACCACAACACACAAAGTTCAGTGAATCCTTAAAGAAAGTGAGTAATATATATTAATTAAAGTTTCTTTGTATTATTAGATGTTTTGAATGCATTGGAAATTTAATTTTTACATTATTTGTGATTATAATTTTGATTTGATAGTTTTCCCAACATAAAGGGAGAGAAATAATAACTTGTAATAGTTAGAGGAGAGTAATTTGAACTAGAAGTTCAACAATGATAACTCATTACAAGTTAACTATCAGATGTATTTATAAAATTAATGAGAATAACCAAGTTAATATTTTAATTTGAACCAAATGTCCCAGTAGGACAATTAGTTAGAATAAATAATAGATTGATTGGTTCCAAAGATAAAAATTCTTCTAAATGGTTATATAGTGAAGGAGGGTGCTCTAGAAGAGACCCAAGACATAACTAATAAGTAAAACTTTATAATAGATTCAAGTACCTGAAACTGAATTTTAAAATAATGAAATAAAAAAAGATTGTAACAGCCCGATTTAGGGCCTAGTCGGAATAGTTGTGCGATATCACAAATGTGAGTTAGTAAAATAAGTTTTTAAAGTATTTTAGATGTTTGCATGATATTATGAAAGTTTTATGTAGAGATTTTATGAAATCGGCGTTAAAGGGGTCCATTAGGCATAAATTGCAAAGTTGCAAAATATGAGATTCTAGAAGCTTTTTGTATGAAGTAGCTTTGTATTATTAATTAGCAGTCCTTAAATAGCAATTTCCCAAATTATAATTTTTGGACAAAATTGGACATGAGTTAGATTTTTATGAAGAATTAATGGGAAGGGCATTTTGGTCATTTACCAATTGAATGATTAAAAAGGGAAAAAGATTATAAAAATCTTATTCATCTTCTTCCCGAAGTGCCCAAAATTAGAGAGACTCCATAGCTAGGTTTCTTCAATTTTTAAAGCTTGCAAGTAAGTGTATACTAACTTCATTTTTAATATTTTTCGTATTTTTGGAGTCCTCGTATTATGAATTAGCTATTTATAGCTATAAGTTGAGCTAGAATTCATGTCCATAAAAATACCCATGTATGACATGCTTGTAAAATGATGTTTGATGGAAGATTATGAGAGTTTGATGTTAGATAAACATCTTTTCCTATGTGAATTTCATGAAAAATGTTAGTATGGACTAATTTGTAATAGTTATGAAATTGGTCATATATAATAGAAATAGTGAGAATTGATGATTGATATATAGAGAAAATGAATCAGCTAAGCATGAAGTTTAAGAAAGTTGAATGAAAATCACTTTACGAGCCTAGGGGCAAAAGTGTAATTATGAGAAAGTTTAAGAAAAAATGGAAATTTTGTCAAAGTTGAGTTATGAGTCAATTTAGTCAATATGAGCATTAAATGAGCTAAATTATTATTATAGATCAAAAGAAACGAAGCCCGAATCGAAACCGAGGCAAGAACAAAGTCGAGGACTAAATTGTAATATCCATATACATTTTGTACATTGAGGTAAGTTTGTATGGTTTGCAAGCTTCATGTTCATTGTATTTCTTGTTATGTTGTTAAATATACATTACTTTCATGAGAATGTTTAATGGTATGTTAAACAAAGAAATTAATGAGATTAAGCATGAGAAAGTCCCGATTGAAGTTGAATTACTTAGGATACTCGATCTACCACATGAGATGAGAAAGTCCTATAAGACCAAGCCAAGGCATGGCATCGGCAATCAAGCAAGTTATCATGTAAGTCCAAGACAAGTCTTGGCATTGAAGAGTTACTATGAGATGAAGACCCATGTAAGCCCAAGACAAGTCTTGGCATTGAAGAGTTATTATGAGATGAAGACCCATGTAAGCCCATGCCAAGGCATGGCATTAGTGAGTCTCCAAGCAAAGATGTCATGTAAGTCCAAGATATGTCTTAGCATTGTAAAGTTATCATGAGATAAAGATTCCATGTAAGTCCAAGCCAAGGCTCGGCATTGGTGAATATCAAGGAAGATTTTATGTAAGCCCAAGCCAAGGCTCGGCATTGACAATGTAAAGATACCAAGTAAGACTATGTCAAGACATAGCAATGGTAAGTTCCCAAGGAAGACCTCGTGTAAGTCCATGCCAATACATAGCATTAATATCAAGTAAGAGACCCCATTGTAAGGCTATATTGATGATATAGCATTGGCATCCAGATACATGTGGGATGAGATTCAGTATCCTCAGTTATTCATAGTAATTAATTGGGCATAAGAGTAAAGATTGAATGAGAAAGCAAGAAGTTAAGTAATTAAAGCTATCATCAAGTCATGCTAGTTAAAGTTAACTGAGAGTATTATACATGTGATGAATGGTGAAGTTGAGAATATGCTTATCATAGTAAAGTATGCTGATCAATGTGATCAAGTGATACAGATACCTTGTTTACCTCACAAGCATGATACCAGTAAGTATCATGAGTTATGTAAGAATCTTCAAGAGTAAGTAAGTTCAAACACATGAGTTAGACAATGCCTTTGTTTATGATGAATGACTTTTGATTAAGCAATTATATTGCTATGTGCATTACATACAAACTTACTAAGCTAAATGCTTACATCTTTAATTATTTCTTTCTATGTAGTCCCGCCAAGCTAACTTGTGGATCATTAAAGTTAGAGCTCAAAGCACACTATGAATCGCTATTTTGGTATAGCCATGTTATTTATATTATGTATGGCATGTATAGGAAGCATTTCATTTGAAATATGTCTTAAGAAGGGCCAAGGTGTGGGCTATCAAGTTTATCATTCTTTTGTTTTGGCTAAAGAGATTGGCCAAGTTTGACTAGGTATGTAAGTATATTTATATCAATGAAGTATGCATCTTTGTTCATGTTAGACGAAGTATTTGAATTGTTGAATTTGGCTTGATATTGATCTTGATTTCAGGGTGGTAATTGGCTTTGTAAATAGCTTCTAAGTGCCCACACGGATAGACACACAGGCGTGTGTCTAGGTCGTGTGTTCCCTGCATGTTAGTGTCTTAAGTCAGAATAAACCATGGGCTAGCCCTACGGCCATTTGTATAGGCCGTGTGTGACACACAGTTAGCACATGGACGTGTGCTCCAAGCCATGTGAATAAGTCAGTATGTCAAGGTATGGCACACGGTCTAGGGCCACGGGCGTGTCAAGGCCGTGTGTAATTAGTCAGTGTCGACCACGGGTGAAGGACACGGGCATGTCTTAAGGGTACACGAGCGTGTCAAGGCCGTGTGTAATTAGTCAGTGACCCCTGTTGTAAGGAAAAGTTTTCTGTTGAGTTCCGAAAATGATGAAATGTATGTTTGACTAAGAAAGAGAAGTTTTTATTTTGAAAAAAATTTTATAGCCCGTAAATATATGTTTAGGAAAGTTCAAGTATTGTAATGTCTCGTATCCAGTCCCAGCCCCGTACTCGAGTATGGGGTTTTTCATTTAGTGGTATCAGAGCTACAGTTTAGTTGGTTCTAGGACTAACGTAGCATAAGCAAGAGTCTATCTATACATGCCATACATATGAGTGTTTTTATAATGATAATGTGGCGACTCCTGACGACTGAAATTATGTTTATACATATAGTAAATGGATCCTGACAGAGCAGTGGCGGATGATGTAGAAAGCAATGCGCCAGCTCCCGCTGAAAGGACAGTGTGTGATGAGGATGAGAATAGACCAACTACGATGAGTCAGAGAGGAGGAGAAGAGGCTAAAGAAGCCTTCCTCCATATGATGAACACATGGTATACAGAGTTCATTCGTATGAACCTGAATGCACAACCCCCTCCACCCCCGCCTATTCCTCAACCTATCCCAGTAGACCCCAAGTAGTAGAGGTGTTAAGAGGAGACAAACCTCTAGTTGATAGGATCCGAAAACATGGGGCAGAAGAATTTCAGGCTAAAAGAGATGTTGATCCAGAAAAGGTCGAGTTTTGGTTAGAAAATACCATCAAGGCACTTAATGAATTATCATGCACATCTGAGGAATGCTTAAAGTGTGTAGTTTCTCTTTTAAGAGATTCTGCCTATGGTGGAACACCTTGGTGTCGGTTGTATCAAGAGAAAAGATCACATGGGAAATCTTCCAAGAAGAGTTTAAGAAAAAGTATATCAGCCAAAGGTTTGTGGATCAGAAAAGAAAGGAATTCTTAGAACTGAAGCAAGGCAAGATGTATGTGACTAGTTATAAGTGCGAGTTTGTACGACTCAGCAAATACGCTCGAGAGTGTGTATCCACCGAGGCCATCATGAGCAAGAAATTCGAAGATGGACTAAATGATGACATCAAGTTGTTTGTTGATGTCCTAGATTTAAAAGAATTTGTGGTGTCAGTGGAGAGGGATTGTAAAGCCGAAGAGTTAGTAAAATAAAAGAGAAAATCTAAAATGGAGTCTCGTGATTCGAAAAAGAGATAGTGGAATAAGTCATTCCAATCCTCTTTCAAGAAGTTAAGAGATTTCTTCACTCGACCGACTACTTCCACTGTGCTTTCAAGGAAGGATAAGAGTAAGCAGTATTCGAGAAATAAGGCACAGACTACTTCAGTCACTAGTGTGGGGAATATTTGATCTTATAGACCTGAATGCCCAAGTGTGGCGGACATCATCTCGGTGAATGCCGAGCACATAAAAATGCTTATTTCAGATGTGGTTCCTAGGATCACGTTATAAAAGATTATCCTGAAATGATGAAAGAAGAGAGAACTCAGAACCCTAAATCTGGGGGTATGGTCAGAGGCAGACCGCAGAGGAACTCTAGAAGTGGGGCAGGTGGTAGAGGTAACCCTAGAGAACAGGCTACGAGACTCGTGGGTAGGGCACCTGGGAGGACTTATGCCATTCGTGCTCACGAAGAGGCATCTTCCCCTAATGTTATTACGGGTACCTTTTCTCTTCATTATATTGAAGTTATTGCTTTAATAGATCCCAGATCCACACACTTTTTCATTTGTATGGAACTAGTATCCGGTATGAGTATGCCTATAGAGTCTACAGAATTTATGATTAAGGTGTCTAATCCTTTAGGAAAAAGTGTTTTAGTTGATGAAGTATGTAAAGATTGTCCATTGATGATTAGAGGTCATTAATTTAAAGCAAACCTTGTATTGTTACCATTTGATGAGTTTGACATCATTCTTGGTATGGATTGGTTGTCTACCCACGATGTAATAGTTAATTGTGGGAAGAAGTACATTGAGATGAGATGTGAGAATGGGGACACTCTTCATGTAGAATCAGATGAACCGGGTAGATCGCCAATAATGATTTCTCATATGACAACACAGAGTAAGAAAAGTGTATGAGGCATATTTGGCTTTTGTGATGAATGATAGAGAAACAGAGTTAAAGATTGGGTCAGTACCAATAGTATGTGAGTACTTGGATGTTTTGCCTGAGGAATTACTAGGACTACCACCAGTTAGAGAGGTTGAGTTCAGAATTGATCTAGCTCCCGATACTGTACCAATATCTATTACTCCTTACAGAATGGCTCCAACGGAGTTGAGAGAGTTGAAGTTATAGTTGCAAGAGTTGATAGATAAAGGCTTTGCAAGATCAAGTTGTTCTCTATGGGGTGCTCCAATTTTATTTGTGAAAAAGAAGGATGGCACCATGAGACTGTGCATAGATTATCGTCAACTTAAGAAAGTAATGATGAAGAACAAGTACCCATTGCCTAGAATCAATGATTTGTTTGATCAATTGAAGGGAGACACCGTGTTCTCCAAAATAGACTTGAGATTGGGATACTACTAGTTGAGAGTAAAAGACTCAGATGTGTCGAAGACCGCTTTCCAAATGAGGTATGGGCATTATGAGTTTTTAGTCATGGCTTTTGGTTTGACCAATGCCCCTGCGGTATTCATGGATCTAATGAATCGCATTTTTGGGCCATATCTCGACAAGTTTGTAGTCATTTTTATTAACGACATATTGATTTATTCCTGTAATGGGCCAGAGCATACTGAGCACCTTCGGACAGTTTTACAGATTCTACGAGAAAATTAGTTGTATGTCAAGTTCAGTAAAAGCAAATTTTGGCTCAAGGAAGTAGGATTTCTAGGACATATTGTCTTGGGAGATAGAGTACGAGTGGACCCAAGTAAGATTTCGGCTATAATGGACTAGAAACTAGTGAGGAATATCTCTGAGATCAGAAGTTTTCTAGGCCTAGTCGGCTATTATAGGCGATTCATCAAGAGGTTTTCCATGATTGTAACTCTGATGACGATATTTCTATAGAAAAATGTGAAGTTTGAGTGGGCAGAAAGATGCCAACAAATTTTTGAGAAACTGAAAGGATTGTTAACAAAAGCTTCAATTTTAGTACAACCCGAGACGGGGAAAGAATTTGTGATTTACAGCGATACTTTCTTAAACGGATTAGGTTGTGTACTTATGCAAGAATGCAAAGTAATTGCTTATGCCTCACGACAGTTGAAGCCTCATGAGAAAAATTATCCGATGCATGATTTAGAGTTGGCTGCCATAATCTTCACTTTGAAGATTTGGAGACACCATCTATATGGTGAAAGATGTCGAATTTTCACCGATCACAAAAGCCTGAAGTACCATTGACTACCATCCCGGAGATGGTTAGAGTTGATAAAAGACAATGAGCTAATCATTGACTACCATCCCGGAAAGGCGAATGTGGTCGCCGATGCTTTGAGTAGAAAGTCCCTGTTTTCATTAAGGGCATTGAATTCACGGATGACTTTATCCGACAATGGTTCTATTATAGTTGAGTTGAGAGCTAATGTAACACCCTTAACCCGAGTTCATCGCTGAACTAGAGTTACGAGGCATTACCGATTCGGACACAACCTAGAACAAACATTAATATCTTTACAAACATTTCGCAAGCTAGTTATAAAACATATTACTTCAATACTTGTGTACAATAAACTGAACAATCCATATCACATAGCTTATTGTCCTTTAGTGTATCTAACATAACAATTTCACAACATGGTCAAGTAAGGATTTTAAATGTCTTAGTGATGTGCGCACTTAACATTATCATATATGAATCCTTTTGAAAACTCCAATGACAATTTAACACATACCTAAGTTGCATGTCAAAATTCATATTTAAACACCATTAGTTCAACTGCATAAAGCATTTTCAATTCGGTCATTGCATAGCCTTAACTTTCGTACTAATTTTCTCCATCCAATAATAAGCAAATCATGCTATTTCATTTTTGAATATCAAGCATATCATATTTTAACCTCATTCAATCTAACATTCAAGATACTAAATAAAAATTCGAACCTAATAACCAACTAATCAAGAATAATATATGTATATACTCACTTACACAAAACCAAATCAAAACAGCCAAATATAATCATGTATTATTGAACTTAATTCTTATCTAGCAAGTGATCAAATCAAATACTCACGTACATGTCATAAACATTGCTTAACAAATATATATCACATACTATAATTTAAGCATGCATCTATCATTTGCTTCATTGCCTAAACCGAATACTACATCATGCTTAACATTATTCATTGCCATATCATATATCCAAACATTATAATATACCACTCTCACGTGTGATTAAACCACATTCAAGTATAATGATAGTTCATGGCATAAGCAAACTATATCATCAAAACACGAAACAAGTTATCCCAAAATAGTTAGCCATTTTCGCATGGCTGGCATATTTACACGATTACAAGACATTAGTTATACTGTTTTGTCTAACCTATACATGCCCTTTTAAATACCAAACTAAGTTATTCAATACCAAAAGAAAGTCGATAGTGCAGTTGACTTCTTCACAGATCCTTCGAGTCCGTAGCTTGTACCTAAATCTATAAAACAATGGTAAACAAGAATACACACAATAAGCATGCTAGCTTAGTAAGTCTTAAGCAGTATTTATGACATATATACACTATGTACCATCATAGCCGAATTTCAGTGTTTATATATATAGCGAAACCTTATTCATCGTATATTTAATTTGTAAAACTTATCAAAAGTATCTTGATCGATAAATAAAATCCTATACAAATTCACACACAACCTGAATAACATCTTCAATGCACATCTAAAATGATTTCACATAGTTGAATGTATACAAATATATATACATATATAAAGCATGGCGAAACTATATATATAATATAATTTCTCTTATAAGCAAATAATCCATATCAACTCAATGTCTTTTATTTTATTCAAATACTTTACATACCAAATGCACCAACACATTTTATCAACTTGCTTATTCAAGAATAATGACAAGTATCATAAACTTAATTCGATACATAACTTTTAGTTGAACACTATAGTAATAAACCTTGACTTATTCAATACCATCATATCTAGACCATTTTTATTCATAAGCATAAGCTCGTATTAACACTCACTAGTATAAAACCTGCTAGACCAAAGGTCTGAGATTTAAACACCGGCACGAAGCCTGCTAGGCATTAAAGCCCGAATATATCACCAAGACAAGGCACGCTAGGCATCTAGCCCGAATCAAATCACTCAGACGAAGCACGCTAGGCACTAAGCCCGAATATATCACCCAAGACTAAGCTCGCTAGGCACTAAGCCCGAATATATCACCGGCACTAAGCCTGCTAGGCACTAAGCCCGAATATATCACCGGCACTAAGCCTACTAGGCACGAAGCCCGAATATGTATAGTTAATCTTTCATTTCACATTTCATTGTGCTAAATTCACCACCACTTATAATTCACGTATTTTATCAAATAACAAACCAAAACACTTATTCACATCACTTTGAATAAAATTCCAACCAATCCATACCAATACTTTCACATTCGGCTAACACAAGGTTCTATACTAAATTCTATCGAATATTATCATTTAACACATTCATAAATAATTCGATAACCTATACTTGCTTAAGGACTTACCTCGGTTGTCGATAGACCGTGCAAATCGGCTATTCGAGAACCTTCGTCTTTCCCCGATCTAAATCTGTTTTTCTTTGCTCTTGATCTAAAACACATTAAAATTTAGCTCATTCAAGCACAATTCATCTCAATTTAGTCCCTAAGCACATAAATGGGCAAATTACTATTTTACCCCTTGTATTTCACAACTTTGTAATTTAGTCCTATTTGCATAACACACAAAATACACCAAATTAGCTAAGACTACAAGGGCCGAATATTCCTAGGGACTTTACAAGCCCTCACATTTCATTTCTTTTGCAAATAAACCCCCTAAAGTTTCATCTTTTACAATTTGGCCCTAAAAACAAAATTTCTTCAAAACTTCCAATACATAATATACTAATCTTTAACTTATCTTTTATCTAACATCATCAAACATCAAAAACCATATAAATTTATCAATAGCCGAACATCAAGCATACTTAGATTCAAAAATTACAACATGGGTTGATTACGGTTCAAGCAACGATCTCAAAACGTAAAAATTTTCAAAACCGAAATCAAACTAACCTTGAAATTAAGCCACCAAGTGCCGAATTCAAAGAACAAAGCCCCCTTTTTTCTTTCTCACATTCAGCCATGAAAGAATGAAAAGATGGTGACTTTTGTTTGTGTTATTTTAACATATAATAAAGTAATTATTAAATTACTAATATAACCTTTAATATAAAATAAAACTAACATATATACTAAGGTTATCTTTGACATAAGCCACCCACTAACTCTAAAAATGGGTTATTTACCCTTTTAATGCTCCACTTTAAAAAGTCATCATCAAATAGGCACTTTACACTATAGTTTGAGACTTTTAAAATTTACGCGATTAAGTCCTTTTGTCAAAATTAAACACCCAAACGATAAAATTTTTCTACGAAACTTTCACACATTTTAATTCACACATAATAAGCACAAAATAAAATATTAAAATATTTCTTGGACTCTGATTCGTGGTCCCAAAACCACCGTTTCGATTAGGGTCAAATTCGGTCTGTTACAGCTAGACCATTGTTCCTCTAAGAGATCATTGAGGCTCAAAAAGAAGATAGTGAATTGCAAGCCAAGAAAACTCAGTGCGAGTCAGATGTTGAGTCCGATTTTTGGATTAGCTCCAATGAAAGTCTGATGTTCAAAGATAGAGTTTGTGTACTGAGAAAGGAAGAGCTTATTCAGAGAATTTTGCACGAGGCACACAACGGATGTTTATCTGTACATCCGGGTAGTACCAAGATGTATAATAATTTGAAGCAACGGTATTGGTGGCCGAGAATGAAGAAAGATATTTTTGAGTTCGTTTCAAGGTGCTTGATTTGTCAATAAGTAAAGGCTGAACACCAAGTACCTTCGGGTTTACTTCAACCAATTATGATTCCCGTGTGGAAATGGGATAATATCACTATGGATTTTGTAACAGGATTGCTATTGTCTCCGAGCAAGAAAGATGATGTATGGGTTGTGGTTGATAGACTCACAAAGTCTGCCCATTTTATACTTGTACGAATTGACTACTCACTAGACAAGTTGGCAAACTTATACGTTTCAAAAATAGTAAGGCTTCATGGAGTTCCGTTGTCAATCATATCGGATAGATAGATCCGAGATTCACATCTAGATTTTGGAAGAAGTTACAAGAGGCCTTTGGTACAAAATTGAGTTTTAGCACAGCTTTTCATCCTCAAACTGACGGTCAGTCGGAGAGTTTAATTCAATTACTCGAGGATATGCTCAGATGTTGTATTCTCGAATTCCAAGGTAGTTGGGAAAAGTTTCTCCCATTGGTAGGATTTTCCTACAATAATAGTTTTCAGTCAAGCTTGAAGATGGCACCTTATGAGGCTCTATATGGGCGTAAGTGCCAGACGCCTCTATATTGGACTGAATTCAAAGAAAACCAAATTCACGGGGTCGATTTAGTTAGATAAACCAAACAGAAAGTGAAAGTAATTTGAGAAAGTTTAAAGGCTGCTTCCGACAGACAAAAATCCTACTCGGATTTAAGAAGAAAAGAAATAGAGTATCAAGTTAGGGATAAAGTTTTTTTGAAAGTGTCACCATGTAGAAAAGTTCTCAGATTCGGCCAGAAAGGCAAGTTGAGTCCACGTTTCATCGGACCATATGAGAATACTGAGAGAGTTGGGCAGGTAGCTTATCGATTGGATTTGCCGTCTGAATTAGAAAAGATACATGATGTGTTTCATGTGTCCATGTTGTGACGCTACCGATTAGACCCTTTGCATGTTATTACACCAACAGAAGTAGAGATTCAACCCGACATGACTTATGGTGAAGAACCAGTTAAGATTTTAACTCGGGAAGTCAAGTAGTTGAGAAATAAGAATATCTCCCTTATTAAAGTATTATGGAAAAGACATGGGGTAGAGGACGCTACGTGGGAACCGGAAGAAATCATGACAAACTAGTACCCAAACCTCTTTGCTGGTAATATTTTCGAGGACAAAAATCCTTAAGGGGGGAGAATTGTAACAGCCCGATTTAGGGCCTAGTTGGAATAATGGTGCGAGATCACAAATTTGAGTTAGTAAAATGAGTTATTAAAGTATTTGAGATGTTTGCATGATATTATGAAAGTTTTATGTAGAGATTTTATGAAATCGGCATTAAAGAGGTCCATAGGACTAAATTGCAAAAGTTGCAAAATATGAGATTCTAGAAGCTTTTTGTATGAAATAGCTTTGGATTATTAATTAGAAGCCCTCAAATAGCAATTTTCCCAAATTATAGTTTTTGGAAAAAATTGGACATGAGTTAGAATTTTATTAAGAATTAGTGGGAAGGGCATTTTGGTCATTTACCAATTAAATGATTAAAAAGGGAAAAAGATAAAAAAATCTTATTCATCTTCTTCCCCAAGTGCCAAAAATTAGAGAGACTCCATAACTAGGTTTCTTCAATTTTTAAAGCTTGCAAGTAAGTGTATATTAACTCCGCTTTTAATATTTTTTGTATTTTTGGAGTCCTCATATTATGAATTAGCTATTTATAGGTATAAGTTGACCTAGAATTCATGTCCATAAAAATACCCATGTATGACATGCTTGTAAAATGATGTTTTATGAAAGATTATGAGAGTTTGATGTTAGATAAACATCTTTTCCTATGTGAATTTCATGAAAAATGTTAGTACGGACTAATTTGTAATAGTTATGAAATTGGTCATACATTATAGAAATAGTGAGAATCGATGATTGATATAGTAGAGAAAATGAATCAGCTAAGCATAAAATTTAAGAAAGTTGAACGAAAATCACCTTACGATCCTAGGGGCAAAAGTGTAATTATGAGAAAGTTTAGGGGCAAAATGGAAATTATGCCAGAGTATGAGTTATGAGTCAATTTAGTCAATATGAGTATTAAATGAGCTAAATTATTATTATAGATCAAGAGAAAGAAGCCCAGACTGAAACCGAGGCAAGAACAAAGTCGAGGACTAAATTGCAATATCCACATACATTTTGCACATTGAGGTAAGTTTGTATGGTTTCCAAGCTTCATGAATATTTTCATGGTATTGCTTGTTATGTTGTTAAATATACACTACTTTCATGAGAATGTTTAATGGTATGTTAAACAAAGAAATTAATGAGATTAAGCATAAGAATGTCCCGATTGAAATTGAATTACTTAGGATACTTGATCTACCACATGAGATGAGAAAGTCCATATAAGACCAAGATAAAGCATGGCATTGGCAATCAAGAAAGTTATCATGTAAGTCCAAGACAAGTCTTGGCATTGAAGAGTTATTATGAGATGAAGACCCATGTAAGCCTAAGCCAAGGCATGGCATTGGTGAGTCTCCAAGCAAAGATGTCATGTAAGTCCAAGATAAGTCTTGGCATTGTAAAGTTATCATGAGATAAAGATTCCATGTAAGACCAAGCCAAGGCTCGGCATTGACAAAGTAAAGATACCAAGTAAGACTATGTCAAGACATGGCAATGGTAAGTTCCTAAGGAAACCTACAAGAAAGACCTCGTGTAAGTCCATGTCAAGACATGGCGTTGATATCAAGTAAGAGATCTATTGTAAGACTATATCGAGGATATAGCATTGGCATCCAGATACATGTGGGATGAGATTCAGCATCCTCGGTTATTCATAGTAATTCATTGGGCATAAGAGTAAAGATTGAATGAGAAAGTAAGAAGTTAAGTAATTAAAGCTATCATCAAGTCATGCTAGTTAAAGTTAACTAAGAGTATTATACATGTGATGAATGATGAAGTTGAGAATATGCTTATCATAGTAAAGTATGCTGATCAATGTGATCAAGTGATACATGTACCTTGTTTACCTCACAAGCATGAGAATAGTAAGTATCATGAGTTATGTAAGAATCTTCAAGAGTAAGTATGTTCAAACACATGAGTTAGGCAATGCCTTTGTTTATAATGAATGACTTTTGATTAAGCAATTATATTGCTATGTGCATTACATGCAAACTTACTAAGCTAAATGCTTACATCTTTAATTCTTTCTTTCTATGTAGTCCCGCCAAGCTAACTTGTGGATCATTAAAGTCAGAGCTCGAAGCACACTATCAATCGCTATTTTGGTATAGCCATGTTATTTATATTAAGTATGGCATGTATAGGAAGCATTTCATTTGAAATATGTCTTAAGAAGGGCCAAGATGTGGGCTATCAATTTTATCATTCTTTTGTTTTTGGCTAAAGAGATTGGCCAAGTTTGACTAGGTATGTATGTATATTTAATCAATGAAGTATGCATCTTTGTTAGTGTTAGAGAAGTATTTGAATTGTTGAATTTTGCTTGAGATTGATCTTGATTTCAGGGTGGTAATTGGCTTGGTAAATAGCCTCCAAGTGCCCACACAGATAGGCATACAGGCGTGTGTCTAGGTCATGTGTTCCTTGCATGTTAGTGTCTTAAGTAGGAATAGACCATGGGCTAACCCCACGGCCGTTTTTATAGGCGTGTGTGACACACGGTTAGCAAATGGGCATGTGCTCCAACCATGTGAATAAGTTAGTATGTCAAGGTATGGCACAAGGTCTAAGGCCACGGGCATGTCAAGGCCGTGTGTAATTAGTCATTGTTGACCATGGGTGAAGGACACGGGCATATCTTAGAGGTACCGGGCGTGTCCCAAGTCATACGGGCGTGTGACCCCTGTTGTAAGGAAAATTTTTCTGTTGAGTTCCGAAAGACTCCAGACGCAAGTTTAAAGCCTCGTAGGCCAATGAAATGTATGTTTGACTAAGAAAGAGAAGTTTTTATTTTAAAAACGAAATTTTATAGCCCATAAATATATGTTTAGGAAAGTTCAAGTATTGTAATGTCTCGTATCCAGTCCCAGTCCTGAACTCGGGTATGGGGTGTTACAAAGATCTTGAATAAATCTATTGAGAAATATAGATATGGGATAAATTGATCAAAATAGAAAGAAGCAATTCAAGTGCAATTAAATTCATGGAGTTTTTGGACTAGTAGTCCAAATATCTAAAGGTATAAAGCCAGTGAGGGTGCAATTGAAGTAGTTTTGCAAAGCGGAATAAAATATGAAGTTTTAAGCTAAATCCTGGCATTGATTATGAAAAGACATAATATTTTTTTGTAGTGGATGCAATAACCTTTAGATATATTATTAAATTGATAATTCATAAAAGATTTAACTTGCATCTAATAGTTATTGTCAGAACCTTTTATGAATTACGATATAGTAAAGTTTATATTAAAATCCTTGAAGGATTTATGATGCTAGAAGTATATTGAAATTCTCGAGAAATTATTCATTTATATGAATTAAAATAATTTGAACATATGTGGTAAATTTGACGTAGTGAATAGCAGTTGAAGGAGGATTATAAAATGATCCAAAATACATATTTGTGTTTATATAAAAGAACCATGATTAAAGTTTACTATGATTATTGTTGAATCTCCTGAAGAGATCAAATTATATTTCCCCAAATTTCCCTCACTTGTGACTTTTAAAAGAATGGTAATATAATTGCTTATCAAACACATTCAAATAGTCATTTAAGAAACTAGTATTCAAAATTGAATACGTAGAATATGAGAAAATATGTGATGTTTTCATGAGAGGGAGTAAATGCATGTTGCACTCTTTTCCCTTAATCGAAGTTTTGTCCCTTTGGGTTTTTCTAGTAAGGTTTTTAATGAGGTAACATATTATGCGTATTATAGATTGTATACTCTTTTTCCTTCATTAGGTTTTTATTCCACAGGATTTTTCCTAATAAGGTTTTAACTAGGCACATTATCTATCAATGGATATCCAATGGGGAGTGTTATGAATATATTATTAAGTAGATGTCCGTCATGATCAAGATAATATTTTAATGTACATTAAATTCTAATAGTTATTAGAATTAAATCTTTACTTCTATTATATTTCTTATGCCTATAAATAGAGACTCTGATGAAGCATTGTAATTACCACTTTGATCAATAAAGTATATTCTCTATTGCTTTTATATTTTCTTTATTCTTTATTCTCTTCATCTCTCTTTATTTTATAATAAATTCATATTAGTCTAATATCTTTAATTTTTAGTTTAATTGGAATTTTTATTTTTTAGAATACATAAATCACTTTAACCATATGAGAATATTTCACAATCTAAATTCACTCTCCCGATTTCTGTTTTGGAAACCAAGGGGCATATGGGACACATTAAATCACATGCATGCAATTTCAATGTGAGGCTCAACGTTGAGGAGAAATAAGTGTTCACAGTTTACGGAATAATAAGCACTGTAGCAGCAGTGTTTTCAAGGTTCGGTATCTAGGTTCTGCTTTCAAGTGAATACATGTATATTTCCACAACTCCTCTTTCCCACGCAACAAAGAATTGGTCCAGAGAAGTTGTAAATTTGGCACCACAAATAATATAAGCATGGTGATATATAAAAGAATTTAGCTAAAAAATATGTGGAAGAGGTTTGGAGGTAGCCGATTGCTCACGGTTCTGCTCCTTTATTTAGTGATTTTAATTTTGATTTTGACAGGGCATAGCAAAAGAGAAAACACATATATATTTATAAATTATATTGGTAATAGGAAATTGGACAAGAGACATAATTATATAAATGTGGTGCCCTAGACTTGTGGGGCACCAACTAACCACCAGAATTAAGGCACGTGTTCAACTGGGGCAAAAGGCCCCGACCTTATTCAGTCAATGGGCAACAAACCATTCAGCGGGATTGGTTGCTTTGCATATAAGCCCATGCGGAACAATAAATCATCAAGGTTAACCTGTACGTATTTCAACAAAATAATAAGAAAAAGGCTAACCTGTATGTAAGAGGCTGAGAATCACTGAATGTACTGTATTTTTTGAGAATATGGTGGAAACTTTAATATCTATGCTACGGCACTTCCGAATTCATTCAATTTATTTGAAAAAATAATTAAACCAATAAGAAAAACACTTTGATACAGTACATTTTAATTACATTTTAATTTTAAATTTTATTTTAAGCACGTATTCTGGATGAAAAGGAAAAGTGCATTTTATGCAACTGAATTTTAACCATTCCTTATTTATATTATTTATGAAAAGGAAAAGCTTTGATACAGTATCTAACTATTATATTTAAATTTCAACCATTCCTTATTTATATTATTTAAAATAAAAAATTAATTGAATTTTAATTCAATTAAAATCAATATTATTGTAACTATAAAAGAATGTGAGTTGAACACGGTAAAACTCTATTCTCTGGAAAAAAAAAAAAAATTAAAACTCCAACAAAAGTAGTTTCTTAATTACCTACACAACTCACATTAATTCAAGATAAATAAAATAGAAAATGAGATAGTTGTGCTTCAATATTAACTAAAATGGACTACAGGCTCACCTAAGCCAATGATCCTCGCTAAATAATCAAAATAGAAGAGGGAAATCACCATGTAATGAAATTTCAATCATCTATTTAAAGGATTCGCGCAAATGGTCTGATCCTTTTTACTGATTAATGAATTTTGAATTTGGAAGCAGAAACTAGAGATTGGAAAATAAAGGTCAAACAAAATTGATATTACGTTTGAATGGACAATGGAATTCACAATGTTTTAGTATGTGATATTAATTGTATAAATTATTATGGATCTAATTTGATGATAAATTTATAAAGAAAAACTTTAGTGTCAATGAGAATATTGTAATCAGTGAATAAGATTCTTACGAGTTTGAAATACCTAAATTTTAGTTCGTCGTTCAAACGTAAATTAAATATCAGAAGAGGAAGGAATAAGTGTCATATATGGTGTCTATTTTTTTTCAAGAAGGAAGTCCCCCCACAAATTATGGTTGTTGGGAAGTTAATTTCTAAACAATGTGTTTTTTAAATATTAAATGATCTCGTCAACTATAGACGATGAGATCTGCCTAAATTTTGTACTTTAAACTTGTCATTCATAGGTGGCGAATTCAGTCGGACCATTACATTTACTTTTAGACCTTACGAGCTACAATCTCCATTGACGCTTTTTTTTTTTTTTTTTGTTCCCTTTCGTATCCTTGCTCCATTTGATCTATATCCATACTCTTATGCCATGTTGAATCATTTTCATGTTTTCTTTTTATTTTGCTCTTTTATTAAGTTAAAAATTTTCAAAATTTATTTTTAATTAACTAATATATATTTATCATTTAATATAACAAATAAATTTAAATTATAATAAAATAAATAATTAAAATATCATAATAAATGTTATTAATATTTTTATATAAAATTAAATTTTCACGTATTTTAATAATTTCATAAAAATAAAATAGTTTACAACTTCTATTATATATAATTTTTAACAATGATAAAAAAAATTATTATTTCTAATCTAATGTCCTTAATAGTTTTTTTTTTACCTCTCTGCTACACCCAGTGGCGAAGCTAATAGAGACCCAGGGGGCTAAAATGGTAAAATTTTAATTTAGGGCCTTTATAATTTATAAAATTTTAAATTAGTAATGGTAAAATTACATTTGGGCCCCCAAAAATAATAAAAACTTGATTTAACCCTTTAAAAATTATAAAGATATAGACTATTAAAATGATTAAACTGTGTTTTTAATAGCGTAAAAATATATAATTTAATTTCGCCCTCAAAAATTTTTTTCTAGCTCCGCCATTGGCTATAGCTGCTTTTGAATCAATCTAATTGATATAATATCCTATCTCACCTTTATAGTAAATAATATCATTGTCACCATTATTTTTAACCACATAGGAGGCAAACACATCTCCCATCCAAAAGAAACTTTACTGTCTTTAACTTGACGCTATTAACAATCATGGGTGGTGAAGTCAACTAAAATACCATAAACCTGTCCACTTTATTATTTCCACACCAAACCTAGAACCCAAACCCTCCCTTGATTTTCTACAAATTAAATTTTTTTTTAAATCCTTTCTTTACACAAACCCTTGAAGACATCTTCTAAAAATCTACACTTAATTCGACCAAAATTTTAAATCATAAATATAACCCTAATCTTAATATTTTAATCCTTAAATCCAAATTCTAATATCTCTCAAAATCATATATCTTTGTTAAACTAAGCTTTACTTGAAATTAATTTTGATATAACAAATATTATGTTTTGAAGAAAAATAATTTTAAAAATGTTGGGGACTGACCCAATTAAACAACAAACAAGTAAAAAATAGCAGAAGAAATTGAGAAATTGAGCACACAAATTTAATGTGGAAAAACTCTACAAAGAGAATAAAAAACCACGGGCAGAGATAAATTTACTATAACAGCAAAAGAACGAAGAGTATAAAAGTTAGAGATAAAAACTAAACCATGAAATCCGGAAACAAAGAACCCTCAAAATGTAAATACAAAATTCTCCAAAAGTGTTATAAGTTCTAATCTTTAATGGATGTATTTTTTGAGGATATAAAAGAGTTTATTTATAGGCTAAATATGTAGGTCAAATAATAATAAAATAATTTAGACTAATCAGAGTTCGATTGGAACAAATAAACATAATTTAAATGGGAGATTATCTTTGAAATTTGACTGAAATATGAGGCATATTCAACAAATCTCCACCTTGACTCGTATTTCCACAACTCCATCTTTGCCAATGCCCACCACGGGCCTATCTTGAACTATCCGGGGAGTTAATTGAGTCGAATCTATGCTTAGAAGTTGGAAGACTTCTAACCTTCAACTTGCATGCTGCCAAATCAAAACTAACTCGAGTCTGATTTTCACGAACACAGTGCCCTAGCTTTTCAAAACCTGCATCCAAAAGAGAACCACTTTTCAACGAAACGATTATATCTTTTTCCCTCCTATGACCAGGTTGCCTCTATTCCAAATGAGTTTTCTTTGATTCCGTAAAAGATGAGGGACGTCCATTTTCTCTAGTCAGTATAGATCCTTCCAGAATATAAAGATTCTCGATCCTTTTACATTTTAACAAAATGAAAGCCCCACGAGACACTTTAATGCTGCTTGACTCGATGTTGATTTTGCAACCTTTCGAGTCTAAAATACTTAAGGAGATGAGATTTTTTCGTAAGACAAATACATACTTGACATCTGAGAGTGTCCTAATCATCCCATCGTGCATTCTAATTTTAACAATACCAATACCGATTACCTTACTGGATGAATCATTTCCTATGCGCATAACTCCACCTTCAATTGAACTGTATGTGGAGAACCATTCTTTGTTGGGACACATGTGGAAAGAACATCCTGAATCTAGGATCAACTTGGACGTAAGCTCGGAATTATCGCTCATGGACACTAACAAGAAATCACCACCGCTTTTATCAACCAAATTAGCACCAGCTACATCTTCCTCGTTACTCTTAGCAGGCTTTTGTTTCGCAGTTTATAACAATCTACTTTGACATGACCTAACTTCTTACCATAGTGACACCTATTGCCTTGATTCTTTGATCCTACCAAAATGAAAACTTGCTTATTTGCCTTGCTATCCGAACCAAACTCATTTTCGAGTTTTTCTTTACTCAACAAATGACCCTTCACATCCTCGAACGAGAGTTTGTCTCTACCATAAATTAGGGTTTCCCTAAAAGGCTTGTATGGAGAGAGTAAAGAGCACAATAATAGCATAGCTTGATCTTCATTGTCAATCTTAACCTCAGCATTCTTTAAATCATTCAAAAGAGTAATAAATTGACTAATGTGACCTCTAAGAAGCTCACCTTCATTCATGCAAAACGTAAATAGATGTTGTTTCAACACTAAATGGTTAGCTAGAGACTTAATCACGTAAAGAGTTTCTAACCTTTTCCACAAGGCGGATGAGGTTCTCCCCATCAATACCTCCTGCAATACCCTATTCGCGAGGCACAATTGGATTGCAAACAATGTCTTTTCATTAAGCTCTTCCCATTTTGTCTGATCTAGATTCTCAGGCTTTTTCCCGGTAATGACCTTTTTTAGGCTGATCTAAACTAGATTTGCCATAATCCAAACTTGCCACAGATTGAAATTTGTGACACCATTGAACTTCTCAATGTTTAACATTGTTGCTGCTATCTCTGAATGGGTTTATCTACAAAAATTAAACTAGCTTTGATACCACTTGTTGGGGATCGACCTAATTAAGCAACGAACAAGTAAAAAATTACAGAAGAAATTGAACACAAAAATTAACGTGGAACAACCCCTCTGAAGAGGAAAAAAGCCATGGAAAAAGATAATTTTACTATAATGGAAAAAGAACGAAGAGTACAAAACATGGATATAAAACTTAAACCTTGAAACCCAAAAATAAAGAACCCTCATAACGTAAACAAAAAATTCTCCAAAAGTGTTATGAGTTCCAATATTTAATAAGTGTATTTTCTAAGATTGTAAAAGAGCATATTTATAGGTTAAATTCGTAGGTCAAATAATAAGAAAATAAACTAGACTAATTAGAGTTCGACTGAAACAAATGAACAGAGTTTAATTAGGAGATTATCTCTCAAAATTGACTGAAATATAAGGCATACTGAACAAAAACATACTTGACAAAAAGTTTATCTCAAATGATATCTTAAAAGAAAAAAATATTGAACTTATACTTAATCATTTTTTCAAAGCCAAGTTAGTTAAAACAAAGTCTTAGACATTTTTCAAACAAGCTAAAATTGCTCCAAGTCAAAAAGTATCGATCCAGTATCGATACTATTTGTCAAATATCAATAAATTTAAATGAGTATCAACAGATTCACAAGTTTATTGATACATTTTTCAGTATCGATACGAAAATGACATTCAATTTTCCAAAATGTTTACCAGCTATCGATTCAGTATCAATACCTTTTGTTAGGTATCGATAAATTTCTTTAAGTATCGATCATGGTATACTTTATCGATACATTTTTTAGTATCGATACGAAATTGACATTCTAACTTGCAACGTTTTTATCAAGTTTCGATACGGTATCAATACCTTTTACTTGGTATCGATTAATTCCATGGGTATTGATAGAAATGGTTCCAACGATCACTAAATTAGGCATTAAATGCTATTGGTATTGATATTTGTAGAAAAGGTATCAATACATGTTGCAGGTGAAATTAATGCACTGGTCTTTTCATCCCAAACAGTTCTATTCAATATCCCAACATTCAAAACGGCTGGAAATCAATTGGAATGTAAAAATATCAGCTTCCAAATGTCCTACAACAACAAGAGAGATTAATAAAGCCTAAGTATCAATCAATTAACTTTTGTGCCCAATTTTTCCATACTTTTCTTACATACACTTGTAAGCTTCATTGTTTTTCTATCAGCTCAAGTGTTTTTCTTTATAATTGTGCTTTATTGGCAAACACTTTGATCTTGTAAGGGTTATTTCTTTTTTTTTTCTTATTTGTTTCTCTTTAAGAGGTTTTGAGTCTTAAGATTTGTGTAGAAATCTTAAGGTAGTTGTAAGGTTAAACATTGTCCTCAAGTTTAATGAAATTAGTAAATTTAGGAAAATCCTTAGTTGTGGAAAGCTAACATAGTGGAGTAGGCAATTAGGGCAGAATCACTCTAAATTGTTGTGTCAATTGTTTCATATTCTTTCATTACTTCCACCAAATTTTTAAAAGGCCAATTGTAATAACATGTTTTTCAGTGGTGTCAGAAATAGTGGTTTTGGGACCACAATTCTGATGAGAGAGTCCATAGATATATTTAATTAATATTTATGATTTAAATATAGTGTAATAGTGAATCATAATTTAATAGATTTTATTAATTGGTCAATTAGTCAAGGTACAAGTAGTGTGTACCGAAAGTTAGTGGTTTTGGAAAATGCAATATCAGGACCTCATTTTTAGAAATTGAAGTTTTAAATATTTTTATTTAATATTTAATAAGTGATTAAATAATTAAATTGAATTTTAATTATGTAATTTTACTGAATTAGTGACTAATTAATGTATAAAGACTAAATCATAAAAGTTTATGTAATAGTCCGATTTAGACCCTAATTGAAATAGTGGTTTCGGGACCACAAATTTGAGTTTGAAAAATATTTTTTAAATTATTTTGTGTGTTCATTATGTGTGAATTTGTTGGTGTTAAATTTTCGTGACTTAATTTTGTCGTTTAGGTGTTCAATTAAATAAAAGGGCTTAATTGCGTAAAATGTAAAAGTTACAAACTATAGTGTAAAGTGCTTAGTTGATAGTGGCTTTTTAATATGGAGTCCTTAAAGGGAAAATAGACCATTTTCAAAGGGAGTGGACAGAAACATGCCATCATTATATGTTTTATATATTATTTGTTATAATTAAAAATATATATTAATGTATAATAATGTTATATTATAATAAAATGACATAAAAAAAAATAAAGCAATAGTTTCATTTCTCTTTCCATAGCTGAATAACAAAGAATAGAAAAAGAAAGAAACCAAGCTAGGTTTCGGCACTTATTCAAGCTCAATCAAGGTTCGTTTTTTGTTTGGTTTTTGATAATTTCTACGTTTTTGAGATCATTGCTTAGGAATCTTCAAGACCGATGTTTTAATTTTTTATTTTGATGAATATTTTGAGTTGATCCATTGATGATAGTTTGTTGTTTATGTTGTTAAATGGTGAAATATGATATATATGTGTTAGATTAACAAGTTTTGTCTTTGAAGTTTGATGAAATTGAGTATTTGGACTAAATTGCAAAAATAAAATTTTGAGGGACTAAAATGTGAAATAAATGAAATGTATGGACTTGTATGAGGACTAGGAACATTCGGCCCTTAAGGTGTATAGTCAAATTTTGTGTATTTTTTGTTTTGTGCAAATAGGATTAAATTGTAAAAAGTGTGAAATGTTAGGGGTGAATTGGTAATTTGCCCATTTAAGTGTTTTTTGGATTAAATTGAATGAAAATATGTTTGAATGAGCTTAATTTGAATATGTTTAGATCAAGAACCAAAGAAATCATACTTGGATTGGGGAAAAGCAAAAATAGTTGAATATCCGGTTTCTATCGTTCGTTGATATCCGAGATAAGTCTTTAAGCGATTAAACATCGTAAATTATGTATTTTAATTATTAATATGCTGATTTGGAAATTGGGAAATTAGTATTGAGTTAGCCTAATGTGATTAATTTTAGAATTAATACGTTTAAGTTTAGTTTGATTGAGTTATAATAATTTAAAGCTCGAATGAAGATTATGAAGTACAAGAAAAGTTCGATATATGAATTGGTTGTGAGACAACTTTAAAAATTATGATATTTAGGCTTTGAGCCTAGCAAGCCTCGTGCGGGTGAATGAATTTGGGCTTTAAGCCTAGCAGGCTTTATACCGGTGAAAGATGTCGGGCTTTAAGCCTAGCAGGCCTTGTGCCGGTGAGAGATATCGGGCTTTATGCCTAGCAGGCTTTATGCCGGTGAATTATTATAAGTGTATACTTAATGTAACCCCCCTAACCCAAAACCGTCGCCGGAATAAGGTTAAGGGGTATTACCAATCAATCAGAACATTTAACCTCTAAATATTGACACAAAGTCAAACATCATCAAACACATTCATATACAATCATAGTGCCCCTTAAACGAGTCATCAAGACCCTAAGTATGCTTATAAGCCGAGTCGAGACTAAACAGAAACACATATAAAATTTCATGAAAAATTGAAATTTTTCTAGAATACAGGGGAGACACGCCCGTGGGGGGCAGGCCGTGCCTCTCCCACGACTACATGACACACCCGTGTGCCCTCCCCGTGGTTACATACTGCCAAAATCAACACGGCTAACAAGCACGCCCGTGTGCTAAGGCCGTGTCCTATAAGGTCATATACTGCCATTTCTCACACGGCCTGTAGGCATGCCCGTGCCAAGGCCGTGTGCAGTTTAAGCCACATTATGCCAATTTACCCACGGTTTGAGGCACGCCCGTGTGCCCCAATCGTGTGACATTATAGGCCATTTTGCAAGGCCAACATGCCACCCACTTAGGGTCTAACCTACAAGCCAATCAACCAAACATCTCATTCATATATTGCCATCTAAAATCATACCAATTTAGCAATTTAAAACATACAATCAATACCAACTCTAATCATACCCAATTCAATATCAATACTTATTCTATCACAAGCATAATTTATTCCCTAATCTCAATACCCTTTCTAGCATTTATCAACACAAAGTTACCACTCAATAGCAAATTTATCAATCTACAGATCATGCCAAAAGATGCAGTACACATATCACATTCATTCATGCCAAACCTATTACATATCCAGCCACATCTCATGGCTAATTACAAACCTCAAACTTGATTGAGTTTACTAGCCTATACATGCCATATTCTAGCTATATACATCTTTCCAAAAGTACCAAAATAGAATGCCGATAGTGTGATTGAGAAGCTGACAATCCCAGATCTGAGCTAGCTTTACTGACACTACAAGGCAGAGAAACAAATCACACAATAAGCTTTCCAAAGCTTAATAAGTTAGTAATATAATAAATATTACTCAATACAACAACATCGATATGTATATATATATGTACCATCACATAGATAAAGGCACAACTAGGCACATTATCAATCTCAACCACATACTCAATTATCTATTCAATCAACTCTTAAATCTATCATCAACCACATAGGTTCATATGTACCTTGATCAACACATAGTTACTTACCATTTATGTTACTCAATTGTTCAAGTTTACCTCTCATTCAACCTTTTCTATTCCATTGGTTTATTCGCACACTTAGTGCCAATTTCATAACTGAAAGATAATCATCACCGCACACTTAGTGCCAATACATTAAACCGAACTTATATCGGTATTGCACATATAGTGCCAAGTCGATAAGCCGAAGCTTCTATCTTTTTGTACACACAGTGCCAATCATCTCTTTCTCGTTTTAAATTTCGCACACTTAGTGCCCCTTTATCTCAATTAAGCACATAGTATTTGAAATCTCATAGATACATATACATCCATTCAATTTATATCACATAGATAAAGTTTACAACTAGTATTATATCCGAACTTACCTCGGATGTCAAAATACCGAAACGGTCGATTAATCGAGCATTTGTCTTTGCCTCGATTTCGATCCGAACCTCTCCGTTCTTGGTCTATACACATTTAAATTCAATCCATTTAATCACCAAATCATTCATTTTAATCCAAACACACATATTTAGAACATTTAACAAAATAACCCTTACATTTTCACAATTTGGCACTTTATTCCCTATCTCACAAAATCATCAAATTCACAAATTCCACACATTCATATGCTTGGCCGAACCTCTCTAGGGATTATATAAGTCCAATTATTTCATCAAATTTTCTACTTAGTCCCTCAACTTATACTTTTCAAAATTTAGCCCAAAATACTCAATTTCATCAAAAATTCAAAAACAAAACATGTTAATCCAACACCAAGTCTTCATATATCACTAACATCTAGCATATAGCTCACACATTCATCAATGGCTCATCACAAAAACATCATCAATTCACAAAACTACAACATGGGCTAGCTAGAGCATGAAGCAACGATTACGAAAATGTACTATCTATGCAATTAAGTCCTTTCTCTTAATTCGACACTAAAACGATCAAATCATCATACAGAATTTTCACATAGGCTATGTCACATATCATTCACATAGAAAATATCATTAAAATATTTTTACGACCTTGAATTTGTGGTCTCGAACCCTTTGTTCGACCGTGGTCTAAATCGGTCATTACAACTCTCCCCACTTAGGATTTTCGTCCCCGAAAATCTTACCAGTGAATAGTTGTGGATGTTGCTCTCTCATAACCTTCTCAGGCTCCCACGTAGCCTCTTCAATTCCGTGTTTGTGGCACAATACCTTCACTAAGGAAATTCTTTTGTTTCTCAACTCTTTGGTCTCTCGTGCCAAAATTCAGATCGGTTCTTTACTATACGACAAGTCTGACTGAATCTCAACCTCAGTAGGAGTAATCACATGAGATGGATCTGATCTGTACCGTCGAAGCATTGACACATGAAACACATTATGGATCTTTTCTAATTCAGATGGCAATCTCAATCTATAAGCAATCGGTCCAACTCGTTCAACGATCTCATACGGTCCAATGAACCTCGGACTCAACTTGCCCTTTCTACCAAATCAAAGTATTTTCTTCCACGGAGATACTTTCAGAAACACTTTATCACCAACCTCAAATTCAATATCCTTTCGTTTCAAATCTGCATAAGACTTCTGACGATCTGAGGCTGCTTTCAAACTGTCACGGATTACTTTCACTTTTTGCTCAGTCTCTTTTATAAGATCAATCTCGTGAATCTTGTTTTCACTCAGCTCGGTCCAATACAATGGAGTTCGACACTTTCGACCGTAAAGAGCCTCATATGGTGCTATTTTAATGCTAGATTGAAAACTGTTGTTATACACAAACTCAATCAACGATAAATGCCTTTCCCACGTGCTTTCAAATTCAAGTATGCAACATCTCAACATGTCTTCAAGAATCTAAATGATTCGCTCGGATTGACCATCTGTTTGCGGGTGAAAAGCAGTACTAAAATGCAATTTTGTGCCTAAAGCATCTTGTAATTTCTTCCAAAATCGTGAGGTAAATCTCGGATCTCTGTCAGACACTATAGATAACAGTACTCCGTGCAATCTCACAATCACATTGATTTACAATTCAGCCAACTTATCTAAAGAATAATCGATTCTCACCGGAATGAAATGAGCTAATTTCATCAATCTATCAACTATCACCCAAATCGCATCTTTCTTGCTCGGAGATAAGGGCAAACCCAACACAAAGTCCATTGTAATTCTCTCCCATTTCCATTCAGGAATCATAATTGGTTGCAATAAACCGGACGAAACTTGATGTTTAGCCTTAACTTGCTGACAAACTAAGCATTTCGACACAAAGTTAGAAATATCTCTCTTCATACCATGCCACCAATAGAACTGTTTCAAATCATTATATATTTTCGTACTCCCCGGATGTACAGTCAAATGACTATTGTGAGCTTCAGTCAAAATCATTTGAATGAACTCTGAATTTCTTAGAACGTAAATTCGATCTCTGAATCTCAAACAATCATTACTATCAACTCAAAATTCTGATTCCGCATTCGAATTACATTGAAATCTTTTTGCTAAAAACTCATTATCAATCTTTTGAGTCTCACATATCCGCTGTATAAACAACGGTTATATTTTCAATTCAGCTACAACCACATCATCATCACATAGATCCATCTGATTACGCATAGCTCATAAGGTATATAATGATTTCTGACTCAAAGCATCAGCTACAACATTAGCTTTACTCGGGTGGTAATCTATCACAAGTTCATAATCTTTCAACAACTCTAACCATCTTCTCTGTCTCAAGTTCAAATCTTCCTGAGTCATCAAATACTTTAAACTCTTATGATCAGTATAAATATGACATTTTCACCGAATAAATAGTGACGCCAAATCTTTAATGCAAATACAATCGCATCCAATTCAAGATCATGCGTTGGATAATTCTTTTCATACGATTTTAACTGTCTCGAAACATAAGCGATGACTTTTTGAAACACGCCAAACCCGGCCCACAAGCCCTGGCCGGATCTGGCATGCTTTTAGGAAAACTAGTCGATTCTTACTTAAAACTTTGCTAAAATTTTGCATGTTTTTGAAAATAGTTGATTTGGGTTGGGCTCGAATTTTAAAACCCGTGTTGATTATGTGTCAAAACGTTTAATATTTATACTTAAGAAAAATGGACTTTAACTTTCAATTAAAATCGAGTCATACTTAGACAATTAAATATGCATGCATAATAGTTCAAACCAAGGCCTTATTACATCAAATCAAAACCCAAATTAAATCCAAAATACTTAAAATATAACAAGTCCAAAATAAAATAAAAGTCTTGAACTGAGCATGGCCACCACTAAGCTCCTACCGACCCGATCCATTAATGAGCGTTACCTGAAAGGTAATCCCACAACGGGGTGAGTCAAACAGACTCAATGTATACAGCCAACATAAATCTCAATTAATTCAGGAATATCAATTCATAAATAAAAGCACATATACTTAATGATGCAACCCGAACCCAAGCCTAAGTATCCATCCGCTACACATCACCCGTACCAACCATCACACCGTGGGGACTACTAAGTCAACCCTCCATCCGCTACACACCATTGAAGGTAGTCATTGCGCATCGGCGTGCTCATCGCCTTTATAAAATTAGTGGCATAGCCACAGATAATTATTTTGTGACATAAGTCACCACATTCATATATTGTGACATAAGTCACCATATTCGGATATTGTGACATAAGTCACCACATTCAGATATTGGGGTATTAAACCACCAATTCACTTCCCCTTTACATATCACCCATAAGCCCCATGTCAAACATATCATGCAATAACATGCTTTATTTCACATTCTTATCACTATTAACATATGTGCCATTATAGATCATAACCTACTCATAGTAGGAGTGGGTAAACATATCTGAGTATTTTGTTCGTACCATTGCATGGTACTTTTAACCACTTCACACATATTTTTACTAACACATATATTAACGCATAACCATAAATTAATTGAAGCTTAGTGTGGGGGTACACACCTGATATACTTATCGCTTTATTGAAATCCCGAAATCCCGATCTAAGCTTTAGATCTTTTAGTTCCTATATTCGGCTATAACCAAATCCCGAGAGATTATTGTAACCAAAACTTACCTTGTTGCCGATTGGATTAAAAATCAAATCCCGAAACTTTGCTATGTTCCTTTTTGTAATCGACCAAGCACTAGATCACTTCACAGGTTAGTTTTCGATTTTTGAACAAGTACGAAATATATCTAATCACTAACTAGGCCTTGGCCAAATGTGCATGTGCACTTACCTTACGATGCTCAAATCCCGAAAGTATCCCTTGTCTTAAGTATCTATCAAAATCCCTATAGACACATGTTAGATCAATTTCTAACATTTAATCACAAGTAAATAGCCCTTGGCTGAATATCCAATAGGACTCACCTTAGCTCTTTAAAATCCCAAAAGAACCTTCTACTGTAGTCGTGACAAAGACCTAACTCCGAAGCCTCCTTCCAAGTTTGACCAAGGTCAATAATAGGAATTAGTTCCTAAATTTTTGACAAGCCTAAAAGAAAAAGAATGGAACCGAATGACAATTGGTCCTTACGCTTATTACAAGAATTTGATTGCTCCTTGTTGAACCCACCAAGGTATTCGGCTACAAGCTAGGTGTTTGATCAATCAAGTTTCGGCTTTTGGTGTTTTGATTAACAATCGACTATTGCTAGAAAAGGCTTACCTTCGGCTTTTGGAGAGTTGTGAAAAGAAAAAGAAAGTTGATGATGGAGATTTGGCTAGAGAAAGAATTGAAAGAAAGAATTTGAGAGAAGGAAGGAGAGATGATAAGAATTTCGGCAAGCACTAAAAGATGAATGTCTTTTGTTCCAATTAAAATTCGGCACTTATGCCTCCCTTTCATGACCGATTTTTACCAACCAAGGAGCCCCTTGGCTGGCCACTATATCCATTTGCTTCTCCTCCTTTATCTTTTATCTATTCTAAAAAAAAAGTAATTATCACAAAGAGTTTTATCACATCTAAAACTCCTCCCTCAGTCTCCCAATGCCGTCCACCTCTACTCCTCATTGCCAAAAAAAAAAATAAAATCTTTTATTTGCTTTCCTTGTGACTCGAACCTAGGCCCATTTACACCTACTTGTGGCGTCACTTACAGAGGCTTTAAGTGGCGCCTTGTAGCCACTTTACCAGGCCCAACTTTATGTCACAATTCCTCTACTATTTCTTTTAAGGCCTTATCAGTCTAGCTCCCTCTTTTAGATTTAAAATCTAATAATTTCTAAAGCATTTAACTATACACTAAGGTTCACAAAAATTCATAATGCACATCCACAGCATGCTATTTCATATGATTAAGCAAAAATGCATAATGTAACAGGCCGAATTTGACCCTAATCGGAATGGTGGTTTCGGGACCACGAATCCGAGCCCAAGAAATATTTAAATATTATATTTAGTGTTTATTATATATGAATTTATGTGTGTGAAAGTTTCGTAGAAAAATTTTATCGTTTAAGTATTGAATTTGATAAAAAGGACTTAATCGCGTAAAAGGTAAAAGTGGCATACTAAAGTGAAATGTGCTAATTTGAGCATGGCTTTTTAATATGAAGTATTGAAAGGGTAAATAACCCATTTTATGAGTTAGTGGCTGGTCATGGACAAGTTTGTCCTTAAGATATAATATTTTGTTATTATATTATAAAGGTTAGTTAGGTAATTTAATAATAAATTAATATAAGTTAAAGTAAAACAAACAAAAGGCCATTTTTTCTTTCATCTTTGTTCATGGTTGAATGTAGCTAAGAAAAAGGGTTGAAGAAACTTTGAAAATTTCAGCAACTATTGGGTTCAATTAGGTAAGGATTTTAGCTCGATTTTTGTTGATTTTTACGTTTTTGAGATCGTTGCTTAGTGTACTAGCTGACCCATGTTGAAATTTTTGAATTCAAGCATGTGTGATATTCGGCCATTGGCATTTTCTTGTGGTTTTTGATGTTTGATGTTTTAAAATTAAAGATATGCTCAAGATTAATATATTTGGTGTTGGAAATTTTGGTGATTTTGAGTATTTGGGCTAAATTGTAAAAGTAAATTTTTAGAGGGGCTTATTTGCAAAATAAATGAAAGGAATGGGCTTATAATGCCCTTGTGAATATTCGGCCCTTGTATGGTTTTTGCTAATTTTGTGTATTTTGTGTTTTGTACAATTAGGACTAAATAGTAAAAATGTGAAACCCTAGGGGCAAAATGGTAATTTTCATGTTTAGTTGTTTTGGGATTAAATTGAATTGAAATATACTTGAATGAGCTGAATTTAATGTGCTTTAGATTAAGAGCAAAGAAAAACGGAATTGGATCGGGGAAAGACGAAGGTTCTCGAATAGCCGATTCGCACGGTCTATCGACAGCCAAGGTAAGTCCCTAAGCTGGATTATATTAAAGAATGCATTATGAAAGTATTAAATGACAAAATTTGATAAATTTGGGTATATTTACATGTGATAGCCGAATGTAGTAATGTTACATTGAATCGGATATGTTTTATTATACAATGTTATAATAGTTTTATTTGTGAAAAGTGAATAAGCTTAGTTGAATTGGAAATGTGATAAAATTGTGAAGTTTAAGTGATAAGTGGTTATGATACTATTGAAATGTTCATTGAAATGTTGAAAATGATGATATCTCGGGCTTTAAGCCTAGTAGGCCTAGTCTTGGTGACTTATTTCGAGCTTTGTGCCTAGCGGGCCTTGTCTTAGGTGATTCATTTCGAGCTTTAATGCCTAGCAAGCTTTGTCTTAGGTGTTATATGTCAGGCTTTGTGCCTAGCAGGCCTAGTGTCGATGATTCATTTCAGGCTTACTGCCTAGAAGGCCTCGTGCCGGTGATTTAATTTAGGCTTTAATGCCTAGCAGGCTTTTTGCCGGTGATAAGTTAAAACAGAGAATCGGAGATGTATATACATAGTAAATTAACTTATTATATTGGTAAGTGACAAGGTAAGTTGATTTTTTGTAATGATGAAAGTAAAATTATATATTTTTTTTATATGATTGATTATGTTCGGCCAAAAGGTATGTATTGAATCAAGTTCATGATATATGTGATGTTGATCAAATACGTAAGTTGATAGAAATGTGTTGGTGCATTCGGTATGTAAGGTATGCGAATAAAAATGACATTGAGTTGATGTGGATTGTTGGCATATAGGAGAAATTATATTATATATATATAGTTTCGACCATGCTTCATACATATATATATTTGTATACATTCAATTATGTGAGATCATTTTAGATGTACATTGAAGATGTTATTTGGTTGTATGTGGAAATGCATATGACTTTATTTATCGATCAAGGTACTTTCGATAAGTCTTACAAGTTAAGTATCGATGAATAAGGTTTCGCTACATATGAACATTGAAGATATGTGTGTATATGTCATAAATATCGCTTGAGACTTACTAAGCTAGCAAGCTTATTGTGTGTATTCTTGTTTACCCTTGTTTTATAGATTAGGTTCCAGCTACGGACTCGAAGGATTTGGGACGAAGTCAACCGCACTATCATCTTTTTGGTACTCTTTTAGTTTGATCATATTGAATAAAGGCATGTATAGGGTTGATAATGTCTATGTTGAGTCCAAACTTTATCCATGTATATATATATATATCTTAGCCATGCGAATATGGCTTATATCCTTTTGTTAATATGATACCGATGCATGAATGTTTAATGATCAAATGGAGTATATGGTATGTCATTATGATGCAATGTTTGTATGAATATTAGGCTAATTTATATTCGGCTCATGTACATTTAAATAGGTTTATAGTGATCTTGTGGTTAATGGATATTCAAACTAAGATGATGATTTTGAGATTGTATAGTCAATTATGTTATATAAATGAAATATGTTGATATGCTTGAAGAGCCATTATGTTCGATGTTCAATGATGTTTAATGAAGTTTAAATAACATTTTGGTAAAATGATAGATGGCACATGCGAGTCTATGAATGTTGAGAACATTTGATTGATATATCCGGTTTAGATTTATAAGAGTTTTCATTGGATCATAATATAGTTAATTATGAGTGATTATTTGGGATGCTTAAGTATGTACTTAGTTTACTATAATAATAATAATGGGTTTGGAGTAACCACATCACTATGTGTAAGCATATCATGTATTTATATTAAATAGACAATTTGGATAATGTATAATCATGGTATTGATTGAATGATTCATATGAGGTTGTTAATGTTTTATAATGTAATAATGATCACATTTCTTATGCTTGAATTGAATTGAAAGTTTATTTGGTAATGTGTTTAGTCCGAAAATGCCTCCTAACTTTAATCCGGCGACGGATAAAGATTAGGGGTGCTACTTTTTATTGGTATCAGAGCTACGATTTAGTCGATTCTAGGACTACCATAGTATGTAAGAGTCTAGCTATACATGCCTTTGAATTGTATATATGATAGTGTGGTGACTTCTGACAATTTCAATTGTATTCTATATTGTAAATGGACTCCGATCCCGATAGAGCCATAGCTGATGATGTGGAGAGCATTGCGCCTGGTCTCGCACGTGGATCGGCAAGAGACTCTCAACGATTCACGGGTAACCACGAGGGAAGGCTAAACAAGCCTTCTACCAAATGATGAATGAATGGTTTACCCGGTTTGTTCGTAATAATCCTATTTGTACACCAACCTCCACCCCGAATAATCCAACCGATACCTTCAAGACTTCGATGATAGATCCGATGAGATCTAGTAGGCCTCCAGTTGATAAAATCAAGAAATTTGGGGCCGAAGAATTTAAGGCCAATGATGATGATGACGCAGAGCGAGCCGAAATGTGGCTTGATAACACTATTCGGGTACTAGATGAGCTATCTTGTACTCCAGACGAATGCCTAAAGTGTGCTATATCTTTACTTCGGGACACTGCATATCACTGGTGGAATACACTAGTATCAGTAGTTCCGAAAGAAAAAGTGACATGGGATTTCTTCCAGAATGAATTTCGCAAGAAATATATCAGTCAAAGATTCATTGATCAAAAACAAAAAGAATTTCTTGAGCTGAAACAGGGAAGGATGACCGTGACAGAATATGAATGGAAATTTGTCAGGCTTAGCAGATATGCTAGAGAGTGTGTATCAATTGAAGCCATTATGTGTAAAAGGTTTGAAGACGGACTGAATGAAGAGATAAAGTTGCTTGTTGGCATTCTTAAAATTCAAGAATTTGTGACTCTAGTTGAGCGAGCTTGTAAAGCTGAAGAGCTCGGGAAAGAGAAAAGAAAGGCTGAGACAGAAGCTAGAGACATTCGTAAGAGGTCGTTGGGTAAGACTTTCTATTCCACATCTAAAAAGTTCAGAGATGATTTCATCCAACATAAAGTTACTTCAGATTTACCTAGACGTGATCGACCTCCAGTGGGCTCCCGAGCTACCTCGATGGCCAGTGTTGGTAACGTTCCACAGAATCGAGTTGAATGCAAACATTGTGGAAAATGGCATTCTGGGAGTTGTAGAGTTCGTGATCGATCTTGTTTTAAATATGGATCCTTAGACCATTTTATTCGAGAGTGCCCGATGTTAGCTGAGTAGATACGGCACAGAATTCTAGACCGAAAGCAAAGGCATCAAGACGCGCGACCACCGAGCATTACCGCAATGTAGGTGGTAGTCAGAGAGGGACGAAGAACACAGCAGTTCGATCTGAGGCTAGAGCTCCACCTAGAGCTTATGTTACTCGAGCTAGGGAGGATGCTGCTTCTCTAGATGTCATTACCGATACTTTTACCCTTTATAATACTACTGTGATTGCATTGATTGATCTGGTTCGACCCATTCATATGTATGTGAAACTACGGTATTGAGAAGACTCGCCAATGAGTCTCTCGAGTTTGTGATTCAGCGTATCCAACCCCTTGGGTAGATGTGTGTTTGTTAATAAAGTGTGTAAAGGTTGCCCATTGATGATTCGATATTTTGCTTCGATCGATTTAATATCGTTACCTTTCGATAAGTTTGATATAATTTTGGGAATGGATTGGTTAACCGCATGATCGGTGGTGAATTGCAAAAGAAAGCTTATTGATTTGAGACATCAGAGCGGTGAGATCATTAGAATTGAATCCAGTGATTGAAGTGGGTTTCTTACACTTATATCCTCGATGTTAACCCGAAGTATGTGAGAAAGGGTGCGAAGCTTATTTGGCTTATGTCTTTGGATAATAAATTGTCTCGAGAAGCAGATTGAATCATCACGGTTGTATGTGAATACCGGATGTGTTTCTGAAGAACTACGGGTTTACCCCTCATCGACGAGAAATTTAGTTTGGCATTAAATTAGCAGGGAGCGACTCCGATCTCAATAGCTCGTGTCGGATGGCACCTCTTGAGTTAAAAGAGTTGAAAGCACAGATTGCAAGAGTTAACAGATAGGGGTTTTGCACGACCGAAGTTTCTCTCCTTGGGTGCACGGATCTTTTGTGAAAAGAAAGATGGAGCGATGCGAATGTGTATTGATTATCGGCAATGAATAGGGTAACTATAAAGAATAAGTACCGTTACCTCGGATTGATGATTTGTTTGATCGGTTGAAAGGGCTTGATATTTTGAAGATAGATTTGAGATCGGGTTATTATCGATTCATGAGTCGAGATATAGATGTACCAAAGGCGCATTAGGACGAGGTACGGACATTTTGAGTTTTGGTTATGCCTTTTGGGCTTACTAATGCACTCTTTGTTTTTATGGATTTGATGAATCGAGTTTTTAGGCAGTTTTGGATTGATTTGTGGTAGTGTTTATTGATGATATATTGATCTACTCCAAAGATGAAATCGAGCATCTTTGAGCATTTGAGATTAGTGTTACAAACTTTGCGAAATCAGCAGTTGTATGCGAAGTTTAGTAAGTGTGAGTTCTGGATGAAAGAGGTCAGCTTTTTGGGACATGTTGTTCAGCATCCGGCATTCGAGTTGATTCGAACAAAATCTTGGCTATACTTGATTGAAAACCACCGAAAAATGTTTCAGAGATTCAAAGTTTTCTGGGACTTGCGGGTTACTATCGACGATTTGTGAAAGATTTTTACGTAATAGCTACACATTTGACAAAGCTACTACGTAAAGATGTCAAGTTTGAGTGGTCGAAAATTGTCGGAAAAGTTTCGATCGGTTGAAAGCCCTTTTGATAGAAGCTCAGTGTTAGTTTAGCCTGAATCGGGAAAAGAATTTGTTGTTTATTCTGATGCTTCTTTGAATGGTTTGGGTTGCGTTTTGATGTAGGAAGGCAAAGTTGTAGACTATGCTTCAAGACAATTGAAGCCGCATGAAAGAAATTACCCGACGCATGACTTAGAACTTGCAGCTATTGTGTTCGCACTAAAATTTGGCGTCATTATTTATTTGGCGAGAAATGTCATGTTTACTCGGATCACAAAAGTTTTAAATATTTGATGACTCAAAAAGAGTTGAACTTGAGACAACGTAGATGGTTAGAACTGTTGAAAGACAATGAGTTAGTGATTGACTACCATCCGGGGAAAGCTAACGTTGTTGCAGATGCATTAAGTTGAAAATCATTGCTTACTCTTCGTGCATTGAACACACAGATGGTTATGTCAAGTGATAGTTCGATCATACCGAGTTAAAAGCAAGACCGATGTTTATTCAGCAAATTTGTGATGCACAAAAAGTTGACAAAGATATGATATTAAGCGGGCTCGGTGTGGAAATAATGCGAGTCGAATTTGAATTGATGAAAATGACCGCTTGAAATACAAAGGCCGAATGTATGTCTTGAGGGGCGTGGATTTGATTCAGATGTTATTGAAAGAAGCTTATAATAGTCAGATGTCGATACATCCAGGTAGCACGAAAATGTATAATGACTTGAAGCAGTTCTACTGGTGGCCTGGTATGAAATGAGATATATCTGAATGTGTTTCAAAATGCTTAATTTGTCAGCAAGTAAAAGCCGAGCATCAAGTGCCTTACAGGTTGCTTGATAGATCATGATACCGAATGGAAATGGGATAGAATCACTATGGATTTTGTATCTGGTTTGCCTATGACACCGAGTAAGAAAGATGCAGTCTGGGTTATAGTTGATAGATTGACCAAATCGGCTCATTTTGTACCGATTCGAACGGACTACTCACTTGATAAACTTGCTGAATTGTATATGTAACACCCCAAACCCGGTCAATACACCACGACCGAATCTGGTATGTTACAGGGAAAATGTGTTTAGGTTTCCGGTTAAAAGTCTGATGAAAACTCTTTTGTATGTTTTGTTCTTGTAGAAAACTTGAGCATGATTGTTTAAAAAGCGATAGTGTACTTGAAAACCCGGGAATTTTGAAAACTTAATTATACATCTAAGTAAAACAAATTTGTCACATTTGGAAATCCGAGTAATTTTTTGTGTTGATTTAAACATCTTTTTTTTCTTTTGACTTAGTAAGAAACTATTCTCAGGTTTGAAAACACATTTGAGTTACATTCGTTTTAAATTACAACGTGAAACCCGATGGTAAAGTTTAAAACATCTCGCTTTGTGATTTGAAAACATTATTCTTATTTTTCCAAATTTTAGCCAGTTCTAACCCAATAGTTTGCTAAGACATATTTGAAATCAAGTTTAAGCATATAATCAACCAAAGCATAATTTTAAAAAGGCCCTTTTACAAACCCAACAAATCCAAATGAAAAATAAATAAAGCAAAGTACCAAGTTTAAAATCAGTGCAGATTCGACTTTTATTCATGGCATGGGCACCTCGAGTCCACCCCGGCTCCGTGTCTGCGATCTAAGTGTCACCTGAAATGATAAGGGAGAAGGTGAGTCGCAAGACTCAGTGCATAAATCCCCTCGGTTTATGCAACATACTAACACACATCATAACAAAGCAATACAATTAATGCACCGATCCTAACCATCCGTAACACCTTTTCAACCCGTGTGGTACCAAACCACTTGGTGGTGCCAAACCCTGGTGACCCAAAGTCACAATATCCATCGATGTGGTGCCAAACCATTGGTGACCCAAAGTCACGAAAAATCCATCTGTGGGGCCAACCCGTGTGATACCAAATCATGGCGGCGATCCGTATCTCAAAAGTGGGGCCAACCCACGGTGGTGTTAAACCACGGGGACGAGTCACTATGAGGTGCCAAACCTATGGTGTCCCAAAGACACAAGTGTGATACCAAATCTTTGGTGACCGCGATCACGAATCGAATGATGGGGCCAACCCATCGTGTGATACCAAATCACTAGCGTCAATCCAGTAGAATCAACCGTGGGGCCAACCCACCGTGGTGCTAAGCCCTTTGGGACGAGGCGGAGGTGCCAAACCTCTAGTGACCCAAAGTCACAATAATCAATCTGTGGTACCAAACCCTTTGGAGGTGCCAAACCTCTTGTGTCCCAGAGACACGGATATCATATTCCCCCTCCTCTCATATCACCCATTAACATCGCATACTAATGCAAATCATGTGAAGTCATACAATCATGCTAACATGTTTTAATATTGCATCTCATATCACGTACATCAGCAATCATAATAGCATATATCATTAATAGAACTTGTAATGGAACGGACTTACCTGGATCCGTGCACATACCCCATCGGGTACCATATCAATCTATCATATTGTTAAGCTTTAATAGGCAATCGGGTTTATTAAACATATTACTAAGTAAAAAGTGTGTTAGTTTACACACCTGTTAATACGCAAGCCCTAATCCAAAAGAACCGGTTTAAATCCCTCGATTACCTTGCTCCTATAATTGGCCAAACACGAGATTAGCACCTAGACCATTCGGCCAGAATAGATAAACCAAAGGGTTAACATTAAACCTTTACCTTGCAAATGGTTTGGTTTCCTACCAAACCCGAACCAACAATGGTTCCTCTAACAATAGGCCTCCCCCCTAAAACACAAACAATTAGCCTCACAAGCCTTTGGCTTAACAAACTCTAAAAGAAAGATCATTAAAGCAACCTCTTACCACCACTTACCCAACGATCGACCAAAGGTAAAGGCTTCGCTTGACTGCTTCACTTGATTGCCAACAAAATCCAGAGACCCTAAAATGAAGTGATTACCAAAACAAGAGATTAACTCCTTTCAACCAAAACCAACATCGGCTTTAACCAAACCGAAATCGACAACAAACAAGGGAGAAAAGAGATGGCCTTTCGGCCAAAACTCACCTTCTTCAAACGATTGAATCACCAAACGATATTATCACCATGCACAAAAATCGGCCACAAGATAACTACTAGGAGAGGAAAGATTCGGCCAACACTTTAGACCAGAAGGAAAGAGAATTCGGCCAAGGTGTTTAACACACCTATGTTCGACTTTGAGTGGGAAGAAAAGGAGAGTAGAAATGAGAAGAAATAGAAGTTCTTGCAATAGGGTTTGAGAGAAGAACAAGAAGGTTTGAAAGCACAAAAGAAATGAGAAGGACAAATGGAGAATTGATTTAGAAGGCAAGGTAAGTTTCGCAAGAATGTTTTCAAGAAAAGAAAGAAGTAGAGAAGAGAGGGTACTAGTTTGATTTACACAAATGAAGAGGAAAGAAGTGATGGAAAAGGACATTTCGCCACACACCAAATCAAGAGAAGCAAAGTAATTTTCGCAAGAAGATGCTTGGACTTTCGGTTTCAAAAAAGAAAAATGAAGGAACTCACTTGAAATTTGACTTGTTTTTGACAAAAGAAGAATTTGGCTTACAAATTATTTTGACCGAAAATGCTCAAAATTGCCAAATGAAATTGAGCACTCCTATTCCCACACTTACCAAACCGCCACTCCCCAAAATCTCTCCAACATTCGCCACCACCCCCAAACACTCCCATCCACTAGTTCAAAGTTGTTTGAACTAGTCAACCTCTAAATTCACTCTCCACCCACCATTCAAACAATTGACTTGGTCCATGGCAGAGTTTGAACTGCCCACAACTTCTCCTCCTCCATGCCGTCAAAATGGAAGCAAAATGAGAGCACTCTGCAGCTTGAACACAGGACCTCCCCCTGCAAATGGCGTCACACACACAAGCCTCAAGTGGCGCCTACCTTGCCACTTTACTAGCTCAATTCTTGTGTTAACATTTACCAAATAAAACCTTTAAACCCCAGCTTCCTCAGCTCCTCTCACCTAAGCCTAAAAACTAAAATTTTTCCTACCACTCTGGCTTACACTAGGCTTACAACTAAGCCCCAAAACATCAAGAACAACAACATTGCAGACCAATTATATGCAAACAAAGCCACAACAAAAATAGCCCCTAACCTGGGATATTACAGTTCTACCCCCCTTAAAAATAATTTCGACTTCGAAATTACCTGGTCAGAAGAGTTGCGGGTATTGCTGTCTCATCATATCCTCGAGTTCCCACGTAGCTTCTTCCACGCCATGATTCCGCCATAGCACCTTTACCAAAGGCACAGACTTTCTACGCAGAACCTTTACATCCCGATCTAGAATCTGCACAGGTTCTTCCTCCATGGTCAAATCTGGATTTACCACGATCTCTTCCACTGCTACCACGTGCGATGGATCTGAACGATATCGCCTAAGCATCAAAACATGGAATACGTCGTGAATCTGACTTAGCTCTTCTGGCAACTCAAGCTAGTAAGCTATTGGTCCAACTCATCTCAGTACCTTATACGGCCCAATAAACCTCGTACTTAGCTTGCCTTTCCTTCCGAACCTCAACACTTTCTTCCATGGCGAGACCTTCAGAAAAACTTGATCCCCCACAGCAAACTTTATATCTCTCCGCTTAAGATCGGCATAAGACTTCTGCCGGTCCGAAGCTTCCTTCAATCGAGCCTGAATCAACTTAACCTTGTCTTCGGTCTCTGTAACCAACTCTGGTCCCAACAACTGACGTTCACCCAACTCCGTCCAACAAGTAGGTGAGCGACACTTCCTACCATACAACGCCTTATATGGTGCCATCTTGATGCTCGCTTGGTAACTATTGTTGTAGGTGAACTCGGCTAATGGCAGAAACTCCTCCCAACTACCTCTGAAGTCCAGAACACAACCTCGTAACATATCCTTTAAGATCGTATAACCCTTCCGATCGCCCGTCGATTGCGGGTGAAATACCATCTTTGAAATCAGCAGTGTACCCGAGCCGATGCAACGCTTTCCGAACCTTGACGAATCGGGATCCCTATCCGAGATGATCGATCATCGCCACACAAATGCGACCTCACTATCTCTATACATACTGACTTCGCTAACCTCGAAGTGAGTAATCAACCCTCACTGGAATGAAGTGAGTTGATTTAGTCAGACGATCCACAATTACCCAAACCGAATCCTTCTTGCTTGGCGTAAGAGGTAATCTGACGAAATCCATAGTTATCCTTTTCCACTTCCTTTGTGGAATCTTCTTTGGTGAAGCAACCTCGACCAGATCGATGTTCGGCCTTGACCACACGACATGTCAAGCACTTCCTTACAAACTCTATCACTTCCCTCTTCGACTTACCACCAAAGCGCTCTTTTAGATCCCGATACATCTTATCGCCTCCGGGATACATAGCGTGAAATCGCTATATGTAAATCTGAAGAATCTTACGCTTAACTCAATATCCCCGGCATACAAGCTCTCCTTGAAAACACAAAGACTCCATCACTAGACAAACCGTAATCCTCCAAACCATCATTACGCACTTGTGACCTCCGCGCACTCAAAACCTCATCCATTAAGCTGTTTTTCCTTGATCCGCTCAATCCAAGTAGGGTTAACTGCAGCTCGCTGAATACTTCCGTCGTCATACAAACTCAAATGGGAAAACATCGCTCTTAAGTGCGAAACAACCTTTCGGCTCAATGCGTCTGCCACCACATTAGCCTTGCCCGGATGATACTCAATCGACGATCATAGTCTTTTAGCAACTCAATCCATCTGCATACGCCTCGATTCAAATCCTTCCGAGTCAAAAGGTACTTCAGACTATTGTGATCTGTAGACTATCGATCTCTCCGTACAAGTAATGCCTCTAAATCTTTAAAGCGAAGACTACGACCACTAACTCCGGATCGTGCGTCGGATAATTGACCTCATGTGGCCTCGGTGCCGAGATCGTAAGCCACAACCTTCCTTCTTGCATCAAGACACAACCCAAACTGTATGTGATGCATCGCAATATCTCTGTGAATTCTTTTCCGCCTCAAAGTTGAATTAGAACCGAGCCTCGGTCAAAATCTTCTTAAGCTTATCGAAACTCTCCTCATTGTTTCTCACCACACAAATGGAATCCTTTTCTTAACAATTTGGTCATCGGTCTGCGATCAACAAAAATCCTCTACAAATCTTGGTAGTATCCTACCAAGCCCGAAAACTCGAATCTCACTCTCGACTTATGCGACTTCCAATCCAAAAGCGCCTCAATCTTTTGAGGATCCACTCTAATCCCTCGGTGACACTACATGACCCAAAAAGTCACCTCTAAGCCGAACTCGCATTTACTAAACTTCGCATAAAGCTGTTTCTCCCTCAGAATCTGCAATACCACCCGCAAATGCGCATCATGCTCCTCCTCAGTCCTTGAATACACCAAAATGTCGTCAATAAAAACCACGACGAACTGATCCAAATACTACTGGAACACCCTATTCATCATATCCATCAATGCTATCGGTGCGTTAGTCAACCCAAACGGCATTACTAAGAACTCATAGTGCCCATACTGAGTACGAAATGCCGTCTTGCGGATATCCACCTCTTTCACCTTTAACTGGTGATACCCAGAGCTTAAATCGATCTTTGAGAATACCGATGCACCCTTTAGCTGATCAAACAAGTCATCTATCCGTGGCAGCGGATACTTGTTTTTGATCGTCAGCTTATTCAACTGGCGGTAGTCTATACCCATCCGCATAGTACCGTCTTTCTTCTTAACAAAGAGTAGCGGCGCTCCCCAAGGTGAAACACTTGGCCTGATAAAGCCCCGGTCCAACAACTCTTGGATCTGAGCCTTAAGCTCTACTAACTCTTTTGGCGCCATCCTATACAGAGCAATAGACACTGGCGCGGTTCAGGGTAACAAATCTATCTCGAACTCTACCTCACGATCCGGTGGCAAACCTGGAAGCTCCTTAGGAAACACATCAGCAAATTCCCTAACTGTCCGAACCTTCTCTACAGCAGACTCTTTAGCCTTCAAGGCATACACATGAACCACATATGCTTCATGACCCTTTCGACCATCTTCCCGACCTTGAGGCGGATGGATAGGTAGTCCCTCCTATTACCTATCATGACCACTTTATCACCCTCCGACGTCTTTAGAACCATGCGCTTAGCAAGAATCCAACTTTGCTCGGTACTTAACCAACGGTCCATCCCAAGAATCGGATCGAACTCCCCAAACGGCGGTTCCATCGGATCGACCACAAACACTACCCCTTGGAGTTCTAGAGGTACATCTCTATACAGCTTATCTACAACTACAGAGTGACCCAGAGGGCTAATTACAGTCATCTGCCTAGAAGATATCTTAAAGTCTAAATCCATGGTCTTCACTATGCTACTTGCAACATATGAATGCGTTGAACCCACATCAATCAAAGCAGTAAATAGAGAACCAAAGATTAAGAACGTACCGATTATGACGTCCGGTGTATCGCCCTCCTCTCGGCACCTCGCTGCATACACTAGCCCAGGCTGTCTGGCCTCAGAACTACCCGCACCTCTGCCCGGTGCTCTACGACCTGACCAGAACCATTACCTCCTCTGCCATTACCACGGCCCCTCTGCGGTGGTGGTCCATTATTCCTAAACTGAGTACGGCCCTGACTCTCGGACTGAATCCTAGCCAACTTACGCGGACAGTCCCTCACACGGTGATCCAGAGAGCCACACTCAAAGCACCCTTTTCCACCGGTCCAGCATCCTCCCCAATGAGCTTTCCCACAACGGTTACACTGTGGCGGTCCCTGATTAGCAGCAATGACCCTACCAGACTGATTTGGCCCACTCTGTCTAGCCCTTTTCTGAGGATTACCTGACGACCCAGAAGATCCAAAACTCCGCTTTTGCCTGTTCCTATCCAAGTTCTGCCTCACGGACTCTTTAACCCCTTCGGCTACCTTAGCCTTCTCAACCAGGACAGCAAACTCACGCTCCTGCTATGGAGCAAAAAGCAACCTTAACTTGTCTCTCAAACCATCCTCGAAACGAACACACCTCTCGTGTTCAGTAGCCACAATGCCCCTAGCATACCGACTCAGCCTCAAGAACTCGGCCTCGTACTCTGACACAGACTTACTCCCCTGAACCAACCTCAAAAATGCTTTTCGCTGCGTGTCGATGTAGCTGGCTCCAATGTACTTTTTCTGATATGCAGCCTTAAAATAATCCCAAGTAAGGTCTTCTTCTGTAGCACTGTCTCGAACCGTGAGCCACCACTGGTATGACTCATCTCGAAGAAGTGATACTATCCCTTTAATTTCTCTTGATGATCCAGTCCGGATCGTCCATGATCCGCTCTGTCGCTTCCGCCAATACTCCGTCGTCTTTGAGAGCCACACTGCACACACCTCGGAATACCTCGGCCCGTTTGCTCGAGTCGCTCGAGCCGATTTCCTAGCTCCTGCACCTCCACCTACTCCGGCTACCCTTTCCGAACTCGCAAGACGCCTCCCCGTCATTCCTGAAACTCACCACCTCCGGTGGTGGCGATGACTGCAGTATCTCATTCTTTGACCCCTGACCAGATCCTACGGGTTCAGAAATTGTCATCCTACCTCGACCACGTCCACGACCACGTCCACCTCTAGCGCTCATGACTAAGATCTCTACTTGTCTGATTTAAAGAATTTTATGCATCGATAATTATTCCTTTGTTTAAAAGCAAAGTCTTATGAATATTAAAGAAGCTTTGTTTTCGCAAGTCCTGAGTCCTATCGGTTTCAGTTTCTAAAGTAATCTACTATTGCTAGTCATCCACTCACATCAACATCAAAATCACAAGCAATAGTAAGAGGTACTTACCTAGGAGGATTGGTGCCGGAGTCTCGGTGCCATGCCTTTCAAACCATATACTTTAAAACCAAAGACACTTAAAACCGAATTTAAAACATTTTGGGCCTCGAGCCCTGGTGAAACCTTTGAACTTGGCTATGATACCAAAATTGTAACACCCCAAACACTGGTCAATACACCACAATAGAACTGGTATATTACGGGGAAAATGTGTTTAGGTTTAGGTTAAAAGTCGATGAAAACTCTTTTGTATGTTTTGTTCTTGTAGAAAACTTGAGCATGATTGTTTAAAAGCGATAGTGTACTTGAAAACCGAGAATTTTGAAAACTTAATTATACATTTAAGTAAAATAAATTTGTCACATTTGGAAATCTGAGTAATTTCTTTGTGTTGATTTAAACATCTTTTTTTCTTTTGACTTAGTAAGAAACTATTCTCGGGTTTGAAAACACATTTGAGTTACATTCGTTTTAAATTACAACGTGATACCCGATGGTAAAGTTTAAAACATCTCGCTTTGTGATTTGAAAACCTTATTTCCAAATTTTAGCCAGTTCTAACCCAATAGTTTGTTAAGACATATTTGAAATCAAGTTTAAGCATATAATCAACCAAAGCATAATTTTAAAAAGGCCCTTTTACAAACCCAACAAATCCAAATGAAAAATAAATAAAGCAAAGTACCAAGTTTAAAATCAGTGCAGATCCGACTTTTATTCATGGCATGGGCACCTCGAGTCCACCCCGGCTCCGTGTCTGCGATCTAAGTGTCACCTGAAATGATAAGGGAGAAGGTGAGTCACAAGACTCAGTGCATAAATCCCCCTCCCGGTTTATGCAACATACTAACACACATCATAACAAAGCAATACAATTAATGCACCCGATCCTAACCATCCGTAACACCTTTTCTACCCCGTGTGGTACCAAACCATTGGTGGTGCCAAACCACTGGTGACCCAAAGTCACAATATCCATCGATGTGGTGCCAAACCACAGGTGACCCAAAGTCACGAAAAATCCATCTGTGGGGCCAACCCACGTGTGATACCAAATCACTGGCGACGATCCCGTATCTCAAAAGTGGGGCCAACCCACGGTGGTGTTAAACCACAGGGACGAGTCGCTATGAGGTGCCAAACCTATGGTGTCCCAAAGACACAAGTGTGATACCAAATCACTGGTGACCGCAGTCACGAATCGAATGATGGGGCCAACCCATCGTGTGATACCAAATCACTAGCGTCAATCCGTAAAATCAGCAGTGGGGCCAACCCTTTGTGGTGCTAAGCCTTTGGGATGAGACGCGGAGGTGCCAAACCTCTAGTGACCCAAAGTCACAATAATCAATCTGTGGTACCAAACCACTGGAGGTGCCAAACCTCTGGTGTCCCAAAGACACGGATATCATATTCCCCCTCCTCTCATATCACCCATTAACATCGCATACTAATGCAAATCGTGTGAAGTCATACAATCATGCTAACATGTTTTAATATTGCATCTCATATCACATACATCAGCAATCATAATAGCATATATCATTAATAGAACTTGTAATGGAATGGACTTACCCGGATCCGTGCACATACCCCATCGGGTACCATATCAATCTATCATATCGTTAAGCTTTAATAGGCAATCGGGTTTATTAAACATATTACTAAGTAAAAAGTATGTTAGTTTACACACCTGTTAATACACAAGCCCTAATCCAAAAGAACCGGTTTAAATACCTTGCTCCTATAATCGACCAAACACGAGATTAGCACCTAGACCATTCGGCCAGAATAGATAAACCAAAGGGTTAACATTAAACCTTTACCTTGCAAATGGTTTGGTTTCCTACCAAACCCGAACCAACAATGGTTCCTCTAACAATCGGCCTCCCCTAAAAACACAAACAATTAGCCTCACAAGCCTTTAAGCAACAAACTCTAAAAGAAAGACCATTAAAGCAACCTCTTACCACCACTTACCCAACGATCGACCAAAGGTAAAGGCTTCGCTTGACTGCTTCACTTGATTGCCAACAAAATCCAGAGACCCTAAAATGAAGTGATTACCAAAACAAGAGATTAACTACTTTCAACCAAAACCAACATCGACTTTAACCAAGCTGAAATCGACAACAAACAAGGGAGAAAGAGATGGCCTTTACCAAAACTCACCTTCTTCAAGCGATTGAACCACCCAGCGATATTATTACCACACACAAAAATTGGCCACAAGATAACTACTAGGAGAGGAAAGATTAAGCCAACACTTTAGACCGTAAGAAAGAGAATTGACCAAGGTGTTTAACACACCTATGTTCGACTTTGAGTGGGAAGAAAAGGGAGAGTAGAAATGAGAAGAAATAGAAGTTGCGGCAATAGGGTTTGAGAGAAGAATAAGAAGGTTTGAAAGCACAAAATAAATGAGAAGGAAAAATAGAGAATTCGGTTTAGAAGGCAAGGTAAGTTTCGGCAAGAATGTTTTCAAGAAAAGAAAGAAGTAGAAAAGAGGGTACTAGTTTGGTTTACACAAATGAAGAGGAAAGAAGTGATGGAAAAGGACATTCAGCCACACACCAAATCAAGAGAAGCAAAGTAATTTTCGGCAAGAAGATGCTTGGACTTTCGGTTTCAAAAAAAAGAAAAATGAAGGAACTCACTTGAAATTTCGGCTTGTTTTTGATAAAAGAAGAATTTGGCTTACAAATTATTTTGACCAAAAATGATCAAAATTGCCAAATGAAATTTGGCACTCCCATTCCCACACTTACCAAACCGGCCACTCCCCTCAAAATATCTCCAACATTCGGCCACCACCCCACAAACACTCCCATCCACTAGTTCAAAGTTGTTTGAACTAGTCAACCTCTTAAATTCACTCTCCACCCACCATTCAAACAATTGACTTGTTCCATGGCAGAGTTTGAACTGCCCATAACTTCTCCTCCTCCATGCCGTCAAAATGGAAGCAAAATGAGAGCAGTCTGCAGCTTTAATACAGGACCTCCCCCTACAAATGGCGTCACACACACAAGCCTCAAGTGACGCCTACCTTGCCACTCTACTAGCTCAATTCTTGTGCTAGCATTTACCAAATAAAACCTTTAAACCCCAGCTTCCTCAGCTCCTCTCACCTAAGCCTAAAAACTAAAATTTTTCCTACCACTCTGGCTTACACTAGGCTTACAACTAAGCCCCAAAACATCAAGAACAACAACATTGCAGACCAATTATATGCAAACAAAGCCACAACAAAAATAGCCCCTAATCGGGATATTACAGTATATATCACAAATTGTGAGGTTGCATGGTGTACCGAGTTCCATTGTTTCGGACAGAGACCCGAGATTCACATCACGATTTTGGAAGAAGTTGCAAGATGCTTTAGGTACTAAACTTCACTTTAGTACAGCCTTTCATCCTCAGACGGATGGACAATCCGAGAGAACTATTCAGATACTTGAGGACATGTTGAGATGTTACATTCTCGAGTTTGAAGGTACTTGGGAACAATACCTACCTCTGATTGAATTTGCTTATAATAACAGTTTTCAATCTAGTATCAAAATGGCGCCTATGAAGCCTTATGCGGGTGAAAGTGTCGAACACCATTATACTAGATCGAGCTCAACGAGAATAAGATACACGGGTTGATTTGATTAAAAAAGCTGAGTAAAGTAGCTATTATTAGAGACAATTTGAAAGTCGCGCCCGGATCATCAAAAGTCTTATCTTGATTTGAAGCGTAAAGACATTGAATTTCGGTCGAAATCGAGTATTTTTAAAGGTTTCTCCGTGGAAGAAAGTACTCGTTTTGGTAGAAAAGGCAAGTTGAGCCCAAGGTTCATTGGATAGTATGAAATCATTAAGCGTGTTGGGCTGTTGCTTATAGGTTAAAGCTACCTACGAATTAGAAAAGATACGATGTATTTCACGTTTCTATGCTCGTAGATATAGATCGGATCCGTCACATGTGATTTCTCAAATGCGAGATTGAGATCCAACCGATATGACGATGAGGAAAAACCGATCCGTATTTTAGCTCGGAAATGAAAGAGTTAAGAAACAAAAGGATTTCCTTAGTGAAAGTACTATGGAATCGGCATGGAGTTGAAGAGGCTACATGGGAGCACGAGGATTCAATGAGGCAACAATATCAAGCGTTATTTAACGGTAAGATTTTGGGGACGAAAATCTTTAAGGGAGAGTTATATGAGACCCAATTTGACCCTAATCGAGCGGTGGTTTGAGACCATGAATCGAGCTCAGAAATATTTAAATATTATATTTAGTGTTTATTATATATGAATTTATGTGTGTGAAAGTTTCGTAGAAAAATTTTATCGTTTAAGTATTGAATTTGATAAAAAGGACTTAATCGCGTAAAAGGTAAAAGTGGCATACTAAAGTGAAATGTGCTAATTTGAGCATGGCTTTTTAATATGAAGTATTGAAAGGGTAAATAACCCATTTTATGAGTTAGTGGCTGGTCATGGACAAGTTTGTCCTTAAGATATAATATTTTGTTATTATATTATAAAGGTTAGTTAGGTAATTTAATAATAAATTAATATAAGTTAAAGTAAAACAAACAAAAGGCCATTTTTTCTTTCATCTTTGTTCATGGCGAATGTAGCTAAGAAAAGGGTTGAAGAAACTTTGAAAATTTTGGCAACTATTGGGTTCAATTAGGTAAGAATTTTAGCTCGCTTTTGTTGATTTTTACGTTTAAGATCGTTGCTTAGTGTACTAAATGACCCATGTTGAAATTTTTGAATTCAAGCATGTGTGATATTGACCATTGACATTTTCTTGTGGTTTTTGATGTTTGATGTTTTTAAATTAAAGATATGCTTAAGATTAATATATTTGGTGGTGGAAATTTTGGTGATTTTGAGTATTTAGGGCTAAATTGTAAAAGTAAATTTTTAGAGGGGCTTATTTGCAAAATAAATGAAAAGAATGGGCTTATAATGCCCTTGTGAATATTCGGCCCTTGTATGGTTTTGCTAATTTTGTGTATTTTGTGTTTTGTACAATTAGGACTACATAGTAAAAATGTGAAACCCTAGGGGCAAAATAGTAATTTGCATGTTTCATTATTTTGGGATTAAATTGAATTGAAATATACTTGAATGAGCTAAATTTAATTTGTTTTAGATCAAGAGCAAAGAAAAACAGAATTGGATCAGGGAAAGACGAAGGTTCTCGAATAGCCGATTCGCACGGTCTATCGACAGCCGAGGTAAGTTCCTAAGCTGGATTATATTAGAGAATGCAATATGAAAGTATTAAATGACAAAATTTGATAAATTTGGGTATATTTACATGTGATAGCTGAATGTAGTAATGTTACATTGAATCGGATATGTTTTATTATACAATGTTATAATAGTTTTATTTGTGAAAAGTGAATAAGCTTAGTTGAATTGGAAATGTGATAGAATTGTGAAGTTTAAGTGATAAGTGGTTATGATACTATTGAAATGTTCATTGAAATGTTGAAAATGATGATATCTCGGGCTTTAAGCCTAGCGTGCCTAGTCTTGGGTGACTTATTTCGAGCTTTGTGCCTAGTGGGCCTTGTCTTGGTGATTCATTTCGAGCTTTAATGCCTAGCGAGCTTTGTCTTAGGTGTTATATGTCGGGCTTTATGCCTAGGTGCCTAGTCTTGGTGATTCATTTCGAGCTTCTTGCCTAGGGCCTCGTCTTGCATTGATTTAATTAGAGCTTTAATGCCTAGCGGGCTTTTTTGGGTGATAAGTTAAAATAGAGAATCGGAGATGTATATACATAGTAGATTGAGCTATAAGCTCTAAAAAGAAAAAGGAAATTAACTTATTATATTGGTAAGTGACAAGGTAAGTTGATTATTTGTAATGATGAAAGTCAAATTATATATTTTTTATATGATTGATTATGTTCGCCAAAAGGTATGTATTGAATCAAGTTCATGATATATGTGATGTTGATCAAATACGTAAGTTGATAGAAATGTGTTGGTGCATTCGGTATGTAAGGTATGCGAATAAAAATGACATTGAGTTGATGTGGATTGTTGGCATATAGGAGAAATTATATTATATATATAGTTTCGGCCATGCTTCATACATATATATATTTGTATACATTCAATTATGTGAGATCATTTTAGATGTACATTGAAGATGTTATTTGGTTGTATGTGGAAATGCATATGACTTTATTTATCGATCTAGGTACTTTCGATAAGTCTTACAAGTATACGATGAATAAGGTTTCGCTATATATGAACATTGATATTCGGCTATGATGGTACATATGTGTGTATATGCCATAAATACTGCTTGAGACTTACTAAGCTAGCAAGCTTATTGTGTGTATTCTTGTTTACCCTTGTTTTATAGATTAGGTTCATTCTACGGACTCGAAGGATTTGGGATGAAGCCAACCGCACTATCATCTTTTGGTACTCTTTTAGTTTGATCATATTGAATAAAGGCATGTATAGGGTTGATAATGTCTATGTTGAGTCCAAACTTTATCCATGTATATATATATCTTAGCCATGCGAATATGGCTTATATCCTTTTGTTAATATGATCCGATGCATGAATGTTTAATGATCAAATGGAGTATATGGTATGTCATTATGATGCAATGTTTGTATGAATATTAGGCTAATTTATATTCAGCTAAGGTTCATGTGCATTTAAATAGGTTTATAGTGATCTTGTGGTTAATGGATATTCAAACTAAGATGATGATTTTGAGATTGTATAGTCAATTATGTTATATAAATGAAATATGTTGATATGCTTGAAGAGCCATTATGTTTGATGTTCAATGATGTTTAATGAAGTTTAAATAACATTTTGGTAAAATGATAGATGGCACATGCGAGTCTATGAATGTTGAGAACATTTGATTGATATATGTGGTTTAGATTTATAAGAGTTTTCATTGGATCATAATATAGTTAATTATGAGTGATTATTTGGGATGCTTAAGTATGTACTTAGTTTACTATAATAATAATGGGTTTGGAGTAACCACATCACTATGTGTAAGCATATCATGTATTTATATTAAATAGACAATTTGGATAATGTATAATCATGGTATTGATTGAATGATTCATATGAGGTTGTTAATGTTTTATAATGTAATAATGATCACATTGCTTATGCTTGAATTGAATTGAAAGTTTATTTGGTAATGTGTTTAGTCCGGAAATGCCTACTAACTTTAATCTGGCGACGGATAACGATTAGGGGTGCTACACATAAGCCATAATCCAAGATATTACACTTTTCCTTCTTGCATCAGCAAACAGCCCAAACCATTCAACGATGCATCATTGTAAACTATGAATTCTTTGCCTGATTCGGGTTGAATCAACACTAGTGCTACATTAACAACACTTTCAAGCTGCTCAAAACTCTGTTGACACTTTTTCGACCACCACTCGAATCTAACATCCTTTCACAAATCATCTATAATATCCCACTAGTAACAACTTTGTCAAAAAGAGAGCGGATCGACTCGCAAAATCATCAAATGCTCGAAGCCTTTCACAAATTATCTATAATATCCCACTAGTCCAGATCTCAAAACTATAGACTTCAAGCGATCAAACAAATCATCACATTTGATCTTTATCGTCACTTTGCTCAATTGTCGATAATCAATACACATTCTCATAATTCCATCTTTCTTTTTCACAAATAATACAGGAGCTCCCCAGGGTGAAAAACTAGGTCGTGCAAATCCTCTGTCGGTCAATTCTTGCAACTAAGATTTCAACTTTTTCAATTTGGTTGGTGCCATTCTATATGGAGCTATCTAAATAGGAGCAATTCCCGGTACTAACTCAATACCAAATTTGACTTCTCTAATCTGAGGTAACCTTAGTAACTCTTCTGGAAACACATCTGGAAACACACATATCACAAGCACAGATTCAACTTTCCTTTCTGACACTTTTGTATCAATCACGTACGCCAAATAAGCTTCACAACCCTTTCTCACATAGTTCATAGCTTTCATCACATATACAACAGTTGGTAATCCTTTCATATCACTAGACTCAATTCGAACTATCTTACCATTCTGACTCTTCAATTCAACATTCTTTCTCTTACAATTCACAATGGCATTATGCAAAGTAAGCCAGTCCATTCCCAGAATTATGTCAAATTCATCAAATGGTAGCAACATCAAATTGACCAGGAAACATAAATCGCGAAACATCAACGGGCAGTTCTTGTACACTTTATCCACCAAAACACGCTTGCCTAAGGGGTTTGATACTCTAATCACAAATTCAGTAAACTCAACAGGTAGAGTCTTATTCAATACTAAATTCATACACACATAAGAATGAGTCGATCTTGGATCTATTAATGCAATGACATCAGTATCAAATAAAGTGAAAGTATCGGTGATGACGTCTGGAGATGATGCTTCCTCTCGTGCACGTATAGCATAGGCTTAGGCAGGTGCTCTTGCTTTTGACCTTACAGCTGTATCAGTCGTTCCTCTCTGGCATTCATTCACATTTCTAATGCTCCTGGGTGGAATACTTCTGGCCGTCACATTTCTTGGTATTTCGTTCTGAACATTTTCTTCTTCAACTATCTTTGGAAAATCTCAAATAAAATGATCTCAGGATCCACACTTATAGCATGTTCTATTGTTATACCTGCCCCAGCATTCTCCCACATGTCATCTCCCATATTGTTTACATCCGAGCTTGTTGTTCTTAACATTGCCCACACTTGATCATTCGGAGCTTGAATTCATAATCCAGTATTCTGTCTCGAACGATCTCTATTGGATGACTAAACGAAGCATTTGAATGATTGCTAGCATCTCTATATATCTTTGAAAAAGACTGGGAAAATTTTTTCATCGATCTCTTTCTTTCAACTCGAGCCTCAAAATCGACTTTCTTCTTTTCTTTACTGACTTCCTCAGCTTTGCATTGCTTCTCCACAAGTACAAAAAATTCATTTATATCCAGTATCCCAACCAACAACTTTATGTCTTCATTCAATCCCTCTATGAAATGTTTGCACATAATAGCTTCAGTAGAAACACACTCTCTAGCATATTGACTCAATCGCACGAATTCACGTTCATACTCAACAACAGACAAACGGCCTTGTTTCAACTCTAAAAACTCCTTACGTTTCTGATCAATGAAGCATTGGCTGATATACTTCTTTCTAAACTCGACTTGAAAGAAATCCCAGGTGATTCTCTCTCTCGGAACCAAAGATATCAATGTTTTCCACCAATTGTAAGCCGTGTCTCTCAACAAGGAAACTACACACTTAATGCACTCATCAAGATTCAGTGACATCTCATCAAATACTCGAAGAGTATTTTCGAGCCAAAACTCAGCTTGCTCAGCATCATCATCATCAACTGTGGCCCTAAACTCTTTAGTCCCATACATGCAAATCTTGTCTACCGGTGGTTTATTCAATCTGATCGATCTACAACTTGTGGCATAATAAGTACTTGCGGGGGTGGAGGTTGTGGAGCAGTCAGATTTGTTCTAACAAATTCCAAAAACCTTCACTCATCATACGGAATAAGGCTTGCTTAGCCTCGCCTTCCTCACCACTATCATTTTGCCTTGATGTGGCCGGCGCTATCCATTGAGCGGGAGCAGGTGCATTACTCTCTATGTCATTAGCAACTACTCGATCGGGATCCATTACTATATTAAAATACATTTCAACTGTCAGATTTCATCACACTATCACAATTTCACAATGACATATATAGCTAGACTCACACACGCTACGTTAGCCCGATAATTGACTAAACTGTAGCTCTGATACCAACAAAATTGTAACCCCCTAACCCGAAACCGTCGCTGGAATAAAGTTAAGGGGTATTACCAATCAATCAGAACATTTAACCTCTAAATGTCGACACAAAGTCAAATATCATCAAACACATTCATATACAATCATAATGTCCCTTAAATGAGTCATCAAGACCTTAAGTATGCCGATTCGGGACTAAACTGAAACACATATAAAATTTCATGAAAAATTGAAACTTTTCTAGAATACAGGGGAGACACGCCTGTGGGGGGTAGGTCGTGTCTCTCCCACGACACACCTGTGTGCCCTCCCCATGGTTACATATTGCCAAAATCAACACGGCTAACAAGCACGCCCGTGTCCTAAGGCCGTGTCCTATAAGGTCATATACTGCCATTTCTCGCACGGCCTATAGGCACGCCTGTGCCAAGGCCGTGTGTAGTTTAGGCCACATTCTACCAATTTGCCCACGGTCTGAGGCACGCCCGTGTGCCGCAACCGTGTGACATTATAGGCCATTTTTGCAAGGCCAACATGCCACCCACTTAGAGTCTAACCTATAAGCCAATCAACCAAACATCTCATGCCCATATTGCCATCTAAAAGCATACCAATTTAGCAATTTAAAACATGCAATTAATACCAACTCTAATCATACCCAATTCAATACCAATACTTATTCTATCATAAGCATAATTTATTCCCAATCTCACTACCCCTTCTAGCATTTATCAACACAAAGTTACCACTCAATAGCAAATTTATCAATCTACAAATCATGCCAAAAGATGCATCACACATATCACATTCGTTTATGCCAAACCTATCACATATCTAGCCACATCTTATGGCTAATTACAAACCTCAAACTTGATTTAGTTTACTAGCCTATACATGCCATATTCTAGCTATATAAATCTTTCCAAAAGTACCAAAATAGAATTCTGATAGTGTGATTGAAAAGCTCACGATCCTAGATCCGAGCTAGCTTTACTGACACTGCAAGGCAGAGAAACAAATCACACAATAAGCTTTCCAAAGCTTAGTAAGTTCGTAATATAATACATATTACTCAATACAACAACATCGATATGTATATATATATGTACCATCACATAGATAAAGGCAAAACTAAGCACATTATCAATCTCAATCACATACTCAATTATCTATTCAATCAACTCTTAAATCTATCATCAACCACATAGGTTCATACGTACCTTGATCAACACATAGTTACTTACCATTTATGCTACTCAATTGTTCAATTTTACGTCTCCCTCAACCTTTGCTATTCCATTGGTTTATTCGTACACTTAGTGCCAACTTCATAACTGAAACATAATCATCACCGCACACTTAGTGCCAATACATTAAACCAAACTTATATCGGTATCGCACACACAGTGCCAAGTCGATAAGCTGAAGCTTCTATCTTTTCGCACACACAGTGCCAATCATCTCTTTCTCGTTTCAAATTTCGCACACTTAGTGCCCCTTTATCTCAATTCAGCACATAGTTTTTCAAATCTCATAGATACATATACATCCATTCAATTTATATCACATGGATAAAGTTTACAACTAGTATTATATCCGAACTTACCTTAGATGTCAAAATACCTAAACAGTTGATTAATCGAGCACTTTGTCTTTGCCTCGATCTCTATCCGAACCTCTCCATTCTTGGTCTATACACATTTAAATTCAATCCATTTGATCACCAATCATTCATTTTAATCCAAAAACACATATTTAGAGCATTTTACAAAATAGCCCTTACATTTTCACATTTCGACACTTTAGTCCCTATCTCACAAAATCATCAAATTCACAAATTCCACACATTCACATGCTTGGCCGAACCTCTCTAGGGATTATATAAGTCCAATTATTTTATCAAATTTTCTATTTAGTCCCTCAACTTACACTTTTCACAATTTAGCCCAAAATACTCAATGTCATCAAAAATTCAAAAACAAAACATGTTAATCCAACACCAAGTCTTCATATATCACTATCATCTAGCACATAGCACACACATTCATCAATGGCTCATCACAAATACATCATCAATTCACAAAATTACAATATGGGCTAGCTAGATCACGAAGAAAATATTACGAAACGTAGAAATTATTAAAAATCGAGCTCAAATATACCTTAATTTTGGCTTGATAGTAGCCAAATGTATGAGAGCTTTTAATCTTTCTTTTCTTTTGAATTTCGGTGGAAGAATGCATGAAATAATATCCATTTTTCCTAGTTTTATCATATTATAATTCTTTAATAAATAATGTCCCATTTTAACCTTATAATATAAACTTATAAAACACATTTTCAAAGGTTAATATGGACTAATACTGTCCACAAACTAAAGAAATGGCTAATTTGCCATACAAAACCTCTATCTTTTCAAAGCCACAACATATAAGTACTCACAAATCAGCATATAGCATTTTACTCTCTATGCAATTAAGTCATTTCTCTTAATTCGACACTAAAACGATCAAATCATCACAGAGAATTTTCACACAGGCTATGTCACATATCATTCACACAGAAAATATCATTAAAATATTTTCACGAACTCGGATTTGTGGTCTCAAACCACTGTTTCGACCAGGGTCTAAACCGGGCTGTTACACTTAAATAGGTTCTTGATGATGTTGAATTAAAATTTTGTAAATGAGCTCAATGTTCAGGTATGTGTAAGTCTATTGGTTGTGGGAGATACGGTTAGTTAGTATATTGTTATTTTTTACTAGTTATATGTGATACAATTGAAGAATAAATGTGAATTTTAGTAAGTGTATTCAGTTTGTAATTAAATAGTATGAATGTTATGGAATTGATTTTTAGATATGTGCGTATATGTGTCCTTATATATTCGACCAATTTGGTATGTGCATATGTGATGTTTATTAAGCTTGTACGTTTAGACGTATGCTATAATATATTGTGTTTGAATATTCAACCAAATGTGATGAAATAATAAACCATGTGTATTCAGCCCAGGTGGGATTATTTTTGTTAAAGTATAGTATAATGATACAATTTGATTTGTTTGAAATGTTCGATTACTCATCTGAATTGTTTAATTTACTTAAGGCTTACTAAGCTAAGTTAGCTTACTTTGTGTGTTTTTGTTATTCTGTTTTATAGATTTTGGTTGTATGCTACGAGCTCGAGGGTCGGCATCGAAGTCATCTACACTATCGTCAACTTTCGGTACTTTTAAAAGTCTATGTTTGAACTTGTGGCATATATAGGCTAGATAATGTTTTGATTCAATGAAATTTTGTCCTTGTATACATAGCCATGGGAAATGACTTGATCATATGGTCTAAGTTGGATTATTACATGTATTTGGTTAAATGTTTGTCATCTTTGGGTTTGATAATTTAGATTATGATATATATGTGTGTGTGTGTGTGTGTGTGTGATGGGCTTGTCATGATTTGTGAATGTGGTTTATTGTGTTTGTTGAGTAATATGTATATGAATTTTGAGATGAATTATATTATGTTATAATTGTTAAGTAGGTTGATCGAATAAGACACAAATTTGGCTTGGTGGTGTGAATGAAATTTTGTAGAAGAAATTAAAGTGTATAAAATTGGCATGGGTACTATGTGTATTTGTAGTCATTATTTGAGCTTAAAATGGCTTATGAGAATGAGGTCATGTGCGCATGGTTTTAATGATTAGGATTGAAGTAAGTTTGGATTTAAGTCAAGTTAGTTTAAAAGAAATTAATGCCGTAAAAATTGAGTAATACCTAAGATGAATTTTAGTTCATTTTGTTTGTTTGTGAACGTGATTCATGTTTACTAATAACCATTAGTAAAATTCGGTCATAATGTATGATAACCAAAATTTCATTTTGTGTGATTATTATTGATTTAATATGTGAACATGTTTAAATTATAAAATGAGATATTTGATGATTAGCTTATGATAAATAGTTATTATAAATTGGTATATGTCGAGTAATGATATTATATATATAATATACTTAAAATCTAAAAAAATTGGAAATAGGTTTATGATAGTAACATAGTAGTTTTAAATTTTAAAAGCGATTAAAATATTTGTTCTGATGAGTTTTAAATTACAAAGCAGAAATTGTATTAAATGTCCGATATGAGTTGTGCTATGTACAGTAATGCCTTGTAACCCTAATTCGGCGATAGATACGGGTTAGGGGTGTTACATTTGATTGGTATTAGAGCTATGGTTTAGTTGATTCTAGGACTACCGTAGTGCGTGTGAGTCTAGCTATACATGCCATAAATTATAATGCGATAGTGTGATGACTTCTGACATCTGAAATGTGTTTTTATATAGTAAATGGATCCTAATAGAGCCGAGCTGATGATGTCGAGAGCGTAGCACCTAATCTCGTGCCAGGGACAACGCCGATAGATTCTTGACCTACTTCAAGTAATCTAGAGGGGGAGGCTAACAAGCCTTCTAGCAAATGTTGAATGATTGGTTTACACAGTATATCCAGAATAATCTGGCTGCACAACAACCTCCACCCCCTAATAATTCATCTCCGATACCTATGGCACCCTCGATAATAGATCCGATGAGATTTAGCAGGCCCTAGTAGATAACATCAGGAAACACGGGGTCAAAGAGTTTAAAGCTAATGATGATGATGATGCTGAATGTGCTGAGCTGTGGCTTGATAATACTATCCGTGTGTTCAACGAGCTATCATGTACTCTGGATGAATGCTTAAAATGTGTTATATCCTTATTACAAGACACCGCTTATCACTTGTGGAATACATTAGTATCAGTGGTTCCGAAAGAGAAAGTGACTTGGGAATTTTTCCAGACTAAGTTTCGTAAGAAATGCATCAGTCAGAGATTCATCGATCAAAAATGCAAGGAATTTCTAGAATTGAAGCAGGGACGTATGATTGTAACTGAGTATGAATAAAATTTGTGAGACTAAGCCGATATGCTCGTGAATGCATTTCTACCAAAGCTATCATGTGTAAAATATTCGAAGATGATTTGAACGAAGACATTAAATTGCTGGTTGGCATACTTGAGATTAAAGAGTTCGTAGTACTTATTGAGCGAGCCTGTAAAGTAGAAGAGCTTGGGAAAGAGAAAAGAAAAGCTGATTTAGAAGCTAAAGACTTCCAGTGAGACTTTTCACTCAGTATCAAAGAAGTTCTGAGATGATTCTAGTCGACATAAAGCTACTTCAAACTTTTCTAGATGAGACCGAGACCGACCTCCTATGGGTTCACGAGCCACTTCGATTGCCAGTGTTGGTAATGTTCAGCAGAACAGGGTTGAGTGCAAGCATTATGGTAAATGGCATTCTGGAAGTTGTAGATTACATGATCGGTCATGTTTTAAATGTGGATTGATGGATCATTTTATCCAAGAGTGCCCAATGTTAGCCGATCAAAACACTGTTCAGAAAGCAAGACCGAGCAACATGTCAGCGCAAGGCAGACTGCCCAGGCATTTGAGTAATGTAAGTGGTAGTCAGAGAGGGACGAAAGATACAACAGTCCGATCTGAGGCTCGTGCACCTGCTAGAGCATATGCTATACGCGCTCGTGAGGATGCTTCTTCCCCATATGTTATTACTGGTACTTTCACTCTTTATGATACCAGTGTTATTACATTGATTGATGCTGGTTCGACTCATTCTTATGTGTGTGGAACATTAGTATCCAGTAAGACTCTACCTGTTGAGTCTACTGAGTTTGTGATTTGAGTATCAAACCCCTTGGGCGGTGTGTATTGGTTGACAATGTATGTAAAAATTGTCCGTTGATGTTTCGAGATTCATGTTTTCCAGTCGATTTGATGTTGTTGTCTTTTGATGAATTTGATATAATTTTGGGTATGGATTGGTTGACTTTGCACTATGCTATTGTTAATTGTGAAAGAAAGACCATTGATTTGAGATGTTAGAACAGTGAGATTATTTGGATTGAATCTAATGATCTGAATGGGTTACCAACAGTAATATCTTCGATGTTAGCTCAGAAATATGTGAGAAAAGGCTATGAAGCTTACTTTGCTTATGTGCTTGATAGTAAAGTGACTGAAAAGAAGATTGAATCTGTACCAGTTGTGTGCGAGTATCCGGAAGTGTTTCTTGAAGAATTACCGGGTTTGCCACTATTCGAGAGGTAGAGTTTGGTATTGAATTAGTACCGGGGACGAATCTGATTTTGATAGCTCTTTATCGGATGGCACCTACTGAATTAAAAGAGTTGAAAGCACAATTACAAGAGTTAATAGATAGGGGTTTTGCACGACCGAGATTCTCTCCCTGGGGTGTACCAGTTCTATTTGTGAAAAAGAAAGATGGAACTATGCAAATGTGTATTGATTACCGACAGCTAAATAAGGTGACTATAAAGAATAAATACCCATTGCCATGGATTGACGACTTGTTTGATCAGCTGAAAGAGGCATCAGTGTTTTCAAAGATAGATTTGAGATCGGGTTATTATCAGTTACAAGTAAGAGATTCTGATGTGCCAAAGACTGCTTTTCGAACGAGGTACGGAGTTTTTGGTTATGCCTTTCAGACTTACTAATACACCTGCTATTTTTATGGATCTGATGAATCAGATTTTCAGACAGTATTTGGATCGGCTTGTGGTAGTGTTTGTAACACCCCTTACCCATAATCGCTGCTATAATCGGGCAAAAAGCGTTATTGTACAAAACTACTTGATCGCCACTTAGGCTCACGCGACTACTCTACTTGATTCACTACAACAACTTTATTTACGACTTACGAGACCTCACTCGTACATACGAGGACTCTCAGGACTATATTGGAAACTCTTACGACCCATAAAATTTCTTTCTCAACTAAACAGGGAGTACACGCCCGTGTTAGAAGACACATACGCCCGTGTGTAGTCTCACATGCCCATATGCTCAAACCGTGCTCAAAAACCCCAGCATTCTGCCAAAACTCCCACGGCTAGGGCACACGCCCATGTACCCTCATAACATGCCCGTGGCTTTAAACCGTGGAGAGTTACTGACTAATTTAACACAACTTGGACATGCCCGTGTGGACAGTCCATGGTCTACTCTAACTTAAAATGTTAACATGCAAGGGACACACGGCCAAGTCACACGCCCGTGGGCTGACCGTGTGTCACACATGGTCTAGACATACGCCCGTGTGCCTACCCATGTGGATAGAACAAGGTTGTTTGCCAAGCTTCTAGCACCCCTATATCTTACACTACATGAGTTCATTTAACCAACTAAGAAACATCTTATAATTCAACATGCAGTCACATTGATAACTTTGAAATTTCATAAATGATAAAATGTGCCATCATTCTTGGCAATTTACAAAATTAAATGTCTTAGCAAGAGCCAATACACCTCTGGCCAAAATAACAAAATAATTTATCTAGTCTAGCCCATATACATGCCATAAACAAAATCACTAAATATGAATCTACCGAGGTGAGCAGATAGTGTGGCGGCCTCCTTGTTATCGGCGTATCCTGGCTCGACTCTTAAACTCTATAAAACAAGGGAAAAAGTGAAGGGGGAGTAAACTTTAAGCTTGTAAGTTTACATGTAAACAATTTAACTTTATAACATGTATTAAACAACTACGTAGCATTACATACTAAGCGAGAAACAATCTACATTCATGATCATGCTTACTCATTTTCTCCATTCCCACATTGCAGCCATATCACAAGCTTAATGCATGCATTCATTAACAAGTTCCCTTGCACTTAGCATCACAATATCACATAATACAACACATCACTATCTTTAATTTCATTTCTCATAGTCAAATTGCTAGGTGGTTTTGCACTTAGCCCACCATTAGCCTTTATCAGGGTGGTATCGCACATAGCCCACCAAAAAGATTGATTACGTTGGTATTGCACATAGCCCACCAAAAGATTAGTTACGGTGGTATCACAAATAGCCCACCAAAAGGATATATAGATGATGGTATCGCACATATCCCATCGTAATTAACCAACAAGGTGGTATCACACATAGCCCACCATCAAATATTGTCAATACACATTCATACGATTGTTTCGCCATTCATACAATAATTATTCAAAGACTATCACATTCAGTCCATTAGAACCACATATGTTCTCAATCATGCCATACACTAATTAGCAACATAATGTTTACGAAAATATATATATTGCTTACACATAAACTTACCTCGATGCAAAACGTGTTAGCTAGCGATTTACTCAATCACCTTGCCTTTCCCACGGTCAAAGTTGATTTTGCCTCTTCTTGATCTATAACAATGAAATTCATTCGTTTAGATCATTCTATGATCATAATACATCAAATTCTACACTTGGGCAAAAATTACAATTTTGCCCTTGTACATTGGCAAAATTACAATTTTGCCCCTAGGCTCGTAATTTATTTTTCATCACATTTTCTCAATAAACAAGCATATATGAAATTTATTTCTCTTGCAGCTACTCACCATTTCAACTATTTCATGCATTTATGGCACAAACTAAATCTTTGCATTCAAGTCCTATTTAGGTGTTTTCATGCTAACACCTTTTACAAAAGTTGTTTCTCACCTCCCTAACATTCATTTTCTTCCATTAAAACTCAGTTAACAACATGGCAAGTCCCTAGACTTTCAACCACATCTCAAACTAGTCCCCTCATTAACTAGCTTAAGCTTTGGGGACTCCAAAAACACAAAAATTATCAATTAACACCACCAAAAATCACTTACTTGGGTGAGGACAAGTTGCTGAAATCTCAAGGCTTTCAAAACCCTTCTTTTGAGTGTAAAAATTGGTGGAAGAAGAAGAGAAGAGAAAAAGATAATGGCCTTCCCTTATTTTATCATATTTTAGTCAACTAGTCCACAACTATCACCAAATTTGACTAAAAATTAATGCTCTTGTCCCCCTAGCTTCCTATGGCCGGCCATCACTAAATGAATGGCCCAATTGCACTTTAAAATCCTTCAAATTTACATTTTATAGCTATTAGGTACCTCTACCTTATAAAATAAAAATTTCACGCTTTATGCGATTTAGTCCTTTTTCACAATTAAGCATGCTATTGCTAAAATTAAAGCACCAAAATTTCCATATAGCCATATATTAATACCATAACACATAAAATAATACTGAAATAATTTTGTTCAACCTTAGATTAGTGGTCCCGTGACCACTGTTCTGACTAGCCCCAAAATCGGGCTATTACAACTCTCCCCCCTTTAGGGATTTTCGCCCACGAAAATCTTACCGGTAAAGAGGTTTGGATATTATTCTCTCATGGCTTCCTCCGATTCCCACGTAGCCTCTTCTACACCGTGTTTTTGCCACAACACTTTTACTAAGGTTATGTCCTTATTCCTCAATTGTTTCACTTCTCGAGCTAAGATTTTAATCTGCTCTTCCTCATATGTCATATCCGGTGATATCTCAATTTTCGTTAGTGGAATCACATGTGAATGATTAGAACGATAACGCCTTAACATTGATACATTGAACACGTCATTGATTTTCTCTAACTCTGCTGGTAAAGCCAACCAAAATGCTACTAGTTCAATCCTTTCGGTAATTTCATACGTCCCTATGAATCTCAGACTCAATTTACCTTTTCGATCGAATCTCAATATTTTCTTCCATGGGGATACTTTCAGAAATACCCTGTCACCCACTTGAAACTCAATTTCTTTTCTTTTCAAGTCCGCGTACGACTTTTGTCGGTCTGAAGCAGCTTTCAGACTATCCCGAATAATCTTTACTTTCCCTTCAGTTTCTTTGACTAAATCAACCCCATGAATTTGTTTCTCACTCAGCTCGGTCCAATACAAGGGAGTCCGACACTTACGACCATATAAGGCCTCATACGAGTGCCATCCATATGCTCGACTGATAACTATTGTTGTAAGCGAATTCAACCAAGGATAGGTATCTTTCCCAACTACCTTGGAACTCTAACACACAGCATCAGAGCATATCTTCAAGAACTTGAATTACTCTCTTAGACTGACCATCAGTTTGAGGATGAAAAGCAGTACTAAAATTCAACCTTGTACCTAAGGCCTCTTGTAACTTCTTCCAAAACCTCGAAGTAAATCTCGGGTCTCTATCCAAGATAATGGATATAGACACTCCATGCAATCTTACTACCTCTGTAATATACAACTTGGCTAACTTCTCTATCGAATAATCAATACGCACAGGTATAAAGTGAGCCAACTTTGTTAATCTATCAACAACAACCCACACAACATCTTTCTTTTTAGGAGTCAAGGGCAACCCTGTCATGAAGTCCATGGTAATCCGATCCCACTTCCACTCGGGAACCATCACTGGTTGAAGTAATCTCAATGGCACTTGATGCTCAACTTTCACTTGTTGACAAATCAGACATCTTGTTACATATTTCGAGATGTCTCTTTTCATCCCCAGCCACCAATAGAACTTCTTCAGATCATTGTACATTTTCGTACTGCCTAGGTGTACTAACAAATAGCTACTATGTGCTTCTTGTAAGATTTCTCGAATCAGCTCATCATCTTTAGGTACACAAATTCTATCATGGAACATTAAGCAACCGTTCGAATTTACCCAAAATTCAGAATCAACTATTGATTCACACTTAGCTCTTTTAGCCAGTATCTTATTATCATTCCTTTGAGCTTCACATCCTTGTCGAACAAATAGTGGCCTAGCTCTCAACTCCGCTAGTATAGCACCATTATCAGACAATGACAAACTCCTGCTCATAGCTCTCAAAGCATACAAAGATTTTCTACTTAAAGCATCCACAACTACATTCACTTTCCCCGGGTGATAGTCAATCACTAGCTCGTAGTCCTTTAATAATTCAAGCTATCGTCGTTGCCGTAAATTTAACTCCTTTTAATTCATCAAGTACCTCAAACTCTTATGATCTGTGAAGATTCAGCACTTCTCACCATATAAGTAATGTCACCAAATCTTTAATGCGAAAACAATTGCGGCCAACTCTAGGTCATGAGTCAGATAATTCTTCTTATGGGGTTTTAGCTGTCTCGAGGCATAAACGACTACCTTACCCTCTTGCATCAACACACAACTGAGACCATTTAACGACGAGTCACTGTAGGCCACAAACTCCTTTCTTGACTCAGGTTGTACCAAAACTAATGATTCTGTCAACAACGGTTTCAATCTCTCGAAACTTCGTTGGCATTTTTCAGTCCATTCAAACTTAACATCCTTGTGTAATAATTTCGTCATCAGAGTAGCAATCATAGAAAATCCCTTTACAAACCGCCTATAGTACCTCGCTAAACCCAAAAAGCTTCTAACTTTTGACATGTTCCTCGATAGTTTCCATTCAACAATAGCCGAGATCTTTCCGGATCAACTCTAATACCCTCACTCAACACAACCTATCCTAGAAATCTGACCTCTCGGAGCCAAAACTCGCTCTTACTAAATTTGGCACATAATTGCTTGTCTCTCAAAGTGTGCAAGACAATTCTCAAATGCTTTGCATGATCACTCTCATCTCGGGAGTAAACTAATATGTCATCAATAAAAACAACCATGAACTTGTCCAAATACGGTCGGAAGATACGGTTCATTAAGTCCATAAAAATCGCAGGAGCATTCGTTAAGCTGAACGGCATGACCAGAAACTCATAATGGCCATACATAGTCCTGAATACTATTTTCGACATGTCTTATTCCTTAACCCTCAACTGGTAATAACCGGATCTTAGATCAATCTTGGAGAACACCATAGCTCCCTTCAGTTGATCAAATAGATCATCTATCCTCGGTAAAGGATACTTATTTTTCACTATCACCTTGTTGAGCTGTCTGTAGTCTATACACAATCTCATCGATCCATCTTTCTTTTCACAGACAATACCGGAGCACCCCACGGTGAATTACTTGGTCTTGCAAAACCCTTATCTGTCAACTTTTGCAACTGGACCTTTAGTTCTTTCAACTCCAACTGTGCCATCCTATACGGAGCGATGGAAATAGGTGTCGTTCCTGGAATGAACTCAATTCCAAACTCAACCTCTCTGATAGGAGGTAGTCTAAGTAACTCTTCTGGGAATACATCCGGATACTCACATAGAACTGGCACGGTTTCAATCTTTTCTTTAGACCCTTGAGTGTTTAGTACAAAGGCGAGATACGACTCACACCCTTTTCTCAAATATTTCTCAGCTACCATGGATGAAATCATCACCGGTAGAGTATCTGACTCACCTGATTCAACCCGAATAACATCTCCATTTTTACACTTCAATTCAATAAATTTACTACCACAATTCACTAAAACACAATGGGTAGTCAACCAATCCATACCAAGAATCAAATCAAACTCATCAAACAGTAACAACATAAGGTTTACCGGAAAATAATGACCCCCAATTATCAAGGGATAGTTCCTACACACCTTGTCAACTAACACCTGTTTACCTAGTGGGTTTGATACTTTTATCACAAATTCAGTAGACTCAATAGTCATATTCAAACTAAATGCCAATCTCATACAAATTTAAGAATGGGTCGACCCCGGGTCCATCAAAGCAATAACAGACGTTTCACAAAGAAAGAATGTACCCATTATTACATCTAGCGATGGTGCCTCTTCTCGAGCGCGAATAGCATAGGTTCTTGCTGGTGCCCGACCCTCTGACCTCACAGTAGTATCTCATGATACACCTCTACCACTAGTCCCACCTTCAGGGTTCTTTTGTGGGCCACCTCTAAAGGATGCATTGCTTGATCTTATCTCTTTCTTATTCTCCTTGTCATCCCTTTAGGACAATTTTGGATGAAATGGTCAGGGGATCCACACTTATAACAATTTCAATTGTTTCCCCCAACACTCCCCAGTGTGACGTCTGCCACAACTTGGGTACTCCGATTTGGACTTTGGATTGCCCACACTTGCCATTGAGGTGGCCTGAACTCTTGAACCCAAATACGTGTTACCTCGCTCTCTCTGCGAATGCCCGTCTAACGTAGTCATCCGAGGGTTCGCTTTCCTGGACCACTTCGATTGAGATTGGTATAATTTGCTCATTGGCCTTTTCCTCGCATCTTGAGCCTTACTCAGGGCTTTCCTCTTTTCCTTATTCAATTCTTCGGCCTTACTAGGTCGATCCACCAATACCACAAATTCCTTTAGCTCTAAAATCCCAACTAGTAGTCTGATGTCTTCATTCAACCCGTCTTCAAATATCTTGCATAAGGTAGCTTCTGTGGATACACATTCTTGTGCGTACTTACTGAGCCGAACAAATTCACGCTCATATTTCGCCACAGTTATATTTCCTTGCTTTAACTCAAGGAATTCTTTTCACTTCTGGTCTACAAATTGTTGACTTATATACTTCTTTCGGAACTCTTCTAAGAAGAATTCCTAGGTTACCCTCTCCTTAGGAACCACTGATTTCAATGTTTTCCACCAATGGTATGTCGAGTCCCTCAACAACGATACAACGCATTTTAAGCTCCCCTCAGGGGTACAGGAGAGTTCATCAAAAACCCTCATTAAGTTTTCAAGCCAAAACTCCACCCGCTCAGGGTCATCATCTTTATTAGCTCGAAAATCTTCAGCTCCCTTCTTCTGAATTTTGTCCACCAGGGGCTTAGTTGCCCTCACCATTTCTATACCTTGGGAAGCCACAGGAATTGATAGAGGTATAGGAGGAGGTGGAGGAGGTTGAGCATTGGGGTTAGCTCGTACATACTCAGTGTACCAATTGCTCATCATTTGGAGAAAGGCTTCCAAGCCTATTCTCCTTGACCCCTAGTATTGGGTTTACCATGCACAGGCGCAGTTCTTTGTGCAGGAGCCGACGCATTACTAGCTACGTCATCAGCAGCCGATTGATCGAAATCCATATGCTACATAAAACAAGTTTAAAATCATCAGAAGCCACCACACTATCATTTTACACTTATGGCATGTATAACTAGACTCCCACACACGCTACGGTAGTCCTAGAACCAATTAAACCATAGCTCTGATACCACTAAATGTAACACCCTTTACCCATAATCCCCGCCGAAATCGGGCAAAAAGTGTTACTGTACAAAACTACTTGATCGCCACTTAGGCTCACACGACTACTCTACTTGAGCCACTATAAAAATTTATTTACGACTTGTGAGACCTCAATCATATATATGAGGGCTCTTGGGACTATATCGAAAACTCTTACAATCCATAAAATTTCTTTCTCAACTAAACAAGCAGTACACACCCGTGTTAGAAGACACACACGCCCGTGTGTAGTCTCACATGCCCATGTGCTCACACAGTGCCCAAAAACCCCAGCATTCTACAAAACTCCCACGGCTAGGGCACACGCCCATGTGAAATGGAACATGCCCGTGTACCCTCTTAACATGCCCATGGATTTAAACCATAGGGAGTTAATGACTAACCTAACACGGCCTGGACACGCCCGTGTGGACAGTCCGTGGTCTATTCCAACTTAAAATGTTAACATGCAGGGGACACATGGCCAAGTCATAAGCCCGTGGGCTGACCGTGTGTCACACATGGCTAGACACACCCCCGTGTGCCTACCCATGTGGACATAACAAGGCTATTTGCTAAGCTTCTAGCACCCCTATATCTTACACTACATGAGTTCATTCAACCAACTAATAAACATCTCATAATTCAACATGCACTCACATTGATAACTTTGAAATTTCATAAATGATAAAATGTGCCATCATTCTTGGCAATTTACAAAATTAATGTCTTAGCAAGAGCCAATACACCTTTGGCCAAAATAAAAAGTAATCTATCTAGTCTAGCCCCTATACATGCCATATACAAAATCACTAAATCTAAATCTACCGAGGTGAGCAGATAGTGTGGGCGGCCTCTTTGTTATCAGAGTATCCTGGCTCGACTCTTAAACACTATAAAATAAGGAAAAAGAGAAGGGGGAGTAAGCTTTAAGCTTAGTAAGTTTACATGTAAACAATATAACATTATAACATGTATTAGACAATTACATAGCATTACATACTAAACGAGAAACAATCTACATTCATGATCATGCTTACTCATTTTCTCCATTCCCACATTGCAACCATATCACAAGCTTAATGCATGCATTCATTAACAAGTTCCCCTGCACTTAGCATCACAATATCACATAATACAACACATCACTATCTCTAATTTCATTTCTCATAGTCAAATTGCTAGGTGATTTTGCACTTAGCCCACCATCAACCTTTATTAGGGTGGTATCGTACATAGCCCACCAAAAAGATTGATTACGGTGGTATCGCACATAGCCCATCAAAAGATTAGTTACGGTGGTATCACACATAGCCCACCAAAAAGATATATAGACGATGGTATCGCACATAGGCCATAATAATTAAGCAACAAGGTGGTATCGCACATAGCCCACCATCAAATATTATCAATACACATTCATACGATTATTTCGTCATTCATACAATAATTATTCAAAGACTATCACATTCAGTCCACTAGAACCACATATGTTCTCAATCATTCCATACACTAATTAGTAACATAATGTTTACGGAAAAATATATATTGCTTACACATAAACTTACCTCGATGCAAAACGTGTTAGCTAGCGATTTACTCAATCACCATGCCTTTCCCACAGTCAAAGTTAATTCCGCGCTCTTCTTAATCTATAACAATGAAATTCATCTATTTAGATCATTTTATGATCATAATACATCAAATTCTACACTTGGGCAAAAATTACCATTTTGCCTTTGTATATTGTCAAAATTACTATTTTGCCCCTAGGCTCGTAATTTATTTTTCATCACATTTTCTCAATAAACAAGCATTGATGAGCATTTATTTCTCTTACAACTACTCACCATTTCAACTATTTTATGCATTTATGACACAAACTAAATCTTTGCATTCAAGTCTTATTTAGGTGTTTTCATGCTAACACCTTTCACAAAAGTTGTTTCTCACCTCCCTAACATTCATTTTCTTCCATGAAAACTCAGTTAACAACATGGAAAGTCCCTATACTTTCAACCACATCTCAAATTAGTCCCCTCATTAGCTAGCTTAAGCTTTGGGGACTCTAAAAATACAAAAATTATCAATTAACACCACCAAAAATCACTTACTTGGGTGAGGACAAGTTGCTGAAATCTCAAGGCTTTCAAAACCCTTCTTTTGAGTGCAAAAATTGGTGGAAGAGGAAGAGAAGAGAAAAAGATGATGGCCTTCCCTTATTTTATCATATTTTAGTTAACTAGTCCACAACTATCACCAAATTTGACTAAAAATTAATGCTCTCGTCCCCCTAGCTTCCTATTGCTGGCCATCACTAGATGAATGGCCCAATTGCACTTTAAAATCCTCCAAATTTACATTTTATAGCTATTAGGTACCTCTACCTTATAAAATAGAACTTTCGCGCTTTATGCGATTTAGTCCTTTTTCACAATTAAGCATGCTATTGCTAAAATTAAAGCACCAAAATTTTCATATAGCCATATATTAATACCATAACACATAAAATAATACTAAAATAATTTTCTTCAACCTCAGATTAGTGGTTTCGAGACCACTATTTCAACTAGCCCCAAAATCAGGCTATTACAGTGTTTATAGATGATATTCTGATCTACTCTAGAGATGAAATCGAGTATGCAGAACATCTGAGACTTGTGCTACAAACTTTGCGAGATAAATAGTTGTATGCAAAGTTTAGAAGTGTGAATTCTGGTTACGTAAAGTCAATTTTCTGGGCCATGTTGTTTTAGCATCAGGAATTCAGGTTGATCCAAGCAAAATTTTAGCAATACTTGATTGGAAACCTCTGAGGAATGTTTCTGAAGTCTGAAGTTTTCTGGGACTTGCTGGTTACTACAAACAGTTTGTGAAAGGTTTCTCTATGATTGCTACACTATTGACAAAGCTATTATAGAAAGATGTTAAGTTTGAGTGGTCGAAAAAGTGTCAGAAAAGTTTCGATCAGTTGAAAGCTCATTTGACCGAAGCTCCAGTGCTAGTCCAGCCTGAATTGGGTAAAGAATTTGTTATTTATAGTGATGCATCTTTGAATGGTTTGGGTTGTGTTTTGATGTAGAAAGGCAAAGTCATAGCTTATGCCTCGAGACAGTTGAAGCCACATGAAAGAAACTATCCGGCACATGATTTGGAACTAGCAGCCATTGTTTTTGCGTTGAAGATTTGGCATCATTATTTGTTCAGTGAGAAATGTCATGTTTATTTAGATTACAAAAGTCTGAAGTATTTGATGACTTAGAAAGATTTGAATTTGAGACAACGTTGATGGTTAAAGCTATTGAAAGATTATGAGCTAGTGATTGACTACCATTCAAGAAAACTTAATGTTGTTGCGGATGCTTTAAGTCGAAAGTGATTATTTGCTCTAACGTGCAATGAACGCTTATATGGTTATGTCTGATGATTGTTCGATAGTAGTCGAATTAAAAGCAAGACCGTTGTTTGTTCAACAAAATGGTGATGCCCAGAAAATTGATAATGATTTGACGGCAAAACAAGCTCAGTGTAAAAGTAATGTTGAATCAGAGTTTTGAATTGATGAGAATGACTGTTTGAAGTTCAAATATCGAATATGCGTTCCGAGGAATTCAGAGTAGATTTAGATGATTTTAAATGAAGCTAATAGCAGTCGATTGTCTGTTTATCCGGGTAGCACGAAAATGTATAACGATCTGAAACAGTACTATTGGTTGCCTGGTATGAAACGAGACATATCTGAATTTGTTTCGAAATGCTTAGTTTGTCAACAAGTAAAAGCTGAGCATCAGGTACCTTCTGGGTTACTTCAGCCAATTATGATACCTAAGTGGTAATGGGGCCGAGTCACGATGGATTTTATATCTGGTCTACCATTGACACTGAGCAAGAAAGATGCAATCTGGTTTATTGTGGATAGATTGACTAAAACTGCTCATTTTGTTTTGATTTGTACTGATTATTCACTTGATAGATTGGTTGCATTATATGTTTCTCAGATTGTGAGATTACATGGTGTTCCTATTTTTATTGTTTCAGATAGAGACCTGAGATTCACATCATGATTTTGGAAGAAATTGCAAGATGCTTTAGGTACGAAACTGCACCTTAGTACAGCTTTTCATCCACAGAAAGATGGCTAGTTCGAACAGATCATTTAGATATTTGAGGATATGTTGAGATGTTCCATCCTTGAGTTCGAAGGTACGCGGAAAGATACTTACCTCTGATTGAATTAGCTTACAATAATAGCTTTCAATCTAGTATCAAGATGGCACCTTACAAGGCTTTGTATGGTCGTAAATGTCGTACACCATTGTATTGGGCCGAGCTCAGTGACAATAAGATACACAGGGTTGACTTGATCAAAGAAACTAAATAGAAAGTGGCAGTGATCCATGATAGTTTGAAAGCTGCATCAGATCGTCAAAGATATGTAGATTTGAAGGGCAAAGATATTGAGTTTCAGATCGGAGATCAAATATTTTTTAAAGTCTCACCATGGAAGAAAGTACTCAGATTCGGTCGTAAAGGCAAGTTGAGTCCAAGATTCATTAGACAGTATGAAATCGTAGAGCGTATCATGCCGGTTGCTTATAGATTGCAGTTACCACCTAAGTTAGAAAAGATCCATAATGTCTTTCATGTTTTGATGCTTCGTAGATATCGATCTGATCCTTCACATGTGATTTGTTCGACAGAGGTTGTAACATCCGGGAATTAGGGGTCATGCATTTTATTTATATTTATATGCTAGTATGCTCTGGATGTTGTTTGTGTGCATTTGGGGGCTTCGAGAAACCTTGGGGTTAGATAGGAGCCTTGGTAAAATATTTTGTTTTTAGCCTTTAGGGAGAGCTAGGGGAGCTAAGCCTTAAGGGAATTAATGAGGAGTTTATGACACAAGAAAGAAAGAAGTGGAGTGGCAAGGTAACGCATGGGAGCAAGGGGGAGAGTTTGCGTCAAAGGAGTTCTAAGGGGGAGGAGGTTCAAGCAGCATCAGGAGCATATTGGGGTTTGTTTTTGCGTCAACGGGAGGGGATAGTTGGATTCAGTTATGGCACTTGGAAGTGGGAGTTTGAACGGGTCAATAATTCAAATGAGTGGCTATAAAGGGAGATAAGAGTTTGAATCATTCAAATGTGTTTAAATGAGTGGAGTGAAGGAAAATGAGGAGGAAAAATGGGGATTTGGTGAAGGGAGGAGTGTTGGCTGAATTTGGGACTCTAGGGGTGGTATTTTAGGTCATGTAGGGGAGAGTAGGTGCCAAAATTCATTTGGCATTTTCAAGTCTTTTTTCTTCATTTCTTCTCTTTTGTCTCTCAGCCGAAAGTGAAGGTGACCATTTGGTCATTTTGACTATTTTCTTCTCTTTTATTTCTTTTCTAAAGCCGAACCATACCTCTCTCTCTTCTCCTCTTTTCTTTTCATATTGGTAGCCTTAAACTTTCACTTCATTCTCAAAGCCGAATAGCCCTTCTAGCCTTTGAAACATTGGCCGAATCTTTGATTCATCTTTACTTCTCACTTTTCCATTTCTATTCTTCTTTTCCTTCTTCTATTCGTTTATATCTCAAGCCCCCTCTCTTGGCCAAATTCTCTATACTCTCTTCTTTCTATTTCCACCTCTTTTAATCAAGACATAATTGACTCCCATCTCCATCTTTTAAGGGCTCTTTCGATTTCTAAGTAGTGGTGGTAAAGTTCTTTTCTCTATAAACTTTTCTTGCTCTTTTCTTATTAGTTTGCCGAAACCAAAAGACTAATCCTGTTTCTTTGGTGTGTGGCTGAATCTGTGAAGGAGGGAGTTTGGGTCCTCTGTATAAGCTAGCGTTAAGGAAGTTAAGGGTTTTTTTGGATTCGATCAATCGAGGTAAGAAGGTGATAACGTGAGGCCGAAGGCCACTTCTTTTGTCTATATGTATTAGGGCCAAATCTAGCATGGCTTATGTAGGGATTTCGTCAATCTCAACGTGCAAGCGTACAGCCTTCAGGATTTGATCGACTTTGGTAAGATTGTTCAATTAAGGTGCTATTTAATCTCATTGAGATCTGATTTAACATTTTTAACCTGGGTCTTCTAATTAAGTTACTATTTGATGGATGCAAATACCAGCCAAGGAGAGAAAGGGGTTGGACACGTAGTCCCTACCCCTAAGTTCAAGAAGCATTCTATTTTAACAGTTCGGGATTGGCCACCGGGGTGTGGCCCAGTGTCGGAGCAAGATCATAGGCAAATAGCGATAGTGTCGGTTAGTGATAGCGTCGACATAGAGAGCGTGATGTTACGGGTTATCAGGTGTGTAGTTAGTACAGTGTTTCTTTACTTTCCTTATTGTAAATTAGTAAAATACATGTGATATGTGTGGTGGCCAATTTAGTGGCTGTGGTGGTATTGTTACCCATAAAGGGGTAATTCGGTAACCAGGTTAGTACATTTCTTATATCAAAATGTGGTTGGATATATGTGGATCTATGAAAGCATGTAAAAAGTATGTATATCTGGACATGTTCATATGTTTTATGCCATTTCATCATATTATGTTGCATGTACATAGGGTTCGGGATATATATGGCTAAAGGGGAAGTGTGTACATTTATGTACGTGGATTAAAGATGGCCTCGCACCTCATTGTGGTTTGATGTTGGCCTCGAGCCACATCGTGGATTGATGATGACCATGAGTCTCATCGTGGATATTGTGATTTCAATCACGTGGATAAGTGGCTAGACCACTAAGTGGACTTTGAGCAGCATGCCTGCCAAAGAGGTGTGTAGAGGATGGAGGGCCGATTTAGTAATCCCCAGGTGTGTGGTAGTTGGATATACGGGTGGTGAGTAGTGGTTGGATATTAGGTTGGGTTGGGTTCACATTATGCATGATAGTATGTGGTACGTGGACTTGATGTGGTTTTAGGGCTAAGCCCAATTGTGGAAATATGAGGATTAATTGCACACTGAGTCAAAATGACTCACCCTGTTTTTCAAAAAATGCAGGTAATACATGATACTTTGGACCGGGCTGGAGTGGATATAAGGTGGCCATGTAGAAGCTGTTTTTTTTCCTTAAAGTACATTATAAACGTTTATTACTTCTTGGGGTATTTTTATTGTAATAAGGCCATTTTAAATACTTTGGATTTATTTTAAGTATTAGGTTGGATTGCTATCAAATGATTAATTTATAAAGAAACTCTAAAAATACTGTAACATTCGAATTAAAATGGGGTTTTCAAATTATAGATCCTTATAAACCATTCGGGTTCCCAACATTTTTAATGATGTGAACTTGGGCAACTCAGAAGTTTTGTTTTTAAATAAATTGCTAAGTTTGAACGAGAAACCTTCTTTAAATGAAGTTTCAGTTTTGGAATTTATAACCCATTTTGCACTTATGAAATCAAACCATTTTCAACCTTTTTCTTGTAACATTTCGCATTCGGCCGTGGTGTTTTGGGCCGGGTTTGGGGTGTTACAGAGGTTGAGATCCAGCTTGATATGTCATATGAAGAGGAACCGATTTGTATTCTGGCCCGTGAAATAAAAGAATTGAGAAATAAGAAAATTTCATTAGTTAAAGTACTATGGCAAAAGCACGGAGTTGAAGAGGCAACTTGGGAGTCAGCGGATACAATGAAAGAACGTTGTCCAAACCTATTCACCGGTAAGATTTTCGGGGACGAAAATCCCTAAGGGGGGAGAGTTGTCACAGTCCAATTTAGACCCTAATCGGAATAGTGGTTTTGGTACCACAAATTCGAGTCTGAAAAATATTTTTTAAATTATTTTGTATGTTTATTATGTGTGAATTTGTTGGTGTTAAATTTTCGTGACTTAATTTTGTCGTTTAGGTGTTCGATTAAATAAAAGGACTTAATCGCATAGAATGTAAAAGTTACAAACTATAGTGTAAAGTGCTTAGTTGATAGTGGCTTTTTAATATGGAGTCCTTAAAGGGAAAATAGCCCATTTACAAAGGTAGTGGACGACAACATGCCATCATTATATGTTTTATATATTATTTGTTATAATTAAAAATATATATTAATGTATAATAATGTTATATTATAATAAAATGACACAAAAAATAAAGCCATAGTTTCATTTCTCTTTCCATGGCCGAATAACAAAGAAAAGAAAAAGAAAGAAACCAAGCTAGGTTTCGGCACTTATTCAAGCTCAATCAAGGTTCGTTTTTGTTCGGTTTTTGATAATTTCTACGTTTTTTAGATCGTTGCTTAGAAATATTCAAGACCCATTTTTAATTTTTGATTTTGATGAATATTTTGAGTTGATCCATTGATGATTGTTTGTTGTTTATGTTGTTAAATGGTGAAGTATGATATATATATGTTAGATTAACAAGTTTTGTCTTTGAATTTTTGATGAAATTGAGTATGTTGGACTAAATTGCAAAAATAAATTTTTGGGGGACTAAAATGTGAAATAAATGAAATGTATGGACTTGTATGAGGACTAGAAACATTTGGCCCTTAAGGTGTATGGTCAAATTTTGTGTATTTTGTGTTTTGTGCAAATAAGATTAAATTGTAAAAAAATGTGAAATGTTGGGGGTAAAATTATAATTTGCCCATTTATGTGTTTTGGGACTAAATTGAGTGAAAATATGTTTGAATGAGCTTAATTTGAATATGTTTAGATCATGAACCAAAGAAATTGGACTTGGATCGGGGAAAACCAAAAATAGTTGAATAGCCGATTTCTGTCGTCCGTTGATATCCGAGGTAAGTCTTTAAGCGATTAAACATCGTAAATTATGTATTTTAATTATTAATATGCTGATTTGGATATTGGGAAATTAGTATTGAGTTAGCCGAATGTGATTAATTAGAGAATTAATACGTTTAAGTTTAGTTTGATTGAATTATAATAATTGAAAGCTCGAAGGAAGATTATGAAGTACAAGAATAGTTCGATATATGAATTGGTTGTGAGGAAGCTTTAAAAATTATGATATTCAGGCTTTGAGCCTAGCAAGCCTCTTGCTGGTGAATGAATTTGGGCTTTAAGCCTAGCAGGCTTTGTGCTGGTGAAAGATGTCGGGCTTTAAGCCTAGCAGGCCTTATGCCGAAGAGAGATATCGGGCTTTATTCCTAGCAGGTTTTATGCCGGTGAATTATTATAAGTGTATGCTTAAATAGATTATTCATGATGTGGAACTAAAATTCAGTAAATGAGCTCAATGTTCAGGTATGTGTAAGTCTGTTGGTTGTGGGAGATAAGGTAAGTTAGTAAATTGTTATTTGTTACTAGTTATATGTGATACAATTGAAGAATATATGTGAATTTTAGTAAGTGTATTCGGTTTGTAATTAAATAGTATGAATATTATGGAATTGATTTTAAGATATGGTCGTATATGTGTCCTTATATATTCGGCGAAATTGGTATGTGCATATGTGATGTTTATTAAGCTTGTATGTTTAGACGTATGCTGTAATATATTGTGTTTGAATATTCGGCCATATGTGATGAAATAATAAACCATGTGTATTCGGCCAAGGTTGGATTATTTGTGTTAAAGTATAGTATAATGATACAATTTGATTTGTTTGAAATGTTCGATTGCTCATTTGAATTGTTTAATTTTCTTAAGGCTTACTAAGCTAAGTTAGCTTACTTTGTGTGTTTTTGTTATGTTTGTTTTATGGATTTTGGTTGTATGCTATGAGCTCGAGGGTCGGCATCGAAGTCATCTGCACTATCGTCAACTTCCAATACTTTTAAAAGTCTATGTTTGAACTTGTGGCATGTATAGGCTGGATAATGTTTTAATTAAATGAAATTTTGTCCTTGTATACATAGCCATGGGAAATGACTTGATCATATGGTCTAAGTTGGATTATTACATGTCTTTGGTTAAATGTTTGTCATCTTTGGGTTTGATAATTTAGATTATGATATATATATATATATGTGTGTGTGTGTGTGTGTGTGTGTGATGGGCTTGTCATGATTTGTGAATGTGGTTTATTGTGTTTGTTGAGTAATATGTATATGAATTTTTAGATGAATTATATTATGTTATAATTGTTAAGTAGGTTGATCGAATAAGACACAAATTTGGCTTGGTGGTGTGAATGAAATTTTGGAGAAGAAATTAAAGTGTATAAAATTGGCATGGGTACTATGTGTATTTGTAGTCATTATTTGAGCTTAAAATGGCTTATGACAATGAGGTCATGTGCGCATGGTTTTAATGATTAGGATTGAAGTAGGATTGGATTTAAGTCAAGTTAGTTGAAAAAAAATTAATGTCGCAAAAATTTAGTAATACCTAAGATGAATTTTAGTTCATTTTGTTTGTTTATGAACGTGATTCATGTTTACTAATAACCATTAGTAAAATTCGATCATAATGTATGATAACCAAAATTTCATTTTGTATGATTATTATTGATTTAATATGTGAACATGTTTAAATTATAAAATGAGATATTTGATAATTAGCTTATGACAAATAGTTATAATAAATTGGTATATGTCGGGTAATGATATTATATATAAAATATACTTAAAATTTGAAAAAAATTGGAAATAGGTTTATGATAGTAACATAGTAGTTTTAGAATTTTAAAAGTGATTAAAATATTTGCTCTGATGAGTTTTAAATTACAAAGCAGAAATTGTATTAAATGTCCGATATGAATTGTGCTATGTACAGTAATGCCTTGTAACCTTAATTCGGTGACAAATACGGGTTAGGGGTGTTACAATTTAATTATTATGAATCTTCCTATTAATTAGAATTGGAATAAGGACTAATGTAAGACCCCTATCCCGTATCCGTCGTCGGATTAGGGTTAAAGGCGTTACCGGACAGATCAAAACTTTACAACATTTTATACAACCATTCATTAATCGGAACTAAAGTGTCCCTCAAGTAGGTAAACGAGACCTCAATCATGCTTAGAAATAGGGTCGGGACTAAATCGGAACACATATAGAAATTCTTAGAAATTTAAAACCTTTCTAAGTTTCAGGGGCTACACGCCCGTGTGGGTAGGCCGTGTGCCTTCCACTGCTTCTAGACACACCCATGTGTCTTCCCCATGGTCGAACCTAACTTTACTCCACGGCCACCAAGCACGCCCGTGTACCTTGGCCGTGGTCGATCCTGTCAAAACCACACGGCTACCAGGCACGTCCGTGTGCCATAGCTGTGTACTCTTAACTAGCTATTGACTTTGCCCCATGGTCACTAGGCACGCCCGTGTGCCATAACCGTGTGGCAAAATAGGCCATTGGCAAGGTCAAAAATGCCACCCACATTAGGGTCAAACCTACAGGCAAACACCAACATAATCCATGCACATTTAACAACCATGAACATGCCAAAATAACCATTCAATCTTTACATTCAAATCTATTACCATTCATACCAATTTACACAACAAAAACTTAAGTATACAGAAGCATATTCATCCATATTTACCTTTCATGAACTCATTCCTTTGTTCAAACATATAAGCTTAAGTTTCATCTATATACTTGCCATTAACATAACTATTTCAAATGTCATCTAACAATACCAAAACATAAATCATATATCATTTCATAAAGGAAAAATATCAACTTATAATTAGCCACATCACATGGCTAAGTTCATATAACAAACTTATTCCATATACTAGCCTATACATGCCATATCTAGCTATATACCTTTCCAAAATGTACGAAAACAAGTTGAGTAGTATGATAACTATCCTCGACGGTCCCCGAGCCTTCAGTAGCTTTAATGATCTATAAAACTGAGAAAACACACACACACAGAGTAAGCTTTCCAAAGCTTAGTAAGTCATATACAAATAAACTTAACTTAGAATTCACATAGCTTATACATTTAACATCTCATCACCACATATGCACATAGCTCCTAAAGCATAATTTCACATATTAGCTCATCATTCATAGCTCATATTCATGCTAGTAATCTCATATAGATACTTACCTTTCATACACACCTTGTGTACTTAATAAACGTACCTAAAATAGATTTTATAATTAACATAACATTTCATGTGACAAACTTGCCCGTTGAACCGTTCGGAATCTAATAGGATACTAAGAAAGCTCAGACTAATTGTACAATACCAACATCCCAGACGAGGTCTTACATGCACTCAGATATTGATGCCATTGTCCCAGACAGGATCTTACACAAATCAATATGATGCCAATGCCTCAAACATGGTCTTACATGTAAATCTCATATTGATGCCAACGTCCCAGACGTGGTCTTACACGAAAATCTCGTATCAATGCCAATGTCCCAGATGTGGTCTTACATGAAATCTCAAATCAACGCCGACGTCCCAGACGTGGTCTTACATGATATCTTAGGACAAACACCTTTGTCATGACATAGCTAATACTATATAATCCTAGGTTCACACGGGACTTCTCGAACATTGACACTACTCGTTCTTATCTCAGAACTCGTGTACACATCATCTCATAAACATTCATCGTTATCAATAGTCATATGAACATACACAACTCAATACAAATACATTTATTTGCATAATGACTTACCTTGAGTTCGGTTTAACGGAAACAGATAGGGCTACTCAATTACTTTCGCTCTCCCGCTATCTAAGTTCGTTTTATTCGGCTCTTGATCTATACATATTCAAATTTAGCTCTTTTATTCACTTACTTATTCAATTTAATCCAAAACACATATTTAGAGCTATTTGCAACTTGGCCTCATATTTGCACATTTTATTGATTTAGTCCATTTTTCTCAAAACATCAAATATACAAAATCATCAATTAACCAAGCTTAGCCGAATATCACCTATGCTTATACAAGCCCATATTTTCTATCAATTTCACAATTTAGTCCCTCAAATTACTATTTTCTCAATTTAGCCCTAATTAGCTAAATTCATTAAAATTTCAAGAACAACACATGTTCATCAAACACATATCTCTCATTTAACACCAAAACTTATCGCAAAGCTCACCATTTCATCAATGGCACATTTCGTAAACATCATCAATACACAAAATCAAGACATGGGTTTTGAAGTATTCAAAACAACGATTACGAAAACATAGAAATTATCAAAAACCAATCTAAGACATACCTTGAATTTAAGCCCTCAAATGGCCGAACCTTAACTTGTATATTTTCTTCTTTTTCTTAGCAAAATTTTAGCACAAAAAGATGATAACCATCATCTTTCATATGTTTGTTTTATTTAATATACATATTAATGCCATTTTACAATATTATCCTTATTATAAAACATTTGTAACATATAAACATAAGGCCATTATTGACTTTTAATCATCCACTAAGTAATTGTCGGCTTATTTGCCTCATAAGGCCTCTTCATTTAAAAGCCACAACATATAAGTGCTTTAGCATATAACATGCAAATTTCACATTTAATGCAATTCAATCCTTTTGTCAAATTAAACACACAGGTGGATAAATTAACTTACAAAAATTTAACACATACTTAATCACTCATCAATGGCACAAAAAATAATATTAAAATATTTTACTGACTCAAATTTGTGGTCCTGAAAACCACTATTCTGACTAGGTATAAACCGGACTGTTACAACTAAAGTGAAAATTATACCACTTTAGTAATGATAGTGGATTGTGGCTTATGATTTTATAAGAAATAAGTTCTAAAACTTAATAATTAAAATAATAATATGGTAATAATATTATAACTTATAATTAAGGCATGGTGGAAGGTGAGACAAACATTTTTTTTTCCTTCTTCCTCGTACAACCGAAACCACCACTACCAATAATTGGAAGCTTTGACATAGTGTTTTTGAATTTCAACCCTTTAATCGGTTAGTTTAATTTAGTCATTTTCTTATAATTTTCATTTTTTTGAAATCTCGGGGTATTAATCTAGTTGACATGTGTGGTAATTTTTGAAACTATTAAAGTTTATAAATATTATTGTTGTTGAATCTTGAAGGTTTTGGTGTTATTGGTTAGATTTTAAGCTTAGATACAAAAAATGACTAATTTGTAAAGTGAAAACTGTTATTTTTGAACATAAGGATTAAAGTGTAAATATTTTAAAACTAGTATGAAATTTTTGTAATTATGGATAATAGTGGGTTGTAAAAGGATGAAATTGAGATCATTTTCAAAATCGAGGCTCAAATTTAAAAGTTATAATTATTTTGATTTTAGGATGAATTGAATAAAAGGAAAAGTTTTAAGGATTCAAATAATAAAACTAAACTTATATATACTTATAATAGGATGATATAAGACGTTTTGAATTGATAAATTGAATTGAATTATTGAATATATCAAAAATTAGACCAAATTGAAGAAATTAGAGAAATGACAAAATTCTTGATTAGTCCTTAAAAGTTATTTTGTTCTTTGTTTTGACCAAGTTCATATGATATGCTTGTGTTAAATTGTTATGCATTTAGAATTACAATTTTGTAAAAATGTTTATTTGAAATTTTAATTGTTTATGATTTAGTAAAAGAAGGTGTGATAGAGGATTGAATTGAATACGATGAATTGCAAATTGAAATAATTATGGAATTGACCTTAAATTGGTTTGAAATAAGATATGTTATGTAATGATGTGATGAAATGAGTTGAATTGATTTTATTTAGACAGGTAGTGATAAGGACCAAATTGAATATATGTAAAAGTATGATATTATGTTGTAAATGTAAAATTGAATCAGTATGGTTATGTGATGTGCTAATATATTTGAGAATTGATTGTTTGGTTGATGAAATTATGTAATGAAATTGATAGACTATTACCTTATTAATTTTTCGGGCAAAGTCAGATATAGTTGGTTTGCCATAACATAGGAAGAGTTCAGGGTTATATGACTACGTGTCTGGGAGTGTTAGACACCCCATTTTTTTGATTATATCGACCAGTGCTAGGTACATCTATTTTTTGGTTTTACCGACCAGCGCAGGGTGCAACTTAATATTTTTGGATTTATCCGAAGGCACTGGATGCCCAATTGGTGTTGGTTGGGTTCGTGTATCCATTTGAGTCCGAGTCAGGTTAATAGGGACATGTATATTGTAAATAGAATAAATGGTATTCATATTGAGTTGATATGATGATCGGATGATACATATACATGTTGAGAATCAGCTATACAAGCTTAGAGGGCCAATGTGAAAATGTGACAAATAGATGAATGTGATTCAAAATTTGTAGTAAGAAACAAAGTAGTAAGTGTAACAGCCCAATTTCGGTGAAATCGAAACAGTGATTTCGGGACCACAAATCTGAGCCAAAAATAAAATTTATTTTTATTTTATTGTATGGATCGTATTACTTTATAAATGTCATGTGAAAATTTTGAAAAGAAAATTTTATCAATTATGTGCTTAATTATGAGAAGGACCAAATCGTATAAAATCTAAAAGTTGAATTCTAGTAGCTATAAGGATTAAATAGCTATGGAATTCAAAAATTGAGGTCCTTATAAGGTAATTAGACCATTAAAGAAAAGTATGTAGATATTTTGGTGACTCATCCATGTAAATTTAGAAAAAGGGCAAGGACTAAATTAGAAAGTGAAAATATTTAATTAATTAAAGGATGATAAAAGAGATGTCATCTTATTTTCTCATCTTCTTCCCAAAAATAATACATGGAAACCCTAGGAGATATAGAAGAAATTTTCATGACCAAATTGCGTAAGTTTTCTTATCCCATTTTTAGTAATTTTGATATTTTTGAAATCGGGATAGCCTTGATCTATCTATTTGGGGGATTAATTTGAAAAGTTATTGAGGTATAAAATTTGGGTCATGGATGAATATGCTGAAAATTATAAATTTATGGTAGAAAATGAAAGGTTGTTGGTAGATAAACAACTTTTACAAAGTGATTGTTTGAAGAAAACATGATTTTGGAATAAAATGTAAAATTGTGAAATTGAAGAAAAATGCTGATTTTTTATGAATACATGTGCTGTAAATTTTGTTATAGGATTTTGGTTAGGCTTGGAATAGGGAGGAAATTGCATAGGTTTCATTTTCCGAGCCTGGGGATGAAATTGGAATTTATGGAAAAGTTAGGGGTAAAATGGTAATTTTGCCTAGGACGTAAGTTGAGTCCAAATGAGTATGAAATATGATAAATTGATGATTAAAACTATTTATATAGATCCAAAAAACACAAATTCGACGTTAGACCAAGGAAAATAAAATGTTTCGGATTAGTAGATTACTTACACGAACAAGTGTCGAGGTAAGTTCATGTATCTAAATTATGTATATTTATATGCTTTTATTGAATGTGTATATGTGTGAATTATTTGAATGCTATGAGTATGAACTCTGTTACATGATCGAGAATACTTAACATAAGTTATGTCCCGTAAACATATCCGAGAAATACTAGATAAATGGTAAAAATGTTACTTTTATGCTTGAAATGAATGTGGAATGTGTTTATTTGAATTATATGAATGTTATAAATGTATGAAATAATCACATGCTTGATAATGCTTGAAAAATTTTAAATCCCGCTTGGATAAATAAAAGTCGATGGATATGTGATTTCTCGAAATGAACGAGGTCCTACAATTGTTGCTGATGGGATTTAGCTCGGACGAGTAATCCTATTGACCTCATTACAGAAAGGATTTAGCCTGGACGAGTAATCCAAATATAAGTCCTCTCGAGCATATGTTATGGATTGGATTTAGCCCGGACGGGTAATCCAAATCAAGCTATTTAGAGCATATTTCATAAAAAGGATTTTGCATGGACTGGTAATCCTGTTGAATATATGTGTGGCTCGAGAATGTACTTTCTGAAATAGTACATTTGGGTACCACTTAATATGTGTGTGTACTACCTGTGTATCCATCAATAGTCTGAATAAATTCAACGGGAAAAATCTTGACATTAGAGAATATGAATAAGAAATGTAATGCCCAAAAAATATAGGGTCTTTAATTTTGCATGTTCTGACACAAACTGCTTGTTTGGTTCAGTGGCTAAGTGGTTTGGGTGTGTATGGGGGTGTGTGAGAAGCCTGGGCTCAAGTCTTGGCTTTTACAAGATTTTTAAAGTTTTCCTTTAAATGAACCTGGACACTGGCACTTGGGCTTTAGTAATAATAATGCTTGTTTAATGAAACAAGAAGAGCTTGTGGCCTAGTGGCAAGTGGCGTGTTGTGTAACTATGAGGTCTGAGGTTCAAATCTTAGGATAAGCAATGGAGTGTTTATTTTGCTGCTTGAGCTGGGAAGGTAGAAGAGTTGGATTGAAACACTGACTGATGAGGTGTAACACCCCTAACCCGTATCCGTCGTCGGAATAGGGTTACGAGGCATTACCGGACAAACACTGTTTCACATAGTCATTTATCATTTTTCATTCACAAGGTTATATCAATTTCTTTACAATATAACTTCTAAATCCAATAGCAATCATCCACTAAATCATATTACTATCATCTATATATCCACATACTCGAATTAACTAATATGCCACAAAACCATGTTACATGTACTTAATACATATGACTCTAATATTAATGGCGTTTGTATACTTAAAACATATTAAAAGATATATATCATTTCATTTCATACATCACATATATGTCAATATATCTATTTCATTAATTGAATATCGAACATATCAATTCATTGCTACTACACAAACACAAAATAAAACCATTCAAACCATATTACATTAATTATTATGCAATCACATATGCGATTTTAGTAACCTTACAATATGGCCGAACATACTATTGATGCATATATATATATATATATATATATATAGCGCATTTACCTTAAAAATAAAAGCCACATCTAACATTTGAACACAAATAACATTTCATTTGTACTCTCTAATTCGCATGTATATTAGTATACCTAAACTTCATTTTTCATCTTATTAACTAATCATTGATTCACCACACCATAATCAAGATCATATGCTTATCAAAATGAACCAAATATTACAACCGAATTTACAACCACACACATGCATACCCACATTAATATTAACATCAACTTGGCACTTTTAACTATCCAATAAAACTAACCCAAACATACTTAAATCATAACCATCATTTACCATTTGGATCCGTACCAACAATCAACAATAATAGTCATGAAACATATTCTTTACTTATCATTTAGCAACCAAGCTTATATAGCCAATACTCAATCAAATACATATCCATCATTTACCATTTCTCATTTAGAATCATAATCCAAACATTATCAATGTATATACCATATATTAAGCTCATTAACATGAACCAATTAATAAGTCTTTCTTATCATAATCTAACATGCATAAATAATAATACCACTCTCACACATGATTAAACCATAATCAAGCATAAATAATAGTTCATGGCATGAGCAAACAATATCATCAAAACACGAAACAAGTTATTCAAAATAGATAGCCATTTTCGCATGGCTAGCATATTTACACTATTACAAAACATTAGTTATACGGTTTAATCTAGCCTATACATGCCCTTTTTAAATAACAAACTAAGTTTTCAATACCAAAAGGAAGTCGATAGTGTGGTTGACTTCACGGATGATCCTTCGAGCCCGTAGTTGAATCAAAATCTATAAAACAAAGATAAACAAAGACACACACACAAGAAGCTTACTAGCTTAGTAAGTCCCAAGCATACATAAATATAGTGAGCATATAGTATAAAACATAATTATTTCATTATGTAAAATATAGATCGTTGAATAATAGTAATACTCTTTACTTAAATATCATTGCTATAACATCGAAAACCAATCTAGGCATCGATCTTCTATTTCTACTTATACACAAGAACAAGCGCTTTTGTCACACTCATCACTGATCTTTAACTATACATTAAGAATTTTTTTGTTCACTTCATTCCTTACTAAAATGGTAGGTTAGTTCTTACGAACTTTTACCACATAACACTATATAAACATCTCACCTAGTTTGATGTTCGAACCTCCACTTATAGCATATCACAGTCATAAAGCACGCTAGGCATTTAAAGCCCGAAATAAATCAAAGCACGAAGCACGCTAGGCACTAAGCCGAATATATCACTAGCACGAAGCACGCTAGGCACTAAGCCCGAATATATCACAAGAAAGACGAAGCTCGAATATAGGCACTAAGCTCGAATATATCATCACATATATCAGCACGCTAGGCACTAAGCCGAATATATCAATGTGATCAATCATTCCACACACATTTCATATCTATATTACATATCCAATTCAACTAAACTTATTCACCTTAAACAAATAAATCATTACTTCATCGTATAATCCCACAATTTGCATTGATACACTTATTCATATCACATTATCAATTTATGAAATCAATCCAATACACATATATACATTCGGCTATAACATGATTATATACTAAAATTTATCAAACATTATCATTTAATAAGTTCATGAATAATTCTTTAACAAATTTTAGCTTAAGGACTTACCTCGGTTGTCGATAGGCCGTGCGAATCGGCTATTCGAGAACCTTCGTCTTTCTCCGATCTAACTCCGTTTTTCTTTTCTCTTGATCTAAAACACATTAAATTTAGCTTATTCAAGCACAATTCATCTCAATTTAGTCCCTAAGCACATAAATGGGCAAATTATTATTTTATCCGTAGTATTTCACAACTTTGTAATTTAGTCCTATTTGCATAAAACTCAAAATACATCAAATTTCCCCATACTCCTTAAGGGCTGAGTATATATGAGGACTATACAAGTCCATATCTTTCATTTATTTTGTAATTAAGCCCCTCTAAATTTTTATTTTTACAATTTGGCCCTAAAACACAAATTCACCAAAACTTCCAACACATAATATACTAATTTTAACCTATCTATCATCTAACATCATCAAGCATCATAAACCTCAAGAATTCATCAATGGCGATTCATACATACACAATAATCTTAGAAATTCTAGCGTGGGTCGGGTATGTTTCAAGCAACGATCTCAAAAACGTAAAAATAATCAAAACCGAACTCAATTACATACCTAATCAAGCTTGCAAAGACCGAATGTTTGAGAGCTTTGGTTTCTCTCTTCTTTTCTTTTGTTTCATCAATAACAATGAAAATAAAGATGAACACTCCACTTTCTTTTCTTTTATGTTTTGTTTATAATATGTTTATAATATAATAATATATTATAATATAACATATAATATAAACATATTTTTACTTTATAAATTTTGCATGTTGTCGTCCACTATCTCTAAAAAATGGGTTATTTACCCTTTTAATGCTTCATATTAAAGCCATGCTCAAATAGGCACTTTACACTCTAGTATGCCACTTTTACCTTTTACGCGATTAAGTCCTTTTTGTCAAATTCGATGCTCAAACGATAAAATTTTTCTCTGAAACTTCCACACATAATTTCACATATAATAAACTCAAAATATAAATATTAAATATTTATCGGACTCAATTCATGGTCCGAAACCACCTTTCCGATTAGGGTCGATTCGGTTTGTTACAACTCTCCTTAAGGATTTTCGTCCCGAAAATCTTACCGTTAAACAACGTCGGATATTGTTGCCTCATTGAATCTTGAGCTCCCGTTGCCTCTTCAACTCCGTGTCGATTCCATAACACTTTCACTAAGGAAATCTTTTGTTTCTTAACTCTTTCATTTCCAGAGCTAGAATACGGATCGGCTTTTCCTCATATGTCATATCATTGTATCTCAATCTCGATTTTGACAATCACATGTGATAGATCCGATCTGTATCTCACGAGCATAGAAACATGAAATACATCGTGTATCTTTTCTAATTCGAGGTAGCTTCAATATATAAGCAACAGCCCAATACGTTCAACGATTTCATACGGTCCGATGAACCTCTGATTCAACTTGCCTTTCCAACCAAATCGAGTACTTTCTTCCATGGGGAAACTTTTAAGAATACACGATCTCCTACCGAAATTCAATGTCTTTACGTTTCAAATCAGCATAGGACTTTTGTCGATCCGATGCGACTTTCAAATTATCTTTGATTATGGCCACTTTCATTCGGTCTCTTTAATCAAATCAACCCGTGTATCTTATTTTCACCGAGCTCACCAAAGATAATGGTGTTCGACATTTTCACCAGTATAAGGCTTCATAAGGTGCCATTTTGATACTTGATTGAAAGCTATTATTATAAGCAAATTCAATCAAAGGTAGGTATCGTTCCCACGCACCTTCAAACTCGAGAACGCAACATCTCAACATGTCCTCAAGTATTTGAATAGTTTACTCGGTGATCGATCATCTGCGGATGGAAGGTCAGACTAAAATGAAGTTTAGTACCTAAAGCTTCTTGCAACTTCTTCCAAAACCGTGATGTGAATCTGGGTCTCTATCTGAAACAATGGAACTCGGTACACCATGCAATCTCACAATCTGTGATACGTACAATTCAAAGAAGTTTATCAAGTGAATAGTGCATGCGTCTTGGCACAAAATGAGTGATTTAGTCACCTATCAACTATAACCAGACAACATCCTTCCTACTCGGTGTCATAGGAGATCGGATACAAAATCCATTGTGATTCTATCCCATTTCCATTCGTGTATCATGATTGGTCAAGTAGTCCGGATGGCACTTGATGTTCACTTTTACTTGCTGACAAATTAAACATTTCGAAACAAATTCAGATATATCCCGTTTCATGCCCGGCCACCAATAGAACTGTTTCAAATCATTATACATCTTTGTGCTACCCGGATGTATTGATAATTGACCACTATGGGCCTCAATCAGAATCACCTGTATCAAATCTGAGTTTTTCGGAACACACATTCAATTTTTAAAATTCAAACAGTCATTTGCATCAATCAAAATCGATTACATGCACTTTTCACAATCGAATTGGCTAGTAATCAAATCTTCATCAACTTTTCATGCATCACAAATTATTTGAATAAACATCGGTCTTGCTCGTAACTTCGGCTATGATCGAACCATCACTAGACATAGCCATCTGTGCATTCGATGTAACGAAGAGCAAATAATGATTTCGACTTAATGCATCCGCAACAACATTAGCTTTTCTCGGGTGATAGTCAATCACCAATTCATAGTCTTTCAACAATTCTAGCCACCTGCGTTGTCTCAAATTCAGGTCTTTCTGAGTCATTAGATACTTTAGACTTTTATGATCCGAATAAATGTGACATTTCTCGCCAAACAAATAGTGACGCCAAATTTTCAATGCGAAAACAATGGTCGCAAGTTCTAAGTCATCGTCGGGTAATTTCTTTCGTGCGGCTTCAATTGTCTTGAAGCGTAGGCTACAACTTTTCCTTCCTCGCATCAAAACGCAGACCAAACCATTTAAAGAAGCATCGAATAAACAACGAATTCTTTACCCGATTCAAATTTGAACTAATATCGAGCTTCATCAAAGGGCTTTCAACTGATCAAAACTTTTCTGACATTTTTCTGACCACTCGAACCGGACATCTTTCTGCAGTAACCTTGTCAACGGGGTAGCTATCATAGAAAAATCTTTCACAAATCATCGATAGTAACCCGTAAGTCCCAGAAAACTTCGAATCTCGAAAACATTTTTCGGTGGCTTCCAATCAAGTATAGCCGAGATTTTGTTCGGATCAACTCGAATGCCTGATGCTGAAACCACATGTCCCAAAAAGCTGACCTCTTTCATCCAGAACTCACACTTACTAAACTTCGCATACAGCTGATGATCTCACAAAGTTTGTAGCACTAACCTCAAATGTTCAGCGTGTTCAATTTCATCTTTGGAGTAGATCAATATGTCATCAATAAACACCACCACAAATCGATCCAAAATTGTCTAAAACCCGATTCATCAAATCCATAAAAATAGCAGTGCATTAGTAAGCCCAAAAGGCATTACCAAAAACTCAAAATGTCCGTACCTCGTCCAAATGCGTCTTTGGCACATCTCAGTATCTCGACTCAGAATCGATAATAACCCGATCTCAAGTCTATCTTGAAAATCTGAAGCCCTTTCAACCGATCAAACAAATCATCAATCCGAGGTAACGGTACTTATTCTTTATAGTTACCTTATTCAGTTGTCGATAATCAATACACATTCACATCGTTCCATCTTTCTTTCTCACAAAAAAAACTGGTGCACCCCAAGGAGAGAAACTTAGTCGTGCAAAGCCCCTATCTGTTAACTCTTGCAAGCTGTGCTTTCGACTCTTTTAGCTCAAGAGGTGCCATCCGATATGGAGCTATTGAGATCAGAGTCGTTCCCAGAGCTAATTCAATGTCAAACTAAATCTCTCGTATAGGGGGTAAACCCGATAGTTCTTCAGGAAACACATCTGAGTATTCACATTCAATCAGATGCAGATTCAATGCTTTCTCGGACAATTTATTATCCAAGACATAAGCCAAATAAGCTTCACACCCTTTTCTCACATACTTTCGGGCTAACATCGATGATATAAGCTGTAGAAACCCACCGAATCACCGGATTCAATTCTAATGATCTCACCGCTCGTGTCTCAAATCAATAAGCTTTCTTTTGCAATTCACCTTTGCATCATGCGAAGTTAACCATCCATTCCCAAAATTATATCAAACTCATCGAAAGGCAACAAAGATTAAATCAATCGGGAAGCAAAAATCCCGAATCATCAATGGGCAACTTTTACACGTTATTAACAAACACACATCTACCCAAAGGGTTGGATACGCTGAATCACAAACTCAAGAGACTCAACCGCGAGTCTTATGAATACCAAAGTTTCACATACATATGAATGGGTCAAACCAGGATCAATCAATGCAATCATAGTAGTATCATAAAGGGTGAAAGTACCGGTAATGACATCTGGAGAAGCAGCATCCTCTCTAGCTCGAGTAACATAAGCTCTAGCTGGAGCTCTAGCCTCAGATCAATCTGTTGTGTTCTTTGTCCCTCTCTGATTACCACCTACATTGCGTAATGCCCGGGTGGTGCGCCCGTCTTGATGCACTACTCGGTCTAGAGTTTACGTCTTGTATTCTATTTCCTAACATCGGGCACTCTCGAATAAAATGGTGCGAGGATCCACATTTAAAGCAAGACCGGTCACGAACTCTACAACTCCTGGGATGCCATTTTCCATAATGTTTGCATTCAACTCAATTACGTGGACGTTACCAACACCGCCATCGAGGTAGCTCGGGAGCCCACTGGAGGTCGATCACGTCTAAATGAATCTAAAGTAGCTTTGTGTCGATTGAAGTTATCTCTAAACTTTTAGATGTGGAATGAAAATTCTTACCCGACGATCTTTTACGGGTGTCTCTAGCTTCATCTCACCTTTCTTTTCTCTTTCCCAAGCTCTTGACTTTGCAAGCTCGCTCAACTAGTGTCACAAATTCTTTGATCTCAAGAATGCCAACTAGTAACTTCAAATCTTCATTCAAACCGTCTTCAAACCTTTTGCACATAATGGCTTCAATAGATACACACTCCAGAGCATATCGTCTCAATCGACAAATTTTCTCTCATATTCGGTCCACGGTCATTTGCCCTGTTTTAGTTCAAGAAATTCTTTACGTTTTCGGTCGATGAACCTCTGGTCGATATATTTCTTGCGAATTCATTTCGGAAGAAATCCCACATCACTTTTCTTTTGGAACCACGATACTAGTGTATTCCACCGGTGATAAGCGGTGTCCCAAGCAAAGATATAGCACATTTTAAACATTCGTCTAGAGTGCAAGATAGCTCATCAAGTACCGAATAGTGTTATCAAGCCACATTTCATTTCGCTCTGCATCATCATCATCATTAGCCTTGAATTCTTTAGCCCCAAATTTCCTAATTTTATCAACAGGAGGCCTACTAGATCTCATTGGATCTATCATCGAAGTCTTTGAAGGTACCGGAGTTGGATTATTCGGGGTGGAGGTTGTTGTACTGTTAGATTATTCGAATAAACTGGGTAAACCATTCATTCATCATTTGGTAGAAGGCTTGTTTAGCCTCTCCTCGTGGTTACCCGTGAATCGGTTGAGAGTCTAGTGGCGATCGATCCATGTGCGAGACCAGCGCGACACTCTCCATATCATCGGCCACTGCTCTATCGGGATCGAATCCATTTACTATATAAAATAAAATTGAAATTGTCAAGTCACCACACTATCATATATACAATTTAAAGGCATGTATAGCTAGATCTTTCATACTACGGTAGTCCTAGAATCGACTAAACCGTAGCTCTGATACCAATAAAATGTAACACCCCTAACCCGTATCCATCGTCAGAATAGGGTTACGAGGCATTACCTAGGACAAACAACATTTCACATAGTCATTTATCATTTTCATTCACAAGGTTATATCAATTTCTTTACGATATAACTTCTAAATCCAATAGCAATCATCCACTAAATCATATTACTATCATCTATATATCCACATACTCGAATTAACTAATATGCCACAAAACCATGTTACATGTACTTAATACATATGACTCTAATATTAATGGCGTTTGTATACTTAAAACATATTAAAGATATATATCATTTCATTTCATACATCACATATATGTCAATATATCTATTTCATTAATTGAATATCGAACATATCAATTCATTGCTACTACACAAACACAAAATAAAACCATTCAAACCATATTACATTAATTATTATGCAATCACATATGCGATTTTAGTAACCTTACAATATGGCCGAACATACTATTGATGCATATATATATATATAGTGCGCATTTTACCTTAAAAATAAAAGCCACATCTAACATTTGAACACAAATAACATTTCACTGTACTCCTAATTCGCATGTATATTAGTATACCTAAACTTCATTTTTCATCTTATTAACTAATCATTGATTCAGCCACACCATAATCAAGATCATATGCTTATCAAAATGAACCAAATATTACAACCGAATTTACAACCACACATGTGCGCATACCCACATTAATATTAACATCAACTTGGCACTTTTAACTATCCAATAAAACTAACCCAAACATACTTAAATCATAACCATCATTTACCATTTGGATCCGTACCAACAATCAACAATAATAGTCATGAAACATATTCTTTACTTATCATTTAGCAACCAAGCTTATATAGCCAATACTCAATCAAATACATATCCATCATTTACCATTTCTCATTGCCGAATCATAATCCAAACATTATCAATGTATATACCATATATTAAGCTCATTAACATGAACCAATTAATAAGTCTTTCTTATCATAATCTAACATGCATAAATAATAATACCACTCTCACACATGATTAAACCATAATCAAGCATAAATAATAGTTCATGGCATGAGCAAACAATATCATCAAAACACTAAACAAGTTATTCAAAATAGATAGCCATTTTCGCATGGCTAGCATATTTACACTATTACAAAACATTAGTTATACGGTTTAATCTAGCCTATACATGCCCTTTTTAAATAACAAACTAAGTTTTCAATACCGAAAGGAAGTCGATAGTGTGGTTGACTTCACGGATGATCCTTCGAGCCCGTAGTTGAATCAAAATCTATAAAACAAAGATAAACAAAGACACACACACAAGAAGCTTACTAGCTTAGTAAGTCCCAAGCATACATAAATATAATGAGCATATAGTATAAAACATAATTATTTCATTATGTAAAATATAGATCGTTGAATAATAGTAATACTCTTTACTTAAATATCATTGCTATAACATCGAAAACCAATCTACGCATCGATCTTCTATTTCTACTTATACACAAGAACAAGCGCTTTTGTCACACTCATCACTGATCTTTAACTATACATTAAGAATTTTTTTGTTCACTTCATTCCTTACTAAAATGGTAGGTTAGTTCTTACCTGAACTTTTACCACATAACACTATATAAACATCTCACCTTGTTTGATGTTCGAACCTCTACTTATAGCATATCAAAGCATAAAGCACGCTAGGCATTTAAAGCCGAAATAAATCAAACACGAAGCACGCTAGGCACTAAGCCCGAATATATCATCATACGCACGGCTCGCTAGGCACTAAGCGAATATATCACCTAAGACGAAGCTTCGCTAGGCACTAAGCCCGAATATATCACCGGCACGAAGCCTGCTAGGCACTAAGCCCGAATATATCAATGTGATCAATCATTCCACACACATTTCATATCTATATTACATATCCAATTCAACTAAACTTATTCACCTTAAACAAATAAATCATTACTTCATCGTACAATCCCACAATTCGCATTGATACACTTATTCATATCACATTATCAATTTATGAAATCAATCCAATACACATATATACATTCGGCTATAACATGATTATACACTAAAATTTATCAAACATTATCATTTAATAAGTTCATGAATAATTCTTTCACAAATTTCAGCTGAAGGACTTACCTCGGTTGTCGATAGGCCGTGCGAATCGACTATTCGAGAACCTTTGTCTTTCTCTGATCTAACTCCGTTTTTCTTTGCTCTTGATCTAAAACACATTAAATTTAGCTTATTCAAACACAATTCATCTCAATTTAGTCCCTAAGCACATAAATGGGCAAATTACTATTTTACCCCTAGTATTTCACAACTTTGTAATTTAGTCCTATTTGCATAAAACTCAAAATACATCAAATTTCCCCATACTCCTTAAGGGCCGAATATATATGAGGACTATACAAGTCCATATCTTTCATTTATTTTGTAATTAAGCCCCTCTAAATTTTTATTTTTACAATTTGGCCCTAAAACATAAATTCACCAAAACTTCCAACACATAATATACTAATTTTTAACCTATCTATCATCTAACATCATCAAGCATCATAAACCTCAAGAATTCATCAATGGCCGATTCATACATACACAATAATCTTAGAAATTCTAGCATGGGGTCAGTGCGTTTCAAGCAACGATCTCAAAAACGTAAAAATAATCAAAATCGAACTCAATTACATACCTAATCAAGCTTGCAAAGACCGAATGTTTGAGAGCTTTGGTTTCTCTCTTCTTTTCTTTTGTTTCATCAATAACAATGAAAATAAAGATGAACACTCCACTTTCTTTTCTTTTATGTTTTGTTTATAATATGTTTATAATATAATAATATATTATAATATAACATATAATATAAACATATTTTACTTTATAAATTTTGCATGTTGTCAGTCACTATCTCTAAAAAATGGGTTATTTACCCTTTTAATGCTTCATATTAGAAGCCATGCTCAAATAGGCACTTTACACTCTAGTATGCCACTTTTACCTTTTACGCGATTAAGTCCTTTTTGTCAAATTCGATGCTCAAACGATAAAATTTTTCTCTGAAACTTCACACACATAATTTCACATATAATAAACTCAAAATATAAATATTAAATATTTATCGACTCGGATTCGTGGTCCCGAAACCACCTTTTCGATTAGGGTCAGATTCGGTCTGTTACATGAGGTGTTTGAATTGGTTATGGAGAGGTTGTAGGGGCAAATCGTGGAGAGGATTAAGGGAGAGTATTGTGGAGGGAATCAAGGAAGTGGATGTGTGGGAGTGTTGTGCCGAATGGGTATAGGAAGCTTAGGAATTTCGGCTGAGGGGTTTTTTTCCCTCATTTTTGATCAGTATTGTCACCGATTTTGAACTCTAATTCATGTTTTCTTTTTTTCTCTCTAAGTCGAAATAGCAACTTACCACTCGTGCATTTTTTTTGTTTCGATTTTGCATTTTTTCTTCAAACTCCTTGTTGGCCGAATCTCGACTTCCCTCTCTCTCCCAATTCAAGCCGAATACATTTCCTCTCCCTCCATCTTCATTCATTTTTTTCGGCTTCCTATTAGCTTGTGAACTGAATCTTTTCTCTTGATTAGTTTTGTGGTGACCAAATTCTCCACTTTCTTTCCCTCTCTGTTTCAGTTCTGCAAGTGTTCTTGAAACCAATAGGTGTTCGTATTCTTCACTTCTTGTTTAAAATTGTTCTCTCCTATCCCCCTTTTCTCTAAAAGCCGAATGTTTATGCTACTCATGGTCTTTGATTGGGATCCCTTCCTCTTGGTGTGGTGATCATTGGGTTTTTGGTATTCCCGAGGAGTGGAGAAGTGAAGAAGTTACTCAAGTCATCAAACCCTGTCTTCCATTTAAGGTAAAGACACTACCTTACCTTTTGAATAGGTCGAATATCTCTATATATTTCTGTAAGACCAATATTCATGGATTTAAGCCACAATTGTGATTGGTCCCATCTGTTAAAATCTTTTGTTATCGTAGTTTATCGGCAAGAAAAGTGTGATCGGTATTAGCCCACAAGCTAAAAGGAACAGGCCATAGTTCGTTCAATCAAGGTAAGGTAGTAAGTGCCATTTTGGGAACAGATGTGATAAGAGGGTGGTTTACCCTAACATATTAAGGACTAACATTGGATCTCGATGATTTTAGGTTGGGTGCTCATAGATATTGAAACGACTCCGTAAAAAGGTGTGTAATCACGCTATCTCCACTAAGAATAGGCAAAAGCCGAAATGTCGAAACTTCGATATTTGAGGCCTTACGAGCGTACGATCGCTCGTGTGGAAAAACCTAGCCCACAATCGAGGGCTGTAGACTGAAGAGGCCACTACGAGTGTTCTCATGCACTTGGGCCATTATGGGCCGAAATAGGTCGTGTGGGCCCAATGGGCTCGTGGGCCTCACACAAATAAAAATTACAAAAAGTGGGAGAAAATGGATTGGGGTATGTAGATCACATAGCCATGATTGAATTGGGCCAAATGGACCACACGAGTGTGTGGGCCCATTTGGGCCGAATATTAGGCTTTGAGCCCATTTACACTATTTCGACCAGATGGATTATCTGTGTCGCTCGAGGCGACTGTAGGCCTTTAGAAAGATCGTTAACTGTATCGAGACCCCTAATGAGAAAAATGACTGAAATGCCCTAGTGAGTAAAATGACCAAAATACCCTTAAAGGGTAAAATGACTATTTTACCCTTAAAGATAGATTGAAAACGAAAATATGTACTGTATGACTGTGTACTGAGTAGGAAATGTTGCATACACAAAATATTGATGACATGGCATACTGTATGGGGTTGGGGTTTTGTTATGGAGGAAGTATTGTTACTGGTGGTTTTGCCACACATACTGATGCTGGTGGCTCTGCCACAATTACTGTTACTGGTGGCTTTGCCACATATACTGTACTAGCAGCTTTGCTACGTTATTATTACTGCCAGCTATGCTGCAATATTGGTGTGAGCGCTGGGTGGGTCGACTTTGTCCCCACATGGTGTGTTGGGTTGGTACGGGTGGTGTGCTGGTTGGATTGGGGTGGGTTTGCATACTTGCACCATACTGATACTGTATCAGGCTTAGGCCCACACTGTTACTATATTGGGCTAAGGCCCACACTGCACTGTTACTGTATAGGGCTCAGGCCTAGATTGTTACTGCATGTATTACTGATTGAGTGTATGGGATTACACACTAAGATCTCGTAACTCACCCTTTTCTTTTAAATGTGCAGGTAATCCTTAGACTTAGTGGATTTGGAGCTACAAGGGACTCGGAGGGGCCACACGATCGAGGATGTTTGTTTAAACGTAGTTAATTAAATATTTTATATTGGGTTTATATTTTTGTAATAAGGCCTCTGTAATTTTTAATTTCTTGTCATCGGGTTTTAGTTCCTTATTTTGAATTGTCAAACGGATACAAATAATTTTTCACAACTAATAGCTGTTTTACAAGGCAAACACATTTTTTTTTTTACTTCAAGATAACCGTGAATGGAGTAGCTTCCGTGATTTTAATCCTACAGTAACAAACATGGTAACCATTTTACTAAATGGTGCTTTTTATAACTTACCAATTGTTTCCTAAGAAATAAGAACTAACTGGATTGTTTCTACTTGAACGATTTCTCTCCTCAGACTTTGATTTCGAAAAACACTTGAGGTGACACACCAGATTCGACCGTAATGTCTAGGTCGGGTTTGGGGTGTTACAAGAAATGAGTTGTTACACGTATTTATCTAAAATACATGAAAATGATGATATATGACATTTAATATATGAAAACATGAGATGATGATATTTGAACAAGAAATTTATTTGATGAATATGTTCATCCTTGAATGTAGACGTGTATACTTTGAGTGTAACACCCCAAACCCGGTCAACACACCACGACCGAATCTGGCATGCTACGGGGTGAAAATGTTTGAATAAACAAGTTCCCTTGGTTTACTTCTCATTAAAAACTCTTTAATCGATCTTAAAATTTTTAAAAAAACATTATACAAGTGATGTTGAAAACGTTTTCGTGTTGCTTAACATTCCAAAAAAAAAACGCATGCTTAAGAAATCCGTTTGATATGACTAGTTGTTGAAAATTTAGGTTTGAAATCATCTTTATTATTTTTGTCATTACCTTGTGAATAATGTCACCCAATGGTAACGTTGTAAAAACTCGATATAGAGTGTAGTTTTGTAAATCCCATTTTAATTTCAGTTACTAAAGCAAATCAGGTTATTAAACATATGCATACGATAATTAAAATAAAATCTAAAAAAAATAAAAACCCAACTAATACTTAGCGGCCTTATTACAAAATCAAAACCGAATTTAAGTAAATAAATAAAACAGAAATAGTAACTTAAAAATCAAAACCCAAACTAGCATGCTGGCCGCCTCGAGTCCTCCCCGGCTCCATATCTGTAATCTACTCCTCATCTACAACATATAAGGGAAGGGGTGAGTCACCGTGACTCAGTGTATAAATCCCCAACCCGATAGTGCAAGCACTTACACAAATCATCAGTAAAACATGCAAATCATGCAACCCCATAACCTAACCATCCAATCTCCTTTATCTACCCCGTGTGGTCAAAACCACTGGTGGTCAAAACCACTGGTGACCGTAGTCACAAATATATCAGTGTGGTCAAAACCACTGATGACCGTAGTCACAAATCAAGTAATGGGGCCAACCCATCATGTGGTAAAAACCACTGGTGACAATCCCGTAATTAACTTGTGGGGCCAACCCACTATGGTACCAAACCACTGCGACGAGTCACAATATTCATATGTGGTCAAAACCACTGGTGGTCAAAACCACTGGGACTTAGTCACAAATTATAATATCAAAGACGGGGCCAACCCGTCGTGTGGTCAAAACCACTGGTGACAGTCCAAATAATTCTCCCCCCTCCACTCAACAATCCCACCATCATGTCCATATCAATCGTGGCATAATAACATATAATGATGCAAATAACACATGGCATACATTTAACAATGACATGATAGCATATAACAAGATCCATAATCAGGGGACTTACTCGGAACCCATGCTCATGCCCACAAGGCATAACTATCGCTTTTAATGGCTATAACAGAAACACAATAAACATGTCAAACTAGCAAAGTGTGTAAGTGTTACACACCTGACTATTTGTAGATCTAAACAAAGTCACAAAATGTTAGCCCTCACTCTGCCCTACAGTCGGCCAACACACAATTTTAAGATTAAAGCCATTCGGCTAAACACCAAAATCCTGAAGATGTGTCACACAAAGGCACACTCACCTTAATGCCGATTTGGTTTCCAACCAAATCTCGAAACTACTCAAAGGATCTCCCTTTACAATCGGCCAAGCCCCTAATCGACAACCAACTCTCAAAATCACTGTATTCGGCTATTTCTCCCTACAATCGACTTAACACATCATTAGAAATCTAAAGGCCATTCGGCCATAACATGAATCCCGAAACCAAAAGAGTTTGACACATCCTTACCTTAGTTGACAGATTCGGCCACCAATCACTAAAGTTTTGACACACCCTAGTGATCTTAGAGGTTTTGGCTACCAACATAAACAGGAATGGAGTTTAGTATACAGATCTTTAATAGAAGGGAGGATAGAGGGGAAACCACTTACCAAGGGATTCGGCTTGCCTCAAAAGAAGAAGATAGATTCGTTCAAGGAGGAGAAAATGCAAGAGGAGAGAAACTGAGGGGCAGAGTATTCGGCTTTAGCAAAGAGTAAAGATGGAGGAAGAAAATAAAAATAGAAGATCAAGAATTCAGCAAAGAGGAAGAAAACTAGAGATGAGAAGGAATTTCGGCACAAGGAGGTTTGAAAGAAAGAAAAATGAACAAAAAGAGTTGCTTTCGGCTTTTAACTGAAACAACAAGGGTGGTTCGACCAACAAATAGCAAAGACCGAATGAAAGGGTCGCCTAGAGGAGGTTTCGTTTTTGTCACTCGAGGAAAGAAAGAAAAAGAAAAAACTCCCCCAAACCAATGTACATTCGGTCACCCTCCAAAGAACCCAAACCGATTGCACTCCTCCTCCCCACAGTCCAACTTTCGGCCAACACTTCAAGACTCTCATCCACTCATAGCTGTCCCCCTCATCCCTCCTTAAATCCCTCTCATCCACTCATCCAAACAAGTTTGAATGAGTCCTACACCTATCACTTAAAGTTAGCCTAATCCATATCCTTCCAATAGAGTCCTACCTGAGCACACCTCTTCCCACTTTGGCGTCAAAATAATAAGCAGAAAAGGGATTTCTGCAGCTCGAACCTGAGCTCCCCTTTCCCTGTATGTGGTGTCACCAACCAAGCACCTTAGTGGCGCCTCCCTTGCCATTTTGCCACCAGATTGTTCGTGCCACAACACACCAAGAATATCCTTTAACCCCTAACTTCCTTAGCTCCCTATTCCTAAGTGTCAAAGCTAAAATTTTAGCTATGACTCAGGCCTAACCCGAGGTCATGCCTAGGCCCCAAAACATGCTAAACGAGCACAGTAAGCATATTGTCACATACAAACACATGCAAAATGCAGAGACCCCATTTTAAGGATGTTACAGTTCTACCCCCTTAAAAATAATTTCAGCCTCGAAATTACAGTCGTCAAGAGTTGGGGTATTGTCACAGATCACATCCTCTCGTTCCCACATGGCCTCCTCCGCTCCATGGTTCCGCCATAACACTTTCACCAAGGGATCGGCTTCCCACGCAAGACCTTGACATCCTCGATCCAAAATCTATCTGGTTCCTCGTCGAAGACAAGTCCAAGCTCACCTCAATCTCCGAATCGCACAACAGATGATTTGATCGATCGATAGCGCCTAAGCATCAAACATGAAAGACATCGTGAATCTGACTTAACTCTGCTGGTAACTCAAGCTGATAAGCTACTGGTCCCACTCGCTTCAACACCGTGTATGTCCCGATAAACCTAAGGCTTAGCTTTCCTTTTCGCCCAAATCTCAGCACTTTCTTCCACGACGATACTTTCAGAAAAACCTTATCACCCACTGCATATTCTATATCCCTGCGTTTAAGATCAGCATAAGACTTCTGCCTGTCCGACGCTTCCTTAAGAAGAGCCCGGATCACCTTAACCTTATTCTCAGTTTCTGTCACCAATTTTGGACCCAACATCTTCCGTTCACCCAATTCTGTCCAACACGTCGGAGTACAACATTTCCGTCCATATAATGCCTCATATGGTGCCATTTGGATACTCGCTTGATAACTATTATTATAAGCGAACTTCGCCAATGGTAGATACTCCTCCCAACTATCATCAAATCCGTAACACCGCCTTAGCATGTCTTCTAAAATCTGAATTACTCTTTCAGATCGTCCATCGATTCGGGTGAAATGTCAGGTCAAATCCAACCGCGTACCCAAAGCCTGATGCAAAGCTCTCCAGAACCTCAACTTGAACCTGGGATCCCTATCCAAGATAATTGACACTGGCACTCCATGCAACCTTACTATCTTGGCCACATACAACTTGGATAACTTCTGAAGTGAATAATCAACCCTCACCAGGATCAAATGAGCCGATTTAATCAATCGTCCACAATCACCCAGATCAATCCTTCTTGCTAGGCGTAAGGGTAGCCCATCGAAAAAGTCCATGGTAATCCTTTCCCACTTCCACTGCGGGATCTTTACCAACTGCAACAATCCTGACTGTAATTGATGCTCAGCTTTGACCTGCTAACACGTCAGACACTTACCCACAAACTCCGTCACTTTTCGCAGGACACTGCCACCGAGAGTTGCTCACGAAAATCCCAAGACATCTTGCTACCTCTAGGATGCATAGCGATGAATGCTATATGCGCCCTAAAGAATCCTCGCCTCAACCTTTCGCATACAAACTCTCCCTTGAAAACACAACACTCTATCGTTGGTCGAGCCGTAACCTTCCAACCCACTACTCAGACTTGCAACCTCCGAGCATTCAAACCTCATCCCTAACTGTTTCTCTTTAATCTGCTTCTACCCAAGTCGCTTAACTCGCACTCGCCAAAAGAATCCCGTCGTCATACAAAGCTAAGGTGAGCAAACATCGTCAGAATCTGCTACCACCTTATGGCTCAACGATTCGCCACCACGTTAGCCTTACCCGATGGTACTCAATCAGCGGTCATAGTCCTTCAACAACTCGATCCACCTTCTCCGCCTCAAATTTAAGTCCTTCCGAGTCAAAAGGTACTTCAGACTCTTGTGATCCGTAAACCGTCGACTTCTCTCCATACAAATAGTGCCTCCATATCTTCAAGGCAAAACCACTACTGCCAACTCCAAGTCATGCGTCGGGTAGTTACCCTCATGCGGTCTCAGCTGTCAAGACGCATATGCCTCTACTTTCCCTTCCTGCATCAGCACACATCCCAAGCCACTATGTGATGCATCACAGTAGACCGTGAATACTTTTCCTGCCTCTGGCTGAACCAGAATCGGAGCTTCCGTAAGAATCTTCCTCAACTTGTTGAAACTTTCCTGTTGTTTTTCTGACCACACAAATGGAACTCCCCTCCTCAATAACTTGGTCAACAGCGCCACGATCAGAGAAAATCCTTCCACAAATCTCTAGTAATACCCTGCCAGACCTAGAAAACACTAAATTTTTGTAACCGACCTAGGCGGTTTCCAGTCCAACACTGCCTCAATCTTGCGAGGGTCCACTCTAATCCCTTCAGCGGACACCACGTGACCTAAGAAAGTCACCTCCCTAAGCCAAAACTCTCACTTACTGAACTTGGCAAATAACTGCTTTTCCCTTAGTATTTGTAAAACTACCCGCAAGTGCGCATCGTGATCCTCTTGGTCTTTGAGGACACCAATATGTTGTCTATAAATACCACGAAAAATTGATCCAAGTAATGCTGGAACACCCGATTCATCAAGTCCATGAATGCTGCTGGTGCGTTAGTCAATCCAAACGGCATTACTACAAACTCATAGTATCCATAACGAGTGCAAAACGCCGTCTTGTGAACATCAGCCTCTTTCACCTTAAGCTGATGATGCCGCGACCTAAGATCTTTCTTAGAGAAAACTGATGCACCCTTGGGTTGATCAAACAAGTCGTCAATCCTGGGCAATGGATACTTGTTTTTGATCGTCAACTTGTTTAGCTGGTGGTAGTCTATACACATCCGCATTGTACCATCTTTCTTCTTAACAAAGAGCACAGGCGCTCCCCAAGGAGATATACTTGGTCGGATAAAACCTCTGTCCAGCAATTCCTAAATTTGAGCCTTCAGCTCCACCAACTCTTTTGGCGTAATTCTATACGGGGCTATAGACACTGGCACAGTTTCGGGTAATAGGTCTATACCGAATTCAACTTCCCGATCCGAGGCGCACTGAAAGTTCCTCCGAATACATCAAGAATTCCCTACGTTTAGACACTCTCTACAGCTACATCCTTGGCTCCCAAAGCACGAACATGCACCATGAATGCCTCACAACTCTTCCTTACCATTTTCTCCGCCTTCAGTGCAGAGACCATAGTGGATAAGTAATCTATCCTATTACCTATCATCACCACCTCCTCACCTTCTATTGTCCTCAACACCATGCACTTAGCCGCGCAATCCAAACTGGCCTGGTACTTCACCAGCCAATCCATCCTGAGAATCAGATCAAACTCTCCAAACGGTAGTTCCATCAAATTAGCCAAAAACACGACCCCTTGAAGTTTTAGGGGTACATCCCTATATAGTTTACTTACTTCTACAGAGTGACCTAGAGGGCTTATCACTGTCATATTCTTAGAAGTAATCTCAAAGTTTAAGTTCATAGTTTCCACTATGCCACTGGCTACGTATGAGTGCGTCAAACCCATATCTATCAAAGCATTATAAGGTAGTCCAAAGATTAAGAACGTACCGGTTATGGCGTCCGGTGCATCGCCTTCCTCTCGACGCCTCGCTGCGTAGACCAATCCAGGCTGCCTCGCCTCTGTACCTCTTGCACCTCTACCCGATGCTCAACGGCCTCTACTAGAGCCATTACCTCCCCGGCTGCACCACGGCCCCTCTGTGGCTGCTGACCACCCCTCCTGTTCTGAGTACGATCCTGATGCCCAGACTGCAACCTAACTGACCTCTGTGGACAATCCCTCACTCAGTGCTCCATCGATCCACACTCAAAACATCCTCTGTTTCCAGTCCAACATTCTCCCGTGTGAGACTTCCCACACCGAGCACACTGTGGCGGCCACTGAGTATTAGCAGCAGGAGGCCTAGCAGCTTGGTTTGGCCCACTATATCTACTCCGTTTCTATTGATTTCTCGTAGACCAAATGATCTAGAATTCCTTTTATTCCATCACCTGTCCTGATTCTCCTTACCGACTGTTTCACTTCCTCTATAACTTTGGCCTTTTCCACTAAGACCGTAAACTCTCTTTCCTACTGTGGAGCAATCAACAATCTTAGATCATCCCTCAATCTGCCCTTGAATCTGACACATCGCTCATGCTCCGTAGCCATGATGCCTCGAGCATACCGGCCAACCTTAAGAATTTCGCCTCGACTGATACGGACTTATTCCCTAAACCAAACCTCGTAAACGCCTTCCTCTGCGCGTCAATATAACTGGTCCCAACGTACTTCTTTTGATAAGCCGCCTTGAAATAATCCCAAGTGAGATCATCTGCTGCAGCACCATCCCGAACCGTGAGCTACCACTAGTATGACTCATCTCGGAGAAGCGACACTACCCCTTTCATTTTCTCCTCCGTCGCCGATCTAAATCATCCATGATTCGCTCGTCGCCTCCAACCATTACTCACCAGATTGGCGCCACACCAGATACTCTTCAAATACCTCACTCCATTGGTTCGAGTCGTCAGACATGATTTTGAGCTCCGCACCTCCACCTATTCCAAACCACTCTCTCAAACACTTGCAGAACGCCACGACATCGTGATCGCCCCCGTCGATCTTGGTACTCAACCCCAAAGAATCGGTGGTGGTGGTATATCATTTTCTGACCCTTGACCAGACCTAACAGGTTCTGATATGCTCATTCTGTCTCTACCACGCCCTCGCACATTACGACCACGTCCCCTAGAACTCATGACTATGTTTACGATTTAATCTTCTTTAAGAAGTTTTATGAATTAGCTTCTGTTCCACTGATTACCCACGAATAAGTTTTATGTAAAGAGGTTTAGTAGTGGTTCTTTCGATCATTACCAAGTTTTCATTTCAAGTCTTCTACCCTTATTCAGTGAATCACATTCACTCATCAATAACATCCTCCACCCACACTCCACTTGTAGGGGTATTCTCGTCATTTCACTACTCGGGGCTATTTCCGTAATTTAGCCTATCGGGGTATTTCGGTAATAAATTAGGGTTAATTTGGAAATCTTTACAAATCATTGGTATTTCAAAAATTCTAAAAATTAGGGGTATTTTGGTAATTTCATAAACCAGGGGTATTTTCGTAATTTTTCCAAAAATAGTTCCAAGTGATTTTACGAAATAAGGGTATTTTAGAAATTTTCAATTCGGGGTACTTAGGTAATTTTTCATACCAAGGGTATTTCGGTAATTTTAGAAATCAGGGGTATTTTGGTCATCCTCCAAATCAAGGGTACTTTGGTAATTTTGAAACCATGGGTTAATTTTAAGGTTGTACAAAACAAGGTGGCTGGTCCCTTTCAGGTTTTAGTTATTGAATTGAGCCTGTGAATAGGTCGTCTTAGTTAGAGTGAACCGTCACTACGCACCAGGTAGGATTCGAGTGAAGAGGAGGTGAGTCACTAGGACTGCTTAAATACCAAGCTCCCCATGAATCAATTCCTAGACATACGCACAACGGTTGCCACACCCTTAATCTTAGCGACGTACTCACAGGTTTGTTTAGTTGATATTTAAGTCTTATGTAATTTTGCGTTGGAGTGGGCTATTCCTAAGGTTCAATAACTCCTAACCTACTAATCAACGATCCCAAAATACCTATTTCTCCCACATTTAAATCACACAAGGGTTAGGGATACTTACCTGGCGGATTGGTGCCGGAGACTCGGCGCCATGCTGTTCAAACCATGTACATTTCCCACAAAAACTTTTCAAGACCCTACTTTTAAACTTTTTGGGCCTCAGGCCCACAATCGAGCTTTTGAACCTAGGCTCTAATACCAAAATTGTAACACCCCAAACACGATCAACACACCACGATCGAATCTGGCATGCTACGGGGTGAAAATGTTTGAATAAACAAGTTCCCCCAATTTACTTCTCATTAAAAACTCTTTAATCGATCTTAAAGTTTTTAAAAAAACCTTATACAAGTGATGTTGAAAACGTTTTCGTGTTGCTTAACATTCCAAAAAAAAAAACGCATGCTTAAGAAATCCGTTTGATATGACTAGTTGTTGAAAATTTAGGTTTGAAACCATCTCTATTATTTTGTCATTACCTTGTGAATAATGTCACCCGATGGTAACGTTGTAAAACCCAATATAGAGTAGTTTTGTAAGTCCCATTTTAATTTAGGTTATTAAAGCAAATCAAAGTTATTAAACATATGCATACGATAATTAAAATAAAATCTAAAAAAACAAAAACCCAACTAATACTTAGCGCCTTATTACAAAATCAAAACCGAATTTAAGTAAATAAATAAAACTCAAATAGTAACTAAAAAATCAAAACCCAAACTAGCATGCATGGCCGCCTCGAGTCCTCCCCGGCTCCATATCCGCAATCTACGCCTCATTTGCAACATATAAGGGAAGGGGTGAGCCACTGTGACTCAGTGTATAAATCCCCAACCCGATTTGGCTTGCCTCAAAAAGAAGAAGATAGATTCGATCAAGGAGGAGAAAACGCAAGAGGAGAGAAACTGAGGGGCAGAGTATTCGGCTTTAGCAGAGAATAAAGATGGAGGAAGAAAATAAAAATAGAATGCAACACCCCTAACCCGTAACCGTCGCCGGATTAGGGTTACAAGGCATTACCGAACATAGCACAGGTCATAACAATTATTTTCTATTCATACAGTCCTATCTGAATACAACATGATTAATACACTTCCATGGCATGTTTAAACAACATCGTACATATCTTAAAAACCATTATCCAAATTCATTTATAAGCATTACATAACCAATAATGAATGTTACTATTCAATTGGTCATTAAATCACATTGACCGAATATACACATGTTCTTTATTAACCTACTAAGCAATTTAGCAATTATCAAAAGCTAAACATATATATATATATTTTATATATATGTTTATTAAGAGTTTTGCTTATTCAATTCATAATATACCAATAGTATACATTCCAAACATAATATAGAATAAATCAATTAGAAGAACATAATCAAACCTAAATACCAATTATGCCTTCTATAGACCAAACATCTAAATTTAAACTAAATATACATACCCATATGTAAACCATGTTCGAAAGTGTCAATCCAAATACTATACCTATAATTTCATCACTTAGCCGAATATACAATCCAAGATTTAAAATAATTTCTAAGTTGATTTGTATCTTAAATTATGCATTTCATTAATAAGTATTTATCAACCATAACCCAAGCATATTCAAACACTACAACTATCATCTTACCAAAAAGACTAATTACAATATATATAAACCTAACATGACTTTATATCGCTATCAAACCCATGACCAAGTAGAACATACACACATTCTATAACTAGAATAACTCAAACATTAGATCATTAGTAATAAATCCAAGCCATTTTCGCATGGCTTATTTATACAATTCAAATTATCATTCAAGCATTAAGCTAGCCTATACATGCCTTAAGTTTTTACGTCCAAACTTTAAAAGTACCAATATGAGTCGATAGTGTGGTTGACTTTGCTGATGATTTCCCGAGCCCAACAGAACATTGAACCACACAGAATCTATAAAATAGTTCATTAACCTAAGCATTTACACTTCATTACCATAATTCTGTAACTCATCGAATCATAGTATAAACATATATTACATGAATCACATGCTCCAAGTCACATACGTACAACATTCATATCAACTATATTATCACATTCAAAGTCTTTTCACTCTTAGCGTTTCTACTTGTAACCGAACCTCCCAAAAATAGTACATTTAAGCTCAAATGCTATCTTACACCATTCAAACACATCGATCAATAAGCTCAATCACACATAACACCATTCTTAACATAATATTTCAACTCAAGTAACATTAATCACAAATTACCTTACTTCTGATGAATTCAATGAGATTTAAGCTTACCTGAGTTTTTAACTCAATAGATTCACTATGTTACACCTAGATCAATTTATGGTTTCTTCGTTTTAAAGTATTGCCGGCATTAAGCCTGCTAGGCACGAAGCCCGAATATATCACCGACACTAAGCACCCCGCTTGAATATATCACCCAAGACTAAGCTCGCTAGGCACGAAGCTTCTGAATATATCACCTAAGACTAAGCCTGCTAGGCACAAAGCTCGAATATGTCACCTACCTAAGCCTTTGGGTAATAAGCCCGAAATATATCACTGGCACGAGGCCTGCTAGGCTCGAAGATCGATCTATTTATCAAATCAATTCATCAACTTATATTCCTTAACACTTACATCATTTTCAGTTCATATACACAAACCACATTCACATATCATATCAAATGTACTAATTCACATTGCATTTCAGCATATCCAATCCAATATAGAACATTTACATTCGGCTATCACCTATTTCCTTACTCAAATTAATCAAATGATTTCATTGAACATATTCATATTTATCTCTTTAATATACTTTAACTTAAGAGCTTACCTCGATCGTCGATTTTGACCGTAAACCGACTATTCGATAACCTTCATCTTTCCCCGATCCAAATCTGTTTTTCTTTGTTCTTGATCTAGACACATTAAAATTCAACCCATTCAAGTAAATTTCATCTCAATTTAGTCCCAAAACACATAAATGAGCAATTTACCACTTTACCCCTAATATTTCACATTTTTACATTTTAGTCCTATTTGCATAAAACACAAAATACACAAATTTCCCCATGCTACTCAAGAGCCGAATCTTCCTAGGGACCTTAAAAGTCCATTTATTTTATTTATTTCCCAAATAAGTCCCTATAAAAATTTATTTTTTACAAATTAGCCCTAAATACTTAATTTCATCAAAACTTCCAATACAAAACATACTAATATTTAACATATCTTTCATCTAAAATCATTTAACATCAAAATCCACATGAACACATCAACGACCGAATATCACACATGCTTAGATTCAAAAATTTCAACATGGGTCAGCTAATACTCTAAGCAACGATCTCAGAAACGTAAAAATCAACAAAAACCGAGCTAAAATTCTTACCTAATTGAACCAAATAGTTGCCGAAATTTCAAAGCTTCTTCAACCCCTTTTCTTAGCTACATTCGCCATGAAAGAACATATGAGATGATGGCTTATTTTTTATGTTATTTTAACATATAACATGTTATTTAAATAATTACTTATTTAACCTTATGTCATAAAATTTCATAACATATAACTTCGAGGTAGATTAGACATATGCCACCCACTACATCTAGAATTGGACTATTTACTCTTTTAATACCCCACTTTAAAAAACCATCATCAAATAGGCACTTTTCACTATAGTTTGCTACGTTTACTTTTTACGCGATTAAGTCCTTTTTCTAAATTAAACACACAAACGATAAAATTTTTCGACGAGACTTTCACACACATTAATTCACATATAAGAAACACAAAATATAAAATTAAAATATTTCTTGAACTCGGATTCATGGTCTCAAAACCACCGTTCCGATTAGGGTCAAATTTGGTCTGTTACAACTCTCCCCCTTAAGGGTTTTCGTCCCCGAAAATCTTACCATTAAACAACGTCGGATATTGTTGCCTCATTGAGTCCCCAGTCTCCCACGTAGCCTCTTCAACTCCATGCCGATTCCATAGTACTTTCACTAATGGAATCCTTTTGTTTCTTAACTCTTTCACTTCCCGAGCTAAGATACGGATCGGTTCTTCCTCATACGTCATATCGGGTCAAATTTCAATCTTAGATGGAACAATCACATGTGACGAATCTGATCTGTATCTACAGAGCATAGAAACGTGAAATACATCGTGTATCTTTTCTAATTCAGAGGATAAGTTCAACCTATAAGCAACAGGCCCAATACGCTCGATGATTTCATACGGTCCGATAAATCTCGGACTCGCTTTGCCTTTTCATCCAAACGGAGTACTTTCTTCCACGGAAACTTTCAAAATACCCGATCTCCGACTTGAAATTCTATATCTTTACGCTTCAAATCAGCAGATGACTTTTGACGATCCGATGCGACTTTCAAACTATCTCCGATTATAGCCACTTTCTGCGGTCTCTTTAATCAAATCAACCCTTGTATCTTGTTCTCACAAAGCTCGGTCCAAGATTACAATGCGCATTTACACTTGCGGCCATATAGAGCTTCATAGGGTGCCATTTTGATACTTGATTGAAAGCTATTATTATAAGCAAATTCAATCAAAGGTAAGTACTTTTCCCACGTACCTTCAAGCTCAAAAACGCAACATCTCAACATGTCCTCAAGTGTTTGAATGGTTCGCTCAGATTGACCGTATGTCTGTGGGTGAAAGACGGTGCTAAAATGAAGTTTAGTACCTAAAACATCCTGTAACTTCTTCCACACTCGCGATGTGAATCTCGAGTCTCTGTCTGAGATAATAGAACTCGGCACACCATGTAATCTCACGATTTGAGATATATAAAACTCAGCAAGTTTATCGAGTGAAAAGTTCATACGAACTGGTACAAAATGAACTGATTTGGTCAGTCTATCTACTATAACCCAGACTGCATCTTTCTTGCTCGATGTCATAGGCAACCCAGATAAAAAATCCATAGTGATTCCATCCCATTTCCATTCAGGTATCATGATCGGTTGAAGCAACCCAGAAGGCACTTGATGCTCGACTTTTACTTGTTGACAAATTAAGAACTTTGACACAAATTCAGATATATCCCGTTTCATGCCAGGCCACTAATAAAATTGTTTTAAATCATTATACATTTTTGTGCTACCCGGGTGTATCGATAATCGACCACTATGAGCCTCACTCGAATCATCTCGAATCAAATTCGAGTTCTTGAACACATATTTGGCTTTTAAAGTTCAAACAGGTCATTCGTGATCAATTTGAAACTCGATTCCAGTATCTTTTTTGCAATTGAATTCGTCTAGCAATCAAATCTTTGTCAACTTTCTGCATCACAAATTTCTTGAATAAACATCGGTCTTGCTTGTAACTCGGCTATGATCGAACCAAAGACTAGACATAACCATCAGACGCTTATCGCATCGAAGAGTAAATAATGATTTTGACTTAACGATCCGCAACAACATTGGCTTTTCCGGATGGTAGTCAATCACCAACTCATAGTCTTTCAAAGAATTCTAACCATCTGCGTTGTCTCAAGTTCAGATCTTTCTAAGTCATCAAATACTTTAGACTTTTATGATCCGAATAAACGTGACATTTCTCGCCGAATAAGTAATGACGCCAAATTTTCAATGCAAAAATAATGGCTGCTAATTCCAGATCGTGAGTCGGATAATTTCTTTCATGCGACTTCAATTGTCTCGAAGCGTAGGCTATAACTTTGCCTTCCTGCATCAAAACGCAACCCAACCCATTCAAAGAAGCATCACTAAAAATGACAAATTCTTTACCCGACTCAGGCTGAGCTAACACTGGAGCTTCGGTCAAAAGAGCTTTCAGCTGTTCGAAACTTTTCTAAAACTTTTTCGACCACTCAAACTTGACATCTTTTTGTAGTAGCCTTGTCAAAGGTGTAGCTATCATAGAAAAACCTTTTACAAACCGTCTGTAGTATCCCGCAAGGCCTAGAAAGCTTCGAATCTCAGAAATATTCTTTGGTGGTTTCCAATCAAGTATAGCTGCTATTTTGTTTGGATCCACCCGAATACCTGATACTGAAACAACATGACCCAAGAAGCTGACTTCATTCATCCAGAACTCACACTTACTAAACTTTGCATACAACTGTTGATCTCGCAAAGTTTGTATCACTAATCTCAAATGCTCGAAATGTTCGGTTTCATTTTTGGAGTAGATTAGTATATCATCAATAAACACTACTACAAACTGATCCAAAAATTGTCTGAAGACCCGATTCATTAGATCCATAAAAATAGCAGGTGCATTAGTAAGTCCAAAAGGCATAACCAGAAACTCAAAATGTCCGTACCTCATCCGGAATGCAGCCTTTGGCACATTTGTATCTCTGAATTGCAACTGATAATAACCCGATCTCAAATCTATCTTCGAAAATACTGAAGCCCATTTCAACTGATCAAACAAATCATCAATCCGAGGTAACGGATACTTATTCTTTATAGTTACTTTATTCAGTTGCTATCGATAATCAATACACATTCGCATCGCTCCATCTTTCTTCTTCACAAAAGAACTGGTGCACCCAAGGAGAGAAACTTCGGTGGTGCAAAGCCCCTATCTGTTAACTCTTGCAACAGTGCTTTCAACTCTTTTAACTCAGTAGGTGCCATCCGATACGGAGCTATCGAGATTAGAGTCATTCCCGGTGCTAATTTGATGCCGAACTCAATCTCTCGTACTGGTGGTAAACCCGGTAGTTCTTCAGGAAACACATTTGGGTATTCACACATAACCGGTACAGATTCAATATGCTTTTTAGACATTTTATTATCCAGTACATAGGCCAAATAAGCTTCGCACCATTTTCTCACATACTTTCGGGCTAACAATAAGGATATTACTGTAGGAAACTCACTTAAATCACTGGATCCAATTCTGATGATCTAATCGTTCTGACATCTCAAATCAATAAGCTTTCTTTTGCAATTCACCACCGCATCATGTGAAGTTAACGGTCCATTCCCAAAATTCATCGAACTCATCAAGGGCAACAACATTAAATCGATGGGAAGCAAGAATCTCAATCATCAACGGAAACCTCTACACACTTTATTAACAAATATACATCTACCCAAAGGGTTGGACACAGGAATCACAAACTCAGTAGACTCAACTGGCAGAGTCTTACCGAATACTAAAGTTTCACACACATATGAATGAGTCGAACCAGGATCAATCAATGCAATCATAGTAGTATCATAAAGGGTAAAAGTACCGGTAATGACATCAGGGGAGGAAGCATCCTCCCTGGCTCGTGTAGCATAAGCTCTAGCTGGAGCCCTAGCCTCTGATCGTATTGCGGTGTCCTTCGTCCCTCTCTGACTGCCACCTACATTGCCTGAATGTCTGAGTGGTCTACCCCGTGCTGGCGCACTACTCGGTCTAGTGTTTTGAGTTGCATTTTGCTCGGCTAACATCGGGCACTCTCGAATAAAATGATCCGACGATCCACATTTAAAGCAGGACCGATCACGAACTCTACAACTCCCAGGATGCCATTTCCCACAATGTTTACACTCGGCCCGATTCTGTGGAACATTACCGACACTAGCTATCGACGTGGCTCGGGATCTCACTGGAGGTTGATCACGTCTAGGCAAGTCTGAAGTGGCTTTATGTCGACTGGGGTCATCTCTGAACTTCTTATGCACAGAATGGAAAATTTTACTCGATGATCTTTTTCGAGTGTCTCTAGCTTCTACTTCAGCTTTTCTTTTCTCCTTTCCGAGCTCTTCGGCTTTACAAGCTCGCTCGACTAATGTCACAAACTCTTTGATTTCAAGAATGCCAACAAGTAACTTTATGTCTTCATTCAGGCCGTCTTCAAATCTTTTACACATAATGGCTTTGGTAGATATACACTCCGGCGTAACGGCTCAATCGACAAACTTTCGCTCATATTCATCACGATCATGCGGCCTGCTTTTAATTCCAGAAATTCTTTTCGCTTCGATCGATGAATCTCTAACTGATATATTTCTTACGGAACTCAATTTGGAAGAAGTCCCAAGTTACTTTTTCTTTCGGAACTACGGATACCAGTGTGTTCCACCAGTGATAGGCAGTGTCCCGAAGAAGAGATATAGCACACTTTAGGCATTCATCTGGAGTACAAGATAACTCATCGAGTACCCGAATAGTGTTATCAAGCCACATCTCTCGCTCGCTCACGTTATCATCATCATTGGCCTTGAATTCCTCTACCTATATTTCTGATTTTATCAACGGAGGCTCGCTAGATCTCATCGGATCTATCATCGAAGTCTGTCAAGGTACCGGAGTTGGATTATTTGGGGTGGAGGTTGTTGTACAACGGATTATTCTAAACAAACTGGGTAAACCATTCATTCATCAATTGGTAGAAGGCTTGTTTAGCCTCCCCCTCGTGGCTACCCGAAACTGGTCGAGAGTCTACTGGCACTGATTCGTGTGCACGGTCAGGCGCTACACTCTCTACATCATCTGCTACGGCTTTATCGAGATCAGGATCCATTTACTATATAAAACACAGTTCGAAATGTCAGAAGTCACCACTCTATCAAATATATACAATTAAGGCATGTATAGCTAGACTCACACGCGCTACGGTAGTCCTAGAATCGACTAAATTGTAAGCTCTGATACCAATCAAATGCAACACCCCTAACCCATAACCGTCATCGGATTAGGGTTACAAGGCATTACCGAATATAGCACAGGTTATAACAATTATTTTCTGTTCATACAGTCCTATCTGAATACAACATAATTAATACACTTCCATGGCATGTTTAAACAACATCGTATATATCTTAAAAACCATTATCCAAATTCATTTATAAGCATTACATAACCAATAATGAATGTTACTATTCAATTGGTCATTAAATCACATTGACCGAATATACACATGTTCTTTATTAACCTACTAAGCAATTTAGCAATTATCAAAAGCTAAACATATATATATATATATGTTTATTAAGAGTTTTGCTTATTCAATTCATAATATACCAATATTATACATTCCAAACATAATATAGAACAAATCAATTAGAAGAACATAATCAAACCTAAATACCAATTATGCCTTCTATAGACCGAAACATCTAAATTTAAACTAAATATACATACACATATGTAAACCATGTTCAAAAGTGTCAATCCAAATACTATACCTATAATTTCATCACTCAAATTAATATACAATCTAGGATTTAAAATAATTTCTAATTTGATTTGTATCTTAAATTATGCATTTCATTAATAAGTATTTATCAACCATAACCCAAGCATATTCAAACACTACAACTATCATCTTACCAAAAGACTAATTACAATATATATGAACCTAACATGACTTTATATCGCTACTTCGCCGGCCGAAGCTTCCTTCAATCGAGCTCAGATCAACTTAACCTTGTCTTCGGTCTCAGCACCAACTCGTCCCAATAATCGACGCTCACTTAACTCTATCCAACAAGTCGGTGAACGACACTTTCTACCGCATAACGCCTCATAAGGTGCCATCTTGATGCTCGCTGGTAATCGTTGTTGTAGGCGAACTCACCAATGGTAGATACTCCTCCCAACTACCCTCAAGTCCAATACAAAACCTCAAGCATATCGTCCAAAATCAGATAACCTTTCGATTGCCCGTCACCATGGATGAAATGTCAGGTTAAAATCTAACCTGTACCCAGAGCCCGATGTAACGCCTTCCGTACTCTTGACGTGAATCTCGGATCCCTATCCGAGATGATCGAGACGGCACCCTGCATACCTCACTATCTTCGACACATACTTCGCCAACCTCTCGAGTGAGTAATCCACCTCACCAAATAAAGTGAGCGGATTTAGTCACCGATCCACAATTACCAGATCAATCCTTCTTGCTTTTGTAAGCGGTAATCCACCGACGTAAATCCATAGTGATCCTTTCCCACTTCCACTGTGGAATCTTCACCGGTCAAGCAACCTGCACGCAAGAATCGATGCTCATATCGCTAAAGCAAAGTCTTATGAAATTTTAAAGAAGCTTTGTTTTCATGAGTCCACGAGTCCTATTAGTTTCAAATTTCTAAAGTAGTCTTACTAGCCACCCAATCATATCAATCAATATCACAACAAATAGTACGGGTACTTACCGGGCGAATCGGTGGTGCTTGATTCTTGCTATGCCCTTCAAATCATACTTTTAAAATGTAATACTTGAGAACTATAGTTTTAAAACATTTTGGGCCTCGGCCCACAAACCGAGCTTTTGAACATGGCTCGATACATTAAATGTAACACCCCAAACCCTGACAAGACACCACGTCCGAATCTGTATGTTACGGAAAACATGTTTGTGAGAGGTTAAATTTTCGTTAAAAGTCGAGTGGAAACACACAGTATTTTGGGAGACAATTTAAGTAGACTTGTTTGAAATCGATGAAGTATTTGAAACCTGAGATTTTGAAATCCTAACCGTAACGTGTGGTTAAACGAGTGTAAAACCATTTAAACCTTAGTAGTTTCAGTGTTACTTAAAACCTTTTAGACTTAGAGTAATACAAGTTTGATTTGAAAATCATTTGAATTTGCTTAATCAGAAGACATAGTGTAATACCCGATGGTATGGTTTAAAAACACATCATGCTATAATTTTGAAATCATTATCTTTCCAAGTTTTAGTAAAATTCATACCAACTTGTTTTGTTAAGGCATATTAAAATCTAATTAAAACATAAACATCACCAAAACACAAATTAAAGGCCTTTTACAAATCCAATATAAAACCCAAGTAAAGTAAATAAGCTAAAGTACCCAAATTCAATAGCCTGAGCAACACTTTTATTAAAGCATGGCATGTGCATCCCGAGTCCATCCCATCAAACCCAAGACCAAGTAGAACATACGCACATTCTATAACTAGAATAACTCAAACATTAGATCATTAGTAATAAATCCAAGCCATTTTCGCATGGCTTATTTATACAATTCAAATTATCATTCAAGCATTAAGCTAGCCTATACATGCCTTAAGTTTTTACGTCCAAACTTTAAAAGTACCAATTTGAGTCGATAGTGTGGTTGACTTTGCTAATAATTTCTCGAGCCCGTAGCGAGACCAAAATCTATAAAACAGAACATTGAACCACACAGAATAAGCTTACTAGCTTAGTATGTCTCAAGCAAATAATAATGTAACACTCAAACACTTAGACATTTTATTCTTTAAACTTATGACATTGAATATAAATATTTCCATAAATAAATTTATGCAGGGCGAATACTAATAGTTCATTAACCTAAGCATTTACACTTCATTACCATAATTCTTTAACTCATCGAATCATAGTATAAACATATATTACTTGAATCACATGCTCCAAGTCACATAGGTACAACATTCATATCAACTATATTATCACATTCAAAGTCTTTTCACTCTTAGCATTTCTACTTGTATCCGAATCTCCCAAAATAGTACATTTAAGCTCAAATTCTATCTTATACCATTCATACACATCGATCAATAAGCTCAATCACACATAACACCATTCTTAACATAATATTTCAACTCAAGTAACATTAATCACAACTTACCTTACTTCTGATGAATTCAATGAGATTTAAGCTTACCTGAGTTTTTAACTCAATATATTGACTATGTTACACCTCGATCAATTTATGGTTTCTTCGTTTTAAAGTATCACCGGCATTAAGCACGCTAGGCACGGCCGAATATATCACCAAGACTAAGCACGCTAGGCACGAAGCTTTGAATATATCATCGGCACTAAGCACGCTAGGCACGAAGCACGAATATATCAAGGCACTAAGCTGAATATATCACCAGGCACTAAGCACGCTGAGCACGAAGCATGAATATGTCACCAAGACTAAGCCTCGCTAGGCAATAAGCGAAATATATCACCAAGACGAGGGCACGCTAGGCTCAAAGCCCGATCTATTTATCAAATCAATTCATCAACTTATATTCCTTAACACTTACATCACTATCAATTCATATACATAAACCACATTCACATATCATATCAAATGTACTAATTCACATTGCATTTCAAAGATATCCAATCCAATATAGAACATTTACATTCGGCTATCACCTATTTCCTTACACAAAATAATCAAATAATATCATTGAACATATTCATATTTATCTCTTTAATATACTTTAACTTAAGAACTTACCTCGATCGTCGATTTTGACCGTAAACCGACTATTCGATAACCTTCGTCTTTCCCAGATCCAAACTGTTTTCTTTGTTCTTGACCTAAACACATTAAAATTCAACTCATTCAAGTACATTTCATCTCAATTTAGTCCCAAAACACATAAATGAGTAATTTACCACTTTACCCCTAATATTTCACATTTTTACAATTTAGTCCTATTTGCATAAAACACAAAATACACAAAATTTCCCCATGCTACTCAAGAGCCGAATCTTCATAGGGACCTTACAAGTCCATTTATTTCATTTATTTCCCAAATAAGTCACTATAAAAATTTATTTTTTTACAAATTAGCCCTAAATACTCAATTTCATCAAAACTTCCAATACAAAACATACTAATCTTTAACATATCTTTCATCTAAAATCATTTAACACCAAAAACCACATGAACACATCAGTGGCCGAATATCACACATGCTTAGATTCAAAAAGTTCAACATGGGTCAGCTAATGCTCTAAGCAACGATCTCCGAAACGTAAAAATCAACAAAAATCGAGCTAAAATTCTTACCTAATTGAACCAAATAGTTGCCGAAATTTCAAAGCTTCTTCAACCACTTTTTCTTAGCTACATTCGGCCATGAAAGAACATAAAGATGATGGCTTATTTTTCATGTTATTTTAACATATAACATGTTATTTAAATAATTGCTTATTTAACCTTATGTCATAAAATTTCATAACATATAACTTAAGGGTAGATTAGACATATGCCACCCACTACATCTAGAATTGGAATATTTACTCTTTTAATACCCCACTTTAAAAAGCCATCATCAAATAGGCATTTTCCAATATAGTTTGCTACTTTTACTTTTTACGGGATTAAGTCCTTTTTCTAAATTAGACACACAAACAATAAAATTTTTCTATGAGACTTTCACACACATTAATTCACATATAATAAACATAAAATATAAAATTAAAATATTTCTCAGGCTCGAATTCGTGGTCTCAAAACCACCATTCCGATTAGGGTCAAATTCGGTCTGTTACATAGAATATCAAGAATTCGGCAAAGAGGAGGAAAACTAGAGATGAGAAGGAATTTTGGCACAAAGAGGTTTGAAAGAAAGAAAAGATGAACAAAAAGAGTTGCTTTCAGCTTTTAACTGAAACAACAAGGGTGGTTCGACCAACAAATAGCAAAGACCAAATGAAAGGGTCACCTAGAGGAGGTTTCGGTTTTGTCACTCAAGCAAAGAAAGAAAAAGAAAAAACTCCCCCAAACCAAAGTACATTCGATCACCCTCCAAAGAACCCAAACCGATTGCACTCCTCCTCCCCACAGTCCAACTTTCGGCCAACACTTCAAGACTCTCATCCACTTATAGTTGTCCCCCTCATCCCTCCTTGAATTCCTCTCATCCATTCATTCAAAAAGTTTGAATGAGTCCTACACCTATCACTTAAAGTTAGCCTAATCCATATCCTTCCAATAGAGTCCTACCCGAGCACACCTCTTCCTACTTCGGCGTCAAAATAATAAGTAGAAAAGGGATTTCTGCAGCTCGAACATGAGCTCCCCCTTCCCTGCATGTGGCGTTACCAACCAAGCACCTTAGTGGCGCCTCCCTTGCCATTTTGCCACTAGATTGTTCGTGTTACAACACACCAAGAATATCCTTTAACCCTTAACTTTCTTAGCTCCCTATTCCTAAGTGTCAAAACTAAAATTTTAGCCATGACTCAGGCCAAACCCGAGGTCATGCCTAGGCCCCAAAACATGCTAAACGAGCACAGTAAGCATATTGTCACATACAAACACATGCAAAATGCAGAGACCCCATTTTAAGGATGTTACATTGAGTGTGCTACTACTCGTATGAAAATGATATTTTGAGTAAAATGAGTAAAGTTCTGATATGAAATAATCTGAACTCGAGATGTGTTATATGAAAATATACTTGAGATGTAACGAAGTGATTTATACATGTTGTGGAAAGTATATATGCACGGAGACTTGATTGTTATTGAGCCCATACATGATTTGATGTTATTATAGAATATATGAGAAACAAGGGTAATGAGGATATGTGTAGGGCTTGAGGTCAAATTGATTGAATGTGCCTTACATAGTTACCTCAAAATAGAATAATTGGTAAGTTAAGTACCATGTTATACGAACTTACTAAGAATGTAATGCTTACTTAGTTTTATTTCCCTGTTTTATCGTAAATCAGAAACTCGTAGGATTGGAAACTTTGCAAGATCACTCGCACTATCCATCGGCCTATCTCGGTGTATGTGGTAAATCAATTATAGTTATAATGGCATGTATAGGTTAAATTGGCCATATTGGCATATAAATGGAAATGATCATTGTAATCTAGCCATTGGAATGGCTAGTGATGATTATGTCTTGGTATGTGTATATATGTATCAAGTTCATTTTATGGATAACATAAGTGTTTATTATTGATTAATTGAAAAAGGTTAAATGAGTATGGTTATAAAAGGTAAGATTTAAACATTACTGCATGTAACAATATATCATGTTAGATGTTATAAATTGCTTGGATTTAATGCTTGGATTGGTTGGTATTTGGATGTAAGTTAGTACATGAACTTGGTGAAAAATATAGGGTGAGAAACAAAGCTAGAAATGGCTTTATTTTGTCCACACGAGTAGTACACGGGCATGTGTCTAGATCGTGTGTGACACACGGCCGGGTACATGGGCGTGTAGTTAGGTCATGTGTCCCTTGCACCTTAGTTTTGAGAAATAAAATGCTCAGAATTGAGCATACAGGCAGAGACACGAGTGTGTGTGCTACACGGCCTAGAATACGAGCATGTGTCTTAGCCGTGTGAAATGTAACACCCCTTATCCGTGTCCAAAGCTGAAACTGAGTTTAAGGCGTTACCTAACTTATCTTACTTAAACGTCTCAAATTGGGCTATAAAATTTCATTTAAACCCAGCACTTGCTCAATCTAGACTTACGAGGCCTTAAGCATACCTCCAAGAAGTTACGGAATCAATCCGAAAACTTTTACGAGCTTGGAAAAAATTTTCTTTAGAATAGGGGCCACACGCCCGTGTTGGTCTAAGGACAAGCCCGTGTACCCCTAAGACATGCCCGTGTCTTCCACCCGTGGTTGACACTGACTAAATTCAAATGGCTTGGACATGCCTGTGCCTTGACCCGTATGCCAGACCTTGGCATTCTAACTTATCCACACGGTCTGTACACACGCTCGTGTATATGAATCGTGTGGCAATTGAAATCCCAAGTGCAAAATGCAGACTTCACACAGCCTAAGCACATGCCCATGTGCTAACCGTGCCTCCCACACGGTTTAGACACATGCCCGTGTGTCTACCCATGTGGACAATTAATAGGCTATCTACCAAGCCCTTTAGCGACCCCCACATGCATACATTCATACTCCATCACATAAACTTCACACATCATCAATTGTAACATTTGAATTCTCACATTTAATCTATAAAATGAAATCTTCATCTCATACACGAGAGAGAACTATTTCTGGTATAATTACTACTGACTTAAGCCATCTTCTATGGCTATACACAACTATGACTTAATCAACTTTAAATACTATCTCTATACATGCCATGATTCATAAGGACTTGGAACCCCATACCAAATGTCTGCTCGATAGTGTGAAAACATCTCTGTCGATATCCAACCCGAGCTAGTTAAGTTAACCTATAAGAGATGGAAAAGAAAATGAGTAAGAAATAATGCTTAGTAAGTTCACATGCAAATACTAATCAATTATTGATACTCATTAATTATAAACAATATAAGGGTGTTGTAATGAATTTTACTAGTAAACTCATGGTTACCCATTTAATCATTCATAGTGCTTACTCATTCCGTCTCTTACCACGTTCTAACCATATCTCGAGCTTAAGGCTCATATTCATTAACTTACATCCCTGCACGTAACACCACATAATCACATGATACAACACGTTATAACTTCTCAATGAATCATTCATACTACAAATCACTCAGTGATTTCGCATTTAGCCCACCATCAATCTCTAATCGGGTGGTATCGCACACAGCCCACCATTTGTTACTAAATTCGATGGTATCGCACACAGCCCATCGACGATAGAGGATATGGTGGTAACGCACACAGCACACCATTAATAATATTATTGATGGTATAGCACATAGCCCATCGGTAACAATTAGTAAGGTGGTATTACACATAGCCCACAGTTATTATACGTTCATGGATATTTACCCACATACATTTATACATACAACATATGCAATTAGGATGCATCATTTACACATGACCCACTATGGTTTCACCATATACAAAATTTTACCTCAATTTAGTTCTAACACATAGTACCTCTCGTGGTACAACCACGTACTTTCTCATTTTCAACATATCTGTTAAATAACATATTTGAATTGCATACACATAACATCACATCGACATCATGCCCCCGATAGTGTCTTACTCAAAATCTCATATCGATGCCATGTCCCGACATGGTCTTATTCAATATCTAACACCTAGGCTATATTCCAATATGGTTATACATGAGACCTTAATTATCATTACACAATGCTATTTGCACTCCCTACTATTCTTAGGTTCAATTCTCTTGACATCTTGTCAAAACATATTTAATACATTCATAGTATAATTGCAACATTTCCACACGAACTTACCTCGATATGGAAAAGGGTAGAAAGGAACACTTTTTTCCCTCATTTCTATTTTCTCTCGTTCTAGGTCCGAATCTCATTTTCTTTGATCTAGAACAATAAAATTTACTCTTTCAATCACTCATAAATCTTAATACATCATAATATACACTTAGGTAAAATTGACTATTTTGCCCTTGTACTTTGACAAAATTATGATTTTGCCCTTAGGCTCGTAAATTAGTTTTCATCAGATTTTCTTATTAAAAAAGCCTAGATGAACATTTAATCCTCCTACAACTATTCACAATTCCAACTATTCATGCATAAATGAACAAATTACAACATTTGCATCTTAGTCCTAATTTGGTGTTTTCATGACAATACCTTTCACAAAAGTTATTCCTCACCTTCCTAACATTCATTTTCTTCCATAAAAACTTAGTAGCCAACTTAAACTGTTTAATGGCAAGTCCCTAGATTCTCAACCATACTGCAAATTTGTCCCCTCATTAGCTAGCTTAAGCTTTGGGACTCCAAAAGTACAATTTTTATCAAGAAAGGTCATCAAAATCACTTACTTGCTAGGGAATTTGTTGGCTGAAAGTTTGAGCTCCAAAACCCTTGTTTTTCCCTTCAAATTTTTGGTGGGTGCACAATTTTGGCTTTAGAGTTTCGGCAAGTGAGGGAAGAAATTGGGAAAAGAGAAAACTCAAAATGCTCCAAAGAAGAAAACTTTACATGCCCCAAAACTTACAAAACTATATTGACTATCTTTTTCTCCCTACCAAAACCTTGTATCATCTTTACCAAAAAGATGAGTGTTGACCCAAAATATTATTTCCAAAACATCCTCCACATAATAGGCCAACATGTTCCCTTCTCTTACCTTTTTCCTTTGATTCTTTCCTTCATTTTCCCTTCTTTCTCTCCTTACTCTTCTCCCTTGTGTTCTTTCCTTCAATAAAATGTCTTCCTTACCATCTTTGAAGCTTGGTCGACACTTCCCATAAACACTTGATCAAAACAAAAAAAAAATTAAATCCCAAAGGTTACAATAGATGTGATTCGAACTCCAACCCTTAAGCCCCTTCATGTGATGCCTCACCACCTTGCTACTAGCTTCTCTTGTGCTAGCTAAATAATACTTATTCCCTTAAACCTTGATGCCACTTACAGTCTCTCCTTAAAGTACTCAAACACAAAAATTTTCTTTTAGCCTAACTTGAACCCGTAACTTCCTAGAAACCCCGTAACTTTCCAAAATCACCTTCCTAATAAGTTCAACTTGAAATAAAGCCATTCTCTTGTTCTCCAAAAATTTTAAATGCTCCCGTGCTCAAGGCCCAATGGGCCCAATCCTACTAGGCCCAATTTTGGGATGTTACAATGCTACCCCCTTAAAGAAATTTTATCCTTAAAATTTCCAACCAACTACTAAATGCATCACTCAAGTCACACCACTATGCTTTCGCTATGCACTCTGATACTAAAACACTAATTCGCTTTCTATCTTAATCTTGAAAACTCTTCACATCATCAAATATCTAAGCCTCAGAAGCAAATAGGTATTTAACACACATACATAAAATTTCCTATGCTGAAACACCATAAAAATGTACCCGACTTGCTGGTGATGGAACAATCCCGAGCCTTATACTCTTTAGACCCGCATCTCAAACATGCTCCTGACCTCCTCCAATACTCACTCGGATGATACCTTCTACAATAATCACAAGTCAAAAAGTTTGGACGTGCCTTAACACACTTTACGAAATGAAACTATGACCCTAAAGAACCACGATCTCCTTTCTTCTCACAGTCCACACCCAACTCGAAGTATCTCACTGATTCCTTTAACCTCCTCCAATACCTCCTTAACTAACTTAGTCAGCTCATTAACTCCAGCTCGATCATGAGATCCCGTCTCAGCCACTGGCAAAGCTAGTGCGTCCATTTCGGGCACATGCCTCGGTGTTGAAGATCCAGTCCTAGCACATCAGCATCTACCACAGCTACGTGTACCTCGTCCTCGTCCTCTAGCACTCAAGTTTGCTAAGTCAATTTAATCTTATTATGAGTCTTATTAATCAGTATACTATTTAATGTTTATTAAATAATGTTTTATGAAGTATAAGAAGTAAAGTCGTTTTCGCAAAACGTATCCTAAAGTCTCAATCTCTATAGTTTTCGCTCCTAAAGTTAAAAGTTCTGAAGTATCTCTACAGTCATACAACAATAATTTCCAAAATGAAACATAAACTTACTTGACTTGGTGCCGGATACCCGTGGTGCCATACTTCCTTTAGAACGTGCATGTACAAATTAAAATTTTAAACAGCTTTGAAAACATTTTTTTGAACCCAAACCATAGCCGAGTTTTGCAACTTAGGCTCTGATACCATAAAATGTAACACCCCAAACCCGGCCCATGCGTTATGACTGGATCTGACATGTCACATAAGAAAAATATGTTAAATCATTTTTATTCGGAATAAAATAGGTATTATTACATTATAATCAAGAAAACAAGTTTGATTTGAAATATTTGATAAAATATTACTAACATCAAAAGTTGATTGATAAATCAAAATTTGAACTAATGATCTTATAAAACCAATAACCTTTGAAAATATTATTGATAATTTGATGTAAAATTTTCGAGTTAAAATATTTGTATAAGTTTGTTATGAGATCCATCTATTAGTCTATTTTAGAAAACCTTTATTTTAGTTTTTAGAAAATTTCCCATTTAAAGCGATTTAAGCAATTTAACAAGTACATCAAACATAAAGCAAAAGTAAAATATTCCAGAGGCCTTATTACAATGTAAAGACCCAAAATAGTAAAGTAAATGGAAATAGAAATCTAAAGTTCAATAAAAACCATTTTTGAAGTATGGCCTCCACCGAGTCATCCATAGCCCAAGTCCACATTACTGAGCATTACCTAAAAGAATTAGGGAAAAGGAGTCAGTTATAAGAACTTAGTGTATAATCCCCTTACCGTTATCCATTGGGCCTAAACCCGTAAAGAAATATCTTGGGCCTGAGCTCATTAAGCATAATCTTGGGCCTAAGCCCACTTACATGTAATAAATAAATTATATGAATGCAACCCATCCCATCTAGCCAATCTCTCCACCTGTACCAACCAATTTCCCCTATGGGGATCACGTCCACCCACCTCGCCAGTCTCTCCCATTTGCAGTCAAGTTGCCATTTATAATATTTGTGGCTGAGCCACCATAATCATATACGGTAATGTAATCGGCACACAACCTTAATCACGATGGCACAAAGCCATATTTAAATTGGCACATAGCCATTATCAGAATTTGTGGCAAAGCCACCAGAATCAGAATGTGGCAGAGCCACCAGGCTACACTTCTCTTCATTCAGATTCCCGCCCCATGCAACATGATAAAATGCATCATACCTAACAATATACATATATAAAAAAATATATAATATAATCATACATGTGTTACCAGATGATATCAAAGATAAAATAGACAGTCGACCCAACAAGGGTATTTTGGTAATTCAGCCCAACGAGGGCATTTCGATAATTCAGCCCATAGGGGCATTTCGGTAATTTGACCCATTGGGGAATTTTGGTAATTTACCCTCTAAGAATATTTTCGTAATTTCGTAACCCCAGACTTAACTACTATTTTAGAGTAAAAAAATTGAAACTGTCCATCTGCGTGACATTGACTAAATTAACTCTAACTCTAGTTAGGAAACTCTAAATTTAGATCCATAAATTTTCCTTGAAACTAGACTCATATATCATCTTACTACAAATTTTCCAGAATTTTTGGCTTAGCCCTTTTGTACAATTATTCATTAAAATTTCCCCTGTTTCATTGACCAATGGTTCTGACCTCTTTTATCCTAAATTCAAATATCTCCTTGTACAGTTTTCATATGTTGCTCCCACTTCTTTCTATTGAAAGTAGACTCACTAAGAAATCCATACATATAAATTATAACTCATAATTCAATTTGTAAAATCTTAAATGATTTTTCAAGACAGAATAGGGAACCACAAAGTCATTCAGCAGTCTCACTATAATTAAAATATCACAGAATATAAAATTCCTCTTCCTACTCTATTTTTTTCATATAAAAATAGACACAATAAGATTTAATTCTATATCTTATTCACTTTCTAATTCCTTTTATCCTATTTTTCATGATTTTTCAAAATCACGTCTCTACTGCTAACCAAAATTTGTTTCATTGCAAAATATGGTTTCCACTACGAACATACGCAAACCTAAGTGATCAAAAATGCCGGCTTCTGATTTTTTGATCTTTCGGCCGAATCACAAAACAATTCATGCAAATATTCAGAGAGTTGTGAGATGACATACCATTTCAAACATGTATTCGGAGGGGTATGAGATTACACACCTTATTTGGATTTCCTAAAGAACCAATCTTTGTTTCCCCCACAATTGTGATCCTTCCCTACTAGGTTTTAAAATCCAGCCTTGCCATTTGGCTATTGCAACGAGTTCCTAAAAATAAATAAGTGATGTACCAAAGGATTAGCCTTCATCCAATATTTGGCCCTTCCACAAGAGCAAGAAATTGATATCATCACCACAAAATAGAATCTCATGAGCGGCGCAAAACATCGAACTAAAGAGTAACATCTTAGCACGAATATTCGGCCTAATCACCCACTTACTAATCAAATTTCAAAACCAAGGCTAAGAGAACGATAAGTAGCAGCAAAGAATGGATTGAAGGTTTCAGCAAAACAAAGGAGAAAGGTGCACAATTTTGGCTTCAGAGTTCAGGCAAGTGAGGGAAGAAATTGGGAAAAGAGAAAACTCAAAATGCCCCAAAGAAGAAAACTTTACATGCCCCAAAACTTACAAAACTATATTGACTCTCTTTTTCTCCCTACCAAAACCTTGTATCATCATTACCAAAAGGATGAGTTTTGACCAAAAATATTCTTCCCAAAACATCCTCCACATAATAGGCCAACATGTTCCCTTCTCTTACCATTTTCCTTTGATTCATTCCTTCATTTTCCCTTCTTTCTCTCCTTACTCTTCTCCCTTGTGTTCTTTTGAAACGCCCCAAACCCGGCCCAAAAAGCCTGACCGGATTTGATATGTTCCTCGAGTAAAACTTTTGCAAACTCTCACTTATTTAAGAAAAACTTGATGATTTTGAATAAAACAGATTAACTTAAAGATCGGGTTGAAATTTAATTGTAAAATAAATTCGCATCTTCTTAAAACATTATTTTTAAGAGAAATTAATAAGTGAACAGAAACCAAATTTAATGAAAAATTTATTAATATTGTGGAAATATATTTTGTTTTCAAAAGCAGTTTAAATTATTTATCAAAAGCCATTTAGTTATTTAATTAATAATTGTTCATGGTAGAATAAAAAATAAATCCAAACACAAAAATTTAAAAATAGTTCATAGGGCCTTATTACATAAAAATAGCAAAACCCATAATAAAGTCTAAGTAATAAAATTAACTTAATAAGTTTAAGTAGGAAAATTTCCAAAATACTTTGTTTGAGCGCCACACCTCGAAATCCTTGTGATTCGATCCATCGCACTACGAATCATCTGAAAAGTTATCCCACAAAAGGGGTGAGTTATAAACTCAATGTGTAACACATACATTAAAAAGCCCATTTGATCATAGCCTTTCAAGCCCATTTATAACATATATAATCATAGGCCCATTTAAGTCATGATTAGCCATAAGCCCATTTTCATAACAGATCAAATAATAATCATTTTAAAATCACATGGATATATACATATAATGAAATGCAAACTCGGCCCACCTAATATCCATCCGCTACACACCACCCGTACCAACCAATCACACTGCGGGGATTACTAAATCGACCCTCCATCTGCTACACACCATCGAAGGCAGTTGCTGCAGTCAACATGCACATCGCCCATATAATTTTATGGCAAAGCCACCAGACAAATGTGACCGAAGTCACCGGATTTCAAATATGTGACCGAATCACCAGATTCACATATGTGACCAAAGTCACCGGATTCAAATATATGACCGAAGTCACCGGATTATGTGGTAAAACCACCAAAATACTTCCCCGTTATCAATTTTACCCATATGCCTATGCACATACGTATTATTCAGTTTTCATGCCATTTACCCCAAAATCATAACAAAATCATATTTATCTCACAATTATGCATATAGAAAAATTAACAAAATATTGGGGTAAACATACCTGAATATCGTATACCACTGAATGGTATCCACAATCATTATCAAACATATTGTCATATAATCACATTTAATATATAGATCTATGAGATTTTATTGTAAGGTTACACACCTTATGACTGTGAGAACGATACCTTCCCGCTCGTCAACACCTAGTTAATTATCACACTTGATTAGTATACACTATTACTAATAAAACTATACTATTGATGAGAGATCTACATCCTTACCTCGGATTCTCGAACAACCGTTATTTGTGGTTTTCTCCGCTAGATGGATCAAAACCACCGATAACCCACCAACAAAAGTGGTTCGGTTATGCGCACTACTTCAAATAACCGATCTTCATTAGCGGAGGGTCCACAACCCGTGGAAAATCTCTTATCGTCGTCTGACCCTTAGTTTGAAGTTTGAGGGTAAAACAGTGCCTCCTCTCTTCCAAACACTCCGCATCGCTCTTTTCGAACCTATCTTGTTAGTCTCAAAATCACCCCTAAAATAAAAGTTAGTTAATAAGCTATCTAAAAGGATTGATATAACCAAAAGTGATGTTCTTACCTTGGATGATTTCGAAAGGTTTCCCTTAAAACGTTGGTTCCAAAAAGATTCTTAAAAATCCCTTCCAAGGATTCGGCCTAGGAGAGAAAAGAAAAAAATAAGAGAACTATGTTTCTAAATCAATTATATAAAAAAAAAAAAGAGATAAGAAAACAATTGACAAAAACCTTACTTGATCACTTGAAGATTCAGCCTTGATGATATAGAATAAGAGAATTTGTGATGTCGAATTGCACAAAAAGAGAAGAGAAAAAGATAGTGATTTTTAGCTATAATGGTTTCGGTTTTCAATAAAAGAAAAGAAGGAATGAAATCAAAATGGAAGATGATTCAGTTGACAAAAGAGAGGAAAAGAATGGTGGTTTTGGTTAGGGTAGATGATGGTTTGGTTGAGAGAAAGCGAAAGAAAATGAAAAATGGAAGGAGAAAGAAAGAGAAAAGAAGAAAAGATGATGATAATGATGATTTCCAAAAGAAAAGAGATAGGTTTAGGGACTTATGTGCATTCGGCCAAGAGGGAAAAAGTGAAGAAAATAGGTTTATGATCTTTGGGACTTTCGGTTACAAAGAGAATGAAAGATGTTTTGTTTAGGAGAAAAGAACTAGAAAGGTTTCTCAAACCAAATGGTAAGTTGCAAAAGACCAAAAAAGAGAAACAAAACTTCTCTTTGTGTAAATAGACATCGGCTATGAACAAGATTTTGGAGAGAAAATTTGTTAAAAATTTTGCCAACTATCACCCCCTAATGGCTAAGCAAAATTTCGGCCAACCTAAGCCAACATCATCCCCTTTTTCCTCCTTGTTTCTTCCCCATCAATCCATTGTTTCTAAACACAATTAGACCTTCTCCCCTTAGCCCCCAAAACCGACTAGGTTCATGGCCAAATGACCATGAAAAACCTTCCAAAACATTGTCCTTACTTCAAGCCTTTTGTCCCCCTTTCTTACCATCCTTTATTGATTCCTTGCCATAACTTTTAGCTTACCTTTTTCACATGGTCTACTCACCAAAAATAGAAAAGATGACCATCCCTTCTAGAATAGTCTTGGCCGACACTATAGGGAAGGAAACAAAAAAAATAAAATCCTCCCATTTGCTAGCTAGGGGATTCGAACCTCTCCCCTCAAGTATTCATCCATGCGTCCTAACCACCTTGCCAATTACTCATCTTATGCTTAAAACCTCTTGTCATTATTTCTTAAAGCCTATCTTGCTTAGCTCCATCTTAATTATTAAAAATTAATATTTCACTAAGCAATCACTTACATAATGAAGTTCAAAAATAAACTTCCAAAACACACTCAATCATAATTAGGCATGCAATAACATTTAATTAAGTAAAGATGCATAACCCCTAATTATCAGGATGTTATAGTTCTACCCCCTTAAAATAATTTCGTCCTCGAAATTACCTGGTTGGAACAAGTGAGGGTATTGCTGTCGCATCACTTCCTCCGGTTCCCATGAAGCTTCTTCTGATCCATGATTGCGCCATAATACTTTGATGAGAGGAACTGATTTTCTCCGTAAAACCTTTATATCTCACTCCAAAATTTGAATTGGCTCCTCTTCATATGACAAATCTGGTCTTAATTCCACCTCTTCAACTGGCACTACATGAGATGGATCCGACCGGTAACGGCGTAACATTGAAACATGGAACACATCGTGCATTTGCTTCAACTCCGAAGGCAAATCTAACTGATATGCCACAGGTCCGACCCGCTTCAAAACCCGATAAGGTCCAATAAACCTGGGACTTAACTTCCCTTTGCGACCAAATCTCATCACCTTTTTTCAAGGTGAAACCTTCAAGAATACTTGATCCCCCACAACAAACTCTATTTTTTTCGCTTAAGATCTGCATACGACTTTTGTCTGTCAGATGCTTCCTTTAACCGAGCCCGAATTACCTTAACCTTTTCTTCGGATTCAGCCACTATTTCTGGACCCAAAATCTGATGTTCCCCTAATTCCATCCAACACGTAGGAGTGCGATACTTCCGTCCATATAGTGCTTCATATGGTGCCATCTGAATACTGGCTTGGTAACTGTTGTTGTACGCAAATTCGGCTAACGGTAAGAACTCTTCCCAACTTCCCCTGAAATCCATCACACATCCCCTTAACATATCTTCTAAGATTTGGATTACTCGTTCAGATTGGCCGTTAGATTGTGGATGAAATGCCGTACTGAAGTCCAATCTAGTGCCTAATGCCTGATGCAATGCTTTCCAAAACCGAGACGTAAACCTCAGATCTCTATCCGAAATAATCGACACTGGCACTCCATGCAATCTCACAATTTCAGCCACATATAACTTCACCAACTTCTGCAAAGAGTAATCAACCTGAACTGGGTTAAAATGTGCAGATTTCATCAATCGGTCCACTATCACCCATACAGAGTCTTTCTTAGTAGGCGTAAGAGGAAGCCCACTAACAAAGTCCATGGTGATTCTCTCCCACTTCCATTGCGGAATCTTTATCGGCTGAAGCAATCCCGAAGGTACTTGATGTTCAGCCTTGACTTGTTGACACGTTAAGCACTTTCCCACGAAGACCAGTCCACCAAAACTGATCTCGCAAATCTCGATATAACTTACTTCCTCCAGGATGCATAGCATAGGGGCCACTATGCGACTCCTGAAGAATCTTTTGCCTCAACTCTTGATCCTCGGCATCTGAGACTTTACCTTTAAAACACAATACCCGTCACGGTTAATACCATAATCTTCTAATTTCCCACTGCACTTTGCCAAGCTTTACTCTCGATCTTCATCTATCAAGCGCCCTCTTTCACTTGACTCAACCATGTCGGTTTAACTTGTAATTTCGCCAACAAGCTCCCGCCATCGTAAAGACCGAGATGTGCAAACATCGCCTTAAATCTAACACCACTTTACGACTTAGGCGTACGCCACCACATTCGCCTTGCGGGTGGTACTCTATAAACGATCGTAGTCTTTCAACAACTCTATCCACCTTTCACGCCTCAAATTCGGTTCTTTTGAGTCAGTAGATATTTCAGACTTTTGTGGTCCGTGTATATCACTGACTTTTCCCCATATAAATAATGTCTCCAAACTTTAAGAACAAAGACCACTGCTGCTAACTCCAAATCATGCGTCGGGTAATTAACCTCATGAGGTCTTAACTGCTGAGACGCATACGCAACTACCTTCCCGTCTTGCATCAGAACACATCCTAATCCCGTGTGAAAAGTGTCACAATACACGACAAAATCCTTCCCTGCCTCAGGTTGAATCAAAACCGGAGCTTCAGTCAAAACCCTCTTGAGCTTCTCAAAGCTTTCTTGCTGCTTATCTGCCCACACGAAAGGTACTTCCTTACTCAACAATTTCGTTAAAGGTGCGGCTATCGATGAGAATCCTTCGACGAATCTTCTGTAGTAGCCTGCTAATCCCAAGAAACTGCGAACCTCAGTTACGGACTTGGGTGGTTTCCAATCTAGCACATCTTCCGAGGATCCACCCTTATTCCTTCTGCAGACACCACATGGCCTAAAAACGCAACCTCTTTCAGCCAAAATTTACACTTGCTGAATTTGGCATAAAGCTTCTTCTCCCTTAAAACTCGCAACACAATCCGGAGATGCTCATCATGCTCCATTTCAGACTTAGAATACATCAGGATGTCATCTATGAACACAACGACGAATTGATCCAAGTAGGGTTGGAAAATCCGGTTCATCATATCCATGAACGCAGTTGGGGCGTTCGTCAATCCGAATGGCATTACCAAAAATTCATAATGCCCATATCTAGTTCGAAAAGCCGTCTTATGGATATCCACTTCTTTCACTTTAAGCTGATGATACCCCGACTTTAGATCAATCTTTGAGAATACCATGACTCCTTAAGTCGATCGAACAAGTCGTCAATCCTTGGCAAAGGATACTTGTTCTTGATGGTTAGCTTATTCAACTGCCGGTAGTCTATACACATCCTCATCGATCCGTCGTTCTTCTTCACAAATAGGACCGGTGCTCCCCATGGAGACACACTAGGTCGGATAAATCCACAATCAAGTAACTCTTGAATCTGAGCCTTAAGTTCAACTAACTCCTTCAGTGCCATTCTATATGGAGCAATAGAAACTGGTGCCGTTCCAGGCAATAAATCTATCCGAATTCTACCTCTCGATCCGGAGGCAAACTTGGAAGTTCTTCTGGAAAAACATCTACAAATTCATTCACAGTCCTGACTCCCTCAACAGTTGCTTCCTTAGCTTCCAAGGCACTCACCAACATCAGGAAGGCTACACATCCCTTTCTAACCATCTTTTCTGCCTTAAGAGCGGATACTACATTTGATAAGTAGTTCCGTCTCTCGCCTATTACTACAACTTCTTTGTCATCAACAGTTCTTAAGGACATTCGTTTAGCAGCACAATCCACATTTGCAAGATACTTCACTAGCCAGTCCATGCCTAAGATCAGATCGAATTCTCCTAATGGTAATTCCATTAAATTAGCCAAAAATTGCGTCCCTTGAACTTCTAAAGGCACTTCCTTAAAAAGTTTGTCTATTACTACTATCTGTCCTAAAGCACTAAGTATAGTCATCTTCCTAGGTACAGTCTCAGAAGTCACATGCAAAGTTCCAGATACTTCACTAGTGATATATGAGTGAGTTGACCCTATATCTATCAAAGCAATAAAGGGCAACCCAGAAATTAGAAACGCATGCGTGATAGCATCAAAAGGCGTCCTTTTCTCTCTGATTTAACCGCATATACCGGACTGGTTGTCTCACCTCGAGCTACCACTACCTCTCGCTCGAAGTTCGCGACCTCTACCAGAGCCATTACCCCTTCCATTTGGACCACGACCCCTTATCGACTGCAGTTCACCTCTGCCAGCCTGATTAATGCCCTGACCTGCTGGGCGGTTCATATCTGAATTCTTCGGGCATTCCTTGATCATATGGTCTTTAGATATGCACTTGAAACATCCCCCAGTCTTTTTCCAACATTCTCCCGGGTGCATCTTCCCACATTGAGCACAAGCACGATGTTTTCCACCCGTAGCAGTTTACTGACTTCGCGGCCTATCATTTCTTGGTTTCTTTTGAAAATTCCCGGATGACCCTGAAGACCCAAAGCTTCTCTTATTCTTATTCTGGCCTCTGTCCCGGTTCTGTCTTTCAGTCCGCTTAACTTCTTCAGCTATTCTTGCCCTTTCTACCAAGATTGCAAAGTCTATTTCCCGGTGCGGAGCAATCATCACTCGCAGTTCATCTCTAAGTCCATCTTCAAATCTGACACACCGTTCATATTCAGTAGCTACTATCCCTCTGGCATATCGGCTAAGTCGCAAAAACTCTGCTTCATACTCAGCTATCGACTTATTTCCTTGCACCAAATTCAGAAATGCCTTCCTCTGGGAGTCGATGTAGCTAGCTCCAACGTATTTTCCTTCGAATTTAATTTTAAAATACCCCCAATCCACTCGATCCACAGGGGTACTCTCCTTGATAGTGAGCCACCATTGGTAGGCCTCATCACAGAGTAGTGAAATAGCACCTTTCAATTTTTCTTCAGCAGTGCAGTCTAAATCGTCCATGATCCTCTCGACTGCCTCCAACCAGTATTCCGCTACATTTGGAGCTACTCCAGATACTCCCCTGAAAACCTCAGCTCTATTTGATCTAAGTCTCTCAGCTACTGACTTTCGAGACCCATTTCCCGTACTAGATTCTGCTACACGTTCCAAAACTCGCAGCACAGCTTGTGATACTGCGACACCTCCTCCATTTTGTTCTTGAAATTCCACCTCAACAGCCAGTGGCGGAGCTTCATTTTCGGAACCTTGACCAGATCTAACTGGTTTCGACACAGCCATTCTTCCTCTACCGCGTCCACGACGACCACGTCTCCTAGAACTCATGTCTACTACGCGTCTTATCTGTTTTTACGAAAAAGTCTTATGTATTAGAGTCTTTTCACTTCTTATTAAAAGAAAGTTTTATGCAACAGATATTTAGTGGTTTTTCCGTAATAGTACACAAACACCTAGGGTCCATGTATCTAAAGTATAGTTTCCTTAGGCTTATCATACATTCATATCACTTATCAATAAGGGTACTTACCTGATGGATCTTGCCGAGAAATTTGAGTGCCATGCTCTTATAAAACCATTTTAACTTAAGAAAACTTTCAAAAAGTCATTTGGGCTAACTTTTGAAAGCGTTGTGGGCTTCAAAACCCAAGGTGAGAGTTTAAAAGCGGGCTCGATACAAGTTGAAACACCCCAAACCCGCCAAAAAGCCCTGACCGGATTTGATATGTTCCTCGAGTAAAACTTTACAAACTTTCACTTATTTAAGAAAAACTTGATGATTTTGAATAAAGCAGATTAACTTAAAGATCGGGTTGAAATTTAATTGTAAAATAAATTCGCATCTTCTTAAAACATTTTTTAAGAGAAATTAATAAGTCAATGAAAACCAAATTTAATGAAAAATTTATTAATATTGTGGAAATATATTTTGTTTTCAAAACAGTTTAAATTATTTATCAAAAACCATTTAGTTATTTAATTAATAATTGTTCATGGCAGAATAAAAAATAAATCCAAACACAAAAATTTAAAAACAGTTCATAGTGGCCTTATTACATAAAAATAGCAAAAACCCATAATAAAGTCTAAGTAATAAAAATTAACTTAATAAGTTTAAGTAGGAAAATTTCCAAAATACTTTGTTTGAGCGTTGGCCACCTCGAAATCCTTGCTGACCCGATCCATCGCACTACGAATCATCTGAAAAGTTATCCCACAAAAGGGGTGAGTTATAAACTCAATGTGTAACACATACATTAAAAAGCCCATTTGATCATAGCCTTTCAAGCCCATTTATAACATATATAATCATAGGCCCATTTAAGTCATGATTAGCCATAAGCCCATTTTCATAACAGATCAAATAATAATCATTTTAAAATCACATGGATATATACATATAATGAAATGCAGACCCGGCCCACCTAATATCCATCCGCTACACACCACCGTACCAACCAATCACACCGTGGGATTACTAAATCGACCCTCCATCCGCTACACACCATCGAAGGCGATTCTTTGCGGTCAACATGCACATCGCCCTTATAATTTTGTGGCAAAGCCACCAGCCAAATGTGACCGAAGTCACCGGATTTCAAATATGTGACTAAAGTCACCAGATTCACATATGTGACCAAAGTCACTGGATTCAAATATATGACCGAAGTCACCGGATTATGTGGTAAAACCACCAGAATACTTCCCCTTTATCTTTACCCATATGCCCATGCACCTACATATTATTCAATTTTCATGCCATTTACCCCAAAATCATAACAAAATCATATTTATCTCACAATTATGCATATAGCAAAATTAACAAAATATTGGGGTAAACATACCTGAATATCGTATACCACTGAATGGTATCCACAATCATTATCAAACATATTGTCATATAATCACATTTAATATATATATTTATGAGATTTTATTGTAAGGTTACACACCTTATGACTGTGAGAACGATACCTTCCCGCTCGTCAACACCTAGTTAATTATCACACTTGATTAGTATACACTATTACTAATAAAACTATACTATTGATGAGAGATCTACATCCTTACCCTCGGATTCTCGAACAACCGTTATTTGTGGTTTTCTCCGCTAGATGGATCAAAACCCGCTGATAACCCACCAACGAAAAGTGGTTCGGTTGGACGCACTACTTCAAATAACCGATCTTCGTTAGTAGAGGGTCCACAACCCGGTGGAAAATCTCTTATCGCCGATACAGCCCTTCATTTGAAGTTTAAGGGTAAAACAGTGCCTCCTCTCTTCCAAACACTCCATACTGCTCTTTTCGAACCTATCTTGTTAGTCTCAAAATCACCCCTAAAATAAAGTTAGTTAATAAACTATCTAAAAGGATTGATATAACCAAAAGTGATGTTCTTACCATGGATGATTTCGAAAGGTTTCCCTTAAAACGTTGGTTCCAAAAAGATTCTTAAAAATCCCTTCCATAGATTTGCCCTAGGAGAGAAAAGAAAAAAAATAAGAGAACTATGTTTCTAAATCGGTTATAAAAAAAAAAGAGATACGAAAACAATTGACAAAAACCTTACTTGATCACTTGAAGATTCGGCATTGATGATATAGAATAAGAGAATTTGTGATTTCGAATTGCACAAAAAGAGAAGAGAAAAAGATAGTGATTTTTGGCTATAATGGTTTCGATTTTCAATAAAAGAAAAGAAGGAATGAAATCAAAATGGAAGATGATTCGGTTGACAAAAGAGAGGAAAAGAATGGTGGTTTTGGTTAGGGTAGATGATGGTTTCGGTTGAGAGAAAGAAGAAAGAAAATGAAAAATGGAAGGAGAAAGAAAGAGAAAAAGAAGAAAAGATGATGATAATGATGATTTCCAAAAGAAAAGAGATAGGTTTAGGGACTTATGTGCATTCGGCCAAGAGGGAAAAAGTGAAGAAAATAGGTTTATGATCTTTGGGACTTTCGGTTACAAAGAGAATGAAAGATGTTTTGTTTAGGAGAAAAGAACTAGAAAGGTTTCTCAAACCGAATGGTAAGTTGCAAAAAGACCAAAAGAAGAGAAACAAAACTTTTCTTTTGTGTAGATAGACATTCGGCTATGAACAAGATTTTGAGAGAAAATTTGTTAAAATTTTGCCAATTATCACCCCTAATGGCTAAGCAAAATTTGACCAACCTAAGCCAACATCATTCCTTTTTCCTCCTTGTTTCTTCCCCATCAATCCATTGTTTCTAAACACAATTAGACCTTCTCCCCTTAGCCCCCAAAATCGACTAGGTTCATGGTCAAATGACCATGAAAAAGCTTCCAAAACGTTGTCCTTACTTCAAGCCTTTTGTCCCCCTTTCTTACCATCCTTTCTTGATTCCTTGCCATAACTTTTAGCTTACCTTTTTCACATGGTCTACTCACCAAAAATAGAAAAGATGACCATCCCTTCTAGAATAGTCTTGGCTGACACTATAGGGAAGGAAACAAAAAAATAAAATCCTCCCATTTGCTAGCTAGGGGATTCGAACCTCTCCCCTCAAGTATTCATCCATGCATCTTAACCACCTTGCCAATTACTCATCTTATGCTTAAAACCTCTTGTCATTATTTCTTAAAGCCTATCTTGCTTAGCTCCATCTTAATTATTAAAAATTAATATTTCACTAAGCAATCACTTACATAATGAAGTTCAAAAATAAACTTCCAAAACACACTCAATCATAATTAGGCATGTAATAACATTTAATAAAGTAAAGATGCATAACCCCTAATTATGATGATGTTACATCTTTCCTTCAATAAAAAGTCTTCCTTACCATCTTTGAATCTTGGTCGACACTTTCCATAAACAATTGATTAGTACAAAAAAAAAAATTAAATCCCAAAGGTTCCATAAACAATCTTGGTCTTCCTCACCACCTTGCTACTAGCTTCTCTTGTGCTAACTAAATACATACTTATTTCCTTAAACCTTGATGCCACTTACCATCTCTCCTTAATGTACTCAAACACTAAAATTTTCCTTTAGCCTAACTTGAACCCAGAACTTCCTAGAAACCCTGTAACTTTCCAAAATCACCTTCCTAATAAGTTCAACTTGAAATAAAGCCATTCTTTTGTTCTCCAAAAATTTTAAATGCTTCTGTGCTCATGGCCCAATAGGCCAAATCCTACTAGGCCCAATTTTGGGATGTTAAAATTCTACCCCCTTAAAGAAATTTCGTGCTCGAAATTTCCAACCAACTACTAAATGCATCGCTCAAGTCATGCCACTATGCTTTCGCTACGCACTTTGATAATAAAACACTAATTTGCTTTCTATCTTAATCTTGGAAACTCTTCAGATCATCAAATATCTAATCCTCAGAAGCAAACATGTATTTAACACACATACATAAAATTTCCTATGCTGAAACACCATAAAAATGTACCCGACTTATTGGTGATGGAACAATCTCGAGCCTTATGCTCCTTAGACCCGCATCTCAAACATGCTCTTGACCTCCTCCAGCACTCTCCCGAATGATGCCTTCTACAATAATCGTAAGTCAGTAAGTTTGGACGTGTCGTAACACGCTTTACGAAATGAGACTACAACCATAAAGAATCGCGATTCCCTTTCTTCTTACAGTCCACGCACCCAACTCGAAGTATCTCACTGATTCCTTTAACCTCCTCTAATACCTCCTTAACTAACTGAGTCAGCTTATCAACCCCAGCTCGATCATGAGATCCCGTCTTAGCCACTGGAGAAGCTAGTGCGTCCATTTTCGACACATGCCTCGGTGCTGAAGATCCAGTCCTAGCACCTCAGCCTCTACCATAGCTATGTGTACCTTGTCCTCATCCTCTATCACTCATGTTTGCTAAGTTGATTTAATTTTATTACAAGTCTTATTAATCAGTATACTATTCAATGTTTATTAAACAATGTTTTATGAAGTATAAGAAGTAAAGTCATTTTCGTAAAACGTATCCTAAAGTCTCAATCTCTATAGTTTCAGCTCCTAAAGCTAAAAGTTCTAGAGTACCTCTACAATCATACCACAATAATTTCCAAAATTAAAACATAAACTTACTTGACTTGGTGCCGGATACCCGTGGTGCCATACTTCCTTTAGAACATGCATGTACAAATTAAAATTTTAAACAGCTTTGAAAACATTTTTTTGAACCCAAACCACAGCCGAGTTTTGCAACCTAGGCTCTGATAGCATAAAATGTAACACCCAAAACCCGGCCCATGTGTTATGATTGGATCTGACATGTCACATGAGAAAAATATGTTAAATCCTTTTTATTCAGGTATTATTACATTATAATCAAGAAAACAAGTTTGATTTGAAATATTTGATAAAATACTACTAACATCAAAAGTTGATTGATAAATCAAAAATTTGAACTAATGATCTTATAAAACCAATAATCTTTGAAAATATTGTTGATAATTTGACAGAAAATTTTCGAGTTAAAATATTTGTATAAGTTTGTTATGAGATCCATTTATTAGTCTATTTTAGAAAACCTTTATTTTAGTTTTTAGAAAATTTCCCATTTAAAGCGATTTAAGCAAATTAATAAGTACGTCAAACATAAAGCAAAAGTAAAATATTCCAGATGCCTTATTACAGCATAAAAACCCAAAATAGTAAAGTAAACGAAAATAGAAATCTAAAGTTCAATAAAAACAATTTTTGAAGTATGACCTCCACCGAGTCATCCATAGCCCAAGTCCACATTACTGAGCATTACCTGAAAGAATTAGGGAAAAGGAGTGAGTTACAAGAACTCAGTGTATAATCCCCTTACCGTTATCCACTGGGCCTGAACCCGTAAAGTAATATCTTGGGCCCGAGCCCATTATGTATAAACTTGGGCCTAAGCCCACTTACATGTAATAAATAAATTATATGAATGCAACCCATCCCATCCAACCAATCTCTCCACCAGTGCCAACCAATCTCTCCTATGGGGATGAAGTCAACCTACCCCGCCAGTCTCTCCAATTTGCAGTCAAGCTGCCATTTATAATATTTGTGGCTGAGCCACTATAATCATATACGGTAATGTAATCGGCATATAGCCTTAATCATGATGGCACAAAGCAATATTTAAATTGGCACATAGCCATTATCAAAATTTGTGGCAAAGCCATCAAAATATGTGGCGAAGCCACCAAAATAAGAATGTGGCAGAGCCACCAGGCTACATTTCTCTTCATTCAGATTCCCGCCCCATGCAACATGATAAAATGCATCATACATCACAATATACATACATATATATATATATATATATATAAACATAATATAATTATACATGTGTTACCAGACGATATCGAAGATAAAATAGATAGTCAACCCAACAAGGGTATTTTGGTAATTCGACCCAACAAAGGCATTTCGATAATTCGACCCATAGGGGTATTTCGATAATTCGGCCCATAGGGGCATTTCGATAATTTACCCTCTAAGGGTATTTTCGTAATTTTGCAACCCCGGACTTAACTACTAATTTGGAGCATAAAAATTGAAACTGTCCATCTGCTTTACATTGACTAATTTGACTCTAACTCGAGTTAGGAAACTCGAAATTTAGATCCATAAATTTTCCTTGAAACTAGACTCATGTATCTTCTCACTGTAATGTTTCCAGAATTTTTGGCTTAGCCTTTTAGTACAGTTCATTCATTAAAGCTTCCCCTGTTTCACTGACCAACGATTCTGACCTCTCTTACCCTAAATTATAACTCATAATTCAATTTTTACAATTTTAAATGATTTTTTCAAGACAAAATAGGGAACCACAAAGTCATTCAGAACCAGTCTCACTATAATTAAAATATCACAGAATATAAAATTCCTCTTCCTACTCTGTTTCTTTCATATAAAAATAGACACAATAAGATTTAATTCTATATCTTATTTACTTTCTAATTCCCTTTATCCTATTTTTTCATGATTTTTCACAATCACGTCTCTACTGCTAACCAAAATTTGTTTCTTTACAAAATATGGTTTCCACTACGAACATACACACACCCGAGTGATCACAAATGCCGGTTTTTGATTTTTCAATCTTTCGACCGAATCACAAAACAATTCATGCAAATATTTAGAGAGTTTTGAGATTACATAACATTTCAAACATGTATTCGGAGGGGTATGAGATTACACACCTTATTCGGTTTTCCTAAAGAACCACTCTTCGTTGCCCCCACAATCGTGATCCTTCCCTACTAGGTTCTAAAATCCAGCCTTACACTTTTGATATTGCAATGAGTTCCTAAAAATAAATAAGTGATGTACCAAAGGATTAGCCTTCATCCAATATTTGACCCTTCCACAAAAGCAAGAGATTGATATCATCACCACAAAATAGAATCACATGAGCGGCTCAAAACATCGAAATAAAGAGTAACATCTTAGCACCAATATTCGGCCTAATCACCCACTTACCAATCAACTTTTGAAACTAAGGGTAAGAGACTGATAAGTACCAGCAAAGAATGGATTGAAAGTTTCGGCAAAACAAAAGGAAAGGTACACAATTTTGGCTATAGAGTTTCGGTAAGTGAGGGAAGAAATTGGGAAAAGAGAAAACTCAAAATGCTCCAAAGAAGAAAACTTTACATGCCCCAAAACTTACAAAACTATATTGACTCCTTTTTCTCCCTACCAAAACTTTGTATCATCTTTACCAAAAAGATGAGTGTTGACCCAAAATATTCTTTCCAAAACATCCTCCACATAATAGGCAAACATGTTCCCTTCTCTAACCTTTTTCCTTTGATTCTTTCCTTCATTTTCCCTTGTTTCTCTCCTTACTCTTCTTCCTTGTGTTCTTTCCTTCAATAAAAAGTTTTCCTTACCATCTTTGATGATTGGCCGAAACTTCCAATAAACACTTGATTAGTACAAAAAAAAAATCCAAAAGGTTGCAATAGATGGGATTCGAACTCCAGCCCTTAAACCCCTTCATGTGATGCCTCACCACCTTGCTAGTATATTCTATTGTCTAGCTAAATACATACTTATTTCCTTAAACCTTGATGCCACTTACCATCTCTCCTTAAAGTACTCAAACACTAAAATTTTCTTTTAGCCTTACTTGAACCCGAAACTTACTAGAAACCTCGTAACTTTCCAAAATCACCTTTCTAATAAGTTCAACTTGAAATAAAGCCATTCTCTTATTCTCTAAAAAATTTAAATGCTTTTGTGCTCAAGGCCCAATGGGCCCAATCCTACTAGGCCCAATGGGCCCAATCCTACTAGGCCCAATTTTGGGATGTTACATTTATGTTCTCCTCCAATCCTCAAATTATTCTAACCTTGTATGTATAGGTTGGTTATACTAGACAGCACAGCTCACGCAGTTTTGGTTCTTATTGGACAGTTGCTAGGTGTTGCGACAATTCTGGACGCAATCTGGGATTAACTCATGCAGCAACATTTGTGTAATAAGATAGCAAAATTAAGGATAAAATAGGCTAGGATGCACTGAGTTATAACACGCAATTTACTAAACTAAAAATGCTAAAATGTATGCTAAGTATAACTAAATGGAAACAATTTAACCAATAAGTAAGGGAGAAAACCTATGTTCATTCTAGTGCTATCAGTCCACACGACCATAGTTAGTTACACGGCTTGGAGACACAACCGTCTGACCTTGCAATACACTACCTCAGCCTATCACATGGCCTGGTCACATGGCAATGTGACACTTATTTTGCAATTTTACTACATTTTTCTGAAATGTTTCAAATTAGTCCTTGGTTAGTTTTGAATTGTTTATAGAGCTTTCATAAGCTGGATTTAATCCTGATTTAGTATGAATAAGATGTTTTGAATGTTAAAAAAATAGTTTTACTGTAACATTGAGATTTTGCACCAAGATTTGTGCGATTTTCTTTCTTTCTTTTTGCTTGTTGGTGTTTGTCATTATTCTTTATTAGAAAAATTGGATGGTGTGGGTGTTATTTTTATGCATCCATACTTCGAGAGTGTAACAGCCCGGTTTAGATCCTAGTCGGAATAGTGGTATCAAGACCACAAATCTGAGGTCAAAAAATATTTTAATATTATTTTTGGTGTTTACATTATGTGATTGAGCATGTGTAAAAATTTTGTGTGAAATTTTTTTCGATTGTGTGGTTAATTTGCAAAAAAAATGACTTAATCGCATAAAATGCAAAAGCTGTGTGCTAATTGTTAAAGTGCCAAATTGGCATGGTTTCTAAATTAGAAGTTCTTATGTTGATAATAGACCATTAAAATAATGGATGGACAAAAATGGGTTAAGGTTAGCAGATTTTAAATGAAATTAAAAAGGGTAAATTTGGTATTTGATTGTTAATGTTATTATAATTAAAACAAAACAAAAAGATGGCCATTTCTCATCTTTCTTAGCCGAAAATTGAAAGAAAAAAAAAGAGTTAGGGCTTTGGAACATTCGGCCATTGTTGTTCTAATTCAAGGTATGTTTTGAGCTCGATTTTTAGTGATTTTTATGTTTTTGTGATCGTTGCTTACTATTCTAGCTAGCCCATGCTTTAATTTTAGAATTTGATGGTGATTTTGTAAAATGTCAATTGATGAATGCTTGAGTTCTGTGATAGTTAGTAATGTAATATGAAAGATATGTGATAGATTAACATATTTTGCCTTTGAATTTTTGGTGAATTTGAGTAATTTGGACTAAATTGCAAAATAAATGAAATATGTGGGCTTGTATGAGCATAAGGAAAATTCGGCTAGGCATGTGTGAAGTGAAATTATGTGAATTTGATGATTTTCTGAAATAAGGACTTAAGTGTCAAAATGTAAAAATGTGAGGGCTATTTTCTAAAATGCCCTAAATATGTGTGTTTGGACTAAATTGAATGATTTGGTGATTGGATGAGCTAAATTTGAATATGTATAGATCAATAAAAGAGGGATTTGGATCGAGATCGAGGCAAAGATAAAGTGCTCGATTAATCGACTCGTTTTGTTATTTCGACATCCGAGGTAAGTTCGAGTATAATACGAATTATTAAATTCATATCTATGTGTTATGAAATGAATGAATGATGGTGGTGGAAAAAGTCTTAAAAATTTATATAATGAAATATCGAGCCTAAAAAGTAACTATCACCACGATTGAGGCAAGCGTACCTATCGAACAGTAGTATAGTTTAGTGGCAAGACCGGATTGTCGAACCCAAATGAACCAAAAGTACTAATACTAACTTTTTCTTATTATTTAGCCTAATAATTAAGAGAATTATTGTTTAATCTAAAATTAACTAACTACTAAGCTAAAGATGCTAAGACATAGAAAAGGAATTGGGGAAATACTTGTGGGAAAAATCAATTGATTAAGACAATACCCGAGGAAGAATCCACTTAGACTTCACTTGTTATCTAACTCTGAACCAGACGATTTATTCACTTGATTTGATCCGTAGGATTCCTAATTTATATTAATACCAATCTAGAGGCTACTAATGTCTAACCCTAGGTTGATTAATTGAAATCTCTTTCTAATTAAAACCCCTAGAATTGCACTAACTCGATCTATGGACTCCCATATTAGGTTTGACCCTAATCCGGCAAATTTTCGTCATCCTATCTCTAGAGTTGTGATCAACTCTGCTTAACTATGCTAGATCTACTCTTAAACAAGGAATATTCCTCCTCTGCCTAAGCACATCAATACTTGAATGAATATCCTAAAATATCAAAACAAGAATAAATAACACATACTTAAGAAGAAATCAAGTATTTATCATATAGTTTAGAAAACAATAACAAGATTTGTCTTAGGTTTCATCCCCTTCAGGTATTTTAGGGGTTTAGTTCATAATCATAAAAGAATACATCTCAGAAGAAAATATAAAACAAAATATAAGAAAACCCTAAAACTCCATACAGGAATTGAGGGAGAGATCCTCAGTCTTGAGTATGACTCCGGCTTCTTGAGATGAATCAACTAGCTTTCTTTGAGTGAGTCCCAGAATTCGGCCCCTCTGGCTTAGCTCCTAAGCCTAGCTGAACGCTCCCTAAAGATTGGCTTCTAGGGTGTTTATATAGGCTTTTGGAAAGTCTTTCTTTGCCTCTAAGTACGCTAATCTGAATGAAACTCTTCTTTGCTGCAGCAGGGACACGCCCGTGTGGCACGACCGTGTGATTCGGGGCCAGGCCGTGGTCGAATCTGCTAAGGAGGCATAGCCGTGTGTTTCGAGACCAGGCAGTGTGCAATTCATACTTTGGCCCATTTCTTCCATTTTTGGCCCTTTTCTCGGTCTTTTCATCCTCCGGTGCTCTCTTGAGTATAAAACATGAAATTAAAGGATTAAGAGCACCAAATTCTACAATTCAGGGAATTAATCATTCAAAAGCATGCTAAATGTGGGTTTAAAATATGAACATATTACGGTTTATCAAATACCCCCACTGTAACACCCTTAAATTAGGGCCTTTGCATTTCGTGTGGTTACATGTGTATTGTATGGTAGGTATGTTAGTTTGGGCTATTTTAGGATCTAGGCTCGAGCTAGGGATAGGCCAAAGTCATAGCAAAAATTTGCATTTCGGGCTTTGGAAGGGCGGAGCTATTGGTGTTAGGTGTTAAGAGTATTTGGTGGAGGAGTGTGTCGCAAGAGATGCCTTGGTAAAGTGGCAAGGGAGGCACAATTTAAGCACAATGGGGAGGGACGCCTCATGCAGGTGGGAGAGCTTTGGTTCGAGCTACAAGAATCCCCTTTGTGCATTTTTTTTGACGCCAGGACAAGAGGGAGTTGCACTCAAGAGGGACTCTAATGGATGAGGTTTGAAAGGGTCAACAATTTCAAATGGGTGGAAGGGAGGAAATGGTGGAAGTTGACTCATTCAAATTGTTTGAATGAATGGAAGAGAGGAATTCAAGGAGGAAGAAGGGGGACGGCATAGTGGTTGAAGGGAGTTGGGGTGTGTGGCTGAAATTTGAGTGGTGTGGGTTTGAGCATTCGATTTTAGAGTGTGGTCAGGGTGTGTTCGAATTTGAGTTGTTTTGGGGTATGATTTTCAGCATTTTGGTGTGAGCTTTATTTTTTTTGACTTAAGTTCTTCCATTCTCTATTTGCGCTGAAATCTCTCTCAATTGCACATTTTTAGCATTTTGGTTCTTTTTCCCCTCTCTTCCAAAATACCTTGCCCGAATGTCCTCATAAGCCCCTTCTCATATTGTTTCTTTCAACTTCATCTCTTCTCCCAATCCCTCTCATTGTGCCGAAAATACCAGGAGCTTCTCTCTTTTTCTCTCATCTTGTACTAAAGCCAAAATCATCAACCTCCCTCTCTATTAACATCTTTTTCTTTCTCTCCTCCTGAAGCCATAGCTGAACCTCTCCTATCCTCTTCTCTCCATTTCTTTTTCAAATTCGAATCACCACTTATTCTTTCCCTTTCATAATGTTATTTTTTCTTCCATTCACAACTTCTTGATAGCCGAAACTACCTTTCCTCTTCATCAGATTTGGCTTGAGATCGAAGCATAGTTAATATTCATTGGTAAGTTCCTCCCTTTGCCGAATCAGTCTCAAAATTCTTATTGATCTCTTTGATTCTCTTTGTGTGATTCTTACATCTCCTTTTCTTCATTTGCCGAATTCCCTCTTCTTCTGTGGTAGGGCCGAATCATTCTAGGTGCCAAAGGGATCTTTCGCGTTAAGGTTAGTGATATTCTCTTGAGTCAATCTTTTCTCTTCTGGGATTTTCATGCCTAAACTGAATGGCTATGTGGCTGATGGTGTTGGTTGGCCGATTATAGGGAAGGTGTGATGCAAGCGTTTGGATTCGCAGGAGTTGCTCGACTCGTGGTTTAGATTTAAATCTTCGTGATTTATCGATTAGGTAATGGATCTAATTTTGGGATTTAGTTCTTTACGATTTGTTTTACTGCTTTAATCTGAGTTAGTAACTAAGGTGTTATGGACTTGAAGGCTAACCAATCATTGGAAGGGGTTGGATCTGAGACCCCAGCCCCTAAGTTCAAGAAGAGGGCCGTGTCTGCGATTCGCGATTGGCCACCTGGGTGTGGACTAGCATCCGAGCAGGAGAGTAGGCAGATAGCAGTAGTGTCGATTAACAACAGTACCGACGTAGAGAGTGTCATTTTATGAGTAATAAGGTGTGTAACTCTTACACACTTCATTTGTTAATATGTTATATCATGAAATGACTAAATACCGGAATATCTGTTGAAATGGTATGTTACCCTTGTGGGTAAAAAGCAAGGACTCTGGGTAAGTCCACTTGCTTGGTTAACATTAAAATGCCTGATAAAATCTGTATATGCCATGCCATGTGATCTCTAATTGCTAAGCATGATATTTATGCCTTGAAAAGTACGTACATTAATAGGTATGATGAGAGGAGGGGGAAGGATGATTCAGACTGTCACCAGTGGTTTTTGACCACACAGTGGGTTGGCCCCGCTTTCTATATGATTATTGTGACTAGTCTTAGTGGTTTTGACCACTAGTGGTTTGGTACCAGATGTTGTTGTTCTTGTGACTTGTCCCAGTGGTTTGGTACCACAGTGGGTTGGCCCCACATATTGATATACGGGTTTGTCATCAGTGGTTTTGACCACAAGATGGGTTGGCCCCATCATATTATTTCGTGACTACGGTTATCAGTGGTTTTGACCACACTTACATTATTTGTGACTACGGTCACTAGTGGTTTTGACCACCAGTGGTTTTGACCACACGGGGTAGAAGTAGGAGTTCGGATGGTTAGGTTGGGTTGCATGACTTCCATGTTAATTTATGAAATTGTGTAAGGGCTAGATAATATCGGGATGGGGATTTATACGCTGAGTCTCGTTGACTCACCCCTTCCTCTGTATTTTTACAGATGATTCGTAGATCGCGGATGTGGAGCCGGCGCAGACTTGAGGTGGCCATGTGCATTTTCTTTTGGGTTTTGTTTTAAACTTCTATTTCGGTTTTACTTACTTTAAAATTTGGTGTTGGGTTGTAATAAGGCCATTAAATTTTATTTTAGGGCTTATTTATCTGTTTTATTTTCATGGAAATTTGTATAAATTAAATAAAATGGCATGCCTAAATAACTTATTAATTGAATGTTTTCTAAATTCACACAAATTATCAGGTTTTCTAAAACTTCACCTTCGGATAGATAAGCAAACTTGTAAGATTAACAAAGTATCGTGTTTTTTTTAAAAGCTAAATTCAAAACAGTTTTAGTAATACTTTTAAATCAACTCAGTTTCTCATAACATCAAAAGTTTTCTTTAAATTAGAGACGACAACTTGTTTTCAAATTGTTTTCTTCCCTGTGACATACCAGATTCGGTCGTAGCGTTTTGACCGGGTTTAGGGTGTTACAATTTTGGTATCGAGCCAAGTTCAAAAGCTCGACTATGGGCCCGAGGCCTAAAAATATTTTAATAAGTGGGTTACAAAATGATTTCGGATGAGAAATGTGTAATTTGGGAGAGCATAGCACCGAGTCTCCGGCACCGATCCACCCAGGTAAGTACCCCTAACTGCTGTTTATATGATTGTGGTGCTTGTGATATGACTAATAGTAATAGGGAACTACTTTAGAGACTGAAACTTGTAGGACTGTGTAAACTGCGAAAACAATCCCCATGATAAACTGTTCATAAAATATACCGTAATAATAGTGGAATAGGTCTAACGCATAAAATTTTTAAATTAGATTAAAATGTGAATGGTAGTCATGAGTGCTCGAGGTTGTGGACGTAATACATGTGGACGTTGTAAAGGTAGGATGGCTGTGTCCGAACCAGTAGGGTCTGGCCATAGGTCGAAGAATGAGATACCGCCGTCACCAGCTATGGGCGCGGTGCTTCAGGATCAGACAGGAGGGAACGATGCAGTGTCCTAGGCAATGTTGCGGGTTCTAGAGAGAGTAGCTGGAGCAGGTGGAGGATGGAGAGCTAGAAATCTGTGTCCGAACGACTCCGGGCTAATGGAGCGGAGGTATTCAAGGGTGTGTCTAGAGTGGCTCCCAATACAGCTGAGTATTGGCTAGAGGCGATAGAACGCATCATGGATGACTTGGACTTTACGGTTGAGGAAAAGTTGAATGGGATAGTGTCTCTTTTACGAGATAAGTCTTATCAGTGGTGGCTCACGGTCCTGGATGGTGCCACAACTGATGATCTCACTTGGGATTTCTTTAAGTTAGCTTATCAGAGGAAGTACGTTGAGGCTAGCTATGTTAATGCACAGCGTAAGGCATTTTTAAACTTGGTCTAGGGGAACAAGACAGTATCTGAATATGAGGTAGAGTTTCTCCGGTTAAGTCACTATATTCGGGGTATTGTGGCTACGGAGCACGAGCGGTGTGTCAAGTTTGAGGATGGGTTGAGAGATAAGCTACGGATGGTGATTGCACCATAGCGTGAGAGAGAATTTGCAGTCTTGGTGGAGAAGGCAAAGATTGCCGAGGAAGTGAAGCGGTCGGTGAGACGAAATCAGGATAGGAATTGGACCAAGAGGAGTTTTGGGTATCAGGGTCTACAGGGATTCACAAAAAAAGGCTAGATATGGTGGGCAGAATCAGGGTTCCAGGCCTGCTACTACTACTCAGTGGCTGCCACGGTGTGCTCGATGTGGAAAGTCTCATATGGGACAGTGTTGGATTGGGAACAGAGGGTGCTTCAAGTGTAGATCTATGGGGCATCAGGTAAGGGATTGTCCGTGAACAATAGCTAGGGTCCAGTCTGAGGGTTAGGGGCGTACACAATTTGGAAGGAATGGCCAGCAACCACAGAGGGGTCGCAGTCTGATCAGGGGACGTAATGGTTCTAGACGAGGTCGCAGAGCACCGGGCAGAGGTGTCGGGAATACTGATGCAAGATATCCGGGGTTGGTCTATGCAGCAAGACGTCGAAAGGAGGGCGACGCACCGAACGTTATAACCAGTACGTTCATGATTTTTGGACTGCCTTATTCTGCATTGATAGATGTTGGTTCGACGCACTCTTATGTTTCCTGTTGTATTGTGGGAACTATGAACTTAGCCTTTGAGATTTCTTCTAGGGAGATGACTGTAATTAGCCCTTTAGGTCACTCTGTAGAAGTAAACAAACTTTATAGGAATGTACTCCTAGAACTTCAAGGGGTAGTGTTTTTGGCTGACCTGATGGAACTACCATTCGGGGAGTTCGATTTGATCCTAGGGATGGACTGGTTAGTGAAGTATCAAGCAAGTTTGGACTGCGCAGCTAAGCATATGGTATTGAGAACAGTTAAGGGTGAAGAGGTGGTGATGATAAGTAATAGAAGAGATTATCTATCCAATGTTGTATCCGATCTGAAGGCCGATAAAATGGTGAGAAAGGGTTGTAAGGCGTTCATGGTCCATGTTTGTGTATTGAAGGCCAAGGAAGTAACTGTAGAGGATGTCCGAACGATGAAGGAATTTACTGATGTATTCCTAGAAGAGTTTTCGGGTCTGCATCCAGATCGTGAGGTTAAAATTGGGCTAGAATTATTGCCGGGAACCGCGCCAGTGTCTATTGCCCCATATAGGATGGTGCCGAAGGAGGTGGTGGAGCTGAAAGCACAGATCCAGGAGTTGCTAGATCGAGGTTTTATCCGGTCGAGTGTATCACGTTGGGGAGTACCTGTGCTTTTCGTTAAGAAGAAAGATGGTACGATGCGGATGTGTATAGATTATCGACAATTGAATAAGCTGACGATCAAGAACAAGTACCCGTTGCCGAGGATAGATGGCCTGTTCTATCAACTTAAGGGTGCATCAGTCTTCTCTAAGATTGACCTAAGGTTGGGGTATCACCAGCTTAAGGTGAAGGAAGCTGATATCCGTAAGACCGCGTTTCGTACTCGCTATGGGCACCACGAGTTCTTGGTAATGCCGTTTGGGTTGACCAATGCATCGGTAGCGTTCATGGACATGATGAATCGGGTGTTTCAATCGTATTTGGATCGCTTTGTTGTGGTATTCATAAAAGACATATTGGTGTACTCAAAATCTGATGAGGAGCATGATTAGCATCTGCATGTTGTTTTACAGATTCTGAGAGAGAAGCAATTATTTGCAAAGTTTAGTAAATGTGAGTTCTGCCTAAAGGAGGTAACTTTCTTGGGTCATATGGTGTCAGTTGAGGGGATTAGGGTAGATCCTCGGAAGATTGAGGCGGTATTGGACTAGAAACCACCTAAGTCTGTAGCGGAGATTCAGAGTTTTCTAGGTTTGGCTGGATATTATAGAAGATTTGTGGAAGGGTTTTCCTTGATTGCAGCGCCGTTGACCAAATTACTGAGAAAAGGGGTTCCATTTTTGTGGTCAAACAAGCAGAAAGAAAGTTTTGATAAGTTAAAAAAATTTTGACAGAAGCTCCGGTGTTGATTCAGCCCAAAGCAGGGAAGAAGTTCAAGGTTTACTATGATGCGTCGCATACTGGTTTGTGTTATGTGCTGATGCAAGAAGGGAAAGTGGTGGCGTATGCATTTCGGTAGTTGAGGCCTCACTAAGTGAATTATCTGACACATGATCTGGAATTGGCTGCAGTGGTTTTCGAACTGAAAATTTGGAGGCATTACTTGTATGGGAAGAAGTCGATAGTCTACACGGATCACAAGAGTTTGAAATATCTCTTGACTCAAAAGGAATTGAATTTGAGGCAGCGTAGGTGGATCGAGTTGTTGAAAGACTACGATTGTTTGATTGAATACCATCCGTGTAAGGCTAACGTAGTGGATGACGCGTTGAGTCACAAGGTGGTAGCGGATTTGAGAGCAATGTTCGCTCATCTTAATCTGTTTGATGACGAGAGTCTATTAACGGAGTTGCAGATAAAGCCGACTTGGGTAAATAAGATTAAGGAGGAACAACTAAAAAATGAGGTTCTAGGTGCTCGAAGGATACAAGTGCAGAATGGTGGACTGGAAGGTTATAGTTTAAACAGCGATGGAGTATTGTGCTTTTAGGGGTAAGTTTGTATGCCGAAAGACGTTGAGTTAAGGCAGAGGATTCTGTAGGAAGCTCATAGCAGCCCATATGCTATGCATCCGGGAGGTAGCAAGATGTATCGGGATCTACGAGAACAGTTCTTATGGCCGGGTCTAAAGAGAGAAGCAACGAAATTCGTGAGTAGGTGTCTGACGTGTCAGTAAGTCAAAGCTGAACATCAGTTACCTTTGGGTTTGTTGCAACTGGTGAAGATTTCACAGTGGAAGTGGGAAAGGATTACAGTGGATTTCGTCACTGGGCTACCCCTTACGCCTAGCAAGAAAGATTCAGTATGGGTAATTGTAGATCATCTGACAAAATCAGATCATTCCATATCGGTTCGGGTGGATTTCTCACTCCAAAAGTTGGCTAAGTTGTATGTTGCAGAGATAGTGAGATTGCATGGGGTATCAGTATCGATTATCTCGGATAGGGATCCTCGATTCACATCAAGATTCTGGAAAGCGCTGCACCAGGCATTAGGTACAAGGCTAGATTTCAGTATGGCATTTCATCGGCAGTCAGATGGACAGTTAGAAAGAGTAATCCAAATTTTAGAAGATATGCTGAGGGGTTGTGTTTTGAACTTCAGGGGTAGTTGGGAGGAATATCTACCATTAGCAGAATTTGCGTACAACAATAATTACCAGGCAAGTATCCAGATGGCACCGTATGAAGCACTTATGGACGAAGGTTTTGTACCCTTACGTGTTGGACAGATTTGGGAGAGCATCAGTTGTTGGGTTCAGAGCTAGTAGCTGAAACAGAGGATAAGGTTGGGCTGATTTGGGCTCGTCTGAAGGAGGCTTCGGACAGGCAAAAGTCTTATGCCGATCTTAAGCGAAGAGATATAGAGTTCGCAGTGGGGGATAGGGTCTTTCTTAAGGTGTCGCCATGGAAGAAAGTGCTGAGATTTGGTCGGAAGGGCAAGCTGAGCCCTAGGTTCATCGGGCCGTATAAGGTGTTAAGGCGTGTGGGACTAGTAGCTTATCAGCTCAAGTTGCCAGTGGAATTGAGTCAGATCCATGACGTATTCCATGTTTCCATGCTTAGGCGCTATCGATTAGATCTGTCGCATGTTGTGCCAGTAGAGGAGATAGAGGTGAGTCTAGATTTTTCCTTTGAGGAAGAACCAGTGCAAGTTTTAGATCGGGATGTCAAAGTTCTGCGTAGGAAGTTAGTTCCTTTAGTAAAGGTGTTATGGCAGAATCACGGAATAGAAGAAGCTATGTGGGAATCGGAAGATGCGATGCGACAGCAATACCCTCAATTCTTTTGATCAAGTAATTTCGAGGCTGAAATTATTTTTAAGGGGGGTAGAACTGTAACACCCTTAAACCGGAGCCTTTGCATTACATGTGGTTACATGTGTATTGTATGGTAGGTATGTTAGTTTGGGCTATTTTAGGGTCTAGGCTCGAGCTAGGAATAGGCCAGAGTCATAGCAAAAATTTGCGTTTTGGGCTTTAGAAGGGGGGAGCTATTGGTGTTAGGTGTTAAGAGTATTTGGTGGAGGAGTGTGTCGCAAGAGATGCCTTGGTAAACTGGCAAGGGAGGTGCCACTTAAGCACAAGGGGGAGGGACGCCTCATGCAGGTGGGAGAGCTTTGGTTCGAGCTGCAAGAATCCCCTCTGTGTATTTTTTTTGACGCCAGGACAAGGGGGAGTTGCACTCAAGAGGGACTCTGATGAATGAGGTTTGAAAGGGTCAACAATTTCAAATGGGTGGAAGGGAGAAAATGGTGGAAGTTGACTCATTCAAATTGTTTGAATGAGTGGAAGAGAGGAATTCAAGGAAGAAGAAGGGGACGGCATAGTGGTTGAAGGGAGTTGGGGTGTGTCGGGTGAGCATTCGGTTTTAGAGTGTGGTTAGGGGTGTGCCAAATTTGAGTTATTTTGGGGTATGATTTTTGGCATTTTGGTGTGAGCTTCATTTTCTTTTTGACTTAAGTTCTTCCATTCTCTATTTGCGCCAAAATCTCTCTCAATTGCACACTTTTGGCATTTTGGTTCTGTTTCCCCTCTCTTCCAAAATACCTTGGCCAAATGTCCTTATAAGCCCCTTCTCATATTGTTTCTTTCAACTTCATCTCTTCTCCCAATCCCTCTCATTGTGCTGAAAACACCAAGAGCTTCTCTCTTTTTCTCTCATCTTGTGCTAAAGCCGAAATCATCACCCTCCCTCTCTATTAACATCTTTTTCTTTCTCTCCTCTTGAAGCCATAGCTGAACCTCTCCTATCCTCTTATCTCTGTTTCTTTTCTCACAGCCGAATCACCACTTATTCTTCCTCTTTCATATTGTTATTTTTTCTTCCATTCACAACTTCTTGATAGCCGAAACTATCTTTCCTCTTCATCAGATTTGGCTCGAGATCAGAGCATAGTTAATATTCATTGGTAAGTTCCTCCCTTAGCCGAATCAGTCTCAAATCTATATTCTTGTTGATCTCTTTGATTCTCTTTGTGCGATTCTTACATCTCCTTTTCTTGGTTTGTCGAATTCTCTCATCTTCTGCGGTAGGGCTGAATCATTCTAGGTGCCAAAGGGATCTTTCGCGTTAAGGTTAGTGATGTTCTCTTGAGTCAATCTTTTCTCTTCCGGGATTTTCATGCCTAAGCCAAATGGCTATGTGGCTGATGGTGTTGGTTGGCCGATTATAGGGAAGGTGTGACGCAAGCGTTTGGATTCCCGGGAGTTGCTCGACTCGTGGTTTAGATTTAAATCTTCAGGATTTATCGATTAGGTAAGGGATCTAATTTCGGGATTTAGTTCTTTACGATTTGTTTTACTGCTTTAATCTAAGTTAGTGACTAAGGTGTTATGGACTCGAAGGCTAACCAATCATTGGGAAGGGTTGGATCTGAGACCCTAGCCCCTATGTTCAAGAAGAGGGTCGTGTCTGTAGTTCGCGATTGGCCACTTGGGTATGGACCAGCATCCGAGCAAGAGAGTAGACAGATAGCGATAGTGTCAATTAACGACAGTACCGACGTAGAGAGCGTCATTTTACGAGTAATAAGGTGTGTAACTCTTACACACTTCATTTGTTAATATGTTATATCATGAAATGACTAAATGCCGGAATAACTGTTGAAATGGTATGTTACCCTTGTGGGTAAAAAGCAAGGACTCCGGGTAAGTCCACTTGTTTGGTTAACATTAAAATGCCTGATAAAATCTGTATATGCCATGCCATGTGATCTCTAATTGATAAGCATGATATTTATGCCTTGAAAAGTACGTACATTAATGGGTATGATGAGAGGAGGGGCAAGGATGATTCAGACTGTCACCAGTGGTTTTGACCACATAGTGGGTTGGCCCCGCTTTCTATATGATTATTGTGACTATTCTCAGTGGTTTTGACTGCCAGTAGTTTGGTACTAGATGTTGTTGTTCTTGTGACTTGTCCCAGTGGTTTGGTACCACAGTGGGTTGGCCCTACATATTGATATACGGGATTGTCATCAGTGGTTTTGACCACAAGATGGGTTGGCCCCATCATATTATTTTGTGACTACGGTCATCAGTGGTTTTGACCATGCTTACATTATTTGTGACTATGGTCACCAGTGGTTTTGACCACACGGGGTAGAAACAGGAGTTCGGATGGTTAGGTTGGGTTGCATGACTTGCATGTTAATTTATGAAATTATGTAAGGGCTTGATAATATCGGGATGGGGATTTATACGCTGAGTTTCGTTGACTCTGCCCTTCCTCTGCATTTTTGTAGATGATTCGTAGATTGCGGATGCGGAGCTGGGGCAGACTCGAGGTGGCCATGGTCATTTTCTTTTGGGTTTTGTTTTAAACTTCTATTTCGGTTTCACTTACTTTAAAATTTGGTTTTGGGTTGTAATAAGGCCATTAAATTTTATTTTTGGCTTTATTTATCTATTTTATTTTCATGGAAATTTGTATAAATTAAATAAAATGGCATGCCTAAATAACTTATTAATTGAATGTTTTCTAAATTCACACAAATTATCGGGTTTTTCTAAAACTTCACCTTCGGATAGATAAGAAAACTTGTAAGATTAACAAAGTATCGAGTTTTTTTTTTAAAAAAGCTAAATTCAAAACAGTTTTAGTAATACTTTTAAATCAACTCGGTTTCTCATAACATCAAATGTTTTCCTTAAATTAGAGACGACAACTTGTTTTCAAATCGTTTTCTTCCTGTGACATACCAGATTCGGTCGTAGCATTTTGACCGGGTTTGGGGTGTTACACCCACACTTAAGCTTTTTCTTGTCCTCAAGCAAAATTTTTAACTCACAATTAGAATTAACTTCCCTCGATTCATAAATCTCATCAATAATGCCTCATCATAATTCATAGATAATTTATACATGGATAATTTAACTCAAAGAATCCTAATGATTCAAACAATCAAAGTCACAGTTTTTATAGCATGAAAAATATAGATGTTTCCCCTGATCTAAATAATTACCCTTGATTCAAAACTGACAAGGATTGACATCCTCATTAAAGATTCACTCAAATCACTCAAGGTGTTTAAGGTTCAAAATAAAGCACTCATCAGTCAAGCATTAAAAGTTATTACCATAGGCTTGCATGAAAAATAAATCTCCACCACTGTAAAATGAGATGATACACAAATCAAAAGGTCTTTAAAGGGTTGTAATGGGGTTTAGGTTAATGGTGTGGATAAAGGCTAAATTAAAGGGTTAGAATCGAGATTGAATTGATAATTTACCTAACTAGAAAAAAAATGAACTAATCCTGAATAATTACATTAATTGAAAACTTGTAATACTAATAAAACGAGCTTCTTCTTCAAGATGAGGAATTTAAATATATAAGCTCACTAAATTATAGAACTAATAATGAATATACTTCGATTTTTTTTTCAAAACAAATCAAAATAAGTATATAATATACGATGAATTCAACTACTGAAATAAAATAGTTAGGAAACTGATCAAATCAAGTCTCGATAGAAGGGTAGTCAAGAGAAATGGTGATAACAAATACAAGATGGGTTTTAGGTTAGTATTAATGGGTGAGTCAATAAAAATGGTTGTTAGGATCAAAGGGGTTCACTAGGGGTTAATTGTGAAGGTATGCTTTTAGTGGAGTAAGTGGGTTAAATCCTAAGTGCCTTTATCATCTCTGTATATCAAATCAATGATGTGGTCTTGACATGTATAATCGAAGCAAGTTCTAGAATAACAAATCAATGTTGACACACTCATAATAAAAAGAAGTGAGCAAGAAATGAATGTATGCTCTAAAAGCTCAAGATCTCACAAAAATTATAGGTTTTTAATATCAACGTTGTAAATTTCAAACTTATCGTGATTGATTCATGTTAAAATTTAGGTCAACAACCTAGCAAATTTTTAATTCAGAAAAATAGACTTCTCATGCTTGATTCTCTAGTATCTTTAAGGTTTAAATCATCAATGCACAATTAACTATGACTTAATGCAAAACATATCAATAAAAATTATAAATCAATAAAAGCTTCATTCTAATTAGTGATATGAGAAAGTTACTTAAGATAAGATATCATTCAAGGATTTGAGAATAATGCAAAAAGTTAGGAACTTTTCAAAATAAATTTCACCCCTCCAGACTTAAGATGTACATTGCCCTCCATGTACAAAGATATATAATAACTAGTAAGAAAGTCATAAGAGAGGGAGAGAGGTGAAAATTCTTGAATTATGGACGAAATCCTTGGAGGATGGTCAATGATGACTAGGTATAGGTGAAGGTGGTGGAGAATACTCCGGTGGTGTGTTCGTTCCATGAGTGGCACATTAAACCTTTTTAAACTGCAAAGTCATTAATAAAGTTTTTAGGGAGTACTATTTAATGGATATTGTTAGAGATACTTGAGAGTTAGCCAGCCAGTGATAAAAGAAGTTAAACTATACTAATGAAAGTTTTAAAGAATAAAGGTAAAGAGTTTAATTAAAAACCAAAATAAACTAAAAATAAATATAAAAATGAAAAATAAATATTAAAAATAAAAATAAAGCAAATAAAAGGGCTCAAAAGTGCTCGTCATCGGAGTGATCTCGAGGTGGTGGTGGCGGCGATATATGAAAAAACTAATAATGTCGACCACGGCTACCTCGCACGGCCGTGTGGATTTATCGTAGCTCGTGTTCTTTAGGCAGTTTCGACCATGGCCACGTCACATGGCCGTGGCGTTTAGTAGAAACTCGTGTCTTGGGGAAAATTTTCATCCTTTTGCCCCATGGCTATGACCATGCCCATGTACCTACTTGTGGTGACCACACGACCACAGCCATGGCCGTGTGGTATGGAAATATGTACTGTTAGTTCATCGTTAGGTGCTAAAAAGGAAAAAAAAAATAGAAGTAAAAATACAAATGTAAAAATTCATGGGGTTAGTGCTCGGGTTGCCTCTCGAGAAGCGCTTATTTAAAGTCTTAAGCTAGACTTTACCTCTCATTCGCATAATCATGGTGGTCTGTGGAGGTGAAAATCCTTTCCCATGCTATCATTATATAGTTTGAGTTAAGTGGCATTTACCTTAAAAGTACCGAATGTAGGATTACTTACCTCAACTATTCCGTATGGAAAAACATTGATTACCTTAAAAGGGATTTCTTTGTTTGTATTTTGGTCTGATATGGTGATTCAAGGGTCTGTTTTATCTAACAGTACCTGATCTCCTATTTTGAAGTGATTTGATGTTCCTATAAACTCATCTAGGGGTTCCTTCAGTTTCACTTTGTGTGGTTTTGATTTCTCCTTGACATGTGCTTTCCACTCGTCTAGATCGTCGATTTGAAGCCTTCATTCCTCATAAATTTCTTCTTTATTGGTACGAGGTCTGAGATCTGGCTCAGTTATGTGATTTCATGGTGCTTCTCAAAGAAAGCTAAACAAAATGATCATCAATAGAATTTACATTCTCACCTTTATCCCTCGATATCCTGGCTGAGTCGAGAGTTTGAAGACTGATTGATTCGTCACCTACACGAAGTGTGAGTTCTCCTGTACCAACATCAATTTTAGCTCTGGCAGTTGCTAAAAAGGGTCTTCCAAAAATTAAGGGGATACTATTTTCCTCATCCATGTCTAAAATGACAAAGTCTACTAGGAATATGAATTTATCAATTTTCATGAGTACATTTTCAATTATACCCTTAGGAATTCTAATAGTTTTATCAGTTAATTGAATACTCATCCTAGTTTATTTGAGTTTCCTTAGACCTAGTTGTTTAAACATTTTATAAGGCATAACATTTATGCTTGCCCCTAAATCAGCTAAAGCACTATCAACAGACAAACTACCAATTAAGCATGGAATTGTAAAACTCCCTGGATCTTTTAATTTTCGTGGTAGTCTATTTACAACATTGCTGAGCACACTGCGTTTAGTTCCACATACGATTCCTCGTCTAACTTACGCTTGTTTGTTAAAAGCTCTTTTAAAAATTTCTTTGAATCTGACATCTGCAAAAGAGCTTCATAAAACGGTAAGTTAATATGTAATTTCTTTAAAAGTTTAAGAAATTTACCGAATTGTTCGCCTGTGTTGTCTTTCTTCATCGCATCGGGATATGGTATACAAGGTTGGTATTCTTTAATTATCGATTTTGGCTTTTCTTGGCTTACCTCAACCTCACCTTCACTTACCACAGGCTCTTGCCTTGGCTTAAATTCAGATTCCACTAACCCTTTACTATTTTGAGCTGTTATGGCTTGAAGTTGCTCTTTTGGGTTAGTCTCAGTGTTACTTGGCAAGCTACCTTATGGTCATTCGGAGATCAGCTTAGTGAGTTTCCCTAACTGGTTCTTGATCCCTTGAATCGATGCTTGTTGATTTTTTAGTGTTGTCTTAGTGTTTTGGAAATGAGTTTTTCTTTTCCTGTGGGTAGGGCTGTTGTTGGAAGTTTGGAGGGGTTGTTGTCTCTGATTTCCTTGACCACCCATGAGAAATTGGGGCGGTTCCTCCAACCTAGATTAAAAGTATTACTATAAGTGTTATTTTGAGATTTAAAATTGTTACCCATATAGTGAACTTACTCGTTTTCAGCGCTCGGGTTGTAATGTGGATATTCTGTATTGCTCATCCCTCCTCCATTCATTTTGTACTATATAGCTGGATGTACCTGCGAAGAACCACATATGCCATCAATTTTCTTAGTTAAAAGTTCTACCTGATTTGATAGCATGGTTACAGCATTGAGGTTGAAAACACTGGCGACTTTTGTTGTCCTTGTCCTCATGACTTGCCACTGATAGCTATTCAGTGACATGTCTTCAATGAATTCGTAGGCCACCTCAGGTGTTTTGTTATTCAAGGTTCCACCGGTGGCTGAATCAATCAACTGCCTAGTTGAGGGGTTCACAATGTTGTAAAAAGTTTGGACCTATAGCCATAAGGGTAATCCATGGTGTGGGCACCTTCTCAATAGATCTTTGTATTACTCCCATGCATCGTATAGTGTTTCTAAATCTATCTGCACAAAAGAAGAGATATCATTCCTTAACTTGGCCGTTTTGGCCGACAGAAAATATTTTAACAAAAAATTTTTGGTCATTTGATCCCATGTAGTGATTGATCCTCATGGAAGAGAATTCAACCACTATTTGGCTTTATTCCTCAAAGTAAAGGGGAATAATCGAAGACGAATGGCATCATCAGAAACGCCATTTATTTTAAAGGTATCACAGTATTCTAGAAAATTTGCCAAATGAGCATTTGGGTCTTCGTCCTGCAAACCATCAAATTGAACAAACTGTTGAATCATTTGTATAGTGTTAGGTTTCAGTTCAAAATTATTAGCAGCTATAGCAGGCCTAACAATACTCGATTCAGTCCCTGTTAAATTAGGTTTAGCATAATCATACATAGTTCGAGGAGCATGATTTTCGACCACCTCTTGAGGTAGCGGATTATTCTCGGTCATCTCTTCGGTAGTATTAATTTCCTCTTCTTGCTCTTCTTCTATGTAGTTTAAGCTTCACCTTATTTCTCTACGATTTTTGCGACCAGTTCCTTCAACATCACCGTCGTAAATTAAGGGTCTTGTCGGATTATTTCTAGTCATAAACTAGAGGTACCTGCTAGGAAAAGAAAAAGAAAATTAGAAAAGTAAAGTTTATTTGCAAAAATAAAATATAGCTAAAGTAATAAAAATTGAGCATTCTTAATATTTTAGTTCCCCGGAAACGGCGCCAAAAACTTGATGGTGGTGGAAAATGTCTTAAAAATATATATAATGAATGATCGAGCATAGAAACTAACTATCACCACGATTGAGGCAAGCACACCTATCGAACATTAGTATAGTTTAGTGGCAAGACCGGATTGTCGAACCCAAAGGAACCAAAAGTACTAATACTAACTTTCTTCTTATTATTTAGCCTAAGAATTAAGAGAATTGTTGTTTAATCTAAAATTAACTAACTACTAAGCTAAAGATGCTAAGACACGGAAAAGGAATTAGGGAAATACTTGTGGGAAAAATGAATTGATTAAGACAATACCCGAGGAAGAATCCACCTAGACTTCACTTGTTATCTAACTCTGAACCAGACGATTTATTCACTTGACTTGATCCGTAGGATTCCCTAATTTATATTAATACCTCTCTCGAGGCTACTAATGTCTAACCCTAGCTTGATTAATTGAAATCTCTTTCTAATTAAAACCTCTAGAATTGGATTAACTCGATCTATAGACTCTCATATTAGGTTTGACCCTGAAATATCAAAACAAGAATAAAGAACACATAATTAAGAACAAATCAAGTATTTATCATATAGTTCAGAAAACAATAACAAGATCCGTCTTAGGTTTCATCCCCCTCAGGTATTTGAGGGTTTTAGTTCATAATCATAAAAGAATACATCTCAAAAGAAAATATAAAACAAAACATAAGAAAAACCCTAAAACCCCCTAAAGGAATTGAGGGAGAGATCCTCAGTCTTGAGTATGACTCCGGCTTCTTGAGATGAATCAACTGGTTTTCTTTGAGTGAGTCCCACAATTCGGCCCTTCTAGCTTGGCTCCTAGGCCCAGCTGAATGCCACTAAAGGCTGGCCTCTAGGGTGTTTATATAGGCTTTCGAAATGTCTTTCTTTTCCTCTAAATACCCTAATCTGAATGAAACTCTTCTTTGTCGCAATAGGGACACGCCTGTGTGATTTGGGGCCAGGTTGTGGTCAGATCTGATAAGGAGGCACGGCTGTGTGTTTCGAGACCAGGCCATGTGCAATTCATACTTTGGCCCATTTCCTCTGTTTTTGGCCCGTTTCTCGTTCTTTCACCTCAGGTGCTCTCCTGAGTATAAAACATGAAATTAAAGGATTAAGAGCACCAAATCATCTAAACGCATGCTAAATGTAAGTTTAAAATATGAACATATTACGGTTTATCAATGAACATGTGGTTATTCAAATAGAAATGCTATTTGTGTGGAATTGAGAAATGTGGCACTAAGTGTCCGAATTTAGAATTGAGACAGGGATGAATAGCACTGTGTGTCCAAAATAAAGGAAGCCACAGCTATATTGATTGGCATTATGTGTGCGACTTCGAGTTAATGTCGGTTTAATATAAAGGCACTAAGTGTGCGATGATATTGAAGCTTTGGCTAAGAAATTGGCACTAAATGTGAAAGTAAATCGAATGATTACTGAAGATTGATTGAAATGTGGTATCGAGCATTGAGTAGAAAGAAGGTTCATAATTAAGTGTTGGGAAAGGTATGTACGGGACCTATGTGGTCGATGATTTTGGGTGTGGATGATTGGTTGGTTATGTGAGTATTGACTATGGATGAAATTGTGCAATCTTGTGAAATAATCTATGTGATGGTTTAATTTGTATATTGATTTTAAGTCATTGAGTTAAATGTATTATATTACGAACTTACTAAGCTTTAAAGCTTACTGTGTGAAGTGTTTATCTGTTTTACAGTGTATTTAAAGCTAGCTCAGCTTCGGGGATCGTCAGCAACTAAATCAAACTATCGACTATCTATTATGGTACTTTTGGAAGTTGTAAATATTAGGTATACAACATGTATAGGCTAGTGATTATCACATGTGTTGAAGTGTATAAGCTTAGCCATGTGATTTAGCTTGGCAGTTTAATTGTTGGTACATGTTTTGATCATATGAAAAGAATGACTTGTATGTGTATGAGTGTGTTCTATGTGAGTGGTCATTATGGTATAAATTAGCATAATGAAAATAGTATGTTTCATAATAGATTTGGTTGGATTAAATGATGAGTAGATTATATGATTTGGAATAAGAAATTGATATTTTAGATGGACTTATTTGAGTTGAAATTGAGTATGGAAATAAATGGTGTGGTTGATGATTAATTAGTGCATATATTGGTATGTTTTGGTTGCCATTTGAGGTATAAATTGTTTGGTTTGATGCTTATAGGTGATCCTAAGTGGGGATGGAAAATTTGGCCTTTCAAATGGCCTATAATTCCCCACATGATTGAGCACACGGGCGTGTGGCTCGGCCATGTCATTCGAGATTGCAAATTGAAACAATTCAGGCTCACACACGGGCTAGACACGCGATCCTGTGACTGGCCATATAGTGCAAGTCAGTGTCAACCACGGGTAAGGCACACGGGCGTGTCTCAGGCCGTGTGGACAAGTCAGTATGTATGCCCTGTTTTGCCACGGCTTGGACACATGGGCTTGTTCGAGGCCATGTATGGCACACGACCTACCCACACGGGCGTGTGACCTTTGTAACTTTGAAAAATGTTTGATTTTTCCAAAAATTTTGTATGTATTCGGTTTAGACCTGACCCATTTCTAACACGTGTTTAAGGTCTCGTTGACCTCATTAAGGGACTATATGCATATATTTTGATATGTTTTGACAATGATAGACTTTGTGTTGTAAAATGATTGTAAATGTTCCAGTATGATCAGTAATGCCTCTTAACCCTATTCTGATGACAATTACAGGTTAGGGGTGTTACATTTTATTAGTATCAAAGCTATGGTTTAGTCAATTGTGTAACTAACGTAGCACGTGTGAGTCTAGCTACACATGCCATATATATAACTACGTTTGTGTGATGAATCCTGACAGTTAAAAATGTGTTTTTATAAAGTAAATGGATCTCGATCGAGAAGTTACTGATGATGTTGAGAGCAATGCGCCTGCTCCGGCTCAAGGGACAGCGCCGACCGAATCTAGGCCAATAGCTAGTAGCCACGAGGGAGAGGCTAAGCAAGCCTTCTTCCAAATGATGAGTGAGTGGTTTACAGAGTTTGTTCAAACGAATCTGGCTACTCAATAACCTCCAGCCCCACAAGTACCTGTAGTGCCACAAGTGATAGACTCGGTTTGATTGAGTATGCTTCCTATGGAAAAAATCCAAAAGTATGGGGCCGAAGAGTTTAGAGCCACAGTTTATGATGATGCCGAGCGAGCTGAGTTTTGGCTCGAGAACACAATTTGAGTGTTTGATGAGATGTCATTGACTCTTGATGAATGCTTAAAATGTGCTATTTTATTGTTGAGAGTACGACATATAATTGGTGCAAAACGTTGATATCTGTGGTTCCAAGAGGGTGAATCACCCGGGATTTCTTTCATGTTGAATTCTGGAATAAATATATCAGCCAACAATTCATAGATCAGAAACGTAAAGCATTCTTTGAACTGAAACAGAGCCGTATGTCAATTATTGAATATGAAAGGGAGTTTGTGAGATTGAGCTAGTACACGCGAAATGTGTTTGACCGAATCTACTATGTGTAAACGTTTCATTGAAGGGCTGATTGAATACATTAAATTGTTGGTTGGAATACTTGATTTGAATGAATTTGTAGTGTTAGTTGAAAGAGCCTGCAAAGCCGAAGAACTTAGCAAAGAAAAGAAGAAAGCAGATTCCGAAGCTAGAGATGAAAGAAAAAGATCGATGAGCAAATCGTATCAACCTCCATCAAAGAGATTCAAAGATGCAAGCAATCGTTCAAATGTTTCATTTAGACATTCGAGTAGAGATCATGTGAAACAAAAAGTTGGTTCAAAAACTCAAATTTTGATTAAAACGAGTGTTGGCCAACAAGCCTGAGTGTAGACAGTGTGGAAGATGACATGTTGGAGAATGCTGGGGCAAGTATAATAATAGAGTTTGCTATAAATGTGGATCACGAGATCACTTCATTTTAGATTGTCCAGAGTTAGCTGGAAGAGACAATGTTCAGAATGTGAGGCCGAGTAATACACCGGCTAAGGGTAGACCACCCAAAAACACTGAAAATATGAGTGGAAGTTAGAGAGGGACAACCGATACAACTGTGACATTCGAAGCGAGAGCACCTGCCCGAACCTATGCTATTCGTGCTTGTGAAGAAGTGTTATCTCTAGACATCATAACTGATATTTTTACTCTATTTGATACTAATGTGATTACATTGATAGATCCAAGATCTACTCATTCATGTGTGTGTGTGAATCTAGTATCTAGTAAGACTCTGCCTGTTGAGTCTACTGAATTTGTAATTAGAATATCAAACCCCTTAAGCAAGTATGTTCTGGTTGATAAAGTATGTAAGAACTGTACATTGATGTTTCGGGATATCTGTTTTCCAGCTAATTTGATGCTGCTACCATTTGATGAACTTGATATAATTCTAGGTATGGATTGGCTAACTTTGCATAATGCTATTGTGAATTGTAAACGAAAGAGTATTGATTTGAGAAGTCAGAATGGTGAGATAGTTCGAATTAAATCCAGTGATTTGAATGGGTTACCGGCTGTTATATCATCAATGAAAGCTTTGAACTATGTGAAAAAGGGTTATGAAGCCTATCTTACGTTTGTGATAGATACAAAAGTGACTGAAAAGAAATTTGAATCTGTGCTTGTTGTATGTGAGTTCCTAGATGTATTTCCTAAAGAACTATCAGGATTTCTTTCGATACGAAAAGTCGAGTTTGGTATTGATTTAGTGCCAGGAAGAAGTCCTATTTCAATATCTCCATATAGAATGGCACCGACGGAATTGAAAGAGTTGAAGTCTCAGTTACAAGAGTTGACAGATAGAGGTTTTGCATGATCGAGTTTATCGCTCTAAGTTGCTCCTATGTTGTTTGTGAAAAATAAAGATGGCACTATGAGGATGTGTATTGATTACTGAAAGTTGAACAGAAAGACGATAAAGAATAAATATCCTTTTGTAATGCCTCAAATTTTGGGCCTAGAAGAAATGCGCTTCGCATGCCGGAGGAATTGGAATTTAGTTGTGCATGTTAATAACATAAAACTATGCCTACTTTGGTGGTTAAGTGTCCTGAGAAGTATTGGAGAAGTCTTGGGTTAAAACTTGGGCTTTAGGAAAATTTTGGTTTTAGGTGAATAAAACCCTAAATGTAAGTAAGTAGGCTTTAAGAATATTGTTGGGGAAATCATGACAAAAAAAGCCTATTAGTGCAGCGGTTGTGGCGTCAGAAGTGTGGCAAGGAGGTCAAAGGTTCGAGACTTGGAGTAAGCTATGGATTATTTATTTTGCAGCTGTGCCGCCCAGTGGTTGTGGTAGAATTGAATTCTGTTCAAGTGGTTGTAGAATTGGTCTTGGGGGAGGGATTTATGGGATATGGAATTGTAGGAGTTTGAAAGGAGTTTTGAATATGTGGTTGAGTAAAATAAGGTGGAGAGATTTTAGGAGAGGGATAAGGGGGAGGAAAAAGGGGAGTTTGTTATGGAGTGAAGTTGTGTCAAATTTGGGTGTTATGCTTAGGAAAATTTAGCCAAGAGGGATTTTCTCCCATTTGGCTTAGTGTTTGGTCACTTTTTGAGTTGGGAAAAATCTCCTTTCTGTGTCGAATTATTTTGAGCACTAAAGTGTCGTATTAGTTCACATTCTGTTTGCATTTTTGTTATTGGGGTTGTCAAATTGACTATTTAGGAAGAACTGGTGGGTATTGCCGAATGTTATTCTTCATTTACCTTTTCTGTCTTTACACGTCGATTGGCCAAATGCTTATCTTTTCTTCTTCCCTGCAGTGTCATTCTTTCTTTTCTGCTTCTAGCCTAGCCGATTGCTTCTTCTCTATTCCTTCTTCCCTTTTTTCTTTCTTCTACTTGGTAGACCGAAGGTACTCAACCTTCTTCTCTCCCTATCCTGGGCCGAATATTTCTATACTCCACTGTTAGTATTGTTAATCGGTTCTGCAAGTGCTCCTGACTGAAGGGTAGGTGTTTATACTTTCTTCTTTACATTAAAATTTGATCTCTTTTAGTATTTCTCTAGAAGGCGAATGCTTTTGTTCTTTTGGACTCTAATTACACTCTTGATTCTCTTGCGCGATATGATGCTCATTGGGGGCTAGTCAAATATGAGGAGTGAAGAAGTTCTAGAGTACTAAGGCCGTCGAGGCTTTTCTCTCATTGTCCGATTAAGGTAATTTGTTATCTTACTCTTTGGGTATAGACCGATTAGGCCCTATAGGTTCGCAAAGGAAAATTTGGGTTGTAGGCTGCATCTATGATCAGTACTACATAACAGAGATCTATCGTAGTGTAGTTTGTCGGCAAGGCATGTGATCTATCATAGTTAGCGATCTTAGAGGACTAGAGGCACTCACTCAATCAAGGTATGGGTGGTGAATGTTTTGGGGCTAAGTATTAAGAAGGTGGTATGTTTATGTGACTATTAAGGTTGGTTGTATCCCTATCAACATGTGATTAATCGTGAGTTAGGAATCGATGTAGGTCTTGATGCTCAAGGATTATTCGCTTTCTTCGCAACAAAGGTGTGTAACAGTACCATGTATTCGATAGTCAGTGAGAAAGCCGATAGAATGTGTGTATTTGTATGCGACATTCGATGATCGGCTGAAAAGCCAAAAGTATGTGTTGTGTACACTACTATGACTGTAGATCGATAAAATGCCGAAAAGCCAAAAATATGGCGTATGATGTCACATGAGCGTGCGATCATATGTGTGGTGAACTGACCCATGAACATGGGCGTTAGTCTGTAGAGGCCACACGAGTGCTCTCGTGGTCTTGTACTGTTTTGGGCCTCGTTGGGTCGAAATGGGTTGTGTAGGCCCATTAGCTTGTGGGCCCACACGGATAACTTGTATGTGATGTGGTAAGTGTTGTTTGGACTGTGACGTTGCATAATTGTGGCTGTTTCTGGGCTAAATGGGCCACATGAGTTTGTTGGCCCACTTGGGCCGAGTAATGCACCTTAGGCACATTTACACTGTTGTGACTATTTAGGTTACTTAAGTCGCTCGAGGTGATGGTGAACCTTCTGTTGGGTCGCTGAGACCTCAGTTTGTAAAGTTACTGAAATACCCCCGATTTGTAAAATAACTGAAATGCCCCAGTTCGCAAAATTTCTGAAATAGCCCTAGTTTGCAAAATTATCGAAATACCTCTGGTTCACAAAATTACTGAAGTACCCCTATAAGGTATTATTTTTAAAATACCCCTGTAGGGTAGAATTACTAAAATACCCCGGTAGGGTAAAACTATCGAAATACCCCTGAATGGTAGGATTACTGAAATACCCTTACGGGGTAAAATGACTATTTTGCCCTTATGGGTAAATGACTAATTTATACTATGAATTTGACTGATTGTACTGTGATCGTCTGACTATGTTTTAACTGACTTGACTGTGGTCGTGTGACTGATATGCTTTTAATATATGTTTAAATGACTGTTACTGAGCATGGCTATTTTGCATACACGTGTAATGATTGAGCATGACATACATGACATATTGCATGGGGATTGGGACATTGATACGGAAGAAGTTCTGATAGGGTCGCATGGGTCGCATGGGACGACTATGGATCCAGATTGATCTGTTAAGGTCGCACAGGTCGCATGAGACGACTGTGGACCAACGGACGACTTCAAGTCGCATAATCTGATTTTGGCTCTGTGCCAATCGTATTTACCTCGTGGCTATGTGCCTAGCATATATACTGATGACTCTGTGTCGATCATAATTACCCGTGGCTGTGTGCTGATTATATTACCGTTGCTGATGGCTATGTGCCAAACTTATTACAGTTATCCATAGTTTTGTGCCATCTTGATTATGGCTTTGTGCCATCCTTATTATGGTTTATAGCTATTCTGTTTATGGCTTTTAGTTGTTCTGTTAGCTGGCAGCATTGCTGTGATATTTATGGCTTTTAGTCATTCTGTCTACGGCACCGATCCATTCTGTTGAGTTAGTGCTGCAATCGGTGATACATAAGGAGTGTAGGGATGGATGGGTTGATTTAACCCCCATAGGAGTACAGAGTTGGACAAGAGACAGAGTATAGGTTTGGTATGGGCATTTATTCATTGGGTATACTAATTCTGATATTGAGATGGGATTAGGCCCAAATATATGTGATATGTGACTTCTGTAACGTCTAGGTCAGATTTAGGGTATTACATTTAGTGGTATCAGAGCCAAGTTACAAAACTCGGCTGTGGAATGGGTTGTCAAAATTTTGTATTACAAGAGGTTAGTTTCAAATATGTGAAGTGCTTTGGGGTATTTTTCCGAATGTATGGCACACCGAGTCTCCGGCTCCGAATCCGTAAGCTTTTGAAACTATTGTTTATTTTTATTGAAAAGCAGTAATAAAGGTACTGTGATTTCTTAGATATTAGATTGTATTGCTACACTTAAAGTTGGAGTTTGTATTTATTCTGTGTGTATTCTGGAAATAATATGCGTGTGATATCCATCCAACCCCATGGATAGATGGTGTAGTGCGTGCTTGTATTGTTAGGATCAGAGTGCGCAGTAAAAGTGTAGTGTGATAAGCTAGGGGGTGCGTATTCTGATAGTCAAAATTTTTGGGGATGAAATTTATTTAAAGGGATTAGAGTTGGAACGCCCCAAGTTTTGGGCCTAGAAGAAATGGGCTTCGCGTGCCGGAGGAATTGAAATTTAGTTGTGTATGTTAATAACATAAAAGTATGTCTACTTTGGTGGTTAAGGGTCCTGAGAAGTATTGGAGAAGTCTTGGGTTCAAACCTGGGCTTTAGTAAAATTTTGGTTTTAGGTGAATAAAACCCGGGTGTTAGTAAGTAGGCTTTAAGAATATTGTTGGGAAAATTTTGACCAAAAAAGCCTATTGGTGCAGTGGTTGTGGCGTCAGAAGTGTGGCAATGAGGTCAAAGGTTCGAGACTTGGAGGAATCAATGGATTATTTATTTTGCAACTGTGCCGCCCAGTGGTTGTTTTGGAATTGAATTCTACTCAACTGGTTGTGGAATTTGTCTTGTGGGAGAGATTTATGGGACATTGAATTGAAGGAGTTTGAAGGAGTTTGAATATGTGGTTGAGTAGAATAACGTAGAGAGATTTTAGGAGAGGGATACGGGGGAGGAAAAAGGGGAGTTTGTTATGGAGCGAAGTTGTGCCAAATTTGGGTGTTATGCTTAGGAAAATTCGGCCAAGAGGGATTTTCTCCCATTTGGTTTAGTGTTTGGTCACTTTTTTGAGTTGGGAAAAATCTTCTTTCTATGCCGAGTTGTTTTGAGCTCTAAAGTGTCGTATTAGTTCACTATTTGGGAAAAACTGGTGGGTATTGCCGAATGTTTTTCTTCTTTTACCTTTTTGCCTTTACACCTCGATTGGCTGAATACTTATCTTTTCTTCTTCCCTGCAGTGTCATTCTTTCTTTTCGATTTCAAGCCTAGCCGATTGATCTTTTTCCTTTTCTTCTTCTCTCTTTTCTTTCTCCTGCTTGGTGGATCGAAGGTACTCAACCTTCTTCTTTCCCTATTCTTAGCCAAATATTTCTATGCTCCACTGTTGGTATTGTTAATCTGTTCTGAAAGTGTTCCTGACTGAAGGGTAGGTGTTTATACTTTCTTCTTTACATTCAAATTTGATCTCTTTTAGTATTTCTCTGGAAACCGAATGATTTTGTTCTTTTGGACTCTAATTACGCTCTTGATTCTCTTGCACGATATGATGCTCATTGGGGGCTAGTCAAATCTGAGGAGCGAAGAAGTTCAAGAGTGCTAAGGTCATCGAGGTTTTTCTCTTATCGTCCGATTAAGGTAATTTGTCATCTTAGTCTTCGGGTATAGACCGATTATGCCCTATGGGTTTGCAAAGTAAAATTTGGGTTGTAGGCTGCATCTATGATCAGTACTACGTAACAGAGATCTATCGTAGTGCAGTTTGTCAGCAAGGCATGTGATCTATCATAGTTAGCGGTCTTAGAGGGCTGGAAGCACTCACTCAATCAAGGTAAGGGTAGTGAATGTTTTGGGGCTAAGTATTAAGAAGCTAGTATGTTTATGTAACTATTAAGGTTGGTTGTATCCCTATCAACATGTGATTAATCGTGTTTTGGGAATTGATGTTGGTCTTGGTGCTCAAAGATTATTTGCTTTCTTCGCAACAATGGTGTGTAACAGTACCCTATATTCAATAGTAGGTATGAAAGCTGATAGAGTGTGTGTATTTGTATGCGGTATTTGATGATCGTCTGAAAAGCTGAAAGTATGTGTTGTTTACCCTAATATGACTATAGATAGGAAAAATTCTGAAAAGCCAGAAATATGGCGTATGATGTCACACGAGCGTGCGATCGTACGTGTGGTGAACTGAGGCCACGAACATGGGCGTTAGTCTGTAGAGGCCAGCACGAGCGCTCTTGTGGTCTTAGGCTGTTCTGGCCTCATTGGGCCAAAATGGATCGTGTGGGCTAGTGGGTTTATGGGCCCACACGAATAAAATATATGTGATGTGGTAAGTGTTGTTTGGACTGTGACGTTGCATAACTATGGCTGTTTCTGAGCTAAATGAGCCACATGAACGTATGGGCCCACTTTGACCGAGTAATGGGCCTTAGGCCCATTTACACCATTTTGACTGTTTAGGTTACTTAAGTTACTCAAGGCGATGATGGACCTTCTGTTGGGTCACTGAGACCCCGATTTACAAAATTATCGACACACCCCCGGTTAGGAAAATTACTGAAATACCCCCAGTTTGAAAAATTACCAAATACCCTGTAGGGTAGAATTTCTAAAATACCCCTAGAGGGTAGAATTACTGAAATACCTCTGTGAGGTAAGATTATCGAAATACCCCTAAAAGGTAGCATTATCGAAATACCCTTATAGGGTAAAATGACTATTTTGCCCTTATGGGTAAATGACTGACTTAGACTATGAATTTGACTGATTGTACTGTGATCGTATGACTGTGTTTTAACTGACTTGACTGTGGTCGTGTGACTGGTATGCTTTTAATATATGTTTAAATAACTGTTATTGAGCATGGCTATTTTGCAGATACGTGTAATGATTGAGCATGTCATACACAACATATTGCATGGGGATTGGGACATTGTTATGGAGGAAGTTCTGACAGGGTCACACGGGTCACATGAGGCGACTGTGGATCTACTTACGGCTTAAAGTCGCGTAATCTGATTTTGGCTTTGTGCCAACCTAATTATGATTCTGTGCCATCTTGATTATGGCTTTGTGCCAATCGTATTTACATGTGTCTATGTGCCTAACATATATACTGATGACTCTGTGTCGATCATAATTACCTGTGGCTGTGTGCTGATTTTATTGCCGTCATGATGGCTATGCGCTAAACTTATTACAGTTATCGGTAGCTTTGTGCCATCCTGATTATGGATCTGTGCCATCCAGATTATGGTTTATAATCATTCTGTTTATGGCATTTAGTCGTTATGTTAGCTAGCAGCGTTGCTGTGATATTTATGGCTTTTAGTCATTCTGTCTACTGCGCTGAGCCGTTCTGTTGAGTTAGTGCCGCAACCGGTGCTACATAAGGAGTGTAGGGATGGGTGGGTCGATTTAATCCCCACAGGAGTGTAAGGTTGGTATGGGCATTTATGCATTGTATATACTGATTTTGATATGGAGATGGGCTTAGGCCCAAATATATGTGATATGTGACTGTTGATATGGGCTAGGCCCAATCGAGGCTGATGGGGGCTAAGGCCCAGTGGCCACCGTTACTGTAATAGGCTAGGCCCAATTGATTCTATTATGGCCTGTGATGCAAATGATATTATTTTGGGCTTTGGCCCACATGTACTTTGAATCGGATCTGCATCATATCAAGTTAAAGGGCTTCGCCCTGACTGCTTTAGCTTTTTGTTTCACATCGATCGTTACTTTAGTAAGGAGATTACACACTGAGTTTTCGTAAACTCACCCTATTTTTAACTATGCAGGTAATCCCCAGCGTTAGGAGGATCGGTGCTGCGAGGTACTCGAAAGTGACCACACGATTGCAGCTGTTATGCTTGGGACTTTATATATGTTTTAAATTTTGTTTTGGGTTTTAATTTTTGTAATAAGGCCTCTTTGGATTTAATTCTGAATTTGTGATTTTGTTACGTTTTATATCCATTAGACATAGACGATTTTTCAACCTAATTACTATTTTTAAAAACATACGTTTTAAACTTCTTTACCTTAAATTAGCTTCCGCAACTAAAAGTGATTTTTAATGAAGTTAATAACTTTTTTAAAGTGATTAACTTTTCAATGAACCACGTTTTGAAACCAAATGAACACAAACTGAGATTCTAGCTTTTAAATATTAATGAGGGTTTTCAATGAAAACATGGTTTTTGAAAACACTTCAATGTAACACACTAAATTTGGCCGTAACGTCTATGTCGGGTTTAGGGTGTTACACCTTTGCCTCATTTTGATGATTTGTTTGATCAGCTGAAAGGAGCTACAGTGTTTTCTAAATTAGATTTGAGATCGGGTATTATTAGCTACGAGTTAAAAAATCAGATGTGCCAAAGACTACTTTCAAAACGAGGTATGGGCATTATGATATCTTATTTATGCCTTTTGGAGTAACGAATGCTCCTGTAGTGTTTATGGATTTGATAAATCGGATATTCAGACCGTATTTGGATCGATTTGTTGTGGTGTTTATTGATGACATTCTAATTTATTCTTGTAATGAGACGCAACATGCCGAGCATTTGAGAATCGTGTTACAGACTTTGCGTGAGAAGCAATTGTATGCAAAGTTTAGCAAATATGAGTTCTGGTTGCGTGAGGTTGGTTTTCTGGGACATATTGTATCAGTTGCGGGAATACGAGCTAATCCGAGCAAGATTTTAGCTATTTTAGAATGGAAGCCTTCGAGAAATGTGTCTGAAGTCCGTAGTTTTCTTGGACTAGCGGGATACTATAGACAGTTTGTGAAAGGCTTCTCAATGATTGCGACTCCGTTGACGAAATTGCTACAGAAAGATGTTAAATTCGAGTGGTTAGAAAAGTGCCAGCAGAGTTTTGAACAGTTGACAGTATTCTTGACAAAGCACCAGTGTTAGTCCAACCCGAATCGGGTAAAAAATTTATAGTTTACAGAGATGCATCGTTGAATGGATTGGGCTGTGTGTTGGTGCAAGAGGGCAAAGTTATTGTTTATGCTTCGAGACAATTAAAGCCACATGAAAAGAACTACTCGACGTATGATCTTGAATTAGCCTCGACTGTATTTGCATTGAAAATTTGGCGTCATTACCTATTTGGTGAGAAATATCACATTTATATTGATCACAAGATTTTGAAGTACTTGATGACTTAAAAAGAATTGAATTTGAGGCAATGGAGATGGTTAGAATTACTAAAAGACTATGAATTGGTAGTTGATTATCATTCGAGTAAAGCTAATATTGTTACTGATGCTTTGAGCCGAAAGTCTTTATTTGCTTTACGAGCAATGAGTACTCAAATATGTTTGTGTGATGATGGTTCGTTTTTAGCTGAATTGAAAGTGAGGTCAATGTTTATACGTCAGATTTGGGATGCCCAGAAAAGTGATGATAAGATAATGGAAAAACGAGCTCAACGTGGTTTGAATTTTGATTCAGAATTTCGAGTTGATAATGATTATTGTTTGAGATTTTGAGATCGAATTTGTATTCCGAGAAATTCAGAGTTGATTTAGCTGATTTTGAGCAAAGCTCAAAATAGTCGTTTGACTGTTCATCCGGGAAGCACAAAAATGTATAATGATCTGAAATAGTTTTATTGGTGGCATGGTATGAAACAAGATATCTCAGAGTTTGTTTCGAGATGTTTAGTTTGTCAACAAGTTAAAGCTGAACAGCAAGTTCCATCCGATTTGTTACAACCGATAATGATTTTTGAGTGGAAATGGGAGAGGATCACTATGGACTTTGTGTCGGGATTACCTTTATCTACGAGAAAGAAAGATGCAATCTGGATGATAGTTGACAGATTGACGAAATTAGCTCATTTTGTTTCGGAGAGAACAGATTATTCACTTGATAAGTTAGTCGAATTGTATATTTCTGAGACTGTGAGATTGCAAAGGTGCCACTATCTATTGTATCTAATAGAGATCTGATATTTACCTCACAGTTTTTGAAGAAATTACAAGAGGCTCTAGGCACAAATCTGCATTTCAGTACTGCATTTCATCCGAAAATGGATGGTCAATCTAAGCGGATCATTCAGATTCTTGAGGATATGTTGAGATGTTGTATTCTTGAATTTGAAATTATGTTGGAAAAGCATTTGTCGTTGATTGAATTCACGTACAATAATAGTTTTCAATCTAGCATTAAAATGGCACAATAAGAGGCTCTTTATGGACGTATATGCAGAACTCCATTGTATTAGGCTGAGCTTAGCGAGAATAAGATTCACGGGGTTGATTTAATCAAAGAGACTGAACAAAAAGTGAAAGTGATTCGTGACATTTTGAAAGTGGCTTCAGATCATCAAAAATCCTATGCAGATTTGAAATGGAAAGATATTGAATTCGAAATCAGTGATAATATGTTTTTTAAAGTGTCTCTGTGGAAGAAAATACTCTGATTTGGCTGAAAAGACAAACTGAGTCCGAGATTTATTGGGCCGTATGAGATCATTGAACGATTTGGACCAGTTGCTTATAAGTTGTTGTTGCCATCTGAGCTAGAGAAGATTCATAATGTGTTTCACGTATTGATGCTTAGACGATACATATCTGATCTATCGCATGTGATTGCTACTAGTGAGGTTGAGATTCACTCAGATTTATCGTATAGTGAATAATCGATTCGAATTTTGGCACGTGAGATCAAAGAGTTGAGAAACAAGAGAATTTCTTTAGTGAAAGTGTTGTGGAACAAACACGGCGTTGAAGAGGCTACATGGTAGCCTGAAGATGTAATGAGAGAGCAATATCCAAACTTATTCACTAGTAAGATTTTCGGAGACGAAAACCCCTAAGTGGGGAGAGTTGTAACAGCCCAGTTTAGACCCTAGTCAGAATAGTGGTTTTGAGACCACAAATTTGAGGTCAAAAAAATATTTTAATATTATTTTTGGTGTTTACAGTATGTGATTGAGCATGTGTGAAAATTCTATGTGAAAATTTTATCGATTGTGTGCTTAATTTGCAAAAATGACTTAATCGCATAAAATCCAAAAGCTGTGTGTTGATTGTTAAAGTGCCCGATTGGGATGGTTTTCTAAATGAGAAGTCCTTAAGTTGATAATAAACCATTAATAGAATGGATGGACAAAATGGGTTTTAGGATTTTAAATGAAATTAAAAAAGGTAAAATTGGTATTTGATCTTTAATGCTAATATAATTCAAATAAAACAAAAATATGGCCATTTCTCATATTTCATAGCCAAAAATTGAAAGAAAAATAAAGAGTTAGGGCTTTGGAACATTCGGCCATTATTGTTCTAATTCAAGGTATGTTTTGAGCTCGATTTTTAGTGATTTTTACATTTTTGTGATCGTTGCTTAATGTTCTAGCTAGCCTATGCTTTAATTTTAGAATTTGATGGAGATTTTGTAAAATGCCATTGATGAATGCTTGAATTTTGTGGTAGATGGTGATGTAATATGAACGATATGTGATAGATTAACATATTTTATCTTTGAATTTTTGGTGAATTTGAGTAATTTGGACTAAATTGTGAAAATGAGAAATTAGAGGACTAAAATGTGAAATAAATGAAATATGTAGGCTTGTATGAGCATAAGGAAAATTAGCCTAGGCATGTGTGAAGTGAAACTATGTGAATTTGATAATTTTATGAAATAAGGACTTAAGTGTCGAAATGTAAAAATGTAAGGGCTATTTTGTAAAATGCCCTAAATATGTATGTTTGGACTAAATTGAATGGTTTGGTGATTGAGTGAGCTAAATTTGAATGTGTATAGATCAAGAAAAGAGGGATCTGGATCGAGGTCGAGGCAAAGATAAAGTGCTAGATTAATCAACTCGTTTTGTTATTTCGACGTCTGAGGTAAGTTCGAGAATAATATGAATTGTTAAATTCATATCTATGTCTTATGAAGTGAATGAACATGTGGTTATTGAAATAGAAATGCTATATGTGTGGAATTGAGAAATGTGGCACTAAGTGTGAGAATTTAGAATTGAGACAGGGATGAATAGCACTGTGTGTGCAAAATAAAGGAAGCCTCAGTTATATTGATTGGCATTGTGTGTGCGATATCGAGTTAATGTCAATTTAATATAAAGGCACTAAGTGTGCGATGATATTAAAGCTTTGGCTAAGAAATTGGCACTAAGTGTGTGAGTAAATCGAATGATTACTGAAGATTGATTGAAATGTGGAATCGAACATTGAGTAGCAAGAAGGTTCATAATTAAGTGTTGGCAAAGGTATGTACGGAACCTATGTGGTCGAAGATTTTGGGTATAGATGATTGGTTGGTTATGTGAGTTTTGACTATGGATGAAATTGTGCAATCTTGTGAAATAATCTATGTGATGGTTTAATTTGAATATTGATTTTAAGTCATTGAGTTAAATGTATTTACGATCTTACTGCTTTAAAGCTTACTATGTGAAGTGTTTCTCTGTTTTACAATGTATTTAAAGCTAGCTCGGAGTCGGGGATCGTCAGCGACTAAATCACACTATCGGCTATATATTTTGTTACTTTTGGAAGTTGTAATTTTTTGGTATATGGCATGTATAGGCTAGTGATTATGGCATGTTTTGAAGTGTATAATATTAGCCATGTGAGTAGGCTTGGTAGTTTGATGGTTGGTATATGTTTTGATCATATGAAAAGAATGACTTATATGTGTATGAGTATGTTCTATGTGAGTGGTCATTATGGTATAAATTAGCATAATGAAAATTGTATGTTTCATAATAGATTTGGTTGGATTAAATGATGAGTAGATTCTATGATTTGGAATGAGAAATTGATATTTTAGATGGACTTATTTGAGTTGAAATTGAGTATGGAAATATATGGTGTGGTTGATGATTAATTAGTGCATATATTTGTATGTTTTGGTTCATTTGAGGTATAAATTGTGTTGGTTTGATGCTTATAGGTGATCCTAAGTGGTGATGGCAAATTTGACATTGCAAATGGCCAATAATTTCCCACACGGTTAAGCACACAGGCGTGTGTCTCGACCGTTTCATTCGATTTTGCAAATTGAAACAAGTCAAGCTCGAACACGATCTAGACACATGGGCGTGTGACTGGCCATATGGTGCAAGTCAGTGTTGATCACGGGTGAGGCAAATGGGCGTGTCACAGGCCTTGTGGACAAGTCAGTATATATGCCCTGTTTTTCCATGGCTTGGACACATGGGTGTGTCCGAGGCCGTGTGAGGCACACGACCTACCCACACGAGTGTGTGACCTCTATAGCTTTGAAAAATGTTTGATTTTTCCAAAATTTTTGTATATGTTCGGTTTAGTCCTGGCCAATTTCTAACACGTGTTTAATGTCTCGTAGACCTCATTAATGGACTTTATTCATATATTTTGATATGTTTTGACGATGATAGACTTTGTGTTGTAAAATGATTGTAAATGTTTTGGTATGATCGGTAATGCCTTTTAACCCTATTTCGGTGATAGTTACGAGGTAGGGGTGTTCTAGTGGGGTTTTCAAGGTTGTCAGTTGTTATTTCTTCGAGGTTTTATTTCAGTGGCGCTTAACATGGGAGTAGTAGTTACGACCAGTTTATGCTAAGGGTGCATTGGGGATTGGTGGCTTTCATGATTAGTGATTTCAACGTTTACTTCTGTACTTTGCCTTCTTTCTTACTATTTTGATTTCTGGCATGATGTCCATACTTCTACATGTTGACATAGCAAGGTAAGTTGACTTTTCTATGTATTTTGGTAGCTGGAAGGTGTTTTTCTTGATTTCATATATCTCTACATTTATTACATTTGAGTTTTTATCATTGCTTTTATGAATATATCTACTTTTACATGGATACGTAGTCATAAATTTTTAGGGTTTCTGGTTGTGTTTACTACTTATTTCCTTTTTTGGTTTCTCATTAAAATAAATATTTTTCTTCTTTCTGACTTGATCATTTTTAACCTTCCTTTTCTTGGTTTTCTAGGTTTCTTCCCTTCGTGGGTTTTCTATTGAATCTTGTCATAGATTTTCCTGTGCGTTTTTGTTTGCTTTTACGTATTTTTTTTTTGATGTTCATAGATTTTTAATATTGTTTTAAAAGTTTTTGATTGATTCTGTTATCTTTATCTGCATTTTCTTACTCCTTAGTTTTATTTTTTTATTTTTTGTTGTTGTTCTTCTCTTTTTTGGGTTTGCGTTGTTGTCTTCTTGGCTTTTAGTTGTTAGCTATTGGGTTGTTGTGGGTCCCTTGGTTCACTTGAATCATTCTCTTTCGATATGGCTGAAGAAAAAAAATGAGCTGCTAGAAAGATCGAACTTCTCTGAAGAGGAATCAATAAAGGTGATAAGTACGAATAGGAATGAAGTAAACACCTAGGGCTATGAAGCGTAGGCTGTGGGAAAGGTCATGGCAAAGGAGAAAATAAATAGAGAGGCCATGTATCGAGTTTTAAAATCGCTATGGTTCACAGAGGAAGATGTTAGCTTTGTGACTCTAAATGGAGGAGTGATGCGGGAAAAATTTTATAATATAGAAGATAGAACGAGAATATTAAACATGACGCTATGGCTGTTTGACCAATGCCTATTTGTGATGCTAGCTTTCATCAAGGGCCAAGAGCTAGATGCCTATTATTAGTTCAATATTAGACCTTTTTGGATAAGAATTTACAATATTCCCTTGGAGCAAATGGACAGGAAAGTAGCTATTAATGTGGGGAAGGCAATAGGGGAGGTGGTGGCTATTGACTGGAGGGACAGGGATGGAGGTTGTGTAATAGCCCATTTTTAGTGAAAGCAGAACAATAGTTTCAGGACCATAAACCTAACAAGTAAATATTTATTTTATTTTTATTTTTAGTGTCTATGGAATATTAGTAAGGTTTTGTTAAAATTTTGTTAAGAAATTTTGTCATTTGCATGCTTAATTTCATAAAAAGGAATAAATTGAAAAAGGTGCAAAAGTGGAGTGCTAGTAGTTAAAGGTATCTATTAGCTATGAAATTAATTTGTTAAGGGATTTAAATGGTAATTAAACAAATATTCTTATGAGTGGAAAAATATGGACACCTTATTAAGTGATTTAAAGGTTAATTACTAAGGTTAATTATGTAAATTAGTAAATAAGTTAAAGTAAATTAAAAGAAAAATAAAACCCATCATCTTTAATCTATCTTCTTCCATTGAAAAACCAAAGAAAAGACCTCTATGGAAGATTGCTAGTTTCGGCTAAGAGTATCCATTGCATGTAAGTATAATTTGATCCTATTTTTGAATTCGTTGTAGCTTAATCTAGCTAGCCCAGGGACTAATTTGCAAAAATCTTAAAGGATTAGGGTTTTTATATGAACAGATTTGCATGATTCTTGAATTTTAATGATAGATTATGAGTTCTTGTTGATAAATAAACAAATTTTGTAAAGTGAGTTTTGATGAAAATATCAATTAGGGACTTATTTGTAAAAATAGTAAAAGTACATGGTGAAATTGTAAATAGTGATTTGTATGAGTTGATATGTGTTCATTATAATTTCAGCTTGAATAGGTTAGGGATGAAATGATGTAAAATTTCATTTACAAGCTTAAGGACTAAATTGTAAAGATGTTAAAATATTAGGGGAAAATGAAAATTTGCAAAAGTATGAATTTTGGATTAAATTGAATAGTATGTGTATTAAATAGATTGAATTCACCGATTTAGATCAAGATAGACCTCGTATGGATTTAGATCGGGGTAAAGCTAAAGCTTCAGATTAGTAGACACCATTTCTATGCCTTAATCGTTAAGGTAAGTTTGTATGATTAAGAACCACTTTAAATGTTATTATAAATGATATGTTAAATGTTATGTAAATTGATTGGTGAAAATCCAACGATTCCATGATGTCTATTGAGCCATGTTTGAGCCTTAAGAATTTGTAGGATACAAATGACATGTCATTAGGGTTTTCATGTTTCGGGTGTTAGTCTTAAATGTCCTATCAATTGTTGAGGTTCTGCATTTGTTGTAGATACTCCATAGCTCGTGTGAGTAGCATCGTGTAGATTACATTCCGACCCACAACTTGTGTGAGCAGGCCCATGTCATATCTCATGTGAGCAATGATGTAAAGGAAAGGAAAGGTTACGATTATATGTTTAGCATACTTCGTGTGAGCTATCCCGCGTATCCGATGGTATTCTAAACAGTTCAACGGGCATGAAAAGGAAATGAATGGAAATGTTCATTATGAACCATGATATGACTTTATGAAAAGAATTGAATTGGCGAGTTACATTGAAAGCATGTTATGTCTAGGAAGATGATGAATTCAAATGAGTTATGTTCATGTGAAATGGCTCACCTATGTTAAATTCATGTGGATTATGTTTGATTATGCTAACATGTGTTGCTGTTGATGCTTAGGCTTGTGCCAAGCTTATGGTTGGATTGTAATATGCCTAAATTTAATGTTATGTAATGAAATGGTAAGTTATTTTTATGTTTTACGAACTTACTAAGCACTATATGCTTACGTGGTTTTATTTCCTATATTTTATAGATTATCGAAAGCTCAATCAGTTTGGAAGCTCGTTAGGGATTTATCACACTATTCAGCGTTTATACTGGTAGATTTTAATGTTTTGGTCAAGGTAATAATGACATGTATAGGTGAACTTTTCTTTAATGTCTAGTTGCTATTATGGCATGTAAATGTTTCTTTGAACTTATGGTACTTATGATATTTTAAAACCTTGATGGTTGGTGTTGATATAGGTAAGTTTATGTATGTTTTGAATGAAAAATCTTGTATGGGATGAAGAAGTTTGACGTGTGTCAATTGTGACATGTTTTGGTATGGAAATAAGTTATTTGTGAATGGTTGATGAATGGTTAAGTATGCACATGTTTAGGTATGTTTGATGTATGTGTTTGAGGTGCCAATATGGCATATTGGTTGGATGGTTAAATAGCCTATTGAATTGGTCTTATTATGCATAACTTGGACATGTTCTGGTGTCTTGGTTAAATGTACAAGTCGCTTGTAGGCTCATGTTTGTATTGATGAAAGAAATGGCTTAATTTTGGCCATTTTCTTGTCCACATGGCCTAAGACACGGGCGTGTGTCTCAGACGTTTGTGACACAAGGCCATGTGATACAATCATGTGTCCCATGTAGGTTTTAAAGGTTTCAAGTCAGGCAGTTACATAGCCTAGCACACGACCTGGCATACGGGCGTGTGAGGCCATTTCAAAACTTATAAGGCCTGGCACACGGGCGTGTGGCTTGGTTGTATGACCCAAGTTAGAGAGTTACACGAGCACGGACACGGGCGCGTGTCCCTATTTTGAATGTTATATAGCCTAAGACATTGGCATGTGTCTCAGCTGTGTGAGTCACACGGCCTGGCCATATGGCCGTGGACCCCTGTAGTTTGAAATTTTCTAACTTTTTCCTCAATATTTCAAATGTTCCCGATTTAGTCCCGAATCATTTCTAAAGTGTTTCTAAGGCCTCGAGGGCTCAAAGAAGGGATGATAAACATGAATATTAATTGATTATGATATGTTTAAATAAAATGGTTGGAAATGTATGTTTTTACGTTACAGTTTTAAGATAATGCTCTGTAACCTTATTTCGACAATGGATATGGGTTAGGGGTGTTACTGATTGCACTGAGTTTATAAGATTAAAGGTAAAAATTGATGTTCTACGACCTCTTCGAAGGGTTGTTCAATTGGTTGGAGGGAAGGAACTGAGACTATATGTGCCATCAAGTATGAAATATTACTAGCATTTTGCTATATCTGCTGTCTTATAGGACATACCACACAAAAAATGCACCAAAAAAGATGAACACCTAGAAACCAATAACCTCAGCTTCCAATATGGGAGTTGGCTTAGAACCTAAAAAAGAGGATCCACCTAAAACAGAGGAAATTGGAGAAATGGGATTGAAATCCTGGATAAACAGACAAACTGTAATAAAGTGAATAAAGGCAGCAAGACTGGAACTAGGGAAGAAAATGAGCTTCTAAAAAAAGAAAGGAAAAGCAAGAGATGGGGTAAGATTCAAAATCCTACTCGCCCTTGGAGAAACAGTCAATTAAGTTAGCTCGTGAATAAGGGGGTAGAATAAAATGTAAAAGAAAAAGATCAAAAGGAAATAATGGGGAGAACAACGAAGCGAGCCCTTCTAGATTGGTTCAAAGGAAGCTTGTGGATTGTCTTTCACCTTGCAAGGTGGAGACTGATGATTAGCCCCGTCAAGAGCCACGAAGTTGCTTAGTTGGAACTGTCAAGGGGTGGGGAACCCTGCGATAGTTTGAGAGCTTAATAAACTTCTCGTTGCTAACAACCCCGATGTTTTTTTTTTTTTGAGAAATGAAAATGCTTGCTAATAATTTTACTAGTAATCGAAACATGTGTAGGATGACTGGATGCTTAGCGGTGAGGTTGAAGGATTGTAGTGGAGGCTTGGCGATGCCGTGGAAAGGTGCAGCTGATGTTATAATTCAAAGTTACTTTAGCCACCTTATTGACTCTATTGTGATCATGGAAAATCATAGTAACATTATGTTTACAAGGTTCTATGGCGCATGGATAAAAATATTAGAAGCTAATTTTGGGATGTTCTAAAAAGGGTGGGTAGAGTGGTTAGGGAGGATTGGAATGGGGGAGGGAATTTAATGCCATCATTGATGATGTTGAAAAAGAAGGGGGTTATAGGAAGTCTAGGGTTCACAAGGAAGAGTTTAGGGATGTTTTAGAGGAGTTGGCTCTTGTTGACAGAAAAACTGGTAGGGGTTGGTTCACTTGGGTTAATAACCAAGAGGATAATGACATGGTTAAAGAGAGGCCGAATCGTTGTCTTATGTCTACCAATGCTATTACTAAGCGACAAGCGTGATTAGGCAGGCTAATTCAAACCATGATATGGTAATAATGGATACTATGGGTCGAAAGCCTAGGGAGGATCTAAAAGGTCTGGGACTCTTTTTCAAATTTGATGCATGTTGGGCAAAAGAGAGGGTGGCCAAAGACATTATTAAAAAAAGCTTGGTGTAGGAGTGATATAAACATCATGGAAAAATTTGAGATGGATAGTGAGGAGCTTGGCCCTTTGCAGCACAATAGGTATAGAAAGATGTTAAACAATATTCGAAATTTGGCTGCGTAGACCGACAAGATGATTGATGGCCCTAATGAGATGTCAAATACTGATAGTTTGAAAGAGGCACATATTAAGCTGGGGCACCATTATAACAATAGGAGGGCTACTAGGTACAAAGATATAAGATAAGATGGCTCAAATAGGGGCATAGAAACATTAGCTATTTTCATGTTTCGACTACTAGTAGATTGAAGGAAAATAAATTTGATATATTAAAGGACTCTAATGGTATTTGGATGAACGATACAAAAGGTATTTACAATGTGGCATGGGACTACTTTCACAATTTGTTTAAGTTGAGTGCTCTTTTTAATGATGAAATTAATATGAACTACCTACAGAAATGTATTACACAGGATGTTAACAATATGTTGGCCAAGAGGTTCACGAATGAGGAGATCCTTGAAGCTTTTAACCAAATGGTTCCCTTTAAAGCCACGTGGATAGATGGCCTATCGGGTATTTTCTTTAAAGGAAATTGGGAGGTGGTGGGTAAAGATGTTCTTAATCTCTGTCATGAAATATTAGATGGCAACAAAGACATTTCTTGTATTAATGAAATGATTATTATTCTTATCCCTAATATTAAAGAACCTGTGGACATGTCTAACTTCCATACTATTAGCTTGTACAGAGTGATATACAAAATTATATCAAAGTCTTTGGCAAACTGGATGAAGGATGCTCTCTTTCATTGCATTAATCAGAACGAAAGTGCCTTTGTCCAAGGTCATATGATCCATGACAACATTTTTATTTCCAATGAGCTAATACGCTACCTCCAAAGCTCTAAAAATAGGCCGAATAAAGGTTTCGTCATCAAGCTTGATATGAGCAAGGCGTATGACTGTGTGGAGTGGAATTTCAATGAAAAAGTCATGAAAAATTTGGGTTGATAAAATTATGCAATGTGTTAGGTCGGTGAAATATGTGGTGAAGTGTAATACGTTACTTTCGGAGACCATTATTCCTGAGAGGGGTCTTCGACAAGAAGACCCCTTATCCCCTATCTCTTCTTATTTTGCCTGGAGGCCTTTTCAAGAATGTTTCTTTGCATGCAAAATACTGGTCTTATTCATGGTATTCGAGCTAGCCAAAATGGCCCACGCATAAATCATTTAATTTTCACTGACAATGCCCTCCTATTTATTAGAAACAAAAAAGAGGAGGTTGATGCCTTTTTGAAGATTCTTAAGGATTTTGAACATTTTTTGGGTCAAAAATTAAATCTTGACAAGTCTACCGTATTTTTTAGCCCGAATACCCCCACGAACCAAAGGCAGCAATATGGTGATGTGCTTCACATGAGAGTAGTCGACACTTGGATAACTATCTTGTTTTGCCTCTTTATGTTGGAAAGAAAAATTCTTTGCCTTTTAATAGCATTCTTAAAAATTTTTCATGCAGGATTAATAGCTGGTCTAAGAGACTTTTATCCTATGGTGGTAAAGAAGTTTAATTAAATCGATTCTTCAAGCACTACCTATTTATGCACTTTATGTTTTCCTTGCATGGCACCAATGAGAAGATGCAATAAAAAATTTGCAGGATGTGGTGGGTGTGTAACGATAGAGACCGCGGGTGGGCTATGCTTGCCTAGGATAAGGTCTGTATTTCCAAGGGAATGGGAGGTCTTGGTTATAGAGACATTTGGTTGCTCAATATTGCTCTCCTTGGTAGACATGTCTAGAGGTTGCTCATGATTAAAGATACGTTATGTTTGTAACAGCCCGATTTAGGGGCTAGTCAGAATAGTGATCTTGGGATCAGTAATCCGAGATTATAGAAATTTATTTTCATATTATAGTATGAGTTAGAACATGATAGCATTGAGCATGAAAATTTTGGTGTTTTAATTTTAGCGATTTCATGTTTAATCGTAAAAAAGACTAAATCGTATAAAGTGTGAAAGTTCCAATCTATAGGCTAAAGGTACCAAATAGCCATAAATTGCTAATTGGAAGTCTTTAAAAGGCAATTAGACCCTAATATTTTGCTTGGCCTGCCATAGGCTAAAATAGGAGACAAAGATGTACAATGTTGGTCAAAGTTGGTGAAAGTGGGTGACCAATTTGACTAGTTTAATATTAGAATAAGGAAAGAAAAGATACCACATTTCTCTCCATCTTTCTCCATCAATTTTTCTAAGCAAAATAGAGGGTTGAAAACTAAAATTTTCAGCAAGATCTCCTTCATCCTAGTAATTGTTCTAGTGATCTTTTATTTAAAATAATTGTACTTTTAATGTAACATCCGGGATTTAGAGGTCTCGCATTTTGATTCATACGTGTGTGATAGTATGTACTGTATGCTTGTTTGAATATGTTTGGGGGCTTCGGGAAACTTTGGGGTTAGGTAGGAGCCTTAGCGAAATTTTGGTTTGATGCTGATAAAGGGAGAGCTAGGGGCGTCAGGCCTTAAAGGATTTAATTTAGGGTTTATGAACACAAGTGGAGGTCTGGTAGAATGGCAAGGTGATGCCTAGAAGCAAGGGGGAGTTTGCGTCAAAAGGGAAACCAAGGGGGAGGAGGTTCAAGCCACATGGATAGCATTTTGGGAGTTGTATTTTGCGTTAAGAGGGAGAGGTAGTGGATTCGGCAAGGGCACTTGGAAGGTGGAGGTTGGATAGGGTCAAACATTTTGAATGATAGGGGGAGAGAGTTGGCAGGAGTGGAATCATTCAAACTTGTTTGAATGAGGGGATGTGAGTAAACTTAGGAGGAAAAGAAGGGATAAGGAGAGGGGCTGAGAGTTGGCCGAATATAGGGTTCTAGGGGGTGGCATTTTCGGTCATGAAGGAGTGTTTCAGTTGGGGGCCTATAGGTGCCGAAATTGACTGTTAGTGGGGGGAGAGTGTTCATTTCCATTCTTTGAGATTCTCTTTCTCTTCTCTAAAGCCGAACCATTTCTCCTTCTTCTTCTCTTTTCTTTTTCATTTATTCTTTTATCTCCAAAAGTCGAATTCCATCTTTCTCTATATCATTTCTCTTGGTGGCCGAATGTACCTCTCACTTGTGAACCATAGCCGAACCTTTTGATCATCTCTATTTCTTCTTTTATTCATTGGTTTCAAGCCATCTCTTGACCGAGTTCTTTCTACTCTTTCTCTTTGAATCTATTCCTATTTCATCTCTTAGAGGAAGCGCCATCATTCTGTCATTGCCTACTTTTCCCCATCTGGTTCTAGTATTGTGGGTGATTTCGGTCTCTCAGATAAGCCAACGCTAAAAAGTTAAGGATTTTTTGGATTCAATCAATCGAGGTAAGAAGGTTATAACGTGAGGTCAAGGCCACTTCTTTTGTCCATATGTGTTAGAAATAATCTAACATGGCTTATGTAGGGATTTCGACAATCTCAACGCAAGCATATAGCCTTCGGGATTTGATCGACTTTGGTAAGGGTGTCCTTGCAATCAAAGTGTACTTTTGGTTTCATTACAGTATTATTTCACGTTTTAACCCGGGTCTTCTGACCAAAGACTTTGTTTGATGGATTCGAGTATTAGCCAAGGAACGAAAGGGGTTGGACACGTAGTCCCTACCCCTAAGTTCAAGAAGCGGTCAGTGTCAACGGTTCAGGATTGGCCACCAAGGTATGGGCCAGCTTTGGAGCAGGATCGTAGACAGATAGCAGTAGTGTCAATTAACGATAGTGATGACATAGAGAGCGTGGTATTACGTGTTATCAGGTGTGTAATTAGCACACTATTTATGTACTTTCCTTGTTTAAGTTAAATAAATGCATGTGATATGTGTGGTAGCCGAACTAGTGGCCGTGGTGGTATTGCTACCCATAATGGGTAATCTGGTAACTAGGTTAGTATATTTCCTATATCAAAAATGTGGATGGATATATGTGGATCTATGTAATCATGTAAATATGTATATCTGGGCATGTTCATATGTTTTATGCCATTTCATCATAATATGCTGCATGTACATGGGGTTCGATATATATAATGGAAAGGGGAAGTATGTATATATATTTATATATGTGGATTAATGATGGCCTCGTGCCACATCATGGATTGATGACGACCTTGAGTCTCATCGTGGATATTTGTGACTTTAATCACGTGGATCAGTGGCTAGACCACTAAGTGGACTTTGAGCAGCATGACTGCCAAAGAGGTGTGTAGCGGATGGAGGGTTGATTTAGTAATCCCCTGGTGTGTAGTGGCTGGATATATGGGTGGTGTGTAGCGGTTGGATTTTAGGTTGGGTTAGGGTGACATAATGCATCTTAATATGTGGTTTATCGATTTGATGTGGTTTTGGGGCTAAGCCCATTTGTGGAAACATGTGGTTTAATTGCACACTGAGTCAAAACGACTCACCCCGTTTGTTTCAAAGAATGCATGTAATACATGATAATTTGGACCGGGCAGGAGAGGATTCGAGGTGGCCATGCAAAAGCTATTTTTATTAGTTCTATTTACGTTTTAAACTTTGCCTTACTTTCCGGGATATCTTTATTGTAATAAGGCCACTTTAAATGTTTTGGGATTATTATTATGGTTTTAAGTTAGTTATTCTATCCATTGATTAATTAAAAGATGGTATTAAGATATTACTAACCTAAGGGTAACAAATGAAAGTTTTGTTTAAAATTTTTTATCACTTATAGACAAACGGTTTTTTTCGAAACTCAAGCAAGAGTAACAATTTGAACCTTATTTAGCCGTGAGTTTTTATGCATCTCTGAATCGCTAAGTTTAAACGAGAAACCCTCTTTAAACGGAGTTTTTATTTTAGAACTTAAAACTCATTTTTCACCTTTGAATCCAAACCATTTTCAACACCTTTCCCAGTAACATTTCGAGTCCGGCCGTAGTGTTTTGGGCCAGGTTTGGGGTGTTACAATTTGGTATCAGAGCCAGGTCTTAAACTCGACCTTTGGAGGTTTTGAGGCCCACAACGTTTTTAAACTTTGAAATTGGTTAAAAGAAAATTTTTTGGGAAATGGCTTTGTGGAAGCATGGCCCCTACGTCTCCGGCCCAAGTCCGCCAGTTAAGTATTCCAAATCTTTGTATGATATATATGAGTGGGCTTGATGGGTTTCATGGGATGTAGACTATTTTAATTAGACTTTGATGGACTATAGGTTTAGTTTGAACAACTTCTTAGAAATCATAAGACTTAAATTGAGCAAACAAACCTGTGAACCAGTCGCCGAGTTATGGTGTGGCAACAGGCATACGCATGTCTAGGATTGAATTCAGGGAGAGCTTGGTATTTAAGCAGTCCTAGTGACTCACGTCCTCTTTGCTGAAATCTTAAGCAGTCCTAGTGACTCACGCCCTCTTTGCTAAAACTTACCTGGTGCGTAGTGACTGTTCACTCTAACCATGACGATTTGTTGACAGGCTAAACCTTATAATTAAAACCCAAAAGGGACTAGCCACCCTGTTTTGTGAAATCCTAAGGTAAACCCTAGTTTTTAAATTCCCAAATTACTCCTGATTTGCAAAATTACCAGAGTACCCCTAATTTTTAAAACTATCAAAATACCCCCGAGTTGAAAATTACCAAAATACCCTTATTTTGGCAATTCACCCGAAACCTTATTTTGGAAAATTACAAAAATCCCCCTGTAGGATAAAATTACCAAAATACCCCTGGGTAGGGAAATAATGAAAATGCCCTCTATGATGAATGTGAATTCGTGGATGCTATCTATGTGATGATTGATGAGTATATGTGGTTTCTGGAATTATGAAATAAGCCTAAAACAGAAACTATAGGTAGGCCCAAGTTCGAAAGAATCATTATCGAAATTACCTTTCATAAAATTATTCGTGATTAATAAGTGAAAAGGAAAACTAATGCATAAAAATTTCTTTAAATCAGATTAAGATGCTATTATAGAGATGAGTGGTAGGGGACGTGGGCGTAATACGCGAGGACGTGGTAGAGGTAGGATGACTATATCAGAATTAGCAAGGTCTGGTCATGGGTCAGGAAATGAGGCACCACTACCACCAGCTGTAGAAGCGGAGTTTCAGGGTCAGGCATGGGAGACGATGCAGTGTCTCAGGCAATGCTGCATATGCTAGAGCGAGTGGCTGGGGTGAGTGCAGGGACATCAACTCGGAAGTCCATTCCTGAAAGACTCCGAGCTAATGGAGCTGAAGTGTTTCAAGGTATTACTGGAGTAGCTCCAAACGTGGCTGAGTATTGGCTAGAGGCAGTCGAAAGGATCATGGATGACTTGGACTACACGGCTGAAGACAAGCTAAAGGGTGTAGTTTCTCTACTTCAGGATGAAGCCTACCAGTGGTGGCTCACTGTTAAACATACCCCAGTGGACCAAATAAATTGGGATTTCTTCAAGATGAAGTTCCAAGGGAAGTACGTTAGAGCTAGTTATGTGGATGCTCAGAGAAAGGCATTCTTGAACTTGGTGCAAGGGAGTAAGACGGTAGCTGAGTACGAGGCAAAATTTTTGCGATTGAGCCGGTACACCTTGAGAATTGTCGCAACCGACTATGAGCGCTATGTGAGATTTGAGGATAGGTTGCGGGATGAACTGCGGGTGTTGATAGCTCCTCAATGGGAGAGGGATTTTGCAGAGTTGGTAGAAAAAGCTAGGATAGTGGAGGAGGTCAAGTTAACTGAGAGGCAAAACAGGGATAAAGACAAAGGCAGAAATAAGAGGAGTTATGGACCATCAGTATCATCGAGGGTTTTTTAGAAAAAGCCTAGGGTTGAGGGACCTACTCGTGTTTCTACGCCAGTTACTAGAAGCTAGTCCCGTCAGTGTGCTCAATGTGGGAGGTCTCATGTAGGGGAATGTTGGGGAAGGAATAAGGAGTGCTACGGGTGTGGATCAAGGGACCATCTGATTAAGAATTGTCCTCAGGATGTGGCTAGGACTCGGACAGTAGATCAGGGGTATGTGCAGCCAGGAAGGGGTGGTCAATAGATGTCAAGAGGTCGTGGGCCGAATCAAGGATGGAATGGTTTTGGCCGAGGTCACGGAGCACCTGGTAGAGCATCAGGGGGTACCGAGGCAAGGCAGCCTGGGTTAGTGTACACAGCTAGACGTCGTGAAGAGGGGGAGGCACCAGATGTAATAACGGGTACATTTCTCATTTTTGGGTTACCCTTTACTACTATAATTGATGTGGGGTCGACTCATTCTTACATTGCTAGCATGATGTCTAGAACGTTGAATGTGCAACCTGAAATTGCCCCTAGGAAGATGACAGTACTTAGTCCTTTAGGGCAATCAATAGTGGTAGATAGACTCTTTAGAGATGTGCCTTTATAGGTTCAGGGGTCTGTGTTTCTAGCTGATTTGATGGAGTTGCCGTTCAAAGAATTTGACTTGATCCTAGGCATGGACTAGTTAGTAAGGTATCGTACGAATTTGGACTGTGCTGCTAAGCGCATGACGTTGAAGACTCCTAATGATGATGAGGTTGTGGTGATAAGAGAGAGGAGAGACTACTTGTCTAATGTAGTGTTTGCTCTTAAGGCGGAGAAGATGGTGAAGAAGGGGTGCTTGGTCTTCTTAATGTTTGTTAGTGCCTTAGATGCTAAGGAGGCAGTTGCGGGGGAGGTGAGAGCAGTAAAGGAATTTGTGAATGTTTTTTCGGAAGAGCTTCCAGGGTTGCCTCCGGATTGTGAGGTGGAGTTTGGCATCGATCTATTGCCAGGTACAACGTCGGTGTCCATCGCTCCTTACAGGATGGCACCGAAGGGATTAGTTGTGCTTAAGGTCAAATCCAAGAGTTGCTGGATCGCGGTTTCATTCGACCCAGTGTGTCTCCATGAGGAGCACCAGTGTTGTTTATAAAGAAGAATGACGGATCTATGCGGATGTGCATAGATTACCGCCAATTGAATAAGCTGACTATCAAGAACAAGTACCGCTGCCGAGGATAGACGACTGTTTGATCAGCTAAAAGGGGCTGCGGTCTTTTCAAATATTGATTTGAGGTCGAGATATCACCAGCTTAAGGTAAAGTAAGCAGATATTCACGAGATGACTTTTTGGACTCGCTACGGGCACTATGAATTCTTAGTAATTCCATTCGGGGTGATAAATGCACCAGCTACGTTCATGGATATGATGAATCGGGTTATTCAACCCTACTTGGACCAGTTCATCGTGGTGTTCATATATGACATTCTGGTATATTCCAAGTCTGAAGAGGAGCATGACGCGCATCTACAGGTGGTTCTGCAGATTTTAAGGGAAAAGAAATTGTACACCAAGTTTAGTAAGTGCGAGTTTTGGTTAAGAGAAGTAACTTTTCTGGGTCATGTGGTATCTGCAGAAGGGATAAGAGTGGATCCTCAGAAGATTGAGGTGGTACTGGATTGGAAACCACCTAAGTCAGTGGCGGAGATTCGCAGTTTCTTGGGGCTAGCCGGTTATTATAGGAGATTTGTTGAAGGTTTTTCCTTTATAGCAGCACCTTTGACTAAGTTGTTAAAAAATGAGGTACCTTTTGTGTGGAAAGACAAGCACCAGAAGAGTTTCGAGAAGCTAAAAAGGGTTTTGACTAAGGCTCTAGTTCTAATTCAGCCTGAAGCAGGGAAAGATTTTGTGGTGTATTGTGATGCTTCTCATACGGGGTTGGGTTGTGTACTGATGCAAGAAGGGAAGGTTGTTGCCTATGCATCTCGACAGTTAAGACCACATGAAGTTAACTAACCGATGCACGTCCTGGAGTTAGCTGCGGTGGTTTTCACTTTGAAAGTGTAGAGGCATTATCTGTATGGGGAGAAGTCAGTGATCTATACGGACCATAAGAGTTTAAAGTATCTGCTGACTCAGAAAGAGTTGAACTTGAGACAACAAAAGTGGGTGGAGCTGTTGAAGGATTACGACTGCTCGATTGAATATCACCCGGGGAAGCGAATGTGGTGGCAGATGCATTAAGTGAGAAGGTAGTATCAGATCTGAGGGCGATGTTCGCTCATCTTAGCCTATATGATGACGGGAGTTTATTAGCTGAGCTGCGGGTGAAGCCAACATGGTTAAGTCAAGTAAAAGAGAAATAGTTGGTGGATGAGGTCTTCAGTGCTCGACTACTGTAAGTACAGAATGAGGAATTAGAGGACTATAGTGTGAACAATGACGGAGTTTTGTGTTTCTGTGGTAGGGTTTGTTTGCCAAAAGATGTGGAGTTGAGGCAGAAGATTCTTTGGGAATCGCATAATAGCTCTTATGCTATGCATCCTGGAGGGAGTAAGTTGTATAGAGATTTACGGGATCAGTTTTGATGGCCTGGATTAAAGCGGGAAGTGATAGAATTTGTGGGGAAGTGCTTGACGTGTCAGCAAGTCAAAGCTGAACATCAAGTACCTTCGGAACAGCGCAACCAATGAAGATTCTGCAGTGGAAGTGGGAGAGAATCACGATGGATTTCGTTAGTGGGCTTCCCCTTACGCCTACAAAGAAAAACTCGGTATGGGTGATCATGGATCGGTTACAAAATTTGCTCATTTCATACCTGTTCGTGTTGATTACTCTCTGCAGAGGTTGGCGAAGCTGTATGTAGCAAAAATTGTGACACTGCATGGGGTGCCAGTATCGATCATATCAGATAGGGATCCTAGATTTACGTCACGATTTTGGAAGGCGTTGCATCAGGCTTTGGGCACCAGGTTAGACTTTAGCACGGCATTTCATCTGCAGACGGATGGCCAGTCAGAAAGGGTAATTCAAGTATTAGAAGATATGTTGAGGGGATGTGTTATGGACTTCAAAGGTAGTTGGGAAGAATACTTACCTCTGGCAGAATTCGCGTACAATAACAGTTATCAAGCAAGTATTCGGATGGCACTGTACGAAGAATTGTATAGGCGAAAGTGTCGCACTTCTACCTGTTGAACAGAGTTGGGTGAACGTCATGTGTTAGGTCCAGAGATGGTGGCAGAATCAAAGGAAAAGGTTAGGGTAATCTGAGCTAGATTGAAGGAGGCATCTGACAGACAAAAATCGTATGATAATCTTAAGTGAAAAGAAATAGAGTTTACAGTGGGTGATCGGGTATTTTTCAAGGTTTCACCGTGGAAGAAGGTAATGAGGTTTGGACGTAAGGGTAAGCTGAATCCCAGGTCTATAGGACCTTATCGGGTTTTGAAGAGAGTGGGGCCAGTAGCGTACCAGTTGGAGTTACCTTCAGAGTTGAAGTAGATGCATGATGTGTTTCACGTCACGATGTTACGACATTACCGTTCAGATCCATCGCATGTGGTGCCAGTTGAAGAAGTTGAGTTAAGACCAGATTTGTCCTACGAAGAGGAACCAATTCAGATTTTGGAGCGAGATGTGAAGGTACTATAGAGGAAATTAGTTCCTCTAGTCAAGGTGTTGTGGCGGCACCATGGTTTAGAAGAAGCGTCGTGGGAGCCAGAGGAGACGATGAGACACAAATACCCTCACCTATTATGACCAGGTAATTTCGGGGCCAAAATTTCTTTAAGGGGGTAGAACTGTAACATCCGAGATTTAGGTGTCTCGCATTTTGATTCATATGTGTGTGATAGTATGTACTGTATGCTTGTTTGAGAATGTTTGGGGGTTCGGGAAACTTTGGGGTTAGGTAGGAGCCTTAGCGAAATTTTGGTTTGAAGCTGATAAAGGGAGGGCTAGGGGCGTCAGGCTTAAAGGATTTAATGTGGGGTTTATGAACACAAGTGGAGGTGTGGTAGAACGGCAAGGTGACGCCTAGGAGCAAGCGGGTTTTGCGTCAAAAGGAATCCAAGGGGGAGGAGGTTCGAGCCACATGGATAGCATTTTGTGAGTTGTATTTTGCATCAAGAGGGAGAGGTAGTGGATTCAGCAAGGGCACTTGGAAGGTGGAAGTTGGATAGGGTCAAACATTTTGAATGATAGGGGGAGAGAGTTAGTAGGAGTGGAATCATTCAAACTTGTTTGCATGAGGGGATGTGAGTAAAATTAGGAGGAAAAGAAGGGATAAAGAGAGGGGTTGAGAGTTGACCGAATATGGGATTCTGGGGGGTTGGCATTTTCGGTCATGAGGGAGTGTTTCGGTTAGGGGCCTTTAGGTACCGAAATTGAGTGTTAGTGGGGGGAGAGTGTTCATTTTCATTTTTTGAGTTTCTCTTTCTCTTCTCTAAAGTCGAACCATATCCCCTTCTTCTTCTCTTTTCTTTTTCATTTATTCTTTTATCTCCAAAAGCCGAATTCCATCTTTCTTTATATCATTTCTCTTAAATGCGAATGTACCTCTCGCCAGAACCATAGCCGAACCGCTTGATCATCTCTATTTCTTCTTTTATTCATTCGTTTCAAGCCATCTCTTGATCGAAGTTCTTTCTACTCTTTCTCTTTGAATCTATTCATTTCATCTCTTAGAGGAAGCGCCATCATTCGTTATTGCCTACTTTTCCCAATCGCCTAGTATTGTGGGTGATTTGGGTTCTCAGATAAGCCAACGCTAAAGAAGTTAAGGATTTTTCGGGATTAGATCAATTGAGGTAAGAAGGTTATAACGTGAGGCCGAAGGCCACTTCTTTTGTCCATATGTGTTAGGGTCGAATCTAACATGGCTTATGTAGGAGATTTCGACAATCTCAACGTGCAAGTATATAGCCTTCGGGATTTGATCGACTTTGGTAAGGGTGTTCTTGCAATCAAAGTGTACTTTTTGTTCCGTTATAGTATTATTTCACGTTTTAACCCGGGTCTTCTAACCAAAGACTTTGTTTGATTAGCCAAGGAACGAAAGTGGTTGGACACGTAGTCCCTACCCCTAAGTTCAAGAAGCAGTCAGTGTCAGCGGTTCGGATTGGCCACCAGGGTGAGGGCTAGCTTCGGAGCAGGATCATAGACAGATAGCAGTAGTGTCAATTAACGATAGTGACGACATAAAGAGCATGGTATTACGTGTTATCAGGTGTGTAATTAGCACACTATTTCTGTACTTTCCTTGTTTAAGTTAAATAAATGCATGTGATATGTGTGGTAGCCGAACTAGTGGCCGTGGTGGTTTTGCTATCCATAATGGGTAATCTAGTAACCAGGTTAGTATATTTCCTATATAAAAAATGTGGATGGATATATATGGATCTATGTAAGCATGTAAATATGTATATCTGGACATGTTCATATGTTTTATGCCATTTCATCATAATATGCTGCATGTACATGGGATTTGATATATATAATGGAAAGGGGAAGTGTGTATATATATTTATATACGTGGATTAATAATGGCCTCACGCCACATCGTGGATTGATGATGACCTTGAGTCTTATCGTGGATATTTGTGATTTTAATCACGTGGATCAGTGGCTGGACCACTAAGTGGACTTTGAGCAGCATGACTGCCAAAGAGGTGTGTAGCGGATGGAGGGTTGATTTAGTAATCCCCTGGTATGTGGTGGCTGGATATATGGGTGGTGTGTAGTGGTTGGATTTTAGGTTGGGTTAGGGTGACATAATGCATCTTAATATGTGGTTTATCGATTTGATGTGGTTTTGGGGCTAAGCCCATTTGTGGAAACATGTGGTTTAATTGCACATCGAAGTCAAAACGACTCACCCTTTGTTTCAAACAATGCAGTAATACATGATACTTTGGACCGGCCGAGAGGATTTGAGGTGGCCATGCAGAAGCTGTTTTTCTTAGTTCTATTTATGTTTTAAACTTTGCCTTACTTTTTGAGATATCTTTATTGTAATAAGGCCGTTTTAAATGTTTTGGGATTATTGTTATGGTTTTAAGTTAGTTCTTCTATCCGTTGATTAATTAAAAGATTGTATTAAGATATTACTAACCTAAGGGTAACAAATGAGAGTTTTGTTTAAAATTTTGGGTCACTTATAAACAAACGGTTTTTTTCGACAACTCAAGCAAGAGTAACAATTTGAACCCTATTTAGCCATGAGTTTTTATGCATCGCTGAATTGCTAAGTATAAACAAGAAACCCGCTTTAAACGGAGTTCTTGTTTTAGAACTTAAAACTCATTTTTCACCTTTGAATCCAAACCATTTTCAACACCTTTCCTAGTAACATTTCGAGTCCGGCCATAGTGTTTTGGGCTGGGTTTGGGGTGTTACATTTGAGACCCCTAAAGCTTAAGCTTTCAAACGAGGGGACTATTGTGTAATAGTGTAAAAAGTTTAGAGTTTTACCATGAGAGCTATCATTGTTATTGTTGCATCTTTATGGAAGAAAATGAGTCTTAGTTGTTAGATGAACAACTTTTGTGAAAGGTGTTAGCATGAAAACACCAAATAGGACCTTGATGAAAAAGTTACAAAGTTGTGGTTAATATGTGGGATATTGATTTTTGATGATAGCGTTAAGACCATTAAATGTTCACCTAGGCTTGTTGAAGGTAGAAATGTGATTAGAATTTATTTCCGAGCCTAGGGGCAAAATGGTCGTTTTGCCAAAGTCTAGGGGTAAAATAGTAATTTTACCTAAGCATGATTTTTGAAATGGTTTTATTAATATAGTAGTTAAAATGAGTTACATTGCTATTATAGAGCAAGAAGAACCGAAGACCCGCCTTGATCGGGGAAAGAACAAAGTCTCGGACTAGATCGGCAAGCTAGCTCATTTTGAAATCGAGGTAAGTTTGTATGTAATTTAAGCAACAATTATGTTAGCATGTTGAGAAATGCTTGGCATTATATTAATGCATGATGCACTACTAAATTGAGTATTTAATCTGAATGAGACAATGAAGTCTTAATGGGCCATATTGATTATAAAAAATGATATCATTGAGATATGACATAGATAAGGTTCTGTATAAGACCAAGTCCGGACATGGCCTCGGCACTGAGTTGAGATTCGTGTCAGACCATATCCAGGATATGGCTTTGGTAATGAATATGAAAATCGTATAAGGCCATATTCAGGATATGGGATCGATACATGATAGGAAATTCCATATAAGACCATATCCGGGATATGGCATTGCCATCTAGAGGGAATCCTATTGATCGCTGAAATCAGAGCTTTAAAATTTATAATGAATGAGATCAAACCTTGAGACTAACTCTGACAACGATTAAAGGAAAGTGTACCTATCGAACAGTAGTATAGCTTAGGCAAGATCGGATTATCGAACCCAAAGGAACTAAAAGTACCAATACTTACTTTTTATTATTTAGCCTAAAATATGGAGTGATTGGTTGATTTAATCTAGTTTAAGAATTTTTAAGCTAAAGACAATGACAAAAAGAACGAATAGGAAATAACTCAAAGAAAACTCAATTGATCACAACGATACCCTTAGGAAGAATCTACCTAGACTTCACTTGTTATTTAATATTAAACCATATGATTTATTTACTTAGTTTGATCCGTAAGACTCCCTAACGTATATTAAACCCTCTCTCGAGGTGAATAACGTCTAACCTTAGGTTAATTAGTGGAACTTTCGTTCACTTATAATAACCCCCTAGAATAGCAGTAAATCGATCAATGGATTCACATATTTGGTTTCACCCTAATCCGGTAAAATCTCGTCACCCAATCTCTAGGCGTGCGATCAACTCCGCTTAATTATGCTCAATCTACTCTTAAGCAGGGTCTATTCCTCCTCAACCTAAGCACATCAGATTTGGATTAAGCATGCATCATTAAGAACAAACTAAGTATTTATCATATAATTTAAAATCAATAACAAAATTCATCTAGATTTCATTCTCTTCAGGTATCTGAAGGGTTTAGTTCGTAACAAATAAAGAAAACATCTCAAGAGAAAAGATAAAACAAAACATAAAATCCCTAAAACCCCTTGATGGAATTGAAGGAGAAATTTGCCATCTTGAGTAGAATTCCAACTCTTCGAGATGGATCCACTTGGCTATCTTCGAGTGATTCCACAAAACATGATCTTCCTGGCTTGGCTCCTTGGCCTAGCTCGCAGCCCCCTTTCAAGTTACACTTAGGGTGTTTATATAGGCTTTTAGAATGCTTTACTTGGCCTCTAAGTGTCCTAATTCTTGTATACTTTCTACTCGTGTTTGAATAGGCTTTGTAATGTCTTTCTTTGCCTCAAAGTATCCAAATCCGAGTGAAATTGCTCTCTCTCGCGGCAGGGGCACAACCATGGTACACGCCCGTGTAAATCGTTTTGAGGCCGTGTCTCAATTCTGTTGATTGGGACATGGCCATGTAAATCGTGGCATGGCCCTGTCTTAGTTAATTTTTGAGGCACGGTCGTGTGGCTTGAAGTCCGAGCCGTGTCGATTTCCTTTTTGGCCCAAATTGGCCCGTTTTAAGCCTGTTTCTCGTTCTTTTTGTACTCGGGTGCTTTCCTGAGTAAAAACATGTAAAGAAAAGATTAAGAGCACCTTTTTACATAAAACAAGGGCTAAATCATCAAAAAGCATACTAAATGTGGGCCTAAAATGTGTTGCTTTTACGGTTTATCAAATACCCCCACACTTAAGCTTTTGCTTGTCCTCAACCAAAATTCTCAACTTACAATTAAAACGAACTTTCCATAATTCACAATTTCTATCAACAATGCCTCATCATAATTCACAAATAATTCATACATGGATAATTTAACTCAAAGACTCCTAAAGATTCAAACAATTCTAAGTCATATATTTTGTAGCACGAAAACATAGGTGTCTCCCCGTATCTAAATAATTACCTTTAATTCAAAACCAACAAGGGATGACGGTTTCACTAAATATTCACTCAAATCACTCGAAGTGTTTAAGTTTCAAGAACAGCACTCATAATTCGAACCTGAAAAGTTAATCCCATAGGCATGTCTGAAAATCAAATCTCTACCACTGTAATATGAGATGATACACAAATCAAATGGTCTTTTAACATGGTTGTAAAGGGCTTAGGTTAAAGGTGTGGATAAAGGCTGAATTAGAAGGTTTGAAATCGAGATTGCCCTGACCAATTACCTAACAAGAACAATGAACTAGAAGATAAATGATTGCTTTGAAACTAATAATACTACTATTGATAATACTTTTAATACGAGCTCTTCTTCAACAATTGGAATTTAAACGCATAAGCTCCTTTAATCATATACCAAAGATTGAATATACTTTGGTTTTTTTTAAGAACAAACTAAAGTAAATACATAATAAAGAAAGAATTTTATCAACTAAAATAAACTAATTCGGTAACTGATAAAATCAATTCTCGATAGAAGGGTAGTCAAAAAGAATGGTGATAACAAATACAAAGGGTTTTGGGTTAATATTAAGCGGATAATTCAATAAAACAAGGTTGTTAGGATCAAATGGGTTCACTAAGGGTTAATTTTTGAAGGTAGGCTTTTTAGTGGAGTGAATGGGTTAAAACCTAGGTGCCTTTATCATCTCAGTATATGAAACTAATCTAAGCAAATTCTAAAATAACAATTCAGTGTTGACACACTCATAATCAATAAAGTGAGCATGAAAAAGAATATATGCTCTATAAGGCTCAAATCTCACGAAAAATTATGGGTATTTGAGATCAATCCTATAAATTTCAAACTTCAATCTAATATTCAAATTTAGTTCAACAACCTAGGAAATTTTTCATTTTTTAAAATAGACTTATCATGCTCGATTCTCTAGTATTCTTCACGTATAAATCATCAATGGACAATTATCAATGACTTACTCAATAACACATCAATAAAAATCATAAATCATCATAAAATTGACCCTAATTAATAATATGAGAAAATTTCTTAGGAGCAGGACTAAAATTTAGGATTTTAGAATAATGCAAAAAGTTAGGTACTTTTACCCCCCCACACTTAAGAAGTACATTGCCGTCAATGTACAAAGATAGATAACTAATAATGTAATCAAAAGAGAAGGGGAGAGTTATTATTTCCTGAATTTTGGATGACTTCCGGAGTTTGGCCAAGGTCGTGGTGAAAGGTGGGTGGAGGAGGTGGTGGTAGCGTTTTCTATGGGCCTAGTGGAGTGTCTACCGATGAGATTTGTGCTAGATAAAGAAATTGGGTAGCCTGCAAAGATATAGCCAAGAAATCTAAAGAAACATTAATAATATACTAATACTATAATTAAAGAGAAGGAGACTAAGAAGAAAACTGAAATTAAAAGAAAAGACTAATGGACTAAGGAGTCTTTATTGTTGGATGGTTCGCGAGGTGGGTGTGACTTCTAAGGTTGTGGTACGTGATTCCCAAGCAGCCTTAAGAACCTAAAACCAAGAAACTAAAAGAATTTAAAATATATTAAGCAGAAGAGAATTATAGATAAGTAGGATAAAGGGGAAAATAAACATAAAGAAGAATTTAAATGGTCTAAAAGACCCTTGGCTTGGTGTTTGAATGAAGCGGCCAGCATGAACTTATGTGTTGGGGTCTTCTTTAAGGAGACAATGCTTGCCTTCTTATGTTTCTTTGGCATGATTCTAGTGTAGCTCAAGAGTCTGGACACTTTTTCTAAAGAAAGAAAGAAAAAAAAAAGAAGAAAGAAGAATGAGGGGAGAAGGAGGAGGGTTGTGGGGTTTAAATAGGGTCTCAAATCTGGCACGTTCCCACGCCCATGGACCAAGGGTGTGTTGAATTACACGGCTGTATCGTACGGTCGTGTGTCTAGGCGTATTTGCTCACCCATACCCATTCCTAGAAAGGCAGTGTATTGGCACTGTTGGGTAGCATGGCCGTGTTTGTCCTGTGTCTGATAAGTTAGTGACTTCACACAGTTGTGGAGCACGGCTGTGCCAATTTACTGGTGCCCGTGTGGGAGTGGTTGGATCCATGACATTGTGGGGTGGTTGGGACTGATTCGCACGGCCTCTGTTGTGTCAATACGGTGGTTCTAGTGGTCCACACGGTCACGGACATGGCCATGTATAAGGCCGTGTGGCCTTGAAGTTCTCTACTTTCGGTTAGTTTAAAAGGAAAGAAAGAAGGAAGGGAAAGAAACTAAAAATAAATTTGAAAGTAAATAGTGTTAGTACTCGGGTTGCCTCCTAAAAGCGCTCATTTATAGTCTTAAGCTAGACTTTCCTCGAATTAGAAAAATTTGGGAGGTTTAAAGGTTTGAATATCTTTCCTCTTGCTTAAGGTTTTATTTTCTTGACAAATTTGAAGTCGAGAAGTGTTTACCTCGAGAGTGTTGAATGTTGGGTTGCTTACCTATACTATTTCGTGTGGGAAGATATTGTGTACCTAAAGAGGGTTTTCTCCCCTTGCCTTCAGGTCTGTTGTGATGATGTGTGGATCTGCTTTGTCTAACAATACCTGGTTTCCTATTTTGTAGTGGTTTGATGTTCCTACGGGCTCTTCTGGTGGTTCCTCTGGTTTTTCTTCATGCCATTCCGGTTCTTTTTTGACTTGTGTCATCTGCTCTTCTAAATTGTCGATCCTAAGTTCTTGTTCCTTGTGTGATTTCTCTTTGTCGCTTTGGGATCTATGAGTCGGCTCAGTGTTGTGCCTTTGTGGTGTTTCCTGCGATAAAGGTTAAACAATTTGATTATCATCTGTATTCACTTTCTTACCTTCATCGATTGTTGTCCTGGCCGAGTCAAGAGCTTGAAGACTAATTGATTTTTCACCTACACAAAGTATGAGTTCCCCTGTGGCAACATCAATTTTAGTCTTGGCAGTTGCTAGAAAAGGTCTTCCTAAAATTAAGGGATTGTATTAAACTTATTCATATCTAAAACAACAAAATCTACTGGGAAAACAAATTTATCGATTTTGACCAGAACATCTTCGATAATGCTCCTAGGAATTCTAATATTTTTATCAGCTAATTGTATACTCATCCTAGTTTGTTTGGGCTTTCGTAAACCTAGTCGTTTAAATAATGTATAAGGCATTACATTTATGCTTGCCCTTAAATCAGTTAACGCGTTATCAATAGCTAAAATGCCAATTAAACATGGAATTGTAAAACTCCCTGGATCTTTTAGCTTTCGTGGTAGTCTATTCTATAACATTGCTGAGCATGCTGCGTTTAATTCCACGTTGTGCTCTTCGTCTAATTTGTGTTTGTTAGTCAAGAGCTATTTTAAAAATTTTCTCAAGTCTGGCATCTGAAAAAGAGCTTCAATAAGGGGTAAGTTAATATGTAATTTCTTTAAGAGTTTAAGAAACTTACCGAACTGTTATTCTGAAGATCTCTTTTTATTGCTTCAAGATAAGGTATGCGAGATTGGTACTCCTTGATTACTGGTTTTGGCTTTTCTTGTGTTACCTCTACCTTACCTTCCCCTACCTTATTTTCTTGTATTGGAATGGGTTCCTCTAACCCTTTACTATGATTAGCTGAGATGGCTTGAATTTGCTCCTTTGGGTTAATCTCAGTGTTACTTGGTAGACGTCCTTGCAGTCGTTCTGACATTAGCTTTGCTAGTTGGTCGACTGCATTAGTGGCTACCTTGACTGACTTAGTAAGTTCCTCTATTCAACTCTCGTTGCTTTTAATTGTTTTCTCAGTTTCTTGGAAGCGATTTTCTGTGTTTTCCATGAATTTTTTCAGCATCTCTTCGACGCTTGTTTTTTTCTCTTGCGGATATGGCTGATTTTGGAAGTTTTGAGGAGGTTGTTGTCTTTGATTCCCTTGATTTCCTTGGCCCCCCCATGAAATATTTTGTTGGTTCTTCCATCCTGGATTGTAAATGTTACTATAAGGATTGTTATTGGATCTGAAATTATTACCTATATAGTTTGTCTATTCGGTTTCTGCGTCTGGTTGGTAGGGTGGGTGCTCAGATTCGCCATACGCCCACTTGCGCTGTAATCGCATGGTGGGTGTACCGCAAGGAACATAAACTGTCAAGCTTTTTATTCATCAACTCCACCTGATTTGACAACATGGTCACTGCATCGAGGTTGTAAACTCCTACTGATTTTGTCAGTTTTGTCCTTGTAACTTGCCACTGATAGTTATTCAGTGACATCTCTTCAATGAACTCGTAGGCGGCTTCAAGAGTCTGTTGTTTAGGGTTCCACCAGCGGCTGAATCGATTAGTTGCCTCGTTGAGGGGTTTACACCATTATAGAAAGTTTGGACTTGTAGCCACAAGGGTAGACCATGTTGTGGACACTTTCTCAAGTGATCTTTATATCTCTCCCATGCGTCGTATAATGTCTTTAAATCCATCTGCACAAAAGAAGAGATATCATTCCGTAATTTGGCCGTTTTGGCCGGTGGGAAATATTTCAATAAAATTTTTTCGTCATTTGGTCACATGTAGTGATTGATCCTCACGGTAACAAGTACAACCATTGTTTGGCTTTATTTTTCAATGAAAAGGGGAATAACAGAAGACAAATGGCATCATCAGAAACGCCATTTATTTTGAAAGTATCACAGAACTCTAAAAAATTTGCTATATGAGTGTTTGGGTCTTCGTCCCGCAAACCATCAAATTAAACAAATTGTTGAATCATTTGTATTGTGTTAGGCTTTAATCCAAAATTATTAGCAGCTATAGCATGCTTAATAATACTAGATTCAACTCTTATTAAATAAGGTTTAGCATAATCATTCAAAGTACGCGGAGCATTGTTTTCTTCCACATCTTGTGGTGTATTATTCTCGTCCATCCCTTCAGTAGGATTGGATCTGTCTTCTCGCTCTTTTTCTGTGTAATTTAGGGCTCGCCTAATTTCTCTACGATTCCTTCGAGCGGTAGCTTCAATTTCACTATCATATTCTAAAGGTCCTGTCCGGTTCCTTCTAGTCATAAACTAGAGGTACCTACTAGGAAAAAATAATGAAGAAATAAAATGAGCAAAAGATACTAAAATAATAAAAATAGTGGCTAAAGTAATAAAAATAGAGCTTTCTTAATATTTCAGTTCCCCGGCAACGGCGCCAAAAACTTGATCGCTGAAATCAGAGCATTAAAATTTATAATGAATGAGATCGAACCTTGAGACTAACTCTGACAACGATTAAAGGCAAGTGTACCTATCGAACAGTAGTATAGCTTAGGCAAGATCAGATTATTGAACCCAAAGGAACTAAAAGTACTAATACTTACTTTCTTTTTATTATTTAGCCTAGAATATGGTGTGATTGGTTGATTTCATCTAGTTTAACAATTTCTAAGCTAAAGACAAAGACAAAAAGAACAAATAGGGAAATAACTCGAAGAAAACTCAATTGATCACAACGGTGCCCTCAGGAAGAATCCACCTAGACTTCACTTGTTATTTAATACTGAACCTATAATTTATTTGCTTAGTTTGATCCACAAGACTCTCTAGCATATATTAAACCCTCTCTCGAGGCGAATAACGTGTAACCTTAGATTAATTAATGGAGCTCTTGTTCGCTTATAAATAGCAGTAAATCGATCTATGGATTCCCATATTTGGTTTCACCCTAATCTGGCAAAATCTCATCACCCTACCTCTAGGCGTGCAATCAACTCCGCTTAATTATGCTCAATCTACTCTTAAGCAGGGTCTATTCCTCCTCCAATGAAGCACATCAGATTTGGATTAAGCATGCATAATTAAGAACAAACTAAGTATTTATCATATAATTCAAAAATCAATAACAAAATTCATCTAGGTTTCATCCCCTTTAGATATCTGAAGGGTTTAGTTCATAACAAATAAAGAAAACATCTCAAGAGAAAAGATAAAACAAAACATAGAAAATCCATAAAGTCCCTTGAAGGAATTGAAGGAGAAATTCACCATCTTGAGTAGAATTATGGCTCTTCGAGATGGATCCACTTGGCTATCTTCGAGTGATTCCACAAAACATGATCTTCTTGGCTCGGCTCCTTGGCCTAGCTCACCGCCTAACGCCCCCCTTTCAGGTTACACTTAGGGTGTTTATATAGACTTTTAGAATGCTTAACTTGGCCTCAAAGTGTCCCAATTCAAGTATACTTCCGACTCGGTGTTTGAATAGGCTTTGTAATGTGTTTCTTTGCCTCAAAGTATACAAATTCGAGTGAAATTGCTCTCTCCCGCGGTAGGGGCACGGCCATGGTACACGCCCGTGTAAATCATTATCAGTCCGTGTCTCGATTCTGTCAATTGGGGCACAACTGTGTAAATCGTGGCATGGCCGTGTCTTAGTTAATTGTCGAGGCATGGCCGTGCGGCTTGAAGTCTAGGCCTTGTCGATTTCCTTTTTGGGCCAAATTGGCCCGTTTTAAGCCCATTTCTCATTCTTTTCATCGTCGAGTGCTTTCTTGATTAAAAACATGAAAAGAAAGGATTAAGAGCACCTTTTTACATAAAACAAAGGCTAAATCATCCAAAAGCATACTAAATGTGGGCCAAAAATATGTTGCTTTTATGGTTTATCACCCATATAAGACCATATCTGGGATATGGCATTGGCACCTAGAGGTGACTCCATGTAAGAACACCTCGAGGATGTGGTGATAAACCGTAAAAGTAACACATTTTAACCCCATATTTAGTATGATTTTGGATGATTTAGCCCTCAATTTATGTAAAAAGATGCTCTTAGTCCTTTCTTTTCATGTCTTATACTCAGGAGACCACCTAAGGATAAAAAGAACGTAAAACGAGCTTAATACGGACCAAATTGGGCCAACCCAAGAAGTCGGCATGGCCTGGACTTCATGCCACATGGCCTTGCCCCAATATTTAGATTGCACACGATCACACCCTGATTTACATGACCGTGCCTCGTCTACAACAAGCCTAACACGGCCTGACCCCGATGTACATGGCCGTGCCTCAATTGGCAGACCCGAAGCACGACCTCTACCTATATATTACACGGGCGTGTCATAGCCATGCCTAAATTGATAGGATGGAGACATGGGCTGGACCATGACTGACACGGGCGTGCCTTAGCCGTGACCCTACCGTGGGAAAGAGCAGCCACTCCATACTTCGTTCCTTGGGTTTGATAAGATATTCTTGCTTGAGCTCTACTACTGTTCGATAGGTGCACTTGCCTCTATTGTTGTCCCAGTCAGTCTACAGGTTCGATCACTCTTTTATAAATATTAAAACTAGACTATTTTTCAGTGATCAAGTTTTTGGCGCCGTTGCCGGGGACTTTCTAAAATATTACGAAAGCTCTATTTTTATTACTTTTTCCATTATTTCTAATTTATATTAATTTTACTAATCCTCTTTCTTTATTAAACTTGCAAGGTACCTCTAGTTTATGACTAGAAGAAACCCTAGAGGACCATTAGAATACGATAGTGATATTGAAGCTACCGCTCGCAGAAATCACAGAGAAACTAGACGAGCTCTAGAATACGAAAGAGAAGAACAACAAAATAGATCCAATCCTACTGAAGGTATAGCCGAAAATAATCCACCTGATACGCAAGATCAGAATGCTCCACATACTATGTATGATTATGCTAAACCTAATCTGACAGGAGCAGAATCTAGTATTGTTAGGCCTGCTATAGCTACTAATAATTTTGTATTAAAACCTAACACAATACAAATGATTCAACAGTTTGTTCAATTTGATGGATTGCAAGATGAAGATCCAAAAACTCATATAGCTAATTTCTTAGAGTTCTGTGATACTTTCAAAATAAATGGCATTTCTGATGATGTCATACGTCTTCGGTCATTTCCTTTTTCATTAAGGAAGAAAGCAAAGCAGTGGTTGAACTCGTTACCACGAGGGTCAATCACAACATGGGACCAAATGACCGAAAAATTTCTTTTAAAGTTTTTTCTACCAGCCAAAATGGCCAAATTTAGGAATGACATATCTTTTTTGTGCAGAATGACGCAGAAACATTAAATGATGCATGGGAAAGATACAAGGATCTCCTAAGGAGATGCCCACACCAGGGATTACCTTTGTGGCTTCAAGTCCAAACTTTCTACAATGGTGTGAATTCTTCAATAAGGCAAATGATTGATTCATCAGCCGGTGGAACTCTGAACAACAAAACTCTTGAAGCGGCCTACGATTTTATTGAAGAGATGTCATTGAACAATTATCAATGGCAAATCACAAGGGCAAAGCCGACAAAATTAGCTGGAGTTTTCAACATAGACGCAGTGACAATGCTGTCAACACGGGTAGAGTTAATGAATAAAAAGCTTGATAATCTATGTTCTTCGTAGGTACATCCAGTAATGCAATACGAAGCAAGCGGGAATGTAGCGAATCTCGAGTACCCCACCTACCAACCAGAGCGTAAAACGAAAGCGACAAACTATATAGGTAACAATTTCAGATCCAATAATAATCCCTATAGTAATACTTATAACCCAGGTTGGAGGAACCACCCAAATTTTTCGTGGGGAGGACAAGGAAATCAAGGAATTCAAAGGCAGCAACCTCCTCCAAATTATCAAAATCATCCCTACCTACAGGAAAAGAAATCAAGCCTTGAAGAGATGGTGACAAAATTTATGGCAGCCACAGAATCTCGTCTTCAAAAGACTGATACAAACCTTGATGAACAATAGAAGTCGATGAAAGGACTCGAGAATCAAGTTGGAGAACTTACTAGGTCAGTGGGACACCTGACAAAGCTAATTTCTGAATGCCAACAAGGACGTTTACCAAGCAACACATAAATAAACCCAAAAGAGAAAATCCAAGCCATTACAACTCAAGAGGGTACAGAAGTAGATAGACCCACATTAGCGCAAGAAAAGAAGGATAAGACCGAGGTAGCTCAAGAAAAGCCAAAACCAGTAATCAAGGAATACCAACCTCGCATACCTTATCCTAAAACATTGAAAAAAGATGATTCAGAGGAACAATTCGGTAAGTTTCTAAAACTCTTGAAGAAATTACATATTAACTTACCTCTTCTTGAAGCTCTTTTCCAGATGCCCGGTGCAAGGAAATTCTTAAGCAAGCTCTTGACGAACAAACGCAAAATAGATGAAGAGCACCATGTGGAATTAAACGCAACATGCTCAGCTATGCTACAAAACAGGCTACCACAAAAACTAAAAGATCCAGGGAGTTTTACGATTCTATGCTTAATTGGTATTTTGACTATTGATAATGCGTTAGATGATTTAGGGGCAAGTATAAATGTTATGCCTTATGCACTGTTTAAATGACTAGGTCTAGGGAAACCCAAACAAACTAGGATAAGTATTCAAGTAGCTGATAAAACTGTCAAAATCCCTAGAGGCATTATTGAAGATGTTTTAGTCAAAATCGATAAATTTGTTTTCCCAGTAGATTTTGTTGTTTTAGTCATGGATGATGAAAATTCAATCCCTTTAATTTTAGGAAGACCTTTTTCTTGCAATTGCCAAGACTAAAATTGATGTTGCCACAGGAGAACTCATACTTCATGTAGGAGATGAATCACCAATCTTCAAGCTCTCGACTCACCGTAACCATCAAGATGAAGGTAAGAAAGTCGTTTCAATAGATAATCAAATTATTCAACCTCCATCGCATGAAACATCACGAAGCATCAAAACTGAGCTAACACAGAAGCATACGATCAACAATTTAGAAGAGCAGAAGATATACACCAAAGAAAAGCTAGATCCACACGAAGTAAAACCTAAGGAACCATTAGAAGAGCTCATGGGAACATCCAATCACATTAAAATAGGAGACCAGGTGCTGTTAGACAAAGCCGATCTTCACATCACTTCAATAGACTTGAGGAAAAAAGGATATATTCTTCCCAAGGTACACGAAATCTTCCCCCACAACACAGTCGAGGTAAGTAACCCAAAATTCGATAAATTCAAGGTAAATGCTTCTCGACTCCAACTTTGTCATGAAAATAAAATCGCAAGCATGAGGGAAGATATTCAAACCTTTAAACCTCATTGAAATTTTCAAACATGAGGACAGTCTAGCTTAAGACTATAAACGAGCGCTTCTCGGGAGGCAACCCGAACATTAACACTATTTATTTTCAAATTTATTTTCAGTTCCTTTTCTATCCATCTTTCTTTCCTATGTATTTAGTTGGAAACTAACACAAAAGTGCAGATTTCCAAACCACATGGCCTTACACACGACCGTGTCCATGGTCGTGTGGACCACTAGAACCACCACACTGTCAAGAGCAGGGTCGTGCAAGTTAGCCCAACCACTCCCCGATGTTACGAGCCCAACAACACCAAAGCACGGGTATCGATAAGAACAGCACGGGCGTGCCTATGAACCATGTAAAGCTGCTGACTTTCTCGAAATGGGCGTGGCTGACTAAGAAACGGGCGTGTAAGAAGCAACACGCCATTAGCCACGGCCGTTCTAGGCAGCCGTGTAAATCAACACACCCTCGGTACATGGGCCTGGGAACATACTAGATTTGAAATCCTATTTAAACCTCGACAGCCCTTCCTCTTTTTCCCATCTTCTTTCTTATTCCTTCTTCCACTTTTCTTTCAAATTTTTCTTCCTAATCATAGAAAAGATCCAAGACACTTGAGCAACACAAAGACCATGCCAAAGAAACGTAAGCATCGTATCCTCAAAGGAAGCCTCAACATGAGTTCATGCCGGTAGCTTCACTTAATTGACACTCCAAGGGTCTCGAAAACCTTTTTGGTTCTATTTTTCCTTTCTCGTCTCCTTTATTTTCCTTATTTATACTTCTTTGATTCTTAATGTAATTTATTTCATATTAGTTTCTTGGTTTTAGGTTCTAAAGGCTGCTAGGGAATCACAGAACATAGCCTTTGAAGTCACACCCACTTCGCAAACCATTCAACAATAAGGGCTCCTTAGTCCATTAGTCTTTTCTTTTAATTTTAGTTCTCTTCTTAGTCTCCTTCTTTTTATTTTCTTAATCTTTAAATTTATTATTAGTATATCATTATTATTTCTCTAGATCTCTTGGCTATGTCTTCACAGGCTACCCAATTTCTTCATCTAGCAAATTGCTTCTCAGTAGCCACTCCACCAGGCCTATAGAAAACACCATCACCGCCACCAAAGATGCTAGGGATCATCCAGATTTCAGGGAGTATTATTTTCCCCACTTATCTCTTTGATTTGGCACATAAAATTCATTATCTATCTTTGTACATTGAGGGCAATGTACATCTTAAGTGTGGGGGTAATAGTGCCTAACTTTTTGCATAATTCTCAAAACCCTGAAATTAGTCTTAATCTTAAGTATTTTTCTCATAATATTAATTAGGATGAAATTTCTAATGATTTATGATCTTTATTGATATGTCTCTAATTAAATCTTAGTTAATTATGCATTTATGATTAAATTTGAAGGATACTAGAGAATCGAGCATGATAAGTCTACTTTCTAAAAAAAAATTTCACAGGTTGTTGAACCTAATTTGAGTATCACCTTGAAGTTCAAAATTTATAAGGATTGATGTCAAAACAACCATAATTTTTTGTGAGATTTTGAGCCTTATAGAGCATGTACCCTTTTTTTATGCTCACTTTAATTGATTATGAGTATGTCAACTTTGAACTGTTATTCTAGAACTTGCCTTGTTTATACATGTTGTGACCACATTAATGATTTGATACACTGAGATGATAAAGGCACCTAGGTTTAACCCATTCACTCCATTAAAAAGCCTACCTTCACAAATTAACCCCTAGTGAACCCCGTTGAATCCTAATAACCTTTTTATTGACTCCCCACTAATATCAACCCAAAATCGCTTTATATTTGTTATCACCATTCTTTTGACTACCCTTTAATCGAGGTTTGATTTGATTAAATTACCGAATTATATTAGTTTAGTAGTTACATTATCATTTATGATGTAATATTTTAGTTTGTTCTTAAAAAAATCAATCAAAGTTTAGAGCTCATGTATCTAAATTCCAATTGATTGAAGAAGAGCTCGTATTAAAGTATTATAGTATTCTTATTAGCCTTTAATTAATGTAAGTACTTATATTAGTTCATTGTTTCTAGTTAGGTAATTGGTTAATTCAATCTCGATTCTAACCTTCTAATTCAGCCTTAATCCACACCTTTAACCTTAGCCCCGTTACAACCCTAATAAAGACCTTTTGATCTATTTATCATCTCATATACAGTGGTAGAGATTTGATTTTCAGGCAAGCTTATGGGATTAACTTTTCAAGTTCGACTTAGAATGCTTATTCTTGAACCTTAAACACTTTTGAGTGATTTGAGTGAATCTTTAGTGAGGATCTCAGTCCTTGTCGATTTTAAATCAAAGGTAATTACTTAGATAAGAGGAGACACCTATGGTTTCAGGCTATAAAGGAATGACTTGTCATAATTGAATCTTTAGGGCAATTCGAGTTAAATCATCCATGTATAAATTATCTATGAATTATGGTGAGGCATTGTCAATAGGACTTATGAATTTTGGAAAGTTCATTTTAATTGTAAATTGAGAATTTTGCTTGAGGACAAGCAAAAGCTTAAGTGTGGGGGTATTTAATAAACCGTAAAAGTAATAGATTTTAACCCCATATTTAGTATGCTTTTGGATGATTTAGCCCTCAATTTATGTAAAAAGATGCTCTTAATCCTTTCTTTTCATGTCTTATACTCAAGAGGCCACCTAAGGATAAAAAGAACGTAAAACGGGCTTAATACGGACCAAATTGGGCCAATCAAGAAGTCGGCACGGCCTGGACTTCATACCACACGGCAGTGCCCCAATATTTAGATTGCACACGGTCACACCCTGATTTACACGACCGTGCCTCATCGACAAAAAGCCCAACACGGCCTGACCTCGATGTACACGGTCGTGCCCCAATTGGCAGACCCAAAGCACAGCCTCTACCCATATATTACACGGATGTGTCATAGCCGTGCCTAAATCGACAAGATGGAGACACGGGCTGGACCACGACTTACAGGCGTGCCCTAGCTATGCCCCTGCCGCGGGAAAGAGCAGTTTCACTCAGAATTGGATGCTTGGAGCCCAAGAAACGCAATCCTAAGTCCACTCAAACACTTAGGACGAATTTTACTTGAATTACGAGTACTTAGGAGCCAAGTAAAGTATTCCAAACATCTATATAAACAATCGAAGGCAGCAATTTAAGGGCGTCAAGTTTTAGTAGAGTTTTCTGCCAGAGCTTTACTCGTTTAAGGATTGTCTCGAAGATAGCCAATTGATCCATCTCGAAGAGTCAGAGTTCTACTAAAGACAGAGGATCTCCTCTTCAATTCCTTCAGGAAGTTTTAAGGATTTCCTATGTTTTGTTTTATCTTTTCTCTTGAGATGTTTTCTTGTTTAATTATGAACTAAACCCCTCAGATACCTGAAGGGGATGAAACCTATGATGGATTTTATTATTTAATTCTTTTAGTTTATATGATAATACTTAGTTTGTTCTTAATTATGTTACTTAAATTTATCTGATGTGCTTATGTGGAGGAGGAATAGACCCCGCCTAAGAGTAGATCTAGCATAATTAAGCGGATTTGATCGGGCGCCTAGAGATAGGGTTATGAGATTTTGTCGAATTAGGGTGAAACCTAATATGGGAGTCCATTGATCAATTTACTGCTTCCTTAGGGGGTTATTATAAGAGAACGAGAGTTCCACTAATTAACCTAAGGTTAGACGTTATTCGCTTCGAGAGAAGGTTTAATATAGGTTAGGGAGTCTCACGGATTAGGCTAAATAAAGAAATCATATGAATTGAAAAGGTAGATAATAAGTGAAGTCATAGGTGGATTCTTCCCGAAGGTATCATCTTTATCAATTGAGTTTTCTTCAACGTCTTTTCCCAAAGTTTTGTTTCTTTTGTCTTTGCATTTAGTTCAAATGTTTCATTTGTTTTAGTTTAATAAACCAATCACTCCATATTTTAGGCTAAATAATAGAAAGAAAGTGTGTAGTGGTACTTTTAGGTACCTTGGGCTAGATAAGATATTCTTGCCTGAGCTATACTACTGTTCGATAGGTGCACTTGCCTTTATCATTGTCGCAGTTAGTCTACAGGTTCGATCACTCTTTTATAAATATTAAAACTAGACTGTTTTGTAGCGATCATGTGGCATTGGCTTTATACTTACAGTAATGATGAGAAACTAACGTCTTTAACTATCTGTTGTGAATAGCGGGGTAAGTAGAGGAATTTAAAAGTCAAAATGTGAATGATATTTAAGTCATGCGAATAAGTGAATACAAGTAGTCGTGAATGAGTCATGAAAAATCGATTTCGATATGTGGCACGATATTTGCTAGCTAAGGGCAATTGTAAGTATTGTCAAGAAGCCTTGACTCGTGTACGATTAGCTAACACCGTGGATGGATTATTTTATGGGCTTATTATTTCTATTTATTTCCATGCACACTTACTAAGCTTTATCCTTACCCCATTTTCATTGCCCTTCTTTCTTGTAGCATTGCCAAGGTAACTCGAGGATCATAGACGTAGGAGTTTAGAAATCACACTATCGACAGCACTTTGGTATAATAATTTTAGACTTATTTTGAGTATGGCATGTATAGGACTTCAGTATTTTGTTAAGTTGTAATTTTTAGTCAAAGTGTTGGCTATGTAAGTTCGTAAAAGTCATTTTGTAAATGGCCTATGAGTTAGGCAAATTCTTGGCTAACTCTTTTGCTTAATGAAGATGAAATTCATGAAGTGTATGTCTCTTTAATTATCTTGTATGTTGGAATGAGTTCTTAGACTTGCTTGTGGGATAGGAGTTGTATTGTTTTGAGTGGAAGAACGTATGTGTGCATTGTAAGGTTGAAGGGGCTTGGTACATAGCTTGCTAATTATCTACATAGGTAGACACACGAGCGTAGGTCTAGACCGTGTGTGAGGCACGGCTAGCACATGGGCATGCGTCTAGGCCGTGTGAAGTCTGTACCCTGCACTGGGATTTAAGTTGCCACACGGTTGGGGTACACAGGTGTGTGTATAGGTTGTGTGGATAAGTTAGAATGCTAAGGTTTTAACCACGGGCTTGGTTTACGGGCGTTCCATGGTCGTGTGATATTAGTCAGAGTCGACCACAGGTGGAAGACACGGGCATGCCTTAAGGGCACACGGGCGTGTCTCTAGGACTACACGGTCTTGTAGCCTCTTTTTTATTAACAGCTTTTCTTGAACTCGTGAAAGATTCTGATACTTCTCGAAAGTATGTTTAGGGCCTCATAGGCTGAGTATGTGCAAGCGATGTGATTAAAAATATTTTATAACCCTATTTTAGATGTTTAAGCAAGATTAGCTATGTAGTGCCTCAAACCCTGTTTGGGCTCGAATACGGGTAAGGGGTGTTACATTTATTCATATCAGAGCTACGGTTTAGTCGATTCTAGGACTAACGTAGTGTACATACGAGTCTAGCTATATGTGCCATATGTATGAGTGTCTGAGTAATAATAGTGTGATGGCTCCTGGCGTATAAAATTGTGTTTTATGTAGTATATAAATTTCGATATGGACCGAACTACAGTTGATGATGCTGCGAGTAATGCACCGGCTCCAACTCAAGGGACTGCACCAGTTAATAGTAGACCCGAGACCTAGAGTGAAGGCGAAGAGGCTTGGGAAGCCTTTCACCACATGATGAGCTAATAATATACTCGAGCAAATCCTAACGCTCAACCCCCTCTACCCCCACCAACCCCCTCTAGTAGCTCCTCAAGTAGTTGAGGTGGTGAGAAGAGAAAGGCCTCCGGTGGATAAGATCCGGAAGCAAGGAGCCGATGAATTTTGGGCGAATAAGGATGATGACCCGGAAAGAGCAGAATTCTAGCTTGAGAATACCATCTGGGTATTTGATGAGCTATCTTGCACTCCTAAAGAGGGCTTAAAGTGTGCAGTGTCTCTCTTGAGAGATTCAGCCTACCGATGGTGGAACACCCTGGTGTCGGTGGTGCCAAGGGAGAGAGTTAGTTGGGAATTTTTTCAAGAGGAATACCGAAAGAAGTATATCAGCCAAAGGTTCATCGACCACAGGAGAAAGGAGTTCTTTGAACTGAAGCAAGGCCGTATGTCAGTGTCAGACTATGAACGAGTGTTTGTAAGGCTTATCAAGTATGCACGGGAGTGCGTGTCTATCGAGGCCATCATGTACAAGAGATTCGAGGATAGATTGAATAAAGATAACCACCTATACGTGGGAGTTCTCGAATTAAAGTAGTTTGTAGTGTTGGTTGATAGAGCCTGTAAAGTTGAGGCATTGGCTAAAGAGAAGAGAAGAGCTGAGTACGAGTCTCATGACTTGAGGAACAGACAACTGAATAAGTCTCACCAATCCTCATCTAAGAAATCAAGGGATTTTAGTACTCGATCAGTCACTTCAGCGAGGTTTTCAACCTGAAGAAAAGGTAAGCAATTTTTGGGGTTGAAAGGGCAAACCACATCAGTTGCTAGTGTGGGCAATGTCCAACCAAGTAGACCGAAATGCCTTCAATGTGGCAGGCCCCATTTTGGTGAGTGTCGAGCTAATGAGAAAGCTTACTTCAGATATGGGTCCTTAGACCACTTTATCAGACATTGTCCCAAGGTGGATGAGAAAGAAAAGCCTCAGAATACGAGATCGGGAAGTACCACTAGGGGAAGACCATTGAGAAACCCAAGGATTGAGATGGGAAGCAAGAATCCACCTAGAGAGCAAGCTATTAGAGTCGAGGGTAGAGCACCGGCAAGGACATATGCCAGTCGTGCTCGTGAAGAGGCATCTTCCCCCGACGTGATCACGGATATCTTTTCTCTCCATTATACCAGTGTTATAGCTTTAATTGACCCAGGATCTACCCACTCATACATATGCATGAAATTAGTCTCTAGCATGAGCATGCCTATAGAGTCTATCGAATTCATTATAAGAGTGTCTAATCCCCTAAGAAAGTGTGTATTGGTTGATAGGGTTTGCAAAAGGTGCCCTTTGATGATTAAGGGTTATTGTTTCCCGGTCGATCTTATGTTACTACCATTTGACGAATTTGATGTCATTCTCAGGATGGATTGGTTAGTTACCCATGGTGTAATTGTGAATTGTGGGAAGAAACATATCGAGTTGAGAGATGAAAATGGTAATTTTATTCGTGTTGAATCAGATAAATCGGATAAGTCACCAATAGTGATATCAACCATGTCGACTCAGAGGTATCTAAGGAAGGGGCATGAGGCTTATCTTGCCTTTGTGTTGAACACTAAAGAGGCTGAATTGAAAATTGAGTTAGTACCCATAGTATGCGAGTACCTAGATGTTTTCCCGGAAGAGTTGCCAAGGCTACCTTCAGGTAGAGAGATTGAATTTGGGATTGAATTAGCTCTGGGTACTGCCCTTATTTCTATTACTCCATATAGAATGGCCCCAACTGAACTAAAAGAGTTAAATGCACAGTTGTAAGAATTAATGGATAAGAGTTTCGAAAGGCAGAGTTTTTCTCCATGGGGTCCTCTCATTTTGTTCGTGAAGAAGAAAGATGGTTCCATGAGACTATGTATAGATTATCGACAACTCAATAAGGCAACTATGAAGAACAAGTACCCGTTGCCTAGAATCAACGATCTATTCGATCAATTGAAGAGAGCCATGGTATTTTCTAAGATAGATTTAAGGTCAGGGTACTATCAGCTGAGAGTTAAGGACTCGAATGTCCCGAAAATCGCATTCAAGACTAGGTATAGCCGCTATGAATTTTTTGTCATGCCTTTTGCTCTAACTAATTCCCCGGTGAAATTCATGGATTTGATGAATCACATTTTTCGACCGTACTTGGATTGATTTGTTGTGGTCTTTATTGACGACATACTGATCTACTCTCGAGATGGGAACGATCATGCCGGGCATTTGAGTATGGCTCTACAAGTTTTGAGAGAAAAATAATTATATGCCAAATTCAGTAAGAGTGAATTTTGGCTCAAGGAAGTGGGATTTTGGGGGCACATTGTCTAAGGAGGCGGGATTAGAGTAGACCCGAGTAAGATTTCCACAATTGTTGAATGGAAACCGCCGAGGAGCATAACTGAAGTAAGGAGTTTTCTAAGCCTAGCCGGCTATTATAGGTGCTTTGTCAAGGGTTTTTCCATGATAGCAACCCGATGACGAGACTTTTGCAAAAAGATGTGAAGTTTGTTTGGACAGAAAAATAGCAATAGAGTTTCAAGAAACTAAAGACACTGTTGACTGAGGCTTCTGTTCTGGTGCAACCTGAGCCGGGAAGAGAATTTGTGGTTTATAGTGACGTCCTTGAACAAATTGGGTTGTGTACTTATGCAAGAGGGTAAAGTTATTACATATGCCTCTAGGCAGTTGAAGCCGTACGAGACGAACTACCCGACCCATGATGTGTAGTTGGCCGCAATCGTGTTTGTGTTGAAAATTTGGGCATCATTTATATGGTGAAAGGTGTCAGATTTTCACTAACCATAAAAGCCTAAAATATTTGATGACTCAAAAAGAATTGAATTCGAGGCAACGAATGTGGATATAATTGATTAAGGATTATGAGTTTGTAATTGACTACCATCCAGGAAAGGCGAATGTAGTCGCCGATGCTTCGAGCAGAAAATCATTATTAGTACTAAAAGGCATGAGGACTCAAATGACCTTGTTAGATGATCATTCCGTTTTAGCCGAGTTGAGGGCTAAACCATTGTTTCTCCAAGAGATTCGTGAAGCTCAGAAAGATGATAACAACTTGCAAGCTAAGAGGGTTTTATGCAAGTCGAGCACTGAGAAAAAATTTCGAGTAAATCCTGATGGATATCTGACATTTCAAGATAGAATCTGTGTATCAAGAAATGACGAGCTTATTCGCAAAATCTTGCTTGAAGCGCATAGCGAATGTTTGAGTGTACACCCAGGCAGCATAAAGATGTACAATGTTTTGAAGAAATGGTATTGGTGGTTGAGGAAGAAAGATATTTCCAAATTTGTTGCGAAATGCCTGATTTGTCAGGAAGTGAAAGCTAAACATCAAGTACCTACGGGTTTACTTCAGCCCACTATGGTTCCAGAGTGGAAGTGGGACCATATTACTATGGACTTCGTGACGGACATACCGTTGACTCCCAAGAGGAAAGATGTTGTATGGGTAGTGATTGATAGACTCACTAAGTCAGCCCACATTATACCAGTGCGAGTCGACTATTCACTCGATAAGTTGTGAGACTTGTACATGTCTGAAATAGTAAGACTTCATGGTGTACCATTTTTGATCATTTCAGATAGAGATCCGAGATTCACGTCACAATTTTGGAAAAAGCTACAAGAGGCATTGGGCATGAAATTGAGTTTCAGTGCAGCCTTCCATCCACAAACTGACACGATCGAAGATGGTAATTCAGAACCTAAAAGACATGCTTCGATGTTGTGTTTTGGAATTCCACAGTAATTCAGAGAAATACTTACCATTGGCAGAATTTGCCTACAACAATAGCTTTTAGTCAAGTTTGAAGATGGCACCTTATGAGGCATTATATGGGCGTAAGTTCCGAACACCTTTGAATTGGTCTGAGCTCTGAGAGAGACAAATACACAGGGTCGACTTGGTTAAGGAAAATGAAGAGAAAGTAAAAGTGATATGTGACTATTTGAAAGTCGCCTCAGATAGATAAAATTCCTATTTGTATTCAAAAAGGAAGGAGATAGAATTCAAAGTCCTCAGATTTAGATGGAAGGTCAAATTGAGTCTGCACTTTATCGTACCTTATGAAGTTACAGAAAGGATAGGACTGGTAGCTTATTGGTTAGCCTTGCCACCTGGGCTAGAAAAGATTCATAATGACTTTCATGTATCCATGTTACGCCGATACCGTTCAGACCCTTCACATGTCATATAGCCGACAAAGGTAGAGATACAACAGGATTTGACATATGGTGAAGAACCAGTTAGAATTTTGGCTCGTGAGATCAAGCAGTTAAGAAACAAAAGCATAGCCCTAGTGAAAGTCCTATGGCAAAGTTACGGAATAAAAGAGGCTACATGGGAGACCGAGGAAACGATGAGAAACCAATATCCCAACCTTTTCACCGATAAGATTTTCGAGAACGAAAATCTTTAGGGGGAGAATTGTAACAGCTTGATTTAGGGGCTAGTCGAAATAGTGATCTCAGGATCACTAATTCAAGATTAGAGAAATTTATATTCATATTATATTATGATTTAGAACATGATAGCATATGTGCATGAAAATTTTTGTGTTTTAATTTTAGCGATTTCATGTTTAATAGCGAAAACAGGACTAAATCCCATAAAGTACAAAAGTTCCATTCTATAAGCTAAAGGTACCAAATAGCCATAAATTGATAATTGAAGGTCTTTAAAAGGCAATTAGACCCCAATATTTTTCTTGGCCGGCCATAGGCTAAAATAGGAGACAAAGATGGACAATGTTGGTCAAAGTTGGTTAAAGTGGGTGACCAATTTGACTAGTTTAATATTAGAACAAGGAAAGAAAAGATACCATATTTCTCTCCATATTTCTCCATCAATTTTTGAAAGAAAAATAGAGGGCTAAAAGCTCAAAATTTTCAGCAAGATCTCATTCATCCTAGTAAGTGTTCTGGTGATCTTTTATTGAAAATAATTGTACTTTTGAGACCCCTAAAGCATAAGCTTTCAAATGAGGGGACTATTGTGAAATATTGTGAAAATTTTAGAGTTTTACCATGAGAGCTATCATTGTTATTGCTGCATCTTTATGGAAGAAAATGAGTATTAGTTGTTAGATGAACAACTTTTGTGAAAGGTGTTAGCATGAAAACACCAAATAGGACCTTGATGAAAAGGTTATAAAGTTTGTGGTTAATATGTGGGATACTGATTTTTGATGATAACTTTAAGACCATTAAATGATCACCTAGGCTTTTGAAGGTAGAAATGTGATTAGAATTTATTTCCGACCCTAGGGGTAAAATGGTCATTTTGCTAAAGTCTAGGGGCAAAATAATAATTTTGCCTAAGCATGATTTTTGAAATGCTTTTAATAATATAGTGGCTGAAATGAGTTAAATTGCTATTATAGAGCAAAAAGAACTGAGGACCTGCTTTGATCGGGGAAAGAACAAGGTCTCGGACTAGATCGACAAGCTAGCTCATTTTGAAATCAAGGTAAGTTTGTATGCAATTTAAGTAACAATTATGTTAGCATGTTGAGAAATGCTTGGCATTATATTAATGCATGGTGCACTACTAAATTGAGTAGTTAATGTGAATAAGTTGATGAAGTCTTAATGGGTCATATTGATTATAAAAAATGCTATCATTGAGATATGAAATAAATAAGGTTCTGTATCAGACCATGTCTGGACATGGCCTCGGCATCGAGTTGAGATCTCGTGTAAGACCATATCCGGGATATGGCTTTGGTAATGAATATGAAAATCGTACAAGACCATATTCAGAATATGGCATCGATACATGATAGGAAATTCCATATAAGACTATATCCGAGATATGGCATTGCCACCTAGAGGTAATCCTATATAAGACCATATATGGGATATAGCATTGGCATCTAGAGGTGACTCCATGTAAGACCACCTCGAGGATGTGGCATTTTCTTTATACTTACAGTAATGACGATAAACTCATGTATTTGACTATCCCTTGTGAATAGTGGGGTAAATAGATGAATTTCTAAGTCAAAATGTGAATGATATTTAAGTCTTGCGAATAAGTGACTACAGGTACTCGTGAATGAGTCACGAAGAATTGGTTTCTACATGTGGCACTGTATGTGCCAGATAAGGGCAATTGTAAGTAAGTATTGTCAAGAAGCCTTGACTCGTGTATGGTTCGCTAATACCGTGGATGGATTATTTTATGGGCTTATTATTGTTATTTATTTCCATGAAAACTTACTAAGCTTTATGCTTACCCCGTTATCATTGCCCTTCTTTCTTGTAGCATTACCAAGGTATCTCGAGGATCGTGGACGTAGGAGTTTAGAAATCACACTATCGACAGCACTTTGGTTTAACAATTTTAGACTTATTTTGAGTATGGCATGTATAGGACTTGAGTATTTTGTGAAATTATAATTGTTAGTCAAAGTGTTGGATATGTAAGTTCGTAAAAGTCACTTTGTAAATGGCCTATGAGTTAGGAAAATACATGGCAAACTATTTTGCTTAATGAAGATGAAATTAATGAAGTGTATGTCCCTTTAATTATCTTGTATGTTGGAATGAGTTCTTAAACTTGCTTGTGGGATAGGAGTTGTATTGTTTTGAGTGGAAGAATGTATGTGTGCATTGTAGGGTGGAAGAGGCTTGGTATATAGCCTGCTAACTGTCCACATAGGTAGACACAAGGGCGTAGTTCTAGATTGTGTGAGAGGCACGGCTAGCACATGGGCTTGCGCCTAGGCATTGTGAAGTCTGTACCTTGCACTTGGGGTTTATGTCACCACATGGTTGGGGTACACGAGCGTGTGTATAGGCTGTGTGGATAAGTCAGAATGTTAAGGTTTTACCTACGGGTAGGGCCACAGTCGTGCTGTGGCCGTGTGAAATTAGTCAGTGTCGACCACGGGTGAAAGACACGGGCATGCCTTAGGGGCATACGGGCATGTCCCTAGGCCTACACGGGTGTGTGGCCTTTTTTTATTAAAAAGTTTTCTTAAACTCATGAATGTTCCCGGAAAGATTTCGATACTTCTTGGAAGTATGTTTAGGGCCTCCTAAGCCGAGTATGTGCAAGCGATGGGGTTAAACAAAATTTTATAACCCTATTCTAGATGTTTAAGCAAGATTAGCTATGTAATGCCTCAAACCCTATTCAGGCTCAAATATGGACAAGGGGTGTTACAATGTTTCTAGGTTCTTAGTTCAAAATATTTCCGATGGTGACCTATTCCATCCTAAAAAGTGGATAAACTATCTTACACTTGGAGCAGTATTGCTACTACTGCTAGGGCTCTCGAAAATGGTTTTAGTTGGCAGGTGGGTGATGGGAATAGTGTTTGTAACATCATAGATTATGGGTTATGCGTTCGTGCGTAATCCATGAAATAGTGGGCTCAGTGGGTGTGTTGGATGTGATCTGAGGAGCTTTAGGAACCCTAAGCTGTAAGGAAATGTATGGAAATGTAAGGAAATGTAAGGAAATGTATGAAAATGTAAGGAAATGTAAGGAAATGTAAGGAAATGCCTTGTCTTGGAAATGTATCGAGATGTTAAGTTTAAAATAGGAAAGTGAACATTTTTGGAAACTAGGAAATGTAAGGAAATGATTTAGAAATGATTCAAAAGAGGAAAGTGAACATTTCGAAACTTGGAAATGTAAGGAAATGTCAAGATTAAAGAGGCAAACGAAATTTTTGGAAACCCGAAATGTAAAGAAATGTTAAGTTTTAAAGTTTAAAAGGGGAAACTAAGGCAAGGTGGCCTTAAGAGAAAAAGTATGTGAAATTTGACACACAATCGGGCTTGGAAAAGTGGCTCAAGATGTCACTTAGGGCCTTTGGAAATGGCGCCACATACAAGGGTGTTGGGCTGAAGTTCTAGTCACATGGGAAGCAAAAACAGAATTTTATTTTGCTTCCGTAAGAAGGAGGTGGACGGCACAAGCTTTTAAAAAAGAGGAGTTTTATTCTCTTTAAATTTTGGCTAAATAGGGGGTAAATAATGGAATTATTTTAGATTATTCTCAAGAGATAATTGTGGATTAATTCCTTTTATTTTAATGGATAAAAGAAGAGATAATAGATGGATTATTATTATTAATGAGATAAAGTTATCAAATTAAGAAGAGTGGTGGCCAAGTAAGGGACTCTAGCCTAGTAAATTCGGCTATAAGAGGAATAAAGAGGCCATTCAACATTATTTACTCTTCCTTGATAACCTCTGCTGAATTTTCTCTGCAACCCCTATTCTTTTCTTCTTCATTCTTCTCCTCTCAATATTCCAAAAGCCGAAAGCTTGCTAAGATCAAGGCCATAGCTGAATCTCTGAAGGTTGAAGTGAAGGTGCAATCGATTTCTTCAAATAAGGAGATCTTTCGGGACTTACTAAGTGTAGATTACAAGGAAGGAGAAGTTCTTTTCCCGAAGGTACACCATTGGTTGCGTGTTCCCTAGTTATTCGGTGAATTTCGGGATTTAAAATCCACAAGGTAAGTGTCTATAGTATTCAGCCAAGGCCTATTTTGATAGTTAGATCTAATTCTTGTTTGTTTAAAAGTCAAACTAACCCCCGATGAGATTTAGTGCTTGGCGAATACAAGGAGGAGCATAGCATAGATTTCGGATTTGATTAGTATTGAAATCGGCAACAAGGTAAGTTTTAAGTATACAAATCCGACTAGGATTTGGTTTTATAGCCGAATAGGCTTTATGCTAATATAATAAGGATGTCCGAATGTAGGACTTGAGATCTAAGGCATTAGATCAAGCTTTTCAGGATTTGGATTGAAAGCATTGTTTAATCATGTGTGTACCTACACTAATTCTTAATAAGTTTTATGGCAATATTTAAATATGTATGTATGTTATATGAATACGGAAAATATGGCTAAGTACCATGTTATGGTGCACAGTACTAGGTATGTTTTCCTACTCCTACTAGGAATATGAAATTATGTTATATATGTAACATGTGAAAAGTGATAAGAAGGAATGTGGTGACCTAAGACCACGATATCTGAATGTGGTGACCTAAGACCACGATATCTGAATGCAGTGACCTAAGACCATGAAATCTGAATACGATTATTGATATGAATATGTGATAATATGCAAAATAACATGTACATGCAATCCATGGCATTATTTTATGTTACATGTGCATGGGTGGGATATGATATGAAAGAAGGACAAGGTGTACTTCGCGTACGTGGTTTGATGTTAGCCTTGAGCTTAATCGTGGATTGACGTGGACTGAGGTCACGTTGTGGATTAATTGCGATTTAGTTTGAGTGGCTTGGTGAGTAGCTCTGTGTCTCATCGTGGTTGATATAAGCTTTGTGCTATATCATGGTTGATGAGTGACTATGTGTCCCATCGTGGTTTTGGTGTTAGCTATGGCTACATCGTGGATTGGCACTGACTGAGGTCGCGTTGTGGATTTTTATGCTTTATTGCATGTGGATGGCATTTATTGCCTTTTGGAGTAAAAAGGAGAGGGTGATTTAATAATCACCTGGTGTGTGGTAGGTTGGTACGGGGGAGTGTAGCGGATGGCTAACTAGGTTTGGGTTCGGGAATGTATCATTAAATGTATTCTATGATTTGAATGTGTATCATATGTATGCCTGAAATTGTTAAGACTTAGTGTTTGTGTACACATTGAGTTTGTTTGACTCACCCCATTGTGGGAACCTTTTTCAGGTGACGATCAGTAATGAACCGGGTCGGCAGGAGCTCATAGGTGGCCATGCACAGCAAGGAATTTAATTAATTTGGATTTTTATATTTTAAGTACTTTGAATTTAAAGTTTGGAAATTATTTGATGTAATAAGGCCATAAGGCCAAGATTGAATTTCTTTATTTCTTTTTACTTTTATTTACAAATTATTATTTAAGGGATCAAGTAAATTTATTTTTAAAATAAACTTCAAGTGTTTTGTCACCTTAATTAAAAAGGAATTTTTAATATAAGATTAACTCATTTTTAGCACAAGCCCAACCCAAACAATATTTTTTTTAAAATTCACACAAGTTTTTCCTAAGTAACAAAAGAATTTTGAACCGGTTTACATCGAGGAACATACCAGATCCAGTCAAGGCTCGTGGGCCAGGTTTGGGGTGTTTTAATTTAGTATCAGAGCCCAGTTTTAAACTCTCGGCCTTGGGTTTAAGGCCCAAAACATTTTCAAAGTTAGGCCCAAAAAGAATTTTTGGGAATTAAGTAGGTTTTTCTGGCATGGCCCACTAAGTCTCCGACCAGAAGTCCACCAGGTAAGTACTCCGATCTGTGTGATTATGTGAATTATAGAAGGGTAGAAAAGGCATGAAACGTATAATAGTATGATAGGTACTTAAACCCTAGGACTAGTCTACTACAACTATTACATAAGACTTAATTAACTAACTAAACAAACCTATGGCTAAGTCAACCGAGTTAGGGTGTGGTAACCCAGACGCATGTCAGGATTGGATCCTAAGAGCACGGTATTTAAGCAGTCCTAGTGACTCACATCCTCTTCACAGGAATCCTACCTGGTGCGTAGCTACGGTTCACCCTAACCAAGAGGACTCACTCGCAGGCTAAACTCAATAACTAAAACCCGAAAGGGACTAGCCATGTTTTTTTATGAAAACCCTAGTTTTAAAACTCTTAAAATTCCCTTTTAATTTGAAAAGACTATTTTATAAATTTCTCTGAAATATTTCTTGATTTATGAAAAATTACCAAAATGCCCCTAGTGGAGAAATTACAAAATGCCCTTGGTTTCTAAAATTTTGCATACCACCCGATTTCAATAAAATTTCCTTACTTTACAAAAGCATCCAAGAATTCTATTTTGCAAATATTAATACCTTGACTTTGGAAAATTACTTAAATTGCCCTCGACGTACAAAATTACCAAAATGACCCCGATTTCTAAAATTTTTGCAAACATCACCAATTTGGAAAACAAATTCTCAAAAAAAAAAAACCCCAAGTTTTGCAAATTTTGAAATACCCTTGATTTATTCAGATTTACAAATTTACCATGGTTTATTACCAAAATAACCCCGAGCTCCAAAATTACCGAAATACCCCCAGATTTCAAAATTTTCCAAAATACCCCGGGAATTTAAAAATTCCAAAATACTTTTTGACAAGATCATCAAGGAACTTTTCTTCCGAAAATTATGAAAATACCTCAGAGGACAAATTACGAAAATGCCCCTGGGTAGTGGAAAAACAACAACAATGAAAACTACAACGTTTCTCTGAATGAACGAAAGTTCATAATTGTTTGATGGATGTATGAATGAATGAAAAGACTGTGTGCATGTATGAATACGAAAGAACCACTCCTAAAATTCTTTTCATAAAACTTCTTCGCGAATAATCAGTGGAATAAAAGCTAATTCATAAAACTTCTTAATCAGATTAAATCGTGAAGTAGACATGAGTTCTAGGGGACGTGAACTTAAGATCAGAGTGCGCAGCGTAAGCATAGTGCTGTGAGAAGGATTGTACGACTGTTAATAAGTAATTTCGAGGACGAAATTATTTTTACGGAGGGTAGAACTGTAACATCCTAGATTAAGGGTTATGCGTTCGTGCGTAATTCATGAAATAGTGGGCTCAGTGGGTGTGTTGGATGTGATCTGAGGAGCTTTAGGAACCCTAAGATGTAAGGAAATGTATGGAAATGTAAGGAAATGTAAGGAAATGTAAGGAAATGCCTTGTCTTGGAAATGTATGGAGATGTTAAGTTTAAAACAGGAAAGTGAACATTTTTGGAAACTAGGAAATGTAAGGAAATGATATAGAAATGATTCAAAAGAGGAAAGTGAACATTTCTGGAAACTTGGAAATGTAAGGAAATGTCAAGATTAAAGAGGCAAACGAAAATTTTTGGAAACTTGGAAATGTAAAGAAATGTTAAGTTTTAAAGTTTAAAAAGGGGAAACTAAGGCAAGGTGGCCTTAAGAGAAAAAGTACTTGAAATTTGACACACAATCGGGCTTGGAAAAGTGGCCTGAAGATGTCACTTAGGGCCTTTGGAAATGGCGCCACATACAAGGGTGTTGGGCCTGAGTTCGAGTCACATGGGTAGCAAAAAAAAAAGAAATTTTATTTTGCTTCCAGAAGAAGTGAGGTGGACGGCACAAGCTTTTAAAAAAGAGGAGGTTTATTCTCTTTAAATTTCGGCTAAATAGGGTGTAAATAATGGGATTATTTTAGATTATTCTCAAGAGAAAATTGTGGATTAATTCCTTTTATTTTAATGGATAAAAGAAGAGATGATAGAAGGATTATTATTATTATTAATGAGATAAAGTTATCAAATTAAGAAGAGTGGTGGCCAAGTAAGGGACTCTAGCCTAGTAAATTCGGCTATAAAAGGAATAGAGAGGCCATTCAACATTATTTACTCTTCCTTGATAACCTCTGCCGAATTTTCTCTGCAACCCCTATTCTTTTCTTCTTCATTCTTCTCCTCTCAATATTCCAAAAGCCGAAAGCTTGCTAAGATCAAGGCCATAGCCGAATCTCTGAAGGTTGAAGTGAAGGTGCAATCGATTTCTTCAAATAAGGAGATCTTTCGGGACTTACTAAGTGTAGATTACAAGGAAGGAGATGTTCTTTTCCCGAAGGTACACCATAGGCTGCGTGTTCCCTAGTTATTCGGTAAATTTTGAGATTTAAAATCCACAAGGTAAGTGTCTATAGCATTCAACCAAGGCCTATTTTGATTGTTAGATCTAATTCTTGTTTGTTTAAAAAGCCGAAACTAACCCCTGATGAGATTTAGTGCTTGGTCGAATACAAGGAGGAGCATAGCATAGATTTTGGGATTTGATTAGTATTGAAATCGGTAACAAGGTAAGTTTTAAGTATATAAATCCTACTAGGATTTTGTTTTATAGCCGAATATGCTTTATGCTAATATAATAAGGATGGCCGAATGTAGGACTTTAGATCTAAGGCATTAGATCAAGCTTTTCAGGATTTCAATTGAAAGCATTAAGTGAATCAGGTGTGTACCCTACACTAATTCTTTATAAGTTTTATGGCAATATTTAAATATGTATGTATGTTATATGAATGCGAAAATATGGCTAAGTACCATGTTATGGTGCACAGTACTAAGGAACGTTTTGGTGCACAGTACTAAGGTACGTTTTCCTACTCCTACTAGGAATATGAAATTATGTTATATATATAACATGTGAAAAGCGATAAGAATGAATGTGGTGACCTAAGACCATGATATCTGAATGTGGTGACCTAAGACCACGATATTTGAATGTGGTGTCCTAAAACCACGAAATCTAAATATGATTATTGATATGAATATGTGATAATATGCGAAATAACATGTACATGCATTCTCATGGCATTATTTTATGTTGCATGTGCATGAGTGGGATATGATATGAAAGAAGGACAGGGTGTACTTCGAGTATGTGGTTTGATGTTAGCCTTGAGCTTAATCGTGGATTGACATGGACTGAGGTCACGTTGTGGATTAATTGCGATTTAGTTCGCGTGGCTTGATGAGTAGCTCTGTTCCTCATCATGGTTGATATAAGCTTTGTGTTATATCGTGGTTGATGAGTGACTATGTGTCCCATCATGGTTTTGGTGCTAGTTACGGCTACATCGTGGATTGGCGCTGACTGAGGTCGCGTTGTGGATTTTTGTGCTTTATTACACGTGGATGGCATTTATTGCCTTTTGGAGTAAAAAGGAGAGGGTGATTTAATAATCCCCTGGTGTGTGGTAGGTTGGTACGGGGGAGTGTAGCGGATGGCTAACTAGGCTTGGGTTCGGGAATGTATCATTAAATGTATTCTATGATTTGAATGTGTATCATATGTATGCCTGAAATTGTTAAGACTTAGTGTTTGTGTACACATTGAGTCTGTTTGACTCACCCTGCTAGGGAACCTTTTTCGGTGACGATCAGTAATGGACCGGGTTGGCAGGAGCTCATAGGTGGCCATGCACAAAGACAAGGAATTTAATTAATTTGGATTTTTATATTTTAAATACTTTGAATTTAAAGTTTGGAAATTATTTGATGTAATAAGGCCATAAGGCCAAGATTGAATTTCTTTATTTCTTTTTGCTTTAATTTACAAATTATTATTTAAGGGATCAAGTAAATTTATTTTTAAAATAAACTCTAAGTGTTTTGTCACCTTAATTAAAAAGGAATTTTAATATAAGATTCACTCATTTTCAAAGACAAGCCCAACCAAACAACAATATTTTTTTAAATTCACACAAATTTTCCTAAGTAACAAAAGAATTTTGAACCGATTTACATCGAGGAACATACCAGATCCGGTCAAGGCTCGTGGGCCGGGTTTGGGGTGTTTCAGTGTTAATATACATAAAGACAATTGGGGATTCGAGGGGTTAAATGATAATTCTATAAGCAGTAATGGTTCGAATGATCATGAGAGAAGAGTGCATGAGCTTTGGACAAATGATTGCACGAGATGAAACAAAAATAGAGTCCTTGAAATTTATGGCAACTGCATGGGGGAACATATTTTTAATTTTCCTATCATCTCTAATGGATTGAAGGACTGTAAGGTTTGGTTCTAGAATTATTATGGTTTTTACACGTCAAAATCGGCATATTCTTGGCTTCTCCTTAAGCAGGTGGGTCTAGGTCCTCACTGTTTCTTTTGGAAGAGCATTTGGAAGCTGAAAACCCTTCCAAGATTTGGGTGTTCGCCTAGTGGTTGGGACATGAGCTACTACCAACGAATGTTAAGATCACTTCTATGTGCCAAAATATTAGTAAGGAATTCCCTCGATGAGGGGGTCACATTGAAATGTTAGTTCACACCCTCAAAATTTCCCTATGGCCCATGCCATTCTTACATGCGGTGGTCTGGATGGTAGGCTCATTAACAATGACTACGACTGCTGAATTAATTAGATTGAGGAGGCCATGCGATTTTTTATAAGAAAGCCATTGCTGACTTTATCACTACGCTGTGGAATAGCTGGAACAACTGAAACAACTTTATCTTTCGTGGTAAGGAAGAGGATGCCTATGTCATTTGGGAGAGGGCAATTACCTTAAGCAAGGATTTTCGTATTCATAACATGGTTAACAAGCCGATGCTATCATTATCCCCTATTCCAAAGAACTGGGAGAAGCTTTTGAAAGGTACTGTGAAGATTAACTTCGATGCTGCTGTGTCCAAAACTAAAACTAGTTTTGGGGTAATTGCACTTGAATCCAAAGGCTTTGTTAGTGGGGGCTATTGTTTCAGAAATGAGGAGATGACAGGTGACTAGGGTAAACTTTATGCCTTCGAAGATGGCCTCAAGATTGCTAGATTGCTGAACATTACAAAAGTCACCTTCGAAACAAATTGTGCCAGCCTCGCGAACAGAATTAAGAAGCGTAGGGATGATATTACTATCATGGGTTACCGTATGAATGAATGCTTTCAAAATATGGATATGTTTAATAATGCAGTTGTAAATTGGATCGATTGTAATTGTAATAAAGTGGAAGACTTTACGAGTAATTATGCCATTTCTAATGAGGGTCATTTGGTTTTTGGTATAATTACCCTACGGTGATTCATAATTTTGTAAAAGATGATGCTATTAATTGAAGGATGACAGATTTAGGTCTTTTTGTAAAAAAGAAAACATGTTTTGAATGAATGATTGATGATTAACAATTGTTTAAATAAACTTTGAAATTAAATAGTATGATTTTGTTTTGTTATTTATTGTAGCATTATGTAACCCTAATCTAATAATAGAGACGGTGAGGGGTGTTACATTTAGTGGTATAAGAGCTATAGGTTCAATTGATTATAGAACTGATCGTAACACGTATTAAGTCTAGAAATACATGCAACAATAACCTGTGATAGTGTGATGTCTTTAGATTCAGATTGACTCTGATATTATATTATGATGGTTGTATTAAATCGTGCCATAACTGGTAAGTAAATAGTGATTCCAATAAGGGAATTGTTATAGAATGCTTATTTCGTAAGTCTAGGGAATGAGACAAGAAAATGCCTTTTTCTAAGTGAGAAATTAGTGGTCCAACCAATATTTAGGAGCTACCCTTTTGGCTCAACAATGACTAAAACAACCTCCATCCTCGATTGTGCCTCATGTGGCAGGCATTTATCCTTAAAACCTAACATGATTGATGTTCACTAACCCTCGACCGATAAAATTCATGAATGTGAGACACAAGAATTTTGAGAATTAAAGGATGGCGTTTTGACGAGAGATGAATATTAACTGAAAAGTATTATGAGAGTATTTAAGGAATGAATGTGTTTTATAAAAGACAGTCTGAAATGCATAGTATTGTTACGAAAGGAAGAAGCATATCAGTGGTGGGTAAACTTGACATTAGTGACACTGAGAAATCGAGATGTGCATCTGTGTTGATTAAGACTTGAACGAGGACATCCGAATACTTCTGGGGGGATTAGAGCTGAAAAATTCATTGTACTGATTGAGGGAGCCCAGAGATGGTTAAGATATGAAATGAAAAAAATTGAGCTAACTCAAAAAGTCAAGACATAGAAAAATTCAACGTGAGCAAATATTTTTCAACTCTTTATCTAAGCAGATGAGAGATTTTAGAAGTTAATCATTCGCCCTACAGGAAATCTAAGGAAAGATATGTCTAACTAGAGTTTTTCGAAGTCTCGTGCTATTTCAGTGGTTAGTACGGTTAGTCTATGGAACATGCAAAAAACATTTCAGCGAAATACATAGTGAGAGTGAAAGCCTATTTCGTTGCGACTTTACTAAGCACTTGATGAAGAATTGCCCGATAGAACTAGATGTTATTAATGATTAGACTGTTAAACTGATATCAACTTCACAGAGAAGTAAGAAATTGAGAATTAGTAGTAATGTTCGAACCAGTCAAGATGAGACTAAAGAAACGACGATGAGATAAAAAACCCGTACACCAGTCAGAGCTTATGCTGTCCAAGCTAAAGAAGAGGCTACAATTCCTGAAACCATTGTTGATTGATATTATCATCGATACAGACTAATTAACTCCGCATGATGTTCATTTATTCCTTTGCAAGTTGAGACTTAGTTATAGTCGTAGTTCAGATTCAGTTGTAGTCAACTGTTGAAAGGAAATGAATAATAATGATGTATAAAAAGAGTGGATCAATAATTGATCAGAAAGAATTTATTATTCGACCAATATCTTATCAATAATATTAGCTTGAATAATGATCAAAAAAGGGTTGTAAAGTGCATTAGACTACATTTTAGATACCAGAGTACTAGAATTAAAGATTGAACAAGTTTCATCAGATAACAAATTTACTAATGTGATTCCTAAAGGATTCCCAAGTTTGTTGCTTTAAAAGAAAGTTTAAATTGTTATTGAATTAACATTCAGAACTGCTTCCATCTAGATTGCATCTTACAGAATAGTACAGACAAAATGGAAAGAATTGAAAGCATAGTTGCAATAATTATTAGACAGAGGATTTCTTCAATTGAGTGCGTCAACTTGGAGTGTGTCAATGTTATATGTGGAAAAGAAAGCTGAAACTATGAGATTGTATACTGAGTACAAGAAGTGGAATAGAATCACTTTAAATAACAAATATTTGTTACCCTGTATTGACTATTCGTTTGATTACAAAAAAGGAAGTTATCGTAATTTGAAAGATTTACTTATTTTCTTTTCAATTCTTAATTCTCCTTCTTTTAAGAGAGTGATAGAACCTATATTTCTTTCTTTTTCTCTGCCAAGCCACTACCATCATCGCCTTAGCACCTAACTATTGTCGTTTGGTCCTTCTTCCTTTTCATTTCTCAGCCCTTGATACTATTTTAGATATTAAAAAATTATGCATTATTTATTTTAATTTTCTCTTAATCCTAATTATTCATAGACATATATTCAAAAAAAATAATCCTCATCTTTAGATCCTTGTTTCTCTCTGATTCATGTTTAACTCGATCTGTTGATCTTTCCATTCCAATTGTGATACTGTAACTATAAGGGGTGTGTAGAAATATTTTTCTCCTCCTTATTTTCTTCCCTTGTCCATATGCTTTAGAGAGCCTTAATCAATTATTTTTTCAAGTATTAACATCTTGTTTGTCTTGTAACAAGCCTAACCCATATCTGTCGCTAGAATAGGGTTACAGAGTATTACGAGGGTTTACAGAACATTCTCATGCAATTTGTATAAAACATACTATTCATACTCCAAAATTTCCTTTTTGTCCCTTGAATGGGCCCTCAAGGCCCAAAATTAGTATTAGAATCGAATTGGGACTTAGTCAGAACCTCTAAGAATTTTTCACAAAATTACAAAATTTTTCTAAGGTACAGGGCACACACGCCTATGTCGTCCAAGGGACATGCCCGTGTGACACTGGGACACACCGTGTTATAGGCCGTGTTCGATTTAGGGTGCTCTTTGACTTGTGCCACACAGCCATGCCACACGCCCGTGTGCTAGGCCGTGTGGATAATTAATTTAATTCAAATTAGGTGCAGGTTTAACACGGCTAAGACACACGCCCGTGTTCTAGGCCGTGTCTCCCACACGGCTGAGACACACACCCGTGTCTTTGCCCGTTTGCTCAATTTCAAGCATTCGATTTTCTCGAATTTAAGGTGCACGGGACACACGACCTGGCTACAAGCCCATATACTTGGTCGTGTGCCACACACGACCTAGACACACGCCCATATTTCTACCCGCGTGGACAAAATGAAGCCATTTCTTAGCTTCATTTTCTCACCCAATCTTGCCAACAACCTACACCAATACTTGCATGAATATACCAGCCAAAATCAAGCATTAAAACCAAGCCTAAATTAACATCTATCATGGTATAATATCACGTGCAATTCATGTTTATAAGCATACTTTTAATGCATATACAACATAAACATACTCCATTCATCTACACTAAACACATAAGTATTTAACATAGAATAACTTGTAGACATACCAAATAAATCCTTAGTAGCCATTTCAATGGCTAGATTACAAAGCATCATTTACATATCATCATTTGACGAAAATAGCCTATACATGCCATTATATCAAAATGAGATTTCTAAGTATAGCAAAAAGGAGATAGTGGATAGTGTGATTATGCTCCGACCGGTCCTCCAACCTTCGCGAGCTTACGTGCACTATAAAATAAAGGAAAATTAAATGGGGTAAGCATTTTCATGCTTAGTAAGTTCGTATAACGAAAATAAACTTACCGATTATATTTATGAATACAAGCATACATAAAACACAAATCCATCAATTTTGGATAAGTTACCTAAACACACAATCACTTATTCAAACAAGTTAGTCACATAATCTCATATGAATTTCAAGTAAAACATAGATGAGCTCATTAGTACCACTTCTATTAATTCTACCTTTCCATATTTCAAGAGTCTTTTCCATCGAACTGATGAGATTTCGATAGATGTTCGTGTAGTACTTTCATGTGTAATAGAACCCATTAGAGCACGTAATAAGAGGCACACTCTTGAGTCATATTTTTTTCACAACCGAATTGCCAGTCCAAGCTAAACCCTATCTGTAGCACATGCCCTAAGGGGCTTAATTTGGATTACCTATCCGGGCTAAATCAAATTTATAATATATGCTTAAGAGGCTTACATTAGGATTACCCATCCGGGCTAAATCCTTTATACAACATGTTTAATATTATTCTCGCCCGAGAATATCACCTTATTCCATCGAATTCTCAACATTCACCCGGAACATGACAATTTTGTCTACATTTCACACTTATGATTATTTCATTATGGATATCATCTCATACATACCAACACAATCACACCATTCAATTTAAACATTTAATACACATATTTATGTTACACAAACTTACCTTGACAATTGTTCGAGTTTGAATTCCAACTAATTCGAAAATTTTTGTTTCCCTCGATCTAATTCCATAGTTGGTCTTCCCGGGTCTACATAAGCAAATTTAATTATTAATTGATCACATTTTACATACATTTGCATTCTACTGCATCCTAGGAAAATTACCATTTTTCCCTTACTCTTTTTAAAAATTCCAATTTCTTCCCTAGCCTCGGAAAATGAAATTCTTCCAATCTAGTCCTCTTTCCAAGCCTAACCAAGATTTAATAACAATTTTTACAGCACACATATTTCACAAATTTTAGAATTTTTCCAAGGGTTTTACCATTTTTTCATTTTAGTCCCTAAATCAAGTTTCCATGAAAAATAACTTTGTAAAAGTTGTTTATCTATCAACTATCTTTCATTTTCTACCACAAATTTCAAATTTTTAGCATTTACATCCATGGCAAAGTTTCTACACTTTGTTATCTTTTCAAATACATCCCATAAATAGAAAGATTAGGCTACCCCAATTCTAAAAATATAAAAATCATTAAAAACAGTACTTGATTTCATACCTTTCTAAGCTTGAAAAGTTCTCTTCCTCTCTTATAGGGTTTCCACAAAAAAATTCTGGAAGAAGATGAATAGAAAAGATGATAATTTCTTTTTATTTTTCTGTCATCTTTTAATTTTGTTGATTTCCAATTTAGTCCATAGTTATTTCTAATTTTTCCAAGGTTGAGTCGCCAAGAAAAATCTACATAATTTTCTTAATGGTCTAAATACCTTATAAGGACCTTTGGCTTTGAATTTCATAGCTATTTAATCCTTATAGTTACTAGAATTCAACTTTCACATTTTATGCAATTTAGTCCTTTACCTAATTAACCACACAATCGATAAAATTTTCGTATCAAAATTTTCATGTGACCTTCCTATCATAATACCAAACATAAAATAAAATAAAATAAATTTTTACTTTTGGGCTTGGATTTGTGGTCACAAAACCACTGTTCGATCTTACTGATAATGGACTGTTACAACTCTCCCCCCTTAGAAATTTTTGTCCTAAAAAATTCTTACCAGAAAAGAGGTTAGGGTACTACTTCCTCATAGTATCCTCCAGCTCCCAGGTAGCTTTCTCTAAACATGTCATTTCCATATCACTTTTACCAATGCCACCTTTTTATTTCTTAGCTCTTTTGTCACACCCCTTACCCGTATTCTATGCCAGAACCGGGCACCAGGCGTTACCATACTTAACTCACTTGGGCATACAACTTTCATCTATAAAATTTCATTCCAACTTAAAAATATCTCTTTTAACAATAAAAACATTCTTATTAAGGACCTACGAGGACTTATACATGCATACGGAGGGTTTCGGAACCCAATTGGATACTTTTGTGCCCTAAAATTTTCTTACCTAAACAGGGGCCACACGCCCGTGTGGGTAGGCCGTGTGGTCACACATGCCCATGTCTATAGCCCATGTGGAATTTATTTTCATTTTGAACTTACAGGGGTTTTCACAAGGCTGGACACATGCCCATGTTCTTGGCTCGTGTGCTCTACACTGCCTAGACACACCCGTGTCCTCGCCCGTGTGTAAAAACTTGTGTATTCTATTTATGACATCAACAACCTCATATGGGGCACACGGCCTATGCACACGCCCATGTGGCTAGCCCGTGGTCAACACTGACTTGAAACACTAACATGTAGGGGACACACGACCTCGTCACACACCCATGGGACTGCCCATGTGTCTCACACGACCTAGACACACGCCCGTGTGCCTACCCGTGTCGACAAGAACAAGGCTATTTGCTAAGCTCTTTTCATCACTCTAGCTCACACAACATAATTCCATTCAACAAATCACTAAGCAACTCAAATTTGCAACATACACTTCCATGAATAACTTCATCTTTTCATAAATTAATAATAATGAGCCATCAACTATGGCAAATTACAAAAGAATTCATCTTTAAGAGAGCCAATACATACTTGGCAAAAATAACAAAACAATTCACCTAGTCTAGCCCCTATACATGCCATACTCAAAATACTAAGTCTAGATATACCGAGTTGAGCTGATAGTGTGGGGGATCTTCTAGTTAACTTTGTATCCCGAACCGGCTCTTTGACACTATAAAACAAGGGAAAAGAAAGGGAGTAAGCTTTAAGCTTAGTAAGTTTACATGTGAACAAGAAGCATTATAATATATGCTATTCAATAAATAGCATTGTGCACTAAGCAAGAACAATCCACAATATATAGTCATGCTTTCTCATTTCTTTTCTTACCACATCCAAACCATATAACAAGCAAAATGCTCACATTAAATAGCATACATTCCCTACACTTATCACTGCAAAGCCAAAACAAACAAACACTTAAACAATTTCTCAATGAACCCTTGAAATAATACCAAACACTTGGTGGTTTCGCACATAGCCCACATTTAATCTATATTAGGGTGGTATCACACACAACCCATCGTGAATGAATAACAAGGTGGTATCACACTTAGCCTACCATTAAAAGGATTTACGGTGGTATCGCACATTGCCCACCATTAATCTATATTAGACTCACATGGGAATTACTCAATATCTATTGAATTCAGTTAATCTCAATCATGAATAATTTCATTCATACAATACCCCATTTATTAACAAAATGTATACTCAAAATGAGTAGTGTACACATAAACTTACCTCGGTGCAAAATGTGTTAGTCGACGGTTTAGTCTATAACCTTGCCTTTTCCTCGGTCAAGGTTGTTTCCACGCTCTTCTTGATCTATAATAATGAAATTTACTCATTCAATCATTTTATATTCATAATGCATCATAATCTTTACTTAGGCAAAAATGACCATTTTGCCTTTGACTATGGAAAAATTACGATTTTATCCCTATGCTTGTAAATCATTTTTCATCACATTTTCTCTTTAAACAAGTCTAGCTGAACATTTATTTCTCCTAAAACTACTCACAAATCCAACTATTTCATGCATTTATTACTAAATCACAACATTTACAACTTGGTCCCATTTTGGTGTTTTCATGATAACACCTTTCACCGAAGTTGTTCCTTGACTCACTAACATCCATTTTCTTCTATAAAAACTCAGGAAGCAGCATAAATTCTCTCATGGAAAGTCCCTAGACTTTCAACCATATTGCAATTTAGTCCCCTCATTAGCTAGCTTAAGCTTTGAGGGTTCGAAAAGTACAAAAATTATCAACTAAAACTACCAAAATCACTTACTTGTAGAGGTGAGGAGTTGCATGACATTTTCAAGCTCCCATGGTGTTTTTCTTTGGAAATTTCAGTGGAGAGAATAAGGAGAAAAGATGATATCTTTTCTTCCCCTTATTTTATTATGTTTCTAGACAAATTACCACCAAAGTCTCACCTAATGCTTTGAAAGTTTATTTCTTTATCCCCTATGACTAGATATTAACCTTAGAAAGGTCTATTTGTACATTAGGGACCTCCAATTAAAAATCTACAGCTATTAGACACCTTTTGCTTATAGAACAATACTTTCGCAATTAACGTGATTCAGTCCTTTCTAACAATTTAGCATGAAATCACCAAAATTAGTGCACTAAAATTTTCATACACCCATATAGTTATGCAATAACACATAAAATAATATGAAAATAATTTTCCTCAACCTCGGATTAGTGGTCCCGAGACCACTGTTCTGATAGCCCTAAAATCGGGCTATTACAACTCTCCCATCCTTTAGAGATTTTCATCCTAGAAAATCTTACCGGTAAAAAGGTATGGATATTGTTCTCTCATGGCTTCCTCTAGTTCCCACGTAGCTTCTTCCATACCGTGTTTTTGCCACAACACTTTTACTAAAGCTATGCTCTTATTCCTTAACTTTTTAACCTCCCAAGCCAATATCTTAATTGGCTCCTCTTCATAAGTTATGTCCGATCATATCTCTATTTCTGATGGAGGGATCACATGCGAAGGATCGAAATGATATCGTCACAACATTGACACATGAAAAAAGTTGCGTATTTTTTCTAACTCTGAGCCAACTGGTATACCACTGGCCTAATCCTTTTGGCAATCTCATTCGACCATATGCATCGTGGACTCAATTTGCACTTACGACCAAATCTCAATATTTTCTTCCACGGGGATACTTTCAGAATTACCTTGTCGCCCACTTGAAACTCGATTTCTTTTCTTTTCACATCCTCGTAAGACTTTTGTTAGTCCGATGCAACTTTTAGACTATTACGGATCACTTTCACTTTTTCCTCGATTTCCTTAACCAAATCAACCCCATGAATTTTCTTCTCATTAAGCTTAGTCCAATACAAGGGAGTCTGACACTTGTGACCATACAAGGCTTTGTACAATGCCATCCATATTCTCGACTGATAACTGTTGTTGGAGGCAAACTCAACCAAAGGTAGGTATCTTTCCCAACTACCTTCAAATTCTAACACACAGTATCGAAGCATATCCTTAAGAACTTGAATCACTCTTTCAGATTGGCCATCAATTTGGGGATGGAACGCAATACTAAAATTTAACTTTGTACCCAAGGCCTCCTGCAATGTTTTCCAAAATCTCAAAGTAAATCTTGGATCTCTATCTGAGATAATAGATACAGGCACCCCATGAAGTCTCACTACCTCAGCAATATACAACTCAGCCAACTTATCAAGTGAATAATCCACTCGTACCGATATAAAGTGAGCCAACTTCGTTAGTCTATCAACAATAACCCACACATCATCTTTCTTTCTCGGAGTCATAGGCTACCCTGTTACAAAATCCATGGTGATCCGATCCCACTTCCACTCGGAAGCATCACCAGCTGAAGTAACCCCGAAGGTGCTTGATGCTCGGCTTTCACTTTTTGACAGATCAAACATCTTGTCACAAACTCAGAGATGTCTCTTTTCATACCCGGACACCAATAAAATTTCTTCAAATCATTGTACATTTTCGTGCTATTGGATGTACTGACAAGTGACCACTGTGTGCTTCATGTAAAATTTTTTGGATCAACTCATCATCTTTAGGTACACAAATCTTGTAGTGAAACATCAAACAACCATCCGAACTCACCCAGAAATCAGAATTATTCCCCAATTAGCGCTGAGCTCTCTTAGCTTGCATCTCACTATCATTCTTTTGAGCCTCACATATCTGTTGAATAAATAAAGGTCTAGCCATCAACTCAGACAATATAGCACCATCATCAGACAACGCTAAGCTCGTACTCATAGCTCTCAAAACATACAGAGATTTTCTGCTCAAGGCATCTGCAACTACATTCGCTTTCCTTGGATGATAATCAATTACTAGCTCATAGTCCTTCAATAACTTGAGCCACCGCCGTTGTCGCAAATTCAAATCCTTTTGATCCATCAAATACTTCAAACTCTTACGACCAGTGAAGATTTGGCACTTCTCACAATATAAATAATGATGTCAGATCTTTAATGCGAAAACAATCACAACCAACTCCAAATCATGAGTTGGATAATTCTTCTCATGTTGTTTTAGCTATCTCGAGGCGTAAGCTACTACCTTACCCTCTTGCATCAACACACAACCGAGAACATTTAATGACACATCACTGTAGACCAGAAACTCTTTCCCCGACTCAGGTTGTACTAAAGCTGGTGCCTCAGCCAACAATGTTTTCAATCTCTCGAAACTCTGTTGACATTTCTCAGGTCATTCAAACTTGACATCCTTATGCAATAGTTTTGTCATCAGGGTAGCAATCATTGAAAATCGATTCACGAATGTCTGTAGTACCCCGCTAAACCCAAAAAGCTTCTGACTTCCAACCCATTTATTGGAAGTTTCCACTCCACAATAGTCGAGATCTTTCTCGGGTCAGCTCTAATACCATCACAAGACACAATGTGACCTAGGAATCTGACCTCTCGAAGCCAGAATTCACTCTCACTAAATTTAGCATACACTTGTGTGTCTCTTAAAATCTGCGAAATAATTCTCAGGTGCTCTGCATGATCACTCTCATCCCGAGAATAAATTAGTATGTCATCGATAAAGACAACTACAAACTTATCCAAATACGATCTAAAGACACGGTTCATTAAATCCATAAAAATCGCAAGAGCATTTGTCAAACAAATTGGAATAACAAGAAACTCATAATGGCCTTACCTCATCCGAAATACAGTTTTCAGCACATCTTGCTCCTTAACCCTCAATTGGTAATAACCAGACCTTAGATCTATCTTAGAGAACACTGTAGCTCCCTTCAATTGGTCAAATAAATCATCTATCCTTGGCAAAAGATACTTATTTTTCACAGTCACTTTGTTTACCTGTCTATAGTCTATGCTCAATCTCATTGACCCATCTTTCTTCTTCACAAAAAGTGCCGGAGCACCCCACGGTGAATAGCTCAGTCTTGCAAAACCCTTGTCCGTTAACTCTTGCAATTGAACTTTCAATTCCTTCAGTTCCAATGGTGCCATCCTATATAGAGCAACCGAAATAAGTGCTGTACCTAGAACTAACTCGATCCCAAACTCGACCTCTCTAACTAGAGGTAATCCGAATAACTCTTCTGGAAACACATCTGAATATTCGTATACCACCGACACTGATTAAATCTTTACCTCTGACTCTTGAGTATTAAGCACAAAGGCGAGATAGGACTCGTATCCTTTCCTTAAGTATTTCTCAGCCACTATAGTTGAAATTATCATAGGAAAATTATCTAATCTACTTGATTCAACCCAAATAACATCTCTATTTTATCATTTCAATTCAATAAACTTGCTACCACAATTCACTAAAACATTATGAGCTGTCAACCAATCCATACCAAGAAGCAAGTCAAATTCATCAAACGACAACAACATAAGATTTGCCGGAAAACAGTGACCTCTAATTGTCAAAGGACAACTTCTACATACCTTGTCAACTAGCACATGTTTACCTAAGGGGTTTGACATCTTTACTACAAATTTTGTAGACTCAACAATCATACTCATACTAGATGCCAGTTTCATGCAAATGTAAGAATGGGTAGACCTTAGATCAATCAAAGCAATAATAGAGGTGTCATGAAGAGAAAAAGTACATGTTATCACATCTAGATATGATGCCTCTTTGTGAGGGTGAATGGCATAGGTCCTTGCAGGTGCCCGACCCTTTAGTCTCATAGTAGAGTCTCGAGGCGTACCTCTACTACTAGTCTCACCTCCCGGGTTCGTTTGTGGTCTACTCCTTGAAGATACATTGCTGGATCTTATCTCTTACTTCTTTTCTTTCTCATCTCTCAGGGAAATTCTGAATAAAATGATCGGGTGAACCGCACTTGTAACAATTTAGGTTATTTCCCCAACACTCCCCAGTATGCTGCCTAACACAATTTGAACACTCTAGTTTTTTAGACTTTGGATTGCCCACACTTGCCATCGAGGTGGCTTGAACTCTCAAGCTTGAATATGTATTACCTTGGTCTCGATGTGAATACCCAACTGATCTAGTCGTCTGAGGGTTCAACTCCTTGGACCTCTTCGATTGAGCTTGGTATGATTTACTCTTTGGCCTTTTTCTTGCATCTCGAGCCTCAATCACGCTTTCCTCTTTTCATTATTCAGTTCTTCGGCCTTACATGCCCTACCAACCAGCACCACAAATTCTTTCAATTCTAAAATCCCAACTAGAAGTTTGATATCCTCATTAAGTTCATCTTCAAACCTCTTGCACAAAATAATTGCTGTAGACACGCACTCTTGTGCATACTTGCTGAGCCTAACAAACTCGCTCATATTCTGCCACAGTCATTTTTCCTTGCTTCAATTCAAGAAATTCTTTTTGTTTTGGTCCACAAACCTCTAACTTATATACTTCTTTCGAAAATCTTCCAAAAAGAAGTCCCATGTTACCCTCTCTCTTGGAACCACTAAAGCTAACGTCTTCCACCAACGATAGGCCGAGTCCTTCAGTAATGACATGGCACATTTCAAGCTCTCCTCAGGTGTATAGGAGAGTTCATCAAATACTCGCATTGAGTTCTCAAGCTAGAACTCCGCCCTCTCGGGGTCATTATCTATATTAGCTATGAATTACTCAGCCCTTATCTACCAGAGGCTTGGTCATCCTCACTACATCTATACTTTGAGGAGCCACAGGAGATGGATGAGGTATAAGAGGGGTGGAGGTGGTTGAGCATTAGAGTTTGCTCGTACATACTCAGTGTACCAATTGCTCATCATTTGGAGAAAGGTTTCCTAAGCCTCTTCTTCTTGACCCATAGTCTCGGGTCCACTCTCTACAAGCGCAGTCCCTTCTGCGGAAGCCAGCGTGTTACTAGCTGTGTCATTAGCAGTTGTTCGATTGGGATCTTTTTACTATATAAAAATAAAGTTTAGAATAGTTAGAAGTCACCACACTATCAATATATGTTTATAGCACGTATAGCTAGACTCTTACACACGCTACGGTAGTCCAAGGACTGACTAAACCATAGCTTTGATACAACTAAATGTAACACCCCTTACCTGTATTCTACGCCAGAACTGGGCACGAGGCGTTACTGTACTTAACTCACTTGATCATACAACTTTCTTTTATAAAATTTCATTCCAACTTAAAAATTTCTCTTTTAACAATTAAAACAATCTTATTAAGGACCTACGAGGCCTTATACATGCATATGGAGGGATTTGAAACCCAACTGGAAACTCTTGTGCACCTAAATTTTTCTTACCTAAACAGGGGCCACACGCCCGTCTGAAATGGGACACGCTCGTGTGGGTAGGCCGTGTGGTCACACACGCCCATGTCCCTAGCCCGTGTGGGGTATGTCGAAACCATTTTTTTGTGTTTTTAAAAATGGGGATTGACTTTAAGATGGAGTCGTCACCAATCCTTTTTGTTTAGGTGTGATCGAGTCACCTATAAAATAAATATTGGTCTACAAATTTCAAGAAGAAAATGGGTTCGAGAGTCGGTTATGTGCGAGGAAGGATTAGCACTCTCGCAACACCCAAAATTGGTACCAAATTGATTAATTGATGTCCTAATGTTGAAAAGTTTGAAATGATTTTGAAATTTTATTCTTTTTTCTATAATTTTAAATAACTTGATTGAATATTGAGATTCCGTTGTTCCGAAGGAATAGAGTATCACATCCAGCACGATTGGATACGATAATCTGAGTCCTCAAATTCATGATCATCCCCAAAATTCTCCAAGCACATGTATTGAAATTTTGAAAGGTTATTTGGTTATTTGGACAAACAAAAAAACACAACCCAGCACAATTGGGCACGATTTCTTTGAATTTCCAAACGTACAAATATTACCCTATTTTGAAAATATGGACAAAATTTGAAAAGATATTCGTTTATTTGGTCAAAAAAAAACACCCAGCACGATTGGGCACGATTTCTTCAAATTTCCAAACGTACAAATATTACCTTATTTTGAAAATATGGACGAAATTTGAAAGGATATTTGTTTATTTGGTTAAACAAAAAACCACAACCAGCACGATTGGACACGATTTCTTCGAATTTCCAAACGCACAAATATTACCTTATTTTGAAAATATGGACAAAATTTGAAAGGATATTCGTTTATTTGCTCAAACAAAAAACCACACCTAGCACGATTGGGCACGATTTCTTCGAATTTCCAAATGCACAAACATTGTCCTGTTTTGAAAAACTCAAAATATATTTTAATTTGTTTGGTTGAAAACTTTGTATGAATAAGTTTGAAGTTTCAACCACAATACAATATCAATGATGAAAATAATTAGTATATGAAATAATGATATAAATGAATTTGCAAATAAATATTATATACAAAGAAAATCCAAACAAATAATGTAGAAAATAACATGTTAATCTATAATATATGAAATAAAACTTAATATTAATAATTTATATATGAATATAATAATATGCAATGATTTTGAAATAAACAAAAATATATAATGAAATATGGATTTAAGAGGAAATAAATTGTATTAATAGGTAAATTTAAAATATACCTATACATATAAATAGATTTTAAAAGAAAATACATATATAAAATAATATGAAACTAATAATATATGCATAAAATAAGATAATTTCTAATACAAATTGTATATATATATATATATAAATATAAATATGTGTGTGTGAATTATGGATATATAATAGTATTTAAATCAAATTTTAAAAATAAAGAAGCATACAGTGAAGATTTTGAAATAGATTATTTAAATTAAGAAATAAAAATATTTAAATAGAAATATAAAACAAACTAAAATATTGTAACATAAATAAAATAATTAATTTAATAACTTATTAAAATAACAAATAAATTTAATATCATAAAAAGGTTACTAAAATTATAAATCAAAGGCTAAGAAAATACCTAATTAAAATAAAATGAAGTCAAAAGGCTATTTTATAAATGAATAAAAAGGTTTAAACAAAGGCAAGGACCAAATTACAATGCGCATAAGTGACTAGGGATTGAACCAGAAAATATTTTCATCACCCAAAACGCAACGCACAGGTTGGATTACAACGAAATAGCATGCACACTACAAGGACTAATTAAGAAATAAAATAAAACATGTAATAAAGATAATTGAATAGCAATACAAAAACAGATGGATTGAATATGAAAATCTCCCACTACCACGAAAGTGGGTGGATCTTAGTCTTATACGAATCAGGTCATCGGGTTAGACCATACTGCATCGTTTTGCATTGTTCAGGAAAAAGTTAATAAGTCTTAAACTAATCAGATTTCCTTTTTTTTTAAAAAACCTTCCTATTCCTAAATCAAACCTTAACACCTTTTCTATTTCTTTCTCAGCCGTAATCCAACCCTTCTCCCCCTCAACTGCCTTTCGAATCCCTTGATTCGATCACTAAAATGCCACGGTAAATAGAGACAGTGATTCATGACGTCTGGTTTGGCTAAAGTCTTCGTCCACCCCTGATTGCGATGGAGAGAACGAGGACGGTATCACCCCAAAGGTAATCCTTTTTCTTTTTATTTCTATATCTATGCTCGAAGTAAAAAAAAATGTAATAGAAACCCTAAATCGAAGAGAAGAAAAATGAAAATCACCTCTTCTGTTTTTCGAATTTTGTATTTTTCTATTAGTTTCGTAAAAAATTACAGATGAAAATGCTTGGCCTTTTATAGCCAAATTGAAAGACATGAAAATAAATTTTTCTTCTACAATATTCAATATCAATCTGTTATTGCTGACTGTCCTTTTTGTGCTATTTGCTTCCTTATTCTTCTCGCAGGTGTGAGCATCATGGAGACAGGATGGCCCGAGCATTCGGTTGGCATGGGGCTGTGACACACGTGGGAACTGCTCGTGGGGGAGAGGCGTTGGAAAACTCTAGAAACCCGTAGAGTTTCTGAGTTTTTTTAGTAATTTTGGGCTGTTCGGGCCTTGCTGTTTTTGGGTTAAAAAATTGGGCTTGGGTTTAATGGGTAATGAATTTGGTCCACTGTTTTGTAATGGATTGTTATTTTTGGACTTTTAATTACTGGTTTTAACTTTGATTTATTATTGGGTTAATGGGCCCGGGCATAAATTGGGTCTTACAGATGCATCTCTTTGCTCATTGTTGTGTAACGAGAATAGAGCAAAGACTTCAAAAAGGTCCAATTTTGCCCGGTCTTCGAATCTTGGACTTTTTCAGTGCTTTTCTTTTTCGAGTAGCTTCATTCCATCCCACTGCATCTCCAAGGGTATGAAAACTAGAACTTCGATCCCATTCTGCTGTAACTTCGGGGAGAAGAGATTCGTGGTTTCAATCTACTCCACTGGAACTTCAAAGAAATACGAATTGATCCTCATTGTAAACTCAGGGAGGAGGGATTTGTAGTTTCAACCTATTCAAATGGAACTTCGAGGAGATAAGACTTGTATGGCTTTGATATGCTCCTGCAACTTCAAGATTGCCAGATCTGCTATCCTTATTTGCACTTGCAACTTCAGGATTGCCAGATTTGCTATCTTCAATCTGCTCCACTGCAAACTCAGGGAGACAAGATCTGCTATCTTCGATCTGCCTCCTGTAACTTCAGGAATGCCAAACCTGTTATATTCGATCTGCTTCACTACAAACTCAGGGAGACAAGATCTGATGTCTTCGATCTACTCCTGCAACTTTATGATTGCCAGATTTGCTATTTTCAATCTGCTGTACATTAAACTCAAGGAGACAACATCAGCTATCTTTGATCTGCTTTCTGTAACTTAAGGAATGCCAAATCTGTCATCTTCGATCTGCTCCACTACAAACTCAGAGAGACAAGATCTACTGTCTTTGATTCGCTTCCTGCAATTTCAGGAATACCAAATCTGCTATCTTCGATCTGCTCTACTAGAAACTCAGGGAGACAAGATCTGCTGTCTTCGATCCGCTTCTTGCAACTTCAGGAATGCCAAATTTGTTATCTTCGATCTACTCCACTGCAAACTCAGGGAGACAAGATCTGCTAATTCACCAATGTTGTGATGCCATCCTCTGGGGACCTGTCCTGTAAAATTAGTTTTATGTGTTTATGCTTATGCAAAATGGTTAGGATGTATTGATCAGAATGAATCTATTGCTCCTAACTAAATGTATTATGGATGACATCTGCCTGAATGCATAATGTCATAAGAATGATTTCTTATAATGATTAAGATGCAATGATCCGAATGAATCAAATGTTCCTAACTAAATGTGTCTTGCATGAATTCAGGATTTCATGAGAATGATCCTCTTTTTAAACGCCTAGGATTGACATTGCTCATTATTCCTCCATGTTGTATCACTGATGCAATATCCCGTCTTCTCGTTACATTGATATTTTTGACAGAAAGTTTGAAGAAATGGTCACTGGTTAGAATTTCATCAGATACTCCAACCCTTAAGCTTGGTGAGTTCTAAATAAAAGTCCTATTTCAGATTCTTGTATTATTTAGAAATTTCCAGAATAATATACAAAACTCCTTTTTTGAAAGTGTTATTAGTCTATTAATCATTATTTCAATACAAAATGCTTGAATATGACCCTAATGATAGACAAAAATGGAATTTATCAAAGATGAAATCTGAAAAGAATAGGTTAATTAAAGGAAGCAAACATTGCTAGAATACGAAATGATGAAGGAAAAGATAGGTGCCCCAGATATCACAGCCTGAGCTTCTCTTTACAGACTTTCTAAAGACCAATTTAAGCTCAATATGTGTTTAAGAGATCAAGACTACTCTGTTGATGCCCTAAGATGTAACATCTCTCCCTCTTCTTAATTCAGGTATAGCAAGATCACTGACTGCACAATCATACATCTAATCACAATTTGAGCCGCCCTTTTTGGGTTTTCGACTCAAAACCCCCTTTGGTCTCAAAGCGCCCTCTACGTGAGTTTTCACCTTGGCCTGTCCACTTTTCATTTTTTTTGAAGAAGGTCTCAAAGTGCCCTTTGCGGGTTTTCACTTTGGCCTCTTTTCCTCTTTAAGAATAGTACTTCTTAACTGAATCCGAATTTACAGGATTGGGCAAGTTTTTCCCATCCATTTTGTGTAACACCCAAAATAGGGCCTAAACGGAATAGTGGTTACAAAACCACGAATCTGAGATAGAAAACTTTATTTTGATTAATTTTTATGATTTATTAATTGATTGGATGCATGTGTTAGAGTATTGATAGAAATTTTTATGAAATTCTTGTCTAATTTTCTTATTAGGGTTAAATTGTAAAAGTTGATAAATGAGAGTTCTAGATACTAAAGGATTTAATTGAAGAGCATAATTGAAGTAGAGGTCCTTAAATGGTAATTATACCATTAGGCTTTCATGGACAAAAATGGACAAATATAGGTAGAAAGAACCAAAGTTTTTAATGAATGGTAATTTAGTCATTTGGTAATAAAAAGAAATTAAAAGGGAAAAAGATGGCAAAATATGCTCATCCTCTTCCTTAGGACGAAACTTCAAGGGGGGGCTCCATAGCTAGGGTTTCCAAGCTTCCAAGCTCCATAGTAAGTCAATCCAAGCCCCGTTTTTCATGTTCTTTACGTTTTTAGAATCTCGGTAACTTGGTTTAGCTTATTCTAGCAATAATTTAACATAGGGTTCATATTTCGAAAAATACCCATAGGTGAAATGTGCTTATTTTGATGTTTTATGATAGAATATGAAGGCTGAAATTATGTTAAACAACTTTGCTAAGCGATTTTACGTAACAACGAGTAAAATGACATAATAGGTAAAAATATCTAATGCCCATAAGTACATGTTAGAGTGAGAATTTGATGTTGTCATAGAAGGGAAAAATGTTCAGCATGTCCTAAAATGTAAGAAAATAGGATGAAGTTTAATTTTTGAGCCTTGGGGTAAAATTGTAATTTTGTGAAAGTTAGGGGGCAAAAACATAATTTTGCCATAATGTGATTTTGGATTGAATCAAATAATGTAAATATTAAATAAGCTAAATGTGTTATTATAGATCGAGAAGAACATGGAATCGATCTTGAACGAGGGAAAGGAAAAGTGAAAGACTAAATTGCAAATTTCGCCATATTTTGCACCGTGATAAGTAGTATGTAAATAATTCATTATTTTTATTGATGTTTTATATTTCAGCATGTTTAATGTATTGTATCTGATTTTTGGATCATAATTGACTATTGAAAGAATGAAATAAAGTGTTAAAAAGTTATTTCCCGTTTGAACCTTCGGAATCGAAAGATGTAATTGGCCTGTAGCTAGGTCACATAAGTGGTTCTAAGTGTAGGCCACTATGTGCACAAGAGAGCTACAAGAGATTTTGTATAAGTAGCTAGGCCACATGTGTAGTACCGAGAGTACACCATGTGTACAAGAAAGCTATATGTAGCTAGGCCACATGTGTGGTATATGGAGTGAGCCACTATGTGAACAAGAGAGCTACGAGAAGGCTAGGTCATATGAGTGGTGCTAAGTGAAGGCCACCATATGTACAAGAGAGCCAGAATTATAACTACAATCGAGCTAGGTCACATGAGTGGTACTGGGTGAAGGCCACTATGTGTACAAGAGAGCTTCGATTTCAAAGGTGGGCGGTGTGCGAAACCACCACATATTGTTATTATTCCGAAGCGTTCAACGGGAAAACTGACTAAATGAAATTATGTGAGATGTTGTAGTGATAAGTATATGTATATGTATGTATAATGTATGAGCAATATGCTCAATATGTGATTTGAAATTTGAATGGTTGTTATAGGCAAATAATGAATACAACTAAAGTGAGAGAAAGCAAAATTTTACAATAAAACTATTTTGGACAACGGCAGTGATGTGAATTTGAAAACTCACCAAAAATGATATAAATTGAATTATAAGTTGTATGAGGCATTTATTTAAACCTTATTGAGTCTATTTTCATATCAAATAAACAGAGAAAGCAAAGGATTGGTATATTTTGAGATATTTAGATTTTTGTGAGACTGGTTCAGAGTGATTTTGAGATCCCCTGTTCTGACTTGGAAATATCATTTAAAAATTTAAAAAATAATATTGGGGCATAATTTATATGATTAGATTCCTTATTTAGTATATTTTTAGAATAAGAAAACTATAACATCATTTGAATTCTGTACAAAAAGATAATTAAATTTTAGCAAACAATGGTTAGAATTGTCAGACAGCAGAATAGGGGAGACTTTGAAGAATAAACTGTATTAATTGGCTAAACCAAAAATTCCAAAACTTTTATAGTAAAAAGATGAATCTAGTTTCAAGGAAAATATACGGATCTTAATTTGGAGTTTCGTAGCTCCAGATAAAAATAATTTAGTAACTGTGACTCTAATAGACAGCTTGCTCCGAATTTAAATTAATAATGACTTTGAATGTAGATATGATTGTGTTATCTTGTAAACATATTAAATCCATTATTTATTATTTATATACTTACTTATTAAGCTATATGCTTACTCTCTTTCCTTTTCCTTGTTCTATAGTGTCATCAAGCTAGCTCCAGATTTAGTGATCGTCGGAGATCCATCCACACTATCGGCCTTTTTTTGGTATTTTGAAAACAGTATTTTGGGAATTATGGCATGTATAGAAGGCTTAATTGTTTTGTTATTTGTAATAACGAATGATTATTTTCCTTATGGGTATTGACGACTATCTATGGAAAAAGTTTTAAATTTATATGGATTTTACATTTTAAATTTTGTACAGTAGTATGAATCATGTCCGGTAATGCCTCGTACCCTGTTCCGACGACGGACCTGGGTGAGGGGTGTTACATTTAGTGGTATCAGAGCTATTGTTTAGTCAGTTCTCGGACTAACATAGTGTGTGTAAAAGTCTAGCTATACATGCCATAAATATATTGTGATAGTGTGATGACTCCTGACAATTTAAAATGTTTTTCTCATAGTAAATGGATCCCGATCGAGCTACTGCTGATGGTGTTGAAAGTAATGCACCGGCTCCCACACAAAGGACCGCGCCAGTAGAAAATAGATCTGAAACACGTGGACAAAGAGAGGGGGCTTAGGAAGCCTTCCTCCAAATGATGAATAACTGGTATGCTGAGTTTATTCAAGCGAATTCAAATGCTCAACCTCATCCACCCCCTCCCATACCTCAGACGGTTCCCGTAGCTCCCTAGGGCATGGATTTGGTAAGAATGAACAAGCCTCCAGTCGATAAAATTAGAAAGCAAGGAGCATAAGAGTTTAGAGCAAATATTGATGATGATCCTGAGAGAGTGAAGTTTTGGCTTGAGAACTCTATCCGTATATTTGATGAGCTCTCGTGTACACTAGAGGAGTGTTTAAAATGTGCTGTATCACTTCTGAGAGATTCAGCCTATCATTGGTGGAAAACTTTAGTAGTAGTGGTGCCAAAAGAAAGGATCACTTGGGATTTCTTCCAGGAAGAATTTAGAAAGAAATATATAAGTCAGCGATTTATTGATCAGAAATGGAATGAGTTCCTTGAATTGAAGCAGGGCAAGATGTTAGTGGCAGAGTACGAGCGCGAATTTGTTAGACTTAGTAAGTACGCCCAGTAGTTTGTGTCCACCCAGGCTATTATGTGCAAGAGATTCGATGATGGGCTTAATGAGGACATTAAAATGTTTGTGGGAATTCTTGAGCTGAAAGAATTTGTGGTATTGGTCGATCGAGCCCTTAAAGCTGAGGAATTAAACAATGAAAGAAGGAAAGCTGCTATTGAGGCCCGGGATACAACAAAGAGAATGATGAGCAAGTCATCCCAATCTCAATCAAAGAAGTTCAAAGAGATGGATCCTCGATTTACTGTTTCAGTGGGACATTCACACCGAGACCGTGGGAGATCATATTCAGCCCTAAAACTCAAGCTACTTCAGTGGCAAGTGTGGGCAATGTGAAGTCTAGTAAACCCGAGTGTCAGCATTTGTGAAGGCAACATTTTGGTGAGTGTTGGGGAATTGGTCGATCTTGCTTCAGGTGTGGTTCTCACGATCATTTTATTAAAGATTGTCCGGAGGGAGCTAAGGAAGAGAAATTTCACAGTGCTAGACAGGCTAACACTGCTAATAGAGGTAGACCTTCGAGAAATACTAGAAGTGGAGGTAGCAGTAAAAGTGTGATGAAAGACCCAGCCATGAGATCAGAAGCTAGAACACCTTCTAGGACATATGCTATCCGAGCTCGTGAAGAGGCATCCTCCCCCGATGTAATTACGGGCACATTTTCTCTGCATGATATTAATGTTGTTGCTTTGATTGATTCGGGTTCGACCCATTCCTATGTTTGCTTGAAATTGATGCCTAGTATAAGTATGCCTATTGGATCTATAGAATTTGTGATTAAAGTATCAAATCCATTAGGCAAGCATGTGTTAGTAGATAAAATATGTAGAAATTGCCCTTTAATGATTAGGGGTCATTGTTTCCCGATCGACCTCATGCTATTTCCATTTGACGAGTTTGATGTGATCCTTAGTATGGATTGGCTGACTGCACATGATGTAATAGTGAATTGTGGGAAAAAATTCATCAAGCTAAAATGTGAAACTGGTGAAATCCTTCGGGTTAACTCAGATGAGCCAGATAGTTCATTTGCTATGATTTCTATTATGTCTGCTCAGAAATGTTTGAGAAAAAGGTATGAAACTTATCTTGCTTTTGTGTTAAACACTAAAGATTCAGGGCTAAAAATTGAGTCAGTGCCAGTAGTATGCGAGTATCCTGATGTGTTTCCGGAAGATTACTAGGTTTGCCTCCTATTAGAGAAGTGGAGTTTGGTATTGAGTTGATTCCAGGTACCACACCCATCTCTATTGCTCCATGTAGAATGGGCCCATTGGAATTGAAAGAATTAAAAGCTCAGCTGCAGGAATTAACTGATAAAGGCTTTGCAAGACCTAGTTATTCACCCTGGGGTGCACCAGTCCTATTTGTGAAAAAGAAAAATGGTTCGATGAGATTGTGCATAGACTATCGGCAACTTAACAAGGTAACAATAAAGAACAGATATCCATTGCCTAGAATTGATGATTTATTTGATCAATTGAAGGGAGCCACTGTGTTCTCTAAGATAGATTTGAGATTCGGATACTACCAGTTGCGAGTTAAAGAGTCGATGTTCAAGACGCGCGGACTAGGTACGGTCATTATGAGTTCCTTGTGATGCCATTTGGCTTGACTAATGCTCCTGCCATTTTCATGGACTTGATGAATCGAATATTCAGACCTTACTTGGATAAGTTTGTAGTCGTGATTATTGATGATATCTTAATTTATTCTCATGATAAGACTGAGCATGTAGAGCATTTGAGAACTATCTTACAAACTTTGAGAGATAACCAGTTGTACACTAAATTTAGTAAAAGTGAGTTCTAGCTTCGAAAAGCTGGATTCTTGGGACACATCGTCTCAGGTGAAGGCATTAGAGTTGACCCGAGCAAGATCTCAGCCATTGCTGAGTGGAAGCCTCCGAGGAATGTATCTGAGGTTAGAAGTTTTTGTGGATTAACTGGTTATTATAGACGATTTGTAGAGGGATTTTTCATAATAGCTACCCCATTGACGAGATTGCTACAAAAAGATGTCAAATTTGAATGGACTGAGAAATGTTAGCAGAGTTTTGACAAGTTAAAGGCATTGTTGACTGAAGCTCCTATCTTAGTACAACCAGAACCAGGTAAAAAGTTTATGGTCTACAGTGATGATCCTTGAATGGATTGGGTTGTGCACTTATGCAGGAAAGTAAAGTAATTGCTTATGCCTCTAGACAGCTAAAACCACATGAGAAAAATTATCCGACGCATGATTTAGAGCTAGCTGCTATTGTATTTGCTCTGAAAATTTGGAGACATCACTTGTATGGTGAGAAGTGTCGAATATTCACAGATCATAAAAGCTTGAAATACTTGATGACTCAGAAATACTTGAACCAGAGGCAAAGAAGATGGTTAGAGTTGATTAAAGATTATGAGTTTGTGATCGATTACCATCCGGTAAAGCAAATGTTGTTGCTGATGCCTTGAGTAGAAAATTTTTATTTGCATTGAGAGCTTTGAATACTAACTTGGCTTTATCAGATGACGGTTTCATTATAGCTGAGTTGAGAGCTAAACCGATGTTTCTTGAAGAAATCCATGAAGCTCAGGAAAATGATGGTGAGTTGCAAGCTAAAAGAGCTCAGTGCGGTCAGGTGTAGATATTTTCAGATTGGTTCTAATGGTTGTTTTTTATTCAGAGACAGAGTATGTGTATTGAAGAATGACGAGCTTATTTAGAAGATCCTACAAGAAGCACATAATAGTTCTTTTTCTATTCACCCAGGTAGTAGAAAGATGTATAATGATTTGAATAAAATGTATTGGTAGGTAAGAATGAAAAGAGATATTTCAGTGTTTGTTTCTAGATGCTTGATCTATCAGCAAGTAAAAGCCAAACATCAGGTACCTTCAGGTTTATTGTAGCCTATGTTAGTCCCTGAGTGGAAATGGGACCGAGTTACTATGGATTTTGTTATAGGACTGCCATTGACATCGAGAAAGAAAGATGCAATATGGGTTGTAATTGATAAGCTAACGAAGTCGGCTCATTTTATCCCATTTCGTATGGATTATTCACTAGATAAGTTGGCTGAATTATATATCTCAGAGATAGTTAGACTACATGGGGTACCATTATCGATCATTTCAGATAGAAATTTGAGATTTACTTCACGGTTTTGGAAGAAGTTACATGAAGCTTTGGGCACAAAGTTGAGTTTTAGTACAACTTTTCATCCTCAGATCGATGGTCAGTCAAAGAGAGTAATTCAGGTGCTTGAGGATATGCTTAGATGCTGTGTATTAGAATTTCAAGGCAGATGGGAAAAGTATTTACCATTAGTAGAGTTGCTTACAATAATAGTTATCAGTCGAGTTTGAAGATGGCACCTTATGAGGCTTTGTATGGACGCAAATGTCATACACCTTTATATTGGACAGAGCTTAAGGAAAATCACATTCATGGGGTCGATTTAGTTAAAGAAAAGAAGAGAAAGTAAAAGTCATCAGAGATTGCTTGAAAGTAACTTTAGATAGACAGAAGTCATATGCAGACTTGAAGAGAAAAGAGATTGAGTATCAAGTTGGTGACAAAGTGTTTTTAAAAGCATCCTCGTGGAAGAAAGTCCTCAGATTTGGCAAGAAAGGCAAATTAAGTCCACGATTTATTGGGCCATTTGAGGTTACAGAGAGAGTTGGGCCATTAGCATATCGGTTAGCTTTGCCAATTGAGTTAGAGAAGATTTATAGTGTGCTCCATGTATCCATGTCACGTTGTTACCGTTCTGATCCGTCAAATGTGATTCCTCAGACGGAGGTTGAGATTCAGCCAGATATGACTTACGAAGAGGAACTAGTTAAGATTTTAGCTCGAGGGGTCAAGCAACTAAGGAACAAAAGTATCACACTTGTGAAAGTATTATGGATTAAACATGGGGTAGACGAGGCTACATGGGAGCCCGAAGAGGCTATGCGAAAACAGTACCCAAACCTCTTCACAGGTAAGATTTTCAGGGACGAAAATCCCTAAAGGGGGAGAAATGTAACATCCCAAAATAGGGCCTAAACGGTACAGTGGTTACAAAACCACGAATCCGAGATAGAAAACTTTATCTTGATTAATTTTTATGATTTATTAATTGATTGGATGCATGTGTTAGAGTATTGATAGAAAATTTTATGAAATTCTTGTTTAATTTGCTTATTAGGGTTAAATTGTAAAAGTTGATAAATGAGAGTTCTAGATACAAAAGGATTTAATTGAAGATCATAGTTGAAGTAGAGGTCCCTAAATGGTAATTACACCATTAGGCTTTCATGGAAAAAAATGGACAAATATAGGTAGAAAGAACCTTTAGTCATTTGGTAATAAAAAGAAATTAAAAGGGAAAAAGATGGCAAAGTATTCTCATCTTCTTCCTTAGGACGAAACTTCAAGGTGGGGACTCCATAGCTAGGGTTTCCAAGCTTCCAAGCTCCATAGTAAGTCGATCCAAGCCCTGTTTTTCATGTTCTTTACGTTTTTGGAATCCCGATAACTTGGTTTAGCTTATTCTAGCAATAATTTAACTTAGGGTTCATATTTGGAAAAATACCCATAGGTTAAATGTGTTTATTTTGATGTTTTATGATAGAAAATGGAGGCTGAAATTATGTTAAACAAGTTTTGCTAAGCGATTTTACGTAAAAAACGAGTAAAATGCCATAATCGGTAAAAATATCTAATGCTCATAAGTACATGTTAGAGTGAGAATTTGATGTTTCCATAGAAGGGAAAAATGTTCAGCATGTCCTAAAATGTAAGGAAATAGGATGAAGTTTAATTTTCGAGCCTAGGGGCAAAATTGTAAATTTGTGAAAGTTAAGGGACAAAAACGTAATTTTTCCACAATGTGATTTTGGATTGAATCAAATAATGTAAATATTAAATAAGCTAAATGTGTTATTATAGATCGAGAAGAACGTGGAATCGATCTTGAACGAGGGAAAGGAAAAGTTAAGGACTAAATTACAAATTTCGCCATATTTTGCACCGAGGGAAGTAGTACGTAAATAATTCATTATTTTTATTGATGTTTTATATTTCAGCATGTTTAGTGTATTGTATCTAATTTTTGGATCATAATTGACTATTGAAAGAATGAAAGATGGTGTTAAAAGGTGAGTTATTTCCCGTTTGAACCTTCGCAATCGAAAGATGTAATTGGCATGTAGCTAGGTCACATGAGTGGTACTAAGTGTAGGCCACTATGTGCACAAGAGAGCTACAAGAGATTTTGTATACATAGCTAGGTCACATGTGTAGTACCGAGAGTACGCCATGTGTACAAGAAAGCTATATGTAGCTAGGTCACATGTGTGGTATATGGAGTGAGCCACTATGTGTACAAGAGAGCTACAAGAAGGCTAGGTCATATGAGTGGTGCTAAGTGAAGGCCACCATATGTACAAGAGTGCCAGACTTATGAGTACAATCGAGCTAGGTAACATGAGTGGTACTGGGTGAAGGCCACTATGTGTATAAGAGAGCTTCGATTTCAAAGGTGGGCTGTGTGCGAAACCACCACATATTAATTATTATTCAAGCGTTCAACGAGAAAATTGACTAAATGAAATTATGTGAGATGTCGTAGTGATAAGTATACGTATATGTATGTATAATGTATGAGCAATATGCTCAATATGTGATTGGAAATTTGAATGGTTGTTATAGGTAAGTAATGAATACAACTAAAGTTAGAGAAAGCTAAATTTTACAATAAAGTGTTTTGGACAATGAGTGATGTGAATTTGAAAAATCATCACAAATGGTAAAAATTGTATTATAAGTTGTTTGAGACATTTATTTAAAGATTACTGAGTCTATTTTCATATAAAATAAACAAAGAAAGCAAAATATTGGTATATTTTAATATATTTATATTTTGTGAGACTCTTTCAGTGATTTGAGATCCCCTGCTCGACTTGGAAATATCATTGAAAATTGTACAAAAATAATATTGGGACATAATTTATATTATTAGATTCCTTATTGAGTATATTTTTAGAATAAGCAAACTAGAACATCATTTGAATTCTATGCAAAAATATAATTAAATTTTAGCAAAGAATGGTCGGAATTGTCAGACAGCAGAACAGGGGAGAATTTGAAGTATAAATTGTACGAATTGGATAAAGTAAAAATTCAGAAACTTTTATGGTAATAAGATATATTAATATAGTTTCAGGGAAAATTTACAGATATTAATTTGGAGTTTCGTAGTTCCAGATAATAATAATTTAGTGATTGTGACTCGAATAGACAGCTTGCTCCGAATTTGAATTAATAGTGGCTTTGAATGTAGATATGATTGTGTTATCTTGTAAACATAATAAATCCATTATTTATTATTTATATACTTACTTACTAAGCTATATTATTGCTCACTTTTCCTTTCCTTGTTCTATAGTGTCATCAATCTAGCTCGGGATTCGGTGATCGTCGGAGATCCATCCACACTATCAGCCTCCTTTTGGTATATTGAAAACAATATTTTGGGAATTATGGCATGTATAGAAGGCTTAGTTGTTTTGTTAGTTGTAATAACGAATGATTATTTTGATTATGGGTATTGACGACTATCTATGGAAAAAGTTTTAAATTTATATGGATTTTACATTTTAAATTTTCTACAGTAGTATGAATCATGTCCGGTAATGCCTCGTACCCTGTTCTGGCGACGGACCTGGGTGAGGGGTGTTACATTTCGGCCAAGATTAGTGCTCTTCCAGAGAAAGCCTTTTTCACCAGATAAGGCCCTTCCCAATTTGGCATCACTTCCCTCTGAAATCCTTTTGCGTGGGGAGGATCTTTTTCAAAACCAAGTCTCCCTCGTGAAATTCTCTTGGGCAAACCTTTTTGTCATAAGCCCGTATCATTCTCTTTTGGTACGTTTGACCATGACGAATAGCCTTTAGCCTTTCTTCTTCGATCAAGTCCAACTGATCTTATCTAGACTAAATCCAATCTGTGTCATCTAACTTTAACTCTAATAAGACTCGAAGGGAAGGAATTTCAACTTTGATGGGTAACACTGCCTCCATTCTATAAACTAATGAGAAAGGAGTTGCCCAGGTAGAGGTCCTAACTGATGTTCGATAAGCATAAAGAGCGAATGGTAGCTTCTCGTGCCAATCTTTATAGGTTTTAGCCATTTTCCCTACAAATGGTAGCTTCTCATGCAAATCTTTATAGGTTTCATCCATTTTCCCTACAATCTTCTTAATGTTTTTATTAGCTGCTTCCACTACACCATTCATTTTCGGACAATACGGTGACGGATTGTGGTGTCTGATCTTAAATTGACTGCAGACCTCCGCGATCATACTGCTGTTCAAGTTTAACACATTGTCGGATATAATCCTGTCAGGCATTCCATATCAACATATGATTTATTTTTTAGGAATCTGCTCACTGCCAACTTGGTAATACTGGTATATGAAGCCGCTTCTACCCATTTGGTGAAATAGTCAATAACTACGAAGTTGGAACAATGCTCGTTTGAAGCTTTTGGAGAGATCGGCCCAATAACATCCATACCCCACATGGAAAAAGGCCATGGGGAAGTCATAACATGCAACGGTGAAGGAGGCACGTGAATTTTGTCCCCGTATATCTGGCATTTGTGACATGTTTTAGCATAATTGATGCAATCTCCTTCCATGGTAGACCAATAGTATCTGAACCTCATGATTTGTCTATCCATTGTGAAACTATTAGAATGCGTTCCGCAAACACCCTCATGAACTTCCACCAAAATTTTCTTACCTTCAACAGCGTCGACACATCTTAGTAGTACTTGATCCTTTCTTCTTTTATACAGGATCTCCCCGCCTAAGACATAATAATAGGCTAGTCTTCTCAATGTCCTCTTTTCATTCTCGGTCGCTTGTTCAGGATATTTGCGATTTCTTACGTATCGCAATATATCTTGGTACAAGGGGTGGTCATCCCTTTCTTCTTCCTCCACATTGCAACAATAAGCTTGGGCCTCTGATAAATAGAAAAAGTAACATATTTTAATCCCACATTTAGTATGCTTTTGGATGATTTATCCCTGATTTATGTAAAAAGGTGCTTTTAATCCTTTCTTTTCATGTTTATACTCAGAAAAGCACTCGAGGATGAAAAGAACGAGAAACGGGCTTAAAACGGACCAAATTGGGCCAACCCAAGAATTCGACACGGCCTAGACTTCAAGCCACACGGCCGTGCCTTGTCAAATTACTTCATACGGCCTAAAGAAAATTTTCACAGGCGTGTGCCATGGGCGTGTCCCTGCAGCGGGAAAGAGTAATTTCACTCAGATTTGGATGCTTGGAGGGAAAGAAACACATTCCTAAGTCTACTTAAAAATCCTAGGAGGAATTCTACTTGAATTAGGATACTTAGGAGCCAAGTAAAATATCTCAAAGCCTATATAAACACCCAAGGTAGCAACTAAAAAGTGGGAGTTCGACAGAAGCTGAAACAATGATTTTTGGCAGAGGCTTTCGCCGAAGCTTTCATCTTTCAGGGAATCACTTGAAGATAGCCAGTTGATCCATCTCAAGAAGCCAAAACTCTATTCAAGACGAAGGATCTCTCCTTCAATTCCTTCAGGGAGTTTTAAGGATTTCTTATGTTTTGTTTTATCTTTTCTCTTGAGATGTTTTCTTATTTAGTTATGAACTAAACCCTTCTGATACCTGAAGGGAGTGAAACCTATGATGAATTTTGTTATTTGATTTCTAAATTATATGATAAGTACTTAGTTTATTCTTAATTATGTTGCTTAATTTAATCTGATTTGCTTAGGTGGAGGAGGAATAAACCCTACCTAAGAGTAAATCTAGTATAATTGAGCGGAGTTGATTGGACGCCTAGAGATAGGGTTACGAGATTTTTTTGAATTAGGGTGAAACCTAATATGGGAATCCATTGATCGATTCTTTGCTTCCTTAGGGGGTTATTATAAGAGAACGAGAGTTCAACTAATTAACCTAAGGTTAGATGTTATTCGCTTGGAGAGAGAGTTTAATATAGGTTAGGGAGTCTCACGAATCAAGCTAAGTAAAGAAATCATATGGTTTGTGGAATAAATAATAAGTGAAGTCATAGGTGGATTCTTCCTGAGGGTATCGTCTTCATCAATTGAGTTTTTGTAAAGTCTTTCTCCAATTCATTCTTTTGTCTTTCCATTTAGTTTAAGTATTTCACTTAGTATTAGATAAATCAACCAATCACTCTATATTTCATGCTAAATAATAGAAAAAAAGTGAGTAGTAGTACTTTTAGGTTCCCTTGGGTTCGATAAGATATTCTTGCCTAAACTATACTGCTGTTCGATAGGTGTACTTGCCTCTATCGTTGTCATAGTTAGTCTATAGGTTCGATCATTCTTTTTATAAATTTTAAAACTCGACTATTTGACACGATCATGTTTTTGGCGCCGTTGCCGGGGAACACTAAAATATTAAGAAAGCTCTATTTCTATTACTTTAGCCAATTTTTTATTACAATTTATTATTATTATTTTATTTATTTATTTATTATTTTTATTTTTATTTTTACTTTGCTAATTTTTTCCTCTATTTTGCTTTTGGCAGAAAATTTTAGTCTATGGAAAAGATGGCACTGAATAATTATCAGTGGCAAGTCATGAGGATAATTCCTACTAAAGCGACCGGTGTCTTCAACCTCGGCGTGGTCACCAAGTTATCTAATCGGTTAGAGATGATGAATAAAAGATTGATGATTTGTATTGTCCCTTGCGGAACATCCGAAATATTATATGATTTGAATCTAGGAGGCATGGCGAATCTCGAGTACCCACCATACGGTTATGGCAACGAAAACGAGCAAGCTGACTATATAGGTAACTCTTCTAGATATCAAAATAATTTTATAGTGACACTTATAATGCAGGTTGGAAGTGCCATCCCAATTTCTCGTGGGATGATCAAAATAGCCAAAGATCGGAACTTCCTCTAGATTTTCAACAACCCCCTCACCAACAAGAAGAGGAGCCGAATCTTGAAGAGATGCTGTAATTTCCCGGGATAGGGGGCTATTTTGTTATGGCATTGTTTGCATGTTATTGGCCTGCTATGTTGTTGTTCTTGATGTTTTGGGGCTTAGTTGTAAGCTAGGTGTAAGCCTGAGAGGTAGGAAAAATTTTAGTTTTTAGGCTTAGGTGAGAGGAGCTGAAGAAGCTGGGGTTAATAAGTATTCTTTGGTGAATTTTAGCACAAGAAAAGAGCTGGTGGAGTGGCAAGCTAGGCGCCACTTGGAGCTTGAGTTGGCGTCACTTGCAGGGGGAGGAGGTCCTGAGTTCAAGTTGCAGAAGTCCCACATTTTGCTTCCATTTTGACGGTATAGAGGAGGAGAAGTTGTTGGCAGTTCAAACGCTGCCATGGACCAAGTCAACCCACTTGAATGGTGGGTGGAGAGTGATTTGTGGAGGTGGACTAGTTCAAACTTGTTTGAATTGGTGGTTGGGAGTGCTTGGGGGTGATGGCCGAATAGTGGAGAGTGTTTGGGGGAGGGAGTGGACGGTTTTGGGTTGGTGAGTGGAGAGGGTGCCGAAATGCACTTTGCATTTTGTGCATTTTCGGTCATTTGGTGTCAAAAACCAAATTGATTTCTTTTGTCTAGCTAGCCGAATTTCAAAGGAGATTCTTTCATTTTCTACTCCTTGAAACCGAAAGTCCAAGCAACCTTTGTCGAATTTGTTTTGTTTTCTCTCAATTTTCTTGGTAGCCGAATGTTCTTTGCTCCCTCTTTTTCCTCTTCATTTGTGTAAACTGAAACTAGCTTCTCTCTTCCTCTCATACTCTCTTTTTCTTCTTGAAATCTCCTTAGCCGAAACTCCATTCTCCAAAATACCTTCTTCCATTTCTGTTTCTTTTCAAAAACCTAAAGCATCTTTCTTCTTCTTTTTCCCATTTTTGTTGTGGCCGAATAGCAACCCCTTTTTCTTTTCAACTTTCTCTTGTGTTTTCTTTCTTTGTGCAAGGCTGAATCTTGGTGGTTGTTATTAGCAATCATAGCCGAAACTTTCCTCTCCTAGTAGTTATCTTGTGGTCGATTTTTTGTGTGTGGTGATAATCTCGTTTGGTTGTTCAATCGTTAGAGAAGGTAAGTACATGCCGAATGGTTATTTCCTTTCTTCTTGTTCTTTGTCGACTTTGGTTTGGTTAGAGCCGATTTTGGCTCTTGATGTAAGGAGTTAACCCCTTGTGATTAAACCGATTTCATTATAGGACATCCGGATTTTGGAAACAATCGAAAGAAGCCTTCTTTCTCTGTTAAGCAATTGGTAAGTGGTGGTAAGAGTTGGTTCTTTTAGTCTATTCATTTAGTTTTCATTAAGCCAAGTCACTAAAGGATTAACCGTTTTCTTGTTAGGGTGTGCCGTTTGCTTAAAGAGGAACCATTGTTTGGTTCAGATTTGGTAGGAAACCAAATCAAGTGTAAGGTAAGGCTAGCGTTAACCCTCCGATTTATTTGGTTTTGGCTGAATGGTATAAGTGACTAATCTATGTTTGATCGATTTTAGTAGCAGGGTAATCGAGGGATTTAGATCGGTCCGTTTGGATTAAAGCTTGTGTTTGAACAGGTGTGTAAACTAACACACTTTTTACTTAGTAATATGTTTAATAAACCTGATTGTCTATTAAGATCAAAATAGTATGATGATTGATATGGTACCCAATGGGGTATGTGCACGGATTCAGGTAAGTCCGTTTCTTTGCGAGCTTTGTCAGTGATATATGATATCATGATCTGCGATGTATGTGTTATGGGATGCACTATGAAACTTGTTTAGCATGATTTGCATGACTTGCACGATTTGCATCAGTATGATATGTTATGGGTGATATAAGAGGAGGGGGAATATGATATCCGTGTCTTTGGGACACCAGAGGTTTGGCACCTCTAGTGGTTTGGTACCACGATTGATTATTGTGACTTTGGGTCACGGAGGTTTGGCACCTCGGCGTCTCGTCCAGTGGCTTAGCACCACGTTGGGTTGGCCCCACGGTTGATTTCTGGGATAGACGCTAGTGATTTGGTATCACACGATAGGTTGGCCCCATCATTTGGTTCGTGATTGTGGTCACTAGTGATTTGGTATCACACTTGTGTCTTTGGGACACGGAGGTTTGGCACCTCATAGCGACTTATCCACGTGGTTTAACACCACCGTGGGTTGGCCCCACTTTTGAGATACTGGGATTGTCGCTAGTGATTTGGTATCACACGTGGGTTGGCCCCACAGATGGATTATTCGTGACTTTGGGTCACCAATGGTTTGGCACCACATTGATGGATATCGTGACTTTGGGTCACCAGTGGTTTGGTACCACACGGGGTAGAAAAGGTGTTACGGATGGTTAGGATCGGGTGTATTAATTGTATTGCTTTGTTATGATGTGTGTTAGTATGTTGCATATACCGGGAGGGCGATTTATGCATGAGTCTTGCGACTCACCTTCTCCTTATCTTTTCGGTGGCACTTAGTTTGTGGACTTGGAGTAGGGGTGGACTCGAGGTGCCCATGCTACTGAATAAAATTTGGGGTTGCTTGATTTTAAAAACTTAGTATTTTTTTTTACCTTTACTTTCATTTGGTTTTGTTGGGATTGTAAAGGCCTTTTAAACTTATGGTTGCTATGTTTATGCTTAGATTTGTTTTAAATATGCCTTAACAAATTATTGGGTTAAAATTTTCTAAAACTTGGAAAGATAAAGTTTTTCAAACTACAAAGCGATATGTTTTAAATGTTACCATCGGGTATCACACTGTAATTCAAAATAAATGAAACTCAATTGTCTTCCAAACTTGAATTCAATTTCTTATTAAGTCAAAAAATGTTTTTAAGCAACAACAAGGATTACTTGAATTTCTAAATGAGATAAACTTGTTTTACTTACACATCTGATTAAGTTTTCAAAATTACCGGGTTTTCAAATGCACCATCGGTTTTTAAACAGTCATGCCCAAGATTTTCTACAAGTACAAAATATAGCAAAGTGTTTTTATCAAACTTTTAAACGAAAACCTATCCTCTCAAATACGATTTTCCCCGTAACATGCCAGATTCGGTCGTGGTGTATATACCGAGTTTGGGGTGTTACAATTGTGGTATCAGAGCCAAGTTCAAAGGCTCGGCTGTGGGCTCGAGGCCCAAAATGTTTTTAAAAGTTCGTTTTAAGTGTTTGTGCTTTTTTTATGTGGTGTGAAAAGGGCATGACACCGAGTCTCCGGCACCAATCCGCCCAGGTAAGTACCCCTTACTATTGCTTGTGATTTTGATGTTGATGAGATGTGATTGGATGGCTAGTAATAGTAAGATTACTCTAAGCCGAAATTGAAAGGACTCTGTGGACTTGCGAAAACAAAACTTCTTTAATAAGCAATATTCATAAGACTTTGCTTTTAAACAGTGGAATAATTACTGATGCATAAAACTCTTTAAATCAGACAAGTAGAGATCTTAGTCATGAGCGCTAGAGGTGGAGGTGGTCGTGGGCGTGGTCGAGGTAGGATGATGAGTTTTCGAACCCGTAGGATCAGTGAGGGTCGAGAATGAGATCTACAGTACCACCACCGGTGGAGGTAATGAGTTTCGAGGATCGACCGGGATGATCACGATGTCACTGAGCGATGCTCTGAGTTTTGGAAAGGGTAGCTGGAGTAGGTGGAGGCGCAGGAGCTAGGAAATCTGTGCCTGAGTGACTTCGAGCAAACGGGGCTGAGGTATTTCGAGGTGTCTCTGGTGTTGCTCCCAGCATGGCTGAGTATTGGTTTGGAGGTGTGAACGGGTTATGGATGATTTAGACCTGACTGCTGAGGAGAAGCTGAAGGGCATAGTATCGCTTCTTCGAGATGAGTCATACCAGTGGTGGCTCACGGTTCGGAGACGATCTTTGCAATGAGAGGATCTTACTTGGGATTATTTCAAGGTCGCTTATCGGAAAAAGTACATTGAGCCTGGTTACATCGACGCAGCAATGTAAAAGCATTCGAGGTTAGTTCGGGAGTAAATCGTGTCGAGTCTGAGGCGAGTTCTTGGTTTGAGTCGGTATGCTAGGGGCGATGTGGCTACTGAAACACGAGAGGTGTGTTCGTTTGAGGACGACTGCGAGATGAATTAAGGTTCTTGATTGCTCCCAGCAGGAGCGTGAGTTCTTTGTCTGGTTGAGAAGGCTAAGGTAGTAGAGGAGTCAAAGAGTCGTGAGACAAGGCATGGATAGGAGTAGACATAAGAGGAGTTTTGGATCTTCGGGTCGTCGGGTAATCCTCAAAAAGGGCTAGACAGTGGATCGAATCACCTGGTAGGTTTGTTCTTTGCTAGTCGAGGGACCGCCACAATGTAATTGTTGTGGGAAATCTCATTGGGAGGATCTTTGGACCGGCGGAAAAAGATGTTTGAGTGTGGCTCTTTGGATCATCGTGTGAGGGACTGTCTGCGTAAGTTGGCTAGGATTCAGTCCGAGAGTCAGGGCCGTACTCAGTTCAGGAATAATGGATCGCCACCGCAGAGGGGTCGTGGTAATGGCAGAGGAGGTAATGATTTTGGTCGGGCCCGTGGAGCAGGCGAGAGAGGTGCGAGTAGTTACGAGGCCGACGGCTGGGCTAGTGTATGCAGCAAGGCACCAAGAGGAGGGCGACACACCGGACTTCATAACCGGTACGTTCTTGATCTTTGGTTCTCCATTTACTACATTGATTGATGTGGGTTCATCACATTCATACGTTGCTAGTAGTATAGTAGAGACCATGGACTTAGACTCTGAAACTACTTCTAGGCGGATGATGATAATTAGCCATCTAGGTCACTCTGTAGTTGTAGATAAGTTTGTATAAAGATGTACCCTAGAACTCCAAGGGTAGTGTTTGTGGTCGATCCGATGGAAGCCGCCGTTTGGGGAGTTTGATCGATTCTTGGGATGGTGGTTGGTTAAGTACCGAGCAAAGTTGGATTGCTTGTGCTAAGCGCATGGTTCTAAAGACGTCGGAGGGTGATGAAGTGGTTATGATAGGTAATAGGAGGACTACCTATCCAATGTGGTATCTGCTCGAAGGTTAAGAAGATAGTCAGAAAGGGCTATGAAGCGTATGTGGTTCATGTGTATGCCTTGGAGGCTAAAGAGTCTGCTGTAGAGAAGGTTCGGACAGTTAGGGAATTTGCTGATGTGTTTCCTAAGGAGCTTCTAGGTTTACCACCGGATCGTGAGGTAGAGTTCGGGATAGATTTGTTACCCGGAACTGCACCAGTGTCTATTGCTCCGTATAGGATGGCGCCAAAGGAGTTAGTGGAGCTTAAGGCTCAGATCCAGGAGTTGTTGGATCGAGGTTTTATCAGGCCAAGTGTTTTGCCTTGGGGAGCGCCGGTACTCTTTGTCAAGAAGAAAGATGGTACGATACGGATGTGTATAGACTACCGCCAGTTGAATAAGCTGATGATTAAAAACAAGCATCCGTTGCCACGGATAGATGACTTGTTTGATCAGCTGAAGGGTGCAGTGATATTCTCGAAGATCGATTTGAGGTTCGGGTATCACCAATTAAAGGTGAAGGAAGCAGATATCCACAAGACGGCATTTCAGACTCGGTATGGGCACTATGAATTTTTGGTAATGCCGTTCGGGTTGACTAACGCGCCGACAGCATTTATGGATATGATGAATAGGGTGTTTCAGTAGTTTTTGGATCAGTTCATCGTGTTTTTCATAGATGACATCTTGGTGTACTCAAGGACAGAAGGAGAGCATGATGCACATTTGTGAGTTGTGTTGCAGATTCTGAGGGAGAAATAGCTTTATGCTAAGTTTAGTAAGTGCGAGTTCTGGCTGAGGGAGGTAATCTTCTTGGGTCATGTGGTGTCAGCTGAGGGGATTAGAGTGGATCCTCGGAAGATTGAGGCAGTTTTGGATTGGAAGCCGCCTAAGTCAGTGGCTGAGATTCGGAGCTTTCTGGGTTTGGCAGGATACTACCGAAGATTTGTCGAGGGATTTTCATTGATCGCAGCATCGATGACCAAGTTGTTAAGGAAAGGGATTCCATTTGTTTGGACTGGGAAACAGCAGGAGAGTTTCGATAAGCTTAAGAAGATTTTGACTGAAGCTCCGGTTTTAATTCAACCTGAGGCAGGGAAGGAATTCACAGTATATTGCGATGCATCACATACGGGCTTGGGTTGTATGCTGATGCAGGAAGGGAAAGTTGTGGCTTACACATCTCAACAGCTGAGGCCACATGAGGTCAATTATCGGCGACAATCTGGAGTTAGTCTTTGTAGTCTTTGCTTTGAAGATTTCGAGGCATTACTTATGCGGAGAGAGATCGATAGTCTACACAGATCACAAGAGTCCAAGTATCTTTTGACTCGGAAGGATTTGAATCGAGGCATGAGATGGATTGAGTTGCTAAAGACTACATTTGCTCGATTGAGTATCATCCGGGCAAGGCTAATGTGGTGGCGAAGCGTTGAGGCGTAAGGTTGTTTCAGACTTAAGAGTGATGTTTGCCCATTTGAGTTTGTATGACGACAGAAGTATTCTGGTAGAGCTACAGGTTAAGCCTACTTGGGTTGAGCAGATCAAGGAAAAACAGTTAAAGGATGAGGTTTTGAGTGCGCAGAGGTTGCAGGTGCAGGATAGTGGGTTGGAAGGTTACTGATTTGTCTAGTGATGGGGTCTTTGTGTTTTCAAGGGAGAGCTTGTATGTGAAGGATGTTGAGTGAGGCGTATGATACTTCAGACGCACATAGCGACCCTACGCATCTGGAGGTAGCAAGATGTATAGGGATCTCGAGAGCGATTTTGGTGGCAGTGCAAGAGAGAAGTGAGCGAGTTTGTAGGAAGTGTCGACATGTCGCAGGTTAAGGTGAGCATCGATTCTTGCGTCGTGGTTGCTTCTACCGGTGAAGATTCCATGATGGAAGTGGGAAAGGATAACCATAGATTTCGTCGGTGGATTACCACTACGCCAAGCGAGAAAGATTCGATTTGGGTAATTGTGGATCGATCGACTAAATCACTCACTTCATTCGGTGAGGTTGACTACTCACTTAAGAGGTTGGCCGCTGCGTGTCGAGATAGTGAGGCCGCGGTGTGCGATGTCGATCATCTCGGATAAGGATCCCAGATTCGTCAAGGTTTTGGAAAGCGTTGCATCGAGGCTCTGGAGTGCAGCGTTTGGACTTCAAAGACGGCTTTTCACCCGCATGATCGACGGGCGATGGAAAGCAGTTATTCAGATCTTAGAGGACATCTTGAGAGGTTGTGTTCGGACTTGAGAGGTAGTTGGGAGGAGTTTCGTCATTAGTGAGTTTGCCTACAACAATAGTTACCAAGCAAGCATCAAGATGGCACCATATGAGGCGTTGTATGGTAGGAAGTGTCGCTCACCTACTTGTTGGGCGGAGTTGGGTGAAGGTCGATTGTTGGGACCGAGTTGGTTCTTGAGACCGAAGACAAGGTTAAGTTGATTCAGGCTCGATTGAAGGAAGCTTCGGATCGGCAGAAGTCTTATGCCGATCTTAAGCGAGAGATATAGAATTTCTTGTGGGAGATCAAGTTTTTGAAGGTCTCACCATGGAACAAAGTGTTAAGGTTGGAAGGAGGAGAGGGCTAAGTCAGAGGTTTATTGGGTAGTATAAGGTATCGAGACTAGTGGGACCAGTAGCCTACCAGCTTGAGTTGCGGCGAGCTAAGTCAGATTCACGACGTATTTCACGTTTCGATGCTTAGGCGATATCGTTCAGATCCATCGCACGTGGTAGCAGTGGAAGAGATCGAGGTAAATCCAGATTTGACCATGGAGGAAGAACTTGTGCAGATTCTAGATCGGGATGTGAAGGTTCTGCGTAGGAAGTCTGTGCCTTTGGTAAAGGTACTATGGCGGAATCATGGCGTGGAAGAAGCTACGTGGGAACCCGAGGATATGATGAGACAGCAATACCCGCAACTCTTCTGATCAGGTAATTTCGAGGTCGAAATTATTTTAAGGAGGTAGAACTGTAATATCCCGGGATAGGGGGCTATTTTGTTATGGCATTGTTTGCATGTTATTGGCCTGCTATGTTGTTGTTATTGATGTTTTGGGGCTTAGTTGTAAGCTAGGTGTAAGCTCGAGAGGTAGGAAAAATTTTAGTTTTAGGCTTAGGTGAGAGGACCTGAAGAAGCTGGGGTTAATAAGAATTCTTTGGTGAATTTTAGCACAAGAAAGGAGTGGCGGAGTGGCAAGCTAGGCGCCACTTGGAGCTTGAGTTGGCGTCACTTGCGGGGAGGAGGTCCCGAGTTCAAGTTGCGAAGTCCCACATTTTGCTTCCATTTTGGCGGCATGGAGGAGGAGAAGTTGTTGGCAGTTCAAACTCTGCCATGGACCAAGTCAACCCACTTGAATGGTGGGTGGAGAGTGATTTGTGGAGGTGGACTAGTTCAAACTTGTTTGAATTGGTGGTTGGGAGTGCTTGGGGGTGATGGCCGAATAGTGAAGAGTGTTTGGGGGAGGGAGTGGACGGTTTTGGGTTGGTGAGTGGAGAGGGTGCCGAAATGCACTTTGCATTTTGTGCTCGGTCATTTGGTGTCAAAAACCAAATTGATTTCTTTTGTCTAGCTAACTGAATTTCAAAGGAGATTCTTTCATTTTCTACTCTTTGAAACCGAAAGTCCAAGCAACCTTTGCCGAATTTGTTTTCTTTTCTCTCAATTTTCTTGGTAGCTGAATGTTCTTTGCTCCCTCTTTTTCCTCTTCATTTGTGTAAACCGAAACTAGCTTCTCTCTTCCTCTCATACTCTCTTTTTCTTCTTGAAATCTCATTAGCCGAAACTCCATTCTCCAAAATACCTTCCTCCATTTCATTTCTTTTAAAACCAAAGCATCTTTCTTCTTCTTTTTCCCATTTTTGTTGTGGCGAATAGCAACCCTTTTTCTTTACAACTTTCTCTTGTGTTTTCTTACTTTGTGTAAGGTAGAATCTTGGTGGTTGTTATTAGCAATCATAGCGAAACTTTCCTCTCCTAGTAGTTATCTTGTAGTCGATTTTTTGTGTGGTGATAATCTCGTTTGGTTGTTCAATCGTTAGAAGGTAAGTACATGGCGAATGGTTATTTCCTTTCTTCTTGTTCTTTATCGACTTTGGTTTGGTTAGAGCCGATTTTGGCTCTTGATGTAAGGAGTTAACCCTTGTGATTAAATCGATTTCATTATAGGACATCCGGATTTTGGAAACAATCGAAAGGAGCCTTCTTTCTCTGTTAAGCAATTGGTAAGTGGTGGTAAGAGTTGGTTCTTTTAGTCTATTCATTTAGTTTTCATTAAGCCAAGTCACTAAAGGATTAACCGTTTTCTTTTTAGGTGTGCCGTTTGCTTAAAGAGGAACCATTGTTTGGTTCGGGATTTGGTAGGAAACCAAATCAAGTGTAAGGTAAGGTTAGCGTTAACCCTCTTGATTTATTTTGTTTTGGCCGAATGGTATAAGTGACTAATCTATGTTTGGTCGATTTTAGGAGCAAGGTAATCGAGGGATTTAGATCGGTCCGTTTGGATTAAAGCTTGTGTTAGAACAGGTGTGTAAACTAACACACTTTTTACTTAGTAATATGTTTAATAAACCTGATTGTCCATTAAGATCAAAATAGTATGATGATTGATATGGTACCCAATGGGGTATGTGCACGGATTCAGGTAAGTCCGTTTCTTTGCGAGCTTTGTCGGTGATATATGATATCATGATGCGTGATGTATGTGTTATGGGATGCACTATGAAACTTGTTTAGCATGATTTGCATGACTTGCGATTTGCATCGAAGATGATATGTTATGGGTGATATGAGAGGAGGGAATATGATATCCGTGTCTTTGGGACACTAGAGGTTTGGCATCTCCGGTGGTTTGGTACCACAGATTGATTATTGTGACTTTGGGTCACGGAGGTTTGGCACCTCGGCGTCTCGTCCAGTGGCTTAGCACCACAGTGGGTTGGCCCCACGGTTGATTTCTGGGATTGACACTAGTGATTTGGTATCACAAGATAGGTTGGCCCCATCATTTGATTCGTGATTGCGGTCACCGGTGATTTAGTATCACACTTGTGTCTTTGGGACACGAGGTTTGGCACCTCATAGCGACTTATCCCCGTGGTTTAACACCACCGTGGGTTGGCCCCACTTTTGAGATACTGGATTGTCACGGTGATTTGGTATCACACGTGGGTTGGCCCCAGATGGATTATTCGTGACTTTGGGTCACGGTGGTTTGGCACCACATTGATGGATATCGTGACTTTGGGTCACTAAAGTGGTTTGGTACCACACGGGGTACAAAAGGTGTTACGGATGGTTAGGATCGGGTGCATTAATTGTATTGCTTTGCTATGATGTGTGTTAGTATGTTGCATATACTGGGAGGGGGATTTATGCACTGAGTCTTGCGACTCACCTTCTCCCTTATCTTTTCAGGTGGCACTTAGTTTGCGGACTTGGAGCCGGGGTGGACTCGAGGTGCCCATACTGTGAATAAAATTTGGGGTTGCACTGATTTTAAAAACTTTGTATTTTTTTTTTTACGTTTACTTTCATTTGGTTTTGTTGGGATTGTAAAATGCCTTTTAAACTTATGGTTGCTATGTTTATGCTTAGATTTGTTTTTAAATATGCCTTAACAAATTATTGGGTTAAAATTTGCTAAAACTTGGAAAGATAAAGTTTTTCAAACTACAAAGCGATATGTTTTAAGCGTTACCATCGGGTATCTGCTGTAATTCAAAATAAATGAAACTCAATTGTCTTCCAAACTTGAATTCAATTTCTTATTAAGTCAAAAAAATGTTTTTAAGCAACAACAAGGATTACTTGAATTTCTAAATGAGATAAACTTGTTTTACTTACACATCTGATTAAGTTTTCAAAATTACCGGGTTTTCAAATGCACCATCAGTTTTTAAACAGTCATGCCCAATATTTTCTACAAGTACAAAATATAGCAAAGTGTTTTTATCAAACTTTTAAACGAAAACCTATCCTCTCAAATACGATTTTCCCCGTAACATGCCAGATTTGGTCGTGGTGTATATACCGGGTTTGGGGTGTTACAGATGCTGACGAAATTCATGGCAGCCACAGATTCTCATTTCCAAAAGACTGAAGCGACACTTGATGAACAATAAAAATCGATCAAAGGGATCGAGAATCAAGTTGGAGAACTTACTAGGTCAGTGGGACATCTCGCAAAGCTAATGTCAGAACGACCGTTAGGACGTCTACCAAATAACACTGAGGTTAACCCAAAGGAACAAATTCAAGCCATCTCATCTCAAGACAATAAGGGGATAGATGAACCAAACTTAATACAAGAAAACAAGGTAGACAAAGGTAAGGTAGAGGTAACACAAGAAAAGTCAAAACCGGTAATCAAGGAGTACCAACCTCGCATACCTTATCCCAATGCAATAAAGAAAGACCACACAGAGGAAGAATTCGGTGAACTCACACTTGGTGTAGATGACGAAACAATCACTCTTCAAGCTCTTAACTCAGCTAGGACATCGAGTAATAAAGGTACGAACGTTAATTCTATTGATAATCATTTTGTTCAACCTTCTTTACAGTAAGCATCACGAACATCACGAAATTACTTAGCTGAGCTAGATCCTAGACCTCGTGCCAACAAAGAAGAAATACATAAGGAACAAAGCCTTAGGGTTGACAAACTAAAAGAGTAGGAAACACAAATCAAAGAGGAACAGGAACCGCACGAAGTGAAACCGAAGGAGCCCCTAGACGAGCTAACAGGAACAACAAATCACTTCAAATTAGGAGATCAGGTATTGTTGAATAAGGAAGACCCTCGTGAACCCTTTTTAATCCTAGATTTAACCCATTCACACCACTAAAAGCCTACCTACATAATTAACCCCTAGTGAACCCTTTTTAATCCTAACAACCTTTTTTATTGATTTACCCGGTAATATTAACCCAAAACCTTTTGAATTTGTTATCATTCTTTTGACTACCCATTACCCTTCTATCAAGAATTGATTTGATTAGTTACCTAATTAGTTTATTTCAGTTGATAAAGTCTTTCTTTATTATGTATTTACTTTAGTTTGTTCTAAAAAAAACAAACATCAAAAAATCGAAGTATATTCAGTATTAGTAGTATAGAAAGTGAGCTTGTGCATTTAAATTTCAATTATCTAAGCAAAACAAAAAAGCTCGTATTATTATTAGTTTTAAGTTTCAATTTATGTAATTATTTATTTTCTATTTCATTGTTTTTAGTTATTTAACTTGTCAATTTGATTTTGATTTTAACCCTCTAATTCAGCCTTTATCCACACCTTTTAACCCAAGCTCCGTTACAACCCTGATTAAAGACCTTTTGATTTGTGCATCATCTCATATACAGTGGTGGAGATTTGATTTTCAGGCAAGCCTATGGGATTAACTTTTCAGGTTCGATTTATGAGTGCTTATTCTTGAACCCTAAACACTTCGAGCGCTTTGAGTGAATCTTTTGTGAGGATGTCAATCCTTGTCAGTTTTGAATTAAAGGTAATTACTTAGATAAGGGGAGACACCTATGTTTTCGTACTACAAAGGTATGACTTATCTTGATTGAATCTTTAGGGTTCTTTGAGTTAAATTATTCATGTATAAATTATCTATGAATTATGATGAGACATTGTCGTTAGGAATTATGAATTATGGAAAGTTCGTTTTAATTGTAAGTTGAGAATTTTGATTGAGGACAAACAAAAGCTTAAGTGTGGGGTATTTTATAAACCGTAAAAGTAACATATTTTAATCCCACATTTAGCATGCTTTTGGATGATTTATCCCTGATTTATGTAAAAAGGTGCTTTTAATCCTTTCTTTTCATGTTTATACTCAAGAAAGCACCTGAGGATGAAAAGAACAAGAAACGGGCTTAAAACGGACCGAATTGGGCCAACCCAAGAATTCGACACGGCCTAGACTTCAAGCCACACGGCAGTGTCTCGTCAAATTACTCCACACGGCCTGAAGATGATTTACACGGGCGTGTGCCATAGGCGTGCCCCTGCTGCAGGAAAGAGCGATTTCACTCGGATTTGGATGCTTGGAGGCAAAGAAACACATTCCTAAGTCTACTTAAACATCCTAGGAGGAATTCTACTTGAATTAGGATACTTAGGAGCCAAGTAAAGCATCCCAAAGCCTATATAAACACCCAAGGTAGCAACTAAAAAGGGGGAGTTCGGCAGAAGTCGAAACAACGGTTTTTGGCAGAGGCTTTTGCCGAAGCTTTCATCTTTTCGGGAATCACTTGAAGATAGCCAGTTGATCCATATCAAAAAGTTGGAACTCTATTCAAGACGGAGGATCTCTCCTACAATTCCTTCAGGGAGTTTTAGGGATTTCTTATGTTTTGTTTTATCTTTTCTCTTGAGATTTTTTCTTATTTAGTTATGAACTAAACCCTTCAGATACCTGAAGGGAATGAAACCTATGATGGATTTTGTTATTTGATTTCTAAATTATATGATAAGTACTTAGTTTGTTCTTAATTATGTTGCCTAATTTAATCTGATGTGCTTAGGTGGAGGAGGAATAGACCCTACCTAAGAGTAGATCTAGCAGAATTGAGCGAAGTTGATCGGGCGCCTAGAGATAGGGTTATGAGATTTTGCTGAATTAGGGTGAAAACTATTATGGAAATCCATTGATCGATTTACTGCTTTCTTAGGGGGTTATTATAAGTGAACGGGAGTTCCACTAATTAACCTAAGGTTAGACGTTATTCGCTGGTTTAATATAGGTTAGGGAGTCTCACGGATCAAGCTAAGTAAAGAAATCATATGGTTTGGGGAATAAATAATAAGTGAAGTCATAGGTGGATTCTTCCTGAGGGTATCGTCTTCATCAACTGAGTTTTCTTAAAGTCTTTCTCAAATTCATTCTTTTGTCTTTGCATTTAGTTTAAGTATTTCACTTAGTATTAGATAAATCAACCAATCACTCCATATTTCAGGCTAAATAATAGAAAAAAGTGAGTAGTAGTACTTTTAGGTTCCCTTGGGTTTGATAAGATATTCTTGCCTAAACTATACTACTGTTCGATAGGTGCACTTGCCTCTATTGTTGTCATAGTTAGTCTACAGGTTCGATCATTCTTTTTATAAATTTTAAAACTCGACTGTTTGACACGATCAGCCTCGTAAATACTCATTTGAATGTGTTTTACATCCACTTGTCTACTCACTTTGATCATGGAAGCCAAGGTGGCCAAAACATCTGCCATCTAATTTTCTTCTCGTGGGAGATAATTGAAAGTGATATCATCAAATTCCTTAATTAGCCCCAGAACTATCATTCGATAATTAATCAATTTGGGGTCTCTTGTTTCCCATTCGCATTTTAACTGGTAGATCACTAGTACAGAATCTCCATATACTTCTAACACTTTGATTTCACGCTCAATGGCTGCATGGAGTCACATGATACATGCTTCATATTCCGCCATGTTATTTGTACAAACAAAGTCCAACTTGCATGTGAACGGATAGTGATCTTCATTTGGGGTTACCAAGATTGCCTCAATCCCATTTCCTACAGCATTCGATGCTCCATCAAAGTTCAATTTCCAAAGGAGATATTTTGTAGCGTCTTCTTCAGTAGCTACCATATACATTAAATCATCATTCGGGAAATCAAAATTTAGTGGCTCATAATCCTCTAAAGCTCTGCTAGCTAGGAAATCTTCCTATTCCTAAATCAAACCCTAACCCCTTTTCTATTTCTTTCTTAGCCGCAATCCAACCCTTCTCCCCCTCAGTCGTCTTTCGAATCCCTTGATTTAATCACTAAAATGCCACTATAAATAGTGGTAGTGATTCACGACGTCTGGTTTGGCTAATGTCTTCGTCCACCCCCGATTGCAACGGAGAGAATGAGGACGATCTCATCCCAAAGGTAATCCGTTTTCTTTTTATTTCTGTATCTATGCTCAAAGTAAAAAAAAAAAACAATGAAACAGAAACCCTAAATCGATGAGAAGAAAAATGAAAATCACCTCTTCTATTTTTTGAATTTTGTATTTTTGTATTAGTCTTCGTAAAAAATTACAGATGGAAATGCTTGGCTTTTATAGCCAAATTGAAAGAAATGAAAATACATTGTTCTTCTACAATATTTGATATCATTCTGTTATTGCTGACTATTCTTTTTATGCCATTTGCTTCCTTATTCTTCTCATAGGTGTGAGTATCATGGAGGCAGGATGGCCCGAGCATTCGGTTGGTACGGAGTTGCGACACACGTGGGAACTGCTAGTAGGGGAGAGGTACTGGAAAACTCTAGAAACCCCTAGAGTTTCTGAGTTTCTTAGTAATTTTGGGCCATTTGGGCCTTGCTATTTTTGGGTTAAAAATTTGGACTTGGGTTTAATGGGTAATGAATTTGGGCCACTGTTTTGTAATGGGCTGTTATTTGTTGGACATTTAATTATTGGTTTTTTATTGGTTTTAATTTTGATTTATTATTGGGTTAATTGGGTTTTACAGGATATATTTTTATTTCGAGCCTACAGGGGTTTTCACAAGGCGTAGACAAGCCTAGGCACACACCCGTGTTTATGACACCAGCAACCTTATAATCAGCACACGGCCTAGGCACACGCCTGTGTGGCTAGTCCGTGGTCGACATTAACTTGAAACACTAACATGCAGGGGACACACAGCCTCGTCACACACCCATGGGACTACCCGTGTGTCTCACAAGGCTTAGACACACGCCCATGTGCCTACCCGTGTGGACAAGAACAAGGCTATTGGCCAAGCGCTTTTCATCACTCTAGCTCACACAACATAATTCCATTCAACAAATCACTAAGCTACTCAAATTTGCAACATACACTTCCATGAATAAATTCATCTTTTCAAAATTTAATAAAAATGAGCCATCAACTATGGAAAATTACAAAAGAATTCATCTTTAAAGGAGCCAATACATACTTGGCCAAAAAAACAAAACAATTCACCTAGTCTATCCCCTATACATGCCATACTCAAAATACTAAGTCTAGATATACTGAGATGAGCTGATAGTGTGGGTGATCTTCTAGTTAACTTCGTACCCCAAACCAACTCTTTGACACTATAAAACAAGGGAAAAAGAAAGGGAGTAAGCTTTAAGCTTAGTAAGTTTACATGTAAATAAGAAGCAATATAATATATGCTATTCAATAAATAACAGTATGCACTAAGCAAGAACAATCCACAATCTATAGTTATGTTTACTCATTTCTTCTCTTACCACATCCTAACCATATAACAATCAAAATGCTCACATTCAATAGCATAAATTCCCTGCACTTATCACCACGAAACCACAAGAAACAAACACTTAAATAATTTCTCAATGAACCATTGAAATAATACCAAACACTCGGTGGTTTCGCACAAAGCCCACCTTTAATCTATATCAAGGTGGTATCGCACATAGCCTACCAACAAGAATATTTATGGCGGTATCGCACATAGCCCACAAAATGATAATATAAACGATGGTATCGCACACAGCCCATCGTGAATGAATAACAAGGTGGTATCACACTTAGCCCACCATTAAAAGGATTTACGGTGGTATCGCACATAGCCCACCATTAAATTATATTAGACTCACACGGGAAGTACTCAATATCTATTGAATTCAATTCATCACAATCATGAATAATTTCTTCACACAATACACCATTTATTAACAGCATGTATACTCAAAATGACTAGTTTACACATAAATTTACCTCGGTAAAAAGTGTGTTAGTCGACGGTTTAGTCCATAACCTTTCCTTTTCCTCGATCAAGGTTATTTCCACGCCCTTCTTGATATATAGCAGTGAAATTCACTCATTCAATCATTTTGTCATTATAATGCATCATAATCTTTACTTAGGCAAAAATGACCATTTTGTCATTGTACTATGGCAAAATTACGATTTTGCCCCTAGGCTCGTAAATCATTTTTCATCACATTTTCTCATTAAACAAGCATACCTGAAAACTTATTTCTCCTACAACTACTCACAAATCAAACTATTTCATGCATTTATTACTAAATCACAACATTTACAACTTGGTCCCATTTTGGTGTTTTCATGATACCACCTTTCACCAAAGTTGTTCCCTGACTCACTAACATCCATTTTCTTCTATAAAAACTCAGAAAACAATATAAAATCTCTCATGGAAAGTCCCTATACTTTCAACCATATTGCAAATTATTCCACTCATTAGCTAGCTTAAGCTTTGGGGGTTCCACAAGTACAAAAAATATCAACTAAAACCACCAAAATCACTGACTTGTAGAGGTGAGGAGTTGCTGCAAAATTTCAAGCTCCCATGGTGTTTTTCTTTGGAAATTTCGGTGGAGAGAATAAGGAGAAAAGATGATATCTTTTCTTCCCCTTATTTTATTATTTTACTAGACAAATTACCACCAAAGTCTCACCTAATGCTTTGAAAATTTATTTCATTTGTCCCCTATAACCAGCTATTAAACTTAGAAAGGTTTATTTGTACATTAGGGACCTCCAATTAAAAATCTACAGCTATTAGACACCTTTTGCTTGTAGAACAATACTTTTGCAGTTAACACAATTTAGTCCTTTCTCACAATTAAGCATGAAATCTCCAATATTAGTGCACTAAAATTTTCATACACCCATATAGTTATGCAGTAACACATAAAATAATATGAAAATAATTTTCCTCAACCTTGGATTAATGGTCCTGAGACCACTGTTCCTACTAGCCCCAAAATCAGGCTGTTACATCTTTCATCTCATGTGTAAGTATTTTGATCGGTTTTTCATTGTAGGTCAGATCAGGCTGTATCTCAACTTCTGTTGGAGTAATAACGTGTGAAGGTTCTGACCTATATCATTGTAACATGGATACATGGAAAACATTGTGAATCTTATCAAGCCCTGGTGGTAATGCTAACCGATATGCAACTGGCCCAATTTTTCAATGATTTCATAAGGTGCGATGAACCGTGGACTCAATTTCCCTTTACGACTAAATCAGATAACTTTCTTCCATGGTGACACTTTCTGGAACACTTTATCACCAACATTAAATTCTATCTCTTTTCTTTTCAAATCGGCATAGGACTTTTGAAGGTCTGAGGCTACCTTCAAATTATCTCGGGTTATCTTCACATTTTCTCAGTTTTATGGATTAAGTCAACTCCGTGTATCTCTTTCTCACTTTACTCTATCCAATACAATGGAGTTCTACATTTGCGACTATAGAGAGCCTCATACGGTGCCATTTTAATACTGGACTGATAACTATTATTGCAAGCAAATTCAATCAAAGGTAAATACCTTTCCCAATTTCCTCGAAATTCGAGTACACAACACCAAAGCATGTCCTCTAAAATCTATATCACACGTTCAGACTGTCCATCTGTTTAAGGATGGAATGTAGTACTAAGGTGTAAACGAGTGCGCGGAGCTTCTTTCAACTTACTCCAAAATCGGGATGTAAATCGGGGATCTCTATCAGAAATAATGGAGATTGACGCTCCATGTAGTCTTACAATCTCAGAAACATATAGTTCAGCTAATCTATCCAATGTAAAATCCATATGTACTTGGATAAAGTGTGCCGACTTCGTTAAACGATCGATAATTACCCATACATCATCTTTTTTTTTCGGCGACAAGCGTAATCCCAATACAAAGTCCATGGTAATCCTTTCCCATTTCCATTTCAAAATCGTAATTGGCTACAATAATCTCGATTGTACTTAGTGCTCAGCCTTTACTTGTTGACATATCAAGCATCTAGATACAAATTCAGAGATATCTCTTTTCATTCCCGGCCACCAGTACATTTTCATCAAGTCATTATACATTTTGTTGCTATCGGGATGCACAGACATAACACTATTGTGTGCTTCATGTAAAATCTTTTGTACTAGTTCTAAATTTTTGGTACACATATTCTGTCTCTGAACAGCAAATGACCATCTGAATCAATCTAAAACTCTGAATTAGGATCAGACTCACTTTGCACTCGTTTGGCCTGTAACTTATCATCATCCTTCTGAGCCACACAAATTTGTTGCTGAAATGTTGGTATTGCTCTTAACTCAGCTATAATTGAATCATCATCAAACAAGGACAATTGGTGTTCAATGCCCACAAGGCAAACAAAGATTTTTGACTCAAGGAATCTGCCACTACATTAGCTTTCCCCGAATGGTAATCGATAACGATATCATAATCTTTCACAAATTCCAACCATCTCTGTTGTCTCAAGTTCAATTATTTTTGTGTCATTAAATACTTTAGACTTTTATGATATGTAAAAATATGACACTTTTCAGCAAAGAGATAATCCTGCCATATCTTCAGTGAAAAACACAATGGCTGCTAACTCAATATCATGTACCGGGTAATTTCTTTCATGCGGTTTAGCTACCTAGATGCATAAGCTACAACTTTACCATCTTGCATCAATACGCAACCCAAACCATTCAATGAGGCATCACTATATACTACAAATTCTTTACTCGATTTAGGTTGAACTAGTACGGGCGCTTCCGTCAGTAAGGCTTTCAATCTATCAAAACTCTGTTGACTTTTGTCGATCCACTCGAATTTTACATCTTTATCCAGCAATCAAGTCATCGGAGAAGCTATCATTGAAAACTCTTTAAACAGATCCTTGATATTATCTGGCTAGCCCTAAAAAACTTTAGACTTCAAAAACATTCCTTGGTCGCTTCCAACTTACAATAGCTAAAATTTTATTCGAGTCCACCTGAATACCTTCTGCAGATGCAACAAGTCCAAGGAAACAAACTTCCTTTAACCAGAATTCACATTTACTGAAATTGGCAAATTGCTTCTCACGTAGAGTTTACAATATAGTTCTCAAATGTTCAGCATGCTTATTTTCATCCCGCGAATAAACCAGAATATCATCAATAAAAACAACCACGAACCTATCCAAGTATGGTCTAAAAATTTTGTTCATTAAATCCATAAATATCGCCGGGGCATTCGTTAATCCAAATGGCATCACTAAAGATTCATAATGCCCATATCTAGTTTTGAAAGCTATATTTGGAACATCCGAATCCTTTACTCGTAGTTGATAGTAACCAGATCGTAGATCAATTTTTGAAAATACAGTGGCACCTTTTAATTGATCAAACAAATCATCTATACGAGGCAACGATACTTATTCTTTATTGTGACTTTGTTAAGCTGTCTATAATCGATGCATATTCTCAATGATCCATCTTTCCTCTTTACAAACAATACTGGTGCACCCCAAGATGAAAAGCTGGGTCGAGTAATTCCTTTATCAATTAATTTTTGCTGCTGCACTTTCAACTCCTTTAATTTTGTAGGAGCCATTCTCTATGGTACTATCGATATTAGTGTCATTCCTGGTACAAGATCTATAGAAAATTTCACCTCTATTACTAGTGGCAACCCAGGCAATTCTTCTGGAAATACCTTAGGAAAGTTACAAACAACTAGCGGTGACTGGATTTTCAACTCTAACACTTTGGTATCCAACACATAAGCAAGATAAGCCTCATACCATTTTCTAATATATCTATGTGCTGATATTGCTAAAATCACATTATATAACCCATCCAGCTTCTCGTATTCAACTCAAGTAATTACCATTTTGACACTTCAATTCAATGTATTTATACTTACAATTTACCACTGCATCATGTTGGGTTAACCAATCCATTCCCAATATTATATCAAATCCATCAAAGGGTAATAACATCAAATTAGCTAGAAAATAATGACCCTCTATTATCAACAGACAATTCTTACAGATTTTATCCACCATAACATGCTAACCTAAGGGGTTTGAAACTTTAACCACAAATTCGGTGAATCCAACAATCATATTTTTAACAGTCAAAAGTTTTGTGCATATATATGAATGCGTTGAACTAGGATCAAACAAAAAAATAATATCAGTATCAAGTACAGAGAATGTACCAGTGATAACATTTAGTGCTGAGGCATCTTCCCTTGGACGTATAGCGTATGTCATCGCCGAAGCCTGTGCCTTAGATTTAGTCGTTGAGTCTTTTGTAGCACTACGACTACCACCAGCATTTCTGGGACACCAGGGTGGTCTACCCCTCGAGATAGGATTACTTGGCTTCGGGTCTGTTCAACATTTTTCTCAACTCTTTCTAGGCAGTCCTTAAGAAAATGTTCGAGAGAACCACATTTGAAACATGCTCAGCTTCACATTCGGCACTCTCTAAAATGTAATTTGTTATAGACATTGCATCGTGGCTTGGGGTTTCCAACACTCCCAACACTGGTTGCTAGCGGAGATGAAGACCTTAGGTTGGAGCGTTTAGAGCTTCCTTCCTTTCTCGAATATCTCATTGATGAGACAAAACGTTCTTGGCAACTTCCTGATTTCTTTGAAGCAGATGATTGCATCTTACTCAGTACCCGAGCTTCTCTTTCGGTTTGCTTCTTCTCTTTGCCTAATTCCTCGGCCTTATGGGCTTTTTCAGCCAACACCATAAATTCCCTTAATTCCAGAATCCCAATAAATAATTTAATGTCTTCATTCAGCCCTTCTTCAAATTGTTTGTGCATATCAGCTTCAGTTTGCACCCATTTAGTAGCATACTTGCTCAATCTAACAAACTCTTGTCCATACTCATCTACTATCATATTTTCCTATTTAAGTTCTAAAAAATCCTTTTTTTTCTGATCTAGGAACCTCTGACTAATATATTTCTTTCTCAATTCGGTTTGGAAAAATTCCCACGTAATATTTTCCTGCGGTACAACAGAAGATATGGTTTTCCACCAATGGTAAGTTGTACCTTTTAGCAAGGATACTACACATTTCAAACACTCGGTGGGAGTACATGATAATTCATCGAGAATTGAAATAGCATTTTCCAGCCAGAACTCAGCCCTCACTGGATCATCGTCGTTCGTAGCCCTAAATTCTTCAACCCCATATTTTCTAATCTTATCAACTGGAGCCTTACCAATTCTGACGGTCCAATACCCTGTGGCGTTTCATCGGGTTGTAAAACAGGTGCAGAAGGTTGTTAAACAGCAGGGTGTGTTCTCGTATATTCATTAAACCATTCATCCATCATTTCAAAGAAGGCAGCTTTTGCCTCTTCATGGCCCTCAGACATGGGCCTCCTCCTCCTACTACTGGTTGTGGCTCGTTACAGAGAAGCTTGAGCTGTGCTCTCAGCTTTCTCAGACTCATCTCGAGCTTGGTTGGAAGACATTACTATATGAAAATACATTAAAAAGTGGTCAGGAGATATCACACTATCATGATTTATATAATGGCATGTATAGCTAGACTCGTACTTGCTACTTTAGTATGAGAATAGATGAAACCATAGCTCTGATACCACTAAATGGAACACGCCTAACCCGTATCCATTGCTGGAATAGGGTTACAGAGTATTACCAAGGTTTACAGAACATTCTCATGCAATTTGTATTAAACATACTATTCATACTCCAAAATTTTTCTTTTTGTCCCTTGAATGGGCCCTCAATGCCCAAAACAAGTATTAGAATCAAATCAGCACTTAATTGGAAACTCTAAATTTTTTTCACAAAATTACAAAAATTTTCTAAGTTATAAGGCTCTCACGCTCGTGTGGTCCAAGGGACATGCTCATGTGACCTTGGGACACCCCCGTGTTACAGGTCATCTTTGATTTAGGGGGCTCTCTGACTTATGCCACACGGCCATGCCACATGCCTGTGTGCTAGGCCGTGTGGATAATTAATTTAATTGAAGTAGGTGCAAGTTTCACACGACCAAGACACACGACCGTGTTCAAGGTCGAGTCTCCCACACGGATGAGACACACGCCCGTGTCTCTGGCCGTGTGCTCATTCCGTGCATTCTATTTTCTCGAATTGAAGGTGCAGGGACACACGGCCTAGCTACATGCCCATGTACTCGGTCGTATGTGAGACACTCGCTCGTATATCTGCCGTGTGGACAAAATGAAGCCATTTCTTAGCTTTATTTTCTCACCCAATTTTGCCAACAACCTACACCAATACTTGCATGAATATACCAGCCAAAATCAAGCATTAAAACCAAGCCTAAATTAACATCTGTCATGGTATAATATCACGTGCAATTCATGCTTATAAGCATACTTTTAATGCATATACAAGATAAACATACTCCAGTCATCTACACTTAACACATAAGCATTCAACATAAAATAACTTTTAGACATACCAAATAAAACCTTACTAGCCATTCCAATGGCTAGATTACAAAGCATCATTTACAAGTCATCATTTGACCAAAAAAGCCTATGCATGCCATTATATCAAAATGAGATTTCTATGTACATGCCATTATATCAAAATGAGATTTCTATGTATACCAAAAAAATAGATAGTGAATAGTGTGATTATACTCCGACTGATCCTCCAACCTTTGCGAGCTTACGAGCACTATAAAATAAGGGAAAATTAAATGGGGTATGCATTTTCATGCTTAGTAAGTTTGTATAATCGAAAACAAACTTACTGATTATATTTATTAATACAAGCATACATAAAACACAAATCCATCAATTTTGGATAAGTTACCTAAACATACAATCACTTGTTCAAATAAGTTAGTCACATAATCTCATATGAATTTCAAGTAAAACATAGATGAGCTCATTACATTGCACTTCCATTAATTCTACCTTTCCATATTTCAAGAGTCTTTTTTGTTGAACTGATGAAATTTTGATGGATGTTCGAGTAGTATTTTCATGTGCAATAGAATCCATTAGGGCACGTAATAAGAGGCACACTCTTGAGCCATATTTTTTTTCACAACCAGATTGCCAGTCGAGAGTAAATCATATCCGTAGCACATGCCCTAGGGGGCTTAATTTGGATTACCCATTCGAGATAAATCCAATTTATAATATATGTTCAAGAGGCTTACATTAGGATTACCCGTCTGGGCTAAATCCTTTATACAACATGTGTAATGTTATTCTCGTCCCATAATATCACCTTATTCCATCGAATTCTCAACATTCACCCGGAACATGACGATTTTGCACACATTTCACACTTATGATTATTTCATTATGGTAGCATCTCATACATACCAACACAATCACACCATTCAATTCAAACATTTAATACAAATATTTATGTTACACGAACTTACCTTGACAATTGTTCGGGTTTGAATTTCAATTAATCAAAAACTTTTTGTTTCCATCGATCTAATTCCATAGCTGGTTTTTTTGGGTCCATATTAGGAAATTTAATCACTAGTTTATCACATTTTACATACATTTGCATTCTTCTACATCCTAGGGAAAATTACTATTTTGCCCCTACTCTTTTTAATATTTACAATTTCTTCCCTAGGCTCAAAAAATGAAATTCTTGCAATCTAGTCCTCTTTCCAAGCCTAACCAATTAATAACAATTTTTACAGCACATACATTTAAAAATTTTCATGATTTTCCATGGGTTTTACCACTTTTTCATTTTTAGTCCTTAAATCAAGTTTCCATGAAAAGTTGCTTTGTAAATGTAACAGTCCAGTTTAGACCCTAGTCAGAACAGTGGTTTTGAGACCATAAATTCGAGGTCGTAAAAATATTTTAATGATATTTTCTGTGTGAAGGATATGTGACATAGTCATGTAAAAATTACATGTGATTATTTGATTGTTTTAATGCGAATTAAGAGAAAAGACTTAATTGCATGTAGAGTAAAATGCGGTGTCTTTGATTTATGAGTACTTAAATGTAGTTGGCTTTTTAAGGTGGAGGCCTTACGTTGTTATTGATCATTTTATGATAGTGGATGTTTAAATGACTTAATAACCTTATTGCACTTTTGTTTTATATGTTTAGTAAAAGGGCAAGCAGTAAAATGTTAAATATTAATAAGTAAATGAAAGAAAAGATGAAGGTATCATCTTTCTTATTGCCGAAAGTTGGAGGAAGAATAAGGGTTTAAAGTTTTGTAATTTTCGGCTAGAATTTGAGTTAATTCAAGGTATGTTTGAGCTCAGTTTTTTATGATTTCTACGTTTTTGTAATTGTTGCTTCTTTTACTATCAAGCCCATGTTGTAATTTTCTGAATTGATGATGTTTTTGTGATGAGCCATTGATGAATGTGTGAGCTATGTGCTAGATGATAGTGATATATGAATACACAGTCTTTGGATTAACATGTTTTGTCTTTGGATATTTGATGAAATTGAGTATTTTGGGCTAAATTGTGAAAAGTGTAAATTGAGGGACTAAAATGTGAAATAAATGAAATGTGTAAACTCTATGAGACTAAGGAGAATTCGCCTAAGCATAGTGTAATGAAATTTTGAGTATTTCTTGATTTTTGAGGTAGGGACTAAAGTGTGAAATGTGAAAATGTGAGGGCTATTTTGTAAAATGACCTAAATATGTGTGTTTGGATTAAAATGAATAAATTGATGATTGAATGGATTGAATTTGAATGTGTATAGAACAAGAAAGGAGAGGTTCGGATCGAGGTCGAGGTGAAGACAAAGTGCGCGATTAATTGATCGTTTCGATATATATGTATCAACGTCCGAGGTAAGTTCGAATATAATATGTGTACTTAGCTGTGTTTAAATGTTGTGAAATGAATGGTTAAGATATTATTGATTTATAAATGTTATGTGAGAAATGAATCTATGTGGCACTAAGTGTGCGCATTTAGGAGGGTAACCGAGAAGATTAGCACTTTGTGTGCGAAATAATAGAAGTTACGGTTTTAATGAATAGCACTGTGTGTGTAATGATACGAAAGTTTCAGATTATTGAATTGGCACTGTGTGTGGACATCGAAGGAAGTCGAAAAAAAAGAATAGACACTAAGTGTGCGATTATAATTAACGACTAGCACTGTGTGTGCGAAACAATAGAAGCTACGACTTTAATGAATAGCACTGTGTGTGCAATGATACGAAAGCTTCGGCCTATTGAATTTGCATTGTGTGTGCAACATCAAGGCAAGTCGAATAAAATAATAGACAGTAAGTGTACAATTATAATTAACGACTAGCACTGTGTGTGCGAAACAATAGAAGCTACGGCTTTAATGAATAGCACTGTGTGTGCAATGATACAAAAGTTTCAGCTTATTGAATTGGCACTGTGTGTGCGACATCGAGGCAAGTCGAATAAAAGAATAAACACTAAGTGTGCGAATATAATTAACGACTAGCACTGTGCGTGCGAAACAATAGAAGCTACAGCTTTAATGAATAGCACTGTGTGTTCAATGATACGAAAGTTTTGGCTTATTGAATTAGCATTGTGTGTGCGACATCAAGGCAAGTCGAATAAAAGAATAGACACTAAGTGTGAGATTATAATTAACGACTAGCACTGTGTGTGCGAAACAATAAAAGCTACGGCTTTAATGAATAACACGTTTGTGCAATGATACGAAAGCTTCGGCTTATTGAATTCGTACTGTGTGTGCAACATCGAGGCAAGTCGTATAAAAGAATAGACACTAAGTGTCCGATTATAGTTAATGACTAGTACTGTGTGTGCGAAACAATAGAAGCTACGGCTTTAATGAATAGCACTGTGTGTGCAATGATACAAAAGCTTCGGCTTATTGAATTGGAACTGTGTGTGCGACATCGAGGCAAGTCGAATAAAAGAATAGCAACTAAGTGTGCGATTATAATTAACGACTAGCACTGTGTGTGCGAAACAATAAAAGCTATGGCTTTAATGAAGAGCACTGTGTGTGTAAAACGATAGAAGTTTTGGCTCATCGAAATGGCACTGTGTGTGCGTTACCGATATAAGTTCTGTTTAACATATCAGCACTAAATGTACGATGACAAATAGGCTTCGGTTGTCAAATTGGCACTCAGTGTGCAAATTCATTTGAGTAATAGCAGAGGTTGAAATAGAGGTAAAATCGAGGAATTGAGTTGTATGAATGGTGAGTAACTACGTGTTGATCAAGGTCTATTTGAATCTATGTGGTTGATGATAGATTTAAGAGTTGAATGAATAGTTAATTAAGCACGTGGTTGAGAGTGATATTGTGCTTAATTATTTCATTATATATGTGATGGTTAAATGTGTATATTGACTTGGTTCATTGAGTTAATTGTTTTATAATTGAACTTACTAACCTTTGAAAACCTTACTGTGTGATTTGTTTCTACGCTTGCGAGGTCGGTAAAAGCTAGCTCGGATCTGGGATCGTCAGCTTCTCAATCACACTATCGGCATTCTATTTTCGTACTCTTGAAAGGATGTATATAGTTGTAATATGCCATGTATAGGTTGGTCATTTGAATCATGTTTGATTTTGTAAGTAGCCATGGTATGTGGCTAGATATGTGCTAGTTTTAAGCGTGAATGGTTTTAGTATATGTGATACATCTTTTGGCATGATTTGTGAATTGAGATATTTGCTATTGAATGGTAACTTTGTGTTGATAAATGCTAGTAGGGTTAATGACATTGGGAATGAATTATGCTTGTGATAGAATAAGTATTGGTATTGAATTGGGTATGATTAGAGTTGGTATTGATTGCATGTTTTGAATTGCTAAATTGGAATGCTTTTAGATGGCAATATGTGCATGAGATGTTTGGTGGTAAGATTTAATAACAATTTTTACAAAGACATACATTTAAAAATTTTCATGATTTTCCATGGGTTTTACCACTTTTTCATTTTTAGTCCTTAAATTAAGTTTCCATGAAAAGTTGCTTTGTAAATGTAACAGTCCAGTTTAGACCCTAGGCAGAACAGTGGTTTTGAGACCATAAATCCGAGGTCGTAAAATTATTTTAATGATATTTTCTGTGTGAAGGATATGTGACATAGTCTGTGTAAAAATTCTGTGTGATTATTTGATTGTTTTAATGCGAATTAAGAGAAAAGACTTAATTGCATGTAGAGTAAAATGCAGTGTGCTGATTTATGAGTACTTAAATGTAGTTGGCTTTTTAAGGTGGAGGCTTTACGTTGTTATTGATCATTTTTATGATAGTGGATGTTTAAATGACTTAATAACCTTATTGCACTTTTGTTTTATATGTTTAGTAAAAAGGGCAAACAGGTAAAATGTTAAATATTAATAAGTAAATGAAAGAAAAAGATGAAGGTATCATCTTTCTTATTGCCGAAAGTTGGAGGAAGAATAAGGGTTTAAAGTTTTGTAATTTTCGGCTAGAATTTGAGTTAATTCAAGGTATGTTTGAGCTCAGTTTTTTATGATTTCTACGCTTTTGTAATTGTTGCTTCTTCTACTATCAAGCCCATGTTGTAATTTTCTGAATTGATGATGTTTTTGTGATGAGCCATTGATGAATGTGTGAGCTATGTGCTAGATGATAGTGATATATGAATACCTGGTGCTGGATTAACATGTTTTATCTTTGGATATTTGATGAAATTGAGTATTTTGGGCTAAATTGTGAAAAGTGTAAATTGAGGGACTAAAATGTGAAATAAATGAAATGTGTCGACTCCTATGAGACTAAGGAGAATTCAGCCTAAGCATAGTGTAATGAAATTTTGAGTATTTGCTGATTTTTTGAGGTAGGGACTAAAGTGTCGAAATGTGAAAATGTGAGGGCTATTTTGTAAAATGACCTAAATATGTGTGTTTGGATTAAAATGAATAAATTGATGATTGAATGGATTGAATTTGAATGTGTATAGAACAAGAAAGGAGAGGTTCGGATCGAGGTCGAGGTGAAGACAAAGTGCGCGATTAATTGATCGTTTCGATATATATATATATCAACGTCCGAGGTAAGTTCGAATATAATATGTGTACTTAGCTGTGTTTAAATGTTGTGAAATGAATGGTTAAGATATTATTGATTTATAAATGTTATGTGAGAAATGAATCTATGTGGCACTAAGTGTGCGCATTTAGGAGGGTAACCGAGAAGATTAGCACTTTGTGTGCGAAATAATAGAAGTTAAAGTTTTAATGAATAGCACTGTGTGTGTAATGATACGAAAGTTTCAGATTATTGAATTGGCACTGTGTGTGGACATCGAAGGAAGTCGAAAAAAGAATAGACACTAAGTGTGCGATTATAATTAACGACTAGCACCGTGTAGCGTAAACAATAAAGCTACGACTTTAATGAATAGCACTGTGTGTAATGATAATAAAGCTTGACCTATTGAATTCGCATTGTGTGTGCAACATCAAGGCAAGTCAATAAAATAATAGAGAAGTGTACAATTATAATTAACGACTAGCATCGTATGTGAAACAATAGAAGCTACGGCTTTAATGAATAGCACTGTGTGCAATGATACAAAAGTTTCAGCTTATTGAATTGGCACTGTGTGTGCGACATCGCGGCAAGTCGAATAAAAGAATAAACACTAAGTGTGTGAATATAATTAACGACTAGCACTGTGCGTGCGAAACAATAGAAGCTACAGCTTTAATGAATAGCACTGTGTGTTCAATGATACGAAAGTTTTGGCTTATTGAATTAGCATTGTGTGTGCGACATCAAGGCAAGTCGAATAAAAGAATAGACACTAAGTGTGAGATTATAATTAACGACTAGCACTGTGTGTGCGAAACAATAAAAGCTATGGCTTTAATGAATAGCACGTTTGTGCAATGATACGAAAGCTTCGGCTTATTGAATTCGTACTGTGTGTGCAACATCGAGGCAAGTTGTATAAAAGAATAGACACTAAGTGTCCGATTATAGTTAATGACTAGTAATTGTAAAAGTAAACAATAGAAGCTACGGCTTTAATGAATAGCACCTGTGTGTGCAATGATACAAAAGCTTCGGCTTATTGAATTAGAACTGTGTATGCGACATCGAGGCAAGTCGAATAAAAGAATAGCAACTAAGTGTGCGATTATAATTAACGACTAGCATCGTATGCGAAACAATAAAAGCTATGGCTTTAATGAAGAGCCTTGTGTGTAAAACGATAGAAGTTTTGGCTCATCGAAATGGCATCAGTAAATGCGTATCGATATAAGTTCTGCTTAACATATCAAGCACTAAGTGTACGATGACAAATAGGCTTTGCTTGTCAAATTGGCACTCAAAGTGCAAATTCATTTGAGTAATAGCAGAGGTTGAAATAGAGGTAAAATCGAGGAATTGAGTTGTATGAATGGTGAGTAACTACGTGTTGATCAAGGTCTATTTGAATCTATGTGGTTGATGATAGATTTAAGAGTTGAATGAATAGTTAATTAAGCACGTGGTTGAGAGTGATATTGTGCTTAATTATTTCATTATATATGTGATGGTTAAATGTGTATATTGACTTGGTTCATTGAGTTAATTGTTTTATAATTCGAACTTACTAACCTTTGAAAACCTTACTGTGTGATTTGTTTCTCTGCTTTGCAGGGTCAGTAAAGCTAGCTCGGATCTGGGATCGTCAGCTTCTCAATCACACTATCGGCATTCTATTTTCGTACTCTTGAAAGGATGTATATAGTTGTAATATGCCATGTATAGGTTGGTCATTTGAATCATGTTTGATTTTGTAAGTAGCCATGGTATGTGGCTAGATATGTGCTAGTTTTAGCGTGAATGGTTTTAGTATATGTGATACATCTTTTGGCATGATTTGTGAATTGAGATATTTGCTATTGAATGGTAACTTTGTGTTGATAAATGCTAGTAGGTTTAATGACATTGGGAATGAATTATGCTTGTGATATAATAAGTATTGGTATTGAATTGGGTATGATTAGAGTTGGTATTGATTGCATGTTTTGAATTGCTAAATTGGAATGCTTTTAGATGGCAATATGTGCATGAGATGTTTGGTGGTTTGGCTTGTAGGTTTGACCCTAAGTGGGTGGCATGTTAGCCTTGCAAAAATGGCCTATAATGTGACACGATTGGGGCACTACACTGCCGCATATAGACCAAGTGGTTAAATTGGCGAATGTGGCTTAAATCGCACATGACCTCGACAGGGGTGTCATCTAACCGTCTTTGCATAAGTCGATGGTGGCTTTAATAGTACACGGCCATATACATGCCGCTGCGCCTATAGGTCATGCGAGAAATGGCAAGATATGACCTTATAGGACACTACCTTAGCACTGCAGGCGTTTTTTTTCTTGTGTTGATTTTGGCAGTATGTAGCCACAAGGAGGTCACACGGGTGTGTCATGTAACCGTGGGACAGGCACGGCCTACCCCCACGGGCGTGTCTCCCCTATATTCTAGAAAAATTTCAATTTTTCATGAAACTTATATGTGTTTCGGTTTAGTCCTGACTAGGTTTATAAGCATGCTTAGGGTCTTGATGACTCGTTTTAGGGACACTATGATTGTATATGAATGTGTTTGATGATGATTGACTTTGTGTCGTGAATGCGCTGTAAAATAATCCTATTGTTCAGTAATGCAGCTACACCCTATTCTGGCGATGGTCTCGGGTTAGGGGTGTTACAATTTTATTGGTATCAGAGCTACGATTTAGTCGATTCTCAGACTACTGTAGCGTATGTGAGTCTAGCTATACATGCCATATAAGAAATTGCGATAGTATGATGAATTCTGACAGATGAAAATGTGTTATCATATAGTAATGGATCCCGATCGAGCGGTTGTTGACGATGTAGAGAGTAACATGCCTACTCTCGCTTAAGGGACAGCGCCTTAACGTCTGCCTTGGGTTGTTTATATAGGCTTTGGGATGCTATACTTGGCTCCTAAGTACCTCATTCAAGTAGAATTACTATTAAGGTGTTGGAGTAGACTTAGGAGTATGTTTTTTTGGCATCAAGCATCCAAATTCGAGTGAAATTGCTCTCTCCCGCAGTAGGGACATGCCCATGGCACACGCCCGTGTAAATCGTGGTTGGGTCGTGTCTCGATTCTGTCGTTTTGGGCACGACCGTGTAAGTCGAGATTCAGGTCGTGCTTCAGGTCTGTCGATTGGGACACGGCCATGTAGATCACCAGGCACGTCCGTGTGGAAAATGGATGATGCACGGCCATGTGTCACAGAGTTGAGGTCGTGCTCTAGGTAATCGGCGAGGCACGGTCGTGTGGGATTTGGGCCAGTCCGTGTTAATTTCTTGCTACGGTCCAATTACTCTGTCTTAAGCCCGTTTTGTGTTCATTTTATCCTCGGGTGCTTTCCTGAGTATAAACATGAAAAGAAAGGATTAAAAGCACCTTTTTACATAAATCAAGGGCTAAATCATCCAAAAGCCTATTAAGTATGGGGTTAAAATATGTTACTTTTACGGTTTATCAAATACCCCCACACTTAAGCTTTTGCTTGTCCTCAAGCAAAATTCTCAACTTATAATTAAAACGAACTTTCCATAATTCATAATTCCTATCGACAATGTCTCATTATAATTCATAGATAATTTATACATGGATAATTCAAAGAACTCAATCAAGAACTCTAAATATTCAATCAAGATAGGTATGTGAACCTTGGAGATTTTTACCTTTGGCTAAATGAGTTTAAACCATTTAAACCTTAATAGTTACTTAAAACCTTATTATAGGAGTAATATATTTGAAAATCAGTGCTTACTATAAAGACATAGTGTGATCGATGGTATGGTTTAAAACACCGTTAAAATTTTGAAATCAATCTAAGTAATTTATACTTGTTTTGTTAAGGCTTTAATTAAAACATAAACATCACCAAAACATAAATTAAAGGCCTTTACAAATCCAATATAAAACCAAAATAAAGTAAATAAGCTAAAGTACCCAAATTCAATAGTCCTTTATTAAAGCATGGCATGTGCACCCGAGTCCATCCTAGCCCATGTCCGCTCACGAGTCACCAAATGTCAAAGGAGAGGGTGAGTCGAGTGACTCAAAGTGTAAACCCCGCCCCAAAAACAACATGCTAACACACATCATACAAAGCAACATAATTAATGCAACCCGATCCTAACCATCCATATCGCTTTTCTACCCGTGTGGTACCAAACCACCGGTGGTGCTAAACCACCGGTGACATATAGTCACAATGTGTTACCAAAACACCGTGTCCCAAAGACACAATATCCGCCAATGTGGTACCAAACCACTTTGGTGTCCCAAAGACACAATTGTGCTACTAAAGCACCGGTGACCAAGTCACAACCATGATGGGGCCAACCCATCGTGTGATACCAAATCACTAGCGGCGATCCCATATCTCATGTGGGCCAACCCACAGTGGTTAAACCACAGGACAAGTCGCAATGAGGTGCCAAACCTCCGTGACCTAAAGTCACAAAGTGTGCTACCAAAGCACCGTGCTCACAAGACAAAATATCACCGCTTCCCTCCACTGTATCACCCATCAACATACCATACTCATGTAATCATGTATATCATATAATCATGCATATCATGCTATTATGTAACCTCATATCCCATGTCACATATAGCCACGACCATGGTATCACATAGATCATCAAGAACTCATAATAATAATCTTGACTTACCCGAGTCCGTAATCATACCCATTAGGGTATCATATCAATCATCACTGTTTCATTAATCATCACACGTGTTATTAATCATATTACTAAAATGTATGTGTTAGTTTACACACCGGTAAATACGAGTCTAAAAATCCCGACAAAAGCAATCTAAGTCCCTCGAGTACTAGCTTCTACAATCGGCCAACACATAGGGGTTAGACATCTACACATTCGCCAACACCATTTAGACCAAAAGGGTTTGTCAAAGCCCTTATTTTCACCGATTTGGTTTCCTACCAAATCCGAACCAAAAAGTGGTTCCTATAGACAATCGCCCACCCAAAATCGACAAGAAAACCCTTATACCCTAGAGCTCCCCGACTTGACATCCTTACTAAAGAATCACTCAAATCACTCAAAGGTGTTTAAGGTTCAAGAATAAGCACTCTAAGTCGAACCTGAAAAGTTAATCCTATAGGCCTGCCTGAAAATCAAATCTCCACCACTGTATATAAGATGATACACAGATCAAAAGGTCTTAAATCAGGGTTGTAACGAGGCTAGGGTTAAAAGGTATGGATAAAGGCTGAATTAGAAGGTTAGAATCGAGACTGACTTGACAAATCACCTAACTAGAAACACTAAACTAAATATGAATATTTACTTTGAATGAAAACTAATAATACCACTATTGATAATTACTCTATAATAAAGAGTATTTTCATCACTTGAAATTTTATAATACTCTAATACGAGCTTTTTCTTCAACAATAGGAGTTTAAATGCTCTAAGCTCTTTTATATACTACTAATATTGAATAAACATGGATTTTTTTATTTTTTTAAGAACAAACTAAGAAAAACTTAATAGAAGGAACTTTGATTATTGAAATAACCTAATTCGGCAACTGATAAAATTAATTCTCGATAGAGGGGTAATTAAAGGAATGTTGATAACAAATACAATGGGATTTTGGTTTAATATTAGACGGTGAGTCAATAAAAAGGTTGTTAGGATTCAATGGGGTTCACTAGGGGTTATTTATGTAGGTAGGCTTTTTTTAGTGGAGTGAATGGGCTAAAACCTATGTGCCTTTATCATCTCAGTATATCAAATCATTAATGCGGTCTGGACATGCATAAACAAGGCAAGTTCTAGAATAATAGTTTAAAGTTGACACAATCATAATAGAGTGAGCACGAAAAAGAATATATGCTCTATAAGGTTTAAAATCTCACAAAATTATGGGTGTTTTAGACATCAATCCTTATAAATTCCAAATTTCAAGGTAATACTCAAATTCAGTTCAACGGCCCATCAATTTTAATTTTTACAAAGTAGACTTATCATGCTCGATTCTCTAGTATCCTTCAAATTTAATCATCAATACACAATTAACTATGACCTACTCTAATGACATATCAATAATAATCATAAATCATTAGAAATTTCACCCTAATTAATAATATGAGAAAAATACTTAAGATCAAGACTAAATTCAGGGTTTTGAGAATTATGCAAAAAGTTATTACCCCCACACTTAAGATGTACATTTCTTTCAATGTACAAAGATATATAATGATAATTAGATGTCAAATAAAAAAGATAAGTGGGGAAAGTAATACTCCCTGAAATCTGGATGATCCCTGGCGTCTTTGGTGGCGGTGATGGTGTTTTCTATGGGCCTGGTAGAGTGGCTACCAAAAAGCAATCTGCTAGATGAAGAAATTGGGTAGCCCATGAAGATATAGCCAAGAGATCTAGAGAAATAATAATACTATACTAATAATATAATTAAAGACTAAGAAAATAAAGAGAAGGAAACTAAGAAGAAAACTAAAATTTAAAGAAAAGTCTAGTGGACTAAGAAGTCCTTATTAACAGGTGGTTCGTGAGGTGTGTATGATTTCTAAGGCTGCAGAGTGTTGGTGATGGTAGAAGTGGCATGATTCCCTAGCAGACTTTAAAACCTAAAACCAAGAAACTAATATGAAAAAAACTATATTAAGCAGAAAATAAGTGTAGATAAAAAAATAAAGGAGAAGAGAAAAGAAAAATAGAACCGAAAAGGTTTTCGAGACCCTTGGTGTGTCAATTAAGTGAAGCTACCGGCATGAACTCATTTTGAGGTCTCCTCTGAGGAGACGTTGCTTACCTTCTTATGTTTCTTTAGAATGACTTTTGTGTTGCTCAAGAGTCTTGGACCTTTTCTATGAACAGAGAGAAAAATTTTAAAAGGAAAAGAAAGAATAAAGAAGATGGGAATAAAAAGAAGAAAAAAGGCTGTGAGGGATTTAAATAAGATTTCAAATCTGGCATGTTCCCACGTCCGTGTACCTAAGGTGTGTAGATTCACACGACCGTATCGACACCGTGTTGTGGAGTGTGTTGTTCTTCCACGCCTATTTGTAGTTTGGCACGCCCATTTTTTAAAAGCCAGTATGTGAGCATGGTTGAAATGCACGGGCGTGGTCTACTAGTGTTCAATAAGTTAGTATCTTAGCACGGTTGTGAGGCACGACCGTGCTATTTTTGTCGATGCCCGTGCTGTAGGTGGTTGGCTCTGTGACATTGGGGGTGGTTAGACTGACTTGAACGACTCTGTTCTATCGGTGTGGTAGTTTTGGTGGTCCACACGGCCACGGGCACGGCCGTGTGTAAGGCTGTGTGGCCTGGAAATCTACATTTTTGTGTTTTAAATGTTGAAAGAAGAGAGAGAAGGAAAGAAAAGAAAAAATAATTTTGAAAATAAAAAGTGTTAGCGCTCGGGTTGCCTCCTGAGAAGCGCTCGTTTATAGTCTTAAGCTAGATTGTCCTAGACTTAGAAAATTTTAGGGAGGTTTAAAGGTTTGAATATTTTCCCTCTTACTGACATTTTTATTTTCGTGACAAAGTTTAGGTCGAGAAGCGTTTACCTTGAAATTGATGAATATTGGATTGTTTACCTCGACTATTTCGTGTGGGAAAACATCGTGTACCTGAAGGAGTATTTCTTCCTTTTTCTTCAGGTCTGTTGAAGTGATGCGAGGATCGACTTTGTCTAACAGCACCTGGTCTCCTATTTTAAAGTGATTTGATGTCCCCATGAGCTATTCTGGTGGTTCCTTAGGTTTTACTTCGTGTGGATCCGGCTTTTCTTTGGTGTGTATCTTCTGCTCTTCTAAATTGTCGATCTTCTGGTTTTGTTTCTGGTGTGATTCTTCTGTGACGACTTCATCTTCTGTTGTTTTTGCTGAGTCGAGAGCTTGAAGATTGACCGATTCTTCTCCTACGAAGTATGAGTTCTCCTGTGGCAACATCAATTTTAGTCTTGGCGATCAAGAAAAGGTCTTCCTAAAATTAAAGGGATTGAATTTTCCTCATCCATGTCTAAAACAACAAAATCTACTGGGAAAACAAATTTGTTGATTTTTACTAAAACATCTTCAATAATGCCCGTAGGAATTCTAACAGTTTTATCAGCTAGTTGAATACTCATCCTAGTTTGTTTGGGCTTCCCTAGACCTAGTCGTTTAAACAGTGCATAAGGCATAACATTTATACTTGCCCCTAAATCAGCTAACGCATTATCAATAGTTAAACTACCAATCAAACATGGAATCGTAAAACTCCCTCGATCTTTTAGTTTCTGTGGTAGTCTGTTCTGTAGCATTGCTGAGCATGTTGCGTTAAGTTCCACATGGTGCTTTTCATTTATTTTGCATTTGTTCGTCAAGAGCTGTCTTAAAAATCTCCTTGAGTCGGGCATCTGAAACAGAGCTTCAGGAAGAGGCAAGTTAATATGTAATTTCTTTAAAAGTTTTAGAAACTTACCGAATTGTTCCTCTAAATTATCTTTTTTCAATGCTTTGGGATAAGGTATGCGAGGTTGGTATTCTTTGATTATCGATTTTGGCCTCTCCTGAGCTACCTCTATTTTACCTTTTTCTTCTTTAGTTTCTTGTACTGAGGTGGGCTCGTCTATCTTTCTACTCTCTTGAGCTGTGATGGCTTGGACCTGCTCTTTTTGGTTTATTTCTGTGTTGCTTGGTAAACACCCTTGTTGACATTCAGAAATCAGCTTTGTGAGATGTCCCACTGACCTAGTAAGTTGTCCAACTTGATTCTCGATCCCCTTGATTGATTTTTGTTGTTCATCAAGTATTGCTTCAGTCTTTTGGAAACGAGAGTCTGTAGCTGCCATGAATTTTGTCAGCATCTCTTCAAGGTTTGATTTCCTTTCCTGTGGATAAGGTTGATTTTGGTAATTTTGAGGAGGTTGCTACCTTTGATTTCCTTGTCCTCCCCACGAAAAATTTGGGTGGTTCCTCCAACCTGCATTATAAGTGTTACTATAGGGATTATTATTAGATCGGAAATTGTTACATATATAGTTTGTCTGCTCATTTTCTGCTCCTAGTTGGTAGGGTGGGTACTCAGAATTCGCCACATTCCCGCTTGCTTCGCATTGCATGACTGGATGTACATGTGAAGAACATAAATTATCAAGCTTTTTATTCATTAACTCCACTTATGTTGACAGCATTGTCATTGTGTCTATGTTAAAAACTCCGGCTGATTTTGTCGGTTTAGCTCTTGTAATTAGCCATTGATAAGTGTTCAACGACATCTCCTCAATAAAGTCATAAGCCGCTTTAGGAGTTTTATTATTCAAAGTTCCACCAGCTGATGAATCAATCATTTGCCTAGTTGGAGAATTCACACCATTGTAGAAAGTTTGGACTTGAAGCCACAAAGGTAATCCGTGGTGTGGGCATCTCCTTAGGAGATCATTGTATCTTTCCTATGCATCATATAATGTTTCTGCGTCATTCTGTAAAAGAATATATGTCATTCCTAAATTTAGTCGTTTTGGCTAGTGGAAAATATTTTAGAAGAAATTTTTTAGTCATTTGATCCCATGTGATGATTGACCCTCGTGGTAATGAGTTCAACCACTGCTTTGCTTTATTCCTTAATGAAAAATGAAATAACCGAAGTCGTATGGCATCGTCAGAAACGCCATTTATTTTGAAGGTATCACAGAATTCTAAAAAATTAGATATATGAGTATTCGGGTCTTCATCCTGCAAACCATCAAATTGAACAAACTGTTGAATCATTTGTATTATGTTAGGCTTTAATTCAAAATTATTAGCAGCTATAGCGGGCCTAACACTAATAGATTCTGCTCCTGTCAAATTAGGCTTAGCATAATTATACATAGTACGCAGAGCATTCTATTCTTGCACATTTGGCGGGGGATTGTTTTTGTCCATCCCTTCAGTAGGATTGGATCTTTGTTGTTCTTCTCTTTGGTAGTCTAGGGCTCGTCTAATTTTTCTGCGATTTCTGTGAGTGGTAGCTTCAATGTCACTTTCGTATGCTAAAGGTCCTCTCGGGTTCCTTCTAGTCATAAACTAGAGGTACCTGTTATGAAAAGAAAGAAAGAAATTTAGAAAAATAAAAATATATGTATAAAAATAAGAGAAATTTAAAAATAAAAATAATGGCTAAAGTAATAGAAATAGAGCTTTCTTAATATTTTAGGACTCCCCGGCAACGACGCCAAAAACTTGATCGTGTCAAACAGTCGAGTTTTAATATTTATAAAAAGAATGATTGAACCTGTAGACTAACTGTGACAACGATAGAGGCAAGTGCACCTATCGAACAGTAGTATAGCTTAGGCAAGAATATCTTATCGAACCCAAGGGAACCTAAAAGTACTACTACTCACTTTCTTTCTATTATCTAGCCTAAAATACGGAGTGATTGGATTATTAAAGTAATGAAATACTTTAAACTAAATGCAAAAACAAAAGAATGAATGGGAGAAAGACTTTAGGAAAACTCAGTTGATGAAGACGATATCCTCAGGGAGAATTCACCTATGACTTCACTTATTATTTATTCCCCAAACCATATGATTTCTTTACTTAGCTTGATCCGTGAGACTCCTTAACCTATATTAACCCTCTCTTGAGGTGAATAATGTCTAACCTTAGGTTAATTAGTGGAACTATAATAACCCCCTAAGGAAGCAGTAAATCGATCAATGGATTCCTATATTAGGTTTCACCCTAATTCGGTAAAATCTTGTAACCCTATCTCTAGGCGCCCGATCAACTCCACTCAATTATGCTAGATCTACTCTTAGGTAGGGTCTTTTCCTCCTCCACCTAAGCACATCGGATTAAATTAAGCAACATAATTAAGGACAAAATAAGTACTTATCATATAATTTAGAAATCAAGTAATAAAATCCATCATAGGTTTCATCCACTTCAGGTATCTGAAGGGTTTAGTTTATAACTAAATAAGAAAACATCTCAAGAGAAAAGATAATACAAAACATAAGAAATCCCTAAAACCCCCTGAAGGAATTGAAGGAGAGATCCTCCGTCTTGAGTAGAACTCCAGCTTCTTGAGATGGATCAACTGGCTATCTTCAAGTGACTCCTTAAAAGATGAAAGCTTTGACAAAAGCCTCTGCAAAAAGCCGAACCCTTAATGTTTGCCTTGGGTTGTTTATATAGGCTTTGGGATGCTATACTTGGCTCCTAAGTATCTCCTTCAAGTAGAATTACTATTAGGGTGTTGGAGTAGACTTAGGAGTATGTTTCTTTGGCTTCAAGCATCCAAATCCGAGTGAAATTGCTCTCTCCCGTAGTAGGGGCACGCCCATGGCACACGCCCGTGTAAATCATGGTTGGGCCATGTCTCGATTCTATCATTTTGGGCACGACTGTGTAAGTCGAGATCCAGGTCGTGCTTCAGGTTAGTTGATTGGGACATGGCCATGTAGATCACTAGGCACGTCCCTGTGGAAAATGGATGATGCACGGCCGTGTGTCACAGAGTTGAGGCCGTGCTCTAGGTAATCGGTGAGGCACAGTCGTGTGGGATTTGGGCCAGGCCGTGTTGATTTCTTGCTAATGCCCAATTATTCCGTTTTAAGCCCGTTTTGTGTTCCTTTTATCCTCAGGTGCTTTCCTAAGTATAAACATGAAAAGAAAGGATTAAAAGCACCTTTTTACATAAATCAAGGCCTAAATCATCCAAAATCCTATTAAGTATGAGGTTAAAATATGTTACTTTTACGGTTTATCAATATTGTGCTTAGTTGCGTCATTATCTATGTGATGGTTAAATGTGTATATTGACTTGGTTCATTGAGTTAATTGTTTTATAATTCAAACTTACTAAGCTTTGGAAAGCTTACTGAGTGATTTGTTTCTCTACTTTGCAGGGTCAGTAAAGCTAGCTCGGATCTAGGATCATCAGCTTCTCAATCACACTATCGGCATGCTATTTTTGTACTCTTGAAAGGATGTATATAGTTGTAATATGGCATGTATAGGCTGGTCATTTGAATCATGTTTGATTTTGTAAGTAGCCATGGTATGTGGCTAGATATGTGCTAGTTTTAGCATGAATGGTTTTAGTATATATGATACATATTTTGAATGATTTGTGAATTGAGGTATTTGCTATTGAATGGTAACTTTGTGTTGATAAATGCTAGTAGAGGTAGTGAGATTGGGAATGAATTATGCTTGTGATAGAATAAGTATTGGTATTGAATTGGGTATGATTAGAGTTGGTATTGATTGCATGTTTTGAAATGCTAAATTGTATGCTTTTAGATGTCAATATGTGCATAAGATGTTTGGTGTTTGGCTTGTAGGTTTGACCCTGAGTGGGTGGCATGTTGGCCTTGCAAAAATGGCCTATAATGTGACACGGTTGGGGCACAAGGGCGTGCCTCATACCGTGCGTAAATTGGCAAAATGTGACTTAAACTTCACATGGCCTCGACACGGGGGTGTCATCTAACCGTGCTGCACAAGTCAGTAGCTGGCTTTAATAGTACACGACCATGGCATGGGCATGCCTATAGGTCGTGCGAGAAACGACAGTATATGGCCTTATAGGACACGACCTTAGCACACGGGCGTGCTTGTTAGCCGTGTTGATTTTGGCAGCATTAACCATGAGGAGGTCACACGGGTGTGTCATGTAATAGTGGGATAGGCACGGCCTACCCCCATGGGCGTATCTCCCCTATATTCTAGAAAAATTTCAATTTTTTGTGAAATTTATATGTGTTTCAGTTTAGTCCCGACTCGGTTTATAAGCATGCTTAGGGTCTTGATGACTCGTTTAAGGGACACTATGATTGTACATGAATGTGTTTGATGATGATTGACTTTGTGTCGTGAATGCAATGTAAAATGATCCTATTGTTCGGCAATACCTCTAAACCCTATTCCGGCGACGGTCTCGGGTTAGGGGTGTCACAGTAAAAGTTGTTTATCTATCAACTATCTTTCATTTTCTACCATAAATTTTAAATTTCCAGCATTTACATCCATGGCAAAGTTTCTACACTTTGTTATCTTTTCAAATTCATCCCATAAATAGAAAGATTAGGCTACCCCGATTCTAAAAATATAAAAATCATTAAAAACGAGACTTGATTTCATACCTTTCTAAGCTTGAAAAGTTCTCTTCCTCTCCCCTAGGGTTTCCATAAAAAATGGGGAAGGAAATGAATAGAAAAAATTATAATTTTTTTATTTTTCTATCATCTTGTAATTTTGTTGATTTCCAATTTAGTCCATAGTCATTTCTAATTTTTCCATGGATGAGTCACCAAGAAAAATCTACATACTTTTCTTAATGGTCTAATTACTATATAAGGACCTCTAGTTTTGAATTCCATAGCTATTTAATCCTTATAGTTACTAGAATTTAACTTTCGCATTTTATGCAATTTAGTCCTTTACCTAATTAGGAACACAATCGATAAAATTTTCGTATCAAATTTTCACGTGACCTTCCTATCATAATACCAAACATAAAAGAAAATAAAATAAATTTTTATTTTTGGGCTCGGATTTGTGGTCACGAAACCACTATTCTGATCTCACTGAAAATGGGCTGTTACATGTCTTGTTTATTGAAAGGTCGATCAACACCAACTCGAGAGATCATTATAGTAAGAATTGAAATCACTAATCCAAGTGACTATTTTCTAAGGGTAAGCCTTAATGGGTAAAGCAATACCAACTACAATATCAATCTTAATTACGATCTTTATTAACGTAAGATTGCTATTGTTGATTGAATAGGTAATCTAATTGTTAGATCCACGTGTAGGTGTTCTTATAAATTTGTTACACGTCAGATCTATGATCAAGTGTGGGTTTTAACACTAAAAAAAATTAAGTCTTTATTTTATATTGATAAAAACATTATTTGAATTATGTTGTTTGATGAGGATACATTATGTATCTATAAAGAGAGATAAACCTATCATTATGGACTATGTCAAGTAAGTGTTTTCCAAACCGTATATGTTGTGTGATATGGATGATTATTATTGATTTGAATAATATGTAAATCTCATTATCATGTTATGTGATCATATGGCATATGTGACATTCGCATGATTATAAAATTTGAAATTTTGGTACCTTGTGTACATATATGATCTGCATGTTAAACATGCCTATATGATTTTGAGTGATTTTGGCAATATCACATCATGAGGTGGGATATGTGAAAGGTGGAAGTTATTGGTAGTTTATGTTCGATTTTTGTGGCTTGTCCAAGATATTGATTATTGGCAATTTATCTGCGTTACTATGACACTGTTCATAATTAGTGTGTTATTGGATGGACAAGTTTTGGGGAAACTCGATTATGGTCTGTAGCAGAGATGGGTAGGATTGTTTGCCTAAAATCTGCATCATTTTACGAAATATGCATCGACATGATCATGTGAAATATAAGTGTGAAATATTGAGTTATATGATTGTTATGGCTACATATAATATATGTTTATAAGTATGTGATTGAGTATATGTTAATCTCACAGTGGGCTTAAAAAGCTCACCCCGTTAGTGTTTCAACCTTTTAGGTAACACTTAGACATAGGACTTGTCTCGGTGGAGCCTCTCGGATAATTTTGTATCATGGACATTTTTATGAACTTTAAACTATTTGGATTTTGGAGATTGTGGGCTTTGGACTTTACTTTTATTTTGGGTTGTAATTTATTTTTATAACTTTAAAAATTATCATTCATCCATGCATATTATGAGAATTCAAGTATATTTTTATTATGGAATTTATTCAAATTATTTACGTTTTACTTGGTTTTAAACAAATTTAAAAATCATAAATTTTCTAAATAGTTTTACAAAAATCATTGCTAAATTCTTTATAAATTATTTTATAATTAAAATGGAAAATTATTTGTTTTAAATAACTTAAAACGACATTATGATGAAACGTCTCCTTTTCAAATAAAAATATTTTATTATTTATTTATTTTGCATACATAAAATTATTCAATCATTAATTTTTTTTTAAGTTTTCACACAATAACTTAAACTTCATTTTCTATAAGCAAAATTTTGAGCGTCGTTAATGTGACTTCCAAGATTCAACCATAACGTTTAGATTGGGTTTGAGGCATTACATTTAGTGGTATTAGAGCCTCATTTAAAACTCAGACTGTGTATTTTTAAATGGATCTACATGCATATTTTTAAAAGAAATTTTGAAAAAAAATCATTTTTATTGAATTTAAATATTTAAAAATTTTGAAAAAAACCAGGGGTTGTCACATGGCCTGGCACGCGCCCGCGTCTATGGCCGTGTCCCTACACGGCCATGACACATCCGTGTCTTAGCCCGTGTGTTAAAACCTTGACATTCTGTTTCTGACGTCAGCAATATTTTAGAGTCACACGGCCAAGGCACACGACCATGTGCTAGGCCGTGTGGTGAATTTAATTTCGAATTTAAGGTGCAAACTTCACACGGCATGGGCACATGCCCATGTATTATAGCCGTGTCATCCACAGGGTTGAGACACACAGTCGTGCCTCAGCTCGTGTGGCTACTACTAGTCATTCTATTTTTCCAAATTAAGGTACAGGGGACACACAACCAGATCACACACCTATGGGGGTAGACCGTGTGTCACACAAGGGTTAGACACATGCCCGTGTGCCTACCCTTGTGAACAAATACAAGACTATTTTTCAAGCCTTTTTGTTACCCCTTTCAAGCACACATCTACACACATAATATAGTACCATCACAAGCACAAACACATGACTAAATCAGTCACTACCAAGTCATCCATTCCTTATATCCAAGCTAATTTCTATCACCTACAACATTTCTTACTTATCAACCAAACCATGTATTAACTACATTCATGGAAACACCAACATTTGCATTTATCATCAAGTATTACCCACCAACTATGGCCTTATACAAATGAATCAACTTCATGACAAGCCAACAGATTTGGCCAACACAATATAACACTTAACAAAAAAACTAAGTCCCTATACATGCCACACTCAAAACATTTAAGCTAACTATACCTAAAACTTCAGGTGATAGTGTGATCGATGCCTCTGACTTCCCTTGATTCCCAAGCTAGCTTGGCGACACTATAAGAAAATGGAAAAGAGATGGAGTAAGCATAAAGCTCAGTAAGTTACATGTAAATAAGTAACAACATCAACCATGCATCTTTAAACACATAACATATTATAAACTAGCATAACATTCTTGATTTAGCAAAGGTAGACTTACTACATATTTACACATCACAAGTATAAGCCAATGATTACAAGATCGTGTATAAGCCAATGATTACAAGATCGTCCCAAAATCATTCTCATAGATAGAACTTACTCAATTTCATCCTTACCATTAAGGCATCATAACTAAGCTCATCTCTCATGAGTTTCAAGTAAGAACCTATACCACTCACAACATGATTATATCCTTTCATATCTTTATCATAAGCTTTAAATAACCCGTGGAACCATTTGGAATACTAAAGGATGTCCGATAAGCCTTACACAAGAGGGTAAAATTGTAACAGCCCGATTTAGGGCCTAGTCAAAATAGTGGTGCAAGACCACAAATCCAAAGTATAAATATGTGTTTTATGATTTTTACGAGACCTATGATGTGTTTGCATGATCGTGAAAATCTCATGAAGAAATTTAATTAAATAGTGATTAAATTGTCCATTAGGACTAAATTGCAAAGATTAGAAAATATGAGATTCTAGAAGATTTAAGTATGAAATAGCATCATAAAAATTATTAGAAGTCCTTATTTTGCAATTAGACCATTATATGTTAAGTTGGACCAAAATGGGCATGGGGAGGAAAAATTTTAAGAAAAGGCCTTAAGGGCATTTTAGTCATTTGGTTAATTAATGAATTAAAAAGGGAAAAATAAGCCAAAATATTGTCCACCTTCTTCCTTTAAGTGTCAAAATTTGCAACGAGACATAGCTAGGATTTCTTCAACTTCCAAGCTTGATAGTAAGTGCATCCTAGCCCCATTTTTAATGTTCTTCGTATTTTTAAGACCCTCGTAGCTTGGTTTAGCTATTTCTAGCTATATTTTGAGCTAGGGTTTTGGTTCAAAAATTTACCCATGTATGAAATGCATGTAATTTGATGTTTTATGGAAGAATATGAATGTTTGATGTATGATAAACATCTTTTTCTAAGTGATTTTAATGAAAAATGCATAAAAAGGAACAAATTGTAAAAGTTGTAAAAAAGGTCATACATGAGTGAAATAGTACAAATTGAAGGCTTTTGTAATTAAGTTAATGTTTTGGCTAGGCTTGAAATACAACAAAGTTGAATGAAAATCATTTTTACGAGCCTAAAGGCAAAAGTGTAATTATGTAAAAGTTTAGGGGCAAAATCATAATTTTTGCCAAAGTATGAATCATGAGTCAATTTAGTCAATTTGAGTATTAAACAAGTGAATTTATTATTATAGTTCAAGAAACACGAAGCCCAGACTGAAACTGGGGCAAGAACAAAGTGTTGAACTAAATTGAACATCTACAAGCATTTTGAGTACCGAGGTAAGTTTGTGTGAACTGAAGGTTACATGTGTTATTGTGTTTAAATTACTTATTATTTTGAGAAATGCATGTCACTTCAATGAAATTTATGAATAATGTAACACCCCAAACCCGGCTTAGACGTTACGACCGAATCAAGAATGTCACATGGAAAGGTTGTTAAAGAATCTACGCGTTCGTTAAAAACTTCATATTCTTTTTGAAACTCCGCGCTTTGTTGTTTGTGAAATTTAGATTTTCTTATATGGTTTTCTTGTAAAAGCGTTGTTATTGCTATTAGCGAAAACTTTGTTTATAGTAGAAATTGGATCTAGTAATTTATAGAAACATGATAGTTTGAAAACAGTTATTAACTTTTGAAGAAAACCCAATGTTTAATCATTTATAGTTTGAATATAATAGAAACGAAGTTAAAAGTAAAAAAAAAAAAAAAGCCAAAGGCCTTATTACATAAAATTAAACCTAAATCGAAATAGAACTCAAAATAAGGTAAAACGGAATGTACTAAGGTTACGATGTATGGCCACCACAGAGTCCTCCGCAGCTCCAAATCCTCAAATGCTGGGGATCACCTGCAAGGTTAAAACAAAGGGGTGAGTTACGAGAACTCAGTGTGTAATCCCCTAATCGGTCATTAACTGGGCCCGAGCCCATACAAAAACAGATTGTGATGAAGCCCTATTCGATAACAAGCTAGGCCTTAGCCCTATAATCATGGTAATGCAACAGAGTATGCAACCCAACCAAATAATCCATCCGCTATACACCCTCGGACCAGCCCAACACACCTATGGGGATTTCTAAAACGACCCACCCACCGCTACACACCAATAAGGCAGACAAGCTACTAATCACAAAATTTATGGCAAGGCCACTAGAATAATAGAATATTTATGTGGCATAGCCACCAGAATAGAATGTGGCAGAGCCACCAGATTACACTTCCTCCGATCATCAATATCCCAATCCCATGCAGAATGTCGTGTATGTCATGCTCAATCATTACACGTGTATGCAGAATGGTCATGCTCAATAAAAATCATTTAAACATGTAATAAAAGCATATCATTCATACAACCACAACCAAACTGGTCATATCATAGCACAAGCCAATCACTTACCTACAAGGGCAAATCAGTCATTTTACCCTGTAAAGGAATTTCGGTAATCTTACCATTCAGTGGTAGCTCGGTAATTCTACTCATAACTAATTCTTTTATGCAGTATATTTCAAACATAATCAATCATACAATTAACACATAAAATGCTAGTACTACCACGTGGGTATAATGGTCATTTTATCGTTTAGGGGTAAAATAGTAATTTTCACAAATCGCGGGTATTTCGGTAATTTCATAAATTGGGGTATTTTTGTAATTTTGTAACCAGGGGTATTTCGATAATTTCACAAATTAGAGTATTTCGATAATTTTGCAAACCAGGGGTATTTCTATAATTTTACAAACTAGGGGTATTTTGGTAATTTTGTAATCCAGGGTGTTAACAACCCAACAGAAGGTCCACTGTCACCTCGAACAACTCAAGATTCTAAATAGAGTTAATGATGCAAATGGGCCTAAGGCCCACTCTCGGCCCAAGTGGGCCCACACATTCGTGTGGTCCATTTAGCCCAAACCTAGCCACATATATGAGATTCACATAGTCTAGTTCACTATCTACTACTCAATCATACAACTTACTCATATGGGCCCCCGGGCCCATTGGGCCCACTTGGCCCCTATCGGGCCATCGTGGCCCAACAATCGACACCCACAATAATACTCATGGTGGCCTCGACTATCGCGTCGAAGCTTCCATACGTACGCTCGCACGCTCGTGTGGCTACCATCATCGTGTGACTGGCATTTCGGCATTTGCTTCTTTACAGCTAGAGTAGAGAGAATACACACCTGATAGGAATCTAAAGCTGCTAAACCGCACTCCGAGCACTCCTATGCCCAACGCCAACCAGATATGCTCCTCCTCCTCCTAGACAGCTCTATATATAGCTAGATTCTAACCTTCCTTCTTTGTATCTTTCCAATGTTGGATCCCTCCATCAGTAGAGTTTAAATCCAACTCAAACTCTTGCTATCCAATCCGCAAAATAAATACTCCCTTGCTTTTCAAGAGATTCGAACCCAGGCTCCCTTGCACCCTTAATGACGCCTTGCTACTAGACCACTCACTTTCTTGTGTCTAAAACCATGTGCAACTAAATAGAAATCTATGGCCAAATTCTAAAATCCATATAAAAAGAAAACCAAAGTGCAAAAGTCAAGACTTGAACCTTGGGCCTCATTCCTTCCTTTTTGCTTCACCCCATTGCCTCTTATGTGGCATCACTTTGCCACTACACCACACACTCCACTTGAGTGTTTTCCTACACATTTAATTCTTAAAGCCTACCTACTAACTCCTAGGGTTTTTATTCACCCAAAACCAAAAATTTTACTAAGGCCTAACTTGAACCCGGGACTTCATAGAAGCCCCCTAACCTTCTAAAATCACTCACCTACTAGATCCAACTTTCATTAAAGCCGTTCTCTTATTCTAAAAAATTTTAACCGCTACTACACCCTAGGCCCATTGGGCCCAATTCTACTAGGCCCAATTTTGGGATGTTACAAAAAATGTCTTGATGAGAAAATGAACGAGAATATGCTAAGTAAAGTCCCAATTGAAATTTTGGAATAACGAGGATACCTATGTCACGACATGAGATAAGGACGGTACCGTGTAAGACCATGTCTGGGACATGACATCAGCATCAAATGTAGGTCTCGTGTAAGACCATGTCTGGGACATGGCATCGACACCGAATAAAGAAGGTCCCGTATAAGACCATGTCTGGGACATGGCATTGGCTCTGAATGTAAGTCTCGTGTAAGACCGTGTCTGGGACATGGCATCAGATTTGAATGTAAGTCCCGTGTAAGACCATGTCTGGGACATGGCATCGGCACCGAATAAGGAAGGTCCCGTATAAGACCATGTTTGGGACATGGCATCAGCATTGAATGTAGGTCTCGTGTAAGACCATGTCTGGGACATGGCATCGACACCGAATAAGGAAGGTCCCGTATAAGACCATGTCTGGGACATGGCATCGGCTCTGAATGTAGCTCTCGTGTAAGACCGTGTCTGGGACATGGCATCGGATATGAATGTAAGTCCCGTGTAAGACCATGTCTGGGTCATGGCATCGGCACCGAATAAGGAAGGTCCCGTATAAGGCCATGCTTGGGACATAGCATCGACATCGAATAAGGAAGGTCCCATTTAAGACCATATCTGGGACATGGCGTCAACACCAAAGAAGTATCTCGTGTAAGACCATGTCTGGGACATGGCATCGACATCGAGACAAGAGATCCCATGTAAGACCATATCTGGGATATGGCATCAACATCAAGATGTGATCCCATGTAAGACCATATCTGGAATACGGCATTAGCATCGTGATACATGTATGATGAGATTGAGTATCCTCTGATATTCCCAGTAGTTCAACAGGCAAAAGAGAAAAGTATGCAAAGATGCTATAGAGTTAAATTATACACGGATGATAATGAGTTCCATTTATGTTAAGGATGATGATGATTTAAGTTTATGTCCAAGTTAGCATAAGTGCTACATTATGTGACTAAGTGATATAGGTACCATGAGTAAAATTACAAGTTATGAAACAATAATGTGATGTGTGACGGTAAGAGTGAGTATGAGTAAGTATGCATAAGAACTTAAGAACCTGTGATGCTATTGTTATATGAGATGAATGGATTTTACCATGAACACTTATGTTGCTATATTAATTCATGCAAACTTACTATGCTAAATGCTTACCCCTCTCTTTTCCTTTTTCCTTGTAGTAAAGCCAAGTTAGCGTGGGGATCGTAGAACGTCGGAGCTCGGATCACACTATCAATCATTATTTTGGTCTAGTAAAGTTGATTTATTTTGGTTTTGGCATGTATAGAAACTTGGTCATTTTGTATTATGTCATATTTGAGAGCCAAAGTTTTGGCTACTAATGTTATACACTCACTTTGTATATGGCCATAAGGAATTGGCCAATAGTTGTCAAGTTTCATATTTTAATGATGATGAGTTTTATGAAGGGAAAGTTTATGCAAATGATGAGGTAAATTTTTGAAGTGTTTGAATGATGATTAGTGGTTCTTTATAGGGTATTATTGCCATATCATGTATTGCTTGTGTTGGTATAAGTGTGTTTATGTTTTAGGGTGGCAATTGGCTTGGAAAATAACCTTCTAATTGTCCACACGGGTAGACACATGGGAATGTGTTTAGGCCGTGTGTGACAGACGGTCAACCCCCATGGGTGTGTTGATAGGCCATGTGTCCCCTGCACCAAATTTATGAGAATTTGATTCGTCACACGGGCCAACACACAGGTGTGTGCCTAGGCCATGTGCCCCTTGAGAAGTTGCTGACGTCATAAATAGAATGTAAGGTTTTCACATACGGGTGAGGACACGGGTGTGTCTAGGCCGTATGAGAGACACGGGCCATTGACACGGGTGTGTGTCCGACCGTGTAAAAACCCCTATAGGTTCAAAATAAAAATTAATTTCCACACGACAAGGGGCTTGGGCATGTGTGATTACACGGCTTGCCCATATGGGCGTGTCCCACTTCACACGGACGTGTGGCCTCTGTTTAGGTAAAAATTTTCTAAGAGCTTAAAAGTTTCCAGATTAATTCTGAAACCTCCCATAAGTATATTTAGGCCCTCGTAGACCCATAATAAGGATGTTATGAAAATGAATGAAAAGCTTTAAGTTTGAAAAGAAATTTTATAGCCCGATAATGTATGTTTAAGCAAGTTAAGTTCGACAATGCCTCGTATCCTATCCCGGCCTCAAACACGGGTAATGGGTGTTACATTTAGTGGTATCAAAGCTATGATCTAATCAATTCTCAGACTAACGTAGAGTATGCATGAGTCTAGCTATACATGCCATAGTTATGTGTAATTATCTAATGATAGTGTGTCAACTCCTGATGATTTAAAGTGTGTTGTCATTTAGTAAATGGATCCCGATAGAGCTGTGGTGGATGATGTAGAAAGTAACACGCCGGCTCCCGTTGAAGGGACGATGCCAAATGAAAATGAGAATAGTCCTAAATGCATGGTATACAGAGTTCATTCGTGTGAACCTGAATGTACAACCCACTCCACCATCGTCTATTCCTCAACCTACCCCTGTAGCTCCTCAAGTGGTAGAAGTAGTAAGGAGAGAAAAGCCTTCGGTTGATAGAATCTGGAAGCAAGGAGCCTAGGAATTTCGGGCTAGTAAAGATGACAATCCGGAAAGAGGAGAGTTCTGGCTTGAAAATACCATCAGGGTATTTGATGAATTTTTTTGCACACCTGATGAGTGCATGAAATGTGTAGTTCCTCTCTTGAGGGATTCAACTTATCAGTGGTGGAATATTCTTGTGTCGATTGTACCAAGAGAAAGGATCACATGGGAGTTTTTCCAAGAAGAATTTCAGAAAAAGTATATTAGTCAAAGATTCATCGACCATAAAAGGAGGGAATTCCTTGAACTAAAACAAGGTAAGATGACAGTAACTGAGTATGAGCGTGAATTTGTAAGACTCAACAAGTACACTCGTGAGTGCATGTCCTCTGAAGCCATCATGTGTGAGAGGTTCGAGGACAGATTAAATGAAGATATCAGATTATTTGTTGGTGTTCTCGAGTTGAAGGAATTTGTTGTCCTCGTAGATCGGCTTGTAAAGCCGAGGAATTGGTGAAAGAGAAAAAAAAGCTGAGATGGAGTCTCATGACTCAAGAAATAGACAAATGAACAAGTCATTTCAGTCCTCGTCCAGGAAATCAGGAGACTTCCCTACCCAATTAGCTACTTCAACTGGGTTTTCAAATAGAATTAATAGTAAACAGTATTCGGGAAATAAGGCTCAAACTACCTCAATTGCTAGTGTTGGGAATACTTGACCTAATAGATTGGAATGCCTATAGTGTGGCAGACGTCATCCCGTTGAGTGTTGAGCACATGAGAGGGCATGTCTAAAATGTGGTTCCCAAGATCATTTTATTAGAGAATACCCTAAGATGATTGAAAAAGAAAAAATTCAGATTGTAAGAGCAGGAAGCACTACTAAAGGGAGACAACAGAGAAACCCGAGTAGTGGGACGAGTAGTAAGAATACTCTCAGAGAGCAGGTTGTAAGATTTGAGGGTAGAGCACTGCAAGGACTTATGCCATTCGTGCCCGCAACGAGGTGTCATCCCCTAATGTAATTACGGGTACATTTTCTCTCCATGATACTAATGTTGTTGCTTTAATTGATTCGGGGTCTACCCATTCATACATTTGCATGAAATTAGTATCTAGTATGTGCATGCCTGTTGATTCTATAGAGTTCGTGATTAAAGTGTCCAATCCCTTAGGAAAATGTGTATTAGTTGATAAGGTATGCAAAGATTGTCCATTGATGATTAGAGGTCATTATTTTAAGGCAAGTCTCATGCTATTTCCATTTGATGAATTCAATATAATTCTTGGTATTGACTGGTTAACCACTCATGATGTGACAGTAAATTTTGGAAAGAAATACATTAGGATCTTTTAACTCAATATAACCAAAAGCATTTCAAAGTATAATCCATCATAAACTTACCATTAATAATATGCTAACCATGCATCAATAAGCTTTTCATTCATATGACCATTAATTTTATTATCAACCATACCAAAACTAAACATCATAAAACATGACTAATAATTCATATATTGCCATTATCTAGCCATATCACATGGCTATATACACATCTCAAACATAATTCAAAGTAACTAGCCTCTACATGCCATACTTAGTATAGGCACTTTAAAGAGGTACGAAATTAAGATTAAGTAGTGCGATGACGATCCTCGATGATTCCCGAGCCCTCAGTAGCTTTGACGATCTATAAAACAAAGCAAACACACACAAAGTAAGCTTTCCAAAAGCTTAGTAAGCCATATACAAATAAACTTATCATATAATAAATTAAAAGCATGGCAAATCAATTTCATAAACATATCTTCATTTCATACATAGAGATTCCTCTTTGGCTCAATTGGATTGCCATTGATTACCAACATATCATATCGCAAGCATCTCTTTTGTTCATATATCAAACATACACATATATCACACTTTGTTCAAAGCATCTATGTACATAATAACCTACTTTTCATACTTATTCAAAGCATATACATTGAACATACCTAAAATGGATATACAACTCACATAGTCAATCATTTTCAGATTTGCTGTTGAACCGTCTATAATCAAATAGGATACTCAAAATGCTCAAAATAGCCGTACAATGCCAACGTCTCCGATGTGGTCTTACATGTAACCAAATATCGATGCCACTGTCCTAAACAGATTCTTACATGAATCAATACGATGCCAATGTCCCAGACATGGTTTTACACGTAAAACTCAAATCGATGCCAACATCCCAGACATGGTCTTAGATGAAATCTCGAATCAATGCCACCGTCCCAGACATGGTCTTACATGACACCACATATTTAAAACCTATGTAATGACATATGTAATCGTATCTATTCCTAGGTTCATATGGGACTTCTCAGACACTGATTCATTGTAACACCCTAAATCCGACCCAAACGTTACGACCGAATTTGGTTTTCTACAGAGAAAAACATTTTGAAAACCATTTTAAAATCGCTTTAAATTTTTGATAAAAGATATTGTTTTGGTTTAATAATTTATTAGGTCAGGTTGTTACAGATTCAAGTGTACCCGATGGCACAATAAAACATTTTTGCGTATTAATTTGAGAAAACATGTGTATCCATTTTTCAAGTCATTAAGTTATTAAACAAATTATTCAAAACAGATAAAATAACCAAAATATAATCCTAGTAGGCCTTATTACAATTTAAGCAAAATAACCAACAATAAAATAAAAGTAGTTCATAAATCATTTAATCCAAATGTTCACTGCATGGCCACCTCGAGTTCTTCCACCTCCTTATCCGCGATCTACGAGTCACCTGAAAATTTAAAGGAGAAGGTGAGTCACCAAGACTCAGTGCATAATCCCTCTCCCGAGTAAATGCCACATTCTTACACAAATTATAACAAGCAACATATATGTATTATGCACCCAACCTAGCCACCCATAACTCATTTTCTACCCGTGTGGTACCAAACCCTTTGGTGGTGCCAAACCACTTGGTGACTTAAAGTCACATATGTGATACCAAATCTTTGGAGATACCAAATCTCCGGTGTCGAAGACACAAATCGAATGATGGGGCCAACCCATCGTGTGATACCAAATCACTGGCGTCAATCCCATATCTCAAAGTGGGGCCAACCCACGGTGGAGCTAAGCCACAGGGACGAGACGCTATGAGGTGCCAAACCTCTGGAGGTACCAAACCTCTGGTGACCATAGTCACAATGTGTTACCAAAACACTGGCATCCGTCGACACGAATATCACTGCCCCCTCCACTCATTTGATCCCACATGAATCAATAATATAAACAAATCATGTCAATATACCTTGATATGAATCATATAACAAAATCTCATAAATCGTTGATCATGATTTCAATCCTCATGTATTAACAACATATCAAAATGGACTTACCCGAATCCTCATTCATACCATCATGGTATCATCTCAAAAACTCATCATTTCGGCTTTAATAACATGAATAGTTATTTATCATACATATATACAAATATGAATCAAGTTATAAGTGTGTAAGATACACACCTTTCTCCAACGCAAGAACTATCTCCCAAAAATCCGATCTATCGCACTAGATCACTTTGTCCTAGAATCGGCCAATACTAAAAATTATTAACAAAGGCCATTCGGCCAAACCACAATACTTTAATTCCAAAAACTTTAGTCTTTTCAAAAGAATGATGAATCAACTAAAATCCTTACCCCTTTGACTTACCAACCTTTTGATTGCTAGAGAGAGATAGGACTTAAATCAATTGCTTCCAAAGTCCCAAAGAGTCTCTTTTTCAAAACCAATTGTACAAAAATCAAAGAAATCTACCCTTGAATATTCGGCCAAAACAAAGACTATAAGAGAAGAAAAAGGTTCGGTTATGGTTGATTTGAAAAAGAAAAGAAGAAATAAGAATGGAAGTAGGTGTTTTATCTTTGAACAAATGAAAAAGAAAATGGTATTTGAGATGGAGAAATATTCGGCCAAGAGAGTGAAAAGAAAATGTTTATGAACCGATGTCAAAAAGAAAAGAAAAGAGAGATGAGGGATGAAAGATGAGATTCGACCAACACCTTTTTGCCTAAAAGAAAAGTTCACAAAAATCCAATGTTGTTACGGTTTCAAGAGAAAAATGAAAGGAAGAGAATAACATTTTTGGTTCAACAAAATGAAGGCTAAAACACAAACATATTTTGCACAAAAGTGCACAATAACAATCGGCCAAAGGAAAGAGTTTTTGGAGAGGAAAAGCAAAATGCAAAAAGATGCACAAAAGAGGAATTGGCCAAATATTCCCCCCTAACCCACCTAACAAAAATTCGGCCACCCACCTAGACACCCATGCCGTCCACATACATGCACTAAAGCCTAGGATTACTTTCCAAAACATCCTCCCTATTCCATGCCTTTGTCCCCTCATCATACCATAATCTTAAGAATCTTATCCCTACTTTCAAGCTTTCCTTAAACATATATTCAACTTACCAAAAGATGAAAGTCCAACCTATCATAAACATAAGTTGACCGTCCATAAATGCTATGATGAAATAAAAATCCTCAAAATGCTTTCCTTGATACTCGAACCACTAACCTCAAGCAACCTCTCAAGAGCCTTAACCATCTTGCCACTTATTCATCTTGTGCTTTAAATGAACACTTAATTTAACTTAAGTGTCAAGCTCACTTAATCCTACTTCATTAAATAAACCATACTAAAAACTATTCTAATTTCCTAAAGCTCAAGGCCCAATCCTACTAGGCCCAATTTCGGGATGTTACAGTTCTAACCCTCTTAAAATAATTTCGTCCTCGAAATTACTTATTATCGTCCAATCGTGTATCCTTAACTCATCACCCACGCCATCATTGCGCACTCTGATCTTAAAGATCTATCATACTTTCTAGAAACATTCCCTACGTCCATAATCCAAGTCCCATACACTTTACTAGCTACATAAGAGCGAACTTACGTAACCATAAAAAAGACAATTGAGGGTATTTCAGAAATAAGAAACTTACCCATTGTCATATCTAGCACATCTTCCTCCTCGCGACGGCCAACTGCATAAACCGACCTTGGTTGCCTCGCCTCTGTACCTTCAGTACCTCGGCCACGCCCGTTACCATTTCCTCTAGTCGCACCTCGACCCCTCGTGGTGGTCCTTCATTTTTAACCCGAGCACTGTTTCGACGCCTGGGTGATTCTTAGCTAACCGAGGACAACCCTTACACGGTGATCCAACGATCCATATTCAAAGCACCTCTACTTCCACCAAACATTCTCCCGAGTGGGATTTCCAGATCTAGCATCTTGAGGTGGCCACCGAGTAGGCTTTGTGGCTCTTTCGATTCCCCAAATCTAGCCCTCTTCTCCACATTACCGCCTCGATCCAGTGATCCAAAGCCTCTCTTCATTTATTCTTTTGTGATTCTATCTTATGGACTCCTTGACCACTTCGGCTACTTTAGCCTTTTCCACCAAAACAACAAACTCACGCTCCTGCTGTGGAGCAATTAGCAGTCTCAAGTCATCTCTCAGTCCGTCTTCAAAGCGGACACACCGATCATGCTCCGTTGACACAATTCCCTGAGCATAATGGCTCAGTCTCAAGAATTCCGCTTCATATTCTGACACAGACTTATTTCCTTGTACCAACCCTAGAAAAGCTTTCCTCTGAGCATCAGTGTAGCTGATGCCCACATATTTCTTCTGAAAAGCAGCTTTGAAGTAATCCCATGTAAGATCGTCTGCCGTAGCACTATCTCAAACCGTGAGCCACCATCGATATGACACATCCTTGAGAAGCGACACCGCCCCTTTCAGTTTCTCCTCATTTGTCAAATCTATCTCATCCATGATTCTTTCGGTCGATTCTAGCCAATACTCAGCCGTATTGGGCGCTACACTAGATACACCTCGGAAAAATTCAACTCTTTTAGCTCGAAGTCTCTCAGGTACCGATTTTCGAGCTCCTCCACCTCCACCCATTCCAGCTACCCTTTCCAGAACCCGCAGCATCGCTTGTGACACTACATCATCACCCGTCTGATCCTGCTCTTCGGCTCCAAAAGTTGAGGGTGGTGGTGGTATATCGTTCTCAGATCCCGACCGACCGACGGAGTTACGATACGGTCATCCTACCCCTTCCGCGTCCCCACGGCCATGTCCTCTAAAGCTCATTCTAACTATCGACTTTTAACTGATTAGAAAAATTTTATGGATTAGTAATTTGTTTCACTTGGTTATTCGCGAAGAAGTTTTATGGAAAGCTCAATAGGATTCTTTCGATCAATCAAGGTTTTAAGTTCTCTATCCTAATTCACACAGAGAAGAACATCCATTCCCTAATACCTTCCATACTTATTCACTCTTCGGACATTTCTGTCCTGTTTCTATCCCAAGGTATTTTCGTCATTTTCCTACAAGGGTATTTTCGTAATAAATCGGAGAAATTTTAAAACTTTCGTAATTCAGAACATTTTGAAATTTCCAAAACTAGAGGGTTCTTTTCAGAAATTTCTCAAATTAAAGGTATGGCAAAATTTTGGAAACCAGGGGTATTTTGGTAATTTTGTCAATCAGGGGTAATTTTGTAAATTCCAAAAGTCAGTGTATATATTTTAAAATACAAGATTTTCGGCTACTTTTGCAAAGTAAGAAGATTTTATTGAAATCGAGGTAATTCGGTAATTCTAGAACCAAGGGCATTTTCGTAATTTTGCCACTAGGGCATTTTGGTAATTTTGTTAAACCGAGAATATTTTAAAGATTTTTTTAAATATATTTTCCTAATATCTAGAGAGTACTTAAACAATTTTAAAACTCGAGTTTTCATGAAAACATGGCTAATCCCTTTCGGTTTTATTTATTGTTTACTTTATGACCGAGTCCTCTTGGTTAGGGTGAACAAAGCTACGCACTGTAGAATTCTGCAAGAGGAGGTGAGTCACGAGGACCGATTAAATACCAAGCTCTTCCGGATCCAATCCTAGACATGCGCACTGTGGTTACCACACCCTAACTCGGTGACTAGGTCGTAGGTTTGTTTAATTAGGCTCTTAAAGTCCTATGTCTTTGTTTGGGGTAACTAGTCCTAAAGTTTAAAGTACTTATCACTATCTACGCTCCATGCTTCCTACCCTTCTACAGAAAATAAATCATACAGAAGTTAGGAGTACTTACAGGCGGATTGGTGCCGGAGACTCGGTGCCATGCTTATTCAAAACCAAAATATTTCAAATAGGCCTACTAAAAACATTTTTGGGCCTTGGGCCCCACAATGAAAGCTTTGAACTGGCTCGATACCAATTTGTAACACCCTAAACCCGACCCAAACGTTACGACCGAATTTGGTTTGCTATAGAGAAAAACATTTTGAAAACCATTTTAAAACCGTTTTAAATTTTTGATAAAATATATTGTTTTGGTTTAATAATTTATTAGGTCAGTTATTCTGATTCAAGTGTACCCGATGACACAATAAAACATTTTTGCGTATTAATTTGAGAAAACATGTGTATCCATTTTCAAGTCATTAAGTTATTAAACAAATTATTCAAAACAGATAAAATAACCAAAATATAATCCTAGTAGGCATTATTACAATTTAACCAAAATAACCAACAATAAAATAAAAGTAGTTCATAAATCATTTAATCCAAATGTTCACTGCATGGCCACCTCGAGTTCTTCCAGCTCCTTATCCGCGATCTACGTGTCACCTGAAAATTTAAAGGAGAAGGTGAGTCACCAAGACTCAGTGCATAATCCCTCTCCCGAGTAAATGCCACATTCTTACACAAATTATAACAAGCAACATATATGTATTGTGCACCCAACCTAGCCACCCATAACTCCTTTTCTACCCCGTGTGGTACCAAACCACTGGTGGTGCCAAACCACTGGTGACTTAAAGTCACATATGTGATACCAAATCATTGGAGATACCAAATCTTTGGTGTCCGAAGACACAAATCGAATGATGGGGCCAACCCATCGTGTGGTACCAAATCACTGGCGTCAATCCCATATCTCAAAGTGGGGCCAACCCACGGTGGAGCTAAGCCACAGGGACGAGACGCTATGAGGTGCCAAACCTCTGGAGGTACCAAACCTCCGGTGACCAGTAGTCACAATGTGTTACCAAAACACTTTGGTGTCCATCGACACGAATATCATCGCCCCTCCACTCATTTGATCCCACATGAATCAATAATATAAACAAATCATGTCAATATACCTTGATATGAATCATATAACAAAATCTCATAAATTGTAGATCATGATTTCAATCCTCATGTATTAACAACATATCAAAACAGACTTACCCGAATCCTCATTCATACCATCATGGTATCATCTCAAAAACTCATCATTTTGGCTTTAACAACATGAATAGTTATTTAACATACATATATACAAATATGAATCAAGTTATAAGTGTGTAAGATACACACCTTTCTCCAATGCAAGAACTATCTCCCAAAAATCCAATCTATCGCACTAGATCACTTTGTCCTACAATCAGCCAATACTAAAAATTATTAACAAAGGCCATTCGGCCAAACCACAATACTTTAATTCCAAAAACTTTTGTCTTTTCAAAAGAATGATGAATCAACTAAAATCCTTACCCCTTTGACTTACCAACCTTTGATTGCTAGAGAGAGATAGGACTTAAATCAATTGCTTCCAAAGTCCCAAAGAGTCTCTCTTTCAAAATCGATTGTACAAAAATCAAAGAAAACTACCCTTGAATATTCTGCCAAAACAAAGACTATAAGAGAAGAAAAAGGTTCGGTTATGGTTGATTTGAAAAGAAAAGAAGAAATAAGAATGGAAGTAGGTGTTTTATCTTTGAACAAATGAAAAGAAAATGGTATTTGAGATGGAGAAATATTCGCCAAGAGAGTGAAAAGAAAATGTTTATGAACCAATGTCAAAAAGAAAGGAAAAGAGAGATGAGGGATGAAATATGAGATTCAGCCAACACCTTTTTGCCTAAAAGAAAAGTTCACAAAAATCCAATGTTGTTACGGTTTCAAGAGAAAATGAAAGGAAGAGAATAGCACTTTTGGTTCAACAAAATGAATTCTAAAACACAAACATATTTTGCACAAAAGTGCACAATAACAATCGGCCAAAGGAAAGAGTTTTTGGAGAGGAAAAGCAAAATGCAAAAAGATGCACAAAAGAGGAATTGGCCAAATATTCCCCCCTAAACCACCTAACAAAAATTCAGCCACCCACCTAGACACCCATGCCGTCCACATACATGCACTAAAGCCTAGGATTACTTTCCAAAACATCCTCCCTATTCCATGCCTTTGTCCCCTCATCATACCATAATCTTAAGAATCTTATCCCTACTTTCAAGCTTTCCTTAAACATATATTCAACTTACCAAAAGATGAAAGTCCAACCTATCATAAACATAAGTTGACCGTCCATAAATGCTATGATGAAATAAAAATCCTCAAAATGCTTTCCTTGATACTCGAACCACTAACCTCAAGCAACCTCTCAAGAGCCTTAACCATCTTGCCACTTATTCCTCTTGTGCTTTAAATGAACACTTAATTTAACTTAAGTGTCAAGCTCACTTAATCCTACTTCATTAAATAAACCATACTAAAAACTATTCTAATTTCCTAAAGCTCAAGGCCCAATCCTACTAGGCCCAATTTCGGGATGTTACATTCATTGTCGATACATTCTTGAATTTCATGCTCTCGTCATTTCATACACATTGATCATGATAAATCTTCATATGAACATACATATATCAATGTAAATACATTTATTTGTATATAGACTTAACTCGGATTCGGAATAAAAGAAACGAACATGGCTAGTCAAATACTTTCGACTTTCCGCGATCTAAATCTGTTTTCTTCAGTTCTTGGTCTATACATATTCAAATTTAATCCATTTATTCACCAAATCATTCAATCCAATCCAAAAACACATATTTAGGGTAATTTACAAATTAGCCCTCACATTTTCACATTTTAACATTTTAGTCCCTATTCCACAAAATCACAAAATATACAAAATTTGCATACACTCATGCTTAGCTGAATATCACCCATGATTATACAAGTCCATACATTTCCTTTATTTCACAATTTAGTCCTTCAAAATATTTTTTCTCAATTAAGTCCAAATTACTCAAATTCAACAAAAATTTTGTCTTTTACTTAATTTTACTTATTTACTATTTTACTTATTTAACCTTTATAATTAAATAAGAAAACCATATAAACTATGCCCAAAATCGTCCATTTGCCATCCACTATCTTATAAAATGGCTTAATCGCCCAATAAGGCCACTACATTTAAAAGCCAACTCAAATAAGCAGTTTAACATATAAAGTGCCACTCTTACCTTTTTGCAATTTAGTCCTTTTTTTTCAAATTAAGCACACAATTGATCAAATCAAATCACAGAAATTTCACACATACTAATTCACATATTGCAAACACAGAAAATAATATTAAAATATTTTTTAACTAGGATTTGTCGTCCCGAAACCACTATTTCGACTAGGTCTAAATTAGATTGTTACAATTCTTCCCTTTATAGATTTTCGTCCTGAAAATCTTACAGTTAAACAGGTTCGGATATTGCTGTCTCATAGAATCTTCAGGCTCCCACGTAGCCTCTTCAACTCCATGTCAATGCCACAATACTTTTACTAACGGAATTTTCTTATTTCACAATTCTTTCACTTCGCTAGCTAAGATACGGGTCGGTTTTTATTCATAAGTCATACTGGAGAAGATTTCAATTTCAGAAGGAGTAATCACATGTGAAGGATCGGATCGGTATCTACGGATCATCAAAACATGGAATACATTGTGAATATTTTCTAGCTCTGGTGGAAATAACAATCTGTAAGCTACATGTATGATACGCTTAATGATCTTATACGGTCTGATGAACCTCGAACGTAATTTGCCTTTACAGCCGAATTGGAGTACTCTCTTCTATGGAGATACCTTTAAAAACACGTTATCACCGATTTCGAATTCAATGTCTTTTCCATTCAAATTTGCATAGGACTTTTGACAATCAAACGCTGCTTTCAAGCTATCTCGGATTACTTTCACTTTTTGTTCAGTGTTTTTTATCAAATCAAACCGTGTAACTTACTTTCACTGAGCTAGGTCCAATACGAAGGTGTTCTACATTTACGTCCATACAAAGCTTCGTAATTTGCCATTTTAATGCTCAACTAAAAATAATTATTGTATGTAAATTCAATCAGTGGCAAATACTATTCCCACATACAGTTAAACTCAAGAATGCAACATCTCACCATATCCTCGAGAATCTGAATAATCCGTTCAGACTGACCATCCGTCTGCAGGTGAAATATCGTATTGAAAGGCAATTTCATACCTAAGGCTTCTTGCAATTTCTTCTAGAATCGTGAAGTAAATCTCGGATCTCTATCAGACACAATAAACAATGGCACTTCGTGCAATTTCACAATATCAGAAATATAAAGCTCAACTAACTTATCAAGTGAGTAATCGGATCGTACCAGAATAAAATGGTCAGATTTCTTCAATCAATCAACTATGACCCAAATTGCATCTTTCTTTCTTGGAGTCAATGGCAATCCAGAAACAAAGTACATCGTCACTCTATCCCATTTCCACTCGGGAATCAAAATCAGTTGTAGTAAACCAGATGGAACCTGATGTTTAGCTTTTACTTGTTGACAGACTAAACATTTCAAACCAAAGTCAGAAATGTCTCATTTCATACCAGACCACCAATAATGTTGTACTACCGGATGAGCAGATAAGCGACTATTATGGGTTTCATTCAAAATTAACTGTAGTAACTCAAGATTTTTGAAACACAGATTCGATTTTTGAACCTCAAACAACCATCATCATCAACTCAAAATTCAAAATCAGAATTCGAATCACATTAAGCTTGCTTTGTTAACAAGTCATTATCAACTTTCTGAGCATCACAAATTTATTGTAAGAATAACGATTTTGCTTTCAATTCATTTAAAATTGAACTATCATCAGAAATATCTAAATGAGCATTCATAGCACGTAATGTAATGAGTGATTTTTGGCTCAGTGCATCGGCAACAACATTTACCTTACCTGGATGATAATCTATCACATGCTCGTAATCTTTCAACAGCTCTAACCATCTTTTCTGTTGTAGATTCAAGTCTTTTTGAGTCATCAGATACTTCAAACTTTTATAATCTGAAAACACGTGACATTTCTCATCGAATAGATAATGGCGCCAAATTTTAATGCAAACATAATCGCAGCTAGCTCAAGATCATGTGTCAGATAGTTTTTTTCATGCGGCTTCAATTGTCTCGAGGCATAAGCTATAACTTTGCCTTCCTGCATCAAAACACATCCCAGACCATTTAACAAAGCATCACTATAAATCACAAACTCTTTACCAGATTCTGGCTGTACCAAAACTAGAGCTTTTGTCAACAAAGATTTCAACTGATCAAATATTTTTGATATTTTTTAGACCATTCAAACTTCACATCTTTCTGAAGCAATCTTGTCAATGGAGTAGCAATCATCAAAAAACCTTTTACAAACCTTCGATAATAACCAGCAAGTCCCAAAAAACCATGGATTTCAAACACATTCTTAGAAGGTTTCCACTCCAGAATAGCAGAAATCTTACTCGGATCAACTCGTATTCCAGAGGCTGATACAATATGTCTTTGAAAACCAACTTCTCACAATCAAAACTCACATTTACTAAATTTTGTATACAATTACTTATCTCACAGAGTTTGCAACACAATTCTCAGATGCTCGGCATGCTCAATCTCATCATGTGAATAAATCAAGATATCGTCAATAAATACCACAATAAATCGATCTAAGTACGGTCTGAAAATTCTGTTCATCAAAACCATAAAAATAGCAGGAGCATTTATTAGTCCTAAAGGCATAACTCAAAATTCATAATGCTCGTACCTCGTTCTAAAAGCAGTTTTTAGAATATCTGAATCTTTCACTTGTAACTGGTTGTATCCTGATCTCAGATCTATTCTTGAAAACACAGTGGCTCCTTTAAGCTGATCAAATAAATCATCAATTCTAGGAAGAGGATATTTTTTCTTTATAATCACCTTATTCAACTGACAGTAATCAATGCAAATTCTCATCGTGCCATCTTTCTTTTTACAAACAGAACAGGAGCATCCCAAGGTGTGAAACTCAGTCTTACAAACCCTCAGTGTAACAGCCCGATTTAGGGGCTAGTCAGAATAGTGATCTCAGGATCACTAATCTGAGATTAGATAAATTTATTTTCATTTTATATTATGATTTAGAAAATGATAGCATATGTGCATGAAAATTTTTGTGCTTTAATTTTAACGATTTTATGCTTAATCGCGAGAAAGGACTAGATCGCATAAAGTGCAAAAATTCCATTCTATAAGCTAAAAGTACCAAATGGCCATAGATTGTCAATTGGAGGTCTTTATTAGGCCATTAGGCCCCCAATATTTTGCTTGGCTGGCCATAGGCTAATATAGGAAACAAAGATGGACAATGTTGGTCAAAGTTGGTAAAAGTCGGTGACCAATTTGACTAGTTTAATTTTAGAATAAGGAAAGAAAAGATATCATCTTTCTCTCCATCTTTATCCATCAATTTTTGCAAGAAAAATAGAGGTTTGAAAGCTCAAAATTATCAGCAAGCCCTCCTTCATCCTAGTAAGTGTTCTAATGATATTTTATTGAAAATAATTGTACTTTTGAGGCTCCCAAAGCTTAAGCTTTCAAATGAGGGGACTATTATGAAATATTGTGAAAAGTTTAGAGTTTTATCATGAGAGCTATCATTGTTATTGCTGCATCTTTATGGAAGAAAATGAGTCTTAGTTGTTAGATGAACAACTTTTGTGAAAGGTGTTAGCACGAAAACACCAAATAGGACCTTGATGAAAAGGTTATAAAGTTTGTGGTTAATATGTGAGATATTGATTTTAGATGATAGCTTTAAGAGCATTAATGTTCACCTAGGCTTGTTGAAGGTAGAAATGTGATTAGAATTTATTTTCGAGCCTAGGGGTAAAATGGTCATTTTGCTAAAGTCTAGGGGCAAAATAGTAATTTTGCCTAAGAATAATTTTTGAAATGTTTTTATTAATATAGTGGTTAAAATGAGTTAAAATTCTAATATAGATCAAGAAGAATCGAGGACCTGCCTCGATCTGGGAAAGAACAAAGTCTCGGACTAGATCGACTTTTAAAATCGAGGTAAGTTTGTATATGATTAAAGCAACATTTATGTTAGCATGTTGAGAATGCTTGGCATTATATTAATGCATGATACTATACTAAATTGAGTAGTTAATGTGAACGAGATGATGAAGTCCTAATGGGCCATATTATTATAAAAAATGTTGTCATTGAGATATGAAATAGATAAGGTCCTGTATAAGACTATGTCCAGGACATGGCCTCGGCACCGAGTTGTGATCCCGTATAAGACCATATCCGGGATATGGATTCGATAATGAATATGAAAATTGTATAAGACCATATTCAGAATATGGCATCGATACATGATAGGAAATTCCATATAAGACCATATCTAGGATATGGCATTGGCACCTAGAGGTAATCCCATATAAGACCATATTTGGGATATGGCATTGGCATCTAGAGATGACTCCACGTAAGACCACCTCGAGCATGTGGCATTGGCTTTATACTTATAGTAATGATGATAAACACACATCCTTGACTATCCTTTGTGAATAGAGGGATAAGTAGATGAGTTTAGAAGTAGAAATGTGAATGATATTTAAGTCATGTGAATGATTGAATATAGGTATTTGTGAATGAGTCACGAATAATCGATTTCTATATGTGGTACGGTATGTGCTAGATAAGGGCAATTGTAAGTAAGTATTGTCAAGAAGCCCTGACTCGTCTATGATTAGCTAACATTGTGAATGGATTATTTTATTGGCTTATTTTTGCTATTTATTTCCATGCAAACTTACTAAGCTTTATGCCTACCCCGTTTTCATTGCCCTTCTTTCTTATAGTATTGCCAAGGTAACTCGAGTATCATGGACGTAGCAATTCGAAAATCACACTATCGACAGCAGTTTGGTATAACAATTTTAGACTTTTTTTAGTATGGCATGTATAGGACTTGAGTATTTTGTTAAGTTGTAATTGTTAGTCAAAGTGTTGGCTATGCAAGTTTGTAAAAGTCATTTTGTAAATTGCCTTTTGAGTTAGACAAATACTTGGCAAACTCTTTTGCTTAATGAAGATGATATTCATGAAGTGTTTGTTCCTTTTATTATCTTATATGTTGGAATGAGATCTTAGACTTGCTTATGGGATAGGAGTTGTATTATTTTGAGTGGAAGTATGTATATGTGCATTATAGGGTGGAAAGGGCTTGGTATTGATAAACCATAATATATACATCTTTTAATCCCACATTTAGCATAATTTTGGATGATTTATCCTTTTAATTAAGGAAATAGGTGCTCCTAATCCTTTGTTTTCATGTTTTATACTCAGAAAAACACCGAAAGATGAAAAGAACGAAAAATGGGCCGAAAACAGAGAAAATGGGCCAAAGTATCAATTTCACATAGCCTGGACCCTGAGTCACATAACCATGCCTCCTTAGCAGATCCGACCATGGCCTGGCCCCGAATCACACGGCCATGCTACATGGGCGTGTCCCTGCTGCAGAAAAGAAGAGTTCCATTCGGATTAGGGTACATAGAGCCAAATAAAGACATTACAAAAGCCTATATAAACACCCTAGAGGCAAACCTTTGAGGGGGCATTCAACTAGGCCAAGGAGCCAAGCTAAAGAGGCCGAATTGTGGGATTCACTCGAAGAAAGCCAGTTGATTCATCTCAAGAAGCCGGAATCATACTCAAGATTGAGGATCTTTCCTTCAATTCCTTTAGGGGGTTTTAGGGTTTTCTTTATGTTTTTTTTATTTTTCTTCTGAGATGTATACTTTTATGATTATGAACTAAACCCCTCAAATACATGAGGGGGATGAAACCTAAGACGGATCTTGTTATTGTTTTCTGTGTTGTGTGATAAATTCTTGATTTGTTCTTAACTATATGTTCTTAATTATTTTCTTGATATTTTAGGATATTGATTCAAGCATTTATGCTTTTAGGCAGAGGAGGAATAGACCCTGTTTAAGAGTCTAGCATAGTTAAGCGGAGTTGATCGCAACCCTAGAGATAGGAGGACAAAAATCTGCCGGATTAGTGTCAAACCTAATATGGGAGTCCATAGATCGAGTTAATGCAATTCTAGGGATTTTAATTAGAAAGAGATTTCAATTAATCAACCTAGGGTTAAACGTTAGTAGCCTTGAGAGAGGTATTAATATAAATTAGGGAATCCTACGGATCAAGTTAAGTGAATAAATCGTTTGGTTTAGAGTTAAATAACAAGTGAAGTCCAGGTGGTTCTTCCTCGGGTATTGTCTTAATCAATTGGTTTTTCCCACAAGTATTCCCCTAATTCATTCTCTTTTTCCTAACATCTTTAGCTTAGTAGTTAATTAATTTTAGAATAGATAACATTTCCTTTAATTCTTAGGTTAAATAATAAAAAGAATGTTAGTATTAGTACTTTTGGTTCCTCTGGGTTCGACAATCCGGTCTTGCCACTAAACTATACTATTGTTCGATAGGTGTGCTTGCCTCAAGTCGTTGTCATGGTTAGTTTTTAGGCTAAATCATTCATTATATAAATTTTTAAGACCCTGACACATGATGAAGTTTTTGGTGTTGTTGTCGGGGAACTGAAATATTAAGAATGCCCAATTTTTATAACTTTAGCTATATTTTATTTTTGCAATTAAATTTTATCACTACTTTTCTAATTTTATTTTTCTTTTTATCTGTTCCTAGCAGGTACCTCTAGTTTATCACTAGAATAAGCCCGTTAGGACCTCTACTTTACGACAGTGAAATAGAACATACCGCTCGCAGAAACTGAAAAGATGTCACTGAATAATTATCAGTGGCAAGTCATGAGGACAAATCCTACTAAGGCAACTAGTGTTTCAACCTTGACACGCTCACCATGTTATCTAACCAGGTAGAGCTTTTAAATAAAAAATTGATTGTTTGTATGGTTCTACGTAGGTACATCCGGTAATATAGTACGATACTGATGGAAGAGGGGTGAACAATACAGAATATCTATCCTACAACCCTAGTGCAGAGAGTGAACAAGTCAACTATATGGGTAACTATTCTAGACCTCAAAAAATCTTTACAGTAACACTTACAATGCAGGTTGGATGTACCATCCAAACTTCTCATGGGGTGGTTAAGGTAATCAAAGACCGCAACTTCCTCTAGGCTTTCAATAACGACCTCACCAGCAGGAAAAGAATCCGAACCTTGAGGAGATGCTAACAAAATTTATCTTGGTGTCAGAAACACGCTTCCAAAACACTGAAACGACACTTAAAAATCAGCTAGCATCGATTCAAGGGCTCCAGAATCAACTCAGTCAGCTTGCTAAGCTGATCTAAAAAAGACAACAAGGTATCTTGCCTAGCAACACCGAAACTAACCCAAGAGAGAAACCTCAAGCAATAATTGCTCATGGTAGTGAAGGGTTAGATGAACCAAAATTAAAGTAAGAGAATGTGGTAGAGGAAGGTAAGGTTGAGGTAAGCTATGATAAACCAAACCCAGTAATTACAGAGTACCAACCACGTGTGCCGTACCCCAATGCGATAAAGAAAGACCATACAGAGGAACAATTCGGTAAATTTATTAAACATCCAAAGAAATTACATATTAACTTGCCATTTCTTGAAGCTCTTTTGCAGATGCCAAATTCAAGGAAATTTTTAAAAGAGTTTTTGACAAACAAATGGAAGTTAGACAATACATCGTATGTGGAGCTAAACACAGTTCCTGACACGGCTAGGACATCGAGTATTAAAGGTGGAACCAATCACTTCAAAGTTGTGGACCAGGTAATGTCAGATGCAGCTGACCCTCAAATAGCCGCTTCAGGGCTTAATACAAACGATGTGACTCCTTTTTCAGCATGTAAGTTCTTTCCATACGGAACAGTCGAGGTAATACATTCTAATTTCGACATTTTTGAGGTAAATATTACCTAACTCAAACCATATGTTGATAGAGTTGATAGTAAGAAAAAGGAGTTTTGACTCATTGAACCACCATGGCCATACGAATAATAGGCAAGTCTAGCTCAAGAATTTAAACGAACGCTTCTCGGGAGGCAACCCGAGTACTAACTTCACTCATGTCATACTTTCCTTTTTTAGCCGTGGCCGTATGGACACTATGGATTTTAGTATAAGGGCGTGGCAGAGGTTGTGCAGAAACAAGACAAAAATTTTCCCCAAGACACGGGCTCTGATTAAACACCATGGTCGTGGTCGAAACTACCTAAAGAACACAGGCTGTGACAAATCCACACGGCTATGCAAGGCAGCCGTGGTCAACATTATCAGCTTTTTCACATATAGCCGCCACCACCACCTTGAGATCACACCAATGATGAGGACCTTTGAGTCCTTTTATTTTTTTATTTTTATTTATATTCTTATTTTTATTTTAGTTCATTTCCCTTTATTATCACACTTTATGAATTTTTAAGTATAATTTGATTTCTTTTATCTCTGGCTGTTTAACTCTCGAGTAACTATAATAAACGTCCATGAAATAAGAACTCCCTAAAAACTTTACTGATGACTTCACAGTTTAAAAAGGTTCAAGGAGCCACTCAAGGAACGAACACACCACCGGAGTATTCTCCACCACCTTCACCTATGTCTAAGTCATCATCATGAATCATCCTCAAGGAATCCATCCAAAAATTCAGGTTCTCTTTTAATTTTCTTAATATATGATTACTATCTATCTTTGTACATTGAGAGCAATGTACATCTTAAGTGTGGGAGGGTGAAAATTTATTTAGAAAAGTTCCTAACTTTTTGCATTATTCTCAAATCCCTAAACGATATCTTGTCTTAAGTAATTTTCTTATATCACTAATTAGAATGAAATTCATGTTGATTTATGATTTTTATTGATATGTTTTAGATTAAGTTATTGATAATTATGCATTGATAATTTTAACTTTAAGATACTAGAGAATCAAGCATGATGAGTTTATTTTAAAAATTAAAATTTTGTTCGGTTGTCTACCCGAATCTAATTATTACCTTGAAGTTTCAAATTTACAAGGTTGTCATTAAAAACCCATAATTTTTGTGAGATTTTGAACCTTTTAGAGCATACATTCTTTTCGTGCTCACTTTATTGATTATGAGTGTGTCAACAATGATTTTTTATTTTAGAACTTGCTTTCATTATACATGTCAAGATCACATCTTTGATTTCATATACTGAAATGATAAAGGCACTTAGGATTTAACCCACTTACTCCACTAAAAGCCTACCCTCACAACTAACCACTAGTGAACCCCTTTGATCCTAACAACCCTTTTTATTTACTCACCCACTAATATTAACCCAAAACCCATCTTGTATTTGTTATCATCATTCCTCTTGACTATCTTTTTTCTCGAGATTTGATTTTGAGCAGTTGCCTAACTATGTCCTATATTTCAGTTGTTAAAGTTCTTTCTTATTATTGTTGATTTGTCCTTTTAAAAAAATCAAAGTATATTCATTATTAGTTCTGTGATTAAGTGCTCTTGCACATTTAAATTCAACATCGTGAAGAAGAAGCTCGTATTATTAGTATTTCAAGTTTTCAATTGATGTAATTATTCAGGATTAGTTCATTTTTCTAGTTAGGTAGTTTGTTAATTCAATCTCGATTTTAACCCTTTAATTCAGCCTTCATTCACACCTTTAACCTAAGCCCCGTTACAACCCTTTTAAAGACCTTTTGATTTGTGTATCATCTCATTTTATTGTGGTGGAGATTTGATTTTCAGGCAAGCCTATGGGATTAACTTTTCATGTTCGACTTTTGAGAGCTTAATTTTGAACCTTAAACACTTCGAGTGATTTGAGTGAATCTTTGGTGAGGATGTCAACTCTTGTCAATTTTGAATTAAAGGTAATTATTTAGATAAGGGGAAACACCTATATTTTTCATGCTATAAATTTATGACTTTGATTGTTTGAATCTTTAGGACACATTGAGTTAAATTATCCATGTGTAAATTATCTATGCATTATAATGAAACATTATCGATGAATATTATGAATTTAGGAAGTTCGTTTTAATTGTGAGTTGAGAATTTTGCTTGAGGACAAGCAAAACCTTAAGTGTAGGGGTATTTGATAAACCATAATATACACATATTTTAATCCCACATTTAGCATACTTTTGGATGATTTATCCATTTAATTATGGAAATAGGTGCTCCTAATCCTTTGTTTTCATGTTTTATGCTCAAGAAAGCACCAGAGGATGAAAAGAATGGGAAACGGGCTGAAAACGGAGAAAATAGGCCAAAGTTTGAATTACACACAGCCTGGACCTCGAGCCACACGGTCGTGCCTCCTTAGTAGATCCGACCACGGCCTGGCCCTGAATCACATGGTCGTGCCACACGAACGTGTCCCTACCGCAGCAAAGAAGAGTTCCATTGGGATTAGGGTACTTATAGGCAAAAAAAGACATTCCAAAGCCTATATAAACACCCTAGAGGCCAACCTTTGAGGGGTGTTCAGCTAGGCCAAGGAGCCAAGCTAGAGGGGCCGAATTGTGGCATTCACTCGAAGAAAGCCAGTTGATTGAAGCCGAAATCATACTCAAAACTGAGGATCTCTCCTTCAATTCCTTCAGGGGGTTTTAAGGTTTTTTTATGTTTTGTTTTATATTTTATTCTGAGATGTATTCTTTTATGATTTTGAACTAAACCCCTCAAATACCTAAGGGGGATGAAACCTAAGATGAATCTTGTTATTGTTTTCTGTCTGTATGATAAATACTTGATTTGTTCTTAACTTTGTGTTCTTAATTCTTGTTTTGATATTTCAAGATATTGATTCAAGCATTTATGCTCTTAGGTAGAGGAGGAATAGAACCTGTTTAAGAGTAGATCTAGCATAGTTAAAGAGAGTTGATCGTAACCCTAGAGATAGGATGACGAAAATTTACCGGATTAGGGTCAAACCTAATATGGGAGTCCATAGATCGAGTTAATGCAATTCTAGGGTTTTAATTAGAAAGAGATTTTAATTAATCAACCTAGGGTTAGATGTTAGTAGCCTCGAGAGAGGTATTAATACAAATTAGGGAATCCTACGAATCAAGTTAAGTGAATAAATCATCTCGTTCAGAGTTAAATAATAGGTGAAGTATAGGTGGACTCTTCCTCGGGTATTGTCTTAATCAATTGGTTTTTCCCACAAGTATTTCCCCAATTCATTCTCTTTGTCTTAATATCTTTAGCTTAGTAGTTAGTTAATTTTAGATTAGATAACAATTCCTTTAATTCTTAGGTTAAATAATAAAAAGAAAGTTACTATTAGTACTTTTGGTTCCTTTGGGTTCGACAATCTGGTCTTGCCACTAAACTATACTACAGTTCGATAGGTGCACTTGCCTCGAGCCGTTTTCACAGTTAGTTTTTAGGATAGATCATTCCTTATATAATTTTTGAAGAATCTGACACACGTTCAGGTATATACCTACTAATTGTCCCTATAGGTAGACACACGGGCATGGGACTAGACCGTGTGGGAGGCACGACTAGCACATAGGCATGCACCCAGGCCGTATAAAGTATGCACCTTGCAATTGGGATTTAAATCACCACACGGCTGGGGTACATGGGGGTGTGTTTAGGCCTTATGGATAAGCCAAAACTCTAAGGTTTTACACACAGGCAAGGGCCATGGGCATGCCATGGCCATCTAAAATTAGTCAGTGTCGACCACGGGTGGAAGACACGGGCATGCCTTAGGGGCACACGGGTGTGTCCAAAGGCCTATATGGACATGTGGCCTTTGTTTTGTTAAAAAGTTTCTTGAACTCATGAAAGTTCTTGAAAATATTTCGATACTTCTCGGAAGTGTGTTTAGGGTCTCCTAGGCCGAGTATGTGCGAGCGATGGGGTTAAACAAAATTTTATAACCCTATTCTAGATGTTTAAGCAAGATTAGCTATGTAGTGCCTCAAACCCTATTCCGGTTCGAATCATCAAGGGTGCTACACTCTGTCAGTCGGAACATCAAATGGTAATAACATCAGATCAGCCGGAAAACAAACATCTCAAAACATCAATAGACAATTCTTGCATACTTTTTCAACCAGGACACTTTTACCTAAGGGGTTCGATACTCTAATAAAAAATTCAGTAGACTCTACAGGTAAAGTCTTATTGGATACTAAGTTCATGCATATATACGAATGAGTAGAACCTGGGTCTATCAATGCAATCATAAAAGTATCATAAAGGTTAAATGTACCCGTTATAATAATCGGACATGAAGCTTCCTCACGAGCTTGTATGGCATATGCTCTGGCAGGTGCTCTAACTTCTGATCTCACAACTGAGTCTTTCGTAGCTCTCTGACTACAACCAACATTTCTTGTATTTCGAGAAGGTCTACCTCTAAATGAAATATTATCATATCTCAAATTTTGAACAATTTCTTGCTCAACAGATTCTGGGTAATCTCGGATGAAATGGTCTAACGATCCACATCTAAAACAGGCTATATCATTCAAGCTACAACTTCCGGATGTCTTTTACCATAGTGCTTATATTCAGGTCGTTCGGATCGGACATTTCCCACACTAGCTATCGATGTAGCTAGAGCTTTAGAATTCGACTGTGTTTTAGCTCGATCTCTCGGGTTCGAATGTCCCACATTAGTTCTGAAACAGCTATGCTCATCTCTAAATTTCTTTGAAGTAGACTAAAATGATTTGCTCGAAAATCTCTTTCTCGTATCTCTGACTTCAGACTCAACTTTTTTTTATCTTTCCTGAGTGCCTCAGCTTTTCACGCTCGATCAACAAGCACAATGAACTCGTTTATTTCCAAAATCCTAACAAGCAAATGAATATCGTCATTGAGACCATCTTCAAATCTTTTGCACATTATTGCCTCAGCCAATACACATTATCGAGCATATTGACTTAATCTCATGAACTCTCTTTCATACTCAGTGACAGACATGCGACCCTGTTTCAATTCTAGGAATTCTTTTTGTTTCTGATCAATGAATCTCTGGCTAATGTATTTCTTCTGAAATTCAGACTGGAAGAATTCCCAAGTAACCCGTTCCTTTGGAACCGCAGAAATCAAAGTCTTCCACCACTGATAGGTTGTATCTCTTAACAAGAAACAACACATTTTATACATCCTTCCGGAGTCAATGACATTTCATCAAAAACCTTGATAGTGTTCTCTAACCAATATTCAGCTTTCTAAGCATCGCCATCACTCGTGGCCCTGAACTTTTCAGCCTCATACTTATAGATTTTGTCGACAGGAGGTTTGTTCAACAAATTCAAGTTCATAACCGGTGGCACAACTAAAGTCTGAGGAAGATTAGGCAGGGAGGTTATGAAATAGCCAGATTATTTCTTACATACTGAGTGAACCACTCACTCATCATTTGGAAGAAATCTTGTTTAGCCTCCCCTCATGATCGCTAGTAGCTGGTCTTGAATCAGATGGCGCTGTCCCTTGAGCAGGAGCAGGCGCATTGCTTTCAACATCGTCAGCTACGGCTCTTCTGAGATCTATTACTATATGAAAAAACATTTTTATTCATCAGGATTAATCACACTATCACATTTCATATATATGGCATGTATAGCTAGACTCTCACACACTATGTTAGTCCGAGAATTGACAAAATCATAACTCTAATCCCAATCAAATGTAGCACCCCTAACCCGTAACCGTCGTCGGTTTAGGGTTAAAGGTATTACCAGACAATTCAGATCTTTTACGGGCATTTCATAATGTTATTCACAGAATCAAATCAAAGTGTCCCTTGAATAAGTCTACGAGACCTTAAACATGCTTTAGAATAGGGCCGGGACTAAACCGAATACATACAAAAATTCTCAAAATTTAAAAAATTTTAAAGTTATAGAGGTCACACGCCTGTGTAGGCAGGCCGTGTGGCTTCCACGGCCTCAGACATGCCCATGTGTCTAAGCCGTGTAAAAATAGGGCATACATATTGACTTGTCCACACGGCCGTGGACATGCCCGTGTGCCTTACCTGTGATCCCTACTAACTTGCACCACACGGCCAGTCACACGCCCGTGTGTCTTGCTCGTGGTCGAGTCTAACTTGTTTTTCATTGCAACATCATATGACACGATCGAGCCACACGCCCGTGTGCTCAACTTTGTGGGCAATTATAGGCCATTTTCAAGGCCAAAAATGCCACCCACACTTTGGGTCTCACCTATAAGTATATACAATCATCTTTCCATACTTAAATAGCAACCAAAACATATCAAATTATGCATCATTTCTACCCATTCATAAACATCACAAACACTCCAACTTATGAATCTTTTAACTCAATATAACCACAAGCATTTTAAAGTATAATCTATCCTAAACTTACCATCAATAATATGCTGACCATGCATCAATAAGCTTATCATTCATATGACCATTAATTTTGTTATCAACCATACCAAAACTAAACATCATAAAACATGACTAATCATTCATATATTGCCATTATCTAGCCATATCACATGTCTATATAAACATCTCAAACGTAATTCAAAGTAACTAGCCCATACATGCCATACTTAGTATATACACTTTAAAAAGGCACCAAAATAAGATTGAGTAGTGTGATGACAATCCTTGACAATTCCCGAGCCCTCAGTAGCTTTGACGATCTGTAAAACAAAGTAAACACACACAAAGTAAGCTTTCCAAAAGCTTAGTAAGCCATATACAAATAAACTTATCATATAATCAATTAAAAGCATGGCAAATCAATTTCATAAACATATCTTCATTTCATACAAATAGATTACTCTTTGGATTAATTGGATTGCCATTGCTTACCAACATATTGTAACATCCCGAATTTGAGCCTAGTAGGATTGGGCCCAACGGGCCTTGGGCGTAGTAGAGGTTAAAATTTTTAAGAATAAGAGAACGGCTATAAAACAAATTAAATTTATCAAAAAACTTGATATTTTTAACGAACGCGTAGATTCTTTAACAACCTTTCCATGTGACATGCTAGATCCGATCGTAACGTCTAGGCCAGGTTCGAGGTGTTACAATTATGGTATCAGAGCCCAATTGCAAAACTTGACTGTGGGGTTGGGGTTCAAAATGTTTTCAAAAGTTGGTTTGGAATATGGTTTAGAAAAAAGCATGTTTTCTGGAAGTATGGCACCTGAGTCTCTAGCACCGAATCCGTAAGTTCTCTTACCTTATACTCTATTATGTGCTGAAATGAATGTATTTCTGGTATTCATTCTGTGATGTGTGGATGTGATGTATGACTATAGAAATTGTGTGCATGTGTGGTAAAAATCTATTTGCTTCTGTGTTAGATATTTGGTTGTGTGAAGGGGTACCAAGATTAAGTTAGAAAGTGTATTAGTGTTATTGGAATCAGAGTGCGCAGCGTGAGCGTAGTGTTGTAGGTTAGGATGTATGACTGTTAGCTAGTTCAAAATTTCGAGGACGAAATTTCTTTAAGGGGGTAGATTTGTAACATCTCAAATTTGAGCCTAGTAGGATTGGGCCCAATGGGCCTTGGGCGTAGTAGCAGTTAAAATTTTTTAGAATAAGAGAACGGCTATAAAACAAATTGGATTTTTCAAAAAACTTGATATTTTTAACGAACGCGTAGATTCTTTAACAACCTTTCCATGTGACATGCCAAACTGTTCGTAAGGTCTAGGCCGGGTTTGAGGTGTTATAAATATCATATCTCAAGCATCTCTTTTGCTCATATATCAAACATACACATATATCATACTTTGTTCAAAGCATCTATGTACATAATAGGCTACCTTTCATGCTTATTCAAAGCATATACATTTAACATACCTGGAATGGATATACAACTCACATAGTCATTCATTTCTCGGACTTGCCCGTTGAACCATTCGGAATCAAATAGGATACTCAAAATGCTCAGAATAGTCGTACAATGCAAACGTCCCAAACGTGGTCTTACATGTAACCAAATATTGATTCCACTATCCCAGACAGGGTCTTACACGAATCAATACGATGCCAATGTCCAGACATGGTCTTACACGTAAATCTCAAATCGATGCCAACGCCCCAGACGCAACCTAGTATCACTGCCAACGTCCCAAATGTGGTCTTACATGACACCACATATCGAAAACCTATTCATGACATATGTAATCCTATCTATTCCTAGGTTCATGTGGGACTTCTCGGACATTGATTAATTGTCGATACATTCTTGAATTTCATGTTCTCATCATTTCATAAACATTGATCATGATAAATCTTCATATGAACATACATATATCAATGTAAATACATTTATTTGTATATAGACTCACCTCAGATTCGGATAAACAGAAATGAACCCGGCTACTCAATTACTTTCGACTTTTCGCGATCTAAAGTCGTTTTCTTCAGTTCTTGATCTATACATATTCAAATTTAATCCATTTATTTACCAAATCATTCAATTCAATCCAAAAACACATATTTAGGGTAATTTACAAATTAGCCCTCACATTTTCACAATTTAACGTTATAGTCCCTATTTAACAAAATCACAAAATACATAAAATTTGCATATACTCATGCTTAGTCGAATATCACCCATGCTTATACAAGTCCATACATTTCCTTTATTTCACAATTTAGTCCTTCAAAATATTATTTTCACAATTAAGTTCAAATTACTCAAATTCAACAAAAATCCAAAGACAAACTATGTTAATCGAACACATATATTTTGTTTTTCATCCTTAAATATCACATAACTCATGAATTCATCAATGACACTTTTCAAAATCTTCATCAATTCACAAAATTGAAACATGGGTTTTGAAGATAACTTAGCAACGATTATAGAAACATACATATTAGCAAAAACCAAAGCAAATCATACCTTAAATTGATACTTGTAATAGCCGAATACCATGAAAGCTTAAAACCCCTCATTTCTTTTCTATATTCGGTGATGGATGATGAATTATAACATATTTTAGCTTTGTCTTTTACTTAATATTACTTATTTACTATTTCACTTATTTAACCTTTATAATTAAATAAGAAAACCATATAAACTATGTCCAAAACCGTCCATTAGCCATCCACTATCTTCTAAAATGGATTTATTGCCTCATAAGGCCATTACATTTAAAAGCCAACTCAAATATGCACTTTAAAATATAGAGTGCTAATCTTACATTTTTCGTGATTTAGTCTTTTTTTTCAAATTAAGCACACAATTCATCAAATCAAATCACAGAAATTTCACACATACTAATTCACATACTTCAAACAAGAAAATAATATTAAAATATTTTTCTGACTCAGATTTGTGATCCTGAAACCACTATCCCGACTAGGTTTAAACCAGACTGTTACAATTCTCCCCCTTAGAGATTTTTGTCCCCGAAAATCTTACCGTTAAATAGGTTCAGATATTGCTGTCTCATAGAATCTTCAAGCTCCCACGTAGCCTCTTCAACTTCTTGTCGATGCCACAGTACTTTGACTAACGAAATTTTCATATTTCATAATTCTTTCACTTCGCGAGCTATGATATGGATCAGTTCTTGATCATGTCAAACAGTCGAGTTTTAATATTTATAAAGAATGATCGAACCTGTAGACTACCTATGACAATGATTGAGGCAAGTGCACCTATCAAACAATAGTATAGTTAAGCAAGATTATTTTATCGAACCCAAAGGAACCTAAAAGTACTACTACTCACTTTCTTTCTATTATTTGGCCTAAAATATGGAGTGATTTATTTATTAATCCAAAAAACTAATGAAAAACTAAAGTAGATGCAAATGCAAAAGAATTAAACTTTGGGAAAAGACTGTGGAAAAACTCAGTTGATTACGACGATACCCTTAAGAAGAATCCACTTATGACTTCTCTCGATATCTAACTTTTAATTCATATGACTTCTTTGCTTAGCTTGATCCATGAGACTCCCTAACCTATATTAAACCCTCTCTCGAGGCGAATAACATCTAACCTTAGGTTAATTAGTGGAACTCTTGTTCTCCTATAATAACCCTCTAAGGAACCAGTAAATCAATCAATAGACTCCCATATTAGGTTTCACCCTAATTCGGCAAAATCTTGTCACCCTATGTCTAGGCGTAATCAACTCCGCTTAATTATGCTAGATATACTCTTAGGCAGGGTCTATTCCTCCTCCACCTAAGCACATCAGATTAAATTAAGTAACATAATTAAGAACAAACTAAGTACTTATCATATAATTTAGAAATAAAATAACAAAATCCATCATAGGTTTCATCCCCTTCAGGTATTTGAATGGTTTAGTTTATAACAAAATAAGAAAACATATCAAGAGAAAAGATAAAACAAAACATATGAAATCCCTAAAACCCCCTGAAGGAATTGAAGAGGAGATCCTCTGTCTTGAGTAGAACTCCGGCTTCTTGAGATGGATCAACTGGCTCTCTTCGAGTAATTCCCTGAATAAAAGCTATGGCAGAAAAATCTGCCCAAAACTCTCTTCCTGTTTCGGCTTCTATCGAACTCCCCCTTTTTAGTTGCTACCTTGGGTGTTTATATAGGATTTGAGATGCTTTACTTGGCTCCTAAGTATCTTAATTCAAGTAGAATTCCTCCTAGGATGTTTAAGTAGACTTAGGAATGTGTTTCTTTGCCTCCAAGCATCAAAATCAGAGTGAAATTGCTCTTTCCCGCAGCAGGGGCACAGCCATGGTACATGCCCGTGTAAATCGTCTTCAGGCCGTGTTTCGATTCTGTTGATTGGGGCACGTTCGTGAAAATTATGGCATGGCTGTGTGAAGTAATTTAACGAGGCACGGCCGTGTGGCCTGAAGTCCAGGCCATGTTGATTTCCTCTTTGGCCCAAATTGGCCCGTTTTAAGCCAGTTTCTCGTTCTTTTCGTCCTCGGGTGCTTTCTTGAGTATAAGACATGAAAAGAAAGGATTAAGAGCACCTTTTTACATAAATCAGGGATAAATCATCCAAAAGCATACTAAATGTGAGATTAAAATATGTTACTTTTACGGTTTACCAAATACCTCCACACTTAAGCTTTTACTTGTCCTCAAGCAAAATTCTCAACTTACAATTAAAACGAACTTTCCATAATTCATAATTCCTATCGACAATGTCTCATCATAATTCATAGATAATTTATCCATGGATAATTCAACTCAAAGAGTCATAAAGTTTCAATCACGATAAGTCATACCTTTGTAGTACAAAACATAGGTGTCTCCCCTTATCTGAATAATTACCTTTAATTCAAAACCGACAAGGATTGACATCCTCACTAAAGGTTCACTCAAATCACTCAAAGTGTTTAAGGTTCAAGAATAAGCACTCATAAGTCAAACCTAAAAAGTTAATCCCATAAGCTTGCTTGAAAATCAAATCTCCACCACTATATATGAGATGATACACAGATCAAAAGGTCTTTATCAAGGTTGTAACGGGGCTAAGGTTAAGGGTGTGGATACAGGCTGAATTAGAGGGTTAGAATCGAGACTGCTTGACAAATTACCTAACTAGAAACAATGAACTAAATATGAATATTTACATCGAATAAAAACTAATAATACCACTATTTATAATTACTCTATAATAAAGAGTATTTTCATCACTTAAAATTTGATAATACTTTAATATGAGCTTTTTCTTCAACAATTGGAATTTAAATGCTCTAAGCTTTTTTTTACATAGTACTAATATTGAATATACTTGGGGTTTTTTTTAAATTATAAACTAAAATATTACATCATAAATGATAATTGTAACTACTGAACTAATATAATTGGTAACTTAATCAAATCAAACCTCGATTAAATGGTAGTCAAAAGAAAGGGTGACAACAAATACAAAGGGGTTTTGGGTTGATATTAGTGGGTGAGTCAATAAAAAGGTTGTTAGGATTCAACGGGGTTCATTAGGGGTTAATTTGGAAAGGTAGGCAATTTATGGAGTAAGTGGGTTAAATCCTAGGTGCCTTTAGCATCTCTGTATATCAAATCAAAAGTGTGGTCTCGACATGTAGAAATGAGGCAAGTTCTAGAATAACAGTTCAAAGTTGACACACTCATAATCAATAAAGTAAGCATGAAAAAGAATATATGCTCTATAAGGCTCAAAATCTCACAAAAATTATGGGTGTTTTTGACATCAATCCTTATAAATTCCAAATTTCAAGGTAATACTCAAATTCAGTTCAACGACCCATCAATTTTAATTTTTAGAAAGTAGACTTTCCATGCCTGATTCTTTAGTATTCTTCAAATTTAATCATCAATGCACAATTAACTATGACTTAATCTAAAACATATCAATAAAAATCATAAATCATTAGAAATTTCATCCTAATTAGTAATATGATAAAAATACTTTCGAATCAAGACTAAATTCAGGATTTTGAGAATAATGTAAAAAGTTTGACACTTTTACCCCCCACACTTAAGATGGACATTGCCCTTAATGTACAAAGATGAATAATTACAATTATGCAATGAAAAGAGAAAGGGAGAAGTAACACTTCCTGAATTTTGGATGATTCGGGAGTTGGCAGTGGTCGTGATGGTGGATAACTTGGAAGGCGGTGTCTTTGGTGGTGGTGGTGGTGTTTTCTCTGGGCCCGGTGGGGTGGCTACCTAAAAGCATTTTGCTAGATGAAGAAATTGGGTAGCCTGGGAAGATTTAGCCAAGAAATCTAAAGAAACATTAAGAATATACTAATAATATAATTAAGGACAATAAAAATAAAGAGAAGGAGACTAAGAAGAAAACTAAAGTTAAAATAAAATACTAATGGACTAAATAGTCCTTATTAACAGATGGTTCGCGAAGTGGGAGTGATTTCTAAGGCTACGGAGTGTTGGTGATGGTAGAAGTGTCGTGATTCCCTAGCAACCTTTAGAATCTAATGCTAATAAACTAAATTAAAATAAACAAAACTAAGCATAAGATAGTTAAAGAGAAGGAAATTGAAGCAAAAGAGAAAAAGAAAATAAAAACTATATGGTCTCAAAGACCCTTGGCTTGTTGTTTGAATGAAGCGGCCATCATGAACTTATGTAGATCGGTCTCCCATAGGGAGATTATGCTTGCCTTCTTTTTCTTATTCGGCATGGTTTTGGTGTTGCTCAAGAGTCTTGACACTTTTTCTAAAGGAAGAAATGAAATTTTGAAGGAAAAAGAAAGAAGAAAGAAGAAATAGAATGGGAAGAAGAGGAAGGTCTGTGGGGTTTAAATAGTATTTCAAATTTGGCACATTCCCACACCCATGGATCAAGGGTATGTCATTTTACACGGCCGCCTCGCACGGCCATGGTGTGGAGTGTGTTGCATTGCTCACACCCGTTCTTGATGTGCCATGCCCGTGTCTGAGTTGTCAGTGTTGACCACGGCCGTGTCGCAGGACTGTGGGTACAGGCTGTGTGTGTGCCACGCCCGTTTCTCAGTCGGCCACGCCCGTTGGGAGATAGTCAGTAGCTTTACATGGTTTAGGGGCACGGCTGCACTGATCTGTCGGTACCCGTGGGGAAGGGTGGTTGGGCCCGTGACGTCTAACGGTGGTTGGCCTAAATTGTATGGCTTCTACTCTGTCAGTGCGATGGTTCAGTGGTCCACACGGCCACGGGCACGGCCGTGTGCAAAGCCGTGTGGCCTGGAAATCTATACTTTTGTGTTAGTTTAAAAATAAATATTTAGAAGAGAAAGACAAAAAGAAAGGACTGAAAATAAATTTAAAAATAAATTAAGTTAGTGCTTGGGTTACCTCCCGAGAAGCACTTATTTATAGTCTTAAGCTAGACTGTCCTCGTATTTGAAAATTTTAGGAAGGTTTAAAGGTTTGAATATCTTCCCTAATGCTCACAGTTCTATTTTTGTGACAAAGTTGAAGTTGAGAAGCGTTTACCTTGAAATTGCCAAATATTGGATTACTTACCTTGACTATTTCATGTGGGAAGATATCGTGTACCTTAAGAAGAATTTCTCCCTTTGCCCTCAGATCTATTGAAGTTATGTGGGGATCGGCTTTGTCTAATAGTACCTGGTCTCCTATTTTAAAGTGATTTGATGTCCCTACGAGCTTTTCCGGTGGTTCCTCTGGTTTTACTTCGTGTGGATCCGGCTTTTCTTTGACTTGTATCTTCTGATCTTCTAAATCGTAGACCATAAGGTTTTGTTTCTTGTGTGATTCTTCTTTTGTCAATTTGAGGGCTATGAGTTGGCTCAGGTTTGATGCCTTGTGATGTTTCCTATAGTGAAGGTTGAACAATTTGATTATCTATTGAAGTGACTTTCTTACCTTCATCATCCGTTGTTCTGGCTGAGTTGAGAGCTTGAAGCTTAATCGATTCATCTCCTACGCGCTAGGAAAGGTATTCCTAGAATTAAGGGGATTGAATTATCTTCATCCATGTCTAAAATAATAGAATCTACTGGGAAAACAAATTTATCGATTTTTACAAGAACATCTTCAATAATGCCCCGAGGAATTCTAACAGTTTTGTCAGCTAATTGAATACTCATCCTAGTTTGTTTGGGCTTCCCTAGACCTAGTCGTTTAAACAATGCATAAGGCATGACATTTATACTTGCCCCTAGATCAGCTAACACATTATCAATAGTTAAACTACCAATTAAGCATGGAATCGTAAAACTCCTCGATCCTTTTTTTTCGTGGTAGTCTATTCTGTAACATTACCGAGCATGTTATGTTTAGTTCCACGTGGTGCTCTTCGTCTATTTCGCGTTTGTTTGTCAGGAGTTGTCTTAAAAATTTCCTCAAGTCTGGCATTTGGAAAAGAGCTTCAAGAAGGGGTAAGTTAATATGTAATTTCTTTAAAAGTTTAAGAAACTTACCAAACTGTTCCTCTGAATCATTTCTTTTCAATTCTTCGAGATAAGGTATGCGAGGTTTGTATTCTTTGATTATTGGTTTTGGCTTTTCGTGTGCTACCTCTATTTTGCCTTTTTCTTCCTTTGTTTCTTGTGCTATGGTGGGCTCATCTACCTTTGTACCTTCTTGAGCTGTGATTTCTTCTTTTAGGTTTATTTCTGTGTTGCTTGGTAGACGTCCTTGTTGACGTTCAGAAATCAGCTTTGTGAGATGTCCCATTGATCTAGTAAGTTCTCCAACTTGATTCTCGATCCCTTTGATCGATTTTTGTTGTTCATCAAGTGCTGCTTCAGTCTTTTGGAAATGAGAATCAGTGGCTGCCATGAATTTCGTCAGCATCTCTTCGAGGTTTGATTTCCTCTCTTTTGGATATGGCTAATTTTGATAATTTGGAGGAGGTTGCTGCCTTTGATTTCTTGTCCTCCCCACGAAAAATTTTGGTTGTTCCTCCAACCTGCATTATAAGTGTTACTATAAGGATTATTATTGGATCTGAAATTGTTACCTATATAGTTTGTGAAACACCCCAAACCCCACAAGCCCTGAACGGATCTGGCATGCTCCTAGGAAAAACCATTCGGATCTTATTTGAAACTTTCCTAAAATTCTTCTGTGTTTTTGAAAACAGTTGATTTGGGTTGGGCTCGAATTTAAAACCCGTGTTGATTAGGTGTCAAAACATTTAATATTTATACTTAAGAAAGATGGACTTTAATTTTGAATTAATAAAGATCGTGTCATACTTAAATAAGTAAATATGCATGCGTAAATAGTTCAAACCAAGGCCTTATTACATCAAATCAAAACCCAAATTAAAATAAGATTACTTAAAAAGAGAAAACCCAAAATAAAATAAAGTAGGCTCGAAGCTGAGCATGGCCACCCTTGAGCTCCTGCCGACCCGGTCCATCACTGAGTGTCACCTGAAAAAAGTAATCCCACAAGGGGTGAGTCATACAAACTCAATGTGTACAACCAACACAAGTCTCAATTAATTTTAGGCTTGTCAAATCATACATAATAACATATATAATTAATGATGCAAACCCGAACCCAAACCTAATTAACCATCCGATACACATCACCCGTACCAACCATCACACCGTGGGGACTACTAAGTCAACCCTCCATCCGCTACACACCATCGAAGGCAATCACTGCAGTCGACGTGCTCATCGCCCTTATAAAATTCATGACATAGCCACCAGATAAATATTCGTGACATAAGTCACCACATTCAGATATTGTGACATAAGTCACCACATTCAGATATTGTGACATAAGTCACCACATTCAGATATTGGGGTATAAAACCACCAATTCACTTCCCCTTTACATATCACCCATATGCCCCATGTCAAACATATCATGCCATATCATGCTTTATTTCACATTCTTATCACTATTGTCATTTTTATCATACTCATAGTAGGAGTAGGAAAACGTACCTGAGTACTTCGCACCATTACATGGTACCTTAGCCACATCATAACATATTCTTGTAACATATTAATTAAAACATAACCGTCAATTAATTAAAGCTTAGCGTGGGGTACACACCTAATTTACTTAGCAAGTTTAATGAAATTCCCGAAAATCCCGATCTAACGCTTTAGATCTCAGTTCCTATATTCGGCCATTGTTAGACATATTAGCAAAACTTATTCGGCCATATGATCAAATCCTGAAGGAAACGTAACAAAATCTTACCTTGATTGGCTATTCGAGTACTTTTCAAATCCCGAAAACTTTGTGATACTTCTTTCTTGCAATCGGCTAGCACTAAATCACTTCATAGGTTAATTTTCGGCTTTTGAAAAACATACGAAATAGATCTATTTCATTAACTATAGCCTTGGCCGATTATTATGTCCACTTACCTTGTGGATTTAAGTCCCGAAAACTATCTCTTGCTCCTTGAGTAATCGAAATCCCTGCCTACCAATTGTTAGAATTGGCTATACACAATAAATCTATGGAGATGGCCTTTGGCCGAAACTACATACCACTTACCTTGATGTTTAAAACCCGAGAGATCTCCCTTAATGCTCCTTAGCATCGGCTACCTTCAACAGAGACACATAATATGGCTTAAAGAACATTCGGCCAACCTTAGCCAAGGCTTAACCATTATTTTCAGCACTTTTAAAGAATAAGAACCCAAACCGATTGTTTAAGGAAGATGAATACTTACCACCATGTTGCTTGAACAAACCAAAAGGGAAAAGGTTTCGGCTTTTGATCTAATGAAGGAATTGGCTTCAAAAGAATAGATTCAATCGGCTATGGCCACCAAAATAGGAGATTCGGCATTTGGAGTATTGCGAAAAGAAGAATAAGATGAAGTGCAGAGAGATTCGACAATAAAGAGTTTTGGTTTGAAGAGGTTGTGTCAATGGAGATTAGGAAGAAGAAGAATTCGGCTTTGGGGTGACTTTGAATATTTGGCCTATGAAAGTGAGTAGCAAAAAGAGAAGAAAAGAAAAGGAACGCAAGTTGATTTCCTTTGGAATTTTTGGCACAAATGAGAAGGATGAGAAGAGAAGCAATTTCTGCACACCTATCTTTCTGTCATTAAACCGAAAATGTCATGCTCTTGTGCCCCATATTCGGCCAACTCCTCCTCTCACTATCAAATCCTTATTTCACTCCCCCTTAGCCAAATCCTTAACCCTCCAACCCAATCTATACTTCCTTCCTCTAGAGTCCATGTGCCGTCCACTTCCTCTCCTCCTTGTAGCAAAATAAAAACCTTTATTTGCTTCCCTTGTGACTCAAACCTAGGCCTTGCACCCATGCTTGTGGCGTCACTTACTAAGGCCCTAAGTGGCGCCTTCAAGCCACTTAGACAAGCCCAAATTCATGTCAAATTTCCCTTACAAATTTTTTTAAGGCCTTACCAAACTTAGCTTCCTCTTTTAAACTTTAAAATCAAATAATTTCTAAGGCATTTGTCTACGTACTAGGGTTCACAAAATTCATAATGCACATTCACAACACACATAGGGATGCTATTTCATATAATTACGCAAAAATGCATAAGCCATAATTCGGGATATTACAGTTTGTCTGCTATTATTCTGCTCCTAGTTGGTAGGGTGGGTACTTAGGATTTTCCATATTCCCACTCGCTTCGCAATGCATTACCGGGTGTACCTATGAAGAACATAAATTATCATGCTTTTTATTCATCATCTCCACCTGTGTTGACAGCATTGTTACTGCTTCTAGGTTAAAAACTCGGGCTAATTTTGTCGGTTTGGCCCTTGTAATTTGCCATTGATAGGTATTCAATGACATCTCTTCAATAAAGTTGTAAGCCACTTCAGGAGTTTTGTTATTCAAAGTTCCACCCGCTGACAAGTCAATCATTTGCCTTATTGAAGAATTCGCACCATTGTAAAAAGTTTGGACTTGAAGCCACAAAGTTAATCCGTGGTGTGGACATCTTCTCAGGAGATCCTTATATCTTTCCCACGCATCATATAATGTTTTTGCGTCATCCTGCACAAAAGAAGATATGTCATTCCTAAATTTGGCTATTTTGGTTGGTGGGAAGTATTTCGAAAGAAATTTTTCAGTCATTTGATCCCATGTGGTGATTGACCCTCGTGGTAACGAGTTCAACCACTACTTTGCTTTATTCCCTAATGAAAAGGGAAATAACTGAAGATGTATGGAATCGTCAAAAATGCCATTTATTTTGAAGGTATCATAAAACTCTAAGAAATTAGCTATATGAGTATTTGGGTCTTTGTCCTGCAAACCATCAAATTGAACAAACTATTGAATCATTTATATTGTGTTAGGCTTTAATTCAAAATTGTTAGTAGCTATAGCAGGCCTGACAATACTAGATTCTGCTCTTATCAAATTAGGTTTAGCATAATCATACATAGTATGTGGAGCATTCTATTATTGCACATTTGGTGGTGGATTGTTTCCGTCCATCCCTTCAGTAGGATTGGATCTGTCTTGTTGCTCTTCTCTTTGGTAGTCTAGAGCTCGTCTAGTTTCTCTGTGATTCATAGGAGTGGTAGCTTCAATGTCACTTTCGTACACTAAAGGTCCTCTCGGGTTCTTTCTAGTCATAATCTAGAGGTACTTGCTAGGAGAAGAAAGAAAAAAATTTAGTGTAAATAAAAATTTAACCTAAACTAAAAATAAAAGTAAATTGGGAAAAAATAATAAAATAATGGCTAAAGTAATAGAAATAAAGCTTTCTTAATATTTTAGTGTTCCCCGGCAACGACGCCAAAAACTTGATCGTGTCAAACAGTCGAGTTTTAATATTTATAAAGAATGATCGAACCTGTAGACTTTCTATGACAATGATTGAGGCAGGTTCACCTATCGAACAATAGTATAGTTAGGCAAGATTATTTTATCGAACCCAAAGGAACCTAAAAGTACTACTACTCACTTTCTTTCTATTATTTAGCATAAAATATAGAGTGATTGGTTTATTAATCTAAAAAACTAATGAAAAACTAAACTAGATGCAAAGACAAAAGAATGAAACTTTGGGAGAAGACTGTGGAAAAACTCAGTTGATTACAACAATACCCTTTGGAAGAATCCACCTATGACTTCTCTTGTTATCTAATTTTTAATTCATATGACTTCTTTACTTAGCTTGATCCGTGAGACTCCCTAACCTATATTAAACCCTCTCTCGAGGCGAATAACGTCTAACCTTAGGTTAATTAGTAGAACTCTCGTTCTCTTATAATAACCCCCTAATGAAGCGATAAATTGATCAATGGACTCTCATATTAGGTTTCACCCTAATTTGAAAAAATCTCGTCACCCCAATCAACTCTGCCTAATTATGCTAGATCTACTCTTAGGCAGGGTCTATTCCTCCTCCACCTAAGCACATCAGATTAAATTAAGCAACATAAATAAGAACAAATTAAGTATTTATCATATAATTTAGAAATCGAATAACAAAATCCATCATAGGTTTCATCCCCTTCAGGTATCTGAATGGTTTAGCACATAACAAAATAAGAAAACATCTCAAGAGAAAAGATAAAACAAAACATAAGAAATCCCTAAAACCCCCTGAAGAAATTGAAGAGGAGATCCTCTGTCTTGAGTAGAACTCTGACTTCTTGAGATGGATCAACGGGCTATCTTCGAGTAATTCCCTGAATAAACGCTCTTGCAGAAAACTCTACCCAAAACTCTCCTCCTGTTTCGGCTTCTGCCGAAGTCCCATTTTTAGTTGCTACCTTGGGTGTTTATATAGGCTTTGAGATGTTTTACTTGGCTCCTAAGTATCCTAATTCAAGTAGAATTCCTCCTAGGATGTTTAAGTAGACTTAGGAATGTGTTTCTTTTCCTCCAAGCATCCAAATCAGAGTGAAATTGCTCTTTCCCGCGGCAGGGGCACGGCCATGGTACACGCCCGTGTAAATCGTCTTCAGGCTATGTCTCGATTCTGTCAATTGGGGCACGATCGTGTAAATCGTGGCATGGCTGTGTGAAGTGATTTGATGAGGCATGGCCGTGTTGCTTGAAGTCTAGGCCGTGTCGATTTCCTTTTTGGCCCAAATTGGCCCTTTTTAAGCCCTGTTTTCGTTCTTTTCATTCACGGGTGCTTTCCTAAATATAAGACATGAAAAGAAAGGATTAAGAGCACCTTTTTACATAAATTAGGGATACTAAATCATCCAAAAGCATACTAAATGTGGAATTAAAATATGTTACTTTTACGATTTATCAGTTCTTCTTCATAAGTCATATCGGAGCGATTTCAATTTTAGACGTAGTAATCACATGTGAAGGATCGGATTGGTATCTACGGAGCATCGAAACATGGAATACATTGTGAATGTTTTCCAACTCTGGTGGCAATAACAATCTATAAGCTGCATGTCTGATACGCTCAATGATCTTATACGGTCCGATGAACCTTAGACTTAATTTGCCTTTACATCCGAACCGGAGTACTTTCTTTCATGGAGATACTTTTAAAAACACTTTATCACCGATTTTGAATTCAATGTCTTTTCTTTTCAAATCTACATAGGGCTTAAACTCAAGAATGCAACATCTCACCATATCCTCGAGAATCTGAAGTAACTGTTCAGACTAACCATCCTTCTACTGGTGAAATGCCGTATTGAAATGCAATTTTGTACCTAAGGCTTCTTGCAATTTCTTCCCAGGATAGGGAAGTAAATCTAGGATCTCTATCAGACAATAGACAATGGCACTCCGTGCAATTTCACAATATCAGAAATATAAAGTTTAGATAACTTATCAAGTGAGTAATTGGATCATACCGAAATAAAACGAGCGGATTTCTTCAATCGATCAACTATGACCCAAATTGCATCTTTCTTTCTCGGAGTCAACGGCAATCCAGAAACAAAGTCCATCGTCACTCTATCCCATTTCCACTCGAGAATTAGAATTGATTGAAGTAAACTAGATGGAACTTGAAGTTCATCTTTTACTTGTTGACAGACTAAACATTTCAAAACAAAGTCAGAAATGTCTCGTTTCATACCAGACCACCAATAGTGTTGCTTCAAATCATGGTACATCTTTGTACTACCCGGATGAGTAGATAAGCGACTATTATGGGTTTCATTCAAAATTAATTGTAGTAACTCTAGATTTTTTGAAACACAGATTTGATTTTTGAACCTCAAACAACCATCATCATCAACTCAAAATTTAGAATCAAAATTCGAATCACATTAAGCTTGCTTTGCTAACAAGTCATTATCAACTTTCTGAGCATCACAAATTTGTTGTAAGAACAACAGTTTTGCTTTCAATTCAGCTAAAACTAAACTATCATCAGACATATCTAAATGAGCATTCATAGCACGTAATGCAAACAGTGATTTTTAGCTTAGTGCATCGGCCACAACATTTGCCTTACCTGGATGATAATCTATCACAAGCTCGTAATCTTTCAACAGCTTTAACTATCTTCTCTTTCAGAGATTCAAGTCTTTTTGAGTCATCAGATACTTCAAACTTTTATGATCTAAAAACATGTGACATTTCTAACCAAATAGATAATGGTGCCAAATTTTGAATGCAAACACAATCGCAGCTAGCTCAAAATCATGTGTCAAATAGTTCTTTTCACGTGGCTTCAACTGTCCCGAGGCATAAGCTATAACTTTGCCTTCCTGCATCAACACACATCCCAAACTATTTAACAAAGCATCACTATAAATCACAAACTCTTTTCCCGATTCTGGCTGTACCAAAGCTAGAGCTTTTGTCAACAAAGTTTTCAACTGATCAAAGTTTTTCTGACATTATTTAGACCATTCAAGCTTCACATCTTTCTGAAGCAATCTTGTCAACGGAGTAGTAGTCATCGAAAAACCTTTTACAAACCTTTGATAATAACTAGCAAGTCCTAGAAAACTATGGACTTCAAACACAATCTTCGGAGGTTTCCATTCCAGAATAGCAGAAATCTTACTTGGATCAACTCGTATTCCAAAGGCTGATACAATATGTCCCAAAAAACCAACTTCTCATAACCAAAATTCACATTTACTAAATTTTGCATACAATTGCTTATCTCATAGAGTTTGCAACACAATTCTCAGATGCTTGGCATGCTCAATATCATTACGTGAATAAATCAAGATATCGTAAATGAATACCACAACAAATCGATCTAAGTACGGTCTAAAAATTATGCTCATCAAATCCATAAAAATAGTAGGAGCATTTGTTAGTCCAAAAGGCATAACAAAAAATTCATAATGCCCGTACCTTGTTCTAAAAGTAGTTTTTGAAATATCTAAATCTTTTACCTGCAACTGGTAGTATCTCGATCTCAGATCTAATTTTGAAAACACAGTGGCTCCTTTAAGCTGATCAAATAAATCATCAATTCTAGGAAGAGGATATTTGTTCATTATAATCACCTTATTCAACTGACATTAATCAATGCAAATTTGCATCGTGCCATCTTTCTTTTTCACAAACAGAATAGGAGCACTACAAGGTGAAAAAGTCAGTCTTACAAAACCTCTGTGTAACAGCCCGATTTAGGGGCTAGTAGGAATAGTGATCTCAGGATCACTAATTTGAGATTAGAGAAATTTATTTTCATGTTATATTATGGGTTAGAACATGATAACATATGTGCATGCAAATTTTGGTGCTTTAATTTTAACGATTTTATGCTTAATCGTAAGAAAGGACTAAATCACATAAAGTGCAAAAATTCCATTCTATAAGCTAAAAGTACCAAATGCCCAATAGATTGTCAATTGGAGGTCTTTATTAGGCAATTTAGACCCCCAATATTTTGCTTGGCTAGTCATAGGCTAATATAGGAAACAAAGATGGACAATGTTGGTCAAAGTTGGTGAAAGTGGGTGACCAATTTGAATAGTTTAATTTTAGAATATGGAAAGAAAAGATATCATCTTTCTCTCCATCTTTCTCCACTGATTTTTGCAAGCAAAATAGAGAGTTGAAAGCTTAAAATTTTCAGCAAGCTCTCCTTCATCCTATTAAGTGTTCTAGTGAGATTTTATTGAATATAATTGTACTTTTGAGTCCTCTAAAGCTTAAGCTTTCAAATGAGGGGAGTATTGTGCAATATTGTGAAAAGTTTAGAGTTTTAGCATGAGAGCTATCATTATTATTGCTGCATCTTTATGGAAGAAAATGAGTCTTATTTGATGGATGAACAACTTTTGTGAAAGGTGTTAGCATGAAAACACCAAATATGACCTTGATGAAAAGGTTATAAAGTTTGTGGTTAATATGCTCACCTAGGCTTGTTGAAGGTAAAAACTGTGATTAGAATTTATTTCCGAGCCTAGGGGCAAAATGGCTATTTTGCCAAAGTCTAGGGGCAAATTAGTAAATTTTCCTAAGCATGATTTTTGAAATGCTTTTATTAATATAGTGGTTAAAATGAGTTAAATTGCTATTATAAAGCAAGAAGAACCGAAAACCCGCTTCGACTAGGGAAAGAACAAAGTCTCGGACTAGATCGATAAGCTAGCGCATTTTGAAATCGAGGTAAGTTTGTATGTAACACCCCAAACCCGGTCAATACACCACGACCGAATCTAGTATGTTACAGGGAAGAATGTATTTGAGAGGTTTTAGGTTTAAGTTTAGGAGTTTGTTAAAATCATCTTGCTAAATTTGTACTTGAAGAAAATCTTGGGGATGACTGTTTTAAAACCGATGGTGCATTTGAAAACCCGTTAATTTTGAAAACTTAATCAGATATGTCAGTAAAACAAGTTTATCTCGTTTAAAAATTCAATTAATCCTTGTTGTTGCTAAAAAAAACATTTTGACTTAGTACGTGAATGCATTCAAGTTGGAGAACATTTGAGTTTCATTTATCTTGAATTACGGTGTGATACCCGATGGTAAAGTTTAAAACATATCGCTTGTAGTTTCAAAACCTTATCTTTACAAATTTTAGCCAAATTTTAACCCAATAAATTATTAAGGAAAATTTGAAATCCAATCTAAGCATGTAAATAACAAAACATAAGTTTAAAAGGCCTTTTACAACCCAAATGAACCAAATGAAAACCAGGTCAAATAAAGTACAAAGTTTAAATCAATGCAACTCGAATTTATCCATGGCATGGGCACCTCGAGTCCATCCGGCCCATGTCCGCGATCTATGTGTCACTGAAATGATAAGGAGAAGGTGAGTCGCAAGACTCGATGTATAAATCCTCTCCCAGATATGCAACATGCTAACACACATCATAACAAAGCAATACAATTAATGCACCGATCCTAACCATCCGTAACACCTTTTCTACCGTGTGGTACCAAACCACGGTGGTGCCAAACCACTCGTGACCCAAAGTCACGATATCCATAGATGTGGTGCCAAACCACTGGTGACCCAAAGTCACGAAGATCCATCTGTGGGGCCAACCCACGTGTGATACCAAATCACTGGCGACAATCTCGTATCTCAAAAGTGGGGCCAACCCACGGTGGCGTTAACCACAGGGACAAGTCGCTATGAGGTGCCAAACCTCTGGTGTCCCAAAGACACAAGTGTGATACCAAATCACTGGTGACCGCAGTCACGAATCAAATGATGGGGCCAACCCATCGTGTGATACCAAATCACTAGCGTCAATCCAAGATAATCAACCGTGGGGCCAACCCCCTTTGTGGTGCTAAGCCTTTGGGGCGAGACGCGAGGTGCCAAACCTCTGGTGACCCAAAGTCACAATAATCAAGGTGCCAAACCACTAGAGGTGCCAAACCTCGGTGTCCCAAAGACACGGATATCATATCCCCTCCTCTCATATCACCCAATAACATATCATACTAATGCAAATCGTGCAATCATGCTCTCATGCTCACATGCTTAATATGACATCTCAAAATACATACACCATAAATCATGATATCACATATCATCACAGATCTCGTAATGAAACGGACTTACCCGAATCAGTATCCATACCTCATTGGGTATTATATCACCAACCATATCTTGTTTCACTTACACAATTAGGTTATTAACATATTACTTTCGAGAAGAAGGTGTGTTAGTTTACACACTGTAGAACGCACGCTCAATCCCAAAGAACCGGTCTAAATCCTCGATTATCTTGCTCCTAAAATCGCCAAACACAAGATTAATCACTTAAAACCATTCGCCGAATAGATAAACCAAAGGGGTTAGCGTTTGAACCCTTACCTTTGCAAATGGTTTGGTTTCCTACCAAACCCGAACCAACAATGGTTCCTTCTGATAATCGGCCTCCCCCCTAAAACACAAACCATTAGTCTCATAAGTCTTTGGCTTAACAACTCTAAAGAAAACCATTAAAACAACCTCTTACCACCACTTACCCAACGATTATCAGAGAAGGAAGGCTCTTCTTGCTTGCTTCTAAAATCCAAAGGCCCTATACGAAATCGATTACCAAAACCAAAGGTTAACTCCTTTCAACAAATGTCGAAATTGGCCCTTAAACAAACCCAAAATCGATAAAGCACAAGAGAGGGGAGAAATGGCCATTCGGCCAAACACTTACCTTCTACTAGATCGATTCAAATAAGAATCCAACAAGGTCAAGACTCCTCTAATATTCAACAATGAAGAACTATAAGGGGAGAAAAGATTCAGCTAGCATCCTTAATAAAAAGGAAAAGGAGATTCGGCCTTAAGAGAAATGGGAAGAACAAATGGTGACAAAAGGCTGAGGGTTTTGGAAAAGAAGAAAAATAAAACGATGAATGGAGGGTGCTTTCAGGTTTAAAGAAAAGAAAATGGAGGATGATGTTTTGGAGAATGGAGTTTCGGCAATAGGATATTGAGAGAGGAAAAGAGAGTATGAGAGGAAGAGAAGCTAGTTTCGGCTCAATAGCAATGGAGAAAGCACATGGAGAAGGTAAGTTTTGGCACTAGCTTTAAGAGAAAGGAAATAAATGTATGAGAAAAAGGGGATACTAGTTTCGGTTTACCCCAAATGAAAATAAGAAGAAATGGAAAGAACATTCGGCTACCAAGGACATCAAGAGAAAACAAAGTAAATTCAGCAAGGGTAAGCTTGGACCTTCGGTTTCCAAAAAAAAGAATAAGAAAAAGAAATGTTTGCTTGACACCAAAAATGACCGAAAGAAAACAAATGCACCAAAATTGCCTAATGAATTTCAGCATATCACTCCCCACTACACCTACCAACCGACCACTCCCCAAAATCTCTCAAAAATCCGGCCACAACTCCCCCAAACACTTCAAGCCACCCATTCAAACTATTTTGAACTAGTCCACCTCCACAAATCACTCTCCACCCACCATTTGAACTTTTGACTTGGTCCAAGACAGAGTTTGAACTGCCTACAACTCCTCCCTTCCATGCCGTCAAAATAGAAGCCAAAATAGAGCACTCTGCGGCTTGAACAGGGACTGCTCCTGCAAGTGGCGTCACACACACAAGCCTCAAGTGGCGCCTATCCCGCCACTCCACCAGCTTATTTGTTATGCTAAAATTCACCTAAAGATATTTATAAACCCCAGCTCCTTGAGCTCCTCCCACCTAAGCCTAAAAGTAAAGATTTTTCCTACCACTTAGGCTTACACTAACTTATAACTAAGCCCCAAAAACATCAAAACACAACAACATAGCAAGCCAAACACATGCAAACAAAGCCATAATAAAATAGCCCCTAACCCGGGATATTACATTGTATGTGATTAAAGCAACATTTATGTTAGCATGTTGAGAATGCTTGGCACTATATTAATAAATGAAGCTTTACTAAATTGAGTAGTTAATATGAACGAGATGATGAAGTCCTAATGGGCCATATTGATTATAAAAAATATTGTCATTGAGATATGAAATAGATAAGGTCCCGTATAAGACCATGTACAGGACATGGCCTTGGCACCGAGTTGAGATCTCGTATAAGACCATATCCGGGATATGGCTTCAGTAATGAATATGAAAATCTTACAAGACCATATTCAGGACATGGCATCGATACATGATAGGGAATTCCATGTAAGACTATATTCGGGATATGACATTAGCACCTAGAGGTAATCCCATATAAGACCATATTCGGTATATGGGGCATCTAGAGGTGACTCCATGTAAGGCCACCTCGAGGATGTGGCATTGGCATTATACTTACAGTAATGATGATAAACACACGTCCTTGACTATCCCTTGTGAATAGGGGGATAAGTAGATGAATTTAGAAGTAGAAATGTGAATGATATTTAAGTCATGTGAATGAGTGAATACAGGTACTCGTTAATGAGCCACGAATAATCGGTTTCGATATGTGGTACGGTACGTGCTAGATAAGGGCAATTGTAAGTAAGTATTGTCAAGAAGCCTTAACTCGTATACGGTTAGCTAACATCGTGGATGGATTATTTTATGGGCTTATTTTTGCTATTTAATTCCATGCAAACTTACTAAGCTTTATGCTTACCCCATTTTCATTGCCCTTTTATTTCTTGTAGTATTGCCAAGGTAACTCGAGTATCGTGGATGTAGGAGTTCGAAAATCACACTATCGATAGCTCTTTAGTATAACAATTTTAGACTTATTTTGAGTATGGCTTTGTATAAGACTTGAGTAGTTTGTTAAGTTGTAATTGTTAGTCAAAGTGTTGGCTATGTAAGTTTGTAAAAGTCATTTTGTAAATGGCCTTATGAGTTAGCCAAATACTTGGCAAACACTTTTGCTTAATGAAGATAAAATTCATGAAGTGTTTGTTCATTTTATTATCTTGTACATTGGAATGAGATCTTAGACTTGCTTATTGGATAGGAGTTGTATTGTTTTGAGTGGAAGCATGTATATGTGCATTGTAGGGTGGAAAGGGATTGGTATTGATAAACCATAATATACACATATTTTAATCCCATATTTAGCATAATTTTGGATGATTTATCCCCTTAATTATGGAAATAGGTGCTCTTAATCTTTTGTTTTCATGTTTTATACTCAGGAAAGCATCGAGGATGAAAAGAATGGGAAACGAGCTGAAAATGGAGAAAATGGGCCAAAGTACAAAATGCACACGGCCTGGACCCTGAGTCACAAGGCCGTGCCTCCTTAGCAGATCCGACCACGGCCCAGCCCCGAATCATACAGTCGTGGCACATGGGCGTGTCCCTGTCACAGCAAAGAAGATTCCATTAAGATTAGGGTACTTAGAGGCAAAGAAAGACATTAAAAAAGCCTATATAAACACCCTAGAGGCCAACCTTTGAGGGGGCGTTCAGCTAGGCCAAGGAGCCAAGCCAGAGGGGCCGAATTGTGGGATTCACTGAAAAAAGCCAGTTGATTCATCTCAAGAAGTCAAAATCATACTCAAGATTGAGGATATCTCCTTCAATTTCTTCAGGGGGTTTTACTGTTTTCTCTATGTTTTGTTTTATATTTTCTTCCGAGATGTATTCTTTTATGATTATGAACTAAACCCATCAAATACTTGAGGGGGATGAAACTTAAGACGGATCTTGTTATTATTTTCTAAGTTGTATGATAAATTCTTGATTTGTTTTTAACTACGTGTTCTTAATTCTTTTTTTGATATTTTAGCATATTGATTCAAGCATTGACGCTCTTAGGCAGAGGAGGAATAGACCCTATTTAAGAGTAGATCTAGAATAGTTAAACAGAATTGATTGCAACCCTAGAGATAGGATGACGAAAATTTTTCAGATTAAGGTCAAACCTAATATGGGAGTCCATCGGTCGATTTATTACAATTTTTGGAGTTTTAATTAGAAAGAGATTTCAATTAATCAACCTAGGGTTATATGTTAGTAGCCTCGAGAGAGGTACTAATATAAATTAGGGAATCCTACGGATTAAGTCAAATGAATAAATCGTCGGTTCAAAGTTAAATAACAAGTGAAGTCTGGGTGGATTCTTCCTTGGGTATTGTTTTAATCAATTGGTTTTTCCCACAAGTATTTCCCCAATTCATTCTCTTTATCTTAGCATCTTTACTTTAGATAACAACTCCTTTAACTCTTATGTTAAATAGTAAAAAGAAAGTTAGTATTAGTACTTTTGGTTCCTTTGGGTTCGACAATTCAGTCTTGCCACTAAACTATACTACTGTTCGATAGGTGCTGTAACATCCTGAATTAATGGGCCTATGCATTTAATGTGTGTGGTTGTGCTTGTTATGCTTGATAGAATGTTTTAGGGGTCCAAAATGGGCTCGAAGTTGGGCCGAGGCCTTAGTCAAATTTTCTGTTTGGACACTCTAGTGGAAAGTAAGTTAGGATAGGGCTTAAAAGACATTACCTATGAATTAATACACAAAAATGGGCTTGTGGCCCAGTGGTCAGTGGCGATATGCAAGGACTAGGAGTGGCGTGTCAAGCTGTTAAGGAGGTCCAAGGTTCGAGTCGCATAAAGCCCAATTCTTTTTAATTAAATTTAGCTAATTTTTGGTATTTAAGTGGTTAGAGTGGGGCGGCAATAAGGCTTGGAAATGGGAGGATTTATTTGAGTGGATAATGCAGATAATATGGCAGATAAAGGGAGGAAGAGGTAGTGTTATCTAGGATTCTTTTGGAGGTGTGATCAGATAAAGATAAGGGAGGAAATTTAGGATTTATCTGCTGGTCACATTGGTGGCCGAAATTCCAACATTGAGGGGGAGGAGAAATCGGTTCTGATATGATCAAGGGGTGCCGAAATTTCCCTTGATTTATATCTTAGTTTTAGTTTTAAAAAGGGGCATTTTCGGTTTTAGGCAATAAGTGCCCAAATTTTACTTAAGTAGGGGGATATCTCTTCAATTCCGGCATTTGACCCTATTCTCTTTTTTCTTTCCTCTCATTCCCACTTCTATGTAAAAGCTAAAAATATCATTGTTCTTTTCTCTCATCTTTTCCTCCAAAAGCCGAAACTCATAACTCTTCTCATCTCCATTCTTTTCTTGTAACCGAATGATCATTGTTCTTTCCTTTACTCTCCCTTTTGTCGATTTCTTCATAGCTGAATCTTCATAGATCCTGTTACACTATCTTTCTTTTGATCTTCTCAGAAGCCGAAATCTGTCAAGAGAAGTCGAACCTGTTGGTAAGTGCTGATTTATTTTGATATTTTCTCTTTTGATTTTGGGGGCCATAGCCGATTGGCTAATGGGTTGCAAGGCCATCATTAATTCAATATTCTATTCACTAATCTTGTGTCCTGTTTGGGCGGCATTCTGAGATTTAAAAGAGATCTAACTGCCTAGGTTCTTAGGATAAAAATCGGTAACTTCCCAATCCTATTGTCTTCTTTCGGGATTTCAAGGTAAGGATTTCAATTCTCCCTAAGTTGATCCATCGGTTTTCTTTCTTTATTGTGCCTTAACCTAATGCCTCGTTAAGCAATCATTATAGTATCCTCTGACTAAGGTCATTCATGGACTCGAATGTCAGCAAATCGAAGGAAGGGGTTGGGTCTGTAGTCCCAGCCCCAAAGTTCAAGAAACACGCGGTGTCAGCAGTACAGGATTGGCCGTCGGGTTGTGGACCGGCTTCAAAAAAACCTTAAAAAGTTAGCAGTCTTATAGACTTCTGATAGTGTTGACATAGAAAGTATTGTCCTGTCGGTAATTAGGTGTGTAGATCTCTATCACACTAGTTAATCGGTATTATATGTATGTTATGGGCTAAAAGCCAGAAAATGAGGCCGTAGGAATAGCCGTATTACCCAGAAAGGGTAGGCAAGGGATGCCAGGTATGTAATCATAGAAACTTCTCTATGTGTATCAAAGTATATGAAAATCTATGATCTGTTTAGATAGTATAATGTTCTAATTCTTGCATGTATGTATGCATGAGATGAGATTGATATGATGAAGGGGAAGAAGGTCGCATGGCGATCGGTGGCTTTGCCACATAGGTCATATAGTGATCGGTCTTTATGACAGGCAGCACAGCTGTCGAAATACTACAATGTATTATTAAGGTCGCATTGTGATCGGTGGCTTTGCCACATTGGTCACATAGTAATCAGTCATTATGACAGACAGCACAGCTGTCGATATGGTATGTAGCGGATGGAGGGTTGATTGTAGAAATCCCCACGGTGTAATGGTTGGTATGGGGGTGTGTAGAGGATGGACTCTTAGGTTTGGGATGGGCCATGTTGCATGTAAATATATATTATGTTTCCATTGTGTATGGGCCCAGGGCCCATAATGTGTTTGTGGGCCTCAAGGCTTTTATGTGTTTTCGAGATTTGCACACTGAGTCTTGGTGACTCACCTTTTATTTTCCCAACTTTTCAGATGAGCAGAAGATCATGGACATTGGAGCCGAGGCGGACTCGAGGGGCCATCAAGTCTTTTATCTTCATAGGCTATTTTTGATTTTTCTTTAAGTTTCAATTTTAGGATTATTTTTGTAATAAGGCCTCCATAACTTAGGTTATCGAACTATTTTTTTTTATGTTACATCTTAAAAACTTATGTTTTCAAAGTCTTAATTATGAATTGAAAATAAAATGGGTTTTTTTCCAGCATGTTCAACGCAAATGTTAAAGTTTCTTAAAAAAATGTCACAATTAATGATTAATCGGTTAGAATAAACTGAAATTTTCAAAATCCTTCAAATCAAAGTTTTCAACATTCAACCTATAGCATACCAGATTCGGTCATGAAGTATAGGTCGGGTTTGGGGTGTTACATTTTTGGTATCAGAGCCCAGTTCAAAACTTGGGCTGTAAAATGGGTCCAGTAGTGATTTGTAAAAGTGATGTAAGTTTGAGAAAAGTTCGGTTGAGATATGTCCTTCGAGTCTTCTGGCACCCGATCTACGCAGGTAAGTATTCTAAACTCATTATGTGATATGTATGTTGGGCTTGATGGGCTCTATAGGGACGTAGGCTAGTATGCTAGTGTTTATGGACTTTAGGTTTAGTATAAACAATTCTCCAAAATTCATAAGACTTAATTTCTAATTATACATGTTTGTGAACAAGTCACAGGGTCAGGGTGTGGTAACAGCCATACGCATGTCTAGGAATGGATCCAGGGAGAGCTTGGTATTTAAGCGGACCTAGCGGCTCACCTCCTCTTTACTGGAATCCTACCTGGTGCGTAGTGACTATTCACCATAGCCACGGGACTTACTGACGGGCCAAAATTTATAGCTAAAACCCGAAAAGGACTAGCCACCCTATTTCAAAAAATTACTAAAATACCCTAGTTATGTAAAATTTTTGAAATACCCTCGATTTGTGAAAATTTCCCAAAATACCCTTGGTTTTGCAAAGTTACTGAAATACCCCAGATTGTAAAATTATGAAAATACCCATATTTTGTAAAGTCACCAAGATACCTTATTTTGGAAAATTACGAGAATACCCCTAGGTAGTGAAATGAAAAAATACCTTTATGTGATGAATGTGAGCTCATGTATGCTACTTGTATGTTGATGTGTGGTGGTTGAATGTATGTGGATTCTAGAGCTAGGAAATACAGACCTGAGAACTGAACCTTGGAGATAGAGTTCGAATTCGAAAGAACTACTGTTAAAACTACTTTTCATAAGATTGTTCATTATTAACCAGTGGAATAAATTAATAATTCATAAAATTCCTAATCAGATAAACGCAAATCGGTAGAATGAGCACTAGAGGATGTGGTGTACGTGGTCGAGGTAGAGGCAGGATTATTGTGTCGGAATCGGTAGGGTCTGGTCACGAGTCAAGGAATGAGGTACTAGTGCCACCAGCTGTGGAGGCAGAATTTCAAGATCCGACGGCGATGTTGAGGGTTTTAGAAAGGGTTACTGGGGCAGGCATGGGCAGAGGAGCCCAAAAATCTGTGTCGGAGTGACTTTCAGCTAATGGGGCAGAAGTGTTTAGGGGAATTTCTAGGATAGCCCCGAGTATAGCTGAGCATTGGTTGGAGGCGGTCGAACACGTAATTGATGATCTGGATTTCATAGAAGAAGAGAAACTGATGGTTCTCTGGGATGAAGCTTATCAATGGTGGCTTACGATTAAGAATGGTACAGTGGCTAACCGTATCACCTAAGATTACTTTAGAACGGTGTTCCAGTGTAAGTACATTGGAATGAGTTATATGGATACGCAGCATAGAGCATTTCAGAATCTGGTTCAGGGAAGTAGGTCGATGGCGGTGTATGAAGCGGAATTCTTACACTTGAGCCGTTATGCTCGAGGGATAGTGGCCACAGAACATGAGCAGTTTGATCGGTTTGAAGATGGCCTAAAGGATGATTTACGTGTTTTGATAGCTCCACAGCGGGAGAGGGAATTTGGTATGCTTGTGAAGGCTAAGATAGCTGAGGAGGTAAAGTGAATGAAAAAGCTGAATCGATAAAAAGATAGAAGTGGAAGTATAAGGAATTTTGGATCGTCAGGAGCAGCTGGCCATACTTAGAAAAGACCTAGGTCAGATGGGCCGAACCGGGTCGAGAAACCTGCTGCTAACCAAACATGGAGGTGTGTTCACTGTGGTAAATTCCAAGTAGATGAGTGTTGGGCAGGCAGTGGAAATTGCTTTAGGTGTGGATCTTTGGACCATCAGATTAGAGACTGTCCACAGCCACGGAACGATGTAGGACCCATAGGACAGGGAAATGCTCAACCAGGTAGAGGAGGTCAGCAACCACAGAGGGGTCGTGGTCCAGCTAGAGGTGGTAACAGTTTTGGTCGGGGCTGTGGAGCACCAGGCCGAGGGGCAAGAAACACTGAGGCGAGACAGCCAGGGTTAGTCTATGCTGCCAGACGTTGAGAGGAGGCTGACGTACCGGATGTTATAATCGCTATGTTTTTAATATTTGGTTTGCCTTACACTGCATTGATTGACATTAGGTTGACACATTCATATGTTGCTAGTAGTGTGTTTGGAACTTTAAGTTTAGATTCCAAGATTACCCCTAGGGCGATGACTGTAATTAGTCCATTAGGACAATCTATGGTGGTAGATAAACTCTATCGAGAAGTACCCTTAGAAGTTTAAGGAATAGTTTTTTGGACGGATCTGATGGAATTACCGTTCAGGGAGTTCAACTTAATAGTAGGCATGGACTGGCTGGTGAAGTATCAAGCTAATTTAGATTGTGCAGCCAAGCGTATGGTGTTGAAAACCCCCGAGGGTGGTGAAGTGTTGGTGATTGGAGAAAGGGGGAACTGTCTGTCGAATGTAGTGACTACCCTAAAAGCAGAAAGGATGGTGAGAAAAGGATGCGAGGTAGTTTTAATGTTTGTTCGGGCTCTGGAAGCCAAGGACCTAACTGTTGGGGACGTTAGGACGGTGAAGGAGTTTCGATGTTTTCCTGTAAGAGCTTTGAGACTACCCCGGATCGTGAAGTGGAGTTTGGTATCGATCTTTTTGGGAACAAAGACCAAGATCTATTACTCCATATAGGATGGCGCCAAGGGAGTTGGTGGAATTGAAAGCGCAGATTTAGGAGTTTCTGGATAGAAGGTTTATTCGACCAAGTGTGTCACCGTGGGGAGTGCCGGTGTTATTTGTCAAGAAGAAAGATGGATCAATGCGTATGTGCATTGACTATCGTTAGTTGAATAAGCTAACAATCAAGAACAAATACCTGTTTCCGAGGATCGATGACTTGTTCGATCAGTTGAAGGGAGCCTCAGTCTTTTCAAAGATAGATCTGAGGTCAGGATACCATCAGCTTAAGGTCAAGGAGGCAGATATTCATAAGATGGCTTTTAGGACTCGGTATGGTTATTACGAGTTCATGGTAATGCCATTCGGATTGACCAATGCGCCAGCAACATTTATGGACATGATGAACCGAATATTCCAACCCTACTTAGATTAGTTTATCGTAGTATTCATAGATGATATCCTGGTTTATTCAAGATCGGAGGAGGAACATGACTCACACCTTCGAGTGGTTTTGCAGATCTGAGTGAGAAGCAGATGTATGCCAAATTCAGCAAGTGAGAATTTTTGCTAAGGGAAGTTACGTTTTTAGGCCATGTTGTGTCGGTAGAGGGGATTAGGGTTGACTCTCAAAAAATTGAAGCGGTATTGGATTGGAAGCCACCTAAGTCCGTGGCAAAAATTCAGAGTTTTCTTGGACTAGCTGGGTACTATCGAAGGTTTGTTGAAGGATTTTCTTCAATAGCAGCACCATTGACTAAGTTATTATGGAAAGGAGTTTCGTTTGTTTGGTCCAATAACCAGCAATAGAGTTTCGAGAAGTTAAAAAGGATTTTGATGGAGGCTTCGGTATTGATTCAGCCAGAGGCTGGAAAGAAATTCGTAATTTACTGTGATGCGTCACACATAGGACTAGGATGCGTGTTGATGCAAGATGGAAAGGTTGTTGAATATGCATCTCGATAGTTATGACTGAACGAATTAAATTATCCCACCTATGATTTGGAGTTGACGGCGGTGGTTTTTGCTTTAAAGATTTGGAGACATTATCTGTACGGGGAGAAATCTATTATTTACACCGATCATAAGTGCCTAAAATACCATTTGACCCAGAAGGAGCTGAATCTAAGGCAGAGGAGGTGGATCGAGTTGTTAAAGGATTATGATTGCTCAATCGAGTACCATCTGAGTAAAGCTAATGTGGTGGCGGATGCTTTAAATAGTAGAGTAATCTCTGACCTGGGAGCAATGTTTGCTCACCTTAGTTTATACGATGATGGGAGCTTATTGGCTGAACTTCAAGTGAGACCCTCTTAGGTTAGCCAGGTTAAGGAGAAGCAGTAGACCGATGAGTTGCTAAAGGAAAAGTTTCATGTAGGATCAAGTGATGGATCAACAGACTTGAATATGAATGAGGAAGGATTGTTATGTTTTCAATGGAGAGTTTGCATGCCAAAAGATCCAGAATTGAGGCATAGGATTTTGCAAGAAGCGCATGGAAGTTCATACACTATGCACCCCAGAGGGAGTAAGATGTATCGAGATTTGCGGGATCAATTTTGTTGGTTGGGATTGAAGCGAGAGGTAACTGAATTGGTGAGTAAGTGTTTGACCTGTCAGTAGGTAAAGACGGAGCATCAGTTACCATCAGGGTTATTGCAGCTAGTGAAGATTCCATGATGGAAGTGGGAAAGGATCACAATGGACTTTGTTAGTGGGCTGCCCCTCACGCCTACTAAGAAAGATCCAGTCTGGGTGATTGTTGATCGCTTGACGAAATCTTCTCATTACATACCATTACGGGTCGATTACTCTCTGCAGAAGCTGGCTAGGTTATATATAGTGGAGGTAGTGAGGTTGCATGGGTACCAAGATCAATCATATCGCATAGGACCGAGGTTTACGTCGTGATTCGGAAGGCTTTGCATCAAGCATTGGGTACGAAGTTGGATTTCAAGATAATGTTTCATCCTCGCATGATGGACGATCGAGTGGTAATTCAGATCTTGGAGGACATGTTGAGGGGATGTGTCATTGATTTCGGAGGTAGTTGGGAAGATTTTTTACCGTTGGCAGAGTTTGCTTACAATAATGCTTCTAGTCTAGTATTCAGATGGCGCCCTATGAAGCATTGTATGGGCGAAAGTGTCGTACTCCTACCTGTTGGATGGAATTAGGGAAAATTGAATTTTGGGTCCGGAGTTGGTTATTGAGACAGAGGAGAAGGTTGAGTTAATTCGAGCTCGACTAAAGGAAGCGTCGGACCAACAGAAGTCCTATGTAGACTCGAAGCATAAGGACATAGAGTTTGCAGTTGGTGACAAGGTGTTCTTGAAGGTGTCACCATAGAAGAAAGTGCTGAGGTTTGGATGGAAGGGTAAATTAAGTCCCAGATTTATCGGTCCTTATCGGGTGTTGACATGAATGAGGCCGGTAGCCTATCAACTAGAGCTACCTTCTGTTCTAAGCCAGATTCACAATGTATTCCACGTTTCTATGTTAAGACGTTACGGTTCGAATCCATCCCATGTGGTGTCTATGAAAGAAATCAAAGTGAGACCTGACCTATCCTTTGAAGAAGAACTGGTAGAAATCATATCATATGATATGGTACTTAAGATCTTAATCATATGATATGGTTTAACAACCCTATTTCATTATAGTAGTTCTAACAAGGACTTTTGATGGAATCAAATATGGATTAGGCAAAGGAGAGGATCGGGTCCGTAAACCTAATCCCTAAGTTTAAGAAACGAGTGGTGTCTACTGTTTGAGATTGGCCACCAGGTTATGGACTGGCTTCTAAATAGCATCTTAGGTAGATAGCAGTCGTATCGGCTTTTGATAGTGTAACATAGAGAGTGTCGTCTTAACGGTAACCAGGTGTGTAGATCTCTATCACACTCATTAATTTGTATTATATGTGTTGTGGACTAAAAGCTGGAAAGAGAGGCTGTATGAACAGTCGTATGCCCAGAAAGGGTAGGCAAGGGATGCTAGGTACGTAATCATAGAAACTCCTATATTTGTATCGAAGTATGTGAAAGTCTGTGATCTGTTTAGATAGTTTAATGTTTCAATAATTGTATGTATGTATGCATGGGATGGGATTGATTGATTTACGGAAGGGGAGTAGGTCACGAGGCAATTGGTGGCTTTGCCACATAGGTAACATAGTGATCGGTCTTTACAACAGGCAGCATAGCTGTCGAATACTATAATGTATTACTGAGGTCGCATAGCAATCGGTGGCTTTGCCACAAAGGTCAAATAGTGATCGATATGGTGTGTAGAGGATGGACTCTTAGGATTAGGATGGGCCATGTTGCATGAAATATTCTATTACCATTGTGTATGGGCCAAGGCCCATAATGTGTTTGTGGGCCCAAGGCTTTTATGTGTTTTCGAGATTTGCACACTGAGTCTTGGTGACTCACCCATGTATTTTCCCTAACTTTTCAGATGAGCAGTAGATTGTGGACATAGTAGCCGAGGCGGACTCGAGGGGCAATCAAGATTGTTGTCTACATAGACTGTTTTCGGATTTTCATTTGAATTTTAATTTTTGGGAATATTTTTATAATAAGGCCTCCATTACTTAGGTTTTCGATTTGTTTTTTTTATGTTCGGTTTTTATAATCTTATGTTTTTTTTCCTTAAAGTCTTAATTATAAAATGAAATGGTAAATGGGCCTTTTAAACACAAACAATGCGAACGCTTAAAGTTGTTTCAATAATTTCACAATTATTTGATTAACCGGCTATAATAAACTAAGATTTTCAAAACCCTTCAAGGTAAAGTTTTCAAGTTTCAACCCGAAGCACACCAGATCCGGTCATGACGTATGAGCCGGGTTTGGGGTATTACACACAACATGCCCCAAGAAGGTAACTTCCCTAAACCAAAATTCACCTTTGCTGAATTTGACATACAGTTGCTTCTCTCTCAAAATCTACAGAACTACTCGAAGATGCAAATCATGCTCCTTCTCAGTCCTTGAATATACCAAGATATCATCTATAAACACTACGACAAACCGATCCAGGTAGGGTTGGAATACCCGGTTCATCATATTCATAAATGCAATTGGTGTATTCGTCAACCCAAATGGCATCACTAAGAACTCATAGTGACCATAATAAGTTCGAAAAGCAGTTTTGTGAATATCCGCCTCCTTGACCTTAAACTGATGATACCCCGACCTCAAGTCTATCTTCGAGAAGACCGAAGCGCCTCGCAGCTGATCAAACAGGTCGTCAATCCTAGGCAACGGGTGTTTGTTCTTAATCATCAACTTGTTCAGTTGCCTATAATAATTGCACATCCGAATCGACCTGTACTTTTTCTTAACAAATAACATCGGTGCTCCCCACGAAGACACACTTGGTCGGATAAAACCACGGTCCAACAATTCTTGAATTTGAGCTTTAAGTTCTACCAGCTCATTCGGTGCCATCCTATATAGGGAAATGGTCACCGGATCTTCCCGGATGTAAATCAATACCGAACTCCACCTCGCGATCCAGAGGTAACCCTGAAAGCTCTTCTGGAAAGTCGTCTATGAACTCATTCACCATTCTAACATCCTTTACAGATAATTCTTTAGCGCCAAAGCACTGATGAAAGCTAAGAATGCCTCACACCCTTTCCGCACCATTCTTTCAGCCTTTAACGCAGACACCACATTAGACAAGTAATTCCTTCTTGCAGCTATCACCAGCACTGCCTTATCCTCAAGAGTCTTCAATATCATGCGCTTAGCCGCACAATCCAAGTTTGCTTGATACTTAACTAACCAGTCCATGCCTAAAATTAAGTCAAACTCTCCGAATGGCAATTCAATCAGATCAGCCGGGAAAACAATCCCTTGTACTTCTAAAGGCACATTCCTAAAGAGTTGTTCACGCTACAGATTGTTCTAAAAGGCTAATCACAGTCATCTCCCTAGAAGAAACCTTAGATTCTATACTTAAAGTCTAGGACACAGTACTAGCAACATAATAATGTGTAGACCCAATATGTATCAAAGCCGTAAAGGGCACACCAAAAATAAAAACATATCGGTTATGATGTCCGTGCATCACCATCCTCTTGTCATCTAGCTGTATAAACCAATCCAGGCTGTCTTGCATCTATATTACCGGCACCCCTTCTCAGTGCTCCACGACTTTAACCAAAACCATTTCCTCCTCTGGCTGGACCACAGCTTCTCGGTGGTTCCGCCACTTCTTCAAACCTACACATGTCCCCTCGACTCCATCGACCCGCCTCTGTCTGGCTCTTGTAGACAGTCCCTTATCCGATGATCCATAGATCCACACCTGAAGCGTCCTCTACTACCTACCCAAAGACTTCAGACAAAATTTCCCACACCCAAAGACATCGTTGAGACCAACCAACAAGAATAGTTTCAGAACTCGACTCAAACCCATCAAACCTAGGCCTCATTTGGAAACCCTCAGCTGATCATGACAACCCAAAGTTCCTCTTATTCCTACCCCTATCCTTATCCCGATTTTGTCTCTCAGACCGCTTCACCTCTTCAGCTATCTTTGCCTTCTCAACCAGATTAGCAAACTCTCTTACCCGTTGCAGGAGCTATCAGTACTCGCAACTCGTCCCTTAGACCGTCCTCAAACCGAACACAATGCTCGTAATCAATTACGACGATACCCCAAGCATAGTGACTTAAACGTAGGAAGTCCGCATCATATTCAGCCAACAACTTGTTCCCCTAGACCAAGTTTAAAAAAGGCCTTCCTCTGAGTGTCCACATAACTTGCCCCAACATACTTTCCCTTCAATGCTGTCTTAAAGAAGTCCCAGGTAATACAGTCCGCTGGCGTACCATCATCATCGTAAGCCACCACTAGTATGCCTCATCTCGAAGGAGGGACACTGTTCCTTTCAACTTTTCCTCTACCGTGCAGTCAAGATCGTCCATGATTCGTTCAACCGCTTCCAGCCAGTACTCAGCTACGTTAGGAGCCACACTAGAAATACCCCTAAATATCTCAGCCCCATTTGCTCGTAGTCGCTTAGGAATAGATTTTTGAGCTACTGATCCCGTGCTAGCTCCAGCAACCCACTCCAGAACACCCAGCATAGCTTGGGATAGAGCATCGTCCCCTCCAGATCAGTCCTGAGACCCCGCTTCTGCTACTGGTGATGCTGGCACTTCACCTTCCGACCTATGTCTCGATTCTGAGGGTTCAGCCTCAACACTCCAGCCTCTACCACGCCCGCGCATACCACGTCCACATCCTCTAACGCTCATACCTACGGAATTGACTTAATCTGGTAACAAGTTTTATGTATTAGTATATCTTCCACTGTTTTATTACTGGAAAATCTTATGAAATAGAAGTAGAAGTAGTTTTTGCAAAACATATTTCTAAAGGTCTCAATCTCTAAAGTTGAATCTCTTACAATTATCAATCACAACATAATATAATCTTTCCATAAGAAATCAAGCAACAATCAAAAATCTTACAGTATGGATTGTTACCGTAGACTCGGGTGCCATACTTTTAGAAAATATGTATTTTCCTAAACCATATTTCAAACCAACTTTGAAAACATATTTGAACCCATGCCACAGCCGAGTTTTACAATCTAGATCTGATACCGCAATTGCAACACCCCAAACCCAGCCTAAATGTTACGACCGGATCTGGTATGTCACAAGGAAAGGTTTTTGAAAAGAACTTTGGAATGTTAAGGAAATATCACAATTTTGAAAGCTTTTCATTTCGTGTTTCTATCTTGAAAATAACATTTATTTTAAGGGTTTCTTACCAGCTCTTGTTTAAAAGAACTATTAGTCGAAAACAGTTTTGTGATACCAAAATAAAAAACCAGTGGCATTCCAAAACGTGTCATTTTGAAAACAGTGTTTGTGGTTTTAAGTAAATTTCTGAATTGAGTTATTAATTAGCATGTTATTCCGCTTGTTAGTATTTTGGAAAACGTTTATTTGTATTTTTAGAAAACTTTGTGATTAGCATTTCAAAATATAATAGTAACGCATTAAATAAAAAACCCAAATTAAAGTGACGGAGGCCTTACACATAAAAAAAATCCTAAATTAACATAACTTTAAATAAAGAAAACGAATTTACGTAAGAAGTAATGCATGGTCACCTCGAAGTCCACCTCTACTCCAAATCTACGACTAGGAGTTACCTGCAAGAATAAGCAGAGGGGTGAGTCACCAAGACTTAGTGTCTAATTCCTCATACAACTGCATCTGGGCTTAAGCCCACAGAACACATTGGGCCTTAGCCCCACAACCTAACATAATAAAAGGGTATGCTATACAACCCGGCCCAACCTAGATTTCCATCCTCTACATCACCTGAATCAGCCAAACACCTGTGGCATCAAGCCACTGTGGTACCAAACCACTGATAAGTATAAGTGGGGCCAACCTACTGTGGTACCAAACAATCTTTGATAAATATATGTGGGGCCAACCCACTGTGGTACCAAACAACTGAGACAGTCACTGATAAATATATGTGGTGTCAAACCACTGTGACAAAAGTCACTGAATCTCACTTCCCCTTTCAATCATATCCCAAAGCCAATGCAAACATATTAACAACATGCAGCAGATAATCAAATCATTCATAATTTTAGGCCATGTTATATAAAAGACAATTATAACGGTACTTACCTAGTGTCTCCAACCTTACCCACAAAGGTATCTGAACAGTCTATATAGTCGTTTCGGCCTTCAGCCAACACAATTGATAATGCAAAATAATAAAGGAAAGTATGTGAGCATTACACACCCGATTACGCATAAAACTAAACACTCTAGATCATCAACACTCTCACTAGTAGGAATAACCGCGACTTGTGTATCTCAAGCAGATGTCGACTCTCTACCACAACCCGACAAAAAATCTCGAGCCACCGACACAGCACGTCTCTTAAACTTAGGGACAGAGACTGCGAGTCCACTCTTCTCCTTGGTTTGACTAGCATTCACATCCATGAAGAGACTTGATCAGAATATTGGGTTAAAGCAACGAAACAGAAAATGGAGTAGACAAAATGCAATCGAGAGAACCTCCTTACCTTGATTACTCAGAAAATCGTTCCACACCAGATTTGGCTATAGATCAATCTGAAACAAACACGCCATGTTGATAGTAGGACAGAAAAGATTAGTTGTGAACCACCATTAAAAACAAGGTAACCACTTCGGCTATGAAAACATAAGAGCGAAACAAACGAAAGAAAAAGAAGATTACCAAGATCGAAATGTCCAATAGATGCCTAACGAGTCCCCTTCTTGCCAACCGTGAAATCAAAATGGCTAATCTAGCACTATAGAGTATTCAGCCTTGAAGGAGAAAATCACTATTTGAGAGAGTTTTATGTTTGGCTAAGGATGAGAAAAGCCTAGAAGAGGGTTCGGCTAGGGTATTTTGGCAATGGTAAAAGAAAGTGTTTGCCAAGAGAAAAGAAAAGGAAGCAAATGGAGAGAAAAATGAGGAGTGGCAAGGTTCAGCTAGTGAAGCAAGAAATAGATGAGAAGAGATGAAGAAAATAGAAGAAGTGTAGAAGAAGGAAGAGAGTTTCAGTTTTGTGAAGAAAGGGTGAAAAAGATGAATAGAAGAAACCAAGGTTTTGGCTTAAGATGCACAAAAGTAAAGATTAGAAGAAAAAAAAGCTAAAGAGATTGGCAACTAAAGGTTTTGGCAAGAAGAGCAACAAAAGACTTGGAATGCTTAAGTCAAAATGCATAGGAGTCAAAAGAATCACCTCTCCATTGATCACTCTAGAAATGACACTCTCCCTATATGACCGAAAATGCTAAGATTGAAATGCCGAAGACTAAAGAGAATTTAGCACACCCCTCTACTAGCTACAACCGAAAATGCTCCCTTAGCACCATGCACATTCGGCCAAACTCTCCTTCTCTCCCTCCTTCCACGATTTTCTCCTCGTTTCACTCACCAACACCAATTTGAATTGTTTGACCAATTCAGACACCCCAAGCTCTCTTATCCATCCATTTGAATTTGTTGACTCATTCAACAACCACCCTTGAAGAGTCCCAGCTGAATTCCACTTCTTCTTCTTCTGAAGCATAAAAAATAAATGTAACATCCAAACCAGGTCTAGACGTCACGACCAGATCTGGTATGTCACAGGGGAAAAGGTTGAAAAGAAATTTTGGGGATTTTGATGAAAACTAGAAGTTTGAAACTTTTTATTTTAGGTGATGTTTTGAAAACAGTGGTTTGTCGCTTACGCAAAATTTACAGGGTGGATTAAATGTTCATTTGTTGTCTTTGTGAGCACTTGTGAGAAAACAGCTATTTAGGTTGCCGTTATTTAGAAAAGTTCTTTTTAACAATTAAGTTTAAGTCGTAAAATAATGTTGTATCAAAGCAGAAATTATCATGAAAAACCAAATAGCAATTTAGAAAGGCCTTATTACATAAATTAAAATCCCAAATTAAAATGTCTAAAAACTAAGTTTACTAAAAATAACAAGCTATGGCCTCCTCGAGTCTCTTCGGCTCCCAAGTCCACGTCTTACTGATCACCTGCAAGGTTAAGTAGAGGGGTGAGTCACCAAGACTCAGTATGTAAGTTCCCCCTTAAACCAAATTAAATGGCCTCAAGCCCACAACCACATATTGGGCCTTAGCCCACTCAAAAAAATAGCATGCACAAGAGTGGATGCAATGTACCCGGCCCAATCCTAGATTTCCATTCTCTACACATTACCCGTACCAGCCGATCACTTCGTGGGGATTTTTACAATCAACCCTCCATCCGCTACACTCCATATGTGGCACCTAGCCACTGGTGACAAATCACAAAAAGTCATATGTAGGGCCAACCCACTGTGGTACCAAACCACTAGGACGAGTCACGAAATCATCAATATGTGGTACCAAACCACTGGTGGTTCCAAACCACTAAGACTTAGTCATGAATAAAGAATGTGGGGCCAACCCACTGTCGTACCAAACCACTAGTGACAATCTTACACTTCCCCTTTCATATCATATCCAACCCATGCATACAAATGTCAACCGAATGCAACATACTGTCAAATGCAAAATATTATTATGGCATACATTCATTAGCATATACATAAATAATAGGAAACTTACCTGGAACTTCAGCCATGCCCATAATGGCATAACGCTTATTCATCTAGCCATTTTGGCCTTTTAGCCCCAAAGAAATTAATAACACATAATGATAATATTAAAGTGTTTAAATCTTACACACCTGGTTACGCACAGCACTATGCTATCTATGTTGACACTATCACTATTCGAGATTACTGCTATCTGCCTCTTATTTTGCTCAGAAGCCAACCCACAACCTGGTGGCCAATCCCGAACATCAGATATCGCGCGCTTCTTGAACTTAGGGGCTAGGACTGCAGGTCCAACCCCTCCTTTCGCTTGGCTGACATTTGAGTCCATGAACAATCTTGGTCCCTAGACCAGATTAAAGTAGCGATATTGAATAAAAGAGAATAGCCACTCAAAGCTAAGGGTCCTTACCTAGATCGACAAATCCTGGAGATTAAGAATCTAAATTGACTAGAACTGATTGTCCCTTAACACACTCAAATCGAAATCCAGAAGTCGAAAGAACGCAAAGATAAACCCCTCCTACAAAAGGCCAATAGTTAAAGAATACGATTACTGCCTTCGGCACTCCACCACGAGAAGAGATGATTGAACCAAAATGAAAATACTTACCACAACACTAGAGAAACCGATTGGGAATAGTGAAGAACATGTAACGGCAATCCATTGGAACAGAACCCCAAAGAAAAGGATATGATGTTAGAGGAATTCGACTCTCTTTTAAAGAAATCAATAGAAGAAAAAGATTGAGTAGATGTTTAGAGAGATTCGATTAAACCCAAAAGAACTTACTGAATATCAAAAATGTTCTGCTCTTGAAAAGAAAGAGATGGGGAAGAAAGGTGCTATCCACCAAAGGAGATTCGACCACGGTGTTAAAGAGAAAAGAGAAGAAAATGCCAGAGTTTCTGCAGGAGATGAGGCTTCAGAGGGTTTCGGCTTTGATGTTTATGGCAAAGTAAATGAAATGGAAGTAGAGAGTGGATGGTAATGTGAGTTTTGCCCAAGCACAAAAGAAGAAGAAAAAACGAAGAGTATTGGGAGGTGTTTTGGCTTTAGTGAATGGGAGAAAAGAAAATGCAAAATAAAAAGGTGTGAGAGTGTTTTTGTATTTGAGAGAAAAGCAAAAATACACAAAGTGGTATCAATGTTTCAGTTTTGACAAAAAGGATTGAACAAAGAATGCTCTTGGTTTCTCTAGCTAGCCGAAATTCTCAACACCCCAAATGCTCCATCTAACATTCGACCACCCCTTAACAACACTAAACTGAACCCACACACACACACATTTCCAACATTCAGCGAAACACTCTCCCTCTCACCCAATCCCACGATTCTCTCCACTGATCACTCTCCACTCTCCATTCAAACCTGTTGACCCCTTCTTCCTCCTTGAATTGCTCTCTTCCTTTTATTCAAATGTGTTGACCCATTCAACACTCATCCACCAGAGTCCAAGCTGAGAGTAACTCTCCCCATATTGGCATCAAAAGAAATCCCTCAAAGGGGATCTACGCAGATCAAACCTGCTCCCTGCTAGCTTCTCTGAGGCATCACCTTTCTGAGCTTTAAGTGGCACCTCCTTGCCACTTCACCAATACACTCCTTGTGTCAAAACACACCAACAACAACCCTTAAGTCCTATCCCATTTAGCTCTCCCCCTAAAGTGCCTAAAAAGTAAAATTTTTACTAAGGCTCTGGCTTACCCCTAAGTCATTCCTGGATCCCAAATCACCCTAAACTAGCATGACAAACATAGCATTCACACACAAACACATAGATGCATAGCCCCTAATTTAGGGTGTTAAAGTTCTATCCCCCTTAAAATAAATTTCTGCCTCAAAATTGCCTGGTCAAAAGAGATGAGGGTATTGTTGCCGCACTGATTCCTCGGGTTCCCACGTAGCTTCCTCAGAACTGTGATTACGCCATAACACCTTAACCAACGGAACTATTCTCTTGTGTAATACTTTGACATCACGATCTAAAATTTGAACTGGTTCCCCCTCAAAGGATAGATCAGGCCTCACTTCGATCTCCTCCATGGACACCACGTGAGATGGATCCGAACGATAACGTCATAGCATCGACACGTGAAACACATCGTGAATCTGACTTAACTCTGCAGGCAACTCGAGTTGATAGGCTACTAGTCCCACATGCCTCACTATCCGATAAGGCCCGATAAACCTAGGGCTTAGCTTACCCTCCGTCCAAACTTAACCACTTTCTTCCACGGTGACACCTTTAAGAACACCTGATCACCCACCTCAAAATCTATGTCTTTACGCTTTAGATCAGCATAGGACTTCTGTTTGTCCGAAGCTTCCTTCAACCGAGCCCTAATTAGCTTAACCTTGTCTCCCATTTCAGAGACCAATTCTGGACCCAACATCTGACGTTCACCCAACTCTGTCCAACAGGTGGGAGTGCGACACTTCCGACCATACAATGCCTCATATGGTGCCATCTGAATACTCGATTGGTGGTTGTTACTATACGCGAATTTTGCCAATGGTAAGAACTCTTCCCAGCTACCTCTGAATTCCATGACACAGCCTCTCAGTATATCCTCTAAGATTTGGATTACCCTTTCTGACTGTCCGTCCGACTGTGGATGAAATGCTGTACTGAAATCTAACTTTGTTCCCAACGTTTGATGCAACGCCTTCCAAAATATTGATGTAAACCTAGTGTCTCTGTCTGAGATAATTGTCACTGGCACCCCATGCAACCTTACAATCTCTACTATATACAATTTAGCCAACTTCTGAAGAGAGTAGTCTACTCGTATCGATATAAAATGAGCAGACTTCGTCAAATGATCAACCACTACCCAAATCGAATCCTTTTTGGTAGGTGCAAGAGGAAGCCCACTAACAAAATCCATTGTGATCCTTTCCCACTTCCACTGCGGGATCTTCACTAGCTGCAACAAACTCGAAGGCAACTGATGCTCTGCTTTCACCTGCTGACATGTCAAACACTTACTAACATATTCGGTTATTTCTCGTTTCAGACTCGACCACCAAAATTGTTCCCGCAAATTCTGATACATCTTACTTCCTCCAGGATGCATTGCGTATGGGCTGCTATGCGCTTCCTGCAAAATCTTACGCCCCAACTCCAAATCCTTCGGCATACAAATCCTTCCTTGGAAACATAAAACTCCCTCACTGCTCATATTATAATCCTTTACTTCACCATTCTGAACTTGAAGTAGTCTAGCACTCAAGACCTCATCCAATAACTACTTCTCTCTGATCTGATCTATCCATGTTGGTTTCACCTGAAGCTCAGCCAACAAACTCCCATCATCATACAAGCTAAGATGTGCAAACATTGCCCTCAAATCCGAGATTACCCTACGACTCGATGCATCTGCCACCATGTTAGCTTTACCCGGATGGTACTCGATTGAACAATCGTAATCCTTCAACAACTCGACCCATCGTCTCTGTGTTAAATTCAATTCCTTCTGGGTAAGGAGATACTTTAAACTCTTATGATCTGTATAAATGATGGACTTCTACCCATACAGATAATGTCCCTAGATTTTCAGAGAGAAAACCACCACTGCCAACTCTAAGTCAAGCGTGGGATAATTCAACTCATGCGGCCTTAACTGTCGGGACGCATACGCGACAACCTTTTCATCTTCCATCAACACACATCCTAAACCCGTGTGTGACGCATCATAATAAACCACAAACTCTTTTCTGGCCCCTGGTTGAATCAACACCGAAGCTTCCGTCAGAATCCTCTTTAGCTTCTCAAAACTTTCCTGCTGCTTATCAGACCAAACAAATAGAACCCCTTTTCGTAGTAACTTGGTCAACGGAGCCGTGATCGAGGAGAACCCCTCAATGAATCTTCTATAATACCCAGCCAGACTAAGAAAACTTCTGATTTCAGCCACAGACTTAGGTGGTTTCCACTGCAGTACAGCTTCGACCTTCCGGGGATCAACCCTAATCCCCTCAGCAGACACAACATGACCTAAAAAGGTAACCTCTTTTAGCCAAAACTCACACTTACTGAATTTGGTGAACAGCTGTTTTTCCCTCAAAATTTGTAAGACCACACGAAGATGCGACTCATGCTCCTCCTCCAACCTGGAATAGACCAAGATATCGTCTATGAATACAACAACAAATCGGTCTAGATAGGGTTGGAAAACCCGATTCATCATGTCCATAAATGCTATTGGTGCATTGGTCAAACCAAATGGCATCACTAGGAATTCGTGGTTGCCATAGCGAGTTTGAAATGTCGTCTTATGAATGTCTGCCTCCCTGACCTTAAGCTGGTGATAACCTGACCGCAAGTCTATCTTCGAAAAGACTGAAGCCCCCTTCAGTTGGTCGAACAAGTCGTTTACCCTTGGCGAGGTACTTGTTCTTATTGGTCAGCTTGTTCAACTAATGGTAGTCAATGCTCATACGCATCGATCCATCCTTCTTCTTGACGAGTAACACTGATGCTCCCCAAGGTGACAGACTCGATCGAAAAAAACCCCGATCTAACAGTTCCTGAATCTGAGCCTTTAATTCCACCAATTTCTTGGGCGTCATCCTATACGGAGCAATTGATATAGGCGCTGTCCCTGGATAAAGATCAATACCAAATTCCACCTCTCGATCCGGAGGCAAACCTAAAATCTCTTTCGAAAAAACATCAGAAAACTCCTTCACTGTTCTAACATCCTCCACAGACAAACCCTTGCCCTCCAAGGCACAAACCAAAGCTATGAACGCCTCACAACCCGTCTTCACCATTCGCTCAGCGTTTAAAGTAGATATTAAATTAGATAAATAGTTCCTCATCTCACCTATTACCACCACTTCTTCATCCTCGAGAGTTCTCACTACCATGCGCCTGGCAGCACAGTCTAGATTCGCTCGATACTTCCCTAGTCAATCCATGCCTAAGATCAGGACAAACTCTCCGAACAGTAGTTCCATCAGATCAGCCGGAAAAACCATCCCTTGAACTTCTAGAGCTACACCACTATAAAGTCTGTTTACCACTACCGATTGTCCTAGCGAGCTAACTACAGTCATCTTCCTAGAGGCAACCTCATGGTCTATTCCAAGGGTTCCAGATATCCTATTAGCAACATAAGAATGTGTTGATCCTATATCAATCAAGGCAGTATAAGGCAACCCATAAATAAGAAATGTACCGGTTATGACGTCTGGTGCATCTCCCTCTTCTCGACGCCTGATAGCATAGACCAGCCCCAGTCTCCTTGTATCACTGCCCCCAGCACCTCTGCCTGGTGCTCCACGACCATGACCGAAACCACTACCTCCTCTGACTGGGCCTCGGCCTCTCTGTGGTTGCTGGCCACCTCTACCTGACTGAACATAACCTTGACCCGTTGATTACATTTTGCCCCTCTCTTGTGGACAGTCCCTTATACGATGCTCTGTAGACCCACACTTGAAACAGCCTCTATTACCAACCCAACACTCACCAAAATGAAATTTATCACATCAAGTACACCTTAAAGGTCAACTATCAATAGCAGGTCTTACAACACGATTCGGCCCCTCAACCCTAGGCCTCTTCTGAAACCGCCCAACTGATCCTAACGAACAAAAATTCCTCTTGTTCCTATTCCTCTCCAGATTTCACTTTTCAAACCGCTTCACCTTCTCGACTATCTTAGCCTTTTCCACAATAACAGCAAATTCCCTCTCTCACTGTGGGGCAATTAGCACACGCAGATCATCTCTCAATCTATCCTCGAACCAAACACAACGCTCATAATTCGTGGCCATAATACCCCGGGCATAACGACTTCATCGCAAGAATTCTGCCTCGTACTCGGACACTAACTTACTCCCCTGAACCAGATTTAGGAATGCCTTACGCTGTGCATCCACATAACTCGACCCTACGTACTTCCCATGGAATGCAGTCTTAAAGAAGTCCCAGGTGATATGCTCAGCCACCGTACTGTCCCTAACCGTGAGCCACCACTAATACGCCTCGTCTCACAGGATAGACACTGCCCCTTTCAACTTCTCCTCTACTATGAAGTCTAGATCATCCGTTATACGCTCACTAGCTCCCAACCAATACTCAGCTGTATTAGGGGCTACACTAGAAACACCCCTAAACATCTCTACTCCATTGGCTCAAAGTCGCTCAGACACCGATTTTCGAACTCCTGTACCCATGCCTGCCCCAGCCACTCTCTCTAGGACCCATAACATTACCTGCGACACCGCGTCATCCCCGCCTGTTTGGTCCTAAAATTCTGCTTCCACTATTTGCGGTACTAGTATCTCACTTTTTGACCCATGACCAGATCTTCTGGTTCCGATACCATAGTCCTGCCCCTACCACGACCTCGTACATTATGTCCACGACCTCAAGTGCTCATGACTAACATTTGCGATTAATCTGATTAAGAAGTTTTATAAGTTAGTTATTTCTTTAACTTTTTAATTCCAAAGAATTTTTGGAAGAATAGTCTCAGAGAGTAGTTTCTGCAATGCATACCAGAGTTTCAATCTCTATAATCTAAGTCTCCTGGAGTATACAACCCTATTAACAATCGTTTCATGCATAACCCACCAGAAATTTTGAAACACTTACCTGGGTGGACTGGGTGCCGTCGGACTCGGATGCCATGCTCCAACCAAACCGTTCCTTCTAAAAATTATTTAGACCAACTTAATAAAATATTGTTAAGCCTATTTTTATAGCCTGAGTTTTGCAACCTAGGCACTGATAGCAAAATTGTAACATCCCAAACCCGGTCTAGACGTCGCGACCAGATCTAGTATGTCACAGGAAAAGGTTGAAAAGAAATTTTGGGGATTTTGATGAAAACCAAAAGTTTGAAACTTTTTATTTCTGGTGATGTTTTGAAAACAGTGGTTTGCCACTTACTAAAATTTTGCAAGGTGGATTAATTGTTCATCTGTTGTCTTTGTGAGCACTTGTGAGAAAATAGGTATTTAGGTTGCCGTTATTTAGAAAACTTCTTTTTAACAATTAAGTTTAAGTCGTAAAATAATGTTGTATCAAAGCAGAAATTATCATGAAAAACCAAATAGCAATTTAGAACGGCCTTATTACATTAATTAAAATCCCAAATTAAAATGTCTAAAAACTAAGTTTACTGAAAATAACAAGCTATGGCCTCTTCAAGTCTCTTCGGCTCCAAAGTCCACGTCTTACTGATCACCTGCAAGGTTAAGCAGAGGGGGTGAGTCACCAAGACTCAGTGTGTAAGTTCTCCCTTAAACCAAATTAAATGGCCTCAAGCCTACAACCACATATTGGGCCTTAGCCCACTCAAAAAAATAGCATGCACAATAGTGGATGCAATGTACCTGGCCTAATCCTAGATTTCCATCCTCTACACACCACCCGTACCAGTCGATCACTCCGTGTGGATTTCTACAATCAACCCTCCATCCGCTACACTCCATATGTGGCACCTAGCTACTGGTGATAGAGTAAAAAAATATCATATGTAGGGCCAACCCACTTGTGGTACCAAACCACTAGTGACAATCCCGAATAATCATATATATAGGGCCAACCCACTGTGGTACCAAACCACTGGGACGAGTCATAAAATCATCAATATACGGTACCAAACCACTGGTGGTTCCAAACCACTGAGACTTAGTCACGAATCAAGAATGTGGGGCCAACCCACGTGTGGTACCAAACCACTAGTGACAGTCTTACACTTCCCCTTTCATATCATATCCAACCCATGCATACAAATGTCAACCGAATGCAACATACTATCAAATGCATAATATTATTATGGCATACATTCATTAGCATATACATAAACAGTAGGATACTTACTTGGTACTTCAGCCATGCCCATAATGGCATAACGCTTATTCATCTAGCCATTTTGGCTTTTCAGCCCCAAAGAAATTAATAACACATAATGATAATATTAAAGTGTGTAAATCTTACACACCTAGTTACGCATAACACTATGTTATCTATGTCGACACTATCACTATCGGAGACTACTGCTATCTGCCTTTTATTCTACTCAGAAGACGGCCCACAAGCTGGTGGCCAATCCCAAACAGCAAATACCGTACGCTTCTTGAACTTAGGGGCTAGGACTGCGAGTCCAACCCCTCATTTCGCTTCACTGACATTTAAATCCTTGAATAATCTTGGTCACTAGACCGGATTAAAGTAGCGAAATTGAATAAAAGTGAATAGACACTCAAAGCTAAGGGTCCTTACCTAGATCGACAAATCTTAGAGATTAAGAATCTAAATTGACTAGAACGGATTGTCCCTTAACACACTCCAATCGAAATCCAGAAGCCAGAAGAACGCGAAGATAAACCCTTCCTACAAAAGGCCAAGAGTTAAAGATTATGATTACTGCCTTCGGCACTCCACCATGAGAAGAGATGATTGAACCAAAATGAAAACACTTACAACAAAACTAGAAAAACTGATTGGGAATAGTAAAAAACTGGTAACGACAATCCACTGGAACAAAACCCGAAAGAAAAGGATATGAGTGTCAGAGGAATTCGGCTCTTTTTCAAAGAAATCAAGAGAAGAAAAAGAGTGAGTAGATTTTTAGAGAGATTCGGCTAAACCCACAAGAACTTACCGAATGCCGAAAATGTTTTGCTCTTGAAAAGAAAGAGATGGAGAAGAAATGTGCTATCCACCAAAGGAGATTCGGCTATGGTGTTAGAGAGAAAAGAGAAGAAAATGCCAGAGTTTCGACAAGAGATGAGGCTTCAGAGGGTTTCGGCTTTGATGTTTATGGCAAAGTAAATGAAATGGAAGTAGAGAGTGGATGGTAATGTGAGTTTTGGCCAAAGAGTATTGGGAGGTGTTTCATCTTTAGTGAATGGGAGAAAAGAAAATCAAAACAAAAAGGTGTGAGAGTGTTTTGGTATTTGAGAGAAAAGCAAAAATGCACAAAGTGGTATCAATGTATCGGTTTTGACAAAAGGATTGAACAAAGAATGCTCTTGGTTTCTCTAGTTAGCTGAAATTCTTAACACCCCAAATGCTCCGTCTAACATTCAGCCACCCCCTTAACAACACTAAACCGAACCCACACACATACACACACACTTTCCACATTCAGCCAAACACTCTCCCTCTCTCCCAATCCCACGATTCTCTCCACCGATCACTCTCCACTCTCTATTCAAACCTATTGACCCCTTCTTCCTCCTTGAATTGCTCTCTTCCTTTCATTCAATTGTGCTAACCCATTCAACACTCATCCACCAGAGTCCAAGCTGAGTGCAACTCTCCCCACCTTGGCGTCAAAAAGAAATCCCTCAAAGGGGATCCACGTAGCTCGAACCTGATCCCTGCCAGCTTCCTTGAGGCGTCACCTTCCTGAGCTTTAAGTGGCACCTCCTTGCCACTTCACCAATAGACTCCATGTGTCAAAACACACCAACAACAACCCTTAAGCCCTATCCCATTCAGCTTTCCCCCTAAAGTGCCCAAAAAGAAAATGTTTTACTAAGGCTCCGACTTACCCTTAAGTTGTTCCTGGACCCTAAAGCACCCAAAACTAGCATGACAAACATAGCATTCACACACAAACACACAAATGCATAGCCCCTAATTTAGGATGTTACAATAAAGTTTCGCATGCTGCAGATGAGACTCGAACTCCTTCCCCTCCTACTCCATTGTGACGCCACTCCCCTGCTCCTTAAGTGGCATCACCTTGCCACCCCACCACACTCTTTTTTGTGTGAACAAACACAAGTAAATATTCTTAAAGCCTACTTCTACTAACTCCCCCCTAAAGTGCCCGGAAAGAAAAAAAATTTAAAGCTCTGGCTCGAACCCGAGCCTCCCTAGGATCCCCAAACACACCAAAATAACATGCTAAACAAGCCAAACACATAGAATAGCATAAAATACAGAACCCCTAATTCTAGGATGTTGCATTATACGTCAATAGTAAAACCCAAATGTAACACCCAAATGTAACCCCTAATTCTAGACTCTCACACGCTACGTTAGTCTGACAATTGACTAAACCATAGCACAAATACCAACCAAATGTAACACCTCTAACCCATAACCGTCGCCAATTTAGGGTTAAAGGCATTACCAAACAATTTAGATCTTTTACGGACATTTCATAATATTATTCTAAGAATCAAATCAAAGTGCCCCATGAATAGGTCTACAAGACCTTAAACATGCTTTAAAATAGGGACGGGACTAAATCGAACACATATAAAAATTCTCAAAAATTTAAAAAATTTTCAAAGTTACAGAGGTCAAACGCCCGTGTAGGCGAGTCGTGTTCCTTCCACGTCCTCAAACACGCCCATGTGTCTAAGCCGTGTCAAAATAGGGCATACATACTAATTTATCTATATGGCCGTGGACATGGCCCGTGTGCCTCAACTGTGATCACTACTAACTTGCATTACTAACTTGTTTTACATTGCAACCGAAAAGGACACGGTCAAGCCACACACTGTGTGCTCAACTGTGTGGGCAATTATAGGCCATTTTCAAGGTGAAAAGGCCACCCACACTTTGGATCTCACCTACAAGTATATACAATAATCTTTCTATACTTAAATAGGAACCAAAACATATCAAATTATGCATCATTCCTACCCATTCATAAACATCACAAACACTCCAACTTAGGAATCTTTTAACTCAATATAACCACAAGCATTTCAAAGTATAATCCATCACAAACTTACCATCAATAATATGCTAACCATGCATCAATAAGCTTATCATTCATATGACCATTAATTTTGCTATCAACCATACTAAAACTAAACATCATAAAACATGACTAATCATTCATATATTGCCATTATCTAGCCATATCACATGGCTATATACACATCTCAAACATAATTCAAAGTAACTAGCCTATACATGCCATACTTAGTATATACACTTTAAAAAGGTACCAAAATAAGATTGAGTAGTGTGATGACAATCCTCGACGATTCTCGAGCCCTCAGTAGCTTTGACAATCTATAAAACAAAGCAAACACACCCAAAGTAAGCACTCTAAAAGCTTAGTAAGCCATATACAAATAAACTTACCATATAATAAATTAAAAGCATGGCAAATCAATTTCATAAACATATCTTCATTTCATACACATAGATTACTCTTTGGCTCAATTGGATTGCCATTGCTTACCAACATATCATATCTCAAGCATCTCATTTGCTCATATATCAAACATACACATATATCACAGTTTGTTCAAAACATCTATGTACATAATAACCTACCTTTCATGCTTATTCAAATCATAGACATTGAACATACCTGAAACGGATATACAACTCACATAGTCATTCATTTCTCGGACTTTTCCATTGAACCATTCAGAATCAAATAGGATACTCAAAATGCTTAGAATAGTCGTACAATGCCAATGTCCCAGATGTGGTCTTACATGTAACCAAATATTGGTTCCACTATCCCAGACAGGGTCTTACACGAATCAATACGAAGCCAATGTCCAGACATGGTCTTACACGTAAATCTCAATTCGATGCCAATGTCCCAGATGCAATCTAAAATCAATGCCAACGTCCCAGACTTGGTCTTACATGACACCACATATCGAAAACCTATGTCATGACATATGTAATCCTATCTATTCCTAGGTTCATACGGGACTTCTCGGACACTGATTCATTGTCGATACATTCTTGAATTTCATGTTCTCATCATTTCATACAAATTGATCATGATAAAACTTCATATGAACATACATATATCAATGTAAATACATTTATTTGTATATAGCTCAAATTCAGATAAACAGAAACAGACTCAGCTACTCAATTACTTTTGACTTTTCGTGATCTAAATTTGTTTTCTTCGGTTCTTAATCTATACATATTCAAATTTAATCCCTTTATTCACCAAAGCATTCAATTTAATCCAAAAACACATATTTAGTGCAATTTACAAATTAGCCCTCAAATTTTCACATTTTAACATTATAGTCCCTATTTTATAAAATCACAAAATACACAAAATTTGCATACACTCATGCTTAGCCGAATATCACCCATGCTTATACAACTCCAAACATTTCCTTTATGTCACAATTTAGTCCTTAAAAATATTATTTTCTCAATTAAGTCCAAATTACCCAAATTCAACAAAAATCCAAAGACAAACTATGTTAATCTAACGAATATATTTCATATTTCATCCTTAAATGTCACATAACTCATGAATTCATCAATGACACTTTTCAAAATCTTCATCAATTCACAAAATTAAAGCATGGGTTTTGAAGATAACTTACCAACGGTTATAGAAACGTATATATTATCAAAAACTGAAGTAAATTGTACCTTAAATTGATAGTTGTAATAGCTAAATACCATGAAAGCTTATAACCCCTCCTTTCTTTTCTATATTCGATGATGGATGATGAATTATAACATATTTTAGCTTTGTCTTTTACTTAATATTACTTATTTACTTATTTAACCTTTATAAATAAATAAGAAAACCATATAAACTATGTCCAAAATCGTCCACTAGCCATCTAGTATCTTATAAAATGGCTTTATAAAATGGCTTTATTACCGATCATAAAAGCCTAAAGTACTTGATGACTCAAAAGGAATTGAATTTGAGGCAACAAAGATGGTTAGAGCTGATAAAGGATTATAAGATGGTCATTGATTACCACCCGAGAAAGGCGAGTTTAGTGGTCAATGCTTCGAGTAGGAAATCCTTATTTTCATTGAGAGCTATGAATACACGGGTGACTTTGTCAAACGATGGTTCCATTCTAGCTGAGTTAAGGGCTAGATCGATGTTCCTTTAGGAGATTTATGAGGCTTAGGAAGATGACTCTGACTTGCAAGCCAAAAGAGTTCAGTGCGAGTCGGGTGTTGAGTCTGAATTTCAAATAAATTATGATGGATGTTTGATGTTCAAAGACAGAGTTTGTGTACCTAGAAATGATGAGCTTATTCGAAAGATTTTACACGAAGCACATAGTTGATGCTTATTAGTACATCCGGGCAGCACAAAAATGTATAATGATTTGAAGAAATGGTATTGGTGGCCAAGTATGAAGAAAGATGTTTCTGAGTTTGTATCAAGATGCTTGATTTGTTAGCAAGTAAAGGCCAAACAAAAAGTACCTTTGGGTCTGCTTCAACCTATTATGGTTCTTGATTGGAAAATGGGACCGGGTTACTATGGACTTTGTAACGGGTTTACCATTGACACTGAGTAAGAAAGTTGCCGTATGGGTTGTGGTGGATAGACTTACAAAATCTGCCCATTTCATACCTGTATGTGTTGATTATTCACTTGATAAGTTGGTAGACTTGTATGTTTTTGAGATTGTAAGACTACATGGAGTGCCTTTATCGATCATATCGGATAGAGATTCGAGATTTACATCTTAATTTTCGAAAAAAGTTGCAAGATGCTTTGGGCCATTGAGTTTTAGTGCAGATTTTCATCCCCAAATCGATGGACAGTCGGAAAGATTAATACAGATACTTGATGATATGCTCTGGTGTTGCATTCTTAAGTTTCAAGGCAGCTGGGAGAAGTACCTACTATTGGTGAGTTTGCTTAGAATAACAGTTTGAGTCGAGTTTGAAAATGGCGCCTTACGAGGCTTTGTATAGGCGTAAGTGTCGAACGCATTTATATTGGACTGAACTCAAAGAAAATTAGATTCACGAGGTTGATCTGGTTAAAGAAACCTAAGAAAAAGTAAGAGTGATTCGAGATTATTTAAAAGCTACTTCTAATAGACAAAAAACCTACTCAGATTTAAAAAGAAAAGAGATCGAGTTTCAAGTCAGTGATAAAGTATTCTTGAAAGGGTCACCATGGAAGAAAGCTCACAGATTCGGTCGAAAAGGAAAATTGAATCCACATTTTATCGAACCATATGAGATCACTGAGAGGATAGGGCCGATAGCTTATCGATTGGCTTTGCCGTCTGAGTTAGAAAATATTCACAATGTGTTTCACATTTCTATGTTACAACGCTACCGATCAGGTCCTTTACTTGTGATTACACCGACAGAGGTTGAAATTCAACCCAACATGACATATGGCGAAGAACCGATTAATATCTTAGTAAGGGAAGTCAAACAGTTAAGGAATAAAAGTATAGCTCTTGTAAAAGTACTATGGAAAAGACATGGGGTAGAAGAGGCTACTTGGGAGTCCGAGGAGGCTATGAGGAACCAGTACCCAAACCTTTTTACTAGTAAGATTTTCGGAGATGAAAATCCCTAAAGAGTGAGAATTATAATAGCCTGATTTAGGACCTAGTCTGAATAGTGGTGCAAGACCATAAATCTGAAGTAGAAATATGTATTTTATGATTTTTACGAGGCCTATGATGTGTTTGCCTGATTGTGTGAAAATCTCATAAAGAAATTTTATTAAATAGTGATTAAATTGTCCATTAGGACTAAATTGCAAAGATTAGAAAATATGAGATTCTAGAAGATTTAAGTATGAAATAGCATCATAAAAATTATTAAAAGTCTGTATTTAGCAATTATATCTTTATATGTTAAGATGGAAAAAAATGGGCATCGAAAGGAAAAATCTTAAGAAAGGGTCTTAAGGGCATTTTAGTCATTTGGTTAATTAATGAATTGAAAAGGAAAAAATAAGCCAAAATCTTGTCCATCTTCTTCCTCTAAGTGCCAAAATTTTCAAGGAGACATATCTAGGGTTTCTTCAACTTCCAAGCTTGATAGTAAGTGCATCCTAGTCCTGTTTTTTAATGTTCTTCATATTTTTGAGACCCTCGTAGCTCGGTTTAGCTGTTCCTAGCTATATTTTGAGCTAGGGTTTATGTTCAAAAATTTACCTATGTATGACATGAATGTAATTTGATGTCTTATGGGAGAATATGAAAGTTTGATGTATGATAAACATCTTTTTCTAAGTGATTTTCATGAAAAATGCATAAAAAAGGACAAAATTGTAAATGTTGCAACAATGGTCATACATGAGTGAAGTAGTACAAATTGAAGGCTGTTGTAATGAAGATAATGTTTTGACTAGGCTTGAAATACAATAAAGTTGAATGAAAATCATTTTACAAGCCTAGGGGCAAAAGTGTAATTATGTAGAAGTTTAGGCGTAAAATTGTAATTTTTGCCAAAGTATGATTCATGAGTTAATTTAGTTAATGTGAGTATCAAACAAGTGAAATTATCATTATAGATCAAGAAAAATGAAGCCCGAATAGAAATCGAGGCAAGAACAAAGTGTTGGACTAAATCGAACATCTACAAGCATTTTGAGTACCGAAGTAAGTTTGTGTGAATTTAAGGTTACATGTGTTATTGGGTTTAAATTACTTAGTATTTTGAGAAATACATGTCATTTCAATGAAATTTATGAATAATTTCTTGATGAGAATATGAATGAGAATATGCTAAGTAAAGTCTCGGTTGAAATTTCGGAATAACGAGGACACCTATGTCATGATATGAGATAAGGGCAGTCCCATGTAAGACCAAGTTTGGGACATGGCATCAGCACCAAATGTAGGTCTCATGTAAGACCATGTCTGGGACATGGCATCAGCACCGCATAAAAAAATGTCTCGTATAAGACCATGTCTAGGACATGGCATCCGCACCAAATGTAGGTCCCGTGTAAGACCATGTCTGGGACATGGCATCGGCACCAAATAAGGAAGGTCCCGTATAAGACCATGTTTGGGACATGGCATTGGCACCAAATGTAGGTCCCGTGTAAGACCATGTTTGGGACATGGCATCGGCACCGAATAAGGAAGGTCCTATATAAAACCATGTCTGGGACATGGCATCTGCAATGAATGTAGGTCCCGTGTAAGAGCATGTCTGGGACATGGTATCGGCACCGAATAAGGAAGATCCCGTGTAAGACCATGTCTAGGACATGGCGTCAGCACCAAAGGAATATCTCATGTAAGACCATGTTTGGGACATGGCATCGACATCTATATACGATCTCGTATAAGACCATATCTGGGATATGGCATCGACAACGAGACAAGAGATCCCGTGTAAGAGCATATCTTGGATATGGAATCTGCATCAAGATGTGATTCCATGTAAGACCATATCTAGGATATGGAATCGGCATCGTGATACATGTATGATGAGATTGAGTATCCTTTGATATTTCGAGTATTTCAATGGCCAAAAGAGCTAAGTATGCAAAGATGCTATAGAGTTAAATTATGCAAGGATGATAATGAGTTCCATTTATGTTAAGTATGATGATGATTTAAGTTTATGTCCAAGTTAGCATAAGTGCTAAATTATGTTACTAAGTGATACAGGCATCATGAGTAAAATTACAAGTTATGAAACCATAATGTGATGTGAGATGGTAAGTGTGAGTATGACTAAGTATGCCTAAGCACTTAAGAACTTGTGTTGCTATTGTTATATGAGATGAACGGATTTTACCATGAACACTTATGTTGTTATATTAATTCATGAAAACTTACTAAGCTATATGCTTACCCCTCTCTTTTCCCTTTTCCTTGTAGTATCGCCAAGCTAGCTTGGGGATCGTAGAATGTCGGAGCTCGGATCACACTATCAATCAATCTTTTGGTATAGTAAAGTTGATTTATTTTGGGTATGGCATGTATAGGAAATTGGTCATTTTGTATTATTTCATATTTGAGAGCCAAAGTTGATGCAAGTGCGCCCAACGAACCCTGTCAGTCAAATCTCTTTAGTCAAGCCTTACATAGTTGACAAGCTGATCCAAGTTCGTTTCCAGCTCCACGAGCTCCATCCAGTTCAAATCCAGCTTATTTGATCTTGAATCAGCTCAAAACTTTAGTCTTTAATTATGTCTTGTTTAATTAAATAAATCTTTAGTTAATGTCATGCATTATTAATCTACATATTTTATTTATTACATGCATTATGTGTTCTGCATTTAATTAAGTCATGCATTAAGTAACTCATTTGTGTATTTAGTTTGCATTTTAAATCATGCATTTAAGCATCTTAGTTCAATCAATGATTGCTGGTCATTAATTCAACTCATTTTAATTAATTGAGTTCTTTTAATGAATTTAATTTAATAGTTGCTTTTTAATTAACCTAGTTAATAGGTTAATTTATTGATCGTGAGTTAAGTTCATTTAATAATACATTATTTAATTAAGCTAGTTGCTGGAATAAATTATGCTTAACTGTTAGTTTATTTAATTAAGTTAGTTATTAATGTGTTTTAAGTTTAATAATTGCATTAATGTGTCGGTTACATGTGACAATTGCAGGTGACTTTTCAACTCACCTCTAATATTTCTAAAGGTTGTTATGCATTCATTGAGATGACTTTTCATGTGAATTTTGTTACATAAGAGGGGGCTGGTAGTAAGAGGCTTGATTCAACATGAAGAAGATGTTTTATTAAATAAAGAAGAGCATTATGGTTCTTTAATTTTGGCAACCTCTTTGTCCTCAGCTTCCACAACCGCTTGTTTCATGGTATTTAATACATGCAATTATTTCTCCATCATTTGGCTAGTGACTTTTCGGATGATCATGGAGAATTCAAAGGACTTTGACAAGCAATTTAATTGAAGAGTTAATCACATTGAAGATGGGAGTTACATGGCTAGAATTCCAAAGTTTGAGACTTTTGGTTGATCATGGAGAACTCCAAGGACTTTGACAAGCAATTTAATTGAAGAATTAATCATATTGAATATAGGAGTTACATGGCTAGAATTCCAAAAGTTGAGACTCTTCATTTGAAATCATTATTAGCCTCATTAAAAGTGACCATTCAACTAGCCTCATTTGATACTATATATACATGTAATCAACCTATTGAAAAAATAACTTTAGACTTTTGATCCTTGAATATATTTTATGAACTTTGTTCATCGAGTGAGATTTTCTCCTCTCTATCTTTCGTAAGAGTTTCGGTTCTGACTTTTCAAGCGTTGCTTGTGGCGTCAGTCATTTCTCATCCATCAACTTATACCATAGGTTCTTATCTTTATAGATAACGGGTCTTGGTCCATCATCGACTTTCATTTTCCACCTTAAACAAATATATAACCCGGGGTGACACTTTTAGTGTCGAATCGTTTCTAAGTTTAAGTTCATTTCTCCATCTCCACCAACTTTCTTAATACATATCCTATTTATTATTTCTATTAAACCGAGTCCATCCACTATATCCATCTTCCTTATTTACTTCCTAACTGAACCTATCTCCATCTCCTATCCAAATCTTAACCTTTTTGATATGCTTCCGCAACTTAAACCTTATTTCACCCTTTTCCCAACAACTTTTCAATTACTCCTCGTAGACAATCGGGCATCTAACAAATGACTCGACTCACCCCGAGGCAGATCATATCAAAAGTGTTGGCTACTAATGTTATACATTCACTTTGCATATGGCCATAGGAAATTGGCCAATATTTATCAAGTTTCATATTTTAATGATGATAAGTTTTATGAAGGGAAAGTTTATGCAAATGATGAGGTAAAATGGGAAGTGTTTGAATGATGATTAGTGGTTCTTCATAGGGTATTATTGCCATATCATGTATTGCTTGAGTTGGTATAAGCGTGTTTATGTTTCAGGGTGGCAATTGGCTTGGAAAATAGCCTTCTAATTGTCCACACGGCGTGTGTCTAGGCCGTGTGTGACACACGATCAACCCCCATGGGGGGTTGATAGGCCGTGTGTCCCCTGCACCAAATTTACGAGAATTCGATTTGTCACACAGGCCAGCACATGGGTGTGTGCCTAGGCCATGTGCCCCTTGAGAAGTTGTTGACGTCATAAACATAATGCTAAGGTTCTCCCACACGGGTGAGTTTAGGCCGTGTGAGAGACACAGGCCATTGACATGGGTGTGTGTCCAGCCGTGTGAAAACCCTTTTAGGTTCGAAATAAAAATTAATTTCCACACGGGCAAGGTACATGGGCACGTGTGACTACACAGCCTGCCCACATAAGCCTGTCCCACTTCACAAGGGCGTGTAGCCCATGTTTAGGTACAAAATTTCTAAGAGCATAAATATTTCCATATTAATTCTGAAACCTCCCGTAAGTATGTTTAGGGCCTCGTAGGCCCATAATAAGGATTGTTAGAATATGAATGAAAAGTTTTAAGTTTGAAAAGAAAATTTATAGACGATAATGTATGTTAAGCAAGTTAAGTTCGATAATGCCCCGTATCCCGTCCCAGCATCGGACATAGGTAAGGGGTGTTAGAAAAATGCCGATGCCATGTCCCAGACATGTTCTTAAATAGGCTCACATGTCGAAGTCGATGCCATGTCCCAGACATGGTCTTACACTGGCTCTCATAATGGGGCCGATGCCATGTCCCATACATGTTTTAACACTATCACACATATCAACACCGATGCCATGTCCCAGAAATGGTCTTACACTGGCTCTTATAATGTGGTTAATGCCATGTCCTAGACATGGTCTTACACTAGAACACATATCAATGCCGATGCCATGTCTCAGACATGGTCTTACACTGGCTATCATAATGTGGCCGATGCCATGTCCCAGACATTATCTTACACTAGCACACATATCACTTAAATGTCATGGCATGGATATCCAATTTATTCCTAAGAGAGTTTTTACTACATCAATTCTCTTCATGCATATTCACAACAAGAATCAAACACTTTATGCCATACTAATTGTTCATTACATAATAAAAATAAATTAATATAATTTACGTACAACTTACCTCTATACACAAATAGTGGGCGACTAGATTGAATTAGTCTACTAGCTTGGTCTTCCCCCGGTCTTGGTCTGGACTCCGTTTTTCTTGATCTATAATGAAAATTTCACTTATTTAATCACTACATTAATCAAGACAATCTATAATTCATACATGGGTAAAATTACCATTTTGCTCCTAGACTTTCACATAATTAAGATTTTGCCCCTAGGCTCGTAAAATGATTTTAATCAAATTTCCTCCTTTAACAAGCCTAGCCGAACCATTATTACTCTTATAGAAACTCATAATTTTCAATTATTTCACACATTTACAACCTATTTTATAAACTTCACAAAATGGTCCTTTTAGGTGTTTTCATGAAAACCCCTTTCACAAAAGTTGTTTATTTAACAACCAAGATTCATTTTCTTCCATAAAATTTCAAAAAACAACATGAATACTCACATGGAAAAACCCTAGACTCTCAACCATTAGTTTGCTTAAGCTACAAGGGTCACAAAAAATACAAAAATCATCAAGAATGACCATCAAAAACACTTGCAAGAGGGAAGTTTGGCTGAAACTTTAAGCTACAAAAACCATTTTGTTGTAACTTTCGGTGGTGAACAGAAAGAATGAAAAGGATGAAGCTTTCTTTTTATTTTATGATTATTTAATCAATTAAGTCACCAAAAATCTACATAACCTTTGACCAATTTCATGAATTATAAATTCATGTCCAGCCACCATTTTTATTAGTCTATTTACTCAATAAGGACCTATATTTTATTGCTCCATAGCTAATTAACATCTTTACCTAATGAAACAAAAGTTTCACCCTTTACACAATTTTTCCTTTTTCAAAATTAAGCATGCAATCACTAAAATTAATTCACCAAAATTTTCAAACACTCATATATCATAATTTCTCCAACCTCAAATTTATGGTTTCAAAACCACTGTTCTGACTAGGCCCAAATTGGGGCTGTTACAATTCTCCCCCTTAGGGATTTTCATCCCCGAAAATCTTACCAGTGAAAAGGTTTGGGTATTGATCTCTCATAGTCCCCTACGACTCCCATGTGGCCTTTTCAACCCCATGTCTATGCCATATTACTTTCACGAGTGCTATACTTTTATTTATCAATTGCTTGACCCCTCGGGCCAAGATCTTAACCAGCTCTTCACCATAAGTCATGCCTGATTGAATCTCAACCTCTCATGGTGAAAAAACATGTGAATGGTTAGAATGGTTACGGTGCAACATCGACACATGGAAAACATTGTGGATCTTCTCTAACTCGGATGGCAAGTCTAGTCAATAAGCTATTGGTCCAATTCTTTCAATCACCTCATAAGGTCCAATAAAATGTGGACTTAATTTTCCTTTCTTACAAAATCTGAGGACTTTCTTCCACGGGGATACTTTCAAAAACACCTTATAACCGACTTGAAACTCAATTTCTTTTCATTTCAAATCTGCGTAAGATTTATGTCTATCCGAAGTGGCCTTCAAACAGTCAGGAATTACCTTTACTTTCTCTTCGGTCTCTTTGACTAAGTCTGTAACACCCCAAACCCGGCCCAAACACTACTATCGAATCTGGTATGTCACTAAGAAAATTTTTAATAAAACAAATCGTGTCGACAAAAAGCCCAAATAGAAAATTACATAAATTGTGCCTTAATAATCAAAAAGCCCAAAACTTAATTACATGTCCTTGAAAGAAATTAAAAATAAGAATAAATACTAAAGGCCCATTTTAAATCTAAAATGTAAACAAATGGCCTATGGCCTTATTACAATGTATTTTAAATCCATCATATAAAGTACTTAAAAAAAAACTAATATGAAGAAACTTTGTCACCAGATCCACCTTCTTTTGCATGGCCACCTTGCGCACCACTCCGGCCCGGTCTGATGCACTAATCGTCACCTGAAAGGTTAGTTTAAAGGGGGTGAGTCGTGAGACTCAGTGTGCAACCCTCATGCACCACTAGATTTGGGCCTTATCAAACATAATAATAAATTCATTTACAAGGAAACATATAATATGCAAAGCCCAACCCATTTGCCTAGGCTTCCATCCGCTACACGCCCCCGTACCAACCAACACACCATTGGGGATTTCTACAATCAACCCACCCGCTACTCTCCAAGATGGCAGTCAAGCTGCTCATCAACATATATTGGCTGAAGCCCTTATAACATATAATGGCCGAAGCCCATATAACAGTTCACGGCATTAGCCGCTACAATAGTTCACGGCAAAAATCTTTACTCATATACATGCACATATAACTTCCTCCTTTCATCACCCAACCCATGCAACATGCATAGTAATTTAAAACATGTACAACAGTTTACTTGTAACATATAGTCAGATTATTTACTAACCTGAGGGTCCGTTGTTTAAATCCGAGATTTTGGCTTTTAATGCAACATATAAATCTTATGAACACATATACATATATATACATTTATTATTAATCGGATCTAGAAGGTGTGGAAATGTTACACACCTGATTCGTGTACTAAGGCTTTTGCTATGTCTACGTTACTATCACTTGAAAAAACTACTATTGACCCATGATCTGACTTTGATTTTGGCCCACACCCTGTTGGCCAACCTCGCACTACCGAAATAGATCGCTTCTCAAATTTGGCTGACGATTTTACAGATCCAACCTTCTCTGCTTGACTGTTAGTTGAGTCCATATTAATCCCTTAATCACTAAACCAAATAACGATGAGATCTAACTCATTAGTTAAATGTAACCTTTAAAATGAACACTTACCTTGTTAGCCAAATCTCGAATATCCTTTAGAAATTGTCACCACCGACATTCCCACATTCGGCCATTCCCCAAATATTTAATGAATCAAAAATCATAACCATTCCAACCTATATGCCATTCGGCTAAATGGAAAGAATCATGGAAGACCCTTCGGCCATACTTACCACTTCTTATCTTCGATTTCTCCACCAAATTGGCTTTAATGAGATAGTTTTGGCTTCTAGGAGTAAAGAGTATAATCGAAAGGACCTTGGAACAATGGTTTAGATTAGGAGTTTGATAAAAATAAGGGAATCACAGAAAAGGAAAAATCCTGTAACTTACCGGATTACTAAGGAGTATCTGACTTACGATGCGACTCTGGAAAACAGAGATCTCACTTGTAGATTTAGCTATGGGAGATAAGGGTATGAAAAAAGGAATTCAGCTCTTAGAAAAAGAAAAAGAGAAACTGTAGAGAAGGCTTGGAAATTTCGACAGAGAATGAGAGAAGAATAGGGTTTCAAGATATCGAAATTGAAGAATACTACTCCCTATTTATAGAGAAATTTTGGCATACCCACCCACACAGAGTTGGAATTTCGGCCAACTCTCCCCTCCCAGAGTTGGATTTTCGGCCAACTCTACTATCATCTGATAGCTTTTAACTCTCCTGATAACTCAATCCTTATCTTACCTTTAGGAGAGCCCACCTTAAAACCAATTCCTCATTATTATTTATCAGTTTTTTAACACTTAAAATAAAAGAAATAACTCCTAAAAGGTAGCCTAATTGCCGTCCATCCCCTTCCCATTTAAGTGCCGAATTTGACCCATTTCCTAAGGCCCAATCGGTCACTCAGGGCCCAAATTCCTCCTCCCTTAAGGCGCCACCTTATGCCTACTTAATGCACTTTAATCCTTTGGGCCACAAGCCCAGCTTGTCACTTAATTAACCATCTTCTTAAATTATATGCTGACACCATTCATTAGCCACCTAACCCAAATTTTTTCTAAAGCACAATATTTCACTTTAAATTATCCAGAGCACTAATCCTAATCCAACTATTTAATCAAAATGTCAGCCCAACCTTTACAATCCCAACTTAACATATTAGACTATCATATAAATGAGTAGGCCCACCTTGAGGATGTTACAGTTCTACCCTCCTTAAAGAAATTTCGTCCTCGAAATTTCCAACTAACTAGAAATCATACTACCTAAGTCTCACCACTATGCTTTCGCTGTGCACTCTAATTCTAAAGCCAAAATAAACACTTAGTATACTATGGTAGGGTACACACCATTATTCACTTCTGGAGCGTCTTCGTCCCCTTGTACTCATACTACCGATTTGCGTTTATCTGATTTAAAAATTTTATGAGTCATTAATTGTTTCCACTAATTATCCCCGAACAATCTTATGAAACATAGTTTAAAAGTGATTCTTTCGAATTTGAACCTATCTACAGTTTTTAGTCTTCCTATTCTAGGAATTATGCAAACACAGCGTTCATACAAGTAACATTCATTACCTAAGGGTATTTTCGTCATTTCGCTACCCAAGGGTATTTTTGTAATTTTACCTACAGGGGTATTTTTGTAATTTTCCAAAATAAGGTTTCGGGTGATTTGGCAAAATAAAGGGTATTTTGATAATTTTCCAACTTAAGGGTATTTCGGTAATTTTGCAAATTTGGGGGTATGTCGGTAATTTACAAATTTAGGGGTTATTTTGGTAATTTATAAAATCTGGGGATATTTCAGAAATTTTGAAATCTAGGGGTGTTTCAAAGATTTTTTTAAACCAAGGGCATTTTTGTAATTTTACAAATTCAAATCAAAACTATTTTGAGAAGTTTTCACAATTCAGGGGGTAATTTAGTAATTTTTTTTCAAAATAAGGGGTTTATTAATGATTTTGCAAAATAGGGTGTTCGGCCCCTTTCGAGTTTTAGTTGAGAACTTTGGCCCAATTACAAGTCCTCACGGTTAAGATGAGCAAATACTACGCACTGGTAGGATTCAGAAGAGGAGGTGAGTCACTAGGATCGCTTAAATACCAAGCTCTCCTGGATCCAATCCTAGACATGCGTATGCTGTCACCACACCCTAGTCTTGTACTCGTTCACGGGTTTGTTTAGTGAAGTTAAGTCTTATGAGATTTTAGGAGTTGTTTCATTAAACCTAGAGTCCATCAGATTCTAATCTAAATAATCTACGTCCCATAAAGCCCATTAAGCCCACATACATATATATATATCACACAAGGAGTTCAGAATACTTACCTGTCGGACTTGGCCGGAGACGCAGGTGCCATGCTGAGCTAATAAACCTTTACTAATAAAAATCCATGTTTTAAAAACCCATTTTTAGAAAATCTTTTGGGCCCAAAATCCCAAAGTCGAGTTTTGAACCAGGCTCGGATACCAATTTTGTAACACCCCAAACCCGGCCCAAACACTACTACCGGATCTGGTATGTCACTAAGAAAATTTTTAATAAAATAAATCGTGTCGATAAAAAGCCCAAATAGAAAATTACATAAATTGTGTCTTAATAATCAAAAAGCCCAAAACTTAATTACATGTCCTTGAAAGAAATTAAAAATAAGAATAAATATTAAAGGCCCATTTTAAATCTAAAATGTAAACAAATGGCCTATGGCCTTATTACAATGTATTTTAAATCCATCATATAAAGTACTTTTTTTTAAAAAAAGCCTAATATGGGGAAAACTTTGTCGCCGAATCAACTTTCTTTTGCATGGCCACCTTGCGCTCCACTCCTGCCCAGTCTGATGCAGTAATCCTCACCTGAAAGGTTAGTTTAAAGGGGGTGAGTCGCGAGACTTAGTGTGCAACCCTCATGCACCACTAGATTTGGGCCTCATTAAACATAATAATAAATTCATTTACATGGAAACATATAATATGCAAAGCCCAACCCATTTGCCTAGGTTTCCATCCGCTACACGCCCCCGTACCAACCAACACACCATTGGGGATTTCTACAATCAACCCACACCGCTACTCTCCAAGGTGGCAGTCAAGCTGCTCATCAACATATATTGGCTGAAGCCCTTATAACATATAATGGCCAAAGCTCGTATAACAGTTCACGACATTAGCCGCTACAGTAGTTCACGGCAAAAACCATTACACATATACATGTACATATAACTTCCTCCTTTCATCACCCAACCCATGCAACATGCACAATAATTTAAAACATGTACAACAGTTTACTTGTAACATATAGTTAGATTATTTATTAACCTGAGGGTCCGTTGTTTCAATCCGAGATTTTGGCTTTTAATGTAACATATAAATCTTATGAACACATATATATATATATATATACATTTATTATTAATCAGATCTAGATGGTGGGGAAGTGTTACACACCTGATTCGCGTACTAAGGCTTTTGCTATGTCTACGTTACTATCACTTGAAACAACTACTATTGGCCCACGATCTGACTTTGATTTTGGCCAACACCCCGTTGGCCAATCTCGCACTACCGAAACAGATCGCTTCTCGAATTTGGCTGACAATTTTACAGATCCAGCCTTCTCTGCTTGACTGTTAGTTGAGTCCATATCAATCCCTTAATCACTAAACCAAATAACGATGAGATCTAACTCATTAGTTAAATCTAACCTTTAAAACGAACACTTACCTAGTTAGCCGAATCCCGAATATCCTTTAGAAATTGTCACCACTGACCTTCCTACATTCGGCCATTCCCCAAATATTTAATGAATCGAAAATCACAACCATTCCAACCTATATGCCATTCGGCTAAATGGAAAGAATCATGGAAGACCCTTCGGCCATACTTACCACTTCTTACCTTCGATTTTTCCACCAAATCGGCTTTAATGGGATAGTTTTGGCTTCTAGGAGTAAAGAGTATAATCGAAAGGACCTTGGAACAATGGTTTAGATTAGGAGTTTGATAAAAATAAGGGAATCACAGAAAAGGAAAAATCAGTAACTTACAGATTACTAAGGAGTATACGACTACGATGCGACTTGGAAAGCAGAGATCTCACTTGTAGATTCACTATGGGAGATGAGGGTATGAACAAAGGAATTGGCTCTTATAAAAAGAAAAGAGAAACTGTAGAGAAGGCTTGGAAATTTCGACAGAGAATGAGAGAAGAATAGGGTTTCAAGATACCAAAATTGAAGAATACTACTCCCTATTTGTAGAGAAATTTTGGCATACCCACCCACACAGAGTTGGAATTTCGGCCAACTCTCCTCTCCCAGAGTTGGATTTTTGGCCAACTCTGCTATCATCTGATAGCTTTTAACTCTCCTGATAACTCAATCCTTTTCTTACCTTTAGGAGAGCCCACCTTAAAACCAACTCCTCCTTATTAATTATCAGCTTTTTAACACTTAAAATAAAAGAAATAACTCCTAAAAGGTAGCCTAATTGTTGTCCACCCCCTTCCTATTTAAGTTCCGAATTTGACCCATTTCCTAAGGCCCAATTGGTCACTCAGGGCCCAAATTCCTCCTCCCTTAAGGCGCCACCTTATGCCCACTTAATGCACTTTAATCCTTTGGGCCACAAGCCCAGCTTGTCACTTAATTAACCATCTTCTTAAATTAGCCACCTAACCCAATTTTTTTAAAGCCCAATATTTCACTTTAAATTATCCAGAGCACTAATCCCAAACCAAATATTTAATCAAAAAGTCAGCCCAACCTTTACAATCCCAACTTAACATATTAGACTATCATATAAATGAGTAGGCCCACTTTGGGGATGTTACAAAGTCAACCCCAAGAATTTGATTTTCCCAGAGTTCAGACAAATACAAGGGCGTTCGACACTTACGCCCATACAAAGCCTCATAAGGCACTATTTTCAAACTCGACAGATAGCTATTGTTTTAGGCAAATTCTGTAACAGTCCAGTTTAGACCCTAATCGAAATAGTGGTTTCAAGACCACAAATACGAGGTAGAAAAATATTTTAAAATTATTTTATGTGTCTATGATATATGTCTAAGCATGTGAAAAATTTTTGTGAATTAATTTTTCAGATTGGGTGCTTAATTTGATAAAAGGATTTAATTGTGAAAGATGCAAAATTTGCATGCTTTATGAAAAGATACTTATTTGTCATGTCTTTATAAATGTGGAGGCTTTATTAGGCAATTAAGCCATTTATAAGATAGTGGTTAGTTAATAGACAAAAATGACCTTAGTGCATGAAAGCTTATATTGATTACTAAAAGGTTAATTTTGTAAATGATCAATAATGTTAGTATAATAAAAACAAAACATAAAAAGATGGCTATTCTCATCTTTATCTAACCGAAAATAAGAAGAAAGGAGAAGCCATGAATGAATGCTAGGGTTTGGCTATTGTAGGAATTAATTAAGGTAAGTTTTGAATTCGGTTTTGATAATTTATATGTTTTCGTAAACGTTGCTTTGAGTACTTTGAAACCCATGCTTCAATTTCTTGTATTGATGAATATTTTGAAATAATCCACTGATGAACACATGAGTTTTATGAAGTTTGATGGTGAATTATGGAAGATATATGTTTGATTAATATAGTTTGTCTTTGAGTTTTTGTTGAATTTGAGTATTTTGGATTAAATTGAGAAAATAAAATTTTGAAGGACTAATTTGTGAAATAAATGAAATGTATGGATTGATATGATAGTATATATTCGGCCAAGCATGGGTGTAAGCAAATTTGGTATATTTTGTGATTTTGTGAAATAAGGACTAAAATGTCAAAATGTGAAAATATGAGGGCTAATTTGAAAATTACCCTAAACATATGTTTTTGGATTGAATTGAATGAGTTACTGAATAAAAGGATTAAATTTGAATATGTATGGATCAAGAACCGAAGAAAACTAACTTAGATCATGGGAAGTCAAAAGTAATCGAGTAGCCGTATCCGTTTCCGTTAATCCGAACTAGAGGTAAGTCGATATACAAATAAATGTATTTGTATTGAATTATGTATATTCATATGACTATTGATGATGATGAATGCAAATGAGATTTTGTATACATGAATTTTGAGTTTGCGGATAAGGCGACAAGTTGTATAAGTTCGAGAAGTCCCATATGACCATAGGAATACATAGGATTGCATATGTCATGACATAGGAGTCTGCTACGTGATGTCATGTAATACCACATCTGGGACGTTGGCGTTGATTCGAGATTTCATGTAAGACGACATCTGGGACGTTGGCATCGATATGTAATTTACGTGTAAGACCACGTCTGGGACAGTGGAATCGTATTTGATTGGTGTAAGACCCTGTCGAGGACAGTGGCATCGATAACTAGATACATGTAAGACGACATATGGGATGTTGGCATTGTATGACTATTCCAAGCATTTTGAGTATCTTATTAGATTCCTAACGGTTCAACAGGCAAGTCCGAGAAACAAACGACTATGTGATTTGAATATCTATTTCATGTATGTTTGAAAAGTACACTATGTGTGTATGAGAGGTAAGTTACTATATGAACTTACTAAGGTGAATATGTGTTTTAAAATGATGAGATATTATGTGAATATATGCTATGACGAGCTATGAGTATATGTGATATTAGAGTTGAAGAATGTGGTAAGATATGGCTAAGTAAATGAGCCAAGGATTACGTGATGCAATTGCAATGAGAACCTTTAATGTCATTGAATCAATACGGTTATGAGCATGTTATGATAAGTTTATTTGTATATGACTTACTAAGCTTTTGAAAGGCTTGCTCTGTGTGTGTTTTCTCTGTTTTATATATCGTTAAAGCTACGAGAGGCTCGGGGACCGTCGAGGATCATCATCACGCTACCCAAACTATTTTGGTATGTGTATATAGATAAATATGGCATGTACAGGCTAGTAATTTGGTATATGTTTTGAGATGTAAATGCCATGTGATTTGGCTAGATAAATGTTGGTTTTATGCATTTGTGAATATAGTATACGATGTTGATTTTGGTATGATCTTATGACAATGAAATGCTCAAATTTATGTTAAGCATATGAATGAAATTTGAGTATGTATATTTGATCAAAGAAATGGTTATATGAAAGGTAAATGTGAATGAAATATGCTTTGAATTACATGGAAATTGATTGTGCAAATTGGCATGTTGACAAATGAGATTGAATGTGGAGATTTGTTGATTATATGACACATTTTGGTTGTCAAATGTGCATGAAATTAATTGGTATAATGCTTATAGGTAACACCCAAGTGTGGCTGACACTTTAACTTTGCCAGTAGTCTATTTTGTGTATACGGCTGTGGCACACAAGCGTGCCTTGTGACATTGTGAATAAGTCAATATACATGCTCTATTTTGGCACGGCCATGACACATGGATGTGTCTAGTAGTCGTGGGAGGCACACGGCCTACCCACACGGGCGTGTGACCTTTGTAACTTAGAAAAGTTTTACATTTTCTAAGAAATTCTATTTGTGTTCGATTTAGTCTCGACCCTATTCTAAAGCATGATTAAGGTCTTATTGACCTATAAAATAGACACTTTGATTGTGATTGATGAATTGTATTATAACTTGTTTGTAAAAGTTTGGATCTGTTTGGTAACGCCTTTAACCCTAATCCGGCGACAGATACGAGTTAGGGGTGTTACATTTGGTTGGTATTAAGTTGCTATAAATGTTCGATCTGAGAGACCTAAATGTAAGTATTGTGGAAAAAGGCATCCGGGAAGTTGTAGATTAAATGATCGAGTCTGCTTCAGATGTGGATCATTGGATCATTTCATTTGTGATTGCCCAGAGTTTGTTGAGCAAGAGATTGCCCAGAATCTGAGATCCGATAATGTTCTAGTGAGAGGTAGACCTTCTCAAAATATAAGAAATGTCAGTGGTAGTTAGAGAACTATGAAAGATACTGTTGTGAGATCCGAAGGTAGAGCACCTTCAGAGCATATGCTATCAGAGCTCGGGAGGAAACTGCATCTCCAAATGTTATAACGGGTACATTTACACTTTATGATACTTTTGTGATTACATTGATAGACCCTGGTTCTACACACTCTTATATATGCATGAACTTAGTATCCAGTAAGACTTTGCGTGTAGAGTCTACTGAGTTAGTTATAAAAGTATCGAACCCCTTAAGTAAAAGTGTCCTGGTTCACAAAGTATACAAGAACTATCCGTTAATGTTTCGAGATATCTATTTTCCTGCTGATCTGATGCTATTACCATTTGATGAGTTTGATATCATTTTTGGTATGGTGGTTGACATTTCATGATGTTGTTGTGAACTGTAAAAGAAAGACTATTGATTTGAGATGTTCGAATGATGAAGTAGTTCCGGTTGAGTCCAATGATTTGAATGGATTGCCCGCTGTTATATCTATATTGAAAGCTCAGAGTTATGTGAAAAATGGATATGAGGCATACTTTGCTGATGTGATTGATTTGAAAGTATCTGAAAAGATAGTTGAATCTGTGCCAGTTGATTGTGAGTTTTCTATTATGTTTCCTGAAGAATTGCCGGGATTGCCTTCGATACGTGAAGTTGAATTAGGTATAGATATGTTGCCTGGTACAACTCCTATTTCAATAGCTCCGCATAGAATGGCACTAACCAAATTAAAAGAGTCAAAGTCACAATTACAAGAGTTAACTGACAGAGGGCTCGCAAGACCAAGTTTCTCACCTTGGGGTGCTCCTATTTTGTTTGTGAAAAATAAAGACAACACAATGAGAATGTGCATTGATTATTGTCAGTTGAACAAAGTGAACATAAAGAATAAATATTTGTTGCCCAGGATTGACGATTTGTTTGACCAGTTAAAAGAAGCGACTGTGTTTTCTAAGATAGATCTGAGATCGGGATACTACCAGTTTAGAGTGAAAGCCTCAAACATTTTGAAAACTACTTTCAGAACAACATACGGGCATTATGAGTTTTTAGCTATGCCTTTCGGATTAACGAATGCTACTACTGTCTTTATGGATATGATGAACAAAATTTTAGACCGCATGTAGATCGATTTGTTGTTGTTTTTATTGACGACATTTTGATTTATTCACGGGATGAAACTGAACATGCTGAACATCTGAGAACTGTGTTTCAAACTCTGAGAGAAAAGTAATTGTATGGAAATTCAGTAAATGTGAATTCTTGTTACGTTAAGTAAGTTTTTGGGACTTATTGTATCGGGCTCTGGAATACAAGTTGATCCGAGCAAGATTTCTGCTATTCTGAAATAGAAACCTCCGAAAAATGTTTCAGAAGTCCGTAGCTTTTTGGGACCTACTGGTTATTATCGAATATTCATAAAAGGCTTCTCGATGATAGCTACTCTATTGACTAGATTGCTTTAGAAAGATGTAAGATATGAATGGTCAGATAACTGTCAGAAAAGCTTTGATCAGTTGAAAACTTTGTTGACTAAAGCTCTAGTCTTGACACAGCCAGAATTGGGTAAAGAATTTGTAATTTACAGTGATGCTTCATTGAATGGTCTGGATGCGTACTAATGCAAGAAGGCAAAGTCATAGCTTATACCTCGAAACAATTGAAGCCGCATGAAAAGAACTATTTGACACACGACCTTGAGTTAGCTGCGATTGTATTCGCATTAAAGATTTGGTGACATTATCTGTTCGGTGAGAAATGTCAGGTACTTTCAGGTCATAAAAGTCTGAAATATCTGATGACTCAGAAAGATTTGAATCTACAGCTGAGAAGATGGTTGGAGCTATTAAAAGATTATGAACTTGTAATAGATTATCATCCGGGTAAAGGTAATGTTGTTGCTGATGCATTGAGTCAGAAATCACTATTTGGACTACATGTTTTGAATGCTCAATTAGATCTGTCTGATGATAGCTCAGTGATAGCTGAATTGAAAGCATAATCGTTGTTTTCACAGTAGATATGTAATGCTCAGAAAGTTGATAATGAAATAATAGTTAAACGAGCTCAGTGTGATTCAAACTATGAATCTGAATTTCGAGTTGATGTTGATGATTATTTTAGATTTCGAGATTTATTATGTGTTCCGAGAAACCCAGAATTGATTTAGTTAATTATGAATGAAGCACATAACAATCATTTATCTATTCATTCGGGAAGTACAAAGATGTACCATGATTTGAAGCAACACTATTGGTGGTCTCGCATGAAATGAGACATATCTGACTTTGTTTCGAAATGTTTAATCTGTCAGCAAGTTAAAGCTGAACATCAGGTTCCGTCTGGTTTCTTACAACCGATTCTGATTCTCGATTGGAAATGGGATAGACTAACAATGGATTTTGTTTCGGGATTACCTCTAACTCCGAGAAAAAAAGATGCAGTTTGGGTTGTAGTTGATCGTTTGACGAAATATGGGCATTTTATTCCGGTGAGATCTGATTACTCACTTGATAGATTAGCTGAGCTTTATATTTCTGATATTGTGAGATTGCACGGGGTCCCATTGTCTATTGTATCTGATAGAGATCCAAGGTTCACTTTACGATTCTAGAAGAAATTGCAAGAAGCTTTAGGCACGAAATTGCATTTCTGTACCACTTTTCATCCACAAACGGATGGCCAATCTGAACAAATTATTTAGATTCTCGAGGACATGTTGAGATGTTGTATTCTTGAATTTAATGGTTCGTTGGCACAATACTTAACACTGATTGAATTTGCATATAACAATCATTTTTAGTCGAGCATTAAAATGGCACCCTATGAATCTTTGTACGGACGTAGATGTCAAATACCTCTGTATTGGACTGAGCTCAGTGAAAGTAAGTTTCACGGGGTCGATTTTATAAAAGATACAGAACAGAACATGAAAGTAATTCGTAACAGTCTAAAAGCAACATCTAATCGTCAGAAGTTTTATGCAGAATTGAAATCAAAAGAGATTGAATTTGAAATCAGTGAAAAAGTTTTCTTAAAAGTGTCTCCGTGGAAGAAAGTACTCCGATTTGGACGTAAAGGCAAGTTAAGTCTGAGGTTCATCGGATTGTATGGGATCATTGAACGTATTGGGCCTGTTGCGTATAAATTATTGTTGCCCTCTGAGCTAGCAAAAATACATAATGTATTCCATGTTTCGATGCTCTGTAGATATCGATCTGATCCGTCACATGTGATTACTCCATCTGAAATTGAAATCTGATCTGATATGACCTACAAGGAGGACCCAATCGTATCTTAGCTCGTGAAGTGAAAGAGTTGATAAACAAGAAAATTTTGTTAGTGAAAGTGTTGTGGTATCGACCAGGAATAGAAGAGGCCATGTGGGAGCTTGAATATTCAATGGGACAGTAATATCCAAATCTATTTAACGGTAAGATTTTCGGGGACGAAAATCCCTAAGAGGGGAGAATTGTAACAGTCCAATTTAGACCCTAGTCAGAACAGTGGTTTCGGTACCACAAATCCAGAATAGAAAAATATTTTAATAGTATTTTATGTTTCTATGATATATGCCTAAGCATGTGAAAAATTCCTGTGAAATAATTTGTCTGATTGGGTGCTTCATTTGATAAAAGGATTTAATTGTAAAAGATACAAAATTTACATGCTTTATGAAAAGATACTTATTTGTCATGTCTTTTTAAATGTGGAGGCGTTATTAGGCAATTAAGCCATTTATAAGATAATGGTTGGTTAATAGACAAAAATGACCTTAGTGCATAAAAGCTTATATTGATTATTAAAAGGTTAATTTTGTAAATGATCAATAATGTTAGTATAATAAAAATAAAAAATAAAAAGATGGCTATTTTCATCATTATCTAACCAAAAGTAAGAAGAAAAGAGAAGCCATGAATGAATGCTAGGGTTCGGCCATTGTAGGAATTAATTAAGGTAAGTTTTGACTTCGATTTTTGATAATTTCTACGTTTTCGTATTTGTTGCTTTGAGTACTTTGAAACCCATGCTTCAATTTTGTGTATTGATGAATATTTTGAAATGAACCATCAATGAACACATGAGTTTTATGAAGTTTGATGGTGAATTATGAAAGATATATGTTTGATTAATATAGTTTGTCTTTGAGTTTTTGTTGAATTTTAGTATTTTGGATTAAATTCAAAAAATAAAATTTTGAAGGACTAATTTGTGAAATAAATGAAATGTATGGATTGATATGATCATAGTATATATTCAGCTAAGCATGGGTGTAAGCAAATTCGATATATTTTGTGATTTTGTGAAATAAGGAGTAAAATGTCAAAATGTGAAAATATGAGGGCTAATTTGCAAATTTTGCTAAACATATGTTTTTGGATTGAAATGAATGAGTTGATGAATAAAAGATTTAAATTTTAATATGAATAGATCAAGAACCGAAGAAAACTGACTTAGATCACGGGAAATCGAAAGTAATCGAGTAGCCATATCTGTTTCCGTTAATCCGAACTAGAGGTAAGTCGATATACAAATAAATGTATTTGTATTGAATTATGTATATTCATATGACTATTGATAATGATTAATGCAAATGAGATGTTGTATACATGAATTTCGAGTGTGCAGATAAGTCGACAAGTTTTATAAGTCCGAGAAGTCTAGTATGAGCCTAGGAATAAATAGGATTGCACATTTCATGACATAGGTGTCTGTTACGTGATATCATGTAAGACCACGTCTGGGACATTGGCATTGATTTTAGATTTCGTGTAAGACCATGTCTCGGACGTTGGCATCGATATGGGATTTATGTGTAAGACCATGTTTAGGACATTGGCATCGCATTTGATTGGTGTAAGACCCTGTCTGGGATTGTGGCATCGATATCTGGATACATGTAAGACCACGTCTGGGACGTGGGCATTGTACAACTATTCCGAGCATTCTGAGTATCCTATTAGATTCCTAGTGGTTCAACATGCAAGTCCGAGAAACAAAATGACTATGTGATTTGAATATTTGTTTCAGGTATGTTTGAAAAGTACACTATGTGTGCATGGGAGGTAAGTTTCTATATGAACTTACTAAGGTGAATATGTGTATTGAAATGATGAGATATTATGTGAATATAAGATTTGATGAGATATGAGTATATGTGATATTAGAGTTGAAGAATGTGGTAAGATATGGCTAAGTAAATGAGCCAAGGATTATGTGATGCAATTGCAATGAGAACCTTTAATGTCATTATATCAATATGGTTATGAGCATGTTATGATAAGTTTATTTGTATATGACTTACTAAGCTTTTGAAAAGCTTACTTTGTGTGTGGTGAATTTTAGGAGTGTGGTGAATTCAAATTGGTTTGATGATAAGAAGATAGAAGGGACGGCAAAAGGGGGTGTTAGCCGAATTCTTTTGAAGAGTTTGGAGGGAAGAGGACTCTCGATTTTGGATCTTGGTGAGGGTGCCGAAATTTAGTTGCTAAAGAGTAGTATTTTTGGCATTTAGGTGGGGTTTTCACTTTTCAATCTAGCTTTTTCCTCTCAATCTCTCTTTTGCCGAGAATTACCTAAGGTTTTCTCCTCTTTTCTCTTTTTTTGACCATAGCCGAAATCTCTTTAGGCTTTTCACTTCTCTTCTTCTTCTTGTGGTAGCTGAATCCCTACTACTCTTTTCTCCATCTTTGTCCCAAAGCCGAATCACTACTTCTACCTCTCTTCCATCTTGTTTATTCTTCTCGAAACACCTGGCTAGCTGAAACCCCTTGATTCTCATTACCCTGATTACTCATCTTTCATTCACTAAAATCCGAAGACCACACTTTCTTTTTTTCTCTTGTAAGCTGAATCTTCCTCGATGTGATTGGTTGTGCCAAATCCTGATGAAATTCGAAGGTATGTTGATGATGATAATATGTTCGCCCGAATGGCCACCCCTTACCCCAATATTTTTTTATCGAATCTCATTAGGTACTTGTGTAGGTGCGATAATCGTGTGGTCTAAGCCTGTTAACTCTGGGATCTAATCGATTTAGAAATACAAGAAGGAGAGGGAAGTCAACTTTCGGGTTCAATCCCCAAGTTCAAGAAGAGGGTTGTGTCTGCTGTTCGTGATTGGCCACCTGGGTGTGGGCCAGCATCTGAGCAGAATAGTAGGCAGATAATAGTAGTGCCTATCAACGAGAGTGTCGACGTAGAAAGTATCATCTTGTGAGTAATCAGGTGTGTAACTTTTACACACTTCATATGTTTAATATGAGATTATTGTGTTTTGTCAAAACCCGATGTAACAGTGGAAATCACTATGTTACCCTTGTGGGTAAAACCAAGGATTCGGGTAAGTCCATTTTGGTGGCTAACGTGATTTATCTATATTAAATCTGCATGTGCCATGTTTTATATTCGTAAGTGTTAAGCATGACCATATGGTATTGAAAATCATATACATGTAAAATGGGTATGATGAGAGGAGGGGGGAAGGTATGATTTATCAGACTGTTACCAGTGGTTAGGTACCACACGTAGGTTAGCCCCACATATCATTATTCTATGACTAAGTCTCAGTGGTTTGGAACCACCAATGGTTAGGTACCACATATGCTTATTTTTGTGACTCGTCCTAGTGGTTTGGTACACAGTAGGTTGGCCCTAAATAACGATATAGGGGATCGTCGCTAATGGTTTGGTACCACAAGTGGGTTGGCCCCACATATGATTATTTGTGACTTCGGTCACCAGTGGTTAGGTACCACCAGTGGCTAGGTGCCACAAGGGGCAGACTTGGGAGACTCGGATGGATACCTAGGTTGGATGGGTTGCATGACATGCATATTTGCATATGAATCTGTGTAAGAGCTTAGCATCTTTTGGGATGGGGATTTATACACTGAGTTGCGGTGACTCACCCCTTCCGTTACCTTTTGGCAGATAATTCCTAGATCTCAGATATGGAGCCGGGGTGGACTCGAGGTGGCCATGCTTAATATTTTGTTTTTTATTTCGATGTTTATTTCGGATTTATTTTTTTTTTACTTTAAGTTTGGATTTCAACTTTGTAATAAGGCCACTTAGATTTTACTTTGGGGTTATTTATTTGTTTTAAATTTCTTTAAAATTTTGTGAAACATTAAGGGCATGCCTAATAAACTGTGGAATGGACGTTTTCAAAACTTGAATAAACTTTTGGGTCTTTCTTAAGTTTTATATTGGGTAATTAACAAACAAGGGATAACCACAAGGAAACTCTATTTTGCTAAACTAAGTCTCAAAATGTTTCAACAGTTCACTCAATCCAACCTCGATTCTTTTATAAATATACAAAAGTTTTCTTCCCAACTCAGGACGACAAACTAGTTTCCAAAACGTTTTCTTCCCTGTGACATGCAATATTCGGTTCGTAGCGTTTTGATTGGGTTTGGGGTGTTACATAATCGACAAAGGCACTTCGTGGAGTCTCACAATTTCACTTATTTAATACTCACATTGACTAAATTGACCCATGAATCATGCTTTGGAAAATTACAATTTTGCCCCTAAATTTTAGATAATTACAGTTTTGCCCCTAGGCTCGTAAAATGATTTTCATTCCATTTCCTTGCACTTTAAGCCTAGACGAGTTATTTTCTCAACTACAACAGCCACTAATTCACTCATGTATGACCATTTTCATGACTTTTACAATTTAGTCATTTTTATTAATTTCTCTTGAAAATCACATAGAAAAAATATGTTTATCATACATCAAACTTTCATGTTCTTCCATAAGTCATCAAAATACATGCATGTCATATATGGGTAAATTTTTGAACATAAACCCTAGCTCAAAATATAGCTAGAATTTGCTAAATCGAGCTACGAGAATTTCATAAATACGAAGAACAAAAAAAACTGGGCTAGGAGGTACTTACAATCAAGCTTGAAAGATGAAAAAACCCTAGCTATGGAGTCCTTGTGATTTTCGTCCAAGCTTAGAGAAGATGGACACCATTTTTGACTTATCTTCCCTTTTAATTCATTAATTGACCAAATGACAAAAATGCCCTTAAGGCCCCTTTCTTGAGATTTTTCCTCCACATGTCTATTTTTGTCTATCTTAACATATATTGTTCTAATTGCTAAATAAGGACCTCTAGTAATTTTTCTAAAGCTATTTCATACTTAAATATTCTAGAATCACATATTTTCCAATCTTTCAAACTTAGTCCTAATAGACAAATTGTTCACTAACTTATAAAATTTCTTCATGAATTTTTCACACAATTATGCAAGCATGCTATAGGCCTCTTAAAAATCATTAAACACATATTTATACCTCGGATTTGTGGTCTCACAACCACTATTTTGACTAGGCCCTAAATCGGGTTGCTACAATTCTCCCCCTTAGAGATTTTCGTCCCCAAAAATCTTACCAGTAAAAAGGTTTAGGTATTGGTTTCTCATAGCCTCCTCGGCCTCCCATGTAGCCTCTTCTACCACATGTCTTTGCCATAGTACTTTCACAAGAGCTATACTTTTGTTTCTTAATTTCTTGACTTTTCGTGCCAAAATATTAATCGATTCTTCGCCATAAGTCATGTCGGGTTGAATTTCATCCTCTTTCGGGGTAATCACTTGCGAAGGATCTGATTGGTAACGTCGTAACATAGACACGTGAAACACATCATGGATCTTTTTCAATTCGGATGGCAAAGTCAATCGATAGGCTACCGGCCCTATCCTCTCGGTGATTTCATACGGTCCAATAAAATGCGGACTCAATTTGCCTTTCCGGACAAATCTGAGAACTTTCTTCCATGGTGATACTTTCAAAAATACCTTATTACCAACTTGGAACTCCATCACTTTCTGTTTCAAGTCCAAGTAGGACTTTTGTCTATCTGAAGCAGCTTTTAAACAATCACAAATTATTTTTACCTTTTCTTTGATTTCTCTAACCAGATCGACCCGTGAATCTAATTTTCTTTGAGTTCGGTCCAATACAAAGTCGTTCGGCACTTATGCCCATACAAAGCCTCATAAGGCACCATTTACAAACTTAACTGAAAACTATTATTGTATGTAAACTCTAACAACGGTATGTACTTTTCCTAGCTGCCCCGAAACTCAAGAACACAACACCAGAGCATATCCTCTAATATTTGTATTAATCTCTCCGACTGTCCGTCGGTTTGTGGGTGAAATGTCGTACTAAAACTCAAATTTGTTCCCAACGCTTCTTGCAACTTTTTCCAAAATTAGGATTTGAATCTCAGATCTCTATCCGATATAATCGACAAAGGCAGTCTATGTAGGTGTTTAGCCTTCACTTGCTCAAAGATCAAGCATTTTGATACAAACTCAGAAATATCTTTCTTCATACTCGGCCACCAATACCATTTCTTCAAATCATTATACATTTTTGTCCTACCTAGATGTACAAATAGACATCCACTATGTGCCTCGTATAAAATTCTCCAAATAAGCTCATCATCTCTTGGTACACAGACTCTGTCTTAGAACATCAAACATCCATTAGAATTAATCTGAAAGTCAGACTCAACACCCAAATCACACTGAAGTCTTTTGGCTTGCAAGTCACTGTCACCTTTCTGAGCTTCACAAATCTCTTGGAGAAACACCGGCCTAGCCCTCAACTCAGCTAGAATAGGACCATCACTTGACAAAGTCACTCGTGTATTCATAGCCTCAATACAAATAAGGATTTTCTACTCAAAGCATCGGCGACTACATTCGCCATTCCCGAATAGTAGTCGATTACTAACTCATAGTCTTTTATCATATCTAACCATCTTCGTTGCCTTAAATTCAACTCCTTTTGAGTCATCAAGTACTTTAGGCTTTTATGATCGGTGCATATCCGACACTTTTCACCATACAAATGGTGTCTCCATATCATCAATGTAAATAAAATGGTACCCAACTCTAAATCATGTGTAGGGTAATTCTTTTCATGTGGCTTTAACTGTTTAGAGGCGTATGCTATCACCTTGCCCGCCTGCATAAGTGCACAGCCCAATCCATTCAAGGATGCATCACTATAAATCACAAATTCTTTTCCCGGTTCAGGTTGCACTAGAACTAGAGCCTCAGTCAACAATGCTTTTAATTTCTCAAAACTCTGCGGCACTTTTCTGTTGATTCAAACTTTACATCTTTCCGTAATAACCTGGTCATCGGAGTTGCTATAATGGTAAATCCCTTGACTTATCATCGGTAATAGCCAGCTAGGCCCAGAAAAATTCTAACCTCGGATACATTCATCGGTAATTTCCAACCAACAATAGCTAAAATCTTGCTCGAGTCTACTCAGATTCCATCTCCTGAGACAGTGTGCCCCAAAAACCCAACTTCTTTTAGCCAAAATTCACTTTTACTAAACTTCGCATACGACTGATTATCTCATAAAATCTGTAAAACTGTCCTCAAGTGCACGGCGTGCTCATTTTCATCACGAGAATAAATAAATATGTCATCAATAAAAAACACAACAAATTTATCCAATTATAGCTAAAAGATGCGGTTCATTAAATCCATGAACATAGCAGGGGCATTTGTTAAACGGAAAGGCATGGCTAAACACTCATAGTGACCACATCTCATCCAAAATGCAGTCTTCGGCACATCTAAGTCTTTGACTCTCAACTGGTAATATCCCGACCTCAAGTCTATTTTTAAAAACACAGTGGCTATATAACACCCCAAACCCGTAACCGTCGTCGGCTTAGGGTTAGAGGCATTATCAAACAATTCAAAACTTTTACGAACATTTCATAATATTATTCAACGAATCAAATCAAAGTGTCTCTATAATACGTCAAAGAGACCTTAATCATACTTTAGAATAGGGCCGGGACTAAACCGAACACATACGTAAATTCTCAAAAATTTAAAAATTTTCTTAAGTTATAGAGGTCACACACTGTGTAGGAAGGCCGAGTGCCTCTTACGACCTTAGACATGCCCGTGTGTCTAAGCCATGTCAAAATAGAGCATACATACTGACTTGTCCACATGGCATGAGACACGCCCATATGCCTCACCCGTGGTCGACACTGACTTGCACCACGTGGCCAGTCACACGCCCGTGTGTCCTGTAACACCCCAAACCCAACCCATGCGTTACGACCAGATTTGGTATGTCACACGAAGAAAATGTTTAAAGAACTTGACTTTGTACTAAAGTTGGTGTTATTTAGTTATAGTTTAAGAAAAACAATTTTGAATATAGATATTCGATAAAATACTACTAATTTCAAGAGGTTGATTGGTAAATTGAAAATCGTTAATTTGAACTAATGAACCTTAAAACCGTGACTTCTGAAAATGGCGTTGAAAATTTCGAAAGAAAATCCGAGTTAAATTATTTTTCCATATTTATTATAAAATCTATTTGTTAATCAATTTTGGAAAACCATTATTAATGATTTTAGAAAATCCCCATTTAAAACAATTTAAGCAAAATATAAGTACGTCAAACATAAAGCAAAAGTAAAATATTCCAGAGGCCTTATTACAACCCAAAAACCCAAAATAATAAAAATAACGAAATAGAGCAGAAAAGTAATTTACTAAAGTTCGAAACATTTATTTTGAAGTATGGCCTCCACCGAGTCATCCATGGGCCCAAGTCCTCGTCACTGAGATTTACCTACGAGGATTAAGAAAGAAAGGAGGGTGAGTTACCAGAACTCAGTGTGTAACCCCTTACCGTCATCCACTAGGTCTGAACCCGAAAAGCAACATCTTGGGCCTGAGCCCATATAGCATAATCTTGGGCCGAAGCCCATTTACATAACAGTATATATATATGTGCAATGTATGCAACTCAACCCATCCTGGTAATCTGTCCCCTCCACACCACCTGTACCATCCCATCACACTTGTGGGGATCAAGTCAACCCACCCCGCCAAACACCCCAATCACAGGCAAGTTGCCATTTATAATATATTTTAATTGCGGCCAAGCCACTAGAATCATAGTGAATCATATTAACAAACATTTTTGTGGCAGTGTCACCGGAATCACTTCTCTTTAACATTTTCCCATCCCATGCAAAATTTTGTAAATGCAACATACATAATAAATCATGATATTTACAAATAAAAACAACATTAATTAATTCATATATTCATTACAAAAAATCGTCCCATTATAACACTTTGCAAATCGACCCATTACGGGCATTTTGGTAATTCGGCCTATTAGGGGAAATTTTGTAATTCGACCCATAAGGGTATTTTCGTAATTCGGCCCGTAAGGGCATTTCGGTAAATTTCACAACCCAAATGTATTTCTTTAATTTTACCCATCGAGGGTATTTTCGTAATTTTGCAACCCCGAACTTAACTACTAATTTGGGGCATAAAAATTAAAATTGTCCATCTGCGTCATATTGACTAAATTGACTATAACACAAGTTAGGAAACTCAAAATTTAGACCTGTAAAATTTCCTTGAAACTAGACTCATATATCTTCTTACTATAATTTTTCCAGAATTTTTGGCTTAGCCATTTACTACAATTTATTCATTAAAGTTTCCACAATTTCACTAACCAACGATTCTGACCTCTCTTACCATAAATTCAAATATCTCCTTGTACAGTTTTCATATGTTGCTGCCACTTGTTTCTATTGAAAATAGATTCCCTAAGGAATCTATACATATAAATTATAACTCATAATTCTCTTTGTAAAATTTTGAATGATTTTTCCAAGACACAACAGGGAACCACGAAGTCATTCAGAACCAGTCTCACTAAAATTAAAATATCATAGAATATTTGGCCCTTCCACAAGAGCAAGAAGTTGATATCATCACCATAAAATAGAATCACATGAGTGGTGTAAAACATTGAAATAAAGAGTAACATCCTACCACCAATATTCGACCTAATCTCCCACTTACCAATCAACTTCTGAAACCAAGGCTAAGAGAAAGATTAGTAGCAGGAAAGGATGAATTGATTCGGCCCTCAAAATGTTGATTAAAGAAGAAAAAAGATGGGTTGTAAAAGAAAAGAAAAGATGGAGAAAGTGTGCTAGATGGTTTCGACTAAAGCAAAAGAAAAAGAAGTTGGAAAAAAAAGCACTAAAATTGTTCAAAAAGAATGAAAACTTCACAAGCACAAATTTTCATAGAGGCTAAAGGCAAAATTTGTTTCCCTTTTTTCCCCCTACCAAAACCTTGTATCATCTTTACCAAAAAAAGAGTGTTGACCAAAACTCTTTCCAAAACATCTTCCTCATTATAGGCCAACATGTTCCCTTCTCTTTCCTTTTCTTTCATTTCTTTCCTTCTTTTCCCCCTTATCTTCCTCCTTACCATATTCTTTAGCCTCCTTTCCATCAATAAAAAGTCTTCCCTTACCATATATAAAGCTTGGCCGACACTTACCTTAAAGCACCAAAAATATTAATCCAAAATAAGTACACTAGGTGGGATTCAAACCCAAGCTCTCCCCTTTGCCATTCATGCCACTTGCCACTAAGCCACAAGCTCCTCTTGTGCTAGCTAGTTGCCCAATTATTCCCTTATGCTAGATGCCACTTACCTTCTCCCCTTTAAATGCTTCAACACTAAAATTTTGCTATGGCCTAACTTGAACCCAAAACTTCCTAGAAACCCTGAAACTTTCAAAAATCACCGTCTTAGTAAGTCCAACTTGAAATAATGTCGTTCCCTTGTTCTCAAAAATTTTAAACACTCCTACACCCAAGGCCCAATGGGCCCAATTATACTAGGCCCAATTTCAGGATGTTACAATTCTACCCTCCTTAAAGAAATTTCGTCCTCGAAATTTCCAACCAACTACTAAACGCACCGCTCAAGTCACACCACTATGCTTTCGTTGCACACTCTTATTTTAATTACACTAATGTACTTTTAACTTAATCTTGAATCCTCTTACACACAACCAAACATCTAACCATAGAAGCAAGCAGTTATCTTCCACTTATACCTAAAATTTCTACATTCAAACATCACGTCCAACCAAGACATACCTCACTTGATGGTGATGAAACAATCTCGAGCCTTATGCTCCTTAGACCCGCATCTCAAGCATGCTCCTGACCTCCTCCAGCATTCTCCCGGATGACGCCTTCTGGAATAATCGCAAGCCAAAAAGTTTGGGCGTGCCTTAACACGCTTTACGGAAGGAGACTGTGACCCTAAAGAATCGCGATCTCTTTTCTTCTTACAGTCCATGCACTCAACTCGAAGTACCTCACCGATTCCTTTAACCTCCTCCAATACCTCCTTAACTAACTGAGTCAGCTCATCAACCCTAGCTCGATCATGAGATCCCATCTTAGCCATTGGCGATGCCAACGTCTCCTTTTCGGGCACATGCCTCGTGCTGAAGATCCAGTCCTAGCTCCTCGGCCTCTACCACAACCATGTTTATCGCGTCCATGCCTCTAGCACTCATGTTCACTAAATCGACTTAATCTTATTAAGAGTCTTATGGATCAGTATACTATTTAATGTTTATTAAACAATGTTTTATGGAGTATAGGAAATAGAGTTGTTTTCGCAAAACGTATCCTAAAGTCTCAATCTCTACTGTTTTAGCTACTAAAGCTAAAAGTTCTAGAGTATTTCTACAGTCATACCACAATAATCATAAAATAAAAACATAAACTTACTTGACTTGGTGCTGAATACCCGTGGTGCCATACTTCCTTTGGAACATGCATTTATAAATCAAATTTCAATAGCTTTGGAAATTGGTTTTGAACCCAAACCACAGCCTAGTTTTGCAACTGGCTTTGATACCATAAAATGTAACACCCCAAACCTGGCCCATGCGTTACGACCAGATTTAGTATGTCACGCGAAGAAAATGTTTAAAGAACTTGAGTTTGTAATAAAGTTGGTGTTATTTAGATATAGTTTAAGAAAAATAATTTTGAATATAGATATTCAATAAAATACTACTAATTTCAAGAGGTTGATTGGTAAATTGAAAATGGATAATTTGAGCTAACGAACACTAAAACCGTGACTTTTGAAAATGATGTTGAAAATTTTGAAAGAAAATCAAAGTTAAATTATTTATCCATATTTATTATAAAATCCATTTGCTAATCAATTTTGGAAAACCGTTATTAATGATTTTAGAAAATCCCCATTTAAAACAATTTAAGCAAAATATAAGTATGTCAAACATAGAGCAAGAGTAAAATATTCTAGAGGCCTTATTACAACCAAAAAACCCAAAACAGTAAAAATAACGAAATAGAGCAGAAAAATAATTTACTAAAGTTTGAAACATTTATTTCCGAAGTATGGCCTCCATCGAGTCATACATGGGCCCAAGTCCTCATCATTGAGATTTACCTCTGAACCCGAAAAGCAACATCTTGGGCCTGAGCCCATATAGCATAATCTTGGGTCGAAGCCCATTTACATAACAGTATATATATGTGTAATGTATGCAACCAAACCCATCCTAGTAATCCATCCGCTACACACCACTCGTACCATCCCATCACACCTGTGGGGATCAAGTCAACCCACCCCGCCAAACACGCCAATCGCAGGCAAGTTGCCATTTATAATATATTTTGATTGTGGCCAAGCCACCAGAATCATAGTGAATCATATTAACAAACATTTTTGTGGCAGTGCCACCGGAATCATTTCTCTTCAACATTTTCCCATCCCATGCAAAATTATGTAAATGCAACATACATAATAAATCATGATATTTACAAATATAAACAACATTCATTAATTCAGATATTCATTACAAAAAATCGGCCCATTATAACACTTTGCAAATCGGCCCATTATGGCAATCTATCAAATCGGCCCATTAAGGGCATTTTCGTAATTTGGCCTATTAGGGGCAATTTCATAATTCTGGCCATAAGGGTATTTTCGTAATTTGGCCCATAGGGACATTTCGATAAATTTCACAACCCAAAGGTATTTCTCTAATTTTACCCATCAAGGGTATTTTCGTAATTTTGTAACCCCGGACTTAACTACTAATTTGGGGCATAAAAATTTAAACTGTCCATCTGCATCATATTAACTAAATTGACTATAACTCGAATTAGGAAACTTGAAATTTAGATCCGTAAATTTTCCTTGAAACTGGACTCATATATATTACTACAATTTTTCTAGAATTTTTGGCTTAGCCATTTAGTATAGTTTATTCATTAAAATTTCCCCTGTTTCACTGACCAACGATTCTGACCTCTCTTGCCTTAAATTCAAATATCTCCTTATACAGTTTTCATAAATTGCTCCCACTTATTTCTATTGAAAATAGCTTCCCTAAGGAATCTATAAATATAAATTATAACTCATAATTCACTTTGTACAATTTTGAATGATTTTTCCAAGATAGAATAGGGAACACAGAAGTCATTCAGAACCAGTCTCACTAAAATTAAAATATCACAGAATATAAAATTCCTCTCCTCCTCTATTTTTTTCATATAAAACTAGACACAGTATGCTTTAATTCTATATCTTATTCACTTTTAAATTCCCTTTCACCTATTTTTCATGATTTTTCAAAATCACGTCTCTGTTGCTAACATAAAACTGTTTCATTGCAAAATATGGTTGCTACTACGAACATACGCACGCCCGAGTGATCACAAATGCCAATTTTTGATTTTTGATCTTTCGACCGAATCACAAAACATTTCATGCGAATATTCAAAGAGGTGTGAGATTACACACCATTTCAAAAATGTATTCGGAAGGGTACGAGATTACACACCTTATTGGATTTCCTAAAGAACCACTCTTCGTTGCCCCAACAATCGTGATCCTTCCCTACTAGGTTCTAAATTCCAGCCTTGCACTTTGGCTATTGCAACGAGTTCCTAAATAAATAAGTGATGCACCAAAGGGGTTATCCTTCATCCAATATTCGGCCCTTCCACAAGAGCAAGAAGTTAATTCATCACCATAAAATAAAATCACATGAGCGGTGTAAAATACCAAAATAAAGAGTAACATCTTACCACCAATATTCGACCTAATCTCCCACTTACCAATCAACTTCTGAAACCAAGGCTAAGAGAAAGATTAGTAGCAGTAAAGGATGGATTGATTCGGCCCTCAAAATGTTGATTAAAGAAAAAAAGAGATGGGTTGTAAAAGAAAAGAAAAGATGGAGAAAGTGTGCTAGATGGTTTCGGCTAAAGAAAAAAAAAAGAAGTTGGAAAAGAAAGCACTAAAATTATTCAAAAAGAATGAAAACTTCACAAGCACAAATTTGCATAGAGGCTAAAGGAAAAATTCATCTCCCTTGTTTTCTCCCAATCAAAACCTTGTATCATCTTTACCAAAGATGAGTCTTGACCAAAACTCTTTCCAAAACATCTTCCTCATTATAGGCCAACATGTTCCCTTCTCTTTCCTTTTCTTTCATTTCTTTCCTTCTTTTTCCCTTTGTCTTCCACCTTACCATATTCCTTAGCCTCCTTTCCATCAATAAAAAGTCTTCCCTTACCATATATAAAGCATGGCAGGCACTTACCTTAAAGCACCAAAAATATTAATCCAAAATAAGTGCACTAGGTGGGATTTGAGCCCAAGCTCTCCCCTCTGCCATTCACGTCACTTGCCACTAAACCACAAGCTTCTCTTGTGCTAGCCAGTTGCCCAATTATTCCCTTATGCTAGACGCCACTTGCCTTCTCCCTTTAAATGCTTCAACACTAAAATTTTCCTATGGCCTAACTTGAACCCAGAACTTCCTAGAAACCCCGTAACTTTCCAAAATCACCGTCTTAGTAAGTCCAACTTGAAATAATGTCATTCTCTTGTTCTCAAAAATTTTAAACACTTCTATGCCCAAGGCCCAATGGGCCTAATTTTATTAGGCCCAATTTCGGGATGTTACATGTCCAGCTCGTGGTTGAGCCTGACTTGTTTGAATTACAACCATAAAGGACACGGTCAAGCCACACGCTCGTGTGTTCAACCGTGTGGGCAAATATAGGCCATTTGCAAGGCCAAAATGCCACCCACATATTGGGATATCCCTACAAGCATATACAATCATCTTTCCAAACTTAAATAGCAAGCAAAACATATTATGCACCATTTCTACCCATTCATAAACATCACAAACACTCCAACTTAGGAATCATTTAACTCAATATAACCACAAGCATTTTAAAGTATAATCCATCACAAACATACAATTAATAATATGCTAACCATGCATCAATAAGCTTATCGTCCATATGACCATTTCTTTTGCTATCAACCATTCCAAAACTAAACATCATAAAACATAACTAATCATTCATATATTGCCATTATCTAACCATATCACATGGCTATATGCACATCTTGAAGATAATTCATAGTAACTAGCCTATACATGCCATACTTAGTATATACACTTTTAAAAGGTACCGAAATAAGATTGAGTAGTGTTGACAAACCTTGACGATTTTGAGCCCCCAGTAGCTTTGATGATCTAGAAAACAAAGCAAACACACACACAAAGTAAGCTTTCCAAAAGCTTAGTAAGCCATATACAAATAAACTTATCATATAATCAATTAAAAGCATGGAAAATCAATTTCATAAACATATATTCATTTTATACATATAGATTTCTCTTTGGCTCAATTGGATTTCTATTGCTTACCAACATATCATATCTCAAGCATCTCTTTTGCTCATATAACAAACATACACATATATCACACTTTGTTCAAAGAATCTATGTACATATTAACTTACCTTTCATGCTTATTCAAAGCATACACATTGAACATACTTGAAAAAGATGTACAACTCACATAGTCGTTCATTTCTCGGACTTGCCTGTTGAACCGTTCAGAATCTAATAAGATACTCAGAGTGCTTGGAATAGTCGTACAATGCCAACGTCCCAGCTGAGATCTTACATGTACTCAAATATCGATGCCACTATCCCAGATAGGGTCTTACATGAATCAAATACGATGCCAATGTCCCAAACATGGTCTTACACGTAAATCTCAAATCGATGCCAACGTCCCAGACGTGGTCTTACACGAAGCCTCGAATCAATTCCAATGTCCTAGATGTGGTCTTATGCAATATCAGATATCAGCAACCTATGTCATGACATATGCAATTCTACCTATCCCTATGTTCAAACGAGACTTGATGTTGACAACAAGTCAATACTATCTCGGATTTCATGTACTCATCATCTCATATACATTCATCATCATAATTTTCATATGAATATACATATATCAATATAATTACATTTATTTGTATATAAACTTACCTCGGATTTGGATATATAGAAACGAACTCAGCTACTCCATTACTTTTGAATTTTCACGATCTAAATTCGTTTTCTTCGGTTCTTGATCTATACATATTCAAATTTAATCCATTTATTCACAAATCATTCAATTCAATCCAAAAACACATATTTAGGGTAATTTACAAATTAACCCTCACATTTTCACATTTTGACATATTTGTCCCTATCTCACAAAATCACAAAATACAAAAATATCAATACACCCATGCTTAACCGAATTCCCATGTAGTCCATACAAGTCCATACATTTTATTTATTTCACAATTTAATCCCTCAAAATATTATTTTCTCAATTAAGTCCAAAATACTCAAAATCATCAAAACTTCAAAGACAAAACATGTTAATCTAGCACATATATTGCATATTTCACCATCAAACATCACAAAACTCATGTGTTCATCAATGACACATTTCAAAATCTTCATCAATTCACAAAATTGAGACATGGGTTTTGAAGTACACTAAGCAACGATTACAAAAACGTAGAAATTATCAAAATCGAAACAAAACATACCTTGATTCAAGCTTAAAAATGGCCGAATGCCCTAGCTTTCTTACTTTCTTTTTCTTTTCTTTGTTTCGGTCACAATAAAAAGATGAACACAAAGATAATGGATTTTTAATGTTTGTTTATTATAACATACATATTATTTTAACAATTTCCATTTCTTTAACCTTAATAAAATAATACATAAACCTTAAAATCATTGTCCACCACCGTCCACTAGCCTTACGAGTGGCGAAATTGCTTTATAAAGTCTCCAAATTATAAAGACATCAATAATTTGGTACTTTCACATTTAACCATCAAAATTTCATTTTATGCGATTAAGCCATTTTCTCAAATTAAGCACACAAACGGACAAATTAATCCATGGAACTTTAAAATTGCTTAGTCACATACATTAGACAAATAAAATAATATTAAAATATTTTATGACTCAGATTTGTGGTCCCAAAACTACTATTCCAATTAGGGTCTAAATCGAACTGTTAGAATTCTCCCCCTTAGGGATTTTCGTCCCCGAAAATCTTACCGTTGAATAGGTTCGGATATTGTTGTCTCATTAAATCTTTAGGCTCCCACGTAGCCTCTTCAACTCTATGTCAATGCAACAATACTTTCACTAATGAGATTTTCTTGTTTCTCAATTCTTTCACCTCACAAGCTAAGATACTGATCGACTCTTCGTTGTAAGTCATATCAGATAGGATTTCAATCTTAGACTGAGTAATTACATGTGATGGATCGGATCTGTATCGTCTAAGAATTGACACATGAAAAAACATTATGAATCGTTTCCAATTCAGATGGCAACAACAACTTATACGCAACTAGCCCAACTCGTTTGATGATCTCATACGGACCTATGAACCTCGGACTTAATTTGCCTTTTTGTCTGAATCGGAGTACTTTCTTCGACGGAGATACTTTCAAGCACACTTTGTCACTATTTCAAACTCAATATCTTTCCATTTCAGGTCTGCATAGGACTTCTGACGATTAGACGCTGCTTTCAAACTATCACGGATCACTTTAACTTTCTGTTCAGTATCTTTTATCAAATTGACCCGTGTATCTTACTTTCATTGAGCTCAGTCCAGTACAGAGGTGTTCTACATTTGTGTCCATACAAAGCTTCATAAAGTGTTATTTTAATGCTCGACTGAAAACTATTATTGTATACAAATTCAATCAATGGTAGATATTGTTCTTACGTACCATCAAACTAAAGAATGCAACATCTTAACATATCCTTGAGTATCTAAATGATTCGTTCAGATTGACCATCCGTTTGAGGCTGAAAAGCCATACTGAAATGCAGTTTAGTACCTAGGGCTTCTTGCAGTTTCTTCCAGAACCGTGAAGTAAACCTTGGATCTCTGTCATACACAATAGACAATGGCACTCCATGCAATCCCACAATATCAGAAATATAAAGCTCAGCTAAATTATCAAGTGAGTAATCGGATCGTAAAGAATAAAATAGGTTGATTTCGTCAATCTGAATGTCCCACATTAGTTCTGGAATGACTTTGCTCATCTCTGAATTTCTTTGAAGCTAACTGGAATGATTTACTCGAAAATTTCTTCCTTGCATCTTTGATTTTAGACTCAGCTTTTCTTTTGTCTTTCCCGAGTGCCTCAGCTTTGCACGCTCGATCAACAAGCGCTACGAACTCTTTTATTTCAAGAATACTCACAAGTAAACGGATTTCTTCATTAAGGCCATCTTCAAATCTTTTACACATTATTGCTTCGGTTGATACACACTCTCGAGCATATTGACTTAATCTCATGAATTCTCCTTTATACTCGGTGACAGACATGCGTCCCTATTTCAACTCCAGAAATTCCTTTCGTTTCTAATCAATGAATCTCTGACTGATATATTTCTTTCAGAACTTAGACTGAAAGAAATCCCATGTGACTCGTTCTTTAGGAACAACCGAAATTAGAGTCTTTCATCATTGATAGGTTACGTCTCGTAAAAAAGAAGCAGCACATTTTATGCATGCTTTGGAACTTAGCGACATTTCATCAAATACTTGGATAGTGTTCTCTAACCAAAATTTGGCTTTCTCGGCATTGTCTTCACTAGTGGCCCTGAATTCTTCAGTCCCATACTTGTGGATATTATCAACAGGAGGATTGTTCAACAGATTCAAGTTCATAACCGGAGGCACAACTGAAGTCTGAGGAGGATTAGGTGGGGGTAGAGGTTACGAAACAGACGGATTATCTCTTACATACTAAGTGAACCACTCACTCATCATCTGGAAGAAAGCTTGTTTAGCTTCTCCCTCTTGACCGCTAGTAACCGGTCTCGAATTAGATGGCGCCATCCCTTGAGCAGGAGCAGGCGCATTGCTTTCAACGTCGTCAGCTATGGCTCTTTCGGGATTCATCACACTATCACATTTCATATATGTGACATGTATACCTAGACTCTCACACGCTACGTTAGTCCGAGAATCGACTAAACTGTAGCTCTAATACCAACCAAATGTAACACCCTTAACCCATAACCATCACCGATTTAGGTTAAAGGCGTTACCGAACAATTTAGATCTTTTATAAAACAATCCACTTTCATAATCATGCTTACTCATTCCTTCTATTTCCACATTCCAACCATATCACAAGCTTAATGTATACCCTCATTAGCATGCCTCCCTGCACTTAGCACCACAATGTCACCTAATACAACACATCACAATCTCTTAATCAGCCACTCATAATTGAATTACGCGGTGGTTTCACACTTAGCCCACCATCGATCTTTATTAGGGTGGTATCGCACATAGCCCACCAAAAAGGTTAGTTACGGTGGTGTCGCACATAGCCCACAAAAAAGGTTAGTTACGATGGTGTCGCACATAGCCCACCAAATCATAAAAAGATGATGGTGTCGTACATAGCCCATATAATTAAGTATTAAGATGGCATCGCACATAGCCCATCGTCAAGTGTTGATATAACACACTTACATGTCCAGCCCATCATTCATACTAGAGTTATTCAATAATTACCACATCCTATCCACTTGAATCATACATGTTCTCAATTGCACCATGCACTAATTAGCAACAAAAATGTATATAGAAAATGCATCATTTACACATAAACTTACCACAGTGCAAAACGCATCAACTAATGGTTTAATCTGTAACCTGGCTTTTCCCCGGTCAAGGTTAATTTCGCGCTCTTCTTGATTAGCAAGGAGATAGCTTGGCTGAAAGTTTGAACCCCGAAAAGCACTATTTTCTCTTCAATTTTCAGTGGGAAGAAGGAGGGTGAATAATGAAAGATGATAACATCTTTTACTCATCTTATTTTATCCATTTTATCATCGAATTTCCACCAAATTTGACTAAAAATTAAATGCTCTTGTCCCCTTTATCTACATGGCCGGCCATCACACTCCAAATGGCCTAATTGCATTTTAAAGACCTCCAAATTATATTCTATTGCTATTAGGTATCTCTACCTTGAAAAAAATAGAATTTTCGCACTTTATACGATTTAGTTCTTTTCACAATTAAACATGCTATCACTCAAAATTTCATACATCTATATAATTATGCTACAACACATAAAATAAAATAAAAATAATTTTCCTCGACCTTAGTTTAGTGGTCTCGAAACCACTGTTCTGACTAGCCCTTAAATCGGGCTATTACAACTCTCCCCCATTTAAGAAATTTTGCCCTTGAAAATCTTATCGATAAAGAGGTTTGGATATTGCTCTCTCATAGCTTCTTTTGGTTCCCACGTAGCCTATTCTACACCGTGTTTTTCCCATAACACTTTTACTAAGGCTATGTCCTTATTCCTTAACTATTTCACTATGTCATTATTCCTCAACTGTTTCACTTCTCGAGCCAAGATTTTAATTGGCTCCTCTTCGTATGTCATGTCCGATCGTATCTCAATTTCTATTGGAGGAATTAGATGTGAAGGATCGGAGCAATAACGCTTTAACATCTATGCATGGAATACATTGTGCATTTTCACTAACTCTAATGGCAAAGCCAACCGGTATGACACTGGTCCTACTCTCTTGGTAATCTAATACGGCCCTATGAATCCTGGACTCCATTTCCCCTTTCACGCAAATCTCAAAATTGTCTTCCATGGGGACACTTTCAGAAATACCTTGTCGCCCACTTTAAACATGATTTCCTTTCATTTCAAATCTACGTACGTCTTTTGTCGATCTGAAGCAGCTTTAGACTATCCCGAATTACTTTCACTTTTTCCTCAGTCTCTTTAACTAGGTCAACCCCATAAATTTGCTTCTCACTAGGCTCTGTCCAATACAAAGGAGTCTGACACTTACGACCATACAAGGCTTCATACGGTGCCATATGTATACTCGACTGATAACTGTTGTTGTAAGCAAATTCGACCAAGGGTAGATATCTTACCTAACTGCTTTCGAACTCTAATACACATCACCGGAGCATATCTTCGAGAACTTGAATTACTCTTTTAGACTGACCATCAATTTGTGGATGGAATGCAGTACTAAAATTCAACCTTGTGCCCAAGGCCTTCTGCAACTTTTTCCAAAACCTCGAAGTAAATCTCGGATCTCTATCTGAGATAATAGATACAGGCACTCCAAGTAATCTCACCACCTCTACAATATATAACTCAACTAACTTATCAAGTGAATAATCAACACGCATCAGTATAAAGTGAGCCGACTTTGTCAATCTATCAACGACAACCTACACAGCATCTTTCTTTTTCGAAGTCATAGGTAACCTCCTCACAAAATCCATGGTGATCCAATCCCACTTCCACCCGGGAATGATCACTTGTTAAAGTAATCCCGGAAGTACTTGATACGCAGCCTTCACTTGTTCACAAATTAGATATCTTGTTACAAACTTAGAGATGTCCCTTTTCGTTCCCTGGCCACCAATAAAATTTCTTTAGGTCATTGTACATTTTCGTATTGCCCGGATGTATTGACAAATGACCACTATGTGCTTCATTTAATATCTTCCGGATCAATTCATCATTCTTAGGTACACAAATCCTATCATGAAATATCAACCAACCATCCGAACTCACCCAAAAACCAAAATCATCTCTCGATTCACACTTAGCTCTCTTAGCTTGCTTCTCATTATCATTCTTTTGAGCTTCACATATCTGTTGAACAAATAGTGGCCTAGCCCTCAACTCAGCTAATACAGCACCATCGCTACACCACGCTAAGCTCATGCTCATAGCTCTAAAACCATACAAGGATTTCCTACTAAGGGCATCCGCAACCACATTCGCTTTCCCCGAGTGCTAATAGATTACTATCTCATAGTCCTTAATAACTCAAGCAACAGCCGTTGTCGCAAATTCAAATCCTTTTGATCCATCATGTACCTTCAAGCTCTTATGATCTGTGAAGATTTGGCACTTCTCACCATACAAATGATGTCGCCAAATTTTTAACGCGAAAGCAATCGCGGCCAACTCCAAGTCATGAGTTGGGAATTCTTCTCATGCGATTTTAACTTTCTCGAGGCGTAAGCGACTACCTTATCCTCTTGCATCAACACACAGCGGAGACCATTTAACGACACGTCACTACAAACAACAAACTCTTTCCCTGACTCAGGTTGCACTAAAACCAACACCTCAGTTAACAATGTTTTCAATCTCTCGAAACTCTGTTGACATTTTTCAGTCCATACAAACTTAACATCCTTATGCAACAATTTCATCATCGAGGTGGAAATCATAGAAAACCCCTGTATGAATAGTCTGTAGTATCCTGCCAAACCCAAAAAGCTTCTGACTTCTGACACATTCTTTGGTGCTTTTCACTCCACAATAGTCAAGATCTTACTCGGGTCAACTCTAATACCATCACCCGACATGATGTGTCCTAGGAAGCTGACTTCTCGGAGCCAAAACTCGCTCTTGCTAAATTTAGCATACAACTGCTTGTCTCTTAAAGTCTGCAAAATAATCCTCAGATGCTCGGCATGGTCACTCTCATCTTGAGAATAAATCAGTATGTTGTCGATAAAGACAACGACAAACTTGTCTAAATACGGTAGGAAGACACAGTTCATTAAGTCTATAAAAATCGTAGGAGCATTTGTTAAACTAAATGGCGTGATAAAGAACTCATAATGTCCATACCCCATTCAAAATGCAGTTTTCGGCACATCTTGCTCCTTAACCCTCAACTGATAACACCCAAGCCTCAGGTCTAGCTTAGAGAAGATCGTTGCTCCTTTCAGTTGATCCAATAGATCATCTATCCTTGGTAAGGGATACTTATTCTTCATCGTCACCTTGTTGAGTTATCGGTGGTCTATGCAAAATCTCATCGACGCATCTTTCTTCTTCACAAATAGTATTGGAGCACCCACGTTGAATAGCTCGGTCTTACAAAACCCTTATCCGTCAACTCTTGCAACTAAACCTTTAGTTCTTTCAACTCTAAAGGTGCCATCCTATATGAAGCAACTAAAATAGGTGTTGTTCTCGAAACTAACTTAACCCCAAACTCGAACTCACTAACTAGAGATAATTCGGGTAACTCTTCTGGGATACATCCGAATACTCTCATACAATTGGTACTGTTTCAATCTTTACTTCAAACTTTTGATTATATAACACGAAAGAGATATAAGACTCATACCCTTTTCTCAAATACTTCTCAGCCACCATGGAAGAAATTATCAACGGTAAACTATCTGGCACACCTGATTCAACTTGAATAACAACTTCATTTTCACATTTCAATTATATAAATTTACTGCCACAGTTCACTAAAACACTATGGGTAAGTCAACCAATCCATACCAAGAATCAAATCAAATTCATCAAATGGTAACAGCATAAGGTTTGCCAAAACACAATGACCCCTAATTGTCAAAGGAAAATTTCTACACACCTTGTCAACTAACACATGTTTACCTAACGGGTTTGACACTTTTACCATAAATTTCATAGACTCTACAGCCATACTCAAACTAGATGCCAATCTCATGCAAATATAAGAATGGGTCGACCCCAGATCAATCAATGTAATAACAAAGGTGTCCTAAAGAGAGAAAGTACACATTATTACATCTGGCGATTATGCCTCTTCACGAGTGCGAATAGCATAAGTCCTCACTGGTGCCCAACCCTCTGGCCTCACAGTAGAGTCTCGTGATGCACCTCTACCACTAGTCCCACCTCCCGGGTTCATTTTTGGCCGACCCCTAGAGGATACAATGCTTGATCTTATCTCTTGCGTCCTCTCCTAGTCATCCCTTTCGGGGCAGTTTCGGATGAAATGGTCAGGGGATCCACACTTATAACAATTTTGATTGTTTCCCCAACACTCCCCAGTGTGATATATGCCACAACTTGGGCACTCCAGTTTGGACTTTGGATTGCCCACACTTGCCATCGAGGTGGCCTGAACTCTTGAACCCGAGTACGTGTTGTCCACTTTCTTTTCGAATATCCGACTGATGTTGTCGTCTGAGGGTTCACTTCCTTGGACCTCTTCGATTGAGCTTGGTGAAATTTACTCATCAGCCTTTTCTTTACATTCCGGGCCTCACTTACGGCCTTTCTCTTTTCCTTACTCAATTCTTCGGCCTTATTGGCCCTATCCACCAATACCACAAATTCCTTTAGTTCTAAAATCCCGACTAAAAGTCCAACATCCACATCCAACCTGATCTTCAAATCTCTTGCATAAAATAGCTTTTATTGACACACATTCTTGTGAGTACTTGCTGAGCCTAATGAATTCGCGCTCATATTCCGCCACAGTCATTTTTCCTTGCTTTAACTCAAGGAATTCCTTTGTTTCTAGTCAACAAACCGCTGACTTATGTACTTCTTTCGAAACTCTTCCAAAAAGAAGTCTCGCATCACTCTCTCCTTCGGAACCACGGATGTTAACATCTTCTACCAATGGTATGCTGAGTCCCTCAGCAAGGACACAGCACATTTTAAGCTTTTCTCAGGTGTACAAGAGAGTTCATCAAACACTCTCATTGAGTTTTCAAGCCAGAACTCTGCCGCTCAAGGTCATCATCTATATTAGCCCTAAACTCCTCATGCTCGTGCTTCTGAATCTTGTCTACTGGGGGCTTATTCATCTTCACTAAATCTACACCTTGAGGAGCCACAAGAATTGTTTGAGGTATAGGAGGGGGTAGAGGAGGTTGAGATTGGGGTTTGGTCGTACATATTTTTTGTACCAGTTACTTCTCATTTGGAGAAATTCTTCCGAGCCTCTTCTCCCTGACCCCTAGCTCTGATACCACTAAATGTTACACCCCTTACTCGTATTCTATGCCAGAATCAGGCACGAGGAATTACTAGACTTAGTCCCCTTAACCTCATAACTTGAATCAATATCTTTCAATTCCAACTAGACATATCTCTATGGCCATCATAACTACCTCATTGCGAGCCTACGGGGCCTTAAACATTCATACGAGGGGTTTCAAAACCTTACCGAAAACCTTTTTTTTCATTTTCATCTAAACAGGGGCTAGACACCCATGTGAAACGGAGCACTCTCGTCTGGGTAGGCCGTGTGGTCACACATGCCCATGTCCCTACTCCGTGTGGGATTTATTTTCATTTCAAACTTACAGGATTTTCACACGGCCTAGACATGCCCGTGTGCTTAGCCCGTGTTCTCCACATGGCCTAGACATGCCTGTGTCCTGCACATGTGTAAAAACTTGGGTATTCTATTTGGGTCACATGGCCTAGACACACGCCGTGTGACTAGCCCGTGGTCGACACTGACTTGTAACACCGACATGTAGGGAACACACGGCCAAGTCACATGCCCATGGGCTGACCGTGTGTCACACACAGCCTGGACACAGACACATGTACCTACCCGTGTGGACAAGAACAAGGCTATTTGCCATGCTCCTTTCACCCCTCTAGTTTACACAACATGGATCTATTCAACATATCAATAAACATCTCATAATTTACAATATGAACTTTCATGAATAACTTCCTATTTTCATAAATGATAAGGTGAGCCATCAACCATGGCAATAAACAAAATAGTTAGCTTAATAAGGGACCAACACGCCTTTGTCCAAAATAACAAAATAAGCTAACTAGTCTAGCCCCTATACATGCCATACTCAGAATCACTAAGTCTAGATATACCAAGGTGAGCTGATAGTGTGGGTGATGTTTTGGTTATCTGCGTATCTCGGCTCGGCTCTTAAACCGTATAAAATAAGGGAAAATAGAAGGGGAGTAAGCTTTAAGCTTAGTAAGCTTACATGTAAACAATATGACAAGATAGTATGTGCTAAACTATTATATAGCATTACATACTAATCATAAAACAATCCACATTCATAATCATGCTTACTCATTCCTTCCATTTCCACATTCCAACCATATCACAAGCTTAATGTATACCCTTATTAGCATGCCTCCCTGCACTTAGCACCACAATGTCACATTATACAACACATCACAATCTCTTAATCAACCACTCATAATAGAATTACTTGGTGGTTTCGCACTTAGCCCACCATCGGTCTTTATTAGGGTGGTATCGCACATAGCCCACCAAAAGGTTTGTTACGATGGTGTCACACATAGCCCACCAAAAAGGTTAGTTATGATTGTGTCGCACATAGCCCACCAAATGATAAATAGAGGATTGTGTTGCACATAGCCCATCGTATTTAAGTATTAAGGTGGTATCGCAGTTAGCCCATGGTCAAGTATTGATATAACACACTTATATGTCCAGTCCATCATTCACACTAGAGTTATTCAATAATTACCACCTCCTATCCACTTGAATCATACATGTTCTCAATTGTACCATGCACTAATTAGCAACAACAATGTATATAGAAAATGCTTCATTTACACATAAACATACCTTGGTGCAAAATGCATCAACTATCGATTTAATCCATAACCTTGCCTTTTCCCCTGTCAAGGTTAATTCCGCGCGCTTTTTGATTAGCAAGGAGATAGCTTGGCTGAAAGTTTGAACCCCCAAAAGCTCTATTTTCTCTTCAATTCTCAGGAGGGGGGAGAAGGAGGTTGAATAGTGAAAGATGATAGCATCTTTTACTCATCTTATTTTATTTATTTTATCACCTAATTTCTACCAATATTGACTACAAATTAAATGCTCTTGTCCCCTTCTCTACATGGCCGGCCATCACACTCCAAATGGCCTAATTACACTTTAAACACCTCTAAATTACATTCTATAGCTATTAGGTACCTCTACCTTGAAAAAAAATAGAATTTTTGCACTTTATGCGATTTATTCGTTTCTCAGAATTAAGCATGCTACCACTCAAATCAAAGCACCAAAATTTTCATACATCCATATAATTGTGCTACAACACATAAAATAACATGAAAATAATTTCCCTCGACCTCGGTTTAGTGGTCTCAAAACCATTATTCTGACTAGCCCCTAAATCGGGCTATTACAACTTTCCCCCCTTTAAGAAATTTTTGCCCTTGAAAATCTTATCAGTAAAGAGGTTTGGATATTGCTCTCTCATGGCTACGTCCGGTTCCCACGTAGTCTCTTCTAAACCATGTTTTTGTGATAACGCTTTTACTAAGGCTTTGTCCTTATTCCTCAACTATTTCACTTCTCGAGCCACGATTTTAATCGGCTCTTCTTCATATGTCATGTCCGATCGTTCTCAATTTCTGTTGGAGGAATCACATACGAAGGATCGAAACAATAACGCCTTAACATTGATACATGGAATAGATGGTGTATTTTCTCTAACTCTATTGGCAAAGCCAACCGATATGCCACTCGTCCTATTCTCTAGGTAATCTAATATGGCCCTATGAATCATGGACTCAATTTCCCCTTTCGCCCAAATCTCAATATTTTCTTCCATGGGGACACTTTCAAAAATACCTTGTCCCCCACTTTAAACTTGATTTCCTTTCATTTCATATCTACATACATCTTTTGTCGATCTGAAGCAGCTTTTAGACTATCTCAGATTACTTTCACTTTTTCCTTAGTCTCTTTAACCAGGTCGACCCCATGAATTTGCTTCTCACTAAGCTCTGTGTAATACAAAGGAGTCCGACAGTTGTGACCATACAAGGCTTCAAACGGTGCCATCTATATATTCGACTGATAATTGTTGTTGTAATCAAATTCGACCAAGGGTATATATCTTTCCCAACTACTTTTGAACTCTTATACACAACACCGGAGCATATCTTCGAGAACTTGAATTACTCTTTTAGACTGACCATCGGTTTGCGGATGGAATGCAGTACTAAAATTCAACCTTGTACCCAAGGCCTTCTGCAACTTTTTCCAAAACCTCAAAGTAAATCTCGGATCTCTATCCAAGATAATAGATACAGGCACTCCATGTAATCTCACCACCTCTGCAATATATAACTCGACTAACTTATCCAGTGAATAATCAACACGCATCAGTATAAAGTGAGCCAACTTTGTTAATCTATCAACAACAACCCACACAGCATATTTCATTTTCGGAGTCATAGGTAACCCCGTCACAAAATCCATGGTGATCCAATCCCACTTTGTAACAGTCTGGTTTATACTCTAGTCAGAACAGTAGTTTCAGGACCACGAATCTGAGTCTGTATAATATTTTAATATTATTTTATGTGCCATTGATTTGTGATTAAGCATGTGCTAAATTTTTGTAAGCTAATTTGAATGTTTGTGTGTTTAATTTGATAAAAGGATTAAATTGCACTAAATGTGAAAGTTGCTTGCTAATTGGAAAAGTACCAATGTGTTGTGGCTTTGTTGATGTGGAGTCCTTATGTTGTTATTATGCCAACATATAGTTAATGGATGAATGAAAGACAATCATGCCCTTGCTACATGTTTGTTTTAATTGTTTAATGAAAGGTTAAATTTGTAAATGGATTATTATATATGTTATATTGGATAAAACATAACAAAATGGCCATTTTATTCATCCCACTTTGGCCGAATATAGCAAAGAAAAAGGAAAAACATGAGCTTTAAGGGTTTTGGCTATTTCAAGCTATAATTTAGGTATGTTTTGGCTATGGTTTTTAATAATTTTTATGTTTTTTAGATTGTTGCTTTGAAAGCTATCAAACCCATGTCTCAATTTGATGAATTGATAATGTTTGTGTGAGATTCCATTGATGTTATGTTAAGCTTTTTGATGATTTTTTGTGTTAAATGAAAGATATGAGTTAGATTAGCATACTTTGTTCTTGAATTTTTGATGAATTTAGCTAAATATGGCTAAATTGAGAAAATGGTAAATTGAAGGACTAAATTACAAGTTTGATGAAAAATGTGGGCTTATATGTGATGTATATGTATTCGGCTAAGCATGTGTATGTATGGATTTTGTGAATTTGATGTTTAAAGAAAATTAGACTAAATTGATAAAATGTGCAAATATGAGGGCTAAATTGTAAATAGCCCAAAATACGTGTGTATGGATTGAATTGAATGAAATATTAAATAAAAGGATTAATTTTGAATATGTTTAGATCAAGAATCGAGGAAAATAGACTTAGATCGCGGGAAAGCAAATGACAGAGTAGCCGTTTTCATTCCAGTAAATCGAACCCGAGGTAAGTCACTCTGCAAATAAACGTATTTGTATTGAATTGAATATATCCACATGACTATCAATGATAATGAATGCGTATGAGATGCTAGGTGCATGAATTCTGAGATAGGTCCGATATAGTGATTGAGTCTGAAAAGTCCCGTACGAACCTAGGAATAGATAGGATTAGCTATGTCATGACATAGGTATCTGTTCTGTTTTATCATGTAAGACCACATTCGGGACATTGGCGTTGATTTGAAATTTCATGTAAGACCCTGGCTGGGATAGTGGCATCAATATCTGAATACAAGTAAGACCCTGTTTGGGACAGTGGCATCGATATCTGAATACAAGTAAGACCCTATTTGGGACAGTGGCATCAATATCTGAAAACGAGTAAGACCCTGTATGGGACAGTGGCATCGACATCCGACTATACGTAATACCACGTCTGGGATGTTGGCATTGTACGACTATTCTGAGCTTTCTGAGCATCCTACTAGGTTTCTATTGGTTCAACGGGCAAGTCTATGATATGAGTTACAAATCCGAGCTATGAACAAATATGTGATTATAAATCCATTTCAAGTACGCTGATTATACACTAATCGTGTATACAAGGTAAACATCCATGTGATCTTACAATGATATCATGTGTATGAAGTGGATGATGTGATAAGTATGTTTGGCTAGATGATTTATGTGATTATATGATTTTTGAATTGTGAGAATGGCTAATGTGATCAAAAGTATATGAACCAAAGCATATATGTGATAGTTTATTAAGTGATTGATATGTGCCAATCTATCTTTTTGCAAATATGCCTTCTATGTCAAGTTTGTTTGTATATTGACTTACTAAGCTTTGTAAAGCTTACTCCGTATGTATGTTTATCTATTTTATAGGTCGTCAAAGCTACTGAAGGCTAGGGACGATCAAGGATCATCATCACACTACTAAACATATTTTGGTACCATTTTGAAAATGTATATAGTTAAATATGGCATGTATAGGCTAGTTATGTGTATATGTTTATGAAGTGAACTTAGCCATGTGTTTTTGGTAAGTTTTGAGTTGATAAATGCTTGAATGAATGAGCTATATGACACAGATTTTGGTATGGTTTGGAGTATAAAGAATGGGCAAGTTATGAGTAAGCAAATGAATGACGATATTCTTTGGTTATATATATGTTTTGTTTTGAAAGTTGGCATGAATGAATTGGATTTGGAATGTATAAATTGAATGGTCAATTTGGTATGTTTTCGGTAACCATGTATGCATGATTTATATTGGTACACTTTGCTTGCAGGTGTGACCCAAATGGGTCGCATTTTGGTCTTGCAAATGACCTATAATGTCACATGGTCATGGCACACGTGCGTGCCTAACAACCGTGGGGTAAAGTCAGTAGCTAGCATTAAGAGTACACGGTTATGGCACGGGCATGCCTAAAGGTCGTGTGAGAAATGGCAGTATATGACCTTGTAGGACACGGCCTTAGCACACGAGCGTGCTTGGTAGCCGTGTTGGTTTTGGCAGTATACAACCACGGGAGGGACACACGGCAGTGTCAAGTAGACGTGGGTGAGGCACGGCCTACCCCACGAGCGTGTATCCCCTGTATTTTAGAAAAGCTTTAATTTATCATGAAATTTTGTATGTATTACAGTTTCATCCCGACTCAATTTATAAGCATGTTTAGGGTCTCGGTGACTCAGATTAAGGGACATTATACTTGAGGATGGTCAATGAATGTCTGAAATTTCTGTAAATGTTTTCGATCTATCCGGTAATGCCTCTAACCCTAGTCTGGCGTCGGATACGGGTTAGGGGTGTTACACACTTCCACTCGAGAAGCAATCCCGAAGGTACTTGATGCTCAGCCTTCACTTGTTCAGAAGTTAGACATCTTGTTACAAACTCAGAGATGTACCTTTTAGTTCCCGGCCACCAATAAAATTTCTTTAGATCATTGTACATTTTCGTACTACCCGGATGTACTAGCAAATGACCACTATGTTCTTCACTTAATAACTTCGGATCAATTCATCATTACACAAATCCTATCATGAAATATCAAACTACCATTCGAACTCACCCGAAAATCAGAATCATCTCCCGATTCACACTTAGCTCTCTTAGCTTGCATCTCATTATCATTCATTTAAGCTTCACATATCTGTTGAATAAATAGTGGCCTAGCCCTCAACTCAACTAATACAGCACCATCATTAGGCCACGCTAAGCTTGTGCTCATAGCTCTAAAAGCATATAAGGATTTCCTACTCTGGGCATCCGCAACTACATTCACTTTTCTCGGGTGGTAATCGATTACTAGCTCATAGTCCTTTAAAACCTCAAGCCACTGCCGTTGTCGCAAATTCAAATCCTTTTGATCTAACAAGTACCTTCAAGCTCTTATGATTTGTGAAGATTTGGCACTTCTCACCATACAAATAATGTCGCCAAATTTTTAACGCGAAAGCATTCGCGGCCAACTCCATGTCATGAGTTGGATAATTCTTCTTATGCGATTTTAACTATCTTGAGGCAGAAGCGACTACCTTACCCTCTTGCATCAACACATAGCTGAGACCATTTAATGACACACCTAGTGTAGAACACAAACTCTTTCCCCGACTCAGGTTGCACTAAAACTGGCACCTCAGTCAACAATGTTTTCAATCTCTCGAAACTCTGCTAACATTTTTCAGTCCATACAAACTTAACATCCTTATCCAACAGTTTCATCACCGGGGTGGCAATCATAGAAAACCCCTTTACGAATAGTCTGTAGTATCCTGCCAAACCCGAAAACCTTCTAACTTCTGACACATTCTTCGGCGCTTTCCACTCCACAATAATAGAGATCTTATTCGGGTCAACTTTAATACCATTACCTGACATGATGTGTCATAGGAATCTGACTTCTCGGAGCCAAAAAGTCGCTCTTGCTAAATTTAGCATACAACGGCTTGTCTCTTAAAGTCTGTAAAACAATCCTCAGATGCTCTACATGGTAACTCTCATCCTGAAAATAAATCAATATGTCGTCGATAAATACAACTACAAACTCGTCTAAATACAATCGGAAGACACGGTTCATTAAGTCGATAAAAATAGATCCTAGTCTAAATGCAATTTTTGACACATCTTGCTCCTTAACCCTCAACTGATAATACGGAGGCCTCAGGTCTATCTTAGAGAACACCGTAGCTCCTTTCGGTTGATCAAATAGATCATCTATCCTTGGTAAGGGATACTTATTCTTCACCGTCACCTTGTTGAGTTGTCGGTAGTCTATGCAAAATCTCATCGATGCATCTTTCTTCTTCACAAATAATACTGGAACACCCCACGATGAATAGCTCGGTCTCGTAAAACCCTTATCTGTCAACTTTGTAACTGAACCTTCAGTTCTTTCAACTTTAAGGGTGCTATCCTATATAGAGAAACCGAAATAGGTGTCGTTCTCGAAACTAACTCATCCCCAAACTCGACCTCTCTAACTGGAGGTAATCTGGGTAACTCTTCTGGGAATACATCTGAATACTCACATACAACTGGCACTGTTTCAATCTTCACTTTAGACTTTTGAGTATTTAACATGAAAAAGATATAAGGCTCGTACCCTTTTCTCAAATATTTCTCAGCCACCATGGAAGAAATCATCACCGGTAAACTATCTAAATCAACCTGAATAACATCTCCATTTTCACATTTCAATTCAATAAATTTACAACCATAGTTTACTAAAACACTATGGGTAAGTCAACCAATCCATACCAAGAATCAAATCAAATTGATCAAATGGTAACAACATAAGGTTTGCCGAAACACAATGACCCCTAATTGTCAAAGGAAAATTTCTACACACCTTGTCAACTAACACATGTTTACCTAATGGGTTTGACACCTTTTCCACAAATTTCGTAGACTCAACAGTCATACTCAAACTAGATGCCAATCTCATACAAATATAAGAATGGGTGAAGCCCGGATTAATCAAAGTAATAACAAAGGTGTCCTAAAGAGAAAAAGTACACATTATTACATCTGGCGATGATGCCTCTTCTCGAGCGTGAATAGCATAAGTCCTCGCTAGCGCCCGACCCTGTGACCTCACAGTAGAGTCTCGTGATGCAGGTCTACCACTCGTCCCACCTCTCGGGTTCCTTTGTGGCCTACCCCAGAGGATACAATGCTTGATCTTATCTCTTACTTCCTCTCTTTGTCATCCCTTTCGGGACAGTTTTGGATGAAATGGTCAGGGGGCCCACACTTATAACAATTTCGATTGTTTCCCTAACACTCCCCAATGTGATATATGCCACAACTTGGGCACTCTGGTTTGGACTTTGGATTACCCACACTTGCCATCGAGGTGGCCTGGACTCTTGACCTTGAGTACGTGTTGTCCGCTTTCTTTGTATATACTCGACTTATGTAGTCGTCCGAGGGTTCACTTCCTTGGACCTCTTCGATTGAGCTTTGTAGCATTTACTCATCGGCCTTTTCTTTGCATCCCGGGCCTCATTCACGGCCTTCTATTTTTCCTTACTCAATTCTTTGGCCTTACTGGTCCAATCCACAAATACCACATATTCCTTTAGTTCTAAAATCCCGACTAAAAGTCCAACATCCTCATTCAACCCATCTTTAAACCTCTATCATAAAATAGCTTCTATTGACACACATTCTTGTGCGTACTTGCTGAGCCTAACGAATTCACGCTCATATTCTGCCATAGTCATTTTTCCTTGCTTTAACTCAAGGAATTCCTTCCATTTCTGGTCAAAAATCGCTGACTTATGTACTTCTTTCGGAGCTCTTTCGAAAAAAAGTCTCACATCACTCTTTCATTCGGAACCACGGATGTCAACGCCTTCCACCAATGGTATGTTGAGTCCCTCAGCAAGGGCACGACACATTTTAAGCTCTCCTCAGGTGTACAGGAGTGTTCATCAAACACTCTCATTGAGTTCTCAAGCTAGAACTCTGCCCACTCAGGGTCATCATCTATATTAGCTCTAAACTCCTCAGCCCCTTGCTTCTGAATCTTGTCTACCGGGGGCTTAGTCATCCTCACTAAATCTACACCTTGAGGAGCCATAGAAATTGGTTGAGGTATAAGAGGGGGTGGAGGAGGTTGAGCATTGGGGTTTGCTCGTACATATTTTGTTTACTATTTACTCATCATTTGGAGAAATGCTTCCCGAGCCTCTTCTCCCTAAGCCCTAGTCTCGGGTCCACTTTCCACAAGCGCGGTCCCTTGCGCGGGAGCTGGTGCATTACTAGCTACGTCATCTGCAGCCTATTGATCAGGATCCATACACTATATAAAAATAAGTTTAAAATCATGAGAAGCCACCACACTATCATTATACGCTTATGTCATGTATAGCTAGACTCTAACACACACTACGGTATTCGATAACCGACTAAAACATCGCTTTGATATCACTAAATGTAACACCCTTTACCCATATTCTATGTAGAATCGAGCACAAGGCATTACCGAACTTAGTCCCCTTAACCTCATGCTTGAATCAATATCTTTCAATTCGAACTAGCCATATCTCTATGACCATCATAACTACCTCATTGCGAGCCTACGATGCCTTAAACATTCATACGAGGAGTTTCGAAACCTTATCGGAAACCTATTTTTTTTAATTTTCACCTAAACAGGGGCCACATGCCCATGCGAAATGGAGCACCCCCGTGTGGGCAGGCTGTGTGGTCACACACGCCCATGTCCCTACTCCGTGTGGGATTTATTTTCATTTTGAACCTACAGGGGTTTTCACACGGCCTAGACACACCCCTGTTCTTAGCCCTATTCTCCACATAGCCTAGACACGCCCGTGTGCTACCGGTGTGTAAAAACTTTGGTATTCTGTTTGGGTCACATGGCTTAGACACACGCCCGTGTGGCTAGCCCGTGGTCGACACTGACTTGCAACACCGACATGTAGGGGACACACGGCCAAGTCACATGCCCATGGGCTGACCGTGTGTCACACACGGACTAGACACACACACGTTTGCCTATCCGTGTGGACAAGAACAAGGCTATTTGCTAAGCTCCTTTCACCCCTCTAGTTTAGATAACATGGATCAATTCAACATATCAATAAACATCTCATAATTTGCAATATGAACTTCCATGAATAACTTCCTATTTTCATAAATGATAAGGTGAGCCATCAACCATGGCAATACAAAATAGTTATCTTAATAAGGGGCCAACACATCTTTGGCCAAAATAATAAAATAAGCTAACTAGTCTAGCCCCTATACATGCCATACTCAAAATCACTAAGTCTAGATATACTTAGGTGAGCTGATAGTGTGGGCGATCTTTTGGTTATCTGCGTATCTTGGCTCGGCTCTTAAACCATTTAAAATAAGGGACAAGATAATAGAAGCAATCTTTAAGCTTAGTAAGCTTCCATGTAAAGAATATGACAATATAGTATGTGCTAAACTATTATATACCATTACATACTAAACAGAAAACAATCCACATTCATAATCATGCTTACTCATTACTTCCATTTCGACATTCCAACCATATCACAAGCTTAATGTATACCCTTATTAGCATGCCTCCCTGCACTTAGCACCATAATGTCACATAATACAACACATCACAATCTCTTAATCAACCAATCATAATTGAATTACTTGTTGGTTTCACACTTAGCCTACCATCGGTCTTTATTAAGATGGTATTGCACATAGGCCACCAAAAAGGTTACTTACGGTGGTGTCGCACATAGCCCACCAAAAAGGTTAGTTACGATGGTGTTGTACATAGCCCACCAAATGATAAATAGATAATGGTATCACACATAGCCCATCGTAATCAAGTATTAAGGTGGTATTGCATTTAGCCCACCATTAAGTATTGGTATAACACACTTACATGTCTAGTCCATCATTCATACTAGAGTTATGTAATAATTACCACCTCCTATCAACTTGAATCATACATGTTCTCAATTGTACCATGCACTAATTAGCAACAACAATTTATATAGAAAATGCATTGTTTACACATAAACTTACCTTGGTGAAAAACGCATCAAGTAACGGTTTAATCCGTAACCTTGCCTTTTCCTCGGTCAAAGTTAATTCTGCGCTCTTCTTGATTAGCAAGGAGATAGTTTATCTAAAAGTTTGAACCCCAAAAGCTCTATTTTTTCTTTAATTTTTGGTGGGAAGAAGGAGGGTGAATAGTGAAAGATGATAACATCTTTTCCTCATCTTATTTTATTCATTTTATCACTTAATTTCCACAAAATTTGGCTAAAAATTAAATGCTATTATCCACCTTGTCCACATGGCCGGCCATCACACTCCAAATGGCCTAATTGCACTTTAAAGACCTCCAAATTACATTCTATAGCTATTAGGTACATCTACCTTGAAAAAAATAGAATTTTCACACTTTATGCAATTTAGTCCTTTCTCACAATTAAGCATGCTATCACTCAAATTAAGGCATCAAAATTTTCATACATCCATATAATTATGCTACAACCCATAAAATAACATCAAAATAATTTTTCTCGACTTCGATTTAGTGGTCTTGAAACCACTTTCTGACTAACCCCTAAATTGGGCTATTACAGCTCGTGTGCCATGGCCGTGTAAAATTAGGCTAGCTACTGGCTTATTCATACAACTACCAGGCACACCGTGTGCCACCACACTTGGGGTCATACCTACAAGCATATACAAGCCTATTTTCACACACAGTTTGGTAACCAAATACATATCATGTAATCAACAAATCTTCACATTCAATCTCATTTCTTAACATGCCAATTGCACAATCAATTCAGATGTAAATCCAAGCATATTTCATCCACAATTCACTAAATCATTATGGCATCAACCTATCAATAAACTTACCATTCATAAGACCATTTCACTACCACCAAGCCATATCAAAACATGCATCATATATCATATTCTCTCATGCATGCTACCAATATTTATCTAGCAAAATAACATGGCAATTTACATCTCAAACATATACCAAAAGACTAGCCTATACATAGCTATATACACATTTTCAAAGTTCCAAAATAGTTTGAGTAGTGTGATGACGATCCTCAACAGTCCCGGGCCTTCAGTAGCTTTGATGATCTATAAAATAGAACAAACACATACAGAGTAAGCTTTCAAAAGCTTAGTAAGCCATATACAAATAAACTTAACATATAAGCATCCAAAACATATAATCAATATGGATTCACTAATAGCTCAATTGCATAGCCATAATTCTACTTGGCACATTCACTTAGCCATTCATCTTTCCATCTTGCATATCACCATATACTATATTGCATCATAGCTTGTCCATTCATGTAACACAATTTACATTCTCTTATTCAAGTACATAACTCACCTAGGTAAGTTTATGAATATACTTACCTTTTTATACACACAATGTGTACATATCAAACGTATCTGTAACGGATATACAAACCACATAGTCGTTCATTTCTCGGACTTGCCCGTTGAATAGTTTAGAATCTAATAGAACACTTAGAATGCTCAGAATAGTCGTACAATGCCAACATCCCAGACGTGGTCTTACATGTAATCAGATATCGATGCCACTGTCCCAGACAGGGTCTTACACGAATCAAATATGATGCCAATGTCCCAGACATGGTCTTACACGTAAATCTCATATCGATGCCAACGTCCCAAACATGGTCTTACACGAAATCTCGAATCCATGCCAACGTCCCAGACGTGGTCTTACATGATATCACATAACAGACACTTATGTCATGACATATGTAATCCTATCTATTACTAGGCTCATACGGGACTTCTCGGATTTAATCAACTTGTGGACTTATTCGTAACCTCAGATTTCACATATATTCCATCTCAATGGATATTCATTTCAATTCCAATTTCATATATACACACAGAGTTCAATTTAAATACATTTATTTGTATATCGACTTACCTCGAGTTCGGTTTAACAAAAATTGATATGGCTACTCAATTACTTTCGATTTCCCGCGATCTAAGTCCGTTTTCTTCAGTTCTTGATCTATACATATTCAAATTTAACCCTTTTATTCATTAATTCATCCAATTCAAACCAAATACACATATTTAGGGAAAATTGCAAATTAGACATCATATTTACACATTTGGACATTTTAGTCCCTATTTCACAAAATCACAAAATACACCAAATTTGCTTTCACCCGTGCTTGGCCGACTACTCATTATGCTCATATCAATCCATGCATTTCATTTATTTTATGAATTAGTCGTTCAAAATTTTAATTTCTCAATTTAGCCCTAATTAGCTAAATTCATAAAAAATTCAAGAACAAAACATGTTCATTAAACACATAACTTTTATTTAATACCAATATTCATCACAAAGCTCACCATTTCATCAATAGCACATCTCATAAACATCATCAATTCTTCAAATTACAACATGGGTTTTATGGCATACAAAGCAACGATTACAGAACTGTAGAGATTATCAAAAATCGAAGAAAAACGCACCTTGAATTTGAATAAAACCTAGCCGAAACCTTGAAAGTTTTTATTCTTTCTTTTCTTTTGTATATTCGGTCAAAATAAGATGATAACATTCATCTTTTAATTTGTTTGTTTTGTTTAATGACATATTATTAACCCATTTACAAAATTATGCTTATTACAAAACATATATATAACATATATATAAGGCCATCAATGTCTTTTAACCATCCACTAACTAAATATTGGTATAATTGCCTCATAAGGCCTTCTTATTTAAAAGCCATTCCAAATAGGTGTCTTTTCATGAAGCATGCCAATTTTGCATTCAATGCAATTTAATCATTTTCTCAAATTATACACACAGACGGTTAAATTAAATTATGAAACTTGAACACATGCTTAATCACATATCAAAGGTACAGAAAAAATATTAAAAATATTTTTTAACTCAGATTTGTGGTTCTAAAACCACTGTTTCGACTAGGGTCTACACTGGTCTGTTACAAATAAGCTTATCATTCATATGACCATTTCTTTTTCTATCAACCATACCAAAACTAAAAATCATAAAACATGACTAATCATTCATATATTGCCATTATCTAGCCATATCACATGGCTATATACACATCTCAAATATAATTCAAAGTAACTAGCCTACACATGCTATGCTTAGTATATACACTTTAAAAGGGTACCAAAATAAGATTGAGTAGTGTGATGACCAAGTCGACGATTCTCGAACCCTCAGTAGCTTTGACGATCTATAAAACAAAGCAAACACACACAGAAAGTAAGCTTTCCAAAAGCTTAGTAAGCCATATACAAATAAACTTATCATATAATCAATTAAAAGCATGGCAAATCAATTTCATAACATATCTTCATTTCATACACATAGATTTCTCTTTGGCTCAATTGGATTTCCATTGCTTACCAGTATATCATATCTCAAGCATCTCTTTTGCTCAAATAACAAACATACACATATATCACACTTTGTTCAAAGCATCTATGTACATATTAACTTACCTTTCATGCTTATTCAAAGCATATACATTGAACATACTTGAAACGGATATACAACTCACATAGTCATTCATTTCTCGGACTTGCCCATTGAACCATTCGAAATCTAATAGGATACTCAGAGTTCTCGAAATAGTCGTACATTGCCAATGTCCCAGACGAGGTCTTACATGTACTCAAATATCGATGCCACTGTCCCAGACAGGGTCTTGCATGAATCAAATACGATGCCAATGTCGCAGACATGGTCTTACACGTTAATCTCAAATCGATGCCAACGTCCCAAACGAGGCCTTACATGAAGTCTCGAATCAATGCCAACATCCCAAACGTGGTCTTACATGATATCAGATGTCAAAAACCTATGTCATGACATACGCAATTCTACCTATCCCTAGGTTCAAATGGGACTTTTTTGGATGTTTACAACAAGTCAATACTATCTCGGATTTCATGTACTCATCATCTCATATACATTCATCATCATAATTTTCATATGAATATACATGTGTCAATATAATTACATTTATTTGTCTATCAACTTACCTTGGATTCGGATATACAAAAATGAACTCGGCTACTCAATTACTTTCGATTTTTCGCTATCTAAATTCGTTTTCTTCTGTTTTTGATCTATACATATTCAAATTTAATCCATTTATTCACCAAATCATTCAATTAGGTACAAAAACATATATTTAGGTCAATTTATAAATTAGCCCTCACATTTTAATATTTTGACATTTTAATCCCTATTTCACAAAATCACAAAATACACAAAATCTCAATACACCCATGCTTAGCTAAATTCTCATGTAGTCTATACAAGTCCATACATTTCATTTATTTTACAATTTAGTCCCTTAAAATACTATTTTCTCAATTGAGTCCAAAATACTCAAAATCATCAAAACTTCAAAGACAAAACATGTTAATCTAACACATATATTTCATATTTCACCATCAAACATCACAAAATTCATGTGTTCATCAATGGAACATTTCAAAATCTTCATCAATTCACAAAATTGAGACATGGGTTTTGAAGTACACTAAGGAACGATTAGAAAAACGTAGAAATTATCAAAAATTGAAACAAAACATACCTTGAATCAAGCTTAAAAATGGCCGAATGCCCTAGCTTTCTCATTTTATTTTTCTTTTCTTTATTTCGGTCACAATAAAAAGATGAACACAAAGATAATGGCTTTTTAATGTTTGTTTATTATAACATACATATTATTTTAATAATTTCCATTTTTTTAACCTTAATAAAATAATACATAAACCTTAAAATCAATGTCCACCACCGTCCACTAGCCTTAGGAGTTGCCAAATTGCTTCATAAAGTCTCCAAATTATAAAGACATAAACAATTTTGTACTTTCACATTTAACCATCAAATTTTCATTTTATGCGAATAAGCCATTTTATCAAATTAAGTGCACAAACGGATAAATTAGTCCACGAAACTTTAACACATGCTTAATCACATACATTAGACACAAAAAATAATATTAAAATATTTTTATGACTCCAATTTGTGGTCCGAAAACTACTATTTTGACTAGGGTCTAAATCGGACTATTATAGGCTCCCTTCAATTGATCAAACAAACCGTCGATCCTCGGTAATGGGTACCTTTTCTTCATGGTTACCTTATTAAGATGCTAATAATCTATACATAATCTCATGGAACAATCTTTCTTTTCCACAAATAACACTAGAGCACCCCACGGAGAATAACTCGGTCGTGCAAAGCCCTTGTCCGTCAACTCTTGTAACTGTGCCTTCAATTCTTTCAACTCAGTTGGATCCATTTTGTGTGGAGCAATCGATATAGGTGCAGTACCTGTGACTAACTCAATGTCGAATTCAATTTCCTTAACCGGAGGCAACCCTGGCAATTATTCTAGGAACATATCTGGATACTCACATACTATCGGCACTGATTCAATTCTTAACTCAGTTTCTTTGGCATTCATCATAAAGGAAAGATATGCTTCATATCCTTTTCTTACATATTTCTGGGCAGACATATAAGAGATCACCACAGGCGATCTATCTTGTTCATCTGATTCAACACGAAGAGTGTTCCCGTTTTCACATCATAATTCAACGTATCTCTTTCCACAATTTACTGTCACATCGTAAGCGATTAACCAATCCATACCAAAAATTATATTGAATTCATCAAATGGAAATAGCATGAGATTTGCCTTAAAACAATGACCTCTAATCATCAATGGGCAATCCTTGCATACCTTATCAACTAATATGCATTTTCCTAAGGGGTTGGACACTTTTATCACGAATTTTTTAGACTCTACAGACATGCTCAAACTAGATACTAATTTCATGCAAATATATGAGTGGGTAGATCCCAGATCAATTAAAGCAACAAAATTAGTATCATAGAGAGAAAATGTACCCGTAATTACATCAGGGGATGATGCCTCTTCGGAAGCGCGAATGGCATAAGTCCTCTTAGGCGCTCTACCCTCAGATCTTGTAGCCTACTCTCTGGGTGTACTCTTACTACTCATTCCACTTTCTTGGTTTCTCTGTTGCTTCCCTCTAGTAGTACTTCTCGATCTTGCACTGTGAATTTTCTCTTTTTCGATAATCTCTGGGCATTCTCTAATAAAATGATATTGGGAACCATACTTAAAATAGGCTCTCTCATGTACTCAACACTCGTCGGGGTGATGTCTGCCACACTGTGGGCATTTCGGTCTATTTGGTCGAGCGTTCCCAACACTAGCAACTGAAGTGGTTGAGCTTTAGACCCTGAGTATTGTTTACCCTTACTTCTATTCAAAAACCCCGCTGAAGTAGCTGATCGAGTAAGGAAATCTCTTGACTTCTTGGATAAGGATTAAAATGACTTATTCAATTGTCTCTTTCTTGAGTAACGAGACTATATTTTAGCTTTTCTTATTCGATGCCGATGCCATGTCCCAAACATGGTTTTATACGGGACCTTTCTTATTCGATGCCAATGCCATGTTCCAGACATGGTCTTATATGGGATCTATATTCGATGCTGATGCCATGTCCCAGACATGGTCTTATATGGGATTTATGTTCAATGTCGATGCCATGTCCTAGACATGGTCTTATACGGGACCTATATTCGGTGCCAATGCCACATCCTAGACATGGTCTTATACGGGACCTTCCTTATCTCATATTGTGACATTAGTATCCTTGTTATTCTGAATGTTCAACTGAGACTTCAACTTAACATAATTTCATCATACTCTCATCGAGGCATCATTAGTCGATTTCATAGAAATAATATTCATTTCCCATAATATCTAGAAATTAAAAATATAAAAACACTATGTATCTTTAATTTCACACAAACTTACCTCGATACCAAAATGAAAAGAAGAGACCTAATCGTTAGTTACTCGTTTTTCCCTCGTTCTAAGTTTGAACCTCGTTTTCTTTTATTATTGAGCTTGAAAGCTTGAAAACCTTAGCCATGGCTTGCCCCATGCTAAATTCGGCCAAGGAAGAAGATGGACAAAGGTTTTTGGCTTTTATTTTGTCTTTTAGTCCATTTAATTTCCAAATTACCAAAATGCCCCTAACTTAAAAATATCCTATTTCACTTATCTAATGTCCATTTTTGTCCAAAAATTTAATCAATGGTCAAATTGCCAATTAAGGACCTCGAATTTAAAATTTCATAGAAATTGGACACCTCTAACATATGGAACTCAGCTTTTACACTTTTTATAATTTAGTCATTTTGACTAAATTGAGTGCCCAAACGTTGAAATTTTCGAACAATATTTTCACGGAATATTTTCTTGAAATCGTAGACCATAAATATATAATAAGAATGAGATTTTTCCTCATCGAATTTGTGTCCCCAAAACCACTGTTCCAACTAGGCCCAAAATCGGGCTGTTACAGATTATGTATAGATTATCGATAGCTTAATAAGGTAACCATGAAGAAGAAGTACCCATTTCCAAGGATCGAAGATTTTCTTGATCAATTGAAGGGAGCCACTGTGTTTTCCAAAATAGACTTAAGATCAGGATATTACTAGTTGAGAGTCAAAGACTCAGATGTGCCGAAGACTGCGTTTAGGACAAGGTATGGTCACTATAAGTTTTTAGTTATGCCTTTCAGTTTAAAAAATGGCTCTGTTGTGTTCACAGATTTAATGAACCGCATCTTTCAGCCATACTTGGATAAATTTGTTGTGGTTTTTATTGTTGACATATTGATTTATTCTCGTGTTGAGAATGAGCACGCCGAACACTTGAGGATGATTTTACAGATTTTACGAGATAATCAGTTGTATGCCAAGTTTAGTAAAAGTAAATTTTCGCTTAAAAAAGTTGCATTTTTAGGGCACATTGTCTCATGAGATGGAATCTGAGTAAACCCGAGCAAGATTTCAGCTTTTATGGATTAGAAATCATCGGGGAATGTATCTAAGGTTAGAAGTTTTCTGGGCCTAGCTGGCTATTACAGACGATTTGTCAATGGGTTTTCCATGATAGCGAATTCGATGACGAGGTTATTATAGAAAGATGTGAAGTTTGAATGGACAGAAAAGTGCCAATAGAGTTTTGAGAAATTAATAGCATTATTGATTGAGGCTCCAGTTCTAGTGCAACCTGAACCGGGAAAAGAATTTACGATTTATAGTGATGCATCCTTGAACGAATTGGGTTGTGTGCTTATCCAAGAGGGCAAGGTGATAGCATATGCCTCTAGACAGTTAAAGCCGCATGAGAAGAATTACCCGACACATAATTTAGAGTTGGCTGGGATTGTGTTTGCATTGAAGATATGGAGGCACCATTTGTATGGTGAAAAGTGACAGATATTCACCAATCATAAAAGCCTAAAGTACTTGATGACTCAAAAGGAGTTGAATTTAAGGCAATGAAGATGGTTAGAACTGATAAAGGACTATGAGTTAGTAATAGACTACCATCCGGGAAAGACGAATGTAGTCACCGACGTATTGAGTAGAAAATCCTTGTCCGCATTGAGGGCTATGAATACATGAGTGACTTTGTCAAGTGATGGTTCTATTCTAGCTGAGTTGAGGGATAGGCCGATGTTTCTCCAAGAGATTTGTGAAGCTCAAAAAGGTGATAGTGACTTGCAAGCCAAAAGAGTTTAGTGTTATTTGGGTGTTGAGTCTGACTTTCAGATTAATTTTAACGGATGTTTGATGTTCTGAGACAGAGTCTATGTACCGAGAGGTGATGAGCTTATTCAGAGAATTTTATACGAGGCACATAGCGGATGTCTATCTGTACATCTAGGCAGCACAAAAAATAAATAATAATTTGAAGAAATGGTATAGGTGGTCGAGTATGAAGAAAGATATTTCTGAGTTTGTATCAAAATGCTTCATTTCTCAGCAAGTGAAGGCTAAACACCAAGTACCATTGGGTTTACTTCAGCCTATTATGGTTTGCCATTGACATTGAGTAAGAAAAATGTTATATGGGTTGTAATAGATAGACTTACGAAGTCGGCCCATTTCAAACTTATACGTGTTGATTATTCACTTGATAAGTTGGCAGACTTGTATGTTTCAAAGATTGTAAGGCTATATGGAGTGCCTTTGTTGATTATATTTGGTAGAGATCCAAGATTCATATCCCGATTTTGGAAAAAGTTGCAAGAAACGTTGGGCACAAAGTTGAGTTTTAGTATGGCCTTTCACCCACAAACCGACGGATAGTCGGAGAGATTAATACAGATATTTGAGGATATGGTCTAGTGTTGTGTTCTTGAGTTTTAGGGCAATTGGGAAAAGTACTTACCGTTGGTAGAGTTTGCATACAATAACAATTTTCAGTTAAGTGTGAAAATGGCACCTTATGAGGCTTTGTATGGGCGTAAGTGTCGAACGCCTTTGTATTGGACCAAACTCAAAGAAAATCAGATTCACGGGGTCGATCTAGTTAGAGAAACCGAAGAAAAGGTAAAAATAATTCGTGATTGTTTAAAAGCTGCTTCGGATAGACAAAAGTCCTACTTGGACTTGAAACGGAAAGAGATCGAGTTCCAAGTTGGTGATAAGGTATTTTTGAAAGTATCACCATGGAAGAAAGTTTTCAGAATTGGCCGAAAAGGAAAATTAAGTTCGCGTTTTATCAGACTGTATGAGATCACCGAGAGGATAGGTCGGTAGCCTATCGATTAATCGAGCCGTCTGAATTGGAAAAGATCCATGATGTGTTTCACGTGTCTATGTTTTTATGTTACCGATCAGATCCTTCACATGTGATTACCCCGACAGAGGTTGAAATTCAACTCGACACGAATTTTGGCGAAGAACCGGTTAAGATTTTGGCACGAGAAGTCAAGCAATTAAGAAACAAAATTATAGATCTTGTGAAAGTACTATGGCAAAGACATGGGGTAGAAGAGGCTACATGGGAGCCCGAGGAGGCTGTAAGGAACCAGTACCAAAACCTTTTTACCGGTAAGATTTTTGGGAAAGAAAATCCCTAAGGGGGAAGAATTGTAACAGCCCGATTTAGGGCCTAGTCGAAACAGTGGTTGTGAGACAACAGATTTGAGGTAGAAATATGTGTTTTATGATTTTTAAGAGGCTTATAGCATGCTTGCATGATTGTGTGAAAATTTCATGAAGAAATTTTATAAGTTAGTGAACAATTTGTCTATTAGGACTAAATTGCAAAGATTGGAAAATATGAGATTCTAGAAGATTTAAGTATGAAATAGCATTAGAAAAATTACTAGAGGTCCTTATTTAGCAATTAGACCAATATATGTCAAGATGGACAAAAATAGACATGGGGAGGAAAAATCTCAAGAAAGGGACCTTGAGGGCATTTTTGTCATTTGGTTAATTAATGAATTAAAAGAGAAAATAAGCCAAAAATGGTGTCCATCTTATCTAAGATTGGCCGAAAATCACAAGGACTCCATAGCTAGGGTTTTGTCATCTTTAAAGCTTGATTGTAAGCACCTCCTAGCCCCGTTTTTAATGTTCTTCGTGTTTTTGAAATCCTCATAGCTCGATTTAGCTAATTCTAGCTATATTTTAAGCTAGGGTTTATGCTAAAATATTTACCCATGTATGAAATGCATGTATTTTGACAATTTATGGAAGAATATGAAAGTTTGATGTATGATAAACAACTTTTTCTAAGTGATTTTAATGAGAAATTCATTATCGAAACCATTTTTTTATCGGGTTTTGAAAAAACAGAATCGACTTTAAAAACATGGAGTCGCCACCAATCCTTTTTGTTTAGGTGTGACCGATTCACCTATAAAATAAATATTGGCCTGCCAATTTCAAGAATAAAATGGGTTCGGGAGTCAGTTACGTGCGTGGAAGGATTAGCACCCTCGCAATGCCCAAAATTGGTACTAAATTGATTAATTGATGTCTTAATGTTGAAAAATTTGAAATGGTTTTGAAATTCTATTATTTTTTTATCTTAAATACCTTGATTGAATATTGAGATTCCCTTGTTCCAAAGGAATAGAGTATTACATCCAGCACGATTGGACACAACAATATAAATCCTCGAATTCAAGATCATCCCCAAAATTCTCCAAGCACATGTGTTGAAATTTTGAAAGGGTATTTGGTTATTTGGACAAACAAAAAACCACACCCAGCACGATTGGGCACAATTTCTTCGAATTTCCAAACACACAAATATTACCTTATTTTGAAAATATGGACAAAATTTGAAAGAATATTCGCTTATTTGGTCAAACAAAAAATCACACCCAGCACGATTGGGCATGATTTATTCGAATTTCCAAACGCACGAATATTAGCTTGTTTTGGAAATATGGACAAAATTTGAAAGGGTATTCGCTCATTTGGTCAAACAAGAAATCACACCCAGCACGATTGGGCACGATTTCTTCGAATTTCCAAACGCACGAATATCCCTTTATTTTAAAAATTTTAAGTAAAAATGTGTTTAAAGTTCGAATAGTGTTGAAACATGAAGTTTTTAATTGAATACAATATGATGGCATAATAACATACAATATGGAGCAATTATTTACAAGTGAAATACAATGCTATTGAATAGCAAATAGCAAATAAATATAAAATGGAAATGAAAACACATAATGGTAATAATTATCAAACATTAGATCAATGATAGGCAAAATGATAAAATACATACATAAAATTATACTGAAATTAAGAATGTATATATAAAATAAGATAATTTAATATAAAACATAAAAGGTTTAAAACAATATATATAAAAGAGGAAAATATAATACATAACAATTTAAAAATAATAATATATGTAAAAGGAAATTGAGATAAACTATATAATATGTAAAAGAGAATCTAAAATAAATAATATATAAAAGTTTAGGATAAGTAATATGTATCAAATTATTTTAAATAACTAGTGAAACAAATTTAAATATCATATAACAAAATAGTTTAAAACTAAATAAATAAATTGATTAGGTAAACTAGGGACGAAAATGAAAGTTAGAACAATGTTTTAAGGACAATCGGTAAATAAACAAATTATTAAGGCTGAGTTAGGGACTAAAATAAGGTGCGCGTAAACGGGTGAGGACTCACTAGGAAATTATCCTATGTACTCAAAACGGCGCCGTTCAAATACAAGTCATCTAATAGCATATGGATTAAATTGAAACAAAGAATAATAATACAAGACCAATTTAAAAACAATGTAGGATCATATTACGAAGCACCGTAAATATGGAGGGGTCTATAGCGCAAATAACCCCCTCCTAACAAAACATGCAGATCCTATAGATACCGGGTCGGGTCAAATCAGGTCATCCAGTACGGCGTCATTTTGTGGCTATTGAGATAAGCCCAAACAACGTCATTTTGTTAATGCAATATTATTCCCTAAAATAGGGCCAAAATAAATCAGTCACTCCCTTTTTTTTTTTACCAAACCCTAGCCTCCTTCATTAGCCGCCTCAAAAATCAGACATCTAAAACCCTCCTACTGCCGTCTGCTTCTGAAACCCGCGATGGAGTTAGATGAAGGCTGGGTAAATCACCTTTTACCCCTATGCTTTAAAGTAATATCACCTTCGCGTCTAAATTTCCTTTTCAACTTCAATTTCGATGAAGCGAATGGAGATCCGACGGTGACACTAAAAAGGTAAGTACTTCTTCCTTTCATTAGTTTCGTATACAATATATTAAAAAAGGAAACGAGAAGAAAATGAATACCCAGTAGAATCAAGAAAAAGAAGAAAAAAAATGAAATCTAAAAGGAACCTTTTTTATCCTGATTTCTGTATCTCTATATTTCTGTATGCGTAAAAACTTCTGTATTCCAAAAAAAAATGTCCCCTTTACAAATTTTGCTTCGGTTTTATATATAACCGAAAAGAAAAATAAAAGGTAAAATCAAATTACAACTGTTTTTTTTTGTATTTTTTGTTCTATATTTGTTGTTGTCGTCTTCTGATTTGTAGGTACGAAGGAGACATACGGAGGCATGGACGTGATGTGTACGGAGGCTGTGCCTTGGAGGCTGCGGGGTGCGTGTAGGGACACACGCGATGGAAGCTGTTGCAGCGCTGGATCCCTCTCAAAGCTCTCTTAGGGTTTCTCCTAAAGCTCATTGGTTTCTTTGGGCTGGGGTTTGTTATGTTGTAGTGGGCTTTATGTTTTCTTTATTTTGGACTGATGGACTGTTGTTGACTGGTTTTTTAATTATTATTTTTTTGGCTTTTGGTGTGGGTGTAACACCCCAAACCCAGTCTAGACGTTACGACCAGATCTAGCATGTCACAGGGAAAAGTTGCAAAAAAATAACTTTTAAAATCTTAAGAAAATATTGTAAGTTTGAAAAACTTTTCGTCCAGGGTGATGTTTGAAAACCAGTGATTTAATGTTTAATGAAATTTTAAGATTTGAGTCAAATTCCATTTGTTAACTTAGGTGAGGTTTGAGAAAACGATTGCTTAATGTTGCTTAGGTTTTGAAAACTCCAATTTGATTATCATGTTAAAATGTAATAATGTCACACTTAAATAAATAATAAAATAATAAAACCCAAAAACTATCTTAGAGAGGCCTTATTACATAACAAAATTCCCAAATTTAATAATTACTAGAAAATAAACAACTTTACAAAAAAAAATACTTTATGGCCTCCACGAGTTCGCCCCGGCTCCCTGATCCACGATCTACTGGTTACCTACAAAATTTTAGTAGAGGGGTGAGTCACCGAGGCTCAGTATGTAAATCCTCCTTATGTCACACACATGGCTTCAAGCCCACAATCACATATTGGGCATCAGCCCACTCATAATATCATACACAATTATGTTATGCAATATGTGTCTCATTCCAGCCTAGCTTTTCCGTCCTCTACACTCCACTCGTATCAGCCCATCACACCGTGGGGATTTCTACAATCAACCCTTCATCCGCTACACACCTCATACGTGGCATTAGGCCACTCGTGGTTCTAGACCACCATGATACTAGATCATCGTGACAAAGTCACTATTAATATATGTGGGGCCAACCCACCGTGACAATCCTTAATGAATATACGTGGGGCCAACCCACTATGCTAACAACCACTGGGACGAGTCACTAGTTATATATAATCGTGGTATTAAACCACCATGGCACCAAGCCACCGACACATGGTCACTATTATCATATATATATCCGTGGGGCAAACCCACCGTGGTAACAACCACCGTGATAGTCTCAAATACTTCCCCTTGCACATCATTTCCCAACCCATGCATAAGTTACAATCATATGAACGCACATACATATTACAATGCTTATTCCATACCCATCAAGAGATTAATAGAATCATATACTTGGTATTCCCATTTCTATTCACAAGGGTATTACGACTACTTCTCAGTCATTCCAGCTTTTCATCCCAAATAGTAAATAGTACAAACAAACAAATAATTAAGAAGTGTGAAGTTTACAAGCCTAATAACATGCAATACAATGCTTTCTATGTCAACACTATTTCTAACAGGGACAACTGCTATTTACCTACTATTCTATTCTAAAGCCGGTCCACAACCTGGTGTCCAATCTCGAACCGCAAACACCGCTCGTTTTTTGATCTTAGGGGCTGGGAATACAGTCCAACCCCCTCCTTAGATTGGTGGCATTTGAGTCCATAAATGATCTTGGTCAGAAAATGCTATATTGAAACAGTGATTGCTTAACGTAACATTGGGTTAAGATAGCGAATAACGAAAGGAAAACCCGATCGAATAACTAGAGAAAAACCTTTACCTAGAGATCCCGAATGGGGGGATAAGATTTGACTGATTCTCCAACTTGGAATTCAATTGATTCAGCTTAACAAAATTTCCTGGAATAGGCACCCCCGAAGAGAAAAGAAAAGGCAAAAGAGTGTAAATCACAACAATAGCATCACCAGGCCAATTAGCCATTCGACTTTAGCTTCCAAAAATCGAAAGAACGAAAAGAAAAGATGACAGTGTCCCTCTTACCTTAATTCGACAGAAATCGATTGTCCCTCAAGCCCCCCTTCAATCAAAGGCCATATGCCGAAAAAATATAAAAATAGAGCCCTACCTACATTCGACCAAAACACAAAGGAACCAAGTTCATCCTTCTGGACTAACAACTAATCAAGAGGAAGAAATACCGAAAGAGGAGAAGAATCTTACCACAATTAGGAAGAAGCCGAATGAGAAGGCTAGAAGAATAAAGGACGGCGATCCAAAAGAAAAAAAAGAGAGTGTTATTAAAAAAGGCAAAAGAAATCAAAATGTAGATGATTTCGGCTTTTGCAAGAAAGTAGAGAAGAAAAGAATAAGGGAATGATGGAAAGAAGAAATCATTGTGGTGCTTTCGGCTATGAGGCATAAGAGTATGAGTGGAAAGAAGGAGAGATTCTGTAGAGGCTAGAAAAGGTTACGAATTAGAAGTCTGGTGAAAAGAGAAAGTGAAGAAGAAAGAGGTGCACCAATAGTCTCACTAATTCGGCTAGAGAGCAAAAGAATGGAGAAAAAAAGTTGGCTCAACAAATTCGACACTCACCCCTAACAACTGAAAATGTACAAATGACAACAAAGAAACAAATCCTAAGACCTCTAGACTTTCAGTACGCCCACAACAAGCCAAAACCGATTCCCCCTCCCTACATCAAGTGTCCAAGATTTGGCCACCACCTTCACCCATATGCTATCCCACATTTTCCTCCTAGTTTCACTCTGGTTCACATATTCAAACAATTTGAATAATTCAAATCTCCCAAATAGCTCTCCACCACTAGTTTGAATTGTTTGACCAGGTCTTGTCTCTCCCCTCCAGAGTCTGATTACAATCCAGCTACCTCCCTTGCTTGAGCCAAAAAAATAATACCCCCTGCTTTCCAAGAGATTCGAACCCTTTCCCTCTCAACTTCTCTTGTGATGCCACCTCCCTGCATGATAGGTGGTATCTCCCTGCCAGTTTACCACTGCAACTCTTGTGTCTTCAACCACAAGAAAAAATTACTTAAGACCTGCCTCCGTTGGCTTTCCCCTAAAGGTACCCAAAATTGAAATTTTGACCAAGGCTGCAGCTTGATCGGAAGCCTTCTCGGTGACCCCAAATATACCCAAACAATAAATTAGGAAACTAAACACACCAAATTAACACACAGAGCTTAGCCTACCCACCGAAACATATTAAATGCAAAGCCCCTAATTCAGGATGTTATAGTTCTACCCCCTTAAGGAAAATCAGCCTCGAAATTACTTGATTAAAAGAGATGAGGGTACAACTGTCGCATCACATCCTCTGGCTCCCACGTAGCTTCCTCTGAACCGTGATTTTGCCATAAAACTTTGACCAAGGGGACTAATTTCCTTCGTAAGACCTTAACGTCGCGATCCAAGATTTGAATTACCCTCTCTGACTGTCTGTCCATCTATAGATTAAATGATGTACTGAAATCTAACTTTGTACCCAATGCTTTATTGCAATTCCTTCCAAAATCTCGACGTAAACCTAGGATCTCTGTCGAGATGATAGACACTGGTACTCCATGCAACCTCACAATCTCTTTCCATAGTGAACCTCTCCCATTTCCATTGTGGAATCTTTACCGGCTGCAATAACCCCGAAGGCAACTAATGTTCTGCTTTTACCTGTTGACATGGCAAACATTTACCCACAAATTTGATTACCTCTCGCTTCAGACCTGGCCACCAAAACTGTTCTCGCAAATCCCGATACGTCTTGCTTCCTCTAGGATGCATAGCATATAGGCTACTATGCGCTTCCTAAAGAATCGACCATCTTAAGCCATCGTCCCTCGGCATGCAAACCCTTCCACAAAAACATAAAACCCCATCACTGCTTAGACTATAATCCTCTACCCTACCATTCTGTACTTGAAGTAGTCGAGCACTCAAGACATCATCCAACAACTGCTTCTCTTTAATTTGACTTATCCACGTCAGTTTCACCTGAAGCTCAGCTAACAAACTACCATCATCATACAGGCTGAGATGGGAAAACATCACCCTCAGGTCTGAGATTACTTTTTGACTTAGCGCATCTGCCACCACGTTGGCTTTACCCGGATGGTATTCAATCGAGCAATTGTAATCCTTCAATAGCTCAATCCACCGCAGCTGCCTCAAATTCATTTCCTTATTGATAAGTAGATAGTTTAGGCTCTTGTGATCCATATAAATGATAAACTTCTCCCCATATAGGTAATGCATCCACATCTTCATGGCAAACACTATTGTAGCCAATTCTAGATCATGCGTAGGATAATTCACCTCATGCAATCTTAACTGGCGAGATGCATATGCCACCACCTTTCCTTCCTACATCAACACACATCCCAAACCTATGTGCAACGCATCACAGTAAACAACAAACTCCTTTCCGGCCTTAAGCTATATCAAAACTGGAGCCTCTATCAAAATCCTCTTCAACTTCTCAAAACTCTCCTATTGCTTATCAAACCAGACAAATGGTACGCCTTTTCGTAGTAGCTTGGTTGATGGCGCTGTAATTAAAGAGAATCCCTCAACGAACCTTCTATAGTACCCTGCCAGACCAAGAAAACTTTGGATTTCTTCCACTGACTTAGGCGGCTTACAATCCAATACAGCTTCAATTTTTCGGGGATCAACCCTAATCCCCTCAGCAAACACAACATGGCCCAAAAGGTAACTTCTCTTAGCCAAAATTCACACTTACTGAATTTGGCGAACAACTATTCTCCTTCAAGATTTGTAAAACTACTCGAAGATGTGAATCATGTTCCCCCACCGATCTTCAATAAACCAGAATATCGTCTATAAATACTACGACAAACCGGTCCAAATAGGGTTGGAATACCCGGTTTATCATGTCCATAAACTCTGCTGGTGCATCAGTCAACCCAAATGGTAGCACCAAGAATTCGTAATGGCCATAGCGAGTCCTGAAAGCTGTCTTATGAATGTCTACTTCCTTGACCTTAAGTTGATGATATCCTGATCTCAAATCTATCTTCGAGAAGACTGAAGCCCCCTTCAGCTAGTCGAACAAATCGTCAATCCTAGGCAGCGGGTATTTATTCTTGATGGTCCACTTATTCAATCGACGGTAGTCAATGCCCATCTGCATTGATCTGTCCTTCTTCTTAACGAATAGCATTGGCGCTCCCCAAGGCGATACACTCGGTCGGATTAACCCCGATCTAACAGTTCTTAAATCTGAGCTTTCAATTCCACCAACTCCTTTGGCACTATTCTATATGGAGCAATAGATACAGGTCATGTCTCTGGAAGAAGATCGATTCAATTCCACCTCACGATCCTGAGGTAGTCTTGGAAGCTCTTCTGGGAAAACATCAGGAAACTCCTTCACTGTTCTAACCTCCCCTACAGTTAATTCCTTGGCCTTTAGAGTACAAACAAATGTTATGAATGCCTCACAGCCTTTCCTCACAATCCTTCCAACTTTTAGAGTAGACACCACGTTAGATAAATAGTTTCTCCTTTCCCCTAATACTACCACCTCATCATCCTTAAGAGTTCTTAACACCATGCACTTGGCTGCACAATCCAAATTTGCTCGATACATCACTAGCCAGTCCATACCTAAGATTAAATCAAACTCCCTGAACCAAATTCAGAAAAGCCCTACGCCGCGCATCCACATAACTCGATCCAATGTACTTCCCTTGGAATGCCGCCTTGAAGAAATCCCAATTAATACGTCAGCCACTATTCCATCTCTGATCGTGAGCCACCACTGATAATCTTCATCCCAAAGAAGAGACACCACTCCTCTCAACTTTTCTTCTTCCGTGAAGTCCAAATCATCCATTATACGCTCTACTACCTCTAGCCAATACTCAACTGCATTAGGAGCTACGCCAGATATGCCCCTAAACATTTCTCTTCCATTGGCCTGAAATCGTTCTGACACGAATTTCTGAGCCCTTGCACCCATGCCTACTCCAGCAACTCTTTCCAATACCCGTAACATTGCTTGAGACACACCATCGTCTCCGCCTATTTGATCCTAAAATTTCACTTTCGAAATTGGCGGTGCTGGTACATCACTTTCCAACAAATGACTAGATTCCAACGGTTCCGACCCAGCACTCCGGCCTCTACCACGGCCACGTATAATACGTCTACGCCCCCTAGTACTCATGACTATTGCTGCGACTTAATCTGATTAAGAGTTTTATAAGTTAGTATTTCTTTTCACTGTTTAATATTGAGAAATTTAATGAGAAATAGTTTTAGAGAGTAGTTTTCGCGAAACATATCTCAACCTAGAGGTTTCAGTCTCTAAAGTTTGGATCTCCTAGAGATAACAAGCATATTTCTTCATGCTAGCAATCATTTCATGCATACATCATCAAATAATTAAAACACTTACCCACGTGGATTGGGTGCCGGTAGACTCGGATGCCATATTCCAATCAAAACATTTCCTCCAAAAATCATTTATATTAACTGTATAAAATATTATTAAACCCACTTCACTGCTCGAGTTTTGCAACCTAGGCTCTGATACCAAAATTGTAACACCCCAAACCCGGTCTAGACGTTACGACTAGATCTAGAATGTCACAGGGAAAAGTTACAAAAAATAACTTTTTAAAATCTTAAGAAAATATTGTAGGTTTGAAAAACTTTTTGTCCAGGGTGAGGTTTGAAAGCCAGTAATTTAATGTTTAATGAAAATTTAAGATTTGAGTCAAATTCCATTTGTTAACTTAGGTGAGGTTTGAGAAAACGATTGCTTAATGTTGCTTAGGTTTTGAAAACTCCAATTTGATTATCATGTTAAAATATAATAATGTCATACTTAAATAAATGATAAAATAATAAAACCCAAAAACTATCTTAGAGAGGCCTTATTACATAACAAAATTCCCAAATTTAATAATTACTAGAAAATAAATGACTTTACAAAAAGAAATATTTTATGGCCTCCACGAGTCCACCCCGGCTCCCTGATCCACAATTTACTAATTACCTGGAAGATTTTAGCAGAGGGGTGAGTCACCGAGACTCAGTGTGTAAATCCCCCTTATGTCACACACATGGCTTCAAGCCCACAATCACATATTGAGTCTCAGCCCACTCATAATATCATACACAATTATGTTATGCAATATGTGTCCCATTCCAACCTAGTTTTTCCATCCTCTACACACCACCCGTACCAGCCCATCACACCATGGGGATTTCTACAATCAACCCTCCATCCGCTACACACCTTATACATGACATTAGGCCACTCGTGGTTTTAGACCACCGTGATACTAGATCACAGTGACAAAGTTACTATTAATATACGTGGGGCCAACCCACCGTGGTAACAACCACCGTGACAATCCCTGATGAATATACATGGGGCCAACCCACTGTGGTAACGACCACTGGGACGAGTCACTAGTCATATATAATCGTGGTATTAAATCACCGTGGCACCAAGCCATCGAGACATGGTCACTATTATCATATATGTATCTGTGGGGCTAACCCACCGTGGTAACAACCACCGTGACAGTCTCAAATACTTTCCCTTTCACATCATTTCCCAACCCATGCATAAGTTACAATCATATGAATGCACATACATATTACAATGCTTATTCCATATCCATCAAGAGATTAATAGAATCACATACCTGATATTCCCATTTCTATCCACAAGGGTATTATGACTACTTCTCAGTCATTCTGGCTTTTCAGCCCAAACAGTAAATAGTACAAACAAACAAATAATTAAGAAGTGTGAAGTTTACACACCTGATAACATACCATACAACGCTTTCTATGTCGACACTATTGCTAACAAGGGCTACTGCTATTTGCCTAATATTCTGTTCTGAAGCCAGTCCACAACCTGGCAGCCAATCTCAAACTGCAAACACAGTTATATTGAAAACCCTCCATAGATTGGCTGCCATTTGAGTCTATGAACGATCTTATTTAGAAGATGCTATATTGAAACAGTGATTGCTTAACGTAACATTGGGTTAAGATAGTTAATAGCGAAAGGAAAACCCGATCAAATAACTAGAGAAAAATCGTTACCTAGATATCCCAAATGGAGGGATAGGATTCGATTGATTCTCTAACTTGGAATTCAATTGATTTGGCTTAACAAGATTTCCCAAAATAGGCGCTCCTGAAAGGCAAAAGAGTGTAAATCACAATAATAGCATCGCCAAGCCAATTAGCCATTTGGCTTTGGCTACCATAAACCGAAAGAACAAAAAAAAATATGACAGTGTCCCTCTTACCTTAATTCAATAGAAACCGATTGTCCCTCAAGCCCTCTTCAATCAAAGGCCAGATGCCAAAAAATATGAAGATAGAGCCCTACTTACATTCGGCCAAAACACCAAGGAACCAAGTTCATCCTTCAGCCTAACAATTAATCAAGAGGAAGAAATACTAAAAGAGGAGAAGAATCTTACCACAATTAGGAAGATGCCGAATGAGAAGGCTAGAAGAATAATGGGAGGTGATTCAAAAAAAAGAAAAAAGTGAGTGATTAACGAAGGTAAAAGAAATCAAAATGGAGTTGATTTTGGCTTTTGCAGGAAAGTAGAGAAGAAAAGAATAAGGGAATGATGGAAAGAAGAAATCAGTGTGGTGCTTTCGGCTATGAGGCTTAAGAGTATGAGTGGAGAGAAGGAGAGATTCTGTAGATGCTAGAAAAGGTTATGGCTTAGAAGTATTTGGTGAAAAGAGAAAGTGAAGAAGAAAGAGGTGCACCAATAGTCTCACCAATTCGGCTAGAGAGCAAAATAAGGGAGAAAAAAAGTTGGCTCAGCAAATTCGGCACTCACCCCGAACAACTGAAAATGCACAAATGATAACAAATCAACAAAGCTTAAGACCTCTAGACTTTCGGCACACCCACAACAAGCCAAAACCGATTCGCCCTCTCTACACCAAGTGTCCAAGGTTCGGTCACCACCTTCATCCATATGCTATCCCATGTTTTCCTCCTAGTTTCACTCTGGTTCACAAATTCAAACAATTTGAATAATTCAAATCTCCTAAATATCTCTCCACCACTAGTTTAAATTGTTTGACCAGGTCTTGTCTCTCTCCTTCAGAGTCTGATTACCATCCACCTACCTCCCTTGTTTGAGCCAAAAAAATAATACCCCCTTGCTTTCTAAGAGATTTGAACCCTCTCCCTCTCAGCTTCTCTTGTGACGCCACCTCCCTGCATGATAGGTGGCGTCTCCCTTGCACTTTACCACTGCAACTCTTGTGTCTCCAACCACAAGCAAAAATTACTTAAGACCTACCTCCGCTTGCTTTCCCCTAAAGGTACCCAAAATTGAAATTCTGACTAAGGCTTCGGCTTAACCTCAAGCCTTCCTGAGGACCCCAAACATACCTAAACATTAAATAAGGCAACCTAAACACACCAAATTAACACACAGAGCTTAGCCTACCCACCGAAACATATTAAATGCAGAGCCCCTAATTCAAGATGTTATAGTGGGCCCGGACAAATTTTGGGCGCTACAACTTATTGTTAGATCTGCTATCTTCAATCTGCTCCTACAACTTCAGGATTGCCAGATTTGCTATCTTTGATCCGCTTCGCTTAGGAAGGCAAGATCTGATGTCTTCGATCTGCTTCCCTCAAGAAGGCAAGATCTGATGTCTTTGATCTACTTCTTGTAACTTCAGGAATGCCAAATCTGCTATCTTCGATCTGCTCCATTGCAAACTCAAGGAGACAAGATCTGATGTTTTCGATTTGTTCCTGCAACTTTAGGATTGTTAGATATGCTATCTTCGATCTGCTCCACTACAAACTCTGGAGACAAGATCTAATGTTTTCGATCTGCTCTTGCAACTTCAGGATTGCCAGATCTGCTATATTCGATCTGCTCCATTGTAAACTCATGGAGACAAGATCTGTTGTCTTCACTCTACTTCCTGTAACTTCAAAAATACCAAATCTATTATTTTTGATCTGCTCCCCTACAAATTCAGGGAGTTAAGATCTGCTGTCTAAGATCTGCTTCCTGCATCTTCAGGAATGCCAAATCTATTATCTTCGACCTACTCTATGGCAAACTCATGGAGTCAAGATTTGCTTTCTTTGATCTGCTTTCTGTAACTTCAGGAATGCCAAATCTATTATCTTTGATCTGCTCCACTATAAACTCAGGGAGTCAAGATCTGCTGTCTTCGATCTACTTCTTGCAACTTCAGGAATGCCAAACTATTATCTTTGATCTGCTCCACTACAAACTTAGGGAGTCAAGATCTGCTGATTCACTAATGTCGTGACACCATCCTCTAGGTGACCTATCCTGGAAAATTATTTTTATGTGTTTATGCTTATGTAAAATGGTTAGGATGCAATGATCGGGATGAATCTAATGCTCCTAACTAAATGTATTAGGGATGACATTTGCATGAATGTAAAATGTCATAAGAATGGTCTTTTTACAAAGATTAGGATATAATGATCGGGATGAATCAAATGCCCTTAAATAGATGTGTCTTATGGATGACATTTGTATGAATACAGAATGTCATGAGAATGATTTCTTACAATGATTAGGATGCAATGATTGGAATGAATCAAATGCTCATAAATGTGTTTTGTAAGAATGCAGAATTTCATGAGAATGATCTCTGCTTAAGGTGTCATCATTCATTGTTCATCAGGGTAATATGTTCCCCTCTTGTTCGACTGGTATTCTTGATAGAAAACTCGAGAAAACAAATATCTTGCTCAACAGACTTGCCCCACTTGTGACTTCAAGGTTCATCTTATTGTGACTTAGGGGTATAAGATCTGTAGCTTGTTCCATCAACTAATCACTCTTCTGGTGACCCAACTAGATGTGTATGCATGACGTTCGCATGGATGTAGAATATCATTTTTTCTTGCGCATGATTTCCCTTTTTTACCTGGGTTAACATTGCCCATTTTTCGTCAGGATTGTATCACTGACACAATATCTTGTCATTTGTTCCACTGACATTTTTGACAGAAAGTCTAAAGAAATGGTCACTATTTAGAGTTTCATCCTCAGTTACTCTAACCCTTAAGCTTGGTGAGTTCTAAATAAAAATCCTATTTTAGGTTCTTATATTATTTAGAAATTTCTAGAATGATATACAAAACTCCTTTTGTAAAAGTGTTATTAGTTTATTAATCATTATTTCAATAGAAAATGCTTGAATATGATCATAACGATAGACAAAAATGGAATTTATCATAGATGAAATCTGAAAAAAATAGGTTAATTAAAGGAAGCAAACATTGCTAGAATACGAAATGATGAAGGAAAAGATAGGTGCCCCAGATATCCCAGCCTGAGCTTCTCTATACGGATTTGTTGAAGACAAATTTAAGCTCAATATATGTTTAATAGATCAAGAGTACTCTATTGATGCCCCAAGATGTGACATCTATCCCTCATCTTAATTCAGGTATAGTAAGATCACTGCCTGCCCCATTATACTCTGATCACAATTTGAGCCACCCTTTTCGAGTTTTCAGCTCAAAACCCATTTCGTCCCAAGCACGCTTTACGGGTTTTCACTTTGGCCTCTCCACTTTTCATTTTCATTTTTTCATCATCATTTTTTCATTTTCATTTTTTTCATTTCATTTTTTTCATCATTCTTTTAGAGAGTCTCAAAGCGCCCTTTGCGGGTTTTCAGTTTGGCCTCTTTTCTTCTTTAAGAATAGTATTTATTGACTGAATCTGAATTTATAGGATTGGGTAAGTTTTTCCCATCCATTTCGGCTAAGATCAGTGCTCTTTCGGAGAAAGCCTTTTTCACCACATAAAGTCCTTCCCAAATTGGCATCCACTTCCCTCGAAAATCCTTTTGTATGGGGAGGATCTTTTCCAAAACCAAGTTTCCCTCGTGAAATTCTCTTAGGCGAACCTTTTTGTCATAAGCCCGCATCATTCTCTTTTGGTACATCTGACCATGACGAATAGCCTTTAGCATTTTTTATTCAATCAAGTTCAACTAATCGTATCTAGACTGGATTCAATCTGCTTCATCTAACTTTAACTCTGACAAGACTCGAAGGGAAGGAATTTTAACTTCAATGGGTAACACTGCCTCAATTCTGTAAACTAATGAAAAATGAGTTGCCCCGATAGATGTCCTGATTGATGTTCGATAAGCATATAGAGTGATAAACCGTAAAAGTAATATATTTTAATCCCACATTAGTATGCTTTTGGATGATTTATCCCTGATTTATGTAAAAAGGTGCTCTTAATCCTTTCTTTCATGTCTTATACTCAGGAAAGCACCTAAGGATAAAAAGAACATAAAACGGGCCTAAAACGGACCAAATTGGGCCAACCCAAGAAATCGACACGGCCTGGACTTTAAGCCACATGGTCGTGCCTCAACAATTAACTTCACATGGCCATGCCACGATCTACACGGTCGTGCCTAAAATGATAGAATCGAAACATAGCCCAACAACGACTTACACGGGCGTATGCCATGGCCGTGCCCCTGCCGCGGGAAAGAGTAATTTCACTCGGGTTTGGATGTCTAGAGACAAAGAAACACATTCCTAAGTCTACTTAAACATCCCAGGAGGAATTCTACTTGAATTAGGATACTTAGGAGCCAAGTAAAGCATCTCAAAGTTGATATAAACACCCATGGTAGCAACTAAAAAGGGGAGTTCGCAAAAGCCAAAAGGCAGAGTTTTCTACCAGAGCTTTTATTTGGGAAATTACTCAAAGATAGCCAGTTGATCCATCTCAAGAAGCCAGAGTTCTAGTCAAGACAGAGGATCTCCTCTTCAATTCTTTCAGGGGGTTTTAGGGATTTCTTATGTTTTTTTTATCTTTTCTCTTGAGATGTTTTCTTATTTTGTTATAAACTAAACCCTTCAGATACCTGAAGGGGATGAAACCTATGATGGATTTTGTTACATGATTTCTAAATTATATGATAAGTACTTAGTTTGTTCTTAATTATGTTGCTTAATTTAATCTGATGTGCTTAGGTGGAGGAGGAATAGGCCCTGCCTATGAGTAGATCTAGCATAATTAAGCGGAGTTGATCGCACGCCTAGAGATAGGGTGACGAGATTTTGCCAGATTAGGTTGAAACCTAATATGGGAGTCCATTGATATTTTACCGCTTCCTTAGGGGGTTATTATAAGAGAATGGGAGTTCCACTAATTAACCTAAGGTTAGACGTTATTCGCCTCGAGAGAGGGTTTAATATAGGTTAGGGAGTCTCACAGATCAAGCTAAGTAAAGAAATCATATGAATTAAAAGTTAGATAACAAGAAAAGTTATAGGTGGATTCTACATGAGGGTATCGTCGTAGTCAACTGAGTTTTTCCACAGTCTTTTCCCAAAGTTTCATTCTTTTGTCTTTGCATCTAGTTTAGTTTTTCATTAGTTTTAGATTAATAAACCAATCACTCCATATTTTAGGCTAAATAATAGAAATAAAGTGAGTAGTAGTACTTTTAGGCTCCTTTGGGTTCGATAAAATAATCTTGCCTAAACTATACTATTGTTCAATAGGTGCACTTGCCTCAATCGTTGTCATAGTTAGTCTACAGGTTTGATCATTCTTTATAAATTTTAAAACTCGACTGTTTGACACGATCAAGTTTTTGGCGCCGTTGCCGGGGAACACTAAAATATTAAGAAAGCTCAATTTTTAATACTTTAGCCAATTTTTTTATTACAATTTATAATTTTTTTATTTTTTTTACTTTGCTAATTTATTCCTCTATTTTGCTTTTGACAGAAAATTTTAGTCTATGGAAAAGATGGCATTGAATAATTATCAGTGGCAAGTCATGAGGATAATTCCTACTAAAACTGCAAGTGTCTTCAACCTCAATATGGTCACCAGGTTATCCAATCAGTTAGAGATGATGAATAAAAAGATTGATGATTGGTGTAGTCCTTCGCATGTACCTCCATAAATACAATATGATTTGAATCTAGGAGGCGTGGCGAATCCTGAGTACCCACCCTATGGATATGGCATGGAAAACGAGCAAGCTCACTATAGAGGTAACTATTCTAGATATCAAAATAATTTTTATAGTGATACTTATAACGCAGGTTGGAAGTACCATCCCAATTTCTTGTGGGATGATCAAAAAAGCCAAAGATCGAAACTTCCTCCAGATTTTCAACGACCACCTCACCAACAAGAAGAGGAGTCGAATCTTAAAGAGATGCTGACAAAATTTATGGCAAACATAGAAAATCGATTCCAAGAAACTGAGAAAACAATTAAAAGTAATGAGAACCAAATGGGGGAACTTACGAAGATAGTAAAGGAAGCAACTAATGCAGTCGAACAACTTGCAAAGCTACTATCAGAACTACCACAAGGACGTCTACCAAGTAACACGGAGATCAGCCCAAAGGAGCAAATTCAAGCCATCTCAGCTAATGACAATAAAGGGTTAGAAGAACCCATTCCAATACAAGAAAATAAGGTAGATGGAGGTAAGGTAGAGGTAACACAAGAAAAGCCAGAACCAGTAATCAAGGAGTACCAACCTCGCATACCTTATCTCGAAGCGATAAAAAAGGATGATTCAGAAGAACAATTCGGTAAGTTTCTTAGACTCTTAAAGAAATTACATATTAACTTACCCCTTCTTGAAGCTCTTTTTTAGATACTAGGCTCGAGGAAATTTTTAAGACAGCTATTGACCAACAAACGTAAATTAGACGAAGAGCACCACGTGGAGCTAAACGCAATGTGCTCAGCAATTCTGCAAAATAAACTGCCACAGAATTTTAAAGATCCAGGGAGTTTTACAATTCTATGTTTAATTGGTACTTTATCTATTGATAATGCGTTAGCGGATTTAGGGGCAAGCATCAATGTTATGCCTTAATAAATGTTTAAACAACTAGCTCTAGGGAAACCCAGACAAACTAGGATGAGCATTCAATTAACTGATAAAACTATAAGAATTCATAGGGGTATAATAGAAAATGTTCTAATCAAAATTGATAAATTCGTATTTCTAGTAGACTTTGTCATTTTAGACATGGATGAGGATAACACGATCCCCTTATTTTTAGGAATACCCTTTTTCGCAACTACCAGAGCTAAAATTGATATCTATGCAGGAGAACTTATACTTCGTGTAGGCGACGAGATAGTTACTCTTCAAGCTCTTGACTCATCCAGAACATCAAGGGATAAAGGTGAGAAAGTAAATTCAGTTGATAACCAACTTGTTCAACCTTCATTACAAGAAACACCACAAAGCTACAAACCTGAGCCGGATCATAGACCTCGTGCTAATAAAGAAGAATTACATGAGGAACTAGAACCACACAAAGTGAAACCGAAGGAAACCCCAGACGAGCTGATAGGAACAACAAATCGCATCAAAATAGAGGATCAGGTATTGTTGAATAAGGAAGACCCTCGAATCACCAATTCAGAACTCAAGGCAAATGAAGAAATCACTTTTGAGGTACATAATGTCTTCCTATATGACACAGTCGAGGTAAGCAATCCTAAATTCAACATTTTTGAGGTAAACATTACTCAACTTAAACTTTATATCCATAACCGAGTTGATCGCATGAGAAAGGATTTCCACCTCCTCAAACCACCATGATTGAGCGTACAACAGGTAAGTCTAGCTCAAGACTTTAAACGAGCACTTCTCGGGAGGCAACCCAAGCACTAATTATACTAATTAGTTTGGTTTTATTTCTTTTCGTATTTAGGCATAGGTTTCCATACCCACACGGCCTTGTACACGACCGTGGCCTTGGCCGTGTGGACACTACGACTAGGCACATGAGTGTGGACCTTATCTCTATTTAATTTTTTACTTTTATTCATATTTTTATTTTCATTTTTATTTTTATTTTTATTTTTACTTCCTTTATTATTTTCTCTTTTTTCTCAATGGCATTAGGAACAATAAAACCAAGCCGGCTACTTCGAGGATTTAATTTCAAACGGTTCGAGACGCTTCCCTACGTTCACCTCTAATCTTATCTGGTTTCTTTTCATAGACTTCATCCAAAAATTCAAGAAGTGTTACTTCTCCCCTTCTCTTTTGATTTTATTATTACATAATTGTTTATCTATCTTTGTACATTGAGGGCAATATACATCTTAAGTGTGGGGGGTAAAAGTACCTGACTTTTTGCATTATTCTCAAATCCTGAATTTAGTCTTGTTTTCAAGTCATTTTCTCATATTACTAATCAGGATGAAATTTATGTTGATTTATGATTTGTATTGATATGTTTTAGAGTAAGTCATAGTGAATTGTGCATTGATGATTAAATTTGAAGGATACTAGTGAATCGAGCATGATAAGTCTACTTTCTAAAAATTAAAAATTAATAGGTCGTTGAACTGAATTTGAGTATTACTTTGAAGTTTGAAATTTATAGGGATTGATGTCAAAAGCACCCATAATTTTTGTGAGATTTTGAGCCTTATAGAGCATATATTCTTTTTCATGCTCACTGTATTGATTATGAGTGTGTCAAACTTGAACTGTTATTATAGAACTTGCCTCGTTTATACATGTCGAGACCACACTTTTGATTTGATATACAGAGGTGATAAAGGCACTTAGGATTTAACCCACTTACTCCATAAAAAGCCTACCTTCACAAATTAACCCCTAGTGAACCTCGTTGAATCCTAACAACCTTTTTATTGACTCACCCACTAATATTAACCCAAAACCCCTTTGTATTTTGTTATCACCCTTTCATTTGACTACCCTTTAATCGAGGTTTGATTTGATTAAGTTACCGAATTATATTAGTTCAGTAGTTACATTTATCATTTATGATGTAATATTTTAGTTTAATCTTAAAAAAAAAGAAAAACCAAGTATATTCAATATTAGTAGTATATTAAAAAACTTAAAGCATTTAAATTCCAATTGTTGAAGAAAAAGCTCGTATTAAAGTATTATCAAATTTTGAGTGATGAAAATACTCTTTATTATAGAGTAATTATCAATAGTGTTATTATTAGTTTTCATTCGATGTAAATATTCATATTTAGTTCATTGTTTCTTGTTAGGTAATTTGTCAAGTCGATCTCGATTTTAACCTTCTAATTTAGCCTTTATCCTCACCTTTTAGCCCAAGCCCCATTACAACCCTGATTAATGACCTTTTGATTTGTGTATCATTTCATATACAATGGTGGAGATTTGATTTTCAGGCAAGCCTATGGAATTAACTTTTTAGGTTTGACTTAGAGTGCTTATTCTTGAACCTTAAACACTTCGAGTGATTTGAGTGAATCTTTTGTGAGAATGTCAATCCTTGTCGGTTTTGAATTAAAGGTAATTACTTAGAAAAGGGGAAACACATATGTTTTCGTACTACAAATGTATGACTTATCTTGATTGAAACTTTAGGGTTCTTTGAGTTAAATTATCCATGTATAAATTATCTATGAATTATGATGAGACATTGTCGATAGGAATTATAAATTAAGGAAAGTTCGTTTTAATTGTAAGTTGAGAATTTTGCTTGAGGACAACCAAATGCTTAAGTGTGGGGGTATTTGATAAACCGTAAAAGTAAAATATTTTAATCCCACATTTAGCACGCTTTTGGATGATTTATCCCTAATTTATGTAAAAAAGTGCTCTTAATTCTTTCTTTCATGTCTTATACTCAAGAAAACACCTAAGGATAAAAAGAACGTGAAACGGGCTTAAAACGGACCAAATTGGGCCAACCCAAGAAATCGACATGGCCTAGACTTCAAGCCACACGGCCGTGCCTCAAAAATTAATGTTACACGGCCATGCCACGATTTACACGGCCATGCCTAAAATGACAGAATTGAAACACGGCCCAACCACGACTTACACGGGCGTGTGCCATGGCCGTGGCCCTACCGCGGGAAAGAGAAATTTCACTCGGATTTGGATGCTTGGAGGCAAAGAAACACATTCCTAAGTCTACTTAAACATTATAGGAGGAACTCTACTTGAATTAGGATACTTAGGAGCCAAGTAAAGCATCTCAAAGCCTATATAAACACCCAAGGTAGCAACTAAAAAAGGGAGTTTGGCAGAAGTCGAAACAGAATGCAGAGTTTTCTGCGAGCTTTTATTCAGAGAATTACTCGAAGATAGCCAGTTGATCCATCTCAAGAAGCTAGAGTTCTACTCAAGACAGAGGATCTACTCTTCAATTCCTTCAGGGGGTTTCAGGGATTTCTTATGTTTTGTTTTATCTTTTCTCTTAAGATGTTTTCTTATTTTGTTATGAACTAAACCCTTCAGATACCTGAAGGTGATGAAACCTATGATGGATTTTGTTATTTGATTTCTAAATTATATTATAAGTACTTAGTTTGTTCTTAATTATGTTGCTTAATTTAATTTGATGAGGTTAGGTTAAGGAGGAATAGACCCTACCTAAGAGTAGATCTAGATAATTAAGTGGAGTTGATCGCACGCTTAGAGATAGGGTGATGAGATTTTGCCGGATTAGGGTGAAACCTAATATGGGAGTCCATTGATCGATTTACTTCTTCCTCAGGGGTTATTATAAGAGAACGAGAGTTCCACTAATTAACCTAAGGTTAGACGTTATTCGCCTCGAGAGAGGGTTTAATATAGGTTAGGGAGTCTCACGGATCATGCTAAGTAAAGAAGCCATATGAATTAAAAGTTAGATAACAAGAGAAGTCATAGGTGGATTCTTTCTGAGGGTATCATCGTAATCAACTGAGTTTTTCCACAGTCTTTTCCTAAAGTTTCATTCTTTTGTCTTTGCATCTAGTTTAGTTTTTAATTAGTTTTAGATTAATAAACCAATCACTCCATATTTTAGGCTAAATAATAGAAATAAAGTGAGTAGTAGTACTTTTAGGTTCCTTTGGGTTCGATAAAATAATCTTGCCTAAACTATACTATTGTTCGATAGGTGCACTTGCTTCAATCGTTGTCATAGTTAGTCTACAGGTTCAATCATTCTTTATAAATATTAAAACTCGACTGGTTGACATGATCACAGAGCAAATGGTAACTTCTCATGCCAATCTTTATAGGTTTCAGCCATTTTCCCCACAATCCTCTTAATGCTCTTATTGACTGCTTCCACTGCACCATTCATTTTTGGACGATATGGTGACGAATAGTGGTGTTTGATCTTGAATTTACTGCAAACCTCCGTAATTGTGCTGTTGTTCAAGTTTAACGCATTGTCAAATATGATTCTCTCAGGCATTCCATATCGACATATGATTTCTTTCTTTAGGAATCTGCTGACTACCAATTTGGTAATGTTGGCATATGAAGCAGCTTCTACCCATTTGGTGAAATAGTCAGTAACTACGAAAATAAATCGATGCCCATTTAAAGCTTTTGGAGAGATCGGCCCGATGACATCCATGCTCCACATGAAGAAAGGCCAAGGGGAAGTCATAACATGCAACGGTGAAGGAGGCACATGAATTTTGTCCCCGTATATCTGGCATTTGTGACATGTTTTAGCATAATTGATGCAATCTCCTTCCATGGTAGACCAATAGTATCCAAATCTCATGATTTGTCTAGCCATTGTGAAACCATTAGCATGCATTTCGGAAACACCCTCGTGAACTTCCTCCAAAATTTTCTTAGCTCCAACAACATCGACACATCTCAGCAGTACCTGATCCTTTCTTCTTTTGTACAGAACCTCCCTGTCTAAGACATAATCACAAGCTAGCCTTCTCAATGTCCTCTTTTCATTCTCGGTCGCTTGTTTAGGATATTCACGATTTCTCACATATCGTAATATATCTTAGTACCAGGGGTGGTCATCCCTTTCTTCTTCCTCCACATTGCAATAATAAGCTGGGGCCTCATACATACTCATTTGAATGGGCTTTACATCCTCTCATCTATTTACTTTAATCGTGAAAGCAAAAGTGGCCAAAGCATCCGCCATTTGATTTTCTTCTCGTGGGAGATAACTAAAAGTAATATCATCGAACTCCTCAATTTGGGGTCTCTTGTCTCCCATTCACATTTTAGTTGGTAGATCACTAGTGCAGAATCTCCATATACTTCCAGTGCTCTAATCTTACGTTCTATGGCAGCATGGAGTCCCATGATACATGCTTCGTATTCTTCCATATTATTTGTACAATCAAAATCCAACTCGCATGTGAATGGATAGTGATCTCCATTTGGGGATACCAAGACTGCCCCAAACCCATTTCCTATAGCATTTGATGCTCCGTCAAAATTTAATTTCCAAACGCGATCTTTTGTAGTGTCTTCTTTAGTAACTGTCACATACATTAAATCCTCATTGGGGAAATAAAAATTTAATGTCCCATAATGTAACATCCTGGAACTGGGCCTAGTAGGATTGGGCACAATGGGCCTTGGGGGTAGTAGCGTTTAAAATTCTTAAGAACACGAGAATGGTACTAAGGCAAGTTGGACAAATTAGGTGAGTTATTTTAGAAGGTTAGGAGGCTTTTATGAAGTCCCGAGTTAAATTTAGGCTATAGGAAAAATTTTGGTTTTAGGTGAAAAAAACCCTGAGAGTTGGTAGGTAGGCTTTTGAGAATAAAATGTCGGGAAAATGACAAGTGGAGTGTATGGTGTAGTGGCAAAGTGACGCCACTTAAGGAGCAAGGGGGTGACACTATAGAGGGAGGAAGGAGGTCCAAGGTTCAAGTCTTGGTGTTTGCATTTTAGTTTTCTTTTTAAATGGATTTTTGAATTTGGCCATAGGACTTATATTTAGTTGCGCATGATTTTAGAAACAAGGAGCTAGTTGGTAAAGTGGCTAGCAGCGTGGATTATGTTACAAGGGAGCCTAAGTTTGAATCTCATGAGAAGCAAGGGAGTATTTATTTTCCTAAAATGGGGCGACAAGAGTTTGAGTTCGATTTAAACTCTGCTAGCGGAAGGATCCCACATCGAAAAGATACAAAAAAGGAAGGTGTGAAGCTAGCTATATAAAGAGCATTCTAGGAGGATAGAAAAGATACCTTGGTGAGCGTTGGGCATAGGAGCTTTGGGAGCGTGGTTTAAAAGCTTCAGAATTCCTATCAGGTGTGCAACTCTCTCTCTACTCTAGTTGTAGAGCGGCAAATGCCGAAGTGCCGGTCACGATAATAATAGCCACATGGGCATGCGAGCGCACGTGTGGGGGCTTCGACGTGATAGTTGAGGCCATCAGTAGTGTTCTTGTGGGTTGAGGCTGTTGGGCCACAATGGATCAAAGTGGGCCCAATGGGCCCGTGGGCTCAATTGAATAAAATGTATGATGGTGTAGTATATAGTGAACTAGAGTAGGTGAATTTTATATACGTGGCTAGATTTGTGCTAGGTGGGCCACATAAGCGCGTGGGCCCGAATGGGCTGAAATCGAGTTTAGGCCCAATAGTCCGGTAAGACCAGAAATGGTAGCCGAGTCGCTCGGGGCAACTTTGGACCTTCAAAAAGGCCATTACATGTGTAAAATTACAAAAATACCGTTGGTAGGTAAATTAAAAAAATACCCTTAGTAGGTAAATTACGAAAATACCCTTAGTAGGTAAATTACGAAAATGCCCTTGGTTGGTAAATTACGAAAGTACCCTCGATTGGTAGAATGATCGAAATGCCCGTGGAAGGAAAAAATGACGAAAACACCCCTACATGTTATATGGTTATTCTTGTATGTGATTTATGATTGTTATCATATGATTATTATTGTATGTTGCATTCATGTGTTATTATGTTGCATGGGGATGAGATTATTCGAAAGGGGAAGTGCAGATAGGATCACATGGTCACTTGATGACTGTGGATCCACTGAAGGCTTTTAGCCACCGAGCAGCTATGCTACACCGATAAGTTAGTGCCGCAACTGGTGCTACATAAGGAGTGTAGGGATGGGTGGGTCGATTAAATCCCCATAGGGGTGCAGGGTTAGACAGGAGACGGAGTGCAGGGTTGGTATGGGCATTAATGCATTGCATATGCGGTTTTATTTGAGATGGGCTCAGGCCCAGATAAATATGATTTGTGACATTTATGGGTTAAGGCCCAACTGAGGCTTTTATGGGCTAAGGCCCAATTGCCACCGTTACTGAAATGGGCTTCGGCCCAAACTGTTGTGATTCATGTTCTTCTTGATGAGGGTTATGCACATTGACTTTTCGTAAACTCACACCCTCTTTTTAATATTTTTTCTCAGGTAATCCTCAGTAAGCAGTTCGACGTGCTTGAGGACTCGGAGTGGCCACACTACGAGCAGTTTTGGACTTTAGTATTTTACTTATTTTTAACTTGGGTTAATATTTTGTAATAGGGCCTCTCATAAATTCTGGTTTTAGTTTTGGATTTTTAGTTTATTATGTTTTAAATCTTCTAAACTTTGTATCACGGTTTTCCAAAACAATATCTACTTTCAAAATACTACGCTTTCGCGAATAGGTCGTAAACATCACATTTTCATAAGTCAGTCATTTTAATTAAGTTTTCGCAACAAACAAAGTTTTTTTTAGGTAATAACTTTTTAATAAATGTCGATTAATAATAAACAAACACAAACTGGGACTTTAGTTTTTAATATCAAGAAAGGTTTTCAAATGGAACCATGGTTTCTCGAAAAGCACCCCAATGTGACACGCCTTGATTCGGGCCTAACTTCTAGGCGGGTTTGGGGTGTTGCACTTAGTGGTATCGAGCACAGTTTGCAAAACTCAAAATTTGTGAGATGAGTTTTAGTGTTTATTTTAAAGATTTTTACAAATGATTTTTAAGTACTTTTGAAAGGTTTTTGTGTGGCACGCCGAGTCTCCAGTGTCGGACCAAGTAAGTTTTCTTATCTGTTTTAAACTGTTATTACTATAGGTAGATACTGGGCTTACTTTAGATGATAGACTATACTGAGGCTCGTAGGAGACTAAAAACTATAGTGAGCTAGCAATTTCGAAAACAACTCTTAACTAGTACTTCCATAAAACATTTGTTTAATTATTGGAACTATGAGCTAAATTCATAAAATTTGTAATTCAGATAATTAGGACTAGAGTGTGTAGCAGAAGTGTAGTGGTATATCTGGTATTGTGTGGCTATGAGATAGTTGGAAATTTTAGGGACAAAATTTCTCTAAGGAGGGTAGATTTGTAACATCCTGGAACTGGGCCTAGTAGGATTGGGCCCAATGGGCCTTGGGGGTAGTAGCGTTTAAAATTTTTGAGAACAAGAGAATGGTGCTAAGGCAAGTTGGACCTATTAGGTGAGTGATTTTGGAAGGTTAAGAGGCTTTTACGAAGTCCCGGGTTAAAGTTAGGCCATAGGAAAAATTTTGGTTTTAGGTGAAAAAAACCCTGGGAGTTGGTACGTAGGCTTTAAGAATAAAATGTGGGGAAAAATGACAAGTGGAGTGTGTGGTGTAGTGGCAAAGTGACGCCACTTAAGGAGCAAGGGGGTGACGCCAGAGAGGAAGGAAGGATGTCCAAGGTTCAAGTCTTGGTGCTTGCATTTTAGTTTTCTTTTTAAATGGATTTTTGAATTTGGCCATAGGACTTATATTTAGTTGCGTATGATTTTAGAAACAAGGAGCTAGCTGGTAAAGTGGCTAGCAACGTGGATTATGTTACAAGGGAGCCTGAGTTCAAATCTCATGAGAAGCAAGGGAGTATTTATTTTGCTAAGATGGGGCGACAAGAGTTTGAGTTGGATTTAAACTCTACTAGCGGAAGGATCCCACATTGGAAAGATACAAAGAAGGAAGGTGAGAAGCTAACTATATAAAGAGCATTCTAGGAGGAGAGAAAAGATACCTTGGTGGGCGTTGGGCATAGGAGCTTTGGGAGCGTGGTTTAAAAGCTTTAGAATTCCTATCGGGTGTGCAACTCTCTCTCTACTCTAGTTGTAGAGCGACAAATGCTGAAGTGCCGATCACGCAATAGTAGCCACATGGGCGTACGAGCGCACGTGAGCCCAATGGGCTATTGGGTTGAGGCCATCAGTAGTGTTCTTGTGGGTTGATGCTGTTGTGCCACGATGGGCCAAAGTGGGCCCAATGGGCTCGTGGGCCCAATTGAATAAAATGTATGATGGTGTAGTATATAATGAACTAGACTAGTTGAATATTATATACGTGGCTAGATTTGTTCTAGGTGGGCCACACAAGTGCGTGGGCCCGAATGGGCCGAAATTGAGTTTAAGCCTAATAGTCCTGTGAGACCGAAAATGGTAGATAAGTCGCTCAGGGCAAATTTGGGCCTTCAAAAAGGCCATTGTAGGTGCAAAATTACAAAAATACCCTTGGTTGGTAAATTACAAAAATACCCTTGCTTGGTTAATTACGAAAATACCCTCGTTGGGTAAAATGACCGATATGCCCCTATAAGGTAAAAAATGACAAAAATGCCCCTACAAGTTTTATGATTATTCTTGTATGTGATTTGTGATTGTTATCGTATGATTATTATTGTATGTTGCATCCATGTGTTATTATGTTGAATGGGGATGGGATTATTCGAAAGGGGAAGTGCAAATAGGATCGCATGGTCGCTTGACGACTGTGGATCCACCGAAAGCTTTTAGCCACCGGGCAGCTATGCTGCATCGATAAGTTATTGCCGTAACCAGTGCTACATAAGGAGTGTAGGGATGGGTGGGTCGATTAAATCCCCACTGGAGTGCAGGGTTGGATAGGAGACGGAGTGAAGAGTTGGTATGGGCATTAATGCATTGCATATGTTGTTTTATTTGAGATGGGCTCAGGCCCAGATAAATATGATTTGTGACATTTATGGGTTAAGGCCCAATTATGCCTTTTATGGGCTAAGGCCCAATTGCCACCGTTACTAAAATGGGCTTCACCCAAACTGTTGTGATTCATGTTCTTATTGATGAGGGTTATGCACACTAAGTTTTTGTAAACTCACAGCCTCTTTTTAATATTTTTTCTCAGGTAATCCTTAGTAAGCGGTTCGACATGCTAGAGGACTCGGAGGTGGCCACACTACGAGCAGTTTTGGACTCTAGTATTTTACTTATTTTTAACTTGGGTTAATATTTTGTAATAGGGCCTCTCATAAATTGAGGTTTTAGTTTGGGATTTTTAGTTTATTATGTTTTAAATTTGCTAAACTTTGTATCACAGTTTTCCAAAACAATATCTGCTTTCAAAATACTACGCTTTCGCGAATAGGTCGTAAACATCATGTTTTCATAAGTCAGTCATTTTAATTAAGTTTCCGCAACAAACAAAGTTTTTTTTAGGTAATAACTTTTTAATAAATGTCGATTAATAATAAACAAACGCAAACTTGGACATTAGTTTTTAATATCAAGAAAGCTTTTCAAATGGAACCAAAGTTTCTCGAAAAGCACCCCAATGTGACACGCCAGATTTGGGCCTAACTTCTAGGCCAGGTTTAGGGTGTTACACATAATCCTCTAAAGCTCTGCTAGCTAGGAAGTCTGCTATTGCCCTCCCTTTCACAGCTTTCTGACTTACATAGACAATATCAAATTCAGATAGCAGAATTTGCAATCTAGCCATCCTCCCATTCAAAGCGGTGACTCCATCATGAATTTCAAAGGGTCCAATTTCGATATTAACCAGGTGGTGTGACATGGCATATATTTCCTCAATCTTCGAGTCGTCCAAATCAACGCACAACACAATTTCTCGATAGGCGAATATCTTATTTCACACTCAGTGAATTTCTTTCTGAGGTAGTATATCACCTTTTCCTTTCTTCCTGAATTATCATGTTGACCTAGCACACATCCCATAGAGTGGTCAAACACTGTCAAATATAGGAATAATGGCTTATTTGGGCATGGGGGTGACAATACTGGAGGATTTGACAAGTACTGTTTGACCTTATCGAAAGCTTTCTGCATTCATCATCCCACACGCCTGGATTATATTTCTTCAGAAAATGAAATATGGGATCACATTTTTCGGTTAACTGTGAAATAAACCGAGCAATATAATTTAGCCTTCCCAAGAAACCTCGAACTTCTTTTTGAGTGTGTGGTGGGGGCAATTCTTGTATAGCCAGGACCTTGTCTGAGTCAATCTCGATTCCGTTCTCGCTGACTATGAAGCCCAGCAATTTGCCAGATCTAGCTCCAAAAGTACATTTCGTTGGATTGAGCTTCAGTTGGAATTTTCTCAACCTCAGGAAGAATTTCCTCAAAACCTAGATGTGTCCCTCTTCTATTCTAGACTTTGCAATCATGTCGTCCACATAAACCTCAATTTCCTTATGCATCATATCATGGAATAAAGTCACTATGGCCCTTTGGTATGTAGCTCTAGTGTTTTTCAACCCAAACGACATTACTTTATAACAGAACGTACCCCAAAATGTTATGAAGGTAGTCTTACCCATGTCTTCAGGATGCATTTTTATCTGATTGTACCCGAAAAAACCATCCATGAAGGAAAACAATGAAAAGCATGCTGTATTGTCTACTAGAATATCAAAATAAGGCAAAGGGAAATTGTCCTTAGGGCTAGCCTAATTTAGATCCCTGTAATCCACACACATCCGTACCTTTCCATCTTTCTTAGGAACAGGCACTATGTTGGCTACCCATTCTGAGTATTTGGCCTCTTGCAGAAATCCGGCATCAAACTGCTTTTTTACTTCCTCTTTTATTTTCATCACAATATCTGGCCTCATCCTTCAGAGCTTCTACTGAACTGGCTTGCAATCCTCTTTTATAGGCAAGCGGTGTACCACAATGTCAGTGCTTAAACCGGGCATATCGTTATATAACCAAGCGAAGACATCCTTGAATTCATGTAACAATTTGACAAGATCCTTCCTTATTTCTTCGGCTATACACGTTCCAATATTTACTACTTTCCCTTCCTCTAATGTCACAGTCTCTACTGTTTCCTTATGAGGTAGAATTTGTTTCTCCTCCTCTTCTACCATTCTTAACAAGTTTGGAGATAAGCCACGGTCTATGTCATCTTCAAAGTCTTGGGATCTCTCCAAACTCATGTCTTGCTCAAAAAGAGATTCTAAAATCCACAGCAGCATCACTCATGTCATTGATATCTGGGGCCTGTTGTAGGCACAAAAGAATATACAAAGAACGAATGAATTTGAGAATAACTATTTGCACGATATTCTTATGAATGAAATAAAAGAATGATTCCAAACAAAATTCCAAGGGAAAACAATGAAAGAATGAAAAAAACAAGAACATTTTTATTCAAAATGATCTCAAATATGTATTTCATAACAAAATTTAGATGTAAGCTTATTTCACAAAGGAATACTTATTGCTTATAGGCTAAAAGCAACAAGTGTGTTCAAAATATTACTCGAATAAGCTCTAAAAACTACAGGAATTTCTTCTGCAGTCCAATTATTCAGAACACTCCCAGGTTTGTAAGGGCAGATATCCAACAAGGTCCTCCTTTCAGTGATATTGGCATGTACATTTTTCAGCATTTCTTCAACGTCTTCCTCCTCTATCGCATTTACTCCACCATCAGTGTCATTTGGTAGCGGATTATCCGCATTCGACATATCAGCCACTTTCACAACGCCCAGCTTAATAAGTCTTTCCACGACTTTATTAAAAGCAACGCAATTCTCTATTGAATGCCCCGAAACTCTCACATTATAGACACATTAGGCATTTGCATCGTACCACTTAGGGTAGGGGGCTACAATGGTGTCAAATAGAAAGGGGACACTACATGCTCGTCAAATAATTTCTGATATAGCTCTTGGTATGTCATTGGAATAGGAGTGAACTGAAGCTTCTCATTGTTTTGTCTTACTGTGCCAGATTCTTTCCTGGACGATCCCTGATGCCCCGTAGTCATTGCTTTTGGCTGATTAAAGGTGATCGACTTCGAGTACCCTATGCTTGCGTTATTCACTTCACATTCTTTCTTCTTCATGGTCATTCTTTTGTTACCTTCCCCTATCTCAATCTTTCCGCTTTTATGGAGTTCTCGATCATTTTCCTAGTCATTACAATGTTTGAAAAACTCTTGGTTGCACTTCCTAACATATGCATGATAAATGGGGCTTTTAGTGTATGGATAAATGTGGCCTCCCTCCACCTCTGTGTGTATTGCCTAAAGCTCTCGTTTCCTTTTTTCTACATGTTTTGAAGAGTGATCCTATCGAGAGTCATGTCTGTTACTTGACTTACTGTTTCATGAATGCTTGAGCCAAATCTCTCCATGAACTGATTCTGGCATGACTCAACTGGTTATACCATCTGGCTGCGGCTCCCACCGGGATATCCTGGAAGAAATGAATTAACAGTGGGTCATTATTAATATATCCTTTCATCCTTCTACAAAACATAGTAATATGGGCCTCTATGCAACTTGTCCCATTGTATTTCTCGAACTCAGGCATCTTAAATTTGTATGGGAGCACCAAGTCAGGGACCAGGCTTAAATCCTTGGCATCGATTCCATAACAGTTATCGTCATTATCTATGGCCTTAAATTTCTCCTCCATCCATTTATATCTATCTTCTAGCTGCTTTGGTAATTCCACTTTCGCCCTTTCTCCTTTAGCTATTTCATTCAAATCAGGGACATTCGGATTAATTGGACTATGGCCAGGGTTAGAGCCTGAGCCATCCTGGAAATTCATTAGTATCGAGGCTCCAACTGGAATCTGCTGTAGCCTGATAGGGATAGATGGCCCTTGTAGTCCTATCTCAGGGGTTGCGTGTACACGCATTTGAGTAAACCCAGGAGGGTATTGATTACCTTCAGTGATATTATCCATAGGGCTTTTCCCTTTGTCTGCTAGTAATTGAATCAATTGTGACATCATGGTTTTTTTCGATTCCATCATCCGATCCATCATATCATGCTGGATCTTAGCAAGTTGCTCCTGCATTTACAGCTGAAGTTTTTCCTGCATCTCCTTTTGGAGTTGTTCAAGCTTCTCTAGTCTCTGATCTATATTTTTATCTTGGTTCAGGTACCGTAGGGATGCTTGCCGGTGTCCAGGTTAATGCTGAAATAACTTCAACCAATCAGGGTCTTCTCATGAAATCTAATGCATATGATGTAATGCAATGCAAATGCATGGAATGAATGCAATTCAATGCAATCAAAACATATTAGTGCAAGAGAAATAAATAATCATAGAACACCTGACTGGGTGACCACTAGGGTTTGGCGTGGCTCTATCTAAGGTTGGCACCTAGGTCTGCTCTATGCGGCTTGGTTTTAAAGAATGGGTACCTGAACCAGTAGATTCCTCAATCCTCACCCATTATAGGCTCATATGGATCAAGTTTGGTTCAGGAGAATACATTTCCCTATGCCCATGTGGAGGTGAAAACCTCACGAAGACATAGGTACATATGTATTTCGGAAGCAGTCCACTAGCCCATGCGGAGGTGAAAACCTCACGAAGGCATAGTTTCTCACTGCCACTTAAAGGCGTAACCACGACGGTCATGTAGTGCAAATGCAAGTATTATAAGACTCGACATTATTGCAGTTATAGCAAGAACAAATGCTTTAAAAGAAACACGACAGAACACTTTGTCAAGTTTTCAATCAAAAGGACAAAAAATTAATCAATCCTTACTCTCAACCAGTCCCCAGTGGAGTCGCCAAGCTGTCGAAACCATTTTTTTTATCGAGTTTTGAAAAAAAGGAATTGTCTTTCAAAACATGGAGTCGCCACCAATCCTTGTTGTTTAGGTGTGATCGGGTCACATATAAAATAAACTTTGGTTTGTGAATTTCAATAAAAAAATAGGTTCGGGAGTTAGTTATGTGCGAGGAAGGATTAGCACCCTCGCAACGCCCAAAATTGGTACCAAATTGATTAATTGATGTCCTAATGTTGAAAATTTTGAAATGGTTTTTGAAATTCTGTGTTTTTTTTTATTTTAAATACCTTGATTAAATATTGAGATTCCTTTGTTCCAAAGGAATAGAGTATCACATCCAGCACGATTGGACACAACAATTTGAATCCTCGAATTCAAGATCATCCCCAAAATTCTCCAAGCACATGTGTTGAAATTTTGAAAGGGTATTTGGTTATTTGGACAAACAAAAAACCACACACAGCATGATTGGGCACGATTTCTTTGAATTTCCAAACGCACAAATATTACCTTATTTTGAAAATATGGACAAAATTTGAAATGATATTCGCTTATTTGGTCAAACAGAAAATCACACCCAGGACGATTGGGCACGATTTCTTCGAATTTTCAAACGCACGAATATTACCTTATTTTGGAAATATGGACAAAATTTGAAAGGGTATTCGCTTATTTGGTCAAACACGATTTCTTTGAAATTTCAAACGCACGAATATCCCTTTATTTTAAAATTTTTAAGAAAAAATGATTTTAAAGTTCGAATAGTGCTGAAACATGAAGTTTTTAAGTGAATACAATATGATGACATAATAACATACAATATGGAGCAACTATTTACAAGTGAAATACAATGCTATTGAATAGCAAATAGCAAATAAATATAAAATGGAAATTAAAACACATAATGGTAATAATTATCAAACATTAGATCAATGATAGGCAAAATGATAAAATGCATACATAAAATTATATGAAATTAAGAATGTATATATAAAATAAAATAATTTAATATAAAACATAAAAGGTTTAAAACAATATATATAAAAGAGGAAAATATAATACATAACAATTTAAAATAATAATATATGGAAAAGGAAATTGAGATAAACTATATAATATGTAAAAGAGAATCTAAAATAAATAATATATAAAAGATTAGGATAAGTAATATGTATCAAATTATTTTAAATAACTAGTGAAACAAATTTAAATATCATATAATAAAAGCAGTTTAAAACTAAATAAATAAATTGATTAGGTAAACTAAGGATGAAAATGAAAATCAAAACATTGTTTTAAGGACAATCAGTAAATAAACAAATTATTAAGGCCGAATTAGGGATTGAAATAAGGTGCGCGTAAACGGGTGAGGACTCAGTGGGAAATTATCCCAGGTACTCAAAATGGTGCCGTTCAAATACAAGTCATCTAACAGCATATGGATTAAATTGAAACAAAGAATAATAATACAAGACCAATTTAAAAACAATACAGGATCACATTACGAAGCGCCGTAAACATGGAGGGGTCTATAGCGCAAATAACCCCCTCCTAACAAAACACACGGATCCTATGGATACCGAGTCGGTCAAATTGGGTCATCCAGTACAGCGTCATTTTGTGGCTATTGAGATAAGCCCAAACGACTTCGTTTTGTTAACGCGATATTATTCCCTAAAATCGAGCCAAAACAAATCAGTCACTCCCTTTTTTTTTACCAACCCTAGCCTCCATCAGCCGCCTAAAAAACCAGATGTCTAAAACCCTCCGACTGTCGTATGCTTCCGAAACCCGCGATGGAGTTAGATGAAGGCTGGGAATAGCGCCTTTTACACTTATGCTTGAAAGTAATATCACCTTCGCGTCTAAATCTCCCTTTCAACTTTGATTTCAACGAAGTGAATGGAGATCCGACGACGGCGCTAAAAAGGTAAGTACTTCTTCCTTTCTTTAGTTTCATATAAAATATATTAAAAAAGGAAACGATAAGAAATCGAATAGCCAGTTTAATCAAGAAAACGAAGAAAAAATAAAATTGAAAGGAACCTTTTTTATCCTAATTTCTGTATCTCTATATTTCTATATGCGTAAAAACTTATGTATTCTAAAAAAAAACGTCCGCTTTACAAATTTTGCTTCGATTTTATATATAATCGAAAAGAAAAATAAAAGGTAAAATCAAATTACAACTATTTTTTTGTTCTTTTTTTTCTATATTTACTGTTGTCGTCATCTGATTTACAGGTACGAAGGAGGCGTACGGAGGTGTGGACGTGGCGTGTAAGGAGGTTGTGAGCTGGAGGCTGCAGGGTGCGTGTAGGGACACACGCGATGGAAGCTGTTGCGGCTCTGGAACCCTCGAGAAGCTCTCTTAGGGTTTCTACTGAAGCTCTTTGGTTTTCTTGGGCTGAGGTTTGTTATGCTGTAGTGGGCTTTATGTTTTTTTATTTTGGACTGATGCACTGTTGTTGATTAGTTTTTAATTATTATTATTATTTTGATTTTTTGTGTGGGCTCGGGCAAATTTTGGGCCCTACATTCATAAAAAGGACTAAATTGTAAAAGTCATGAAAATGGCCATACATGAGTGAATTAGTGGAAAGTAGGGGCTATTGTAGTTGAGAAAATAACTTCTCTAGGCTTAAAATGCAAAGAAATGGAATGAAAATCATTTTACGAGCCTAAGGGTAAAAGTGTAATTATGTAAAGGTTTAAGGGCAAAATTGTAATTTTGCGAAAGAATGATTCATGGGTCAATTTATTCAATGTGAGTATTAAACAAGAGAAATTTTTATTGTAGATCAAGAAACACGAAGCCCAGACCGAAAACGAGGCAAGAATAAGGTTGTGGACTAAATCGAATATCTACACACATTTTGAGTACCGAGGTAAGTTTGTGGGAAATTAAAGCTATATAATGATTTTATATTTTTAATTTCCCGATATTATGGGAAATGAATTTTATTTCTATGAAATCGACTAATGATGCCTCTAAGAGACTATGATAAAAATATGTTAAGTTGAAGTACCGATTTAATATTCGGAATGGCAAGGATACTAATGCCACGACACGAGATAAGGAGGTCCCATATACGACCATGTTCTGGGACATGGCATCGACACCGAATGTAGGTCCTGTATAAGACCATGTCTGGGACATGGCATCGGCACCGAGTAAAGAAGGTCCCGTAGAAGATCATGTCTGAGACATGGCCTCGGCACCAAAGGAAGATCTCGTCCAAGACCTTATTTGGGATATGGCATCGACATCGAGATAAGAGATCCTGTGTAAGACCATATCTTGGATATGGCATCGGTATCAAGAGGAGATCCCATGTAAGACCATATCTGGGATATGGCATTGGCATTGTGATACATGTCTGATGAGATTGAGTATTATTCAATATTTCGAGTAGTTCAATGGGTAATGAGCTAAGTTTATGCACATGATAACAAAGAGCTAAATCTATGATTAAAGAGTATAAAATGTTGAGATTATGTGATGGAGTGATATAGGTACCTATAAGTAACTTATGAGAAATGCATGCAATATGTGATATGCACTTTGGTAAGAGTATATATGAGTAAGTTATGTTAATGTGTTTGAGAATTTATGTATCATTCAATGAGATGAATGGATGTCATTATAAGTCCTTAAGATGATATTTATTTCATGCAAACTTACTAAGCTTAATGCTTACCCCTTTCTTTTCGCTTTTCATTGTAGTATCGCCAAACTAGCTCGAGGATCGTAGGACGTCAGAGCTCAGATCACACTATCGACTATTCTTTTGGTATAGTAAAGTCGATTTATTTTGGGTATGGCATATATAGGAACTTGGTCATTTTGTTATGACATATTTCTCAGCCAAAGTGTTGGTTATTATGGTTACCCATTTATTTTGTAAATGGCCATTAGGAATTTGGCCAATACTTGTTAAATTACATACAATCCATGATGATGAGTTTTATGAAGTGAAAGTTCATGCAATTGATTGAGTAAAATGTGAAGTGTTTGCTTGATGAATTAGTGATCATTCATAGTGTATTATTGTTATGTTATGTGTAGTATAAGTGTGTTTATTTTTCACGGTGGCAATTGGCTTGGTAAATAGCCTTATAGTTGTCCACACGGGTAGACACACGGGCGTGTGTATAGGCCATGTGTGACGCACTGTTAGCCCTATGGGTGTGTTGATAGGACGTGTGTCCCCTGCATCAAATTTGCGAGAATTCAATTTGTTACACGGGCTAGCACATGGGCGTGTGACTAAGTCATGTGCCCTTAAGTGTTTGCTGACGTCATAAATAGAATGCAAAGGTTTTTACACATGGGTGAGGACACGTGCGTGTCTAGGCCTTGTGAGGGATACGGGCCATAGACACAAGCGTGTGCCTGGCCGTGTGAAAACCCCTATATGTTTGAAATGAAAAATAAAATCCACACGGGCTAGGAACATGGGCGTGTGTGACCATTGAGCCTTCCCACATGGGCATTTTTCATTTCACATGGGCATGTAGCCCTGTTTTAAGCAAAAATTTTCTAAGTGTGAAAGTTTTCAGTTTAGTCCCGAATGATTCTGGTCGTATGTTCAGGGTCTCATAGACCCATAATAAGGACGTTATTTATAGGAATGAAAAAGTTTTAAGTTGGAACGAAATTTTATGGCCCGATATTGTATGTTTGAGCAAGTTAAGTTTGGTAATGGCTCGTACCCGGTTCCGGTGTTGAATATAGGTAAGGGGTGTTTCAAAGCAAGTGACATGCTAGTAGGTAAATTTTGAGGACGAAATTCTTTTTAGAGGGGGAGAATTGTAGCACCCCAAAATAAGGCCTAGGAGTTTTAGGGGTATTTTAGGTGTTTTAGCTTTAGAGTGCTTGGAATTTTGTGACATGGCACACTATAGATGTTTTTTACTATGGTTTTTGAAAATTAAATCAATTTCTGAAAATGAGTTTTACATACCTTAAATTTTGAAAATAGTACTGATTTGTAAAAGAGACAAAACTTAGATTTTTTAAGAAGCAATTAGACCAGATTTTAAAATCCAAACTAAAAACGGCCATTTATACTTTTATTTTCACGTGAACTTTTCTTCATTCCCTTGTGTTGCCGTCCAATGCTCCCCTAAAACCTAAATCACCCAATTTTGATTCCTAAACACTATTCCTTTGATTTCTATCATCCTCTCAATCATAAACCTCCATAGAAATTTAGAAAAACACCCTAAACACCACATATTCCTCCATTGTCAAGCTTGTGAGTTTTTATGAGTTTTCGATTAAACACTCGGTTTTTTGTCAACTAAGGTAATGGTTCGATTCCTAATTATTTGAAAAGATATATGTTTTTTTAAACGGGATTTTTAGCCATTAAATCGCATGTTTAAAAACTTACTTTTATTAAATCGCATTTTTAGCCAAAAATTTGGTTGTTAATGGTACATTGTTGGATTCTGGGTAAAAACATGGTTTCAAAGTATTTTTCAACTTTTTTAACATGATTAGAAGGTTTCTAAACTTACTTTAAAGATTTGTTAATGAATTTTAAGGATTTAATGAATTGTAAAGAAAATTACAATAAACATGTAAAAAATTTTGATACCATGAATGAGGTAGATTTGCATAGATTAACGGTTGAGAATTTGTCATAGGAAAACAATTAGATGAATGAAATCAATTTTAGATGAAAAGATTAAGTATAGATCGAGATATTCGAAATTTAAGTTTTATATGTCGAAGGTTTCGGTCAAAAGTGAACCTAGCTTAGGCTTGTGTTTTTGGATTTTATGATATAAGTCTTTGGCTGAATGTTGATTGTGTTGTTGTATGAATTACTTTGTTGAAGTATTGGAATCGATAATACCTTCTACGAGTAGAGATAAAGGCAAGGAAAAGTTAGTTTGAGCTATCGGCTTTTTGGCGGAAGAGTAATTGGTGAGTGTTTGGAATAATTGCTTGTGGACATGGTTCAATGCGTTATTTGGAAATTTAGTTGTAGCCTAAGCCCCTACTCTAAATTTTGAGTGTAAACTTTCTCGTACTCATGTTTAACTTTTGAAATGTGTGCTTGTGTTATTACAAGAATGTGAATTGAGATGAGATGCAATTATGTGTGGCATATGTTCGTGATTACTGTTGTGAAAATGCATATGTAGGCATGTCAAACATGCGAAGGGACAATGAAAATTATGTGCTTATTATGTAAATATGCAGTGACAATGAATGGTAAATTGGTAAGTAATATATGTGTGCTTAATAACAGATATTTTGGCCTTGTGATTCTTGAAACCGTTGGATATAATTAGCATGCCAAAGGATTTTGAGTACGCACTTATATGTTATATGATTTGGGCGTTAACTATAACAACTCATTTTTCAGTGGTGTTGGAAATAGTGGTTTCAGGACCACAAATCCAACCTGTAAGTTCGTCTAATTGGTATTAAAATTATACAAGTTAATAATAATTTTTATATTGGATTTTGATTTCATGATTTTAAACAATTGAATTAAAAGTTAGTGTAAGTGATTGGGTTCAAAAGTCAAATGGTTATTGAAAATGAGGTATTAGGACATCGTTTCCGTACTATAAAGCTGTAAATATTTTTATTAAATATTTACAGAGTCGTATTATATGTAAATTGAAGTTGGGTCCAATAATTTTGATGATTTATTGCTTAATTGAGTTAAAAGGATTAAATTGTAAAATAGGTAAAAGTTATTTGCTATAGATTTAAAATAGTAAAATTACCAAAATGGTAAGTAAACCATGATAAAAAAAGTCCAAGCGGTGGTGGCATGATTAAATCCACTAACTTTTGGGATATTTTCTCATTTACTCCTAATTAGTTTAGGGTTAAATTGAAAATAAACTTGTTTAGTTAAAATTTAAAATAATTAAAGGACTAATTGTAACACCCCTAACCCGTAACCATCGTCAGTCTAAGGTTAGGAGGCATTACTAGATAAATCGGAACTTTTAACAACCATTTCTTAACACAAAGTACATCATCATCGAAACATAACAAAGTATAAACATATAGTCCCTTAAAGAGGTCTACGAGACCTTAAACATGCATTAGAAAGGGGTCGGGACTAAACTGAACACATATGAAATTTTTCCAAAATCTTAACATTTTTCATAGCTACAGAGGTCACACGCCTGTGTAGGTAGACCGTGTACCTCACATGGCCTCAGACACGCCTGTGTGTCCAAGCCATGGTCAAAACTGACTTGCATCACATGGCCTGTCACAAGCCCGTGTGTCTGGCCCGTGGTTAGAATTGACTTGCATCACATGGCCAGCCACACGCCGGTGTGTCTAACCCGTGTGCGATCCTGAATTAAATCAAATTACAAATTTCTGGGACACGGTTGAGCCACATGCTGGTGTGCTTAACCGTGTGGGCAAAAATAGGCCATTTTCAAGGTCAATTTGACACCCACACTTTGGGCCACACGTACAAGCATAAACCAATTCAATTTCATACCCCAAATAGCATTCAAACATACCAAAACATACTCAATTTGATATCTTAACATCATCATTCATCTTCCAATTCAAATCCTTCTTAGCAAACCAACGCAAAGTATCAATTACACAATCAATATCATGTAAATCATGTATCATTTAATCCATACCACAAAGCACATATTTAAACCACCATTCTCATCAACCAATTTAAACATGAAACATACCATTGCCATTTTTCACTAATTCATACTATATTCATCATTCACATAACCCACTTATATATACCAAAATCATTCAAATTTCAAGCCATATCACAAGGCAAGATCTAACTACTCAAAATATACCACAATCACTAGCCTATACTTGCCTTATACCAAATATATAATCAACTTCCAAAAATACCAAATAGATAGCTGATAGTGGGATTGAGTCGCTGACGATCCCTAGATCTGAGCTATCTTTAATGACACTGTAAACCAAAGGTAAACTTCGCACAGTAAGCTAAAAAGCTTAGTAAGTTCGTAATATAATAAATTTAACTTAAATGATTCAAAATCAATATAAAAAATAAACCATCACATAGATTATTTCACAAGAATAATGTAACACCCCAAACCCGGCCCATGAGTCCTGACCGGATCTGGTATGTCACGGAGTAAAATAATTTGAAACATTTTAAGAATTTGGTGAAAACTTGATAAAATTTGGCTATGGTATGAAAACGGTGTTTGAAAACTTAGTTGGGCTTTTTATAAATACAGTTGGGTTGATAAACCCTTTTGAAAACATTTGATCATGTAGCATTTTAAAATCGTCAAAGTTATAGTGGACTTGGTTTATTTTTATTACCCGATGGTAACATCTTTAAAAACCCGTAGAAGTTTATTAAGTTTGAAAAGTTACTTTTAACCGGTTCAATTAATATTTATAAAATTCCATTTGTAATATAACATAAGTAAAATAAAATAGTAAAACAAACATCCAAAATAATAATAGCGGCCTTATTCCAATCCCAAAATAAAAAGGACTTAGAAAATAAATGATAATAACTAAAACAAAGTAATTTCAAATCCAATGATAAGCATGGCCGCCTCGAGTCCTCTCCGGCTCCAACTCCGCGATCTACTCATCTGCAAAATGGTAAGGGAAGGGGGTGAGTCACCAAGACTCAGTGTGTAAATCCCCCACCCGAAAAATAAATCCCATACACAATTTATTAATAAACATGCACAAGCAACCCAACCTAACCATCCATACTCCTTTACTACCCCATGTGGTCAAAACCACTGGTGGTCAAAACCACTGGTGACTAGTGTCACAAAATAAATGATGGGGCCAACCCATCGTGTGGTCAAAACCACTGATGACCATAGGTCACAAATAATCAAGTGTGGTCAAAACCACTGGTGGTACCAAACCACTGGGACTTAGTCGCAAATTATCAATCGGTGTGGTCAAAACCACAGATGACCATAGGTCACAAATAATCTGATGGGGCCAACCCATCTTGTGGTCAAAACCACTGACGACAGTCCATAAAATCATCCCCCTCCTCTCATTAATCCCACCATCATCATGTTTTACATATCGATTATATATATCATGTATTTAGGCATGGAATTTAACAGCATGTGATGGCATACAAATCATATATCAATAGATCACGTACAGGGGACTTACCCGGAATCCATGCTTAAGCCCACAAGCATATATCATAGATCACTACAATAATTATTACAAAGGAACAATATGGCAAAGTCTATTAATAAAGTGTGTAAAGAGTTTACACACCTGATTACTTGTGAGACTTAACAAATCCCGAAAATACAAGCGAAATCCCGAGAGATTGTTTCCTCCTACAATCGGCCAACACATGAATCTTTAGATCTATTAGCCAATCAGCTAAACTAAAGATCCCGAAGGATTAATCACGCTCAAAATCGAAATATGGCCCTAGGCCGAATCTTACCATCACTTACCAAATAATTCGAAATTTGAAATTATCACTTGGCTTGTCGAGATCCCTACGAAACACTTGTTAGAATCGACTATAAGTGAAACTATGGGAAGTGGCCTATGGCCGAATAGTGTAGGTGGCTTACCTTTGAAAAATCAACACCCGATAGTCTCCAACAACGCACCTTGTTGTTAACTAGAACAAAGAAATACCATCTTTGTGATTTTTATGACTCATTCGGCCATCCCAAAAGAGAAGTAACAACCCGATTTCTTTAAGGAAGAAATTACTTACCCCAACTCCACTTGGAGAACTACAAAAGAGAGGTTTGACAGCCCCTAAGAGATTCGGCCAAGGCAAGATGGAATGGCTAGAATTTTCCTCTTAAAAGAGGGGGTAGATTCGGCTAAAAAGGAAGCAAGAGAAGCTGGAAGTTTTGAGCAAATTTTGGCAATGTATCAATGGGAGAATTCGGCCATCACTAATGAAGAGAGAAAAGAAAAGAATTTGATGAATTTTGGCACTTCTTTGCTATACAAACTGAATATGGACAGCCCCCAAGGAGTCCTATAATCGACAAACACCTTCTTTTTTTGGTGATAATTTGGCTTTTAATTATCAAAAGATAAAGCAAGTTTTATCTTCCAGTTATCTCCTATACACCTCTTCTACAATTATAATGAAAATAAAACACTAATAGTTACTCTTCCAGTCGAAATTAAGAGTCCAAAATTAAGCCAACACTCTCCCATTCACGCCAGTAGCATAAAAAAAATAAAAACAGTTGCTGCTACTTTGATTCGAACCTGGAACCTCATGCCCCAGCCCTCTCTTCCAACGCCCCTTGCCATTCTTCCCATTTGACTTTCATGTCAAATAATCTCCTTATTTAAGTTTAAATCCTTCTGCCTGGCCCTCTTCCTTTTAACGCCAAAGCCCAAAAATAAAACACCTTCCTTGCGTCCCTCATGACTCAAACTCGAGTCCTTTTGCCAACACCCTTAAGTGGCACCCCAAGCCACTCTACCAACCTGACTTTTATGCCCAAACTCACCCTCAAAATTCTTTAAAGCCTTCCTTACTTGGCCCTTTCCTTTAACGCCCAAAAAAAAACCCAAAACAAAATGCAATCCGCCCTTTCCAAGAATCGAACCCAAGACCTCCCATTCGTCACTCCTAAGCCTTTAAGTGGTGCAAGCAAGCCACTCTGCCACTTAATTCATTGTGTCATGTTTCGCCCAAAATTCCCCTTAACCCCTATCTCCAAGCTCCTTCCTTTTAATCCCTTAAAAAGAAATTTTTAATTCCAAATCTGACCTACTTCGGGGTTATGACTAGACCCTTAAAACATGTCTAGCAAACATAAAATTCATTTCTTCAAGCATACACATGGGGAATTAATTGAATTACAAACAACCCCTAATTTAGGGTGTTACAGTTCTACCCCCTTAAAAATAATTTCGTCCTCGAAATTACTTACTAACAAATTGTCGTACATCCTAACTCACCGTACTACGCTTATGCTGCGTACTCTGATCTTAATAAAACTATCTTACTTCCTAGGCACAATCTCAAAGTCCACAACCAAGGTTTTAGGCATTTCCCTAACAAAACAAGAAAATTCTACAATAATCAAAGCAATTAAGGGTATTCCAGGAATAAGGAATGTACCCGTTGTCACATCTGGCACATCTTCCTCCTCGCGACGGCCAACTGCATAAACCAACCTTGGTTGCCTCGCCTCTGCACCTTCAGCACCTCGGCCACGCTGTTACCATTTCCATTACCCCTAGTGCGCCTCGACCCTCTGTGGTCATTGGTTATCCCTCCTGCTCGTGCACGATCCCGACCCTCGATCTCGATCTAGTTGCCTTTTTGGATAGTCTCTAACTCGATGCTCCAAGGACCCACACTCAAGCATCCCGATTACCATTCCAACATTCCCGTGTGAGACTTGCCACACCGAGTACAACCGTGGCGGCCATTGAGGATTAGCAAGCAGAAGCAGCCTAGTAGCTTGATCTGACCCACCAAATCTCATCCTCTTCTGTTCATTACCCGAGAACCTTGAAGGTTTCGAGCTCCTCTTATTCCAATTCCTATCTTGGTTCCGTCTAACGGACTGCCTTACCCCTTCAGCAACCTTCGATTTCTCCACTAAGATCGCGAACTCCCATTCCTGTTGTGGAGCTATCATCATTCTCAGCTCATCTCTCAGCCCATCTTCAAATCTGACACAGCGCTCATGCTCGGTACCCACAATACCACGAGCATACCTACCCAACCAGAGGAACTCGGCCTCATATTCTGCCACCGTCTTATTGCCTTGAACCAGATTCAAGAAAGCCTTCCGCTGTGCATCCACGTAACTAGTTCTGATATATTTCTTTTGATAAGCCTCTCTGAAGAATTCCCAGGTTAGATTTCCTGCCATCGTTCCATCCCTCACAGTGAGCCACCACTGGTAAGACTCATCCCGAGGCAAAGAGATGACACCCTTCAACTTCTCCTCAGCTGTGAAATCCAAGTCACCCATAATCCTTTCAGTGGATTCCAACCAATACTCCGCCGCACTAGGCGCCACTCCAGAAACTCCTCTAAACACCTCTGCTCCGTTAGCCCGGAGTCGTTCAACCACAGATTTGCGGGCTCCTGCACCCGCGCCAGCCTCAGTAACTCGTTCCAATACCGTAATATAACTTGAGATACGACATCATTACCACCCGTCTGATCTTGAAATTTAGTTTTTGCCACGACGGATCCAAGCATCTCATTTCAGACCCATGTCCGGACCCTGCTGGCTCAGATAAGGCCATCCTACCCCTTTCGCAGCCACGGGGCGGACGTCCACAACCTCTTGAACTCATTCTAACGATTGCGTTTATCTGTTTAAGAATTTTATGCATTAGTATTTCACTTAGTTATCCGCGAAGAAATTTTATGATAGAAGTTTTAGGGGTGGTTCTTTCGTATCATACATACACACAGTTTTCCATTCATTCATTCAAAGAGACGTTGTAGTTTTCATGGTGATTGTTTTTCCACTACCTAGGGGTATTTTCGTAATTTGTCCTACAGGGGTATTTTTGTAATTTTCAAAAATACAAATTTTGAATGATTTAGTCAAAAAGTATTTGAAACTCTTAAATTCACGGGTGTTTTGAAAAATTTTGAAATCGGGGTATTTGGTAATTTTGAAGCTCGAGGCATTTTGGTGATTTTCACAAATCGGGTGAATTTGTAAAATTTGATGAATCGGGAGATTTCAAAAGTTGTAAAACTTTGAGGGCTCTTTTGATAATTGTATTTTTCAAAACAGTGATGTTGCAAAATTTTTGAAGATCAAGGTCATTCTAGTAATTTTATTGGTTAGGGGCAATTTTGTAATTTTCTAAAATCATGACGTTTTTGAAATTTAAGGTTTTTGGGCACTTTTTATGTGATGAAATTTTTGATTAAAATAGTGGGTATTTTGAGAATATCATAAATAAAGGGTGTTTTCGTAATTTTACCCCTAAGGGTATTTTAGTAATTTCACATAATCAAGGTATTTTCACAAAATGGTTTCCAAAAATTGGGTTCTAAGTGATTTCACAAAAGAAGGATATTTTGGAAATTTTTATTTGAAAATTTTTCATAGGGAGGGTATTTTGATAGTTTACAAGCCAGGGGTATTTTGGTCATTTTTCGAACTGAGGGGTATTTTAGTCATTTTTTTAAAAACAAGGTTTCAATCACTTCAAAAACAAAGCGGCTAGTCCCTTTCGGGTTTTAGTTATCGAGTTTAGCCTGTGAGTGTGTCGTCTCAGCTAGGATGAATCGTTACTACGCACCAGGTAGGATTCAAGTGAGTAGGAGGTGAGTCACTAGGACTGCTTAAATACCAGGCCCCCACCGAATCCAATCCTAGACATGCGTATAACGATTGCCACATCCTTTGCTCAGTAACAACTCACGGGTTTGTTTAAGAAATAATTAAATCTTATGCATTGTTTGTTGGGGTATGCTAGCCCTAGGGTTCAACAATTCCTATTCTAATAGTCTACGTTCCCTTATTTACCCTTCTACCCCTCATCAAATATTCACAAAAATGGATAGAAGTACTTACCAGGGCGGATTGGTGCCTGAGACTCAGTGCCATGCTGTTCAAACCATAAACAGTTTCTCAAAATATTTCAATAACGCCTACTAATAAAACCAAAACATTTTGGGCCTTGGGCCCCACAGTCGAGTTTTGAACCTGGCTCTGATACTAAAAATATAACACCCCAAAACCAGCCCATGAGTCCTGACCGGATCTGGTATGTCACGGAGTAAAATAATTTGAAACATTTTAAGAATTTGGTGAAAACTTGATAAAATTTGGCTAAGGTATGAAAATGGTGTTTGAAAACTTAGTTGGGCTTTTTATAAATACAGTTGGGTTGATAAACCCTTTTGAAAACATTTGATCATGTAGCATTTTAAAATCGTCAAAGTTATAGTGGACTTGGTTTATTTTTATTACCCGATGGTAACATCTTTAAAAACCCGTAGAAGTTTATTAAGTTTGAAAAGTTACTTTTAACCAGTTCAATTAATATTTATAAAATCTCATTTGTAATATAACATAAGTAAAATAAAACTGTAAAATAAACATCCAAAATAATAATAGCGGCCTTATTACAATCCCAAAATAAAAAGGACTTAGAAAATAAATAATAATAACTAAAACAAAGTAATTTCAAATCCAATGATAAGCATGGCCGACTCGAGTCCTCTCCGGCTCCAACTCCGCGATCTACTCATCTGCAAAATGGTAAGGGAAGGGGGTGAGTCACCAAGACTCAGTGTGTAAATCCCCCACCCGGAAAATACATCTCATACACAATTTATTAATAAACATGCACAAGCAACCCAACCTAACTATCCATACTCCTTTACTACCCCGTGTGACTTAACAAATCTCGAAAATACTAGCGAAATCCCGAGAGATTGTTTCCTCCTACAATCGGCCAACACATGAATCTTTAGATCTGTTAGCCAATCAGCTAAACTAAAATCCCGAAGGATTAATCGCGCTAAAAACCAAAATATGGCCCTAGGACGAATCTTACCGTCACTTACCAAATAATTCAAAATCCCGGAATTATCACTTGGCTTGTCGAGATCCCTACCAAACACTTGTTAGAATCGGCTATAAGTGAAACTATGGGAAGTGGCCTATGGCCGAATAGTGTAGGTGGCTTACCTTTGAAAAATCAACACCCGGTAGTCTCCAACAACGCACCTTGCTGTTCACTACAACAAAGAAATACCATCTTTGTGATTTTTATGACTCATTCGGCCATCCCAAAAGAGAAGAAACAACCCGATTTCTTTAAGGAAGAAATTACTTACCCCAACGCCACTTGGAGAACTACAAAAGAGAGGTTTGACAGTCCCTAAGAGATTCGGCCAAGGCAAGATGGAAGGGCTAGAATTTTCCTCTTAAAAGAGGGGGTAGATTCGTCTAAAAAGGAAGCAAGAGAAGCTGGAAGTTTTGAGCAAATTTTGGCAATGTATCAATGGGAGAATTCGGCCAGCACTAATGAAGAGAGAAAAGAAAAGAATTTGATGAATTTTGGCACTTCTTTGCTATACAAACTAAATATGGACAGCCCCCAAGGAGTCCTATAATCGACAAACACCTTCTTTTTTTGGTGATAATTTGGCTTTTAATTATCAAAAGATAAAGCAAGTTTTATCTTCCAATTATCTCCTATACACCTCTTCTACAATTATAATGAAAATAAAACACTAATAGTTACTCTTCCAGCCGAAATTAAGAGTCCAAAATTAAGCCAACACTCTCTCATTCACGCTAGCAGCATAAAAAAAAAATAAAAATAGTTGATGCTACTTTGATTCGAACCTGGATCCTCATGCCCCAGCCCTCTCTTCCAACGCCCATTGCCATCTTTCCCATTTGACTTTCATGTCAAATAATCTCCTCATTTAATTTTAAAGCCTTCTTCCTGGCCCTAACAAAACAAGAAAATTCTACAATAATCAAATCAATTAAGGGTATTCCAGGAATAAGGAATGTACCCGTTGTCACATCTCGCACATCTTCCTCCTCGCGACGGCCAACCGTGCATAAACCAACCTTGGTTGCCTCGCCTCTGCACCTTTAGCACCTCGGCCACGCCTGCTACCATTTCCATTACCCCTAGCTGCACCTCAACTCTCTCGTGGTGTTGGTTATCCCTCCTGCTCGATGCACGATCCTCGACCCTCCGATCTCATCTATTGTCTTTTTGGATAGTCTCTAACTCGATGCTCCAAGGACCCACACTCAAGCATCCCGATTACCATTCCAACATTCTCCGTGTGAGACTTGCCACACCGAGTACACCGTATGGCGGCCATTGAGGATTAGCAGCAGCAGCAAGCCTAGTAGCTTGATCTGACCCACCAAATCTCGTCCTCTTCTGCTCATTACCGAGAACCTTGAAGGTTTCGAGCTCCTCTTATTCCAATTCCTATCTTGGTTCCGTCTAACGGACTGCCTTTACCCCTTCAGCAACCTTCGATTTCTCCACTAAGATCGCGAACTCCCATTCCTGTTGTGGAGCTATCATCATTCTCAGCTCATCTCTCAGCCCATCTTCAAATCTGACACAGCGCTCATGCTCGGTACCCACAATACCACGAGCATACCTACTCAACCGGAGGAACTCGTCCTCATATTTCGCCACCGTCTTGTTGCCTTGAACCAGATTCAAGAAAGCCTTCCGCTGTGCATCCACGTAACTAGTTCTGATATATTTCTTTTGATAAGCCTCTCTGAAGAATTCCCAAGTTAGATTTCCGCCATCGCTCCATCCTCGTTGAGCCACCACGGTAAGACTCATCCGAAGCAAAGAGATGACACCCTTCAACTTCTCCTCAGCTGTGAAATCCAAGTCACCCATAATCCTTTCAGTGGATTCCAACCAATACTCCGCCGCACTAGGCGCTATTCCAGAAACTCCTCTAAACACCTCTGCTCCGTTAGCCCGGAGTCGTTCAACCACAGATTTGCGGGCTCACTTTTGCGCCTTGACCTCAAGAACTCGTTCCAATACCCGTAATATGACTTGAGATACGATATCATTACCACCGTCGATCTTAAAATTCAGTTTTCGCCGTCGACAGATCCGGCATCTCATTTCCAACCCCATGTCTGGACCCTGTTGGCTCGGATAAGGCCATCCTACCCCTTCCACAGCCACGGGGCGGACGTCCACGACCTCTTGAACTCATTCTAACGATTGCGTTTATCTGTTTAAGAATTTTATGCATTTGTATTTCACTTAGTTATCCGCGAAGAAATTTTATGATAGAAGTTTTAGGGGTGGTTCTTTCGTACCATACATACACACAGTTTTCCATTCATTCATTCAAAGAGACGTTGTAGTTTTCATGGTGATTATTTTTCCACTACCTAGGGGTATTTTCGTAATTTGTCCTATAGGGGTATTTTTGTAATTTTCAAAAATACAAATTTTGAATGATTTAGTCAAAAAGTATTTCGAAACTCTTAAATTCCTGGGGTGTTTTGAAAAATTTTGAAATTCGGGGGTATTTCGGTAATTTTGAAGCTTAGGGGCATTTTGGTGATTTTTCACAAATCGGGTGAATTTGTAAAATTTGATGAATCAGGGAGATTTCAAAAGTTGTAAAACTTTGAGGGCTCTTTTTGATAATTGTATTTTTCAAAACAGTGATGTTGCAAAATTTTTGAAGATCAAGGTCATTCTGGTAATTTTGTTGGTTAGGGACAATTTTGTAATTTTCTAAAATCATGACGTTTTTGAAATTTAAGGTTTTTGGGCACTTTTTATGTGATGAAATTTTTGATTAAAATCGTGGGTATTTTGGGAATATCATAAATCAAGGGTGTTTTCGTAATTTTACCCCTAAGGGTATTTTAGTAATTTCACATAATCAAGGTATTTTCACAAAATGGTTTCCAAAAATTGGGTTCTAAGTGATTTCACAAAAGAAGGATATTTTGGAAATTTCTATTTGAAAATTTTTCATAGGGAGGGCATTTTGATAGTTTACAAGCCAGGGGTATTTTGGTCATTTTTCAAACTGAGGGGTATTTTAGTCATTTTTTTTAAAACAAGGTTTCAATTACTTCAAAAACAAAGCGGCTAGTCCCTTTCGAGTTTTAGTTATCGAGTTTAGCCTGTGAGTGTGTCATCTCAGCTGGGATGAATCGTTACTACGCACCAGGTAGGATTCAAGTGAGTAGGAGGTGAGTCACTAGGACTGCTTAAATACCAGGCCCCCACCGAATCCAATCCTAGACATGCATATAACGATTGCCACATCCTTTGCTCAGTAACAACTCACGGGGTTGTTTAAGAAATAATTAAATCTTATGTATTGTTTGTTGGGGTATGCTAGCCCTAGGGTTCAACAATTCCTATTCTAATAGTCTACGTTCCCTTATTTACCCTTCTACCCCTCATCAAATATTCACAAAAATGGATAGAAGTACTTACCTTGGCGGATTGGTGCCGGAGACTCGGTGCCATGCTGTTCAAACCATAAACAGTTTCTCAAAATATTTCAATAACGCCTACTAATAAAACCAAAACATTTTGGGCCTTGGGCCCCCACAGCCGAGTTTTGAACCTGGCTCTGATACAAAAATGTAACACCCCAAAACCAGCCCATGAGTCCTGACCGGATCTGGTATGTCACGGAATAAAATAATTTGAAACATTTTAAGAATTTGGTGAAAACTTGATAAAATTTGGCTAAGGTATGAAAATGGTGTTTGAAAACTTAGTTGGGCTTTTTATAAATCTGATTGGGTTGATAAACCCTTTTGAAAACATTTGATCATGTAGCATTTTAAAATCGTCAAAGTTATAGTGGACTTGGTTTATTTTATTACCCGATGGTAACATCTTTAAAAACCGTAGAAGTTTATTAAGTTTGAAAAGTTACTTTTAACCGATTCAATTAATATTTATAAAATTCCATTTGTAATATAACATAAGTAAAATAAAACTGTAAAATAAACATCCAAAATAATAATAGCGGCCTTATTACAATCCCAAAATAAAAAGGACTTAGAAAATAAATAATAATAACTAAAACAAAGTAATTTCAAATCCAATGATAAGCATGGCCGCCTCGAGTCCTCTCCGGCTCCAACTCCGCGATCTACTCATCTGCAAAATGGTGAGGGAAGGGGGTGAGTCATCAAGACTCAGTGTGTAAATCCCCCACCCGAAAAATACATCTCATACACAATTTATTAATAAACATGCACATGCAACCCAACCTAACCATCCATACTCCTTTACTACCCCGTGTGGTCAAAACCACTGGTGGTCAAAACCACTGGTGACTAGTGTCACAAAATAAATGATGGGGCCAACCCATCGTGTGGTCAAAACCACTGATGACCATAGGTCACAAATAATCAAGTGTGGTCAAAACCACTGGTGGTACCAAACCACTGGGACTTAGTCGCAAATTATCAATCGGTGTGGTCAAAACCACTGATGACCATAGGTCACAAATAATCTGATGAGGCCAACCCATCTTGTGGTCAAAACCACTGACGACAGTCCATAAAATCATCCCCTCCGCTCATTAATCCCACCATCATCATGTTTTACATATCAATTATATATATCATGTATTTAGGCATGGCATTTAACAGCATGTGATGGCATACAAATCATATATCAATAGATCACGTACAGGGGACTTACCCGGAATCCATGCTTAAGCCCACAAGCATATATAATAGATCACTACAATAATTATTACAAAGCAACAATATGGAAAAGTCTATTAATAAAGTGTGTAAAGAGTTTACACACCTGATTACTTGTGAGACTTAACAAATCCCGAAAATACTAGTGAAATCCCGAAAGATTGTTTCCTTCTACAATCGGCCAACACTTGAATCTTTAGATCTATTAGCCAATCAGCTAAACTAAATATCCCAAAGGATTAATCGTGCTCAAAACCAAAATATGGCCCTAGGACAAATCTTACCATCACTTACCAAATAATTCGAAATCCCGGAATTATCACTTGGCTTGTTGAGATCCCTACCAAACACTTGTTAGAATCGGCTATAAGTGAAACTATAGGAAGTGGCCTATGGTCGAATAGTGTAGGTGGCTTACCTTTGAAAAATCAACACCCGATAGTCTCCAACAACGCACCTTGCTGTTAACTACAACAAAGAAATACCATCTTTGTGATTTTTATGACTCATTCGGCCATCCCAAAAGAGAAGAAACAACCCGATTTCTTTAAGGAAGAAATTACTTACCCCAACGCCACTTGGAGAACTACAAAAGAGAGGTTTGACAGCCCCTAAGAGATTCGGCCAAGGCAAGATGGAAGGGCTGGAATTTTCCTCTTAAAAGAGGGGGTAGATTCGGCTAAAAAGGAAGCAAGAGAAGCTGGAAGTTTTGAGCAAATTTTGGCAATGTATCAATGGGAGAATTCGGCCAACAATAATGAAGAGAGAAAAGAAAAGAATTTGATGAATTTTGGCACTTCATTGCTATACAAACTAAATATGGACAGCCCCTAAGGAGTCCTATAATCGACAAACACCTTCTTTTTTTGGTGATAATTTGGCTTTTAATTATCAAAAGATAAAGCAAGTTTTATCTTCCAATTATCTCCTATACACCTCTTCTACAATTATAATGAAAATAAAACACTAATAGTTACTCTTCCAGCCGAAATTAAGAGTCCAAAATTAAGCCCACACTCTCTCATTCACGCCAGCAGCATAAAAAAAATAAAAATAGTTGATGCTACTTTGATTCGAGCCTGGATCCTCATGCCCCAGCCCTCTCTTCCAACGCCCCTTGTCATCTTTCCCATTTGACTTTCATGTCAAATAATCTCCACATTTAATTTTAAAGCCTTCTTCCTGGCCCTCTTTCTTTTAACGCCAAAGCCCAAAAATAAAACACCTTCCTTGCGTCCCTCATGACTCGAACTCGAGTCCTTTTACCAACACCCTTAAGTGGCGCCCCAAGCCACTCTACCAACCTGACTTTCATGCCCAAACTCACCCTCAAAATTCTTTAAAGCCTTCTTTACTTGGCCCCTTCCTTTAACGCCCCTAAAAAAAACCCAAAATAAAACGCAATCCCCCCTTTCCAAGAATCTAACCCAAGACCTCCCATTCGTCACCCCTAAGCCTTTAAGTGGCGCAAGCAAGCCACTCTGCCACTTAATTATTTGTGTCATGTTTCGCCCAAAATTCCCCTTTACCCCTATCTCCAAGCTCCTTCCTTTTAATCCCTTAAAAAGAAATTTTTAATTCCAAATTCGACCTAATTCGGGGTTATGACTAGACCCTTAAAACATGTCTAGCAAACATAAAATTCATTTCTTCAAGCATACACATGAGGAATTAATTGAATTACAAACAACCCCTAATTTAGGGTGTTACAAATAATTATTCTCATCCATAGCCAAATGCTCACACAACCATCCATTTATTCATGTATGATATCATCAACCACATAGGTTCCGTACGTACCTGTGCCAACACTTAGCTAACGATAACTTTTGCTACTCAATTCTCAATACCACATTTCGATCAATCTTCATTATTCATTCAATTTAGACGCACACTTAGTGCCAATTTCTTAGCCGAAGATTAAATCTCATCGCACACTCACTGCACTTACTTTTAAACCAAATTTAACTCGATATCGGACACACAATGTCAATCAATGTAGTCAGTACTTTCTTTATTTCGCACACACAATGCCATTGTCTACTGTATAAATTCTATTTCGCACACTTAGTGCCACATCTCTCAAAATAAATTTAACATTACTACTTCATCAACCACATAATCTTTCATTACATAGCACATGAGCATAATTTAAACAATTCGTATTATAACCGATCTTACCTCAGACGTCAAAATACTGAGACTAGTCGATCAATCGAGCACTTTGTTCTTGCCTCAATCTAAGTCTGAATTCCTCTTTTCTTGATCTATATGATATTAAAATTAACTCACTCAATTAAATTTTCATCCAAAACATTTCACAACAAATAGTTAAGGCATTTTAAATTTTAGCCCTCACATTTTCACATTTTGACATTTTAGTCCCTATTTCATAAAATCACAAAATACGCATAATTTCAACATTCCCATGCTTGGCCGAATATTCCTCATATTCATACAAGCTCATATATTTCATTTATTTCACATTCTAGTCCTCAAATTTCTCATTTTTACAACTTAGCCCAAATTACTCAAATTCACCAAAAATTCAAAGACTACATATGTTAATCTATCACATATCTTTTCATATTTCATCATCAACTATCTAAAAACTCAAACATTCATCAATAGAAAATCTCAAAATCTTCCTCAAATTGTAAAATTAAAGTTGGGCTCGATATTACGCTAAGCAACGATCACAAAAACGTAGAAATCATCAAAAACCGAGCTTGAAACATACCTTAATTAGCCAAGCATAGTGCCAAACCCTAAAACTCTTTTTCTTTTCCTTTTCCTTAGCAATTTCGGTAAGAGCAAGATGATTGAAGTAATATTTTGGATGTGTTTAATTAATCATTATCTTATTTATCAATTTACCAATCTAACCTTAAAGTTTCCATTTAAAATTCCACTAACTTAACCCATTTTTGTCCATCCATTCTTTTAATGGTCTAATATCAACATAAGGACCTTCCATTAATGAGCCATGTCAACTAAACACTTTAACAATCACCACACAACTTTTGCATTTTATGCGATTAAGTCCTTTTCACAATTTGGCACACAAACGATAAAATTTTCAGACAAAATTTTCACACATGCTCTATCACATCTGTAAACACAGAAAATAATATTAAAATATTTTTTGACCTCAGATTTGCGGTCTTGAAACCACTATTTTGACTAGGGTCTAAATCGAGCTGTTCCACTAATGGTGTAATTAAACCATCCTTAAATGACCTAATAATAGAAATGATATGAAATTCTCTAGATTTTTGGAAATTACAATTAATTTCTTATTAATTAAGGATTTATTAATTAATCTATTTTCCAGTATGATCATAAATGGTGGACTCGGGGCCACAAAATTTGATTATGAAATTTTATTGTTTAGATAGTTAATTAAGTGAAAAGGATTGAATGGTAAAAACTATAAAAGTGGAGTTCTATTGATTAAAGGCATCAAATGAAAATGGGAATATAAGGCAAGGCCCTTAAATGGATAGTGGACAGTTTTGGTTTCCTTTTTGAGAAAATATTAAGTGAAATTAAAGGGAAAAATTGTAGTTATGTTAATAAGTTAAATTTCATTAAAATAAGATGAAATTTAATCATTTTCTCCGCTTTTTATTCTCTCCATTTTTAGCCAAAACCTTAGTGTAAAAGGATAAAGCCATTCGACCTTGCTTGGTTCCATAATAGGTAACTGAAATCTCACTCGTTTTAGTAATTTTTAAGATTTCGAGCTCATATTAGCCTAATCTAGCTAACCCAAGGACCAATTTTGAAACAGTTAAATGTTTTGGATTGTGCCATTGTTGAGTTTGAGTTATTCTTGAAACTTTATGTAAGAATATTGATTTTGGTTGTTAGATAAGATTATTTTGTAAAGTAGTTTTTGATGATTTTAAGGTTTAAGGACTAAATTGTTAAAGTGATAAAGTTACAAGGACTTGATGAGAAATAATTGTAAATATGGGTTGTATTAAGGTCATTGAATATTCGGCCATGGATGTTTTTAAATAAAAATGGTTAATTTGCATGATTAGTGCTTAGGGACTAAATTGAATAAAAAATTAAGGGAAATTTTGTAAAAATGCAAAAAAGAACTTAATTGCATAAAATGAGTTACGTTTACTGCTGGAATTAGTTAATTTAGTGGAAATATTATTTTACATCATGAACGAGTGGAAAACCGAAGGAAAGAGAAATTACTGAATAGTCTTTATACCTTTGTAATTGCTGTAATTTAGTCAGGTAAGTTCGTATGGTTTAATTTTTGTACATTTTAAAATCTATTACAGAAACTTAATTGCATAATATTGGATTCTATTGATGTGTGTAATTGGAATTGGAAATAAGGAATTAAAATGGCATTGATCACTGACTAAGATACTATGAGTTGTTATTGCAAATTAATCTTGTATGTTTATGCATTTAATTATGATTCTAATAATCCTTATACTTGTTGTTAATATAATGATTTGAATTTTATATTATATACCAAATGAGAACAGCAAGCATTACCCATTGATATACTGATTGGTGCTCAGAAGAGCCATACCTCCTAAATCACTAAAATATATGCGCTTTCGAGACATACCTACTGAATCTACTGAATGAATGCTCTTGTAACACCCCTTACCTGTGTCCGACGTCGGGACAGGGTACGAGACACTACTGGACGTAACTTTCTTGAACATAGATTATCGGGCTAAAAAATTTCATTTCAAACTTAAAACTTTTAATTCATATTCACAACACCCTTATTATGGGCCTACGAGGCCTTAAACATACATCTGGAAGGTTTTAGAGTTAAACCGAAAACTTTTATGCCCTTAGATTGCCTAAACAGGGGCCACACGCCTGTGTGGGCAGGTCGTGTCTCTCACACGGCCTAGACACGCCTGTGTCTTCACCCGTGTGTGAAAACCTGGGTATTCTATTTATGACATCATCAATCTCTTAAGGGGCACACAGCCTAGGCACACGCTTGTGTGTTGGCCCGTGTGACAAATCAAATTTTCGTATTTTGATATAGGGGACACACGGCCTATCAACACACCCATGGGGCTGACCCACGGCCTAGACACATGCCCCTGTGTCTACCTGTGTGGACAATTATAAGGCTATTTTCCAAACCAATTGCCACCCAGAAACATAATCACACTTATACCATCACAAGAAACACATAACATGGCAATAATGCACTGTGAAGAATCATTAATTCTCATTTATACATTTCACATTTTACTCCATCATTTGTAGGAACTTTCACTTCATAAAATTCATCATCATTAAAGAATGAAAACTTGACCAATATTGGCAAATTCACAATGGCCATTTACAAAATGAGATATAACCTTAGTAGCCAAGACATTGGTTTTCAAATATGACATAACACAAGATGGCCAAGTTCTTATACATGCCATACCCAAAATAAATCAACCTTACTATACCAAAAGAATAATCGATAGTTTGATCCGAGCTCCGACTATCTACAATCCTCGAGCTAGCTTGGCCATACTACAGGGAGAAGGGACAAGAGAGGGGTAAGCATATAGCTTAGTAAGTTCGCATGAATTAATATAGCAAAATAAGTATTAATGGTAAAAATCCATCCATCTCATAGAACAATAACAAAAAAAGTTCTCAAGTGCTTAGGCATACTTACTCATCATTACTCTTACCCATCACATATCACATTATAGTTTCATAACTTGTATTTTAATCATGGTACCTATATCACTTCATTACATAATTTAGCACTTATGCTAATTTTAACATAACTTAAACCATTATCATCCTTAACATAAATTGAACTCTTGATCATCCTTGTATAACTTAGCTCTTTATTATCTTTAGATACTTAGCTCTTTTGCCCGTTGAACTACTCGACATATCGGAGGATACTCAATCCCATCATACATGTACCATGATGCCAATCCCATATCCCATATATGGTCTTATATGGGATCACCTCTTGATGCCGATGCCATATCCCAAATATGGTCTTACACGGGATCTCTTAGATCGATGTTGATGCCATGTCTTAAACATGGTCTTATACGAGATCGTACACAGATGTCGATGCCATCTCCAAGACGTGGTCTTACACGAGATCTTCCTTTGGTGCCAAAGCCATGTCCTAGTCATGGTCTTACACAAGATCTTCCTTTATTTTCGAAGCCATGTCCCAGACATGGTCTTACAGGGGACCTTCCTTATTCGATGCCGATGCCATGTCCCAGACATGGTTTTATACGGGATCTACATTTGGTGTCGATACCATGTCCCAAACATGGTCTTATACGGACCTTCATTTAGTGTCGATGACATGTCCTAGACATGGTCTTATACAGGACTGTCCTTATCTCATGTCGTGACATAGGTATCCTCGTTATTCTAAATCTTCAACTGAGACTTCAACTTGTCATATTCTCTTCACTTTCTCATCGAGGTATCATTAATCAATTTCATGGAAATAATAATGCGCATTTCTCGTAATAATAAGTAATTTAAACATAAAACATATGTAGCCTTAATTTCACACAAACTTACCTCGGCACTAAAAATGTGGGTGGATGCTCGATTTAGGCCCAACACTTCGTCCTTGCCTCAGTTTCGGTCTGGGCTTCATGTTTCTTGATCTATAATAGCAATTTCACTTGTTTAATACCCATATTGACTAATTGATTCATAACTCATGCTTTGGAAAAATTACAATTTTGCCTTTAAACTTTTACATAATTACATTTTTGCCCCTAGGCTCGTAAAATGCTTTTTATGCAACATTCTTTTATTTCAAGCCTAGCCAAATTATTTTATTAAATACAAAAACTTTCAATATCCACTATTTCACTCATGTTTGACCATTTTTATAACTTTTACAATTTGGTCCTTTTAAGTATTTTTCATGAAAATACATCTGCAAAATGGTAAGGGAAGGGGGTGAGTCACCAAGACTCAGTGTGTAAATCCCCCACCAGGAAAATACATCTCATACACAATTTATTAATAAACATGCTCAAACAACCCAACCTAACCATCCATACTCCTTTACTACCCCGTGTGGTCAAAACCACTGGTGGTCAAAACCACTGGTGACTAGTGTCACAAAATAAATGATGGGGCCAACCCATCGTGTGGTCAAAATCATTGATGACCATAGGTCACAAATACTCAAGTGTGGTCAAAACCACTGGTGGTACCAAACCACTGGGACTTAGTCACAAATTATCAATCGGTGTGGTCAAAACCACAGATGACCATAGGTCACAAATAATCTGATGGGGCCAACCCATCTTGTGGTCAAAACCACTGACGACAGTCCATAAAATCATCCCCGTCCTCTCATTAATCCCACCATCATCATGTTTTACATATCAATTATATATATCATGTATTTAGGCATGGAATTTAACAGCATGTGATGGCATACAAATCATATATCAATAGATCACGTACAGGGGACTTACCCGGAATCCATGCTTAAGCCCACAAGCATATATCATAGATCACTACAATAATTATTACAAAGGAACAATATGGAAAAGTCTATTAATAAAGTGTGTAAAGAGTTTACACACCTGATTACTTGTGAGACTTAACAAATCCCGAAAATACAAGTGAAATCCCGAGAGATTGTTTCCTCCTACAATCGACCAACACATGAATCTTTAGATCTATTAGCCAATCAGCTAAACTAAAGATCCCGAAGGATTAATCGCGCTCAAAACTAAAATATGGCCCTAGGCCGAATCTTACCATCACTTACCAAATAATTCGAAATCCCAGAATTATCACTTGGCTTGTCGAGATCCCTACCAAACACTTGTTAGAATCGGCTATAAGTGATACTATGGGAAGTGGCCTATGGTCGAATAGTGTAGGTGGCTTACCTTTGAAAAATCAACACCCGATAGTCTCCAACAATGCACCTTGTTGTTAACTACAATAAAGAAATACCATCTTTGTGATTTTTATGACTCATTCAGCCATCCCAAAAGAGAAGAAACAACCCGATTTCTTTAAGGAAGAAATTACTTACCCCAACGCCACTTGGAGAACTACAAAAGAGAGGTTTGACAACCCCTAAGAGATTCGGCCAAGGCAAGATGGAAGGGCTGGAATTTTCCTCTTAAAAGAGGGGGTAGATTCGGCTAAAAAGGAAGCAAGAGAAGCTAGAAGTTTTGAGCAAATTTTGGCAATGTATCAATGGGAGAATTCGGCCAGCACTAATGAAGAGAGAAAAGAAAAGAATTTGATGAATTTTGGCACTTCTTTGCTATACAAACTAAATATGGACAGCCCCCAAGGAGTCCTACAATCGACAAATACCTTCTTTTTTTGGTGATAATTTGGCTTTTAATTAATAAAAGATAAAGCAAGTTTTATCTTCCAGTTATCTCCTATACACCTCTTCTACAATTATAATGAAAATAAAACACTAATAGTTACTCTTCAAATTGAAATTAAGAGTCCAAAATTAAGCCAACACTCTCCCATTCACGCCAAAGAAGATAAAAAAATAAAAGCGATTGTTGCTACTTTGATTCGAACTCGAACCTCATGCCCCACCCTCTCTTCCAATGCCCTTGCCATCCTTCCCATTTGACTTTCATGTCAAATAATCTCCTCATTTAATTTTAAATCCTTACGCTCGCCCTCTTTCTTTTAACGCCAAAGCCCAAAATAAAACACCTTCCTTGCGTCCCTCATGACTCGAACTCGAGTCCTTTTGCTAACACCCTTAAGTGGCGCCCAAGCCACTCTACCAACCCGACTTTCATGCCCAAACTCACCTCAAAATTCTTTAAAGCCTTCCTTACTTGGTCCCTTCCTTTAACGCCCAAAAAAAACCCAAAACAAAACGTAATCCCCCCTTTCCAAGAATCGAACCCAAGACTTCCCATTCGTCACTCCTAAGCCTTTAAGTGGCCCAAGCAAGCCACTCTGCCACGTAATTCTTTGTGCCATGTTTCGCCCAAAATTCCCCTTAACCCCTATCTCCAAGCTCCTTCCTTTTAATCCCTTAAAAAGAAAATTTTAATTCCAAATCGACCTAATTCGGGGTTATGACTAGACCCTTAAAACATGTCTAGAAAACATAAAATTCATTTCTTCAAGCATACACATGGGGAATTAATTGAATTACAAATAACCCCTAATTTAGGGTGTTACAGTTCTACCCCCTTAAAAATAATTTTGTCCTCGAAATTACTTACTAACGAATTGTTGTACATCCTAACTCACCGTACTACGCTTATGCTACGCACTCTGATCTTAATAAAACTATCTTACTTCCTAGGCACAATCTCTAAGTCCACAACCAAGGTTTTAGGCACTTCCCTAACAAAACAAGAAAATTCTGCAATAATCAAAGCAATTAAGGGTATTCCAGGAATAAGGAATGTACCCATTGTCACATCTGGCACATCTTCCTCCTCGCGACGGCCAACTGCATAAACCAACCTTGGTTGCCTCGCCTCTGCACCTTTAGCACCTCGGCCACGCCCGTTACCATTTCCATTACCCCTAGCTGCACCTCGACCCCTCTGTGGCTGTTGGTTATCCCTCCTGTTCGATGCACGATCCTGACCCTCTGATCTCAGTCTAGCTGCCTTTTTTGGACAGTCTCTAACTCGATGCTCCAAGGACCCACACTCGAAGCATCCCCGATTACCATTCCAACATTCCCCCGTGTGAGACTTGCCACACCGAGTACACCGTGGCGGCCATTGAGGATTAGCAGCAGCAGCAGGCCTAGTAGCTTGATCTGACCCACCAAATCTCATCCTCTTCTGCTCATTACCCGAGAACCTTGAAGGTTTCGAGCTCCTCTTATTCCAATTCCTATCTTGGTTTCGTCTAACGGACTGCCTTACCCCTTCAGCAACCTTCGATTTCTCCACTAAGATCGCGAACTCCCATTCCTGTTGTGGAGCTATCATCATTCTTAGCTCATCTCTCAACCCATCTTCAAATCTGACACAGTGCTCATGCTCGGTACCCACAATACCACGAGCATACCTACTCAACCGGAGGAACTCGGCCTCACCGTCTTGTTGCCTTGAACCAGATTCAAGAAAGCCTTCCACTGTGCATCCACGTAACTAGTTCCGATATATTTCTTTTGATAAGCCTCTCTGAAGAATTCCCAGGTTAGATTTCCTGCCATCGTTCCATCCCTCACGTTGAGCCACCATCGGTAAGACTCATCCCAAGCAAAGAGATGACACCTTCAACTTCTCCTCACCGTGAAATCCAAGTCACCCATAATCCTTTGGTGGATTCCAACCAATACTCGCCGACTAGGCGCCATTCCGAAACTCCTCTAAACACCTCTCGCTCCGTTAGCCCGAGTCGTTCAACCACGATTTGGGCTCTCTCGCACCGCGCCACCTCAAGAACTCGTTCTAATACCATGTAATATTTGAGATACGACATCATTACCACCCGTCTGATCTTGAAATTTAGTTTTTGTCGCCGACAGATCCGGCATCTCATTTCCAAACCCATGTCCAGACTCTGCTGGCTCGGATAAGGCCATCCTACCCCTTCCGCAGCCACGGGGCGGATGTCCACGACCTCTTGAACTCATTCTAACGATTGCGTTTATCTTTTTAAGAATTTTATGCATTTGTATTTCACTTAGTTATCCGTGAAGAAATTTTATGATAGAAGTTTTAGGGGTGGTTCTTTCGTACCATACATACACACAGTTTTCCATTCATTCATTCAAAGAGACGTTGTAGTTTTCATGGTGATTATTTTTCCACTACCTAGGGGTATTTTCATAATTTATCCTATATGGGTATTTTTGTAATTTTCAAAAATACAAATTTTCGAATGATTTAATCAAAAAGTATTTCGAAACTCTTAAATTCCTGGGGTGTTCTGAAAAATTTTGAAATCCGGGGGTATTTCGATAATTTTGAAGCTCAGGGGCATTTTGGTGATTTTTCACAAATCGGGTGAATTTGTAAAATTTGATGAATCAGGGAGATTTCAAAAGTTGTAAAACTTTGAGGGCTCTTTTGATAATTGTATTTTTCAAAACAATGATGTTGCAAAATTTTGAAGATCAAGGTCATTCGTAATTTTGTTGGTTAGGGCAATTTTGTAATTTTCTAAAATCATGACGTTTTTGAAATTTAAGGTTTTGTGCACTTTTTATGTGATGAAATTTTGATTAAAATCGTGGGTATTTTGGGAATATTATAAATCAAGGGTGTTTTCGTAATTTTACCCCAAGGGTATTTTAGTAATTTCACATAATCAAGGTATTTTCACAAAATGGTTTCCAAAAATTGGGTTCTAAGTGATTTCACAAAAGAAGGATATTTTGGAAATTTCTATTTGAAAATTTTTCATAGGGAGGGTATTTTGATAGTTTACAAGCCAGGGGTATTTTGGTCATTTTTCTAATCGAGGGTATTTTAGTCATTTTTTTTAAAACAAGGTTTCAATTACTTCAAAAAAAAGCGGCTAGTCCCTTTCGGGTTTTAGTTATCGAGTTTAGCCTGTGAGTGTGTCGTCTCAGTTGGGATGAATCGTTACTACGCACTGTAGGATTCAAGTGAGTAGGAGGTGAGTCACTAGATCGCTTAAATACTGTGCCCCCACCGAATCCAATCCTGGACATGCGATAACGATTGCCACATCCTTTGCTCAAGAATAACTCACGGGTTGTTTAAGAAATAATTAAATCTTATGTATTGTTTGTTGGGGTATGCTAGCCCTAGGTTCAACAATTCCTATTCTAATAGTCTACGTTCCTTATTTACCCTTCTACCCTCATCAAATATTCACAAAATGGATAGAAGTACTTACAGGCGGATTGGTGCAGGAGACTCGGTGCCATGCTGTTCAAACCATAAACAGTTTCTCAAAATATTTCAATAACGCCTACTAATAAAACCAAAACATTTTAGGCCTTGGGCCCCCACAGTCGAGTTTTGAACCTGGCTCTGATACCAAAAATATAACACCCCAAAACCAGCCCATGAGTCTTGACCGGATCTGGTATGTCACGGAGTAAAATAATTTGAAACATTTTAAGAATTTGGTGAAAACTTGATAAAATTTGGCTAAGGTATGAAAATGGTGTTTGAAAACTTAGTTGGGCTTTTTATAAATACAGTTGGGTTGATAAACCCTTTTGAAAACATTTGATCATGTAGCATTTTAAAATCGTCAAAGTTATAGTGGACTTGGTTTATTTTATTACCCGATGGTAACATCTTTAAAAACCCGTAGAAGTTTATTAAGTTTGAAAAGTTACTTTTAACCGATTCAATTAATATTTATAAAATTCCATTTGTAATATAACATAAGTAAAATAAAACTGTAAAATAAACATCCAAAATAATAATAGCGGCCTTATTACAATCCCAAAATAAAAGGACTTAGAAAATAAATAATAATAACTAAAACAAAGTAATTTCAAATCCAATGATAAGCATGGCCGCCTCGAGTCCTCTTCGGCTCCAACTCCGCGATCTACTCATCTGCAAAATGGTAAGGGAAGTGGGTGAGTCACCAAGACTCAGTGTGTAAATCCCCCACCCGAAAAATACATCTCATACACAATTTATTAATAAACATGTACATGCAACCCAACCTAACCATCCATACTCCTTTACTACCCCGTGTGGTCAAAACCACCGTGGTCAAAACCACCGTGACTAGTGTCACAAAATAAATGATGGGGCCAACCCATCGTGTGGTCAAAACCATCGATGACCATAGGTCACAAATAATCAAGTGTGGTCAAAACCTTTGGTGGTACCAAACCACCGGGACTTAGTCGCAAATTATCAATCGGTGTGGTCAAAACCATCGATGACCATAGGTCACAAATAATCTGATGGGGCCAACCCATCTTGTGGTCAAAACCACTGACGACAGTCCATAAAATCATCCCCATCCGCTCATTAATCCCACCATCATCATGTTTTACTTATCAATTATATATATCATGTATTTAGGCATGGCATTTAACAGCATGTGATGGCATACAAATCATATATCAATAGATCACGTGCAGGGGACTTACCCGGAATCCATGCTTAAGCCCACAAGCATATATAATAGATCACTACAATAATTATTACAAAGCAACAATATGGAAAAGTCTATTAATAAAATGTGTAAAGAGTTTACACACCTGATTACTTGTGAGACTTAACAAATCTCGAAAATACTAGCGAAATCCCGAGAGATTGTTTCCTCCTACAATCGGCCAACACATGAATCTTTAGATCTATTAGCCAATAAGCTAAACTAAAGATCCTGAAGGATTAATCGCGCTCAAAACCAAAATATGGCCCTAGGACGAATCTTACCATCACTTACCAAATAATTCGAAATCCCGGAATTATCACTTGGCTTGTTGAGATCCCTACCAAACACTTGTTAGAATCGGCTATAAGTGAAACTATGGGAAGTGGCCTATGGCCGAATAGTGTAGGTGGCTTACCTTTGAAAAATCAACACCCGATAGTCTCCAACAACGCACCTTGCTGTTAACTACAATAAAGAAATACCATCTTTGTGATTTTTATGACTCATTCAGCCATCCCAAAAGAGAAGAAACAACCTGATTTCTTTAGGGAAGAAATTACTTACCCCAACGCCACTTGGAGAACTACAAAAGAGAGGTTTGATAGCCCCTAAGAGATTCGGCCAAGGCAAGATGGAAGGGCTGGAATTTTCCTCTTGAAAGAGGGGGTAGATTCGGCTAAAAAGGAAGCAAGAGAAGCTGGAAGTTTTGAGCAAATTTTGGCAATGTATCAATGGGGAATTCGGCAAACACTAATGAAGAGAGAAAAGAAAAGAATTTGATGAATTTTGGCACTTCATTGCTATACAAACTAAATATGGACAGCCCCCAAGGAGTCCTATAATCGACAAACACCTTCTTTTTTTGGTGATAATTTGGCTTTTAATTATCAAAAGATAAAGCAAGTTTTATCTTCCAATTATCTCCTATACACCTCTTCTACAATTATAATGAAAATAAAACACTAATAGTTACTCTTCCAGCCGAAATTAAGACTCCAAAATTAAGCCAACACTCTCTCATTCACGCTAGCAACATAAAAAAATAAAATAGTTGATGCTACTTTGATTCGAACCTGGATCCTCATGCCCCAGCCCTCTCTTCCAACGCCCCTTGCCATCTTTCCCATTTGACTTTCATGTCAAATAATCTCCACATTTAATTTCAAAGCCTTCTTCATGGCCCTCTTTCTTTTAACGCCAAAGCCCAAAAATAAAACACCTTCCTTGCGTCCCTCATGACTCGAACTCGAGTCCTTTTGCCAACACCCTTAAGTGGCGCCCCAAGCCACTCTACCAACCTGACTTTCATGCCCAAACTCACCCTCAAAATTCTTTAAAGCCTTCCTTACTTGGTCCCTTCCTTTAACGCCCAAAAAAAACCCAAAACAAAACGCAATCCCCCCTTTCCAAGAATCGAACCCAAGACCTCCCATTCGTCACCCCTAAGCCTTTAAGTGGCGCAAGCAAGCCACTCTGCCACTTAATTATTTGTGTCATGTTTCGCCCAAAATTCCCCTTAACCCCTATCTCCAAGCTCCTTCCTTTTAATCCCTTAAAAAGAAATTTTTAATTCCAAATCTGACCTAATTCGGGGTTATGACTAGACCCTTAAAACATGTCTAGAAAACATAAAATTCATTTCTTCAAGCATACACATGGGGAATTAATTGAATTACAAACAACCCCTAATTTAGGGTGTTACAAATAATTATTCTCATCCATAGCCAAATGCTCACACAACCATCCATTTATTCATGTATGATATCATCAACCACATAGGTTCCGTACGTGCCTGTGCCAACACTTAGCTAACGATCACTTTTGCTACTCAATTCTCAATACCACATTTCGATCAATCTTCATTATTCATTCAATTTAGATGCACACTTAGTGCCAATTTCTTAGCCGAAGATTAAATCTCATCGCACACTCACTGCCCTTACTTTTAAACCAAATTTAACTCGATATCGGACACACAATGTCAATCAATGTAGTCAGTACTTTCTTTATTTCGCACACACAATGCCATTGTCTACTGTATAAATTCTATTTCGCACACTTAGTGCCACATCTCTCAAAATAAATTTAACATTACTACTTCATCAACCACATAATCTTTCATTACATAGCACATGAGCATAATTTAAACATTTCGTATTATAATCGATCTTACCTCAGACGTCAAAATACTGAGACTAGTCGATCAATCGAGCACTTTGTTCTTGCCTCAATCTAAGTCTGAATTCCTCTTTTCTTGATCTATATGATATTAAAATTAACTCACTCAATTAAATTTTCATCCAAAACATTTCACAACAAATAGTTAAGGCATTTTAAATTTTAGCCCTCACATTTTCACATTTTGACATTTTAGTCCCTATTTCATAAAATCACAAAATACGTATAATTTCAACATTCCCATGCTTGGCCGAATATTCCTCATATTCATACAAGCTCATATCTTTCATTTATTTCACATTTTAGTCCTCAAATTTCTCATTTTTACAACTTAGCCCAAATTACTCAAATTCACCAAAAATTCAAAGACTACATATGTTAATCTATCACATATCTTTTCATATTTCATCATCAACTATCTAAAAACTCAAACATTCATCAATGGAAAATCTCAAAATCTTCATCAAATTGTAAAATTAAAGTTGGGCTCGATATTACGCTAAGCAATGATCACAAAAACGTAGAAATCATCAAAAACTAAGCTTGAAACATACCATAATTAGCCAAGCATAGTGCCAAACCCTAAAACTCTTTTTCTTTTCCTTTTCCTTAGCAATTTCGGTAAGAACAAGATGATTGAAGTAATATTTTGGCTGTGTTTAATTAATCATTATCTTATTTATCAATTTACCAATCTAACCTTAAAGTTTCCATTTAAAATTCCACTAACTTAACCCATTTTTGTCCATCCATTCTTTTAATGGTCTAATATCAACATAAGGACCTTCCATTAATGAGCCATGTCAACTAAACACTTTAACAATCACCACACAACTTTTGCATTTTATGTGATTAAGTCCTTTTCACAATTTGGCATACAAACGATAAAATTTTCAGACAAAATTTTCACACATGCTCTATCACATCTGTAAACACAGAAAATAATATTAAAATATTTTTTGACCTCAGATTTTGGTCTTGAAACCACTATTTTGACTAGGGTCTAAATCGAGCTGTTCCACTAATGGTGTAATTAGACCATCCTTAAATGACCTAATAATAGAAATGATATGAAATTCTCTAGATTTTTGGAAATTGCAATTAATTTCTTATTAATTAAGGATTTATTAATTAATCTATTTTCCAGTATGATCATAAATGGTGGACTCGGGGCCACAAAATTTGATTATGAAATTTTATTGTTTAGATAGTTAATTAAGTGAAAAGGATTGAATGGTAAAAACTATAAAAGTGGAGTTCTATTGATTAAAGGCATCAAATGAAAATGGGAATATAAGGCAAGGCCCTTAAATGGATAGTGGACAGTTTTGGTTTCCTTTTTGAGAAAATATTAAGTGAAATTAAAGGGAAAAATTATAGTTATGTTAATAAGTTAAATTTCATTAAAATAAGATGAAATTTAATCATTTTCTCCGCTTTTTATTCTCTCCATTTTTAGCCAAAACCTTAGTGTAAAAGGATAAAGCCATTCAACCTTGCTTGGTTCCATAATAGGTAATCAAATCTCACCTGCTTTAGTAATTTTTAAGATTTCGAGCTCATATTAGCCTAATCTAGCTAACCCAAGGACCAATTTTGAAAGCTGTTAAATGTTTTGGATTGTGCCATTGTTGAGTTTGAGTTATTCTTGAAACTTTATGTAAGAATATTGATTTTGGTTGTTAGATAAGATTATTTTGTAAAGTAGTTTTGATGATTTTAAGGTTTAAGGACTAAATTGTTAAAGTGATAAAGTTATAAGGACTTGATGAGAAATAATTGTAAATATGGGTTGTATTAAGGTCATTGAATATTCGCCATGGATGTTTTTAAATAAAATGGTTAATTTGCATGATTAGTGCTTAGGGACTAAATTGAATAAAAATTAGGGAAATTTTGTAAAAATGCAAAAAAGAATTTAATTGCATAAAATGAGTTACGTTTACTGCTGGAATTAGTTAATTTAGTGGAAATATTATTTTACATCATGAATGAGTGGAAAAAGAAGGAAAGAGAAATTCTTGAATAGTCTTTATACCTTTGTAATTCTTTGTAATTTAGTCGTAAGTTCGTATGGTTTAATTTTTGTACATTTTAAAATCTATTACGTAAACTTAATTGCATAATATTGGATTCTATTGATGTGTGTAATTGGAATTGGAAATAAGGAATTAAAATGGCATTGATCACTGACTAAGATACTATGAGTTGTTATTGCAAATTAATCTTGTATGTTTATGCATTTAATTATGATTCTAATAATCCTTATACTTGTTGTTAATATAATGATTTGAATTTTATATTATATACCAAATGAGAACAGCAAGCATTACCCATTGATATACTGATTGGTGCTCAGAAGAGCCATACCTCCTAAATCACTAAAACATATGTGCTTTCGAGACATACCTACTGAATCTACTGAATGAATGCTCTTGTAACACCCCTTACCTGTGTCCGACGTCGGGACAGGGTACGAGACACTACTGGACGTAACTTGCTTGAACATAGATTATCGGGCTAAAAAATTTCATTTCAAACTTAAAACTTTTAATTCATATTCATAACACCCTTATTATGGGCCTACAAGGCCTTAAACATACATCTGGAGGGTTTTAGAGTTAAACCGAAAACTTTTATGCCCTTAGATTGCCTAAACAGGGGCCACACGCCTGTGTGGGCAGGTCGTGTCTCTCACACGGCCTAGACACGCCTGTGTCTTCACCCGTGTGTGAAAACCTCGGTATTCTATTTATGACATCATCAATCTCTTAAGGGCACATGACTTAGGCACACGCTTGTGTGTTGGCCGTGTGACAAATCAAATTTTCAGATTTTGATATAGGGGACACACTACCTATCAACACACCCATGGGGTGACCCACGCCTAGACACATGCCCTGTGTCAACTGTGTGGACAATTATAAGGCTATTTTCCAAACCAATTGCCACCCGTAAACATAATCTCACTTATACCATCACAAGAAACACATAACATGGCAATAATGCACTGTGAAGAATCATTAATTCTCATTTATACATTTCACATTTTACTCCATCATTTGCAGGAACTTTCACTTCATAAAATTCATCATCATTAAAGAATGAAAACTTGACCAATATTGGCAAATTCACAATGGCCATTTACAAAATGAGATATAACCTTAGTAGCCAAGACATTGGTTTTCAAATATGACATAACACAAGATGGCCAAGTTCCTATACATGCCATACCCAAAATAAATCAACCTTACTATACCAAAAGAATAATCGATAGTTTGATCCGAGCTCCGACTATCTACGATCCTCGAGCTAGCTTGGCCATACTACAGGGAGAAGGGACAAGAGAGGGGTAAGCATATAGCTTAGTAAGTTTGCATGAATTAATATAGCAAAATAAGTATTAATGGTAAAAATCCATCCATCTCATAGAACAATAACAAAAAAAGTTCTCAAGTGCTTAGGCATACTTACTCATCATTACTCTTACCCATCACATATCACATTATAGTTTCATAACTTGTATTTTAATCATGGTACCTATATCACTTCATTACATAATTTAGCACTTATGCTAATTTTAACATAACTTAAACCATTATCATCCTTAACATAAATTGAACTCTTGATCATCCTTGTATAACTTAGCTCTTTATTATCTTTACATACTTAACTCTTTTTCCCGTTGAACTACTCGACATATCGGAGGATACTCAATCCCATCATACATGTACCATGATGCCAATCCCATATCCCATATATGGTCTTATATGGGATCACCTCTTGATGCCGATGCCATATCCCAAATATGGTCTTACACGGGATCTCTTAGATCGATGTTGATGCCATGTCTTAAACATGGTCTTATACGAGATCGTACACAGATGTCGATGCCATCTCCAAGACGTGGTCTCACACGAGATCTTCCTTTGGTGCCAAAGCCATGTCCCAGGCATGGTCTTACACAAGATCTTCCTTTATTTCCGAAGCCATGTCCCATACATGGTCTTACAGGGGACCTTCCTTATTCGATGTCGATGCCATGTCCCAGACATGGTTTTATACGGGATCTACATTTGGTGTCGATACCATGTCCCAAACATGGTCTTATACGGGACCTTCATTCAGTGCCGATGACATGTCCTAGACATGGTCTTATACAGGACTGTCCTTATCTCATGTCGTGACATAGGTATCCTCGTTATTCTAAATCTTCAACTGAGACTTCAACTTGTCATATTCTCTTCACTTTCTCATCGAGGTATCATTAATCAATTTCATGGAAATAATAATGCGCATTTCTCGTAATAATAAGTAATTTAAACATAAAACATATGTAGCCTTAATTTCACACAAACTTACCTCTAACACTAAAATGTGGGTGGATGTCGATTTAGGCCCAACACTTCGCCTTGCCTCGGTTTGATGCGGGCTTCATGTTTCTTGATCTATAATAGCAATTTCACTTGTTTAATACCCATATTGACTAATTGATTCATAATTCATGCTTTGGAAAAATTACAATTTTGCCCTTAAACTTTTACATAATTACACTTTTGCCCCTAGGCTCGTAAAATGCTTTTTATGCAACATTCTTTTATTTCAAGCCTAGCCAAATTATTTTATTAAATACAACAACTTTCAATATCCACTATTTCACTCATGTTTGACCATTTTTATAACTTTTACAATTTGGTCCTTTTAAGTATTTTTCATGAAAATCACTTAGAATAAGATGTTTATCACACATCAAACTTTCATATTCTTCCATAAAACATCACAATACATGCATGTCATACATGGGTAAAAATTTGAATATGAACCCTAGCTCAAAATATAGCTAGAAATAGCTAAATTAAGTTACGAGGATTTCAAAAATATGAAGAACGTCAAAAACGGGGCTAGGGTGCACTTACTATCAAGCTTGGAAGTTGAAGAAACCCTATCTATAGAGAACTTGAAATTTTCTGCCCAAGCTTGAAGAAGATGAGCAAATTTTTCTTCATTTTTCCCTTTTTAATCTTTTATTAACCAAATGACTAAAATGCCATTAAGTCCCTTTCTTAAGATTTTTCCTTCCCATGCCCATTTTTGTCCATCTTGACATTTAATGGTCTAATTGCTAAATAAGGATTTCTAGTAATTTTTATGATGCTATTTCATACTTAAATATTCTAAAATCTCATATTTTCTAATCTTTGCAATTTAGTCCTAATAGACAAATTGATCACTAATAAATAAAATTTCCTCATGAAATTTTCAGACAATCATGCAAACACATCATAAGCCTCACAAAAATCATAAAACACATATTTCTATTTTGGATTTGTGCTCTCGCACCACTATTCTGACTAGGCCCTAAATTGGGCTGTTATAATTCTCCCCCTTACGGATTTTCGGCCCCAAAAATATTAGCAGCAAAAAGGCTTGGGTATTGGTTCCACATAGCCTCCCGGGCTTCCATGTAGCCTCTTCTACCTCATGTCTTTGCCATTATACTTTCACAAGAGCTATACTTTTATTCCTTAACTATTTGACTTCCCGTGCTAAAATCTTTTCCGGTTCTTCACCATATATCATGTCGGTTGATTTTCAACCTCTGTAGGTGTGATTACATGCAAAGGATCTGATTGTTAACGACGTAACATAGACACATAAAACACATCATGAATCTTTTCCAATTCAGACGATAAAGCCAATCAATAGGCTACCGACCCTATCCTCTCGGTGATCTCATATAGTCCGATAAAATGTGACTTAATTTGCCTTTTCGGTCGAATCTGAGAACTTTCTTCCATGCTACGAGCTGTTACATGGTCGTGGGTAGCATAAGGGAAACCTACACGGGTGTGTGCTTAGAGCATGTTTTGAACAGTATAGGTGCAAATCTCACACGGGCAAACACACGACCTGTGACACAACCATTGGATCCAAATAAAAGAGTTACACGGTTCATGCAAATGAGCGTGTAAGGTCAAACATGAGCATGTAGGTTAACCATACGACCATGTTTGGAGCTACATGGCCGTGTGACCCTGACTTAAAAATTTTTGAAATTTTCATGAAAGTTTTGATTTGTTTCGATTTGGTCCTTGAATGTTTGTAACTTATTTTTAGAGATTTGAAAGCTCGATTTATGACCCAAAGCTGAAGGATCTTTTTTATATTGAATATTACTTGTAATTATAGAGTTGAACTGATTATTGAATGTAAATCGTATTAACTGTTATAACTTGACTAGTAACATTCGGTATCCTATTCCGGCAATGGGAACGGGATATGATTATTACATTGAGGCCTTAGGACAATTTTGGAAAGATAAGGGAATGTCAGCTAAGCTCCATTAAATGAGACATGTTTGGTGTGTTGGAGAGTGTTAGCTTTATGCTTCACTATTAGGATATGTTTGACTCTATGAGTCTATGTGGTGTGTTGAAGATCCGTGTATACGATGAGTGGTGATTGTGCCCACTTTTACGTTTCATAGCTCTAGTTACAATTTATCTATAAACATGTTTTTAAGTATTTTGTTATATTCTTAAATGTTATGTAATTATATATGTATTTTGATATATACTTAAATGTTATGTGATTATATGTGTAATGTGATATATGCTTAAAAGTGAATATGATTACCATGTAAATGAACTAGTAAATAATGCATAAGTATAATATGACACTAGAGTTGGAACTGTTGAGGTTGTGCTATATGGTTGTTTTGTTAATACTTGATGAATTGTATGGATGATAGTTGAATTGTTAAGGTTGTGCTATATTCTATATGGTTGTTTTGTTATCGATATTTATCGATGCCTGAGTGGTGCGTTGCTATTTTCATGGTGCCATTTTCTAATTAAGTCAAAATAACAACAAACCCAAGTAATAAAATGGATGAACAAAAAATATAGAACACGAAACCTTAGGTGGTTGCTGAAGAAATTCAATCCTTGATCGATGTGAATGTAACTTGAAATATATGAAGAAAACTAGAGAACTATGAAATTAATTGAAGAGGAGAACATACTTATGGAAATCAGAGGTAGGTAATGCAAAACTTTGTGGCTAAATCGTAGGGAGAATGTGTGGCGAATAGAGGATAATGTTTTCTCTACTTTGGGTGTTTAAAATGTGAATTTTTATGCCTAAAGCTGGTGTGAATAAATAGGCTTTTAACGGCCTTTATGCTTGAAACAACTCGATTTTGGCTGAAAAACACAGATGTGTCGTGCCATATCCTATGCATGGCGCAACACAACGCCCTAAAAACCCCAATTTTAACTATGAAGTCCTCGAGTCATGCCATAGCTTGTGCATGACACAACGCGACCCTTTAACATTAGGTGGTGTGGCTTCAAACTGCCTGTGTTGCCCATGTCCTATGCATGGCATGACACGACATTGCTCCTAACCATTCGGGATCTGTCAAAGCCCTCTGGTCATTTATTTTTGTCCCTGTTTATCTTCTCTTTGTCTCATCACATCAAAAAACCTTTTTTCTCCTAATTCTAACATGTAATTACCTTATAATTATATTAAAATCTAATGACAAAAATAAATTAAAAACTATTGTACAATATTTACAAGTTTGTCGAAGTTCAATGGTTAATACTATGTTGTGCAATCGGACTTGTTCAATAATTCTCTAAACTTCACCACAGACTTCAATTGTCATTCAAGACCATTGTAGGCCTTCCAATTGTTCCCATTCCCTCCCCAATCTTTCCATTTATCTCGTTCCTTAGTGATCTACTTACCTACACCAACAAAACTATAGGGATACCCTCGATCAAGGTTGTTAGGTGTTAAATTGAATAAAACGTAACATTCCTCCCCTAATAATCCCTCACTTTGGGAATCACAACCACATTCTAACACTTCTATCTCGTCATTAATGTTTATAATAGGCTCATTTTACTCGAGATTGATTGTCGATTTAGAAGTGGCAAAAAATGACACACCACAAAGAATGAAGATTTCCCAATCTTCCTCAAAGTTGAGGACTACAAAATCAACAAGGATTATGAATCCCACACCTTGACCAATATGTAACACCCTAAACCCAGCCTAGACGTTATGGCCAGATTTAGCATGTCACATCAAAAGGTTGTTTAAAACTACACGTTTATTAAAACGCTTCCTCGATTTAAAACTTTTTACCAATTTAAAAGAAAATCCCGAATATCGTTGCTTTATCAAAACTAAATTTGCTCAAAGTTAGTTTCCTTGCAAAAATGTTATTATTTTCAAAACTCTGTTTGTTGCAAAAGTCTGGCTTAAATAGTTGCGAAACCGTGATATTTTGAAAATAATGGTTATAGTTTTAAAACCCCGTGTTTAAAAGCTTAGCAATTTGTAATTTAATGACATATCGAATAAAGGTTAAAAAGAAAATCCCAATGGCCTTATTACATAAATTATTAACCCAGCAATTAAATTAAAGTAAAAATAGAGTTGCTAAGTTCAACATTAAAGTATGTCGGTCGTGTGGCCACATCCGAGTCCTCCACAGCTCCAAATCTGGTAAAGTTGAGTATTACCTGTACGATTAAAAGAAAGGGTAAGTTACGAGAACTCAGTGTGCAATCCCCTATAACTATCATAGTTGGGCCCGAGCCCATTCCATGTCGGTCTGGACCTAATCCCTATTTGGTAACAATCTCGGCCTAAGCCCCAAATCATATCGATGCAATGGATATGTACCCACCCCATTCCAGCCAAACTCTCCACCCGTACTCAACCAAACTCTCCATGTGGGGACCATGTTAACCCATCCAGCCAAACTCTCCAATAATGCAGCCAAGCTGCTAATAATGGTATATGTGGTTGAGCCACTAAATCAGAACATGTGGCGATGCCACTGTAATGGTATGTGGTGATGCTATTAGAATTGTACTTCCTCCAATCAGGAAACCCAACCCTATGCAATATGTTATGTATACAGTGTATTACGATCATAGACAGATATATATGTAAATCACATAAACAAAATTCAAACTATCCCTAAGGGTATAACGGTCATTTTATCGTTTAGGGATAAAATAGTCATTTCACCACTTGGAGATATTTTGGTAATTTACCTACTAAGGGTATTTTGATAATTACTCATCTACAGCCTTTTCAAAGGCCGATGGTTGCCTCGAGCGACACAGGTACCATTTATGGTCAAAACGGTGCAATTGGGACTAAAGTCCTATTTCGGCCAAAACAGGCCCACATGCGCATATGGCCTATTCTGCTCATTTTCGGTCTCGATTCTGCAAACTTCACAGTCGCATCAATCATCAAGCACTTACCATCGATTTCGCTCATGTGGGCCCATTAACCCATTGGGCCCACTTAACCCACTATGGCTAAACAAGGCCCATTACAGCTTCATGCCCACGAGAAAGTTTGAGACACTCCCAACAGTCTATCGCCAACAGTTGTGGTTAGGTTTGTCACTACGAGCGCTCGCACGCTCGAGTGATCTTAAATGCCAATATTTTGACTTTTTGGTACTTTGGCTTTTAGCCGATTCACAGATCATAGCATTAGCAGAGTAAACAGAGGTGTGAGATTACACACCTTGATTACGAGTTATGGTTTCAACCGCTTCCAAGACACCACGAACGCAATCTCCTTCAGTGCCCTAGTATCGGCCCTATCCCTTAGCTATGGAAACCAAGTCCCTAACAATATTTGATGAACAAAAGAGTGTTAGTAATCATCCAACATTCGACCCCCACCAAGGAGAGACCAAAGTCTGCTCGAATAATCACAAGCGATCTATGTAACAGCCCGATTTAGGGCCTAGTCGGGATAGTGGTGTAAGGCCACAAACCCGAGGTGAAATTATGAGTTTTTCCAAGTTTATGCCATGTTTGCATGCCAGTATGAAAGTTTTGTAAAGCAATTTTATTAAGTTGAGGTCAATTGGTCCAAAAACGACTAAATTGCAAAAGTTGCAATGTATGAGTTTCTAGAAGCTTTTTGCATGAAATAGTTTTAGAATAATAATTATGAGCCCTTAAATAGAAAATTGCCCAAAAATAAAATTTTGGACAAAATTGGCCTTAAGATGGTTAAATAGAAATTTTTAAGAGGAAGGGCATTTTGGTCATTTGGCCTAATTAGTGTTTTAAGTGGGAAAAAGATGAGAAAAATCCACTCATCTTTTTCCTTGAGCTGTCGAAAATTTGGAGACACCATAGCTAGGGATTCTTCATTTTTTTCAAGCACATAGTAAGTTCATCTTAGCCCAGTTTTTAATGTTCTTCAAATTTTGAAGTTCCCGTATTATGAATTAGCTAATTTTAGCTATAAAATGAGCCAAGATGCATGCTCAAAAAATCTACCCTTGAATGACATGCTTGTTAAATGATGTTTTATGGAAGTTTAAGAGAGTTTGATGTTAGATAAACATATTTTCCTTAATGAATTTCATGAAAGAAGGGTAGTAGGGACCATTTTGTAACAGTTATAAAATTGGTCATACCTACTAGGAATAGTGAGAATTGATGATTGTTATAGAGGAGAAAATGATTCAGTTGAGCATGAAGTTTAAGAAAGTTGCATGAAAACCATTTTACGAGAATTGGGGCAAAGGTGCAAATATTAGAAAGCATAGGGGCAAAATAGTAATTTTACCAAAGTATGAGTTATGAGTCAATTTAGTCAATATGATTTTTAAATGATCTATTTATTATTATAGATCAGGAAAAATGAAGCCCAGATCGAAACCGAGGCAAGAACAAAGTCGAGGACTAAATTACACATCTATATACATTTTGTATATTGAGGTAAGTTTGTATGATTTTTAAGCTTTATGATTATTATCATTAAATTGCTTAATATGATGTACAATAATTGTATGAAACGATCATGTTATGTTCAATCAAGAAATCATGATGATAAGTACAAGCAAGTCCCGATTGAAGATGAATTTCGCAAGATACTCGATCTACCACACAAGATATCATGTAAGCCCAAGGCAAGCTTGGCATTTATCAAGTTAGCAAGCAAGTTATCATGAAAGTCATCAAGATATCATATAAGTCCAAGGTAAGCTTGGCATTGATCAAGTTAGCAAGCAAGTTAACATGTAAGTCCAAGGCAAGCTTGGCATTGCTCAAGTGATCATGTATGTCCAAGGCAAGCTTGGCATTGATCAAATTATCATGTAAGTCCAAGGCAAGCTTGGCATTGATCAAGTTATCATGTAAGTCCAAGGCAAGCTTGGCATTGAGTATGTTATCAAGAGCAAGACTTCATGTAAGTCCATGTCAAGACATGGCCTTGAAACCAAGATGAGATAATCCATGTAAGACCATGTCTAGGATATGGCTTTGGCATCACATTATGTGGAAAGAGATTTAGTATCCTCAGTTATTCACTGAAATTCATTGAGCAAATGAGTAAAACAAAAGAAGATAGCAAGAAAGCTAAGAATGTAAAGTTAGTATCAAGATGAAGTTAGATGAAGTTAAGCATTATTCATGTTGTGAATGAGAAAGTAGTTATCATGATTATTGGTATTATAGTATATTGATCGCTGTGATCAAGTGATACAAGTATCATGCTTACCTTACAAGTATGATAATAGCAAGTGTCATGAGACATGTAAGAATTTATATGAGTAAGTAAGCTCTTTAGCTGAAATTTATGATACCATTGTTTATGTGAAATGGTTTATATTAAGCAATGATGATTGCTAAGAGTTGTTACATGCAAACTTACTAAGCTGTATGCTTACTTTATGATTCTTCCTTTATATGCAGTCCTGCCAAGCTAACTCGTGGATCATTAGAGTCAGAGCTCGGAACATACTATCAACTCTTATTTTGGTATAGCCAAGTTACTTTACTAAGTATAGCATGTATAGGAAACATTCATTTTGTGGACATGTTTTAAGAAGGGCCTTTGTAAAGGCTATCAAGTTTATTATTCTTTTGTATATGGCTATGTAATTGGCCAAATTTGACTAAGCATGTATGTTTGTTAAGATCAATGAAGCATGTAGTATTATTCTTAAAATTGGGTTGTTATTGCATCATTGACTTGTGTATGGTTATGATCTTCATTTTAGGGTGGTTAAAGGCTTGGTAAATAGCCTGTAAGTACCCACACGGTTGGACATACGGGCGTGTGTCAAGACCATGTTAACCCTGCACCTTAGTATTGTTTACCATAATAGGCCACGGGCAAATTCCACGACCATGTGTGTATGCCGTGTAAGACACACGGTTTGGGCATGGGCGTGTTTCCAGATCGTGTTAATTTAGTCAGTATGTCAAGGATTAGCACATGGTCTAAGCCCACGGGCGTGTCTAAGCCGTGTGGAAATAGTCAGTAGCCCTATACAGATTGAGGGCATGGGCATGCTTAAGGGTACACGGGCGTGTGAAGCCTACTTCGAAAATGAGTTATTTGATTTTAATCCCGAAAGTTTTCAGGCATGATTTAAAGGCCTCATTGGCCCTTGTTATAATTGTTGACTAAGAAAGTGAAGTTTTTAAGTTGAAACAAAATTTTATAGCCTGAAAGTACATGGTTTAGTGAGTTTAAGCATAGTAATGTCTCGTATCCAGATCCAGTGTCGGTCTTGGGTGCGGGTGTTACATTTAGTGGTATCAGAGCTACAGTTTAGTCGATTCTAAGACTAACGTAGCACGAGCATGAGTCTAGCTATACATGTCGTGCGTAAGAATATTTTTATAATGATAGTGTGACGACTCCTAATGACTTAAATTTTGTTTATATATAGTAAATGGATCCCGAAGGAGCTAAGGCGGATGATGTAGAAAGTAATGAACCAGCTCCCGCAGAAGGGACGGTGTCATATAAGAATAAGAATAGACCCACTACGGTGAGTGAAGAAGGAGGAGGAGAAGAGGCTAGAGAAGCCTTCCTCCATATGATGGATGCCTGGTACACGGAGTTCATTGAGCGAACTCGAATGCACAACCCTCCACCCCCACTGCTCCACAACCTACTCCAGTAGCCCTCAAGTAGTAGAGGTGGTAAGAGGAGCTAAACCTCCAACCGATAGGATCAGGAAGCATGGGGCAGAAGAATTCCGAGTTAGAAAAGATAATGATCCAGAAAGAGCTGAGTTCTGGTTAGAAAATATTATCAGAGTATTTAATGAACTCGCCCCGCACTCGATGAACGCATGAAGTGTGTAGTCTCTCTTAAGAGATTACGCTACTAATGGTGGAACACCCTTGTGTCGATGGTACCAAGGAAAGGATCTCATGGGGGTTCTTCCAAAAAGAGTTTAAGAAAAATTATATCAGCCAAAGGTTTGTAGACCAGAAGAGGAAAGAATTTCTAGAGCTGAAGTAAGGCAAGATATCAGTAACCGATTATGAGTGAGAGTTTGTACGACTCAGCAAGTATGCTCGCGAATGTGTGTCCACTGAGGCCATTATGAGTAAAAGGTTTGAAGATGGTTTAAACAAGGACATTAAGTTAGTTGTTGCTGTCCTCAAATTAAAAGAATCCGTTGTGCTAGTGGAAAGGGCTTGCAAAGCCAAAGAACTAATAAAAGAGAAGAAGAAATTTCAAATGGAGTCTCATGATTCAAGAAAGAGACAGTGGAACAAGTCGTTCCAATCGTCATCGAAGAAGTCAAGAGATTTTCCAGCTCAATCAGCTACTTCCACTGGGTTTTCAAGGAAAGACAAGAGTAAGCAGTATTCGGGAAATAAAGCACAAACCACTTTAGTTGCAAGTGTTGGAAATGTTACATCTGACAGACCTGAATTTCCATAATATGGCAAACGCCATTTGGGAGAATGCCGAGCACATGAAAATGCATGTTTTAGATGTGGTTCCCAAGACCATTTCATAAAGGATTGCCACTCTCGGGTCTCGTAAGGGAAACTGCAGGTCGCGAGACCCGAGGGTAGAGCGCTTGCAAGGACTTATGCCATTCGCACTCGTGAAGAGGCATCTTCCCCTGATGTTATTACGGGTACCTTTTCTCTTTACAATACTAAAGTTATTGCTTTAATAGACCCCGAATCCATACACTCTTACATTTGCATGAAATTAGTACCCGGTTTGGGTGTGCCTATAGATACCACAAAACTTGTGATTAAGGTGTCTAATCCTTTAGGCAAGAGTATGTTAGTTGATAAAGTTTGTAAAGATTGTACATTAATGATTAGAGGTCATTGCTTTAAAGCAAATATTATGTTGTTACCTTTTGATGAATTTGACCTCATTCTTGGTTTGGACTGGTTGACTACTTATAATGTAATTGTAAATTGTGGGAAGAAATACATTGAGATGAGATGTGTGAATAGGGATACTCTTCACGTAGAATCATATGAGCAAGGTAGATCGTCGATAATAATTTCTCATATGATGGCGTAGAGATATATAAGAAAAGGGTATGAGGCATTTTTGGCCTTTGTATTAAATGATAAAGAGACAGAGTAAAAGATTGAATTAGTGCCGATAGTATGTGAGTATGTGGATGTTTTTCTTGAGGAATTACCAGGATTACCACCAGTTAGAGAAGTTGAGTTCGGCATTGAGCTAGATCTTGATACGGTACCAATATCCATTACTCCTTATAGAATGGCTCCAACGGAGTTGAAAGAGTTGAAGTTACAGTTGCAAGAGTTGACAGACAAAGGCTTTGTAAGATCAAGTTGTTCACCATGGGGCACTCCGGTTTTGTTTGTGAAAAAGAAAGATGGCACCAAGTGATTATGCATTGATTACCGTCAGCTTAATAAAGTGACTGTAAAGAACAAGTGCCCATTGCCTAGGATCGACGATTTGTTTGATCAATTGAGAGGAGCAGCTGTATTATCCAAAATAGACTTGAGATCAGGGTACTACCAGTTGAGAGTGAAGGATTCAGATGTATCCAAGACTGCCTTTCGAACAAGATATGGGTATTATGAATTTTTAGTCATGCCCTTTGGGCTGACCAATGCTCCTGCGGTATTCATGGACTTAATGAACTGCATTTTCAGACCATAGCTTGATAAGTTTGTAGTCATTTTCATTGACGACATACTGATTTATTCTCGAGACGAGAATGAACATGCTGATCATCTACGGATAGTTTTACAGACTCTTCCAGAAAATCAGTTGTATGCCAAATTAAGTAAAAGTGAATTTTGGCTCAAGGAAGTGGGATTCCTGGGACATATTGTCTCGAGAGATGGAGTCCGAGTAGATCCAAGTAAGATCTCAGCTATAATAGACTGGAAACCACCGAAGGACATCACAGAGATTAGAAGTTTTCTAGGCCTAGCCAACTACTACAGATGATTTGTCAAGGGGTTTTCTATGATTGCAACCCTGATGACTAGATTGTTATAGAAGAATGTGAAGTTTGAATGGTCGAAAAAATGCCAACAAAGTTTTGAGAAGTTGAAAGCAATGTTGACAGAAGCTCCAGTTTTAGTACAACTCGAATCAGGGAAAGAATTTGTAGTCTACAGTGATGCATCCTTAAATGGATTAGGCTTTGTACTCACGCAAGAAGGCAAGGTAATTGCTTATGTCTCCAGACAGTTGAAGCCTCATGAGAAAAATTATCCGACGCATGATCTTGAATTGGCTGCCATAGTATTCGCTTTGAAGATTTGGAGACACCATTTATATGGTGAACGATGTCAAATTTTCACCGATCACAAAAGTTTGAAGTACTTGATGATGCAGAAAGAGTTGAACTTAAGACAACAAAGATGGTTAGAGTTGATAAAGGACTATGAGTTGATCATCGACTACCATCCAGGAAAGGTGAATGTAGTCACCGATGCTTTGAGCAGGAAGTCTCTGTCTATTTTAAGAGGATTGAATTCAAAAATATCTTTATCTGATGATGGTTCTATTTTAGCTTAGTTGAGAGATAGACCAATGTTCCTTCAACAAATCTTTAAAGCTCGGAAAGAAGATAGTAAGTTGCAAGACAAGAGAGCTCAATGCGAGTCAGATGTTGAATCTGACTATCGGATTAATTCTGATGGATACTTGATGTTCAGAGATAGAGTTTGTGTTCCGAGAAAAGAAGAGCTTATTTAGAAAATTTTGCACGATGCACATAATGGATGTTTATCTATACATCCGGGTAGCACCAAGATGTATAATGATCTAAAGCAACAGTATTGGTGGCCGGAATGAAGAAAGACATTTCAGAATTTGTCATCAAGTGCATGATTTGTCAGCAAGTAAAGGCTGAACACCAAGTACCTTCGGGTTTACTTCAACCTATCTTGATTCTCGAGTGGAAATGGGACCGTATCACCATGAATTTTGTACCGGGTTTACCATTGTTTCCGAGCAAGAAAGATGCTGTTTGGGTAGTGGTTGATAGACTCATGAAGTCAGCCCACTTTATACCTGTACGAGTGGATTACTCTCTATTCAAGTTGGCAAACTTGTATCTTTTAGAAATAGTAAGACTTCACGGAGTTCCCTTATCGATCATATCGGATAGAGATCTGATATTCACATCCAGATTCTGGAAGAAGATGCAAGAAGCTTTAGGTACAAAATTGAGTTTTAGCATAGGTTTTCACCCTCAGACTGACGGTCAGTCAGAAAGGTTAATTTAGGTACTCGAGGACATGCTCAGATGTTGTGTTTTAGAATTCCAAGGTAGTTGGGAAAAGTTTCTCCCATTGGTAGAATTCGCCTATAATAATAACTTTCAGTCGAGCTTAAAGATGGCGCCTTATGAGGCCCTATATGGGCGAAAATACAGAACTCCCTTATTTTGGACTGAACTCAAGGAGAATCAAATTCAAGGGGTTGATTTCGTTAAAGAAGCTGAAGAGAAAGTGAAAGTAATTCGAGAATGTTTAAAGTCGCCTCAGATGATGTAAATCCTATTCGGATTTAAAGAGAAAAGAGATCGAGTACCAAATTGGGAATAAAGTCTTTTTGAAAGTATCACCATGGAGAAAAGTTCTCAGATAGGCAAGTTAAGTCCACGTTTCATTGGACCTTACGAGGTTACAGAGAGAATTGGGCCGGTAGCTTACCGTTTGGCTTTGCCATCAGAATTAGAGAAGATACATAATGTGTTTCACGTGTCAATGTTACGACGCTACAGATTAGACCCTTCGCATGTAATTACCCCTTCGGAAATAGAGATTCATACCGACATGACTTATGGTGAAGAACCAGTTAATATTTTTGCTCGGGAAGTTAAGCAACTAAGAAATAAGAGTATTGCCTTAGTAAATGTATTGTGGCAAAAGCACAGAATCGAAGAAGCTACATGGGAATCAGAAGAGAGTATAAGAAATCAGCATCAAAACCTTTTTGCTGGTAAGGTTTTCGAGGGCGAAAATCCCTAAGGGGGGAGAATTGTAACAGCCCAATTTAGGGCCTAGTCGGGATAGTGGTACGAGGCCACAATCCCGAGGTGAAATTATGAGTTTTTCCAGGTTTGTACCATGTTTGCGTGCTAGTATGAAAGTTTTGTAAAGCAATTTTATTAAGTTAAGGTCAATTGGTCCAAAAAGGACTAAATTGCAAAAGTTGCAATGTATGAGTTTCTAGAAGCTTTTTGCATGAAATAGCTTTAGAATAATAATTATGAGCCCTTAAATAGAAAATTTCCCAAAATTAAAATTTTGGACAAAATTGGCCTCAAGATGGTTAAATAGAAATTTTTAAGAGGAAGGGCATTTTGGTCATTTGGCCTAATTAGTGTTTTAAGTGGGAAAAAGATGAGAAAAATCCACTCATCTTCTTCCTTGAGCTTCCAAAAATTTGGAGCCACCATAGCTAGGGATTCTTCATTTTTTTTCAAGCTCATAGTAAGTTCATCTTAGCCCCGTTTTTAATGTTCTTCGTATTTTTGAAGTTCCTGTATTATGAATTAGTTAATTTTAGATATAAAATGAGCCAAGATGTATGTTCAAAAAATCTACCCTTGAATGGCATGCTTGTTAAATGATGTTTTATGGAAGTTTAAGAGAGTTTGATGTTAGATAAACATATTTTCCTTAATGAATTTCATGAAAAAGAGGGTAGTAGGGACCATTTTAAAACAGTTATAAAATTGGTCATACCTACTAGGAATAGGGAGAATTGATGATTGTTATAGAATAGAAAATGATTCAGTTGAGCATGAAGTTTAAGAAAGTTGCATGAAAACCATTTTACGAGAATTTGGGCAAAGGTGCAAATACTAGAAAGTATAGGGGCAAAATAGTAATTTTGCCAAAGTATGAGTTATGAGTGAATTTAGTCAATATGGTTTTTAAATGATCTATTTATGATTATAGATCAAGAAAAACAAAGTCCGGATCAAAATCAAGGCAAGAACAATGTCGAGGACTAAATTGCACATCTACATACATTTTGTATATTGAGGTAAGTTTGTATGATTTTTAAGCTTTATGATTATTATAATTAAATTGTTTAATATGATGTACAATAATTGTTTGAAATGATCATGTTATGTTCAATCAAGAAATCATGATGATAAGTACAAGCAAGTCCCGATTGAAGATGAATTTCCCAGGATACTCGATCTACCACACAACATATCATGTAAGTCCAAGGCAAGCTTGGCATTGATCAAGTTAGCAAGCAAGTTATCATGTAAGTCCAAGGCAAGCTTGGCATTGATCAAGATATCATGTAAGTCCAAAGCAAGCTTGGCATTGATCAAGTTAGCAAGCAAGTTATCATGTAAGTCCAATACAAGTTTGGCATTGATCAAGTTATCATGTAAGTCCAAGACAAGCTTGGCATTGATCAAGTTAGCAAGCAAGTTATCATCTAAGTCCAAGGCAAGCTTCACATTTTGTATGTTATCAAGAGCAAGACTTCATGTAAGTCCATGTCAAGACATGGCCTTGAAACCAAGATGTGATAATCCATGTAAGACCATGTCTAGGATATGGCTTTGAAATCACATTATGTGGAAAGAGATTTAGTATCCTCGGTTATTCACAGAATTTCATCGGGCAAATGAGTAAGCTAAAAGAAGATAGCAAGAAAGCTAAGAAGGTAAACTTAGTATCAAGATGAAGTTAGATGAGGTTGAGCATTATTCATGTTGTGACTGAGAAAGTAGTTATCATGATTATTGTTATTATAGTATACTGATCAATGTGATCAAGTGATACAGGTATCATGGTTACCTTGCAAGTATGATAATAGTAAGTGTCATGAGACATGTAAGAATCTATATGAGTAAGTAAGCTCTTTAGCTGAAATTCATGATACCATTATTTATGTGAAATGGTTTATATTAAGCAATGATGATTGCTAAGAGTTGTTACATGCAAACTTACTAAGCTGTATGCTTACGTTATGATTCTTCCTTTCTATGCAGTCTCGCCAAGCTAACTCATGGATCATTACAGTCGGAGCTCACAACACACTATCAACTCTTATTTTCGTATAGCCAAGTTACTTTACTAAGTATGGCATGTATAGGAAACATTCATTTTGTGGACATGTTTTAAGAATGGCCTTTGTAAAGGCTATCAAGTTTATTATTCTTTTGTATATGGCTAAGTAATTGGCCAAATTTGACTAAGCATGTATGTTTGTTAAGATCAATGAAGCATGTAGTATTATTCTTAAAATTGGGTTGTTATTGCATCGTTGAATTGTGCATGGTTATGATCTTCATTTCAGGGTGGTTAAAGGCTTGGTAAATAGCCTGTAAGTACCCATATAGTTGGACACACGGGTGTGTGTCAAGACCGTGTTAACCCTGCACCTTAGTATTATTGACCATAATAGGCCACGGGCAAATTCCACGGCCGTGTGTGTATGCCGTGTAAGACACACAGTTTGGACATGGACGTGTGCCCAGATTGTGTTAATTTAGTCAGTATGTCAAGGATTAGCACACGGTCTAAGCCAATGGGCGTGTCTAAGCCGTGTGGAAATAGTCAGTAGCCCTATACGGTTTGAGGGCATGGGCTTGCTTAAGGGTACACGGGCGTGTTCAATAATGTCTCGTATCCAGACCCAGTGTCGGTCTTGGGTGCGAGGTGTTACAATCTAACTATAACCGAATTACAAGAATTACTAGCATTATTCCACCATTACCAAAGCACCACCAAATTTGGCAGTTGTCTAACAAGAAGTTTCGGCCCTGACAACAGAGAACAAAAGGGATGCGAGATAGAAAAGGGTAGGTAGATTCGGCTTAGACATTAAGGAGTCAAGGTTAAGTGTTTGGGCTTTAGCTATGCAAAGAGTGGGAAGAAGAGAAAAAATAAGAGGAAAAGAAAACGTTACCCTTGGCCAGAGAAGAACCCAATGGGAAAGGGAGGTTCGACAACAAAGAGAAGCAACCGTGAAATGGTGATGAAACGAATAAAAGAAAGTGGAAGAGGAGAGGCTTAATCGTTCAACAATTGTCAAAAAGTGAAGGAAAAATAGAAGATTGAGGAAAGAAATGATTTCAGCAGGGGTCAAAATATGAGAACTGCAAACCAAAATAAACCTGAAATGTCACCCCAAAAAGAACCCGAAAGGAACACTTCAAAAACAAAGAGAGGTTTCGGTTTCTACACTTACTCAAGATGACCAAAAATGTTACCAATGACCCCTCTCCAGCCGAAATTCCCACTTAGCTAAACTCCCACTTTCGGCCAACACTCCCACACACATCACCTCCTTGATTGTCTCCACTATTTTCTCCCTGGATCACTCCCTGCCTCCCATTCAAAAATTTGACCAAGTCTCCAACACCCCTTGAAGAGTTTGATCCGAGCTCTACTTCCTCCACTCCAAAGTTACAAAATAAAAGCCTTTATTTGCACCTTGTGGGATTCGAACCCCACTCTCCATGCCTTCCCATTGACGCCACTGCCACTGAGCTACAAGCTCATCTTGTGTCATCTTAACGCACACCATTTTACTTAAGTCCTACTTCTAACAGCCCTTTCCACTAAAGGGTCCAAAAACAAAAATTTCACCAAGGCTTAGACCCTAACCCAAGCCTCCCTAGAACCCCCAAATACACTCAAATAGCCAGCTGAGCAAGCACAACATGAAATTATGCAAAAATTACAACCCCAAACTTTTGGGGTGTTACAACTCTACACCCTTAAAGAAATTTCAACCTCGAAATTTACCTAATCAAAAGAGATGAGGATCTTGCTGTCGCATCGCCTCCTTAGGCTCCCACGTGGCTTCCTCTGAACCGTGATTAGACCACAGCACCTTGACTAACGGAATAGATTTCCTTCTCAGCACCCTAACATCATGATCCAATATCTACACCGGTTCTTCCTCAAAAGTGAGATCAGGTCTTACCTTGATCTCCTCTACCGGCACTATATGAGAAGGATCAGAATGGTATCGCCTCAGCATAGAAACTTGGAATACATTATGTATACGATTTAACTCTGGAGGTAGTTCCTATTGATAGGCGATGGGTCACGCACACTTTACTATCTGGTAAGGTCCGATAAATCTAGGGCTCAACTTGCCCTTCCGCCCAAACCTTAGAATCTTCTTCCAAGGTGAGACTTTCAAAAAGACAAAGTCTCCCACTGAGTACTCAATCTCTTTACACTTTAAATCAGCGTATGACTTCTGCCTATCATATGCTTCTTTTAACCGACCACAGATCAATTTCACTTTCTCCTCAGTTTCAAAAATTATCTCTGGACCCAACAATCGCAACTCACCCAATTCTGTCTAACAAGTATGGGTACGAAACCTAGGACCATATAATGCCTCATACAATGCCATCTGAATATTGGATTGGTAGTTGTTGTTATAAGAGAATTCCGCTAATGGTAGATAGTCTTCCCAACTGCCCTTAAAATCAATCACACAACTTCTCAGCATGTCTTCCAAAATTTGAATTACCCTCTTTGACTGCCCATCAATCTGAGGATGAAATGCCGTGCTAAAATCTAACCTCGTACCCAAAGCTTCATGTAACACTCTCAGAATCGAGATGTGAATCTAGGGTCCCTGTCCAGAATGATAGACACTGGTACCCCATGTAACCTCATGATTTCTGCCACGTACAACTTGGCCAACTTTTGTAATAGGTAAACAGTGCGAACCAGTATGAAGTGGGTAGATTTAGTCAACCGATCAACAATTACCCATACTGAATCTATCTTAGTAGGCGTCATGGGTAGCCTATTAACAAAATCCATGGTTACTCTCTCCCACTTCCAAAGCGGAATTTTCACATGTTGCAACAATCCAGAAGGCAGTTGATGCTTACGCTTCACTTCTTGGCATGTCAAACACTTAGTTACAAAATCGATAACCTTACGCTTAAGTCCTGGCCACCAGTATAGTTCACGTAGATCTCGGTATAACTTGTTTCCACCAGAATGCACGGCGTATGGGCTACTATGCGCCTCTCGTAAAATAGACTGCCTTCACTCAGACTCCCTCAGTACACAAACTCTCCCATGGAAGCAGAACACTCCTTCACTATTCAGCCCAAAATCCGCAGTCTCTCCCTTCTTCACTAGGTGAAAACAAGGAACCAACGATTCATTCAGTAACTACTTCTCTTAAATTTGACTAATCCAAGTCGGTTTCATCTACAGTTCAGCTAATAGACTACCATCCTCAAATAGGCTGAGACGAGCAAACATTACCCTTAACACAGATACAACCTTATGTCTCAATGCATCCGCTACTACGTTAGCTATTCCCTCATGGTACTCACTCGAGCAATCATAATACTTAAGCAACTCTATCCATCTTCGTTGCCTAAGATTCAATTCCTTCTGAGTAATGAGGTACTTGCGACTTTTATGGTCGATATAGATGATCAACTTCTCCTCATACAAGTGGTATCTCTAAATTTTTACGCGAAAACCACAACAGCAAACTCTAAGTCATAATTAGGGTAATTTACCTCGTGCGGCCTAAGGTGACTAGACACATACGCCACCACTTTTCCTTCTTGCATCAGCACACAACCCAATCCCATGTGTGACATATTGTGATAGACCACGAATTTCTTTCCAGCCACTGGCTGAATTAATACTAGGGCTTCAGTCAAAATCTTTTTCAATTTCTCAAAACTCTCTTGCTATTTATCAGTCTAAACAAATGGTACCCCCTTACGCAGTAACTTAGTTAGGGGTGCAGCAATCACTGAAAACCCCTCAACAAATCATCTGTAATACCTAGCCAGACCCAGAAAACTTCTAATCTTAAAGACTGACTTTGGTGGCTACCAATCTAATATGACCTCAATTTTCTGAGGATCAACCCTAATCCCCTTGGCAGACACTACATGACCCAAAAATGTCACCTCACGTAGCCAAAACTCGTACTTGCTAAATTTGGCAGAAAGCTATTTTTTTTTCAATATCTGCAAAATAATTCAGAGATGTGAATCATGTTCCTCCTCGGTTTTTGAATACACCAAAATGTCATCTATGAACATCTCTACGCACCGGTCTAAGTATGGCTGGAAAACTCAATTCATCATATCCATGAAAGCAGCTAGTGCATTCATTAACCCAAATGGCATGACTAGAAACTCGTGGTGTCTGTAACGAGTCTTGAACACTATCTTGAACACATCTACCTCCTTAACCATTAACTAATGGTACCCCAATCTTAAATCTATCTCGAAGAAAATTAAAGCTCCTCACAGCTGATCAAACAAATAGTTTATCCTTGGTAACAGATACTTGTTCTTAATCGTCAATTTTTTCAATTGATGATAATCAATACACATGCGCATTGACCCATCATTCCTCTTCACAAACAATATCGGTGCACCCCACAGAGACACACTCGATCGGATGAATCCTCGATCCAATAACTCTTGGATTTGAGCCTTTAATTCTACTAGCTCCTTCGGCACCATCTTATAAGGGGCGATGGACACCGGAGCCGTTCGGTAAAAGCTCAATGTCAAATTCGACGTCGCGGTTAGGAGGCAACCACAGAAGCTCTTTAGGAGATACATTCGAAAACTCATTTACTGTCCTGACATCCCCAACAGACAAACCCTTAACATCCGATGTGCTGACATAAGCTAGGAACGCCTCACTCTCTTTGCAGACCAATTTCTCGGCCCGTAAAGCTGAGATTACATTTGATAAATAATCCTTTTGCTCCCCTATCAGGACCACTTCCTCAGCCTCTGAAAACTTCAATACCATACGTTTAGCAATGCAATCCAAATTTGTACAGCGTTCCACTAACCAATCTATGCCCAAAATGAGATCAAACACTCCAAACGGCAGATCCATCAAATTCGTTAGAAATACAACCCCTTGGACCTCTAGGGGCACATCCCTAAATAGCTTATTCACTTTAATCGACTGTCGTAGTGGACTAATCACTGACATATCCCTATCAGTAATTTCAAACTATATGTCCAATGTTCCAGACACAGTATATGCAACATACGGGTGCGAGACCCAATATCAATTAAAGCAGTATACAGCACATTATGAATAAGAAACATACCAGCTATGACGTCAGGTGCATCTCCATCCTCTATGCACCGAGCAGTATACACCAATGCTGGCTGTCTCTCCTCTTTGTTACCAACACCTCTGCTCGGTGCTCCACGACCTCGTCCAAAACCACTTTCCCCTCTGGGTGGACGACGGCCTCTCGGTCTACTGACCACCTCTCCTTGGCTGCACATAACCCTGACCTACTGCCTGCCTCTTAATAGGCTCCCGAGGACAGTTTCTAAACTGATGATCCTTGGACCCATATCTGAAGCACCCCCAGTTCTTTTCCAGCACTCTCCCGAATAAGGTCTCCCACACTCAACACAAGGTTGCAATCGACTAGCAACAACTGGAACCCCAACTCAAGCTGGCCCATCAAATCTAGGCCTCTTAGTAAGCCCACCTGAAGAACTTGAGGGCCCAAAATCCCTCTTATTTCTACCCCTTTTCTTCTCATAGTTTTCACGCTAAGAGCGTTTCACCTCCTCGGTAATCTTTTACTTCTTAATCAAGCCAGCAAAGTTCCTTTCCCTCTGTTGGGCAATCAGTACTCGCAGCTTATCTTGAAGACCATCATCGAAACGCATGCAGCGCTCATAATCGGTCGCAACTATACCCCGATCATACAAACTCAACCACAGAAACTCTGCCTCATATTCTACTACAGACTTATTCCCTTGAATCAGACTCAAAAATTCTTTTCTTCAGGCATCCAAATAACTTGTCCCAACATATTTTCCTTGGAAGGCCATCATAAAAAAGTACTGTGTCACCCGGTCGGTTGCGTGCCTTCTCTGACGGTAAGCCACCATTGATAAGCCTTATCTTGTAGTAAAGACACTGCTACTTTCAGTTTTAGCTCTGCCATGCAGTTAAGATCATCCATTATTCGCTCGATAGCCTCTAACCAATACTCTGTTACATTCGGAGCTACACCAAAGATGCCCCTAAAAATTTTTGCCCCATTTGACCAGATTCGTTCAGAGATTCACCTTCAGCCCACTGACCCAGTATTTGCTCTAGCAACCCTCTCAAGCACTAGCAACATCACTTGGGAGAGGGCATCATCCCCACCGGCTCAGTCATGAGACCCTGTCTCAGTCACTGGTGATGCTGGCGCTTACCTTTCATGCATATGTCCCAATGTTGAGGACCTAGCCCTAGTACCCTGGCCTCTACCACGACCTTGTTTACCCCTTTCACGACCTATTGTACTCATATTGATGTAGTGTATTGATCTGTTTTAAGAGTTTTATGAATCAGCTTATAGTTCTCATGATTATTATCAAATGTTTTATGAAAAATAGTAATAAGAGTTATTTTCGTAGATCGAGTTTACTATAGTTTCAGTCTCCTATAGTCTTAGCTTCTATAACTAAGAAGTTCAGTATGATAGAACTGTCCCTAGTAGTTTCCCAATACAGTCATTTCAGCATATAACAGAGTATAGTGTCAGGAAACTTACGAATTTGGTGTTGGAGACACGGTGTGCCACACTTTCAGTAACACTATCACATTCCAAACTAAAAATTTAAGCAGAGTAGAAAAATTTTCAAAACCCATTCCACATCCAAGTTTTGTTACCTGGCTCTGATACCACTAAATGTAACACCTCAAACCCGGCCTAGACGTTATGGCTGAATTTAGCATGTCACATCAAAAGGTTGTTTAAAACTACATGTTCATTAAAACCCTTCCTCAATTTAAAACTTCATATCATTTTAAAAGAAAGTCCCGAATATCGTTGCTTTATCAAAACTAAATTTTCTCAAAGTCAATTTCCTTGCAAAAATATTATTATTTTCAAAACTCTGTTTGTTGCAGAAGTCTGGCTTAAATAGTTGCAGAACCGTGATATTTTGAAAATAATGGTTATAGTTTTAAAACCCCGTGTTTAAAAGCTTAGCAGTTTGTAATTTAAAGGCATATCGAATAAAAGTTAAAAAGAAAATCGCAATGGCCTTATTACATAAATTATTAACCCAATAATTAAATTAAAGTAAAAATAGAGTTGCTAAGTTTAGCTTTAAAGTATGTCATTCGTGTGGCCACCTCCGAGTCCTCCACAGCTCCAAATCTGCAAAAGCTGATATTACCTTCACGGTTAAAAGAAATGATGAGTTCCGAGAACTCAGTGTGTAATACCCTATAACTGTCATAGATTGGGCCCGAGTCCATTCAGTTTTTGTCTGGGCCTAAGCCCTATTTGGTAACAATCTAGGCCTAAGCCCCAAATCATATCGATGCAATAGATATGTACCCACCCCATTCCAACCAAACTTTCCACTCGTACCAACCAAACTCTCCATGTAGGGACCATGTCAACCCACCCAGCCAAACTCTCCAATAATGCAGCCAAGCATCTAATAACAGTATATGTCGCTAAGCCACTAAATTAGAACATGTGGCGATGCCACTATAATGGTATGTGACGATGCCACTAGAACGATACTTCCTCCAATCAACAAACCCAACCCAATGCAATATGTTTTGTATGCAGTGTATTACGATCATATATATATAAATCACATAAACAACATTCAAACTACCCCTAATGGTATAACGATCATTTTGTCGTTTAGGGGTAAAACGATCATTCCACCCCTCGGGGGTATTTCGGTAAATTACCCATTAGGGGTATTTCAATAATTTACCCATTAAGGGTATTTTGGTAATTACTCATCTACAGCCTTTCCGGAGGCCGACGATGCCTCGAGCGACACAGGTTCCATTTCTAGTCAAAACGGTGCAATTGGGTCAAAAGACCTATTTCAGCCCAAACGGGCCCACACGCTCGTGTGGCCCATTCCACTTATTTTCGGTCTCGATTCTGTGAACTTGGCAATTGCATCAATCATCTAACACTTACCATTAGTTTCGCTCATGTGGGCCATTTAACCCATTGGGCCCACTTAGCCCACTACGGCTCAACAAGGCTCATTACAGCCTCTGGCTCACGAGAGAGTTCGAGACACTCCCAACAATCTATTGCCAACACTTGTGGTTTAGTTTGTTACTATGAGCACTCGCACAGTCGAGTGATCTCAAATGTCGATATTCTGGCTTTTCGGTATTTCGGGTAAAAGCGATTCACAGATCATAGCATTAGCAGATTAAACAGAGGTGTGGGATTACACACCTTGATTATGAGTTGTGGTTTCAACTACTTCCAAGACACCATGAACGCAATATCCTTTAGTGCACCAGTAATCGGCCCTATCCCGTGGCTATAAAACCAAGTCATTAACAATATTTGATGAACAAAAGAGTGTTAGTAATCATCCAACATTCGGCCCCCACCGAGGAGAGACTGAAGTCTACTCGAATAATCACAAGCGATCTAACTATGACCGAATTACAAGAATTACTAGCATTACTCCACCCTTACCAATGCACCACCAAATTTGACAGTTGTCTAATAAGAAATTTTGGCCCTAACAACAGAGAACAAAAGGGTTCAAGATAGAAAAGGGTAGGTAGATTCGACCTAGACAATAAGGAGTCAAAGTTAAGTTTTTCGGTTTTAGCTATGCAAAGAGAGGGAAGAAGAGAAGAAAAATAAGAGGAAAGAAAATGTTACCCTCAGTCAGAGAAGAACCGAATGGGAAAGGGAGGTTTAGCAACAAAGGGCAGCAACTGTGAAATGGTGATGAAACGAATAAAAGAAAGTGGGAGAGGAGAGGCTTAATCGTTCAACAATGGTCAAAAAGTGATGGAAAAATAGAAGATTGGGGAAATAAATGATTTCGGCAGGGGTTAAAAGATAAGAAGAGCAAACCAAAATAAACCCAAAATATCATCCCAAAAAGAACCCGAAAATAGAAGTTTTGGCTTCTACACTTACACAAAATGACCGAAAATGCTACGAATGACCCCTCTCCAACCAAAATTCCCACTTAGCTAGACTCCCTGGATCACTGCCTGCCTCCCATTCAAAAATTTGACCATGTCTCCAAATCCTCTTGAAGATTTTGATCCGAACTATGCTTCTTCCACCCCCAAGTCACAAAATAAAAGCCTTTATTTGTACCTTGTGGGATTCGAACCCCACTCTCCATGCCTTCCTATTGACGCCACTGCCACTATGCTACAAGCTCATATTGTGTCATCTAACGCACACCATTTTACTTAAGTCCTACTTCCAAAAGCCTTCTCCACTAAAGGGCCCAAAAACAAAAATTTCTCCAAGGCTTAGACCGAACCCAAGCCTCCTTAGAACCCCCAAATACACTCAAATAGCTAGTTAAGCAAGCACAACATGAAATTATGCAAAAATTACAACCCTTAACTTTTGGGGCATTACACAATATATCCTCAAGTAAAGTTTTCATGTGTACTAAAGATCTATCAAGTAGTTTTAGCATTATCAAGGTATTTTTAATATCCCCAAGTTTGATTTTCTGATAGATTGATAGGGGCATTAAGTTTATACTAGCCCCTAAAACGCAAAGGGCCTTGCTAAAGTGCCGATCCCCTATCCCTATTGGAATCTTATAACTACTCGAATCTTGAAATTTCAAGTGAATCTTCTTCGTAATTGATATCTACACGAGGCTTCAATGTCAATTTGCTTGCCCTTTTTTCATATTTCTGCTTCGCTCCATAATTTCCTTTAGATACTTATCATACTTCAAGATTTTATCAATAAGCTCTAAGAGCTATAATTGACATTAAGGGATTTAAATAAATTTAAAAAATCTACAAAATCCGCCTCATCCCTATTCTGCTTGTCCTCTAGCCTCGTCGGGAATGGTACCCTTATTGTGCTTATATTTGAGATTACTAAATCAGGCACCGATTCGAATACCTCCTCGGTCGGCTCATGGTATTTGGATTCCTCCTCTTCTGTGGGTTCATCAACTACTTCGAAAACCTCTTCCTCTTCATGGATGGGCTTACTTGGTGGCTTAAATTCTTTGCTTGATCGTAAAACAATCGCCTTTACATGCTCTTTACCATCTCCTCGAGCGTTGTTCTTTGTGTTACTGGGGTGACTCTAGCCATTTTTCTTTTGTAACATAATCATTAATTGACTCATTTGGTCATAGAGACTATCCATTTGGGATTCAATTCATACACATGTAGCTTGGAGTTGTCGAATGTCTATCTTCATTGTTTGCATCACCCCCTCTAGTCGGTCGAATCTTTGACCACAAGTAGCATGGTCATTCCCCACGACTCTTTTTTACACTGGTGGAGGTTGGTAAGGAGGATTTTATTGGGTTTGTGCTTAATTTGAAACTCATTGGTTAGCTCCCCACTTGAGGTTTGGATGATCTCTCCAACCAGAAGTATAGGTATTTCAATAGATATCTCAACCCTATTAACTATGTAGCTTGCATCCTCTGGTTGGTTTTCAAGATGTGGCTTTGCTCTCATTGGCTTGGTCAGCATCTCCAAATCGTTAAGTTTCTCTAAAAGTCATTAGAATCGATTGTCATCGTTTTCTTCATTCACCACTTTCACTATTGGAGGTTTTATTTTGTACATAAATCTCTCTTTAAGGAACATGTGCAAATTCATAGCCATATATTTTATGATTCTGTAAGCTCGTTCATACATATGAAACATGAGAGATCCTCCGGCCAATCCGTCTAGACTGGACCTGATGTGTTCGTCAACAACATTATAAAAAGTTTGAATTTGGATCCATGTTTGCAATCCATGGTGTGGGAACTTTCTTAGCATGGTCTTGAAGCGTTCCCATGCCTCGTACATATATTTGCCTTCGTATTGTTTGAAATTGGTGATTTCTCGCCTGAGCTGAATTGTTCTTCTTATCGGGAAATATTTATAGAGAAAATTTTCTGCTAGACCATTGTATGTTGTGATGGAATCGATTCTAATGAATTTAATCAATTAGTCGCATTATCACATAGTGAGAATAGGAATAATCAAATACGTACAACATCATCAAATACCTCGTTGTATTTGAAGGTGTTGCATAATTGCAAAAATTGCTTTAAAGTGCTGGTTCGGGTCTTCCATGATGTTTCCTTTGACCTGTAGCATGTTTTGGATCATCTGTATCATGATCGCTTTTATCTCAAAATTATTGGCGCTAATGATCAGTCATTCTATACTTCCTCACACCTCATCGAGCGTAGGTAAATCATACTCGCTCAACATCCTTTACTCCATTGGAACTTCTTCCCGGTTATTTTCTTTTTGCTCTCATAGATATTCAAATAATGAGTTTTCTCGGTGTAAATTAAATGTCGTGGATGGATTGGTGTTCATGATTTGATGATTGCACCTAATTATTTGCTTTGGATCTAGGTATAGTCCGATTAGAGTGCTAGAGCTTTGGGTCATAAACAACCTGAAAAGAAATTAAACAAATAATATATAATAATAAGAAAAAAATTAAATATCGTATCTATAGGTTTTAATGTTTCTAGTTATCTTATCAATTGTAAAAGAAATATTTTCAAGATTTAATGTTGAAACCTTCCCGGAAACGGTTCCAACAACTTGACTTCCTTTAAACAAGTTATCATTTATAGTAAAAAGAACATACCAAAAATATCAAAATTGAATCAAAAAGTGTCCGTAAGTACAGGTCAAATTATAATATAGTATAATTTAAAATGAAACACTTGGAAATATTTCGAGGATCATACCCAAGAGAGAATGAAATAAATCTATAAAACATTTTTCAATAATAAGACTAAATAGTAATAATTAATTCCTATATTACAACAAACAATAAAATAAAATTATTGAGAGAAATAAAAAATTAAAATAAATAAATAAATGAGAAAATAAAAAATGACTAAAATTAATAAAACCAATATGGAAGATTATCTCATTTCAAGGTTTGTAATTAACTTCAGATTAGGGTTTTAGGGTAGATTAGCTATCAATTAACCAATTATTATCTCCCGGCCTTAAACTAATTAATTGACTGGTTGATACTTGCATATCTCCCGATCTCACTTTCTCAATTAGGATAAACTATGATTTACTCAGTTTGACTTTGTTAGAGTATGCCCAAAGACCAATAATGAGATTATTGTAATCACATACTCGTTTTACCATGTTTGTTAATATAACGCATTAACATTGTTATTTTAGTTTCTTTTGTGTGTATAAATAAACTGGTTAATAATAATGTTCTAAGAAAAATATGATTATTCTTAAAAAGGTCCTTAGTTGAGTATTATTGTGTACTTGGACAATGATAATGCATTGAGACTAATATGTGGTTGATTGATGACAAAGTGTGTCATTGACATAGTGTAACTCCTCAAATCGGGCCTAGTGCTATGACCCAATCTAAGTAATTACATAAGACATAGATATGGCAAAAATATTAGTTGGAGTGATTTCATTCATCTTTGAAAATACGTGTTATTATTTCTTTTAAAAATGATGAGTTTAAGTTCAAAAACTTTTGATAGAAATCCTTTGTCATCATTTGAAAAAAACCAACTTTAGTGATTTTTAAATTCAAATCCGATAAAGTGAGTTTGCAAAAAAAAAAAAGGTTTTTCTTTAATTCTTAAAAGCTTTAATTAATAGCAAAAGCCCAATTTATTCAATCCAAAAGTATAATCCATGAAAAATGTCCAAATGTCCAAAATTAAAAATCTCAAACCACAGTACCATAATTTAACATAAAAAGTCCTAAATAGCAGTACAGTTCATAAAAATCCAAATAAAAAATAAGAGTCCATATTTATTTAAAAACCATTTTTGAGAGCATCACCGACGACCGCATCCGAGTCCTAACCACGAGGATTATTTATAACACATAAGTAAAGTGGGTGAGCTTTAAAGAGTCCAATGTGAGATCAACACAAACAAAATCACATACATAAAAAAATATCAATCTCAACATATCAATCAAAATAATAATCACAAGTTCTAATATTGATACTTATGCATGAACATGTCTATGCATATTTTAAAATGATGCATATTTTATAAATTCTCCTACCTATCTCCGCTATACAGTAGTATCGAGTTCCCCAAAACTCGCCCATCTGAAACACCATTTATGGACAAGCCACCACTGATTTGCAGATAAATTGCCACATACTTCCACCTTTCCAAAAGCCCACCCCATACATGTGATATGGAATATTCACTTTTTAACACATATTATTCACTTTTACACTTAGGCATGTAAACATGCTCTAATAATCACGTATTACATATTGATCACTTATAATCACTTTAACACGTTTTAACATTTTTTCACACTAGATCATGGATCTCAATTTTACACATACATATATATAAATATCACATGCTTTAAATCATCAACAATATAGCACATGCCATGTATCACATATCATAAGGATGAGATTTACTTATATATCACAGTCACAGTTATCATCACATCACATATCATGCTTTCTTAGAATCATTTGGTTAGGTTTACTTGGTATTTCTTCTCGATCAGTTTTTCAAGTTTCCTTTGTAATACTTAGTGTACTTGTTTTGACCACAATTTTATTACTAATATACTTATTTAGCACCACATTATATTTAATCTAATAGTATTTAACCTGTACCTTTTCGTAGATCCACTATGCCACAATCCCCTAGTAGTGATTTCGCTTGGATCTAACCCCAAAAAAATGTATCTAACACACAAATAAGATATTTTGGTTAGGATCCATTGAAGATGTTTTATTGCTAAATATTAATCACTAACGACAGCAGAGGTGACGGGGAAGAGAAAGAATATGAGCTATGGTGGCTAAAAGGGTGCTATGATTGGTGGTGATAGGGTCGGTCACGATGGAGAAAGGAAGAAAAAATGAAGAAGGAAAATGTGGTAGCTAGCGAAAAGGAGAGAAAAGGATGAGAAAGGAAAGAAAAAAGAAAAAATCAAAGAGAGGGAAGAGGGGACGACAATAAGAGGTAAGGGGTAAGGGGAAAGGGTGGTCAAACTAGTCTAGGTTCAATGAACAAATTCAATGGCAATGGTGGGAAGAAATGGAAAGAGAAAGAGACATGGAGTAAAAAATGGGATCATTCTACCTCAACATATGGTAAGCTTGACTCTTTAAAAAGGAAAGGAACCCTCCTATCATGGTAACAAGAAGGGTGGACGACAATCATCTAATGCACATGGGAGATTATGTTAAAAAATTAAATAAAAAGATAAGAACAATGGGACTTGAACTTAGGACCTCTGGGATTGTTTAGGAGCACTTAACCACTTGACCACTTCACTTTTTTTTTTTTTTTTGCGCCACTAATAATAAAAATGTGGGAAGTGACAACTCTACCCTCTTTAAAAATAAATTTCGTCCTCAAAATTTACCTAATGGAAAATGGTTACGATGTTGTTGTCGCATTGAATCTTTCGGCTCCCAAATCGCCTCATTTATGGTCGTGATTCCTCCATAAAACTTTTAATTTAACACCCTAAAATAGGGTCTAAGAGTTTTAGGAGTATTTTAGAGAGTTTAGCCTTAGAGTATTCTGAATTTTGTGGCATGGTGAACCGAAAATATTTTTGACAATGATTTTTAGAAAATCAAATCAATTTTTGAAAAAGTATCTTAGAGACCTTTAATTTTAATAAAAGGACTGATTTGTAATAGGGTCAAAATTGTGAGCATTTATGTTGCACTTTTACCAAATTTGAAAAGGTAACCTACTAAACCCCCACCTACAGTTTTGTTTCATGATAGCTATTCTCCATTCCATTATTTTGTCATTCATTGCTCTCTAAAGTCTCTCCCAATCTATTTTTGATTTCCAAACACTAGCTTTTTTATTTCTATCAACATTCAAGCCTTAAGCCTCCATAAAATTCCATGAAAAACATGCAAAATCACCATTCATTTCTCAATTGTCAAGCTTTTGGATTTTTTGATTTTTTGATCCAACGGATATAATTTTGTCATCTAAGGTAATGGTTCAAGTCCAAATTAATTTTAAACATTATTTAGTCCTTTAAATCAAATTATTAGCCATTAAATCGCATGTTTTGAATAAAAGCTGAAAATTGGGTCATTTGTAACACCCCTAACCCATATCCGTCGCCAGAATAGGGTTACAGAGCATTACCAAACTTATTTCTTAAACAATCATACATTTCACATTTATTTCTCAAGTCCAAACAAAAGTAATTCAAATACAGTCATATAGTCCCTAACACGAGCCCTCGGGGCTTAAAACAAGCATTAGAACTGGTTCAGTATTAAATCGAATACTTAATAATTTTTTACAAAAACATAGAAATGGAAGTCACAGGTCGTGAGGACATTTGAAATGGGATCACATGGCCGTGTCCCAGCCCGTGTTCGACCCCGTGTAACTTTCTAACTTGGGTCACACGGCCAACCACACGCGCCCGCTTGATTAGCCCGTGTACCCTTCGAAATGACCTCACACGCCCGTGTGCTATGCCATGTGAAAACTGGAAGGTAAATTGACTTGTGCCACACGGCCAAGCCACACGCCCGTGGGCTAGGCCGTGTGAAGCTACTAACTTGGTTTCTAAATAAACATCAGGGGACACACGGCCGTGTCACCTAGCCATGTGTCATACACGGGTGAGACACACGCCCGTCTGTCCGTGTAGACAAGAATAGGCTATTTTCCAAGCAATCTTTCTCACCCAAATTTGCATCAACCTACACATACCAAATAGCATATGACCATATCATCAATAGGCATTCAAACCAATCTTAACAATGTCCAAATCATGCTATAGCAATACCAACAACTATAATGCTCATAAACATCACAATTTTCCACTTCAAAACATATCAATATCATATTCAAGAATTCACCTAAATGATCACTTTCATATATGCATTATCTTGTCTAATACTTAGCATGCTAGTACATTATCAATTTCAACCATTTGTTACCTAAATACTGATTCACAACAAGGCATTCACATGAAAATTATAAACCACATATCAAAGGTCCATTTATACATATTTACATATCAAAGCATATACTATTGTCAAGCCACATCAATGGCTACAACATAACAAAACATATAAGCTTCCATTAACCAACTAACCTATACATGCCATATAACCAAAATACATAAAGTCCATGTAACACCCCTAACCCGTATTCATCATCAGAATAGGGTTACAAGGTATTACAGATTAATACACATCATTTAACATGCAATACTTATACATTTACGCATTCATACTCAAATACCATTCAACACAATCATATTGTCCCTTATAAGGGCCTACGAGGCCTTAAACATCTTTAGAAGTGGTTCGGTACTGAACCGATAACATGCAAACTTATTAGAAAACATAGAAAATTTTCAATCATTCAAGGGTTACACGCCCGTGTGAACAGGCCGTGTGCCTTACACGGTTTCAGACACGCCCATGTCTTTGGCCGTGTAGAAACAGGGCATACATACTAACTTGGGTCACACGGCCGACCACACGCCTGTGTGTCTAGCCCGTGTATCCTTTGAAGTGGCCACACACGCCCGTAAGCTAGGCCGCCCCAAACCTGTAGGGTATATTGACTTATGCAACACGACCAAGTCACACACCCGTGTGCTAGGCCATGTGCCATTTAGGGGGTATACTGACTTGTGCCACACGGCCGGTCACACGCCCGTGTGTGAGACTGTGTGGAGCATACTAACTTCATTTAATACCAACACCAGGGGACACACGGCCGGGTAACATGATCGTGTTTTGCACACGGCTGAGACATACGCCTGTGTCTCTACCCGTGTGGACAAAAATAGGCCATTTGCAAAGCCAATTGCCACCCTTACTTATGCTTGCCTAAACAACCAAAATAGTACAATTTCATTACACAACTAAGTAGCCAAAATCATCATTCAAATGCACAAATCATACCATATTCATTTCAAGCAAATTCAATACTCAATTCAATACCAAATACCTATTCAAATACTTATCAACTCAACTTCTAAAATCATACTTCACCAAAGCATTTCTCAAGCATTAAACTCCATAAATCAATTTAACCATTTGCGATTATAAAACCATAACTATTTTCATACTAAACATAACAAAATAAGCCATCACCCATGGCTATATATACAACTAGAACATATGCATTCACAAGCCATTTCTAATATCTAAACACACAACCATATTAACATCATTTACAAGCCAACTCTCATGGCTATATTCACAACCAAAATACCATGAGTAGCCTATACATGCCATATACGATATATACATAACTCAAAAGTACCAAATAGATGTTCGATAGTGTGATGATTTTCCTGACGACTCCTGATAAACCATAAAAGTAACATATTTTAACCCCATATTCAGTATGCTTTTGGATGATTTATCCCTGGTTTATGTAAAAAGATGCTATTAATCTTTTCTTTTCATGTCTTATACTCATGAAAGCACCTAAGGACGAAAAGAACGTAAAACGGGCTTAAAACGGACCAAATTGGGCCAACCCAAGAAATTGGCACGGCCTGGACTTCAAGTCACACGGTCGTGCCTCGCCAATCATTCAAATACACGCCCCAAGCACGATTTACATGATCGTGTCCCAATCAACAGACCTGAAGCATGGCCTAAACCCGGTTTGCACGATTGTGCCTCAATCAACAGAATAGAGACACAGTTAGAAGACGATTTACACGGGCGTGCCCTGGCCGTGCCCTTGCCACGAGAATGAGCAATTTCACTCAGATTTGGATGCTTGGAGGCAAAGAAACACATTTCTAAGTCTACTTAAACATCCTAGGAGGAATTCTATTTGAATTAGGATACTTAGGAGCCAAGAAAAGCATCTTAAAGCCTATATAAACACCCAAGGTAGCAACTAAAAAGGGGAGTTCGGTAGAAGCCGAAACAGGAGGCAGAGTTTTCTGCCAGAGCCTTTATTCAGGGAATTACTCGAAGATAGCCAGTTGATCCATCTCAAGAAGCTAGAGTTCTACTCAAGACAGAGGATCTTCTCTTCAATTCCTTCAAGGGTTTTAGGGATTTCTTATGTTTTGTTTTATCTTTTCTTTTGAGATGTTTTCTTATTTTGTTATGAACTAAACCCTTCAGATACCTGAAGGGATGAAACCTATGATAGATTTTGTTATTTGATTTCTAAATTATATGATAAGTACTTAGTTTGTTCTTAATTATGTTGCTTAATTTAATCTGATGTGCTTAGTTGGTGGAGGAATAGACCCTGCCTAAGAGTAGATCTAACATAATTAAACGGAGTTGATCGAGTGCCTAGAGATAGGGTTATGAGATTTTTCTAGATTAGGGTGAAACCTAATATGGGAGTCCATTGATCAATTTACTGCTTCCTTAGGGGGTTATTATAAGAGAACGAGAGTTCCACTAATTAACTTAGACGATATTCACCTCGAGAGAGGGTTTAATATAGGTTAGATAATCTCACGGATCAAGCTAAGTAAAGAAGTCATATGAATTAAAAGTTAGATAACAAGAGAAGTCATAGGTAGATTAGTCCTGAGGGTATCGTCATAATCAATTAAGTTTTTCCACAGTCTTTTCCCAAAGTTTCATTCTTTCGTCTTTGCATTTAGTTTAAGTATTTCATTATTTTTTAGATTAATCAACCAATCACTCCATATTTCAGGCTAAATAATAGAAAGAAAGTGAGTAGTAGTACTTTTATGTTCCCTTGGGTTCGATAAGATACTCTTGCCTAAACTATACTACTATTCGATAGGTGCACTTGCCTCTATCGTTGTCATAGTTAGTCTACAGGTTCGATCATTCTTTTTATAAATTTTAAAACTCGACTGTTTTACACGATCAAGTTTTTGGCACCATTGCCGGGGAACTCTAAAATATTGTGAAAGCTCTATTTTTATTACTTTATCCAGATTTTTTTATTACAATTTGTTATTATTATTTATTATTTTTTTACTTTGCTAATTTTTCCTCTATTTTTCTTTTGGCAGAAAATTTTAGTCTATGGAAAATATGGCACTGAATAATTATCAGTGGCAAGTCTTGAGGACAATTCCTACTAAAACAGCCAGTGTCTTTAACATGGACGTGGTCACCAGGTTATCTAATTAGTTAGAGATGATGAATAAAAAGATTGATGATTAGTATAGTCCCTCGCAGGTACATCCAAAAATACAATATGATTTGAAGCTAAGAGGCGTGGCGAATCCTGAGTACCCACCCTACGGATATGGCATGGAAAACGAGCAAGCTCACTATACAGGTAACTATTCTAAATATCAAAATAATTTTTATTGTGACACTTATAATGCATGTTGGAAGTACCATCCCAATTTCTCGTGGGATGATCAAAATAGCCAAAGATCGGAACTTCCTCCAGATTTTCAACAACCACCTCACCAACAAGAAGAGGAGCTGAATCTTGAAGAGATGCTGACGAAATTCATGGCAGCCACAGAGATGCTAGGATGTCTACTAAGTAACACCGAGGTTAACCTAAAGGAGAAAATTCAAGCCATCTCAGCTCAAGACAATAAGGGGTTAGATGAACCAAACTCGATACAAGAAAACAAGGTAGACGAAGGTAAGATAGAGGTAACACAAGAAAAGCCGAAACCAGTAATCAAGGAGTACCAACCTCGCATACCTTATCCCGAAGCAATGAAAAGAGATGATTCAGAGGAACAATTTGTTAAGTTTCTTAAACTCTTAAAGAAATTACATATTAACTTTCCTCTCCTTGAAGCTCTTTTTCAGATACCAGACTCGAGAAAAGTTTTAAGATAGCTCTTGACCAACAAACGCAAATTAGACGAAGAGCACCACGTGGAGCTAAACGCAATGTGCTCAGCAATTCTACAAAATAATCTGCCATGGAAATTAAAAGATCCAAGGAGTTTTACAATTCCATGTTTAATTGGTAGTTTATCTATTAATAACGCGTTAGCGAATTTAGGGGCAAGCATCAATGTTATGCCTTACAAAATGTTTAACCAACCAGGTCTAGGGAAACCCAGCCAAACTAGGATGAGCATTCAATTAGCTGATAAAACTATAAGAATTCCTAGGGGTATAATAGAAAATGTTCTAATCAAAATTGATAAATTCGTATTCCAGTAGACTTTGTCGTTTTAGACATGGATGAGGACAACACGATCCCCTTAATTTTAGGAAGACCCTTTTTATCAACTGCCAGAGCTAAAATTGATATCTATATAGGAGAACTCATACTTCATGTAGGCGACGAGATAGTCACTCTTCAAGCTCTTCTCGGCCAGAACATCAAGTGATGAAGGTGAGAAAGTAAATTTAGTTGATAATCAAATTGTTCAACTTTCACCACAAGGCTACAAAATTGAGCTGAATCATAGGCCCCAAGCCGTACAAGCTCATAACAGTGAATTGTTAGTGGATCCAAACCCAAGGGAAGAACCTGTGTTAAGAAAAGGTAAGGTTGAGGTGTACCATGATTTACCAAAATCGGTAATTACAGAGTACCAACCTTGTGTGCCATATCCCAATGCAATAAAGAAAAACCACACAAAGGAAGAATTTGGTGAACTCACACTTCGTGTAGACGACGAAACAATCACTCTTCAAGCTCTTAACTCAGCTAGGACATCGAGTAATAAAGGTACGAACTTTAATTCTATTGAAAATCATTTGGTTCAACCTTCTTTACAGGAAGCATCACGAAATCACTTGGCTGAGCTAGATCCTAGACCTTCGTGCCAATAAAGAAGAAATACATAAGGAACAAAGCCTTAGGGTTGACAAACTAAAAGAGTAGGAAACAAAAATCAAAGAGGAACAGGAACTGCACGAAGTGAAACCGAAGGAGCCTCCAGACAAGCTAATAGGAACAACAAATCACATCAAAATAGAGGATCAGGTATTGTTGAATAATGAAGACCCTCGAATCACCAATTCAGAACTCAAGGAAAACGAAGAAATCACTTTTGAGGTACTTAATGTCTTCCTATACTACACACAGTTGAGGTCAACAATCCTAAATTTGACACTTTTGAGGTAAAAATTACTCGACTTAAACTATATATCCATAACTGAAGTGATTGCTTGAGAAAGGATTTTCACCTCCTCAAACCACCATGACCATACGGATGAGAGGTAAAGTATAGCTAAGACTATAAACGAGCGCTTCTCGGGAGGCAACCCGAGCACTAACCCCATTTTTACATTTTTTTATTTTTTATTCTTTTCTTTTTCTTTTTAGCACCTAACCATAAACTAACCAAATAGTAGATTTCTAGGCCACACGGCCCTACACACGGGCGTGCCTGTGGCCGTGTGGAAGCCAGGGGATACACCAGGGGCGTGCTAGTAGCCGTGCACGACATAGAAAAATTTCTTTTCCCAACACGAGTGGCGATTATTGTCCACGCCCGTGCTGACGCCCTGTGCACGGTTACTGTCTTGTTAAGCACGGGCTAAACACAGTCGTGCCTTTCAACCGTGCCAACATTCTAACTTATCAAACACGGGAGGAACATGCCCGTATTGAACGACCATATGAAGAAAGACACGAGCGTGCCACGACACCCAAGGCCATGCCCGAACACCCTGAATGCGTTCAAAATTCAAAATCCCAAAACACTGGCTACATCTCTATTTAAACCTCATTCTCCATTTTTCTAGTTGTCTTTCATTTTCCATTATTTATTTTTGTTTTTATTTTATTTCATCATTATTTTTTATTTTATTTTATTTTATTTTCTTCTTCTTATTCTTTATGATATTTAGATTTAGCTTAGGATACAATAAAACCAAGCCGGCTACTTCGAGGATTCAATTTCAAACGGTTCGAGACACTTCCCCACGTTCACCTACTTCAGACTCTTGTGATCCGTGTAGACGATAGACTTCTCCCCATACAAATAATGCCTCCAAATCTTCAGGGCAAAGACCACTATAGCCAATTCCAGGTCATGCGCCAGGTAATTACCTTCATGAGGTCTCAACTATCGAGACGCATACGCCACCACTTTCCCCTCTTGCATCAGCACACACCCCAAACCAGTATGCGATGCATCACACCCAACTTCATGCTAAATCAAGACCGGAGCTTCTGTTAGAATCTTCTTTAACTTATCGAAACTTTCCTGCTGCTTATCAGACTACACAAATGGAACCCCTTTCCGTAACAACTTAGTTAACGGTGCCGCAATCAAAGAGAATCCTTCCACGAATCTTCTGTAGTACCCTGCCAAACCTAAAAACTCCGAATCTCTGCTACCATCTTAGGTGGCTTCCAATCCAACACCGCCTCAATCTTTCGAGGATCCACTCTAATTCCTTCAACTGACACCACATGACCTAAGAAAGTTACCTCCTTCAACCAAAATTCGTATTTGCTAAACTTCATGAATAATTGCTTCTCCCTCAGAATCTGTAAAACCACACGTAGATGTTTATCATGTTCCTCCTTCGATCTCGAGTGCACCAATATGTCATCTATAAACACCACGACAAACCGATCTAAGTACGGCTAAAACACCCGATTCATCATATCCATGAACGCTGTCGGTGCATTAGTCAACCCAAACAGCATTACCAAGAACTCGTAGTGCCCATAACGAGTACGAAATGCCATTTTGTAGATATCAGGCTCCTTTACTTTGAGTTGATGATACCCCGACCTAAGGTCTATTTTAGAGAAAATCGATGCACACTTAAGCTGATCAAACAAGTCGTCTATCCTGGGCAACAGATACTTGTTCTTGATCGTAAACTTATTCAATGGCGGTAGTGTATACACATCCGCATTGTACCGTATTTCTTCTTAACAAAGAGCACAGGTACTCCCCAACGTGATACACTCGGCCGGATAAAACCACAGTCCAACAATTCCTGAATCTATGCCTTCAGTTCCACCAATTCTTTCGGCGCCATCCTATATGGGGCAATAGACACTGGCGCGGCTCCAAGTAATAAGTCTATACCAAACTCAACTTCACGGTTCGGAGGTAGACCCGGAAGTTCCTCTAGGAATACATTGGTAAATTCCTTCATCATTTGAACTCTCCCCACAACTGATTCCTTGGCCATCAAGGCATAGACATGCACCAAAAACGCCTCACAACCCTTCCTCACCATTTTCTCGGCCTTCAGAGCAGACACAACATTAGATAGATAATCTCTTCTATTGCCTATCATTACCACCTCCCAACCTTCTACTATCTTCAAAATCATGTGCTTAGCTATGCAATCCAAACTAGCTTGGTACTTCACAAGCTAATCCATCCGAGTATCAGATCGAACTCCCCGAACAGTAGTTCCATCAGATCAGCCAAAAACACTACCCCTTGAAGTTCTAGGGGTATATCTCTATATAGTTTATTTACTTTTACAGAGTGACCTAGAGGACTTATTACTACCATCTCCCTAAAAGTAATCTCAAAGTCTAATTTCATAGTTTCCACTATACTACTGGCAACATACGAGTGCGTCGAACCAACATCTATCAAAGTAGTATAAGGCAGTTTCAAAATAAAGAACGTACCGGTTATGACGTCTGGCGCGTCGCCCTCCTCTCAACGCCTCACTGCGTAGACCAGCCCAGGCTGTCTTGCATCAGTGCTCCCAGCACCTCTACCCAATGCTCTGGGGCCTCGTCCAAAACCATTACCTCCTCTGGCCGAACCGCGACCCCTCTGTGGTTGCTGGCCATCCCTCTGAACTGTGTACGACCCTAATTCCCACACTGAAGCCTAGCTGACCTCTGCGGACAATCCCTCACTCGGTGTCCCATTGACCCACACTCAAAACACCCCCTGTTTCCAGTCCAACATTCCCCCGTGTGAGACTTCCCACACCCTGCACACCGTGGCGGCCACTGAGTAGTAGCAGTAGCAGGCCTCGTAGCTTGATTCGGCCCACCATATCTAGCCCTTTTCTGCTGATTCCCAGCGGACCCGGAAGACCCAAAATTCCTCTTATTCGAACCCTTATCCTGGTTCCATCTCACTGACAATTTCACTTCCTCAGCAACTTTGGCCTTCTCTACTAGGACTGCAAATTCTCTTTCCTACTGTGGAGCAATCAACATCCACAGCTCATCTCTTAGCCCATCCTCAAATCTGACACAACGCTTATGTTCCATGCCCACAATACCCCGTGCATATCGACTTAACCGAAGAAATTCTGCCTCATACTCTGATACTGACTTATTTCCCTGAACCAAATTCAGGAACGCCTTACGCTACGCATCGATGTAACTAGCCCTAACATATTTCCTCTGATAGGTTACCCTAAAGAGATCCCCAAGTGATGTCGTTGGCCATTGCTCTATCCCTAACTATGAGCCACCGCTGGAGAAGAGATACTATACCCTTCAGCTTCTCCTCAGCCGTAAAATCTAGGTCGTCTATGATACGTTCTGTCACCTCCAGCCAATATTCCACCGTACTAGGAGCCACACCAGATACACCTATGAATACCTCTGCCCCATTAGCCCAGAGTCATTCGGACACTAATTTTCGAGCTCCCATTCTGATGCCTGCACCCACAACTTTCTAAAACCCGCAGCATCGCCTGTGACACTGCGTCATCACTAGCCGTCTAATCTTAAAATTCTGCGCCTACAACTAGCGGTGGTGGCACCTAGTTCTCTGACCCATGACCAGACCCTACCGGTTTGGACACTGTCATCCTACCCCTACCTCGTCCACGTATATTACGCCCACATCCTCGGGCACTCATGACTACCGATACGAACTAATCTGATTTAACAGTTTTATGTGTTAGACTTATTACACTGTTTATTAAGCACAGTCTTATGAATAATTTAATACGGGGATTATTTCGTAAGTTCACACAATCCTACGGTTGAAGGCTCTAAAGCACTTCCCTATCACTACTAGGCATAACATCAACATTACAATCATACTAACAACAAATAGGGGTACTTACCTGGGCAAATTGGTGCCGGAGACTCAGTGCCATGCTTTTCCAACTGTACTTTTCCCACAAAAACATTTTCATAACCTATTTTTAAAATATTTTTAGGCCTCGAGCGCATAGCCGAGCTTTTGAACCAGGCTCTGATACCAAAATTGTAACATCCCAAACCCGGTCAACACACCACGACCGAATTCAGTATGTTACAGACTGTAAAATATTTTGTAGAAAATAAGTTACTGGTTTACTTTTGTGGCGGTTCTTGAAAACATTTCTGCATATTTTAGGTTTGAAAGAAAACTCCTTGAGAAGATCGTTTGTCGTTTCTAGTTTTGGAAAGTCATTTGGTTTTATGAAACCGAGCGAGTTTAGCATAATAAAGTTAAAAACCATTTTGTATCTGAACATAATGAAAACTTGGTTTGGAGAAAGTCTGAGTTAGTTTGTTGACTTCATTTGTTTAGTATTACCCGATGGTAAAGTTTGGAAAACCCGTTAAGTTGTACAATTCTGAAAAAAGTTGATTTTACAGGTTATTAGAACATGCTATGTTATTTAACTTAAGCACATTATGATAAAACTTAAAGTAGATAATCAAAAACCTGAAATAATAAAATTTAGCGGCCTTATTACATATCAAAAACCAAATTTAAAAGTCAATTAACCCAAAATAGTAATTGAAATAAACCCCCAAAACATAGTGCATGGCCACCTCGAGTCCACCCGGGCTCCACATCCACGATATATGCCTCATCTGCAAAATGTAAGGGAAGGGGTGAGTCATCGAGACTCAGTGTATAAATCCCCATCCCGATAATAACAAGGCACTTACACATTTCATATGTCAATATGCAAATCATGCAAACCCAACCTAACCAACCGAACTCCTGTGTCTACCCTGTGTGGTCAAAACCACTGGTGACCATAGTCACAAATCATATAAGTGTGGTCAAAACCATTAGTGACCATAGTCATAAATCATGTGGTGGGGCCAACCCACCATGTGGTCAAAACCACTGATGACAATCCCATAATCAACATGTGGGGCCAACCCACTGTGGTACCAAACCACTGGGATGAGTTATAATAATCCATGTGTGGTTAAAACCACTGGTGACCGTAGTCACAAATAATATCCGTGTGGTCAAAACCACTGGTGGTCAAAACCATTGAGACTAGTCACAAATAATAAGAAAAGCGGGGCCAACCCATTCTGTGGTCAAAACCAATAGTAACAGTCTAAGTCATCCTTCCCCCTCCACTCAACATACCCATCATCATGAACACATTTTTCGTGGCAAATTAACATGTCTGTAATGCAGTATCACATAGCATAGCATGATCAAATGGTGTAACATCATATATCGATAGTTAATCCACAGGGGACTTACCCGGAGTCTATGCTCATACCCGTAAGGGTAACACACCGATTTCAATAGCTATTTCAGCTTTTAACAATAAACATAAATAGAAAATTAACTAATGGAGTGTGTAAGAGTTACACACCTGATAACGCAAAACTACACTTTCTACATCGGTACTGTCGTTAATCGACACAGTCGCAATTTGTCTACTCTCTTGCTTGGATGCTGGTCCATACCCCGGTGGCCAATCACGAACCGTCGACACTGCCCTCTTCTTGAACTTAGGGGCTGGGGTTTCGAATCTAACCCCACCAAGCGATTGATTAGCCTTCGAGTCCATAACACACCTTAGTCACTAACCGAATCAAAGCAGTGAAACAAATTGTAAGGAATCAAGACCCGAAATTAAATCCCTTACCTAGATTGATTAATTCCCGAAGATCAATGACTTAGATCAAAGCACCACTTGAATACTCAGTCGACTAACGCCAAGCCTCCTTAGCACCCTCCATTCGGCCAAGATCTACAGGATTAGTTACTGCCTTCAGCACTTAAACACAATAGAAATTATTAAATAGCAGAAACGCTTACCACTGCCCTAACGAAACCGATTAGAAAATGGTAATCCCTGGTTAAAGATCCACTACAACAACAGTCTAACAGGAAAGTTTAAGTGCCAGAGATTTTGACTTTTTCCTACCCAGTCAGTCGAAATTAGGGAAAGAAATAGGGATGTAAGAGTACTAAGAAGATTCGGCCATAAGAGCAAAGGAAAGAAAAAGAAAGCAACAAAATCTTACCGGACTAAGGGTTGTAGTTCGTCCTTGAGAACCAAAGAAGAGATGAATTTCGGCACCAGAGAAGGCTAAGGGAAAACACCTAATGAGAAAGGAGAATATAAACAGAAGATATTCGACTCTTTGCAAAAGTTGAAGGTGATAAGGGGTTAGGGGATTTTTGGCTTTGAGATAAAGAAAAGAAGAAGAAGAAGAGATGAAAGGTGCTCTCGGCTTGGGTTCAAAACAAAAGAGAAAAGAAAACAAGATAGTTGAGTAGCCTTGCCTATGACTTGTTGAGAGAAGAAGAAAAGAAAAAGAGCAAAGAACCAACAGGGGTTTCAGCAATTGAACAAAAAGTGAGAAATAGAGAAGATAAGTTGCCTAGGAGAGATTTCGGTTTGCACCTAGAGAAAAAGAGAAAGAAAAAAATACCAAAAAGGTGTATGAATATCTCTGTTTAAACAAAAAGAAAATGAGCTCTCTCTTAAGTCTACTAATCAAATTTGGCACACCCCACCTTAACCACTCTCTACAACCAAAAGCACACATCCACACACTAAGCACATTCGGCCACCCCACTCAAGCACCCTTAACCGATTGCTCCAAGCTCTCCTAGCCACTACCAAAATCGGCTACACACTCCCACTCCCTTTAACCTCTAAGCCGTCCCCCTTCTTCCTCTTTCAATTCCTCTCTTCCGCCCATTTAAACAATTTGAATGAGTCAACCTCCACCATTTCCTCCCTTCCACCCATTTTGAATCTGTTGACTTGTTCAACAACTACCCACCAGAGTTCCACCTTAGCACAACTCCTCTCAGTTCTAACGTCAAAAAAAAAAAATACCCAAAGAGGGATTCCTACAGCTCGAACCTAGGCTCTTTCCCCCTGCTTGTAGCGTCACCTCCCTGAGCTCTAGTTGTAGCGTTTGCATTCCTTTTAGATTATTTTTTTATTAAATGAATTTAGACCTTAGCAATAGGGTTATATTTAGTTGCGCATGGTTTAAGACTAAAACACCCCAAACCCAGCCCACAAGCCTTGACCGGATCTGGTATGTTCCCCGGTGTAAACCATTTCAAATTCTTTTGTTACTTAGGAAAAACTTGTGTGATTTGGAAGAAAGATCATTTTGGGTTGGGCTTGAGCTGAAAACAAGTTTAATTCATTGTTAAAAATCCTTTACTTTAGGTGACAAAACATTTGGGCTTTGTTTTAAAAAAAAAAATAATTTAGTTAATCTTTTAATAAAATGAGGTTTGTAAGCCTAACAAATAAAAACAGAATAAAATAATTCTACTAAGGCCTTATTACGTCAAATAATTCCCAAAATTTAAATTCAAAATACTTAAAGTAAAATAGTCCTAATAAGAGAAATTTGAACTTCACATGGCCTCCACTAAGCATCCGCCGGCCCGGTCCATCACTGGTCGTCACCTGAAAAGTAATCCCACAACGGGGTGAGTCAACAGACTCAATGTGTAACACACACTAAAATTTAATATTTCAGGCATACAATGTCATACATGTTCATAAAGCATTTAAACAATATGATGCAACCCGAACCCAAACCTATATGCCATCCGCTACACACCACCGCACCATCACACACCGTGGAGACTACTAAGTCGACCCTCCTTCCGCTACACTCCATATCGCGGTCTTAGGTCACCGCATTCGTGGTCTTAGGTCACCACATTCAGATTTCTGTGGTCTTAGGTCACCACATTCAGATTACTGTGGTCTTAGGTCACCACATTCAGATTACTGTGGTCTTAGGTCACCGTGTTTGTGGTCTTAGGTCACCACATTCACTTCCCCTTTTCATATAACCCATATGCCCCCATATTTCATACACAATATGCAAAATCATGCTTTAATTCACATTCTTACCACTTTTTCACATGTTAAAAATAACATATATTCATAATCCTAGTAGGAGTAGGAAACGTACCTGAGTACTTTGTACCATAACACGGTACCTTAGCCATATTCACATTCTTATACACATACTTATATTAAACATTGCCATAAAACTTATTAAGAAATAGTGTGGGGTACACACCTTATTCGCTTAATGCTTTCCTGAGAACCCGAAATCCGATCTAACACTTTAGATCTCAATTCCTACATTTGGTCAATCACTTTGATGTTTAGCAAAAGTCTATTCGGCTATGAAATTAAATCCCGAAGGATCTTGGTGACAAAAATCTTACCTTGTTGCCGATTTGTTTCTTAAACAAATCCTGAAACTTGTAGTGTTTCCTTTTTATAATCGTCTAACCACTAGATCCATTAGCTTGGTTAGTTTTCGGTTTGAACAGATAAGAAACAAGTCTAAATATTGAAATAGGCTATTGGCCGAATGTACTTACCTTCCAAATCTTAAATCCCGAATTGGATCCTTGCTTCCTTAATGCTGTCGAAATTCCTATAACCATATGTTAGATTTAATCTAACCTTAAAACATAAAACATGGCCTTTGGCCGAATATACATATGTCTTACCTTAAATCCTTGCAATCCCAAAAGATACCTTCTTGTAGTTGACAATTCTTAAATCTCGAATACACCATTCCGTAATTTGGCCAAAATCAATAATAAAGATTAGTCCCTAAATTTTTGATAGGTCTAAAATATAAAAGAATTGAAACCAATTTTGGATCTTACCCTTTTAAGAAATCGAAGACACCTTGTTAAAAGCCCTTAAAGAATCGGCCTTGATGACGAGATGATAAGGTTTCGCTTTTGGGATTTAATGGAGAAGTTGGCTAGGGGTTCTCTTGGGGTATTCGGTTTCCAAAAAAAATAAAGAAAAGAAGACTTGAGAATTTTGGCAATGGTGGACTATAGATTTGGCTTAACAAATAAAAGAGAAGAGAAGAGAGGAGAGCACTAAGAAATTCGGCAGAGAGAAGAGGAGGAAAAAAATTGATGAGTAGCTCTATTTTTTTCCCTCTTAGCCGAAATTACTACTCAGAATCCCTTACTTGGACACCACTCTTCTATTTTGATAACTTTATCCTTTGAATTATCACTTTATTAAAAGAATTAATCTAACAATTATCTCCTAAAAATAATGATAAATAAATCTATTATTTATCTCCTATTTAGACGAAATTTAAAAGAATAAAACTCTTCCTTGGGTTCCTTAGTGCCGTCCACTTCCCTGCTCTTTGTAGCAAAAATAAAACTCCTTTATTTGCTCCCCAAGTGACTCGAACCTAGGCCCAATACCCTTGTATGTGGCATCACCTACCTGGGCCTCAAGTGATATCTTTAGGCCACTTTTCCAAGCCTGGTTGTGTGTCAAATTCCTCCGATTAATTTTCTTAAGGCGACCTTGCCTTAGTTTCCTCTTTTTAAACTTAACATTTCCATACATTTCCAGGTTTCCAAAATGTTCACTTTCCTCTTTTAACTTAAGTTTCCAAAATGTTCACTTTCCTCTTTTAACTTAACATTTCCAAGTTTCTAAAATGTTCACTTTCCTCTTTTTGAAACTTAACATTTCTAAATCATTTCTTACATTTCCAAGTTTCCAAAAATGTTCATAATACATTCATAACACATAAGACATGCCATTTTGTATAATTAAAAGAAATGAATAGGCCCATTTTCAGGGTGTTACAGTTCTACCCCCCTTAAAAATAATTTCGTCATCGAAATTACTTACTAACGAACAATTGTACAATCTAACTCACCACACTACGCTATTGCTGCACACTCTGATCTTAATAAAACTAACACATTTCCTATGCACAATTCCAAATTTCACATCCAAGGTTTCGTACCATTCACTAGCAATACCAGAACGAACTAGCTCTATAATAAACAAGGCAATAAAGGCATTCCAGAAATAAGAAACTTACCCATTGTCACATCTGGCACATCACTCTCCTCGCGACGGCCGACTGCATAAACCAACCTTGGTTGCCTTGCATCTGAACCTTCAGTACCTCCGCTTGGTACTCCACGACCATGGCCGGAACCATTTCCTCCATGGTTTGGACCACGACCTCACTGAAGCTGCTGTCCACCTCTACCAGCCTGATTAACATTGTGAGTTACCGGTCGATTCTCATCCGATCTCATCGGACAATTCTTAATCATATGGTTCTTTGACCCACACTTAAAACATCCTCCCATCTTTTTCCAACATTCACCTAAGTGATTATTCCCACATTGTTCACAAGTAGGGTACTGCCCTCTAGTGGCAGCTTGCTGACCTTGTGGCCCTTCAACTCTAGGCCTCCTTTGCTCATTCCTTGATGGCCTTGACGATCCAAAATCTCTCTTATGCCTATTTTGATCAGAGTTCTACCTCACAGAATCCTTAATTCCTTCCACTATTTTAGCTTTCTCTACTAAAGCAGAAAACTCCCACTCCTGATGTGGAGCGACTAACAACCTTAGGTCATCCCTTAGTCCGTCCTCAAACCGGACACACCGCTCATTCTCTATAGCCACTACTCCTCGAGCATATCGGCTCAACCTCAGGAATTCAACTTCATACTCTGCTACGGACTTGTTCCCTTGAACCAGTCCCAGAAATGCCTTCCTCTGCTCATCAGTATAACGTGTGCCGACATACTTCTTCTGGTATGCTGATTTAGCATACTCCCACGTGAGTTCCTCAGCTGTGGCACCATCCCGTACCGTGAGCCACCATTGATACGCTTCATCGCGTAGCAGTGCCACCATTCCTTTCAACTTCTCCTCAGGAGTCAGATCGAGCTCATCCATAATGCACTCAGTCACCTCCAACCAGTATTCAGCTGTACTGGGTGCCACACCAGATACTCCACGGAACACCTCAGCTCTGTTGGCTCGAGTCACTCGGGTATAAATTTTTGAGCTCTCGTATTCCCTCCAGCACCAGCCACCATTTTAAGAACCCGCAGCATAGCCTGCGATACAGCATCATTCCCCGTTTGAGCTTGTTGCTCGACACCAACAGCTGATGGTGGTGGTGGCGGTGGTAACTCATTGTCAGACCCTTGACCTGATCTAACGGTTTCAAACACGGTTATTCGGCCTCTTCCACGGCCACGTACGTTACGACCATGTCTCCTTGAATTCATACTTCCGCTTGCATTTATCTGATTAAAGAATTTTATACATTGGTTTGGTTCCACTTGATTAACCACAAACAGTTTTATGTTTAATAGTTTTAAGGAGTAGTTCTTTCGTATTTATACATGCACACAGTCTTTACATTCTTACATCCATCAATCATTTATAAACTCTCGTTCATTTAGAGAAATGTTGTAGTTTTCATTGTTGTTGTTTTTCCACTACCCAGGGGTATTTTCGTAATTTGCCCTATAGGGGTATTTTCGTAATTTGTCAAAATAAGGTTCCTTAGTGATTTTTCAATAAGGGTATTTTGCTAATTTTTGAAATCTCGGGGGTATTTTGGAAATTTTAAAATTACAGGGGTATTTCGGTAATAAACCAGGGTAAATTTGTAAATCTTAATAAATCGAGGGTACTTTAAAATTTTCCAAAACTTGAAGGTTGTTTCTGAGAATTTGTTTTCCAAATCAGTGTTGTTGCGAAATTTTTTTTTTGAAGATTAGGGTCATTTTGGTAATTCTACAGGTTAGGGGCAATTTCATAATTTTCCAAAATCAAGGTATTTTGATATTTTACAAATTAGGGTTTTTGAACATTTTATTACGTAATGAAATTTTGATAAGAGTTGTGGGTATTTTGAAAATTTCATAAACCAAGGGCATTTTTGTAATTTTACCTCTAGGGGTATTTTTGTAATTTTGGCAAACCAGAAATTTTTTTTCGAGAAATTTTCAAAATAGATTTTGTTGCAAATTGAAGGGTTAATTTAAGGATTTTTAAAAAAAAAACTAAGTTTTTTATAAAAAAATATGGCTAGTCCCTTTCGGGTTTTAATCATTGGTTTAGCCAATGACTAAGTCCTCTTGGTTAGGGTGAACCGTAGCTACGCACTAGGTAGGATTCGAGTGGAGAGGAGGTGAGCCATGCGTACTGCTTAAATACCAAGCTCCCGTGAAACCAATCCTAGACATGCGCACCATGGTTACCACACCCTAACTCAAATGACTTAACCACGTGTTTGTTTAGTTAGGCATTTAAGTCTTATGTTTTGTTGGGGTATACTAGTCCTAGGGTTCAAGTACTTAATCTCTATTCTACATTCCATTTCTACCCTTCTACAAATCATAATATAAATCACACAAAAGATCGGAGTACTTACCTGGTGGACTTCGGGTCGGAGACTTAGTAGGCCATGCCAGAAAAACCTGCTTAATTCACAAAATCACTTTTGGGCTTAACTTTGAAAACGTTTTGGGCCTTAAACCCAAGGCCGAGAGTTTAAAACTAGGCTCTGATACCAAACTGAAACACCCTAAACCCGGCTCACGAGCCTTGACTGGATCTGGTATGTTCCCGGTGTAAACCGTTTCAAATTCTTTTGTTACTTATGAAAAACTTGTGTGATTTGGAAGAAAGATTGTTTTGGGTTGGGCTTGAGTTGAAAACAAGATTAATTCATTGTTAAAAATCCTTTACTTTAGGTGACAAAACATTTGGGCTTTGTTTTTTTAAAAAAAAAAAACAATTTACTTAATCTTTTAATAAAATGAGATTTGTAAGCTTAACAAATAAAAACAGAATAAAATAATTCTACTAAGGCCTTATTACATCAAATAATTCCCAAAATTTAAATTCAAAATACTTAAAGTAAAATAGTCCAAATAAAAGAAATTTAAACTTCACATGGCCTCCACTAAGCATCTGTAGGCCGGTCCATCACCGGTCGTCACCGAAAAGTAATCCCACAACGGATGAGTCAGCAGACTCAATGTGTAACCAACACTAAAATTTAATATTTCAGGCATACAATGTCATACATGTTCATAAAGCATTTAAACAATATGATGCAACCCGAACCCAAACCTATATGCCATCCACTACACACCATCCGTACCATCCTGCACACCGTGGGGACTACTAAGTCGACCCTCCTTCCGCTACACTCCATATCGCTGTCTTAGGTCACCGCATTTGTGGTCTTAGGTCACCACGTTCAGATTTTTGTGGTCTTAGGTCACCACATTTAGATTACTGTGGTCTTAGGTCACCACATTCAGATTACTGTGGTCTTAGGCCACCACATTTAGATATCACGGTCTTAGGTCACCGTGTTTGTGGTCTTAGGTCACCACATTACTTCCCCTTTTCATATAACCCATATGCCCCCATATTTCATACACAATATGCAAAATCATGCCTTAATTCACATTCTTATCACTTTTCACATGTTAAAAATAACATATATTCATAATCCTAGTAGGAGTAGGAAACGTACCTGAGTACTTTGCACCATAACATGGTACCTTAGCCATATTCACATTCTTATACACATACTTATATTAAACATTGCCATAAAACTTATTAAGAAATAGTGTGGGGTACACACCTGATTTGCTTAATGCTTTCCTGAGAACCCGAAATCCGATCTAACACTTTAGATCTCAATTCCTACATTTGTTCAATCACTTTGATGTTTAGCAAAAGTCTATTCGGCTATGAGATTAAATCCCAAAGGATCTTGGGGACAAAAATCTTACCTTGTTGCCGATTTGTTTCTCAAACAAATCCCGAAACTTGTAGTGTTTCCTCTTTATAATCGGCTAACCACTAGATCCATTAGCTTGGTTAGTTTTCGATTTGAACGGATAAGAAACAAGTCTAAATACTGAAATAGGCCCTTGGCCTAATGTACTTACCTTCCAAATCTTAAATCCCGAATTGGATCCTTGCTTCCTTAATGCTGTTGAAATTCCTATAACCATATGTTAGATTTAATCTAACTTTAAAACATAAAACATGGCCTTTGGCCGAATATACATATGTCTTACCTTAGATCCTTGCAATCCCGAAAGATACCTTCTTGTAGTTGACAATTCTTAAATCTCGAATACACCCTTCCATAATTCGCCAAAATCAATAATAGAGATTAGTCCCTAAATTTTGATAGGACTAAAATATAAAAGAATTGAAACCAATTTTGGATCTTACCTTTTAAGAAATCGACAAGACACCTTGTTAAAAGCCCTTAAAGAATCGACCTTGATAACTAGATGATAAGGTTTGCTTTTGGGATTTAATGGAGAAGTCGGCTAGGGGTTCTCTTGGGGTATTTAGTTTCCACAAAAAATAAAGAAAAGAAGACTTGAGAATTTTGGCAATGGTGGACTATAGATTTGGCTTAACGAATGAAATAGAAGAGAAGAGAGGAGAGCACTAAGAAATTTGGCAGAGAGAAGAGGAGGAAAAAAAATTGATAAGTAGCCCTATTTTTTCCCTCTTAGCCGAAATTACTACTCAAAATCCCTTACTTGGCCACCACTCTTCTATTTTGATAACTTTATCATTTGAATTATCACTTTATTAAAAGAATTAATCCAACAATTATCTCCTAAAAATAATGATAAATAAATCTATTATTTATCTCCTATTTAGAGGAAATTTAAAGAGAATAAAACTCTTCCCTTGGGTTCCTTAGTGCCGTCCACTTCCTTGCTCTTTGTAGCAAAAATAAAACTCCTTTATTTGCTCATCAAGTGACTCGAACCTAGGCCCAATACCCTTGTATGTGGCGTCACCTACCTGGGCCTCAAGTGATATCTTCAGTCCACTTTTCCAAGCCTGGTTGTGTGTCAAATTACTCCTATTAATTTTCTTAAGGCCACCTTGCCTTAGTTTCCTCTTTTTAAACTTAACATTTCCATACATTTCCAGGTTTCCAAAATGTTCACTTTCCTCTTTTAACTTAAGTTTCCAAAATGTTCACTTTCCTCTTTTAACTTAACATTTCCAAGTTTCTAAAATGTTCACTTTCCTCTTTTTGAAACATAACATTTCTAAATCATTTCTTACATTTCCAAGTTTCCAAAAATGTTCATAATACATTCATAACACATAAGACATGCCATTTCGTATAATCAAAAGAAATGCATAGGCCCATTTTCAAGGTGTTACAAAGACACAAGGAGCTGGTTGGTAAAGTGGCAAGTGGCGTGAATTGGATGATGGGAGAGCTTGGGTTCGAATCTCATGAGGAGCAAGGGAGTATTTATTTTGCGGATTGGACGGTAGGAGTTTCAGTTGAAATTAAACTCTATTGACGAAGGGATCCCACATCGAAAAGATACAAGGAATGAAGGTAAAGAGCTAGCTATATAAAGAGCATGCCAGGAGGAGGGTTAACATACCTTGGTGGACGTTGGGCACAAGAGTGGTTGCAGCACGGTTTAGCACCACAGTCCTATCGGTGTGTAACTCTCTCTACTCTAGTTGTAGAGCGACAAATGCCGAAGTACCGATCACGGCATTAGTAGCCACACGAGCGTACGAGCGCACGTGTAGGGCTTCGACGCGATAGTTGAGGCCATCAGTAGTATTCTTGTGGGTTAGGGCTGCTTGGGACGCGATGGGCCGAAGTGGGCCCAATAGGCCCGTGGCGCCAATTGGAATAAATTGTATGATGATATAGTATATATTGAACTAGACTAGGTGGAACCTATATACGTGGCTAGATTTGTGTTAGGTGGGCCACACGAGCATGTGGGCCTGAATGGGCCAAAATTGGGTTTTAGGCCCAATAGTCTGATGATGACTGGAAATGGTAGCCGAGTCGCTCAGGGTAACATTAGACCTCCGGGAGGGCCATTGCATGTGTGAAATTACGAAAATACCATTGGTGGGTAAATTACGAAAATACCCTTGGTAGGTTAGATTGATTATGTTGTATATTATTATTCTAATTATGATGGTAATTCGTTTTATACGTTATTTGATATATGATTGCATACATGTCATACTGCATACACGAATTGTAATATTATGTATGTTGCATGGGCATATTGGTGATAATGATAAAGGGGAAGTGTTCTGGTGGTTTTTACCACATTATCTGGTGACCTATGTCACATATTATGAATCTAGTGACTCTGTCACATTATCTGGTGGCTATGCCACAATTTATAAGGGCGATATGCAAGTCGTCTGCAGCGACTACCTTTGATGGTGTGTAGCGGATGGAGGGTTGATTTAGTAATCCCCACGGTGTGATTGGCAGGTACGGGTGGTGTGTAGAGGTTGGATATCTAGGTGGGTTTGCATTGCATACATGCTTAATGTGTTGTATTTGTATGGGTTCATACATGTTCTTACTATTGAGGGTTGTACACACTGAGTTTTCGTAAACTCACCCCCTCTTTTTAAATGTTTCAGGTAATCCCTAGTTTGAGGACTTGGAGCCGAGGTGGACTCTGTGGTGGCCATGCACTGTTTTCTCGTAAACTTTCAGTTTCTATTTAAAATTACTTTCTAATTTTGGGATTTTGCAATGTAATATGGCATTGGTATTTTATTTGGTTTTAGCTTTTAATTTGGTTACTGCTTGTTATTAAATGTTTAATACGGGATTTTCCTAAAATGTTAATAAACCGTTTCTTTTTCAAAATTACTTACACTCGATTTTTTTCACAACAAATATAACGAACATGAACTTTTTAACGAACACACAATTTTTAGACATTCCTTTCGTGTGACATGCCAGATCCGGTCGTAACGTTTAGGCCGGGTTTGGGGTGTTACAACTGCACATCGCCCTTATAATTGTGGCATTGCCACCAGATAATGTGACAGAGTTACCAGATTCATAATATGTGACATAGTCACCAGATAATGTGGTAAAAACCACCAGATCACTTCCCCTTTAACATAACCACCCATATGCCCATGCAACATACAAAACATGCTATTTATCATGCAATTTACCTTTCCCCAAAATCATAACAGAATTCCACATTCTTTTCACATCAATGTTGTTAAACATTATTTACGAGTGTTAAGGGGTAACGTACCTGAATACACAATACCATTAAATGGTACCCTTAGCCATATTTATTCGTCACTTCACTAACACATGATTAACATAATTATTATTAAACTATTGGGAATTTAGTGTAGGGTTACACACCTGATTTCTAACGCAATTACCAATTCTCGAAAATTCTGATCTAATGCTCTAGATCCCTTTTTCCTACATTCGGCCAACACTAAGCATATTAGCAAAGAGCCATTTGGCTACACAACAAATCCCGAAGGGTTAACGCAACCAAAATCCTTACCTTGCTACCGATTTGGTTACCACTCAAATCCCGAAACTACGTGATAAGCCTTCCTTGAAATCGGCTAGGCACTAGTATATTCAAATGGTTAGCTTTCGGCTTTTCCGGTAACTAAGAGATGAATTGAATCAGTACAAAACCTTACCACTGACTTACCGAAACTATTGACAAGGAAAAGATGCTCCCGATCTACTACTTCAAAATCCCAGAAATCCTAAAAGAAAACAATTGCATGGTTGATTAAAAGTCAAGACAAATGTCAAAATTTGGCTTTTGTTCTACACATGTCGACAGAGAGGAAATAAGGAAGAATGGTGGAGATTCAGACTTACCTATCCCCAAATCGATTTGAGAAGAGATCAAGGGAGATCTTTGCTTGGTTGCTATTCGGCCAAAAACTGAGAAGGGATGAGGTTGAAAGATTTCGGCAATGGCTTTAGGAAAATAATGGAGGTTCGGCCAATAGTGAAAGGAGGGAATAGGAGAAGGATGAATGGTATTCGGCTTTTGATGATTGTGAGAAGAAGAAAAAGAATGATATGGAGGCTCAGTTATGATTCGGCCAAAGTGAGAAAGAAGAAGAAAGAATTGAGAGAAAAAAAAAAAAGAAAGTGATGGTGACACAAATTCCGCTTAGGGGATTTTCGCTACTAGGTGACCGAATTTGTCATCCTAGAAGTCTCTTGGCCGGCCAACTCTCCTTCTCTCCACTCAATCCCCCTTTTCACTCTACCTTAGCTGAATCTCTAAGCTGTCAGACCCAATCTATACCCCATCCATCGAGTCCCCTGTCAGCCCACCACCGCCCCTTCCTTGCTGAAAAATAAAACTCCAAAACGCTTCCCTTGTTGCTCGAACCTAGGCCCTTCTCACTCCCTGTGGTGTCACCTTACAAGGCCCTAAGTGGCGCCTCCTTGCCACCTTACCACTGGGTTATTTGTGTCCTAAACCACACAATAATCTCCTTAAGGCCTAGCTCCCTTAGTTCCCCTTTTTGGGCTTAAAAATCCAATAACTTCTAAGGCTCCTACTTACATCCCAAGGTTCTTGAAGCCCCCAAATCACATTCAAATCATACTCAAGCATGCAATTACATACATTAAGTAAAAATGCATAACCCCTAAATCCCGGATATTACAGTGACAACTGGTCGTCAGGGCTCATCAAGGAGAATCCAATGCAAAGCAACTCTAGTTTACACTAATTCCAATCTCATATATGGAGTTGTATCAAAGCCTATTTGATGGACATGAGGTGGCTCCTCATTACCTAAAACCGATGCAACCTCCATATTAAAAATGGTATAACCCAAATGCCCAGTGTGAGTACCACGCGGGGGTCACGGGGCATTCGATAGAAAATTGACTTACTTTCAAGAAATTGGTGGAAAAATTCATCAGCATGGGTATTGTGAAATTAGATGACACGCCAAATGCCAAAATATGAGCCTGGGAGTGTTTTGAGCAATAGGACCATGGAAGAGACATGTATTTTTAAGGCTAATCTAGAGTAATATTCGAAACACACTTATTACTTTCAGCCAAAAGCAACCAAAAATAAAAACAAAAGATCAAAAAGACCGAGACTTGTAAAGATTGGCATACAGAAGTTACTATTTACCCTCTATGCTCATCAAGCATTGTCCTGGACTGTCACCAGATCAACGCATTTCTCATTAGTTTCATCCATTGAATTCAAAATTCCTTTTTCTGAGTTTTATCAGAATCAAAGTTGATCTGATCAATCAAATTTGTGAGGAAAGATTAATAGCTATCCGTTACAGTCAGACGATGCGGGTTTACAACAACGAGGTTCATCCTAGAAAATTTTTAAAGCGAGACCTAATATTAAAGAAGATCCTTCATATACAAAAGGATTTCAGAGAAAAATGGAGCCCAAACTAGAAAAGACTTTATGTAGTGAAAAAGTCTATTCTGGAAACATTAACCAAATGGATGGTAGGGATGTGCCCAATTCGGTGAATTCAGTCAAAAAGTATTTCACTTAAAAAGGAGAAAACAAGGCGAAAACTTGTAAACGTATATTTTAAAAAAAAAAGATGAAAAACTTCAATCAAAAAGAAATAAAAAAGAGAGGACAAGGTGAAAATCTGCAAAGGGCGCTTTGAGACCAAAGGGGATTTGAGTTGAAAACCCGAAAAGGGCGGCTCAATTTTTGTTCAAAGGGGGCATATAGCAGTCTTGCTATGCCTGAATTAATAATGAAAAAGTATGGTACAACTGGTGGCATCGACAAAGTACTTCGGATCCCTAAACACATATTGAGCTTAAAATGGTCCTCAAAAAATTTGAATAGAGAAGCTCAGGCAGCGATATCTGGGGCACCTAGTGTCCATTTTACCCATTTTAAATTTTTTATTTGTGATTATATCATTCTTTTCAAAATATGATCACAATAAATTTCTTTCTTGATTGCGCTTGCTATCTTTGCATACCTTATTTGTTTCGAGCTATGATCCTAATTAATTTCCTTCTTGTCCATGGTTATGATTTTTTTCAAGCATTTCGAATTGAAATAACGATTAATGGACTAATAATATTTTCATAAAATGAGTTTTGCATATTACTCTGGAAATTTCTGAATAATGCAAGAGCTCAAAATAGGACTATTGTTTCAAAATCACCAAGTTTAAGGAGGAGTCTAAATTGAGGCTATCTCATTGGATTTTTTGTTAAAAATAGTTGGTGATACAATCTCGACGAAAATGGGAAATGTTAACCCAAGTGTAAAAGGGGAATCATTCGCAAGAAAAATGATATTCTGCATCCATGTGAGCATCATGCATCTGGTTGAGTCACCTAGGGAGTAATCAATGGATAGGAAAGGATTCAGATCCTATACCCCTAAGTCACAATGAGATGAACCCTAAAGTTACAGCGGGGCAAATCTGTTGAACAGTTATAATTGTTTCCTTGAGTTTTCTGTCGACAATACTAGCCGAACAAGATGGTAGCATAATACGTCAGCGATAGAGCCCTGATAAGCAATCAGCGATGACAACCTTAAGTAGGGATCATTCTCATGAGATTCTGCATTCATGCAAAACACATTTAGGAGTATCTGATTCATTCGATCATTGCATCCTAATTGTTGTAAGAAATCATTCTCATGACATTCTGCATTCATACAAAATTCATCCATAAGACACATCTATTTTGGGGCATTTGATTCATTCCGATCATTACATCCTAATATTTGTAAGAAATCATTCTCATGACATTCTGCATTCATACAAATGTCATCCATAGGACACATCTATTTGGGGGCATTTGATTCATTCCGATCATTGTATTCTAATCTTTGTAAGAAATCATTCTCATGACATTCTGCATTCATACAAATGTCATCCATAAGACACATCTATTTAGGGGCATTTGATTCATTCCGATCATTGCATCCTAATCTTTGTAAAAGATCATTCTCATGACTTTCTGCATTCCTACAAATGTCATCCATAATACATTTAGTTAGGAGCATTAGATTCATTCTAATCATTGCATCCTAACCATTTTGCATAAGCATAAACACAAAACTGATTTTACAGGACAGGTCCCCTAGAGGACGTTGTCGCAACACCGGTGAATTTGAAGATTTTGCTTTCCTGAGTGGAGTAGATTGAATATGGTAGATCTCGCAATCTTGAAGTTGCAAGAGTAGATCGAAGATATCAGATCTTGTCTTCCTGAGTTTGCAGTGGCGCAGATAGCAAATTTGGCAATCCTGAAGTTGCAGGAGCAGATCGAAGACATCAGATCTTGTCTCCCTAAGTTTACAATGAGGATCAGTCTGTATTTCTTTAAATTTTCAGCAGAGAATATTAAGGTTACGAATCTCTTCTTCCTGAATTTCTATCTCCTCGAAGTTCCAGTGGAGTAGGTTGAGGCTACAAATCCCTCCTCCCAGAGTTTACAATGAGGATCAGTCTGTATTTCTTTGAAGTTTCAACAGAGAATATTGAGGTTACGAATCTCTTCTCCATGAATTTCTATCTCCTCGAAGTTCTAGTGGAGTAGGTTGAGGCTACAAATCCCTCCTTCCTGAGTTTACAAGGAGGATCAGTCCATATTTCTTTGAAGTTTCAGTAGAGAAGATTGAGGTTAGAAATCTCTTCTCCTTGAATTTCTATCTCCTTGAAGTTGCAGTGGAGTAGGTTGAGGCTACAAATCCCTCCTCCCTGAGTTTACAATGAGGATCAGTCCATATTTCTTTGAAGTTTCAGCAGAGAAGATTTAGGTTATGAATCTCTTCTCCCTGAATTTCTATCTCCTCGAAGTTCTAGTGGAGTGGGTGAGGCTACAAATCCCTCCTGCCTGAGTTTACAATGAGGATCAGTCCGTATTTCGTTAAAGCTTTAGCAGAGAAGATTGAGGTTACGAATTTTTTCTCCCTAAATTTTTATCTCCTCGAAGTTCCAGTTGAGCAGGTTGAGGCTACAAATCCTTCATCTCTGAGTTTACAATGAGGATCAATCTTTATTTTTGAAAAGTTTCTGTGTGAAGATCGAAGCTACAAATCTCTTCTCCTTAGACTCTCATCATTTTGAAGTCGCAGTTGAGTTGGTTGAGGCTACAAATCCCTTCCCCCCGAGGCTATAGTTGAGCGAATTAAAGCTACAAGTCTGGAATCGAAGCGCTAGTACCCGGGCCCCTAAAGATACAGTGGGATGGAATGAAGCTACTAGAAGAAAAGTATTGAAAGAGGTCAAGATTTGGCAAAACCGGGCAAAATTGTTCCTTCTTAAAGTTTTTGCTCTATTTTTGTTACACGAAAATGAGCAAAGAGGGGCAACTGTAATAGCCAATTTTGGCCTGGCCCATTAACCAAACAAAAAAAAACCAATAATTAATAAAGTCCATTTTTTAAACAGTCCAATACAAAATACGTACAAAAGGAAACAGAGGCCCATTAAAGCCCATTACAAATTAAAATCCACTAAACCACTAGCCTAAACATAAACCACTAAACCCAGACCCAAAATTTTAACCTAATAGCCCAAATTAAATAAACCACTACCCAACCTAGCCCGATTCCAGCAAGCCCACAACAGAAAACAAATAGGAAAACCTAGGGTTTCCCCTTGGCGCCGCAAGCCTTCAACGCTGCAAACTCCCAACGCCCCACATCCGTACATCCCACACGTGTGTCACGCCTCTGTACCACGCTGTACACAACGTTAGTGCCTCCGTACAGCCACATGAGCCTTCGTATCTGCAACCAAGTACGAACAACAAAGCAAAAAGGAAAAAAAAAGAAAACAATTGTATTTTTAATTTTATTTTCATTTCATCTTTAAAAAGCCCAAAACAAACCACTGTAATGGCTTCTTCACATTTTACAGATATACAAGGAAAAAAAAAAAGAGAGAATAGTTTCAAAGGTGACTTCTTTGATTTCGGTGTTTTTGGTAACTGAACTTTCCTTTTTTTTTTTTTTGACGTTAAAAAAGGGAATATACAAAAAGAAAACGAAGGGTTTTACCTGTTGTGGATGTCGATCTAACCGTGGTTGTCTTCTTCGGTCTAAAAGTCAATTGATCCTTGTGGATCTAGTCGAAATCATGATAAAGTCTTGAAGGTGCTAGGCACTAGTGAAGCCCATCGTCGAATCGAGAAGGCGAGAGTCCGAGGTTTTAAGAAAAATGTTTTGAAAACTGTTTTAAAATTTTGTTTCGTCTGAAAGGGAAACTAAAGGGGCACTAGGGTTTCACTTTAAATTTTTTTTCTGATAGTTTTAATGCTGTTTTTAAGGGATTATGGTTCATTAAAGAAACGGTGCCATTTGGCTCGTTTCCATAGCTTTAAACGACACCATGCGAACCTATTCTGACCCGATCCGATTTGAAGCCCCAAGATCCGTGTGTCTTTTGTGAGAATGTGATATTTATGTAATCAGTCCTCCTTTATTATATTGGCTTTCGATTAAGTTTATTGTATAATTTCTTTGCATTTCAATTGAGTTCTGTGATTTGCTTGTTTATTTGATCTGATCCAATCCAAACTCTGCGTTTTGAGCTTCAAAAATATTTTCTAGTTTAGTCCCTGATTGTTTACGCGCATTTAGATTGATCCTTGCGCATTTTTAAAGGATTTTATTTATTATAAAATAGCCTTCTAATTTTGTTTTTGTTTCAAATAAGTACCTTTTTGTTTTCATATACAATCTTCGCATTTTTATTAGGTTTAATTCATTTTTTATATATTTGGTTTTAAACTGTTTTATTTCATATATTTAAATGGTTCTAAGTATTATTTATTTCCTTTAGTATTTTCATTAATTTATATATATATATATATATATTCTTTTATATACATATGCAATTTATATTAAATTATTTTTATGTACATATATACGTATTCTTTTCATATATAATCTATATTATCTTTTTGTGTATATATATATATATTCTCTTTATATATAACTTATATTATTTTTCTTATATATATACATTATTATTTTCAGTATTATTTTTCTGAATTTATTCATACGTATATATATATATATATTCTTTTAAATTTATTTATGTATAATCGGTTTCTTTGTAAAACTCCTTTTAAATTATATATTTATTTATTCCAAACGCTTTCAAATGTCATTATTATTTTAATATACAATTATATTACATCAAGTTTATTACGCATGTGTCATTTAAGTTTACGCATACTATTCTGATGTATTAGATGCTCATTTGGTGTTATTGTATGTATTATATCTCTTAATTCATAGCCATTAATTATTTGTGATTCATCATTGTAATATTTGATGTTGGCTTTGTATATTAGTATTCCATTGCATATTATGAAAAAAATGTTGTGTTTAATGTCACTTTAGTTTTAATGATCATTTTTCTTATTATTTAAAGTTTTTTTGAAATAAGGCAATGCTCGTATTTAGGGGTTTTGAGACAATCGTGCCCTAACTTACTGGGTTCCGATTTTCCTCGTTAAAACCTAGCAATCGTGTGCCCTTTTTTCTCTTAAATCCAAATGAACAATATTTCAAATAAAACTTATTATTGGGATTTTGAGACATTGCGCCCTAACTTACTGTGTGATATTTTATCATCTCGAGATAAGAATTTCAAAACAACAAAGGCAATATTCTGTATTGGGGAATCCTGAGAAATAGAGCCCTAACTTACTGAGCTTCGATTTTTCATTTGACCCATATAATGGAGTATCCTTCTTAATTTCAAATGTACGAGTATTGAATGTCGAAGGATAAGCATATTTTCAAGGATTCGAAATGTTGTATCCTAACTCACTGGGTACGATACTTTGTTCCTTCGAAATAAGTGGGTCTCGGCATCAAGCTTAATTTCTTCAAGTTTTCCCTAACAAAAATGATCGTATTTTAAAATTTTTTAAAATTTTTGACTCCAAGGCATTAATTAATCAATTCAGTACCAATTTTAGGCGTTACGGGGGTGCTAATCCTTCCTCGTACGTAATCGGCTCCCGAACCTATTTTCTCGAATTTCGTAGACCAAAAACAACATTTTAGTAAACCGAAATGTTTTATTAAAACAAAGGTGACCCGATCACACTTCATCAAAAAAGATTGGTGGCAACTCCATTTCCATATTTTTAAAGTCGATCCCTGTTTTTTCAAACCCGTTTAAAAAATGGTTTCAACAATCTTCGTCAAACATTTCTGTAAATTCACATTCACAAATAATGAAATTATAAAGCATTTAAAACACAATTACATTAATGCTTGTTAACATACGAACTTACCTCAAATTTATACGGAGAAAATCGAGCGATCAATCCACTACTTTGTTTTTTCCCTGATCTTTGTTTTTTCCCTGATCTAAATTCGCACGTTGCTTTTCTTGATCTATATAATCAAATTTATCTTATTTAAATATCAATCTATTCAATTTAACCCAAAATTCATATTATGGCAAAATTACTATTTTGCACCTAAATATTTAACTTATTTCAAAATTCATATTATGGAATTTATTTAATTTTATCCCTACCCAAGCCTAGCCGGATGTTAAGCATACATATGGCAGCCCATATTTTTCACATATTCACACTTTTACCACACAATTTATCACATTTCTCAATTTAATCCCTAATTTGCAATTTCATTCAAAATCACTTAACAAATGTTGTTTATCTAACAACAACCATTCATTTTCTACCATTAAACTTCAAAACACATACATATTCATCAATGGTAAACCCTTAGAATTTTAACAGCTTTTCAAATTAGTCCTTGGGCTAGCTAGATTATGCTACAACAACTCCAAAAACATAGAAATCATTAAAAACCGGACAAAATTACACTTACATGCACAAGATGACTTGGCCGAATGCTTAAGAACCCTAAAATGGTGTTATTTCCCTTTCAATTTTTGGTAAGGAAGAGGAATGAATAGAAAAGTGGAATTATTTTACTTAATTTTGACTTTAATTGCTCATTTACCTTTATGACCTTAAAAAACATTAATAATTTCAAATAAACCAATCCCATAAATTTCCACTATCACTTATATTGTCTATTTACCATCCAAGTACTCATACATTTAAATTCTATAGCCATTTAGTGCCTTTAAGTAATAGAACTTAAGTTTTGTACCTTATGCCATTTAGTCATTTTTATCGAATTGAGCATGCAAACTATTAAACTTCTTAATGAAATTTTTATAAAATCATACTATCATATTGTATACTTAAAAATAATAATAATAATTATTTCAACTTCATATTCATTATCCTGAAACCACTGTTCTGATTTCACTGAAAATAGACTTGTTACATCGTTAATGGTGGATTTTGGATTGTGGAATAAAAATATCATTAAAAAGTGATTTTAAACTTGTTTTAACATGATTAGAAGGTTCCTAAACTTACTTTGAAGTTTCGTTAAAGATTTCTTGAGTTTTAATGAATTTTTGTGAAAGTAGCTCAAACTTGTCGAAAAATGTCAACACCATGAATTGGGTAGTTTTATGTAGTTTAAAGGTTGGGAATTAGTCATAGATGAATATCTAGATGAATGGAATTCATTTCATGCAAAAATATTAGGTGTAGATCGAGATATTTTCATTTAAAGTTTGCTTTGTCGAAGGTTTCAGTTACTAGAGAGCTTAGTTTAGGTTTATGTTTTTGTTTGTTTGAGGTAAGTCATTGGATGATTTTTGGTTGTGTATTTGTTTGGTTTGTCTTGTTGAAGTGTTGAAGTCAATAGGACCTTCAACGAGTAGAGACAAAGGTAAGGAACTGCTTGTTTAAGTTTTTGGCTACTTAGCGAAAGTATATTTGGTGAGTGTTTTGGAATCACTGCTCGTAGATGATTCATTGTGTTAGTTGGGAGTTTAGAGGTAGCCTAAACCCATAGTCTAAATTTTGAATGTAATTGTTCTCATATCTATGTTTAATATGTGATAAATGTGCTTATGTGGTTGTGATAATAAGAACTAAAATGTGATGTTATGCCATGTGCTTTATGTTTGTGATGATTGTTGTGAAAATGAAAATGTAGGCATGTTTTTCATGCCAAGTATCAGTGAATATATTGTGCTAATGATGTGAACATGCAGTGAATCAACTCTAAAAACTGATAAGTAAATGTGTGATGATATCGTGGATATTTTGGCCTTGTTACTTTATGGGACCATTGGATATAGTTGGCATGCCATAGGATTGTGAGCACTCACCTTTGTGTTGTGCTTTTGGGCATTGAGGCCTTCGGACAGGTTGGAGAAATAAGTGAATGTGAGCTAAGCTCCATTCAATAGAATATGTTTGGTATGTTGCAGAGTGTTAGCTTTATGCTTCAATCTTTTGGATATGTTCGACTCTACTAGTCATTTGGTGTGTTAGAGATTCGTGTATCTGATGAGTGGTGATAGTGCCCAATTTATGTTTCTGAACCTCAAGTGCCAAACTATCTTTAAATATGACTATTTTGTAATGTGATAAATCTTAAATGATTATGTGACTATTAAGTAAATATACCCATAAAAGATGTATGACTGGATGTAATATGACCCTAAAGTTGGAAATATTGTAAATGTCTTATATTAGTGTTTCGTTAATATATAATGACTTGTTTGCGTTTTGATTATTCTGAGCATTCATTAAGCTTTTTAAGCTAACCCACTCCTTTTAAACCATTGCAGATTAGTTACATTTCGAGTGTGAGTGGTGTGGTTTCCTAGGGGTGATCCAAGCCAAAACTTTAGTAGCTATTCGTAGGTGTTTATTTGTTTAATTTGTCTAACGAAAATATGATAGACTAATTGCTGGATTTTGCTATGAACTTTAAGTTGTTTACTTGATTATTATGCTTTAAAATTTATGGACTTTAGGTACGATTTATTGGTTTCTTGTTCTACCATGGTTATGATGTTTTGGACTATTATTTCAGAAATTTTGATGCTCATTTAAAGATGTAAATGATGCATGCTGATTATACATAAATTGGCATGGATTATAAACTTAAAATCGCTGAACTTTTTATGTCTCTAACAGGGTATTGATATTCAAGTTTCAACATCTATACCTCTATGATATTTGAAAGTGCAGGAAGTTAGTAATGTAATTTGGTATCGATACACTACCATGAGTATCGATAGTTGGGATAAAATAATCAACACTTTACGAAAGCTACCAATAATTTCTAGGATTTTGGTTTTATACGAGAAAAAACAAGTAGTTTTGGTATTGATTTTCCAAGCGGTATCGATACCACTTGAGATAATTATTGAAACCTCACCTTTAGTATCGATACCTACGTAACAGTTTTGGAATTTTTGCTAAATGGTCCTAATGAATGTTCAATTGTTCCTTTAGGTACATTTGAAGTATGTTCAGCATGTTTTAATGATAATTAACATATAGATGATTTGGAATTTGAAAAAATGCTAAAATTATAAGATGTTTGCTTGACAATGTATTGACTTATGATGTATGATGAGAGATAGAGGTGTAGCGTCCTGTTACTCGAGCTCGGTGACCTAGCTAGTTATAGGGTGTTACATTCATGAGTGGAATTTACTACCTCCGCAAAACTTTGACCTCGTGATCAAGGATCTATATTGGTTTGTCTCAAATGACAAATCTTAACGAACCTCAATCTCCTTAATCGAAATTATATGAGAAAGGTCAGATCGGCATCGTCTCAACATGGACACGTGGAAAACATTGTGAATACGATCCAACTCTAGAGGTAACTCTAGTGGTATACCACTGGTCCAACTCTCTTAAAGATGCAATAGGGTCCAATGAATCTTGGACTCAACCTTCCCTTGCTGTAAAACCTTAACACTTTCTTCTAAGGTGAAACCTTAAGAAAGGCTCGATCACCAATATTGAACTTTATATCCATCCTTTCTAAGTCAGAACAAGACTTCTGTCGATTCAGTGTCGCTATTAAACAATCCTAGATAATCTTCACATTATTCTCAATCTCTTACACTAAATCCGATCCTAACACTTTTTTCTCCCCCAATTCAGTCCAGCACAGAGGTATCTTACACTTGCGTCCATAAAGAGCTTTATAAGGAGCCATCTGAATGCTCGAATTGAAGTTATATTATACGCAAATTCATCAAGTGATAGATGTTCCTCCAAACTTCCTCAAAATTCAATCACGCAACCTCTCAACATATCTTTGAGAATCTGGATAACCCTTTCAGATTTCCCATCAAACTACAGATGAAAAGTTGTACTGAAGTTCAACCTCGTACCAAGAGCCTCATGTTGCTTTTTCCAAAATCAAGACATGAAACTATGATCGTAATTAGAAATGATAGAAATCAGTACCCCATGTAATCTTACAGTCTCAGAGATATACAACTTTGCCAAACTAGGTAATGAGTAGTCAGTACGTACTAGCAAAAAGTGGGCAAACTTAGTCAATCGGTCCAAAATCACCTAAATGGTGTCTTTCTTAGAAGGCGTCAATGGTAGTCCATTAAAAAATTCCATGGTGACACGCTCCCATTTCCATTGAGGAATTTGAATAGGCAAGAGAAAACCATAAGGGAATTGGTGCTCGACATTGACTTGATGGCAAGTCAAGCATTTCGCCATAAAATTAATTACATCATGCTTAAGTCCCAACCACCAATACTACTTACAAAGATCCTGGTACATCTTACTCCTTCTGGGATGCATACTGTAAGGACTACTCTGTGCTTCCCTCAGAATGGATTGCCTCTGCTCTAAGTTTGAATGTACACAATATCTCCCACAATAGCACATAACTCCCTCAGAATTAAAGGCAAAATCTAAAGTCTTACCCTCCTCGATAAGTTTCACATGAGTCACTAAAGACGTATTGGGTGACTATTTTAACTTGATTTCCTCCAACTGAGTAGGTCGCACTTGTAACTTTGCAGTTAAGCCTCTATCCCCAAACAAACTCAATCTACCAAACATTGCTCTTAACTCCTTCATCACTTTTCTTCTCAATGCATCGGCCACGACATTAGCTTTACCTGGATGATACTCAATAGTGTAATCGTAATCCTTAAGCAGCTCTATCCAATGCATCTTTCTAAAGTTTAACTCATTCTGAGTGAGGAGATACTTAAGACTCTTATGATCTGTGTAAATGACAGACTTATCCCCATAAAGGTAGTGCCTCCAAATCTTAAGAGCGAAAACCACTGCAGCTAATTCAAGGTCATGCGTTGGATAGTTACATTCATGCGGTTTGAGCTATCTCAAAACATAAGCCACTCTCCCGTCTTGCATCAACACACATCCAAGGCTTGTATGAGAAGCATAATTGAAAACTACAAATCCTTACCAGATTCTAAATCAATATAGGTGTCTATGTTAAAACTTCCTTGAACTTCTCAAAATTAGCATGTTTTTCATCGGTGCCGCAATCAATAGAAGTCCCTCAACAAACCTCTATTCATACCCAACAAGTTCGAGAGAACTTTGAATCTCACTAACATTTTTAGGTTGTTTCCAATCCAGAATAGCTTTAATCTTATTGGGGTCAACATGGATACCTTCAGCAGATACCACATGTCCCAACAACATCACTTCTCAAAGCCAAAACTCACACTTAGCTTCAGATACAACTTTTTGTCACGTAAGGTTTGAAGGACTAACCTTAAGTGTTCCTCATGCTCTAACTCAGACTTCGAGTAGATCAGAATGTCATCAATGAAAACCACTACAACTGATCGAGATAAGGCTGGAAGACTTTGTTCACGAGGTCCATGAAAGCGGCGAAGCATTTGTAAGTTCAAAGGGCATTACCAGGAACTCATAGTGCCCATACACCGTCCTGAAAGCATTTTAGGTATGTCAACCTGTCTTACCTACAATTGAAAGTATACTGACCTCATATCAATCTTGGAGAAAATTTTGGCACCCTAAATTGATCAAAAAGTTCATCTATCCTATGCAAATGATACTTATTCTTCACAGTCAGCTTATTTAACTGGCGATAATTACTACAGAGCCTAATCGACCCATCCTTCTACTTCACAAATTGTACTGGGGCCTGTAAATTGAAAAATATATAGGATTTTTCCTACGTAATTTGTCACCTTTTTACTTAAATTCGTTGTTACAACAAAGTAATTGTTTAATAAATTAATGAAATATGTAAAAATATGAAATTAGGACATAGAAATTATTAAAATGTGATTTTATACTTTATTATATAGTTTTCATTAATAAAGTGGCTTATTTTATATTGATTTGAACATATTATATTTTTTAGACATAAAATGGGCCATGTATGATTAAATTAAATAGTAAAATATAAAATTATATTTAATAATTCATTTTAAAATATTTCATTAATAATTTGGGTTGTAATTAATTATTTAAATTGGATAAATTTTATTCTTTGGTTCTTTAACTTATTAATTTATTTTGGACAGTTCTGATAGCTTTGTTGGATTACAAAAATCATCCAAATTGAAGACCAATCCAACCCAAATTTGGCTACACATGGCTATCCACATAAACCACTTTTTGGTTTAATTACACGAGATCCTTGCAATGTTGAAGAAATTGGAGATTTTCCCGAAGATTTACAGTTGACCGAGCCTCAATCCTGAGTTGTCATTGCTTTTAAATTGTTTAAAATTCAAGCAAAATCCAAGTCAAAAGACACTAAGCATGGCTGACCACTCATTGAAGAAACATGTAGAGATTAAACCTCGCTATTTTTAGCAAACTACCCCCCTCTTCACCTATAAATAAGACCCCCTCATTCCTTCATCCTTCATCCATCATCCCTCATCATTCTCTCTTTTCTCTCAATTCTCTTTAGCATTTTCCATTACCCACGCCTAGCATCATCTCTTCATAGAGATTTTAGCAATTAAGCCTCTTAAAGAGCCCTTGGTCGGCCACCTTAGAGAGCCATCAGCAAAGGAGCAAAGCGAAGGAGTGAAGTAGCCTCGTCGATTAGAGTCTTGGGTGGCAGCCAGTTCGATTTGGGTTTAATCTTTCTTTTCTTTAATTAAATCTAAAAATGTTTTCTATGTGTTCTTTGTTCTTGTTTACAACAATGTTAGCTTAATATTATTTAAGCTAGGATGATTTCTTTGATTAAATAATATTTATTTGATTCATGCTTATAATATTTATGCCTCAATCGATCATGTTTTCAATTAAAATCAAGTCTGTATTTCATTCATATGTGATTGAAATGCACTTGAATTAGCTAAGCGATCCTAACCAGACGACGACTAGTGGAAAAATAATTGAAATGTGCATGCTTAGTTTAGATCCTAACCTGATTAAATTGCAGGTTGCATAACAACTCTAACCAAGCTCTGTTATCTGCATAGTTTTTAGATTTGTGTGATTAAATTGTTTGAAACCTAACACGTCCCTGTTACCTCACATGAATGCTAAGAAACCCTTAGTAAATAAGGATCAGTAAAATGTGTATTTACTAAGTAAAGGATACCGAAAGAACCTAATGTGGTTTCCAAACTCTTGAAAGATCGAGTTGCCATGGAATTTTTTCGAATGTTGTTAAGCATGTTGATAATAAATTGAGTTCAATTAAAGTAATTGTTATAGTTTATTTATGTTATAATTGTTGCAAATTGTGTTTAATTTTGGTAAAATATATTCATTCATATAGTTTGCATATTTAGGATAATTTGTATTAGGGATCCTTGCATTTAGTTTAATATAATCATCACTTCTCAATCATATTGTGTTTTTGATCGTGTGTCAAAGTCTTAAAAATTTATAATATGAACGATCTAGCCTAAAACTAAATGTGACAACAACTAGAGGCAAGCGCACTTATCGAACAGTAGTATAGTTTAGTGGCAAGACCGGATTGTCGAATCCAAAGGAACCAAAAGTACTAATACTAACTTTCTTTTTATTATTTAACCTAAGAATTAAAGGAATTGTTGTTTAACGTAAAATTAACTAACTACTAAGCTAAAGATGCTAAGACAAAGAGAATGAATTGGGGAAATACTTGAGGGAAAAACCAATTGATTAAGACAATTCCGAGGAAGAATCCACCTAGACTTCACTTGTTAACTAATTCTGAACCAGACGATTTATTCACTTGACTTGATCCGTAGGATTCCCTAATTTTTATTAATACCTCTCTCGAGGCTACTAAAGTCTAACCCTAGGTTGATTAATTGAAATCTTTTTCTAATTAAACTCCTAGAATTACATTAACTCAATCTGTGGACTCCCATATTAGGTTTGACCCTAATTCGAAAGATTTTCCTCATCCTATCTTTAGGTTTGCGATCAACTCCGCTTAGCTATGCTAGTTCTACTCTTAAACAGGGTCTATTCCTCCTCTGCCTAAGAGCATAAATGCTTGAATCAATATCCTGAAATATCAAAACAAGAATTAAGAACACATAGTTAAGAACAAATCAAGTATTTATCACACAGCTCAGAAAATAACAACAAGATCCGTCTTAGGTTTCATCCCCATCAGGTCTCTAAAGGGTTTAGTTCTTAATCATAAAAGAAAACATCTTAGAAGAAAATAAAAAAAAAAAATAAAGAAAACCCTAAAACCCCCTGAAGGAATTGAAGGAGAGATCCTCAGTCTTGAGTATGATTCTGGCTTCTTGAAATGAATCAACTGGCTTTCTTCAAGTGAATCCCATAATTCGGCCCCTCTGGCTTGGCTCTTTGGCCTAGATAAACGCCCCTTTAAGGTTGGCCTCTAGGGTGTTTATATAGGCTTTTGGAATGCCTTTCTTTGCCTCTAAGTACCCTAATCCAAATGAAACTCTTATTTGCTACGACAGGGACACGCCCGTGGCACACACCCATGTAAACCGAAGCTAGGCCGTGGTCGAACCTGTTAAAGAGGCTTTACCGTGTGGTCTTGGGCCCAGGCTGTGCTGATTTCATAATTTGGCCCATTTACTCTATTTTCGGCCCGTTTCTTGTTCTTTTCATCCTCCGGTGCTCTCCTAAGTATAAAACATGAAAACAAAGGATTAGGAGCACCTATTTCCATAATTAAAGGGATAAATCATCCAAAAACATGCTAAATGTGGGATTAAAATATGTGTATATTATGGTTTATCAAATACCCCTACACTTAAGCTTTTGCTTGTCCACAAGCAAAATTCTGAACTCACAATGAAAGCGAACTTCCTCAATTCATAATATTCATCGATAATGTTTCATCATAATTCATAGGCAATTTATACATGGATAATTTAACTAAAAGAGTCTTGAAGATTCAAACAATCAAAGTCATAATTTTTAGCACGAAAACATAGGTGTTTCCCTTTATCCAAAAAATTACCTTTGATTCAAAAACTGACAAGGATTGACATCCTTACTAAAGATTCAATCAAATCACTCAAGGTGTTTAAGGTTCAAAATAAAGCACACAACAGTCAAATATGAAAAGTTAATCCCATAGGCTTGCCTGAAAATCAAATATCCACCACTATAAAATTAGATGATACACAAATCAAAAGGTCTTTAAAGGGTTATAACGGGGCTTAGGTTAAAGGTGTGGATAAAGGCTAATTTAGAAGGGTTAAAATCGAGATTGAATTGACAATTTACCTAACTAGAAAAATGAACTAATCCTAAATAAATACATCAATTGAAAATTTGTAATACTAATAATATGAGCTTCTTTCTCAAGATGTTTAGTTTAAACGTGTAAGCTCTCTTAATCACAGAACTAATAATGAATATACTTTGATTGATTTTTTTTAAAAACAAATTAAGTAAATGCATAATATAAGAAAATTTTAACTACTAAAATAAAATAATTAGGCAGATGATCAAATCAAGCCTCGATAGAAGGGTAGTCAAAAGGAATGGTGATAACAAATACAAGATGGGTTTTGGGTTAATATTAGCGGGGGAGTCAATAAAAGGGTTATTAGGATCAAAGGGGTTCACTAGGGGTTATTTGTGAAGGTAGGCTTTTAGTGGAGTAAGTGGGTTAAATCTTAAGTGCCTTTATCATCTCTGTATATCAAATCAAAGGTGTGGTCTCGACATGTATAATAGAAGCAAGTTTTAGAATAACAAATCAATGTTGACACACTCATAATAAAAAGAAGTGAGCACGAAAAGAATGTATGCTCTAAAAGGTTCAAAATGTCACAAAAATTTTGGGTTTTTGATGACAACCTTGTAAATTTTAAACTTCAAGATAACAATTGGATTCAGGTAGACAACCTAACAAAATTTTAATTTTTGAAAATGGACTCATCATACTTAATTCTCTAGTTTAAAGTTTAAATCATCATTGTATAATTATCTATGACTTAATCTAAAACATATCAATATAAATCATAAATCAACAAAAGTTTCGTTCTAATTAGTGATATGAGAAAATTACTTAAGAATAAGGCATAATTCAGGGATTTTCAAATAATACTATAGTTGACCCCCCACACTCAAGACGTACATTGTCCTCAATGTAGAAAGATAAATAATAGCATAATAATAATGAAATCATAAGATAGGGAGAGAAGTGAAACTTCCTGAATATTGGATGGAGTCAATGAAAAGAAATCGGATAGGTTTGGCAGAGCTGAACGTGGGGAATGCCTCGAACCGTTTAAAATTGGATCCTTAAAGCAGCCGGTTTAATCTTATTGTATCCTAAGCTTAATCTAAATGGCATGAAGAATAAGAAGAAAATAATAAATAAAATAAATATAAATATAAATAGAAGAATAAAAGTAAATAATGAAAAGTGGATATGCGTTCAAAGAGAAAGGGGAAAAGGGAAGAAGACTTTAGGGAAGAAAGTGAATAGAATAAGGGGATTAAATAGAAATCATAGAACTAGTAGTTGCCCACGCCCCTGTACCTACCTGTGGTGGCCACACGGCCACGGCCATGGCCGTGTTCAAGGCCATGTGGGTATGAAATCCTGCACCTAAAAGTCTGGTTAGTTCTTGTTAGATGCTAAAATTCAAAAATATAAAAATTAATGGGGCTAGTGCTCGGGTTGCCTCCCGAGAAGCACTCGTTTAAAGTCTTTAGCTAGACTTACCTATTATTCGTATGGCCATAGTGGTTCACAAAGTCGAAGCTTTTTCTCTTACTATCAATTCTATCAACATATGGTTTGAGTCGGGTAATATTTACCTCAAAAGTGCCAAAATTAGAATGTGTTACCTCCACTGTTCCGTATGGAAAGACCTTATGTGTCGTAAAAGGAGTCACACCGTTTGTATTAAGCTCTGAAGTGGTTATTTGAGGGTCAGTTGCATCTGACAATACACGAAGTGTGAGCTCACGTGGTAGTTTATTTCATAGAATTGCTAGGCACATTGCGTTTAGCTCTATATGTGACGTATCGTCTAACTTTCATTTGTTTGTCAAAAACTCTTTTAAAAATTTCCTTGAATCTGGCATCTGCAAAAGAGCTTCAAGAAACAGCAAGTTAATATGTAATTTCTTTGGAAGTTTAAGAAATTTATCGAATTGTTCCTCTATGTCGTCTTTCTTTATCGCACTGAGGGACAAAACATGTGGTTGGTACTCTGTAATTACCAGGTTTGGTTTATCATGGCTTACCTCAACCTTACCTTCCTCTACCACATGCTCTTGCTTCAATTTTGATTCATCTAACATTTCACTATCGTGAGCAGTTATTGCTTGAGGTTGCTCTCTTGAGTTAATTTCGGTCTTACTTGGCAAGCTTCCTTGTGGTCGTTCTGAAATGATCTTGGCAAGTTTCCCTAATTGGTTCTCGATCCCATGAATCGATGCTTGTTGGTTTTTAAGTGTTGTCTCAGTGTTTTGAAAATGAGTTTCTGACACCACGATGAATTTTGTCAGCACCTCTTCAAGGTTCGGCTTCTTTTCCTGCTGGAAATGTGGTTGTTGAAAATCTGAAGGAAGTTGCGGTCTTTGATTACCTTGACCTCCCCACGAGAAATCGGGATGGTACCTCCAACCTGCATTGTAAGTGTTACTGTAAATATTATTTTGAGGTCTAGAATAGTTACCCATGTAGTTGACTTGTTCATTCTCTGTGCTAGAGTTGTTGGATAGGTATTTTGTGTTGTTCACCCCTCTTCCATCTGTATCTTACTGTATTACCAGATGTACCTACGTAGAACCATACAAACCATCAATTTTTTTATTTAAAAGCTCTACCGATTAGATAATATGGTGTTGCATCAATGTTGAAAACATCGGCTACTTTAGTAGGCTTTGTCCTCATGTCTTGCCACTAATAATTATTTAGTGGCATCTCTTCGTTTTTTTTTTTTGCGAGCAGTATGTTCTATTTCACTGTCAAAAATCAAGGGTCCTTACGGGTTCCTTCTAGTCATTAACTAGAGGTACCTGCTAGGAACATATAAAAAGAAAAAGAAAATTGGAAAAGTAAAAATAAAATTTAATTGCAAAAGTAAAATATGGCTAAATTAATAAAAATTGAGCGTTCTTAATATTTCAGCTCCCCGGCAACGGTGCCAAAAACTTGATCGTGTATCAAAGTCTTAAAATTTTTATAATATGAATGATCTAGCCTAAAACTAACTGTGACAATGACTTGAAGCAAGCGCACCTATCGAGCAGTAGTATAGTTTAGTAGCAAGACCGGATTGTCAAACCCAAAGGAAACAAAAGTACTAATACTAACTTTATTTTTATTATTTAACCTAAGAATTAAAATAATTGTTGTTTAATCTAAAATTAACTAACTACTAAGCTAAAGATTCTGAGACAATGAGAATGAATTGGGAAATACTTGAGGGAGAAACCAATTGATTAAGACAATACCTGAGGAAGAATCCAACTAGACTTCACTTGTTATCTAACTCTAAACCAGACGATTTATTCACTTGAACTAATCTGAGATTCCTTAATTTATATTAATACCTCTCTCGAGGCTACTAACGTCTAACTCTAGGTTTATTAATTGAAATATCTTTCTAATAAAAACCTCTAGAATTATATTAACTCGATATATGGACTCCCATATTAGTTTTGACCCTAATCCGGCAAATTTTTGTCATCCTATCTCTAGGGTTGCGATCAACTTCGCTTAACGATGCTATATCTACTCTTAAACAGGGTTTATTCCTCCTCTGTCTAATAGCATAAATGCTTGAAGCAATATTCTGAAATATCAAAACAAGAATTAAGAACACATAGTTAAGCACAAATCAAGTATTTATCATACAACTCAGAAAACAATAACAAGATCGTCTTAGGTTTCATCCCCCTCAGGTATCTGAGGGGTTTAGTTCATAATCATAAAAGAAAACATCTCAGAAGAAAATATAAAGCAAAATATAAAGAAAACTCTAAAACCCCTTGAAGGAATTGAATGTGAGATCCTCAGTCTTGAGTATGATTCCGGCTTCTTCAGATGAATCAACTGGCTCTCTTCGAGTGAATCCCACAATTGACCCTTCTGGCTTGGCTCTTTGGCTTAGATGAACACCCCCTTTAAGGTTAGCCTCTAGGGTGTTTATATAGGCTTTTGGAATGCCTTTCTTTGCCTCTACGTACTCTAATTCGAATGAAACTCATCTTTGCTATGACAGGGACACGCCCATGGCACACACCCATGTAAATCGAATCCAGGTCGTGGTCGAACTTGTTAAAGAGGCACGACCGTGTGGTCTTGGGCCCAAGCCATGTTGATTTCATAATTCGGCCCATTTACTCCATTTTCAGCCCGTTTCTTATTCTTTTCATCCTCTGGTGCTCTCTTAAGAATAAAACTTGAAAACAAAGGATTAAGAGCACCTATTTACCAAGTTGTTAGTATAATTTTACAATTAAGTGACTTAATACAAATACAATGCCTATAAAGCGATAACTTGATACTTACTTACTACTTGATAAAGAATGTGTACACTTGCATAAACCTACGAGTTACAAGTTTTTGGCGCCGTTGTCGGGAATTGTTAACTATTTCCATAGTCATTTTTTTTTTTTGTGAAATTATTTACTTCCAATGTGGTTTATTTCTAACATTACTAACTTATTCTTTTCAATTTTGTGATTTTCTTTCAGGTGTTTATGTGCATAGATCGGATTATCGATTTACTCCCTATAGACCCTAAAATTGAGCAAACTTTCAGACAAAGAAGACGTGAATGAACAGCTCAAAGACAGGTCCAGATGGACCTTGGAAATCAGAATCAAGAACAAGGTAATGAAGCCGATCGTGTATGAAATCCCATCCTCATTGCCGATGATAGGGATCGATGCATCAGACAATATGCTGTGCCACTTTTCAGTGAGTTAAATCCAAGAATTAGAAGGCCAGATTTTGAGGCAACAGATTTGAGTTGAAACCATTGATGTTTCAAATGCTCCAAATGGTGGGCCAATTTAGTGGTATGCCTACGAAAAATCTACATCTCCACCTTGGATTTTTTATGAAGGTGAGTGATTCGTTCAAGATAACCGGTGTGACTGAAGACGCGTTGAGGTTGAAGTTGTTTCCATACTCGTTGTAAGATCGAGCATGAACATGGCTCAATTCATTGCCACCAAGTTCCATATCTACATGGCAAGAATTAGCAGAGAGATTTATGGTTAACTATTTCTCGCCTAGAAAAAATGCTAAGTTGAGGAACGATATCACAACTTTCCAACAATTGGATGACGAGTCATTGTATGAGGCTTGGGAGCGATTCAAGGAGTTACTTCGAAAATGTCCTCATCATGTGATTACTCATTGTATCTAGTTGAATACATTCTATAATGGTCTCAATGCACATACAAGATTGAAGGTAGATGCTTTTACGAATGGTGCAATTTTGTCTAAGTCTTATAATGATGCTTATGAGATCATCGAGAAGATCGCAAGTAATAACTATCAATAGCCAACAAATCAAACAACTTCAGGAATACGTGTAGCCAGAGTTCATGAAGTTGACGCCCTCACTTCGTTATCAACTCAGGTATCGTCTGTTTCCTCTATGTTAAAACAATTTATTGCTAATAGTGTTAATAATTTTACAGCTCAGCTACCAAGTCCGTTTGAAGTAGTTTCCTATGTGTACTGTGGGGAAGGTCATTCTTTTGAGAATTGTCCGTCAAATCCCGAGTCAGTGTACTATGTGGGGAACCAACATCAAAATAGGAGTGGACAAGGACCCTAGTCCAACTTCTAAAATCCTTCACGGCGTAATCATCCTAACTTTTCTTGGAGCAACAAATGAAATGGACCGAACAACAACTTATTGCAGCATAGACCCAACCAATCTCAAAGGTTTAATCAACAAGCTCCAAAACCACCTCAAGCTGAGGCATCAAATAGTTTGGAGAACTTTTTGAAAGCGTACATGGCAAAGAATGACACTTTGATCCAAAGCTAAGTAACAACATTGAAAAAATTGGAAAACCAAATGTGTCAGTTAGCTACGGAGCTTTGTAATAGATCGCAAGGAACCTTGCCGAGCAATATTAAGAATTCAAGAAATTTGGTAAAGAACATATCAACGCAGTGGCATTGCGAAGAGGTAAAATTTTGGAACCCCGATTGATTGAAGTTAAAGATAAGACCATTGAGAAGAATCAACCAGTTGTTGAAATTCCTACACCAAAGGAATTAGAATCTACAAAGACTGACAAGGTAAAACCTAACTTAGTGAATTCAGATACTTTAACATCTTCTTTGGATGCAGATTTACCTACTCAGAAGAGTTATTCGGTTTAACTGAAAGTTCCATCACCTCCATATCTGTAAATATTGCAGTAATAGGAGCAGAAATAGGAGGTGTAATTCAAGAAATTTTTGGATGTTCTGAAACAGTTACACATCAATATTCCATTGGTGGAGGCTTTAGAATAAATGCCAAATTATGTGATGTTTATGAAGGATATACTGTCCAGGAAGAAACAACCGAGTGAGTATAAGATTGTTGCCTTGACAAAGGAGTGCAGTGCATTCTTGTAAAAAAAAATTGCCACCAAAATTGAAGGACCCATGAAGCTTTACTATACCCTATAACATTGGTGAATCTTACTTTGGTAAAGCTTTGTGTGATTTAGGAGTGAGTATCAACTTGATGCATAAGTTTATTTTCAATATGCTAGGGATAGGTAAAGAAAGACCTACAACTGTGACGCTTCAGCTAGTGGATCGATCTTTAGCATATCCCAAGAGAAAGATCGAGGATGTTTTGGTAAGAGTCGAAAAATTTATTTTTCCTACTAATTTTTTGTCTTAGATTTTTGAAGCAGATAAAAAAGTGCCGATCACCCTTGGGAGACCTCTCTTAGCCACGAGAAGAACGTTAATTGATGCGTAGAAAGGTGAGCTCACCATATGAGTTCAAGATGATCATGTAACCTTTAACATTCTTAAAACAATGAAATTTCCCAATCCGACAGAAGAGTGTTTAGTTATGTAAGAGGTAGAAACCATGGTTTCTATGGAAAGCAATTTTGAAGAAGATCCATTGGAGAAAGCCTTAGATCTTGATCCTTTGAAGGATGAAGAAGGTGAAGAAAACATGGCTTTGATGGAAGCCATTCGAGAAATTTTATTTAATCCACATGGTTTGAAATGTTGGAGTTAGAAGTCAAAGAATTTATGCAAACCAAGGTGTGGATTGAAGAACCACCGAAACTCGAACTAAAGGTACTTTCTTCCCATTTGAAATACATTTATTTAGGTGACTGTTCCACTTTTCTTGTGATTATTTTAGTAGAACTGACGAAAGATCAAGAGGAGCAACTAATTACTATTCTAAAGAAATTTAAGAAAGCAATTGGTTGGACCATAGTTGATAATTGAGGTGTAAGTCATTCTTTTTGTAACATCATAAATTATTGGGCCTATGCGTGAATATGTGGAATGAGTTAATTTAAGTGTTAGGGGTCCAAATTGGGCTCAGGCTTAGGCAGAGGCCTTGATTAAAATTATTTGTTTGGGCATTATAGGGTTTAAAAGGTAGTATCTATGTTTAAAATACCAAAGTGGGCTTGTGGCCCAATCTTAGGAGGTGACGCCACACACAAGGAGTAAGGGGCCCAAATTTAAGTTTCATGGAGCCCAATTCTTTTAATTTAAGTTAGCTAATTTTTGGGCATTTGGATTAGGTGGAGTGGATGGAAACAAGGCTAAAATTTAGGGGTTTTAATGTTTACAATATGTGGATAATAAGCAGATAAAGGCTATTGTTTAGGAATTTATTTTATGTGGATAATAAGCAGATAAAGGCTAAGATCTAGGGATTTTTATGATTAAAATATGTGGATAATATGCTGATAAAGGAGGGAGTAGTTAGTGATAATTAAGTCTCTTTTAAATGAGCTAGTAGATTAAGATAAAGGAGAAAAGTTAAGAATTTTTCTACAAAGAGAGTGATGGCCAAGAATCCATCACTGAGAGGAGTAAAGAAACCAGCTACTACATGGCAAAGGGTTGCCGAATTTCCTATAAATAGTGGGGCTAGCTCCTTTTTCTGACATTAAATCCTCTCCCTTTTGTGCCGAAATTATTTATCTTCTTTTCTCCAAATTTCTTTCTCCAATTTCTCTAAAAGTCGAAAACTCCATTATTCTCTTCTTTCTTCTAAAAGCCAAAAACTCCATTATTCTCTTCTTTCTCCTAAAAGCTAAAAACTCCATTATTCTCTTCTTTCTTCTAAAAGCTGAAAACTCCATTATTCTCTTCCTTCTCTAAAAAGCCGAAATCTCTATAGTTTTTATTTTATTCATCCTATTTGAGAAATTATTCTATACTTCCGGCATTTAAATCCTCCATTGACATTGTCCAATTCTCTCTCTAGTACTAGCTGAATCTCCTAAGTTAAGGTAAGAGTAGATTTTTGATTAGTTCTCATAATCTATTCCTAATTTTTGAAAAGGCAAAAGCTGAAAGCTAATAGTTTAATGGTTTATGATGGGCGGCAAGTTGGGATTTGAAGGAAGCCTAGTCGACTAGATCTAAAAGCTAAAATTCATAAGTCTCTAATTTCGGGATTTTTAAGGTAAGAAGATTTTCCTAGATTTCTATTAGATTTCATTATTATATACAAGATTTTAACTTTATAAGGAGGATTAACGATTAAATATTATTATAGTAACTCTGATAAGGATTTATGATGGAATTAAATATGGATCGGGCAAAAGAAAGAATCCTAAGTTTAAGAAAGCGAAGCGATATCGCTATTCGAGATTGACCAATTGGTTGTGGACCGGCTTCTGAACAACACCTTAGGCAGATAGCAGTTGTGACGACTAAGGATAGCGTCGATATAGAAAGCCTCGCTTTATCGGTAATCAGGTGTGTAGATTCTTGACACATAAGCTTTGTTATATTATATGTATGTTATGGGCTAAAAGCCAAAAAAGGTGTGTAGATCTCTATCACACTAGTTAATTTGAATTATATGTATGTTGTAACACCCCAAACCCGGCCCATGGTCCCGACCGGATCTAGTATGTCACGGAGTAAGATAATTTAAAATATTTTGAGTGTCTGGTGAAAACTTTGTTAAAATGTGGCTAAGGTATTAAAACGGGGTTTGATAAAACTCAGTTAGGATTTTTTTCATAAACATGGTTGGGTTGATGAACCCTTTAAAAATGTTTGATCATGTAAAATTTTAAAATTTGTCAAGGTTATAATTGACTTGGTGTAGTTTGTTACCCGATGGTAACATCTTTGAAAACCCGTAGAAGTTATTAAGTTTGAAAAAAAAAGTTACTTTTAACCGGTTCACTTAACATTTATAAACTTCATTTGTAACATAAGTAAAATAAAATAAACATCCAAATAATAAATAGCGGCCTTATTACAACCCCAAAATAAAAAGACTTAGAAAATAAATGAACTAAAACTGATCTAAATAAAGTTCCAAATCTGAGAAACAAGCATGGCCGCCTCGAGTCCTCCCCGACTCCATCTCCGCGATCTACTCATCTACAAAATAGTTTGGGAAGGGGTGAGTCACCAAGACTCAGTGTGTAAATCCCCCACCCGAAAATGTAACTCATACATAGATTATTAATAAACATTCAAATATGCAACCCCACTAACCATCCGTGCTCCTTTAGCTACCCCGTGTGGTCAAAACCACTGGTGGTCAAAACCACTGGTGACTAGAGTCACAAATCAAATGATGGGGCCAACCCATCGTGTGGTCAAAACCACTGATGACCATAGGTCACAAATATCATAATGTGGTCAAAACCACTGGTGGTACCAAACCACTGGGACTTAGTCACAATTTAACATCGGTGTGGTCAAAACCACTGGTGACCGAAGTCACAATAAATTTGATGGGGCCAACCCATCTTGTGGTTAAAACCACTGGTGACAGTCCATAGAAATCATCCCCCTCCTCTTATTAATCCCACGATCATCATGCTTACATAACAATTTGTCATAATCACATATATCATGCATTTATGTGTAGCATAGCATTTAACAGCATGTGATGGCATACTCAAGCATATATCATAGATCACGTAATAGGGGACTTACCCAGAATCCATGCTTAAGCCCACAAGCAAATCACTACCATAATTATTAACAAGGCAACAATATGGCAAAGTTTACTAATAAAGTGTGTAAAGAGTTTACACACCTGTTACTACCAAAATTCCTAGATCCCGAAGATCCGATCTACGATGCTAGATCCTTTGACCCTAAATTCAGCCAACAACAAGGTTAGTGACATAGGCCTATTCAGCAAAACCAAGTAATCCCGAAGGATACGATGTACTCAAAATAACACTCACCTTGGTTGCCGATTTGGTCTCCTACCAAATCCCGAAACGGCACTTATTCCTGAAATCGTTGAGATCCTTATATGGCACATATTAGTTTCGGCATTTAAACATAAACTTTTTAACAAATGGCCCTTGGCCGAATGATGTTTAAGCCTTACCTTGAAAAATCAAATCCCGAAAGCTTCCTTCAATCGGCTATGGCCTCCTTACAATCGGTTTAATCACATTAATAAGAGTCATAGGTCATTCGGCCATAATCTTGAACCTAAAAGAGGTTATTACCCCTTACCTTAATGACTATTTAGGCCCCTAAACACCACAAGTCAGCACCACTTGGTGTTGTTAGGGGGTTCGGCTACCTTCAATGAAGAGAAAAGAACCGAATGCTACAGCACCTTTCTTTAAGGGGGATTCGGCCAAGTGGATCTTAATAGGAGAAGAAAAGATTTCGGTAAAAGAGTGAAAGAGGTTCGGCTAATAGAGAAAGGAAAAAGATAAGGAAGAGAAGTAGGGAATTAATGGTGGTTTCGGCTTTGTAAAAGAAGAAAGGAAGTAGATGGGAGATGAGGGAGATTCGGCCAACAACCAAATGAAAAAAAAGAAGAGAACTTGCTGAATGATTTTCGGCACACCCTTGCTTAACACATAACTGAATATGGATGGCCCTAAGGAGTCCCAAAATCGGTCATCACCCCTCTCTTTTGTGATAATTTCAAGCTTTTATCAAATTACATTTATCTTTTATTTATCCCTTAATCTCCTCTTCAACAAATAAAATGAAAATACAATACTAACACTACCCCTCCAGCCGAATATGTGCAAAAATTTAAGCCTATCCTCATCACTTTAAGAGTCCATAATCGGGCCATCACCTCACCCTCTTCACGCCAAAAAAATAAAAATAAAAACCAACCTTCAGCTGGTTCAAACTTGGGACCTAAAGGAGCAACTGCCGCAGCCCCTTACAACGCCTCATGCCACTCCACCATTTCGACTTTCATGTCATAAAACCTCGATATTTATTTATAAGACCTTCCTAGGCCGATTCCCTTCCTAAAGCAAAAGAAAATAAAACTCCTAAGGCGCAACCCCGACAGTTCAAACCCAAGACCTGTGCCCATTGCCACCTACAAGCTCCTAAGTAGCGCATGACAGCCACTTTGCCAACTTATTCCTTGTGTCATGCCTCTCCCGAAATTTTACTTAACCCCTATCTCACCTAGCTCTCTTCTTTTAAACACTTAAAAAGAAATTTTTAGTCCTAAGTCAGGCCTAGCTCGGGGTTATTTCTAGACCCTAGAACATGCTTAGCAATCATAATATTCATTTCTTCAAGCACACACATGGGAAAATAATTAAATTACAAACAACCCCTAATTTAGGATGTTACAGCTCTACCCCCTTAAAAAGAATTTTGGCCTCGAAATTACCTGGATCAGAAGAGTTGGGGGTATTGCTGCCTCATCACATCCTCGGGTTCCCATGTGGCCTCCTCCGTACCATGGTTTTGCCATAGCACTTTTACCAAAGGCACTGACTTCATATGAAGAACTTTGACATCTCGATCCAAAATCTGTACTGGCCCTCTTCGAAAAATAAGTCCGAGTTCACTTCAATTTCTACAATCGGCACTACGTGTGATGGATCCGATCAATAGCGTCTTAGCATTGAAACATGGAAGACATCATGGATCTGGCTCAATTCTACCGGTAACTCAAGCTGGTAAGCTACCGGTCCCACGCGTTTCAACACTGTGTATGGTCCGATGAATCTAGGGCTTAGCTTGCCCTTCGGCCAAACCTCAGCACCTTCTTCCAAGGGGATACCTTCAAGAAAACCTTGTCACCCACTACATACTCAACATCTCTGCGTTTAAGATCGGCGTAGGATTTCTACCTGTCCAATGCCTCCTTAAGACGAGCCCGAATTACTCTAACCTTATCATCCATCTCTGCCACTAACTCTGGACCCAACATCTAACGTTCTCCTAGTTCCATCCAACATGTAGGAGTACGGCATTTCCGACCATACAACGCCTAATACGGTGCCATCTAAATGCTCGCTTGATAACTTGTTATAAGCGAACTCTGCCAAAGGTAGGTACTCTTCCCAACTACCACGGAAGTCCAAAACACAGCCCCTTAACATATCTTCCAATACTTGAATAACCCTCTCAGATTGTCCATCAGACTGTGGGTGAAAAGCCGTGCTAAAATTCAACTTTGTGCCTAACTCCTGATGTAGAGCCTTCCAGAATCTCGACGTAAATCGGGGATCCCGATCTGAGATAATAGACACTGGTACTCCATGCAACCGCACTATCTCTGCGATATACAACTTGGCCAACCTTTGGAGCGAGTAGTCAACCCTCACCGGTATGAAATGGGCCGACTTAGTCAACCGGTCTACTATCACCCAAACAATATCTTTCTTACTGGGCGTAAGGGGAAGCCCACTTACGAAATCCATAGTAATCTCCTGCCACTTCCACTGTGGAATCTTTACCTACATGGCACCACGATGGCAATTGATGCTCAGCCTTAACTTGCTGGCATGTCAGACACTTGCCTACAAACTCGGTCACTTCCCACTTAAGACCCGGCCACCAAAACTGCTCCCTTAAATCCCGATACATCTTGCTACTTCCCGGGTGCATAGCGTACGCACTGCTATGAGCTTCTTTAAGGATTCACTCCCTCAACTCATCACCCTTAGGCATGCATACTCTCCCCTGGAAGTACAACACTCCATCACTGCCCAAGCTAAAACCTTCGGCCTCACCATTCTGTACTTGCAACCTTCAAGTATTCAAAGCTTCATCAGTCATCTGCCTTTCTTTGACCTTATTAATCCAAGACGGCTTCACTTGCAATTCCGCCAAAAGGCTCCCATCCTCATAGAGACTTAGATGAGCAAACATTGCTCGCAAATCCACTACCACCTTTCGGCTCAATGCATCAGCTACCACATTAGCCTTCCCCGGATGGTATTTGATTAAGTAGTCGTAGTCCTTCAACAACTCAATCCACCTCCGCTACCTCAGATTTAAATCTTTCTGAGTCAGGAGGTACTTCAGACTTTTGTGATCTGTGTACACTACCGACTTCTCCCCGTACAGGTAGTGCCTCCAAATTTTCAAGGCAAATACCACAACAGCCAATTCCAAGTCATGTGTCGGGTAGTTAGCTTCGTGAGGCCTCAACTGCCGTGACGCATAATCGACCACCTTCCCTTCTTGCATCAAGACACACCCTAAACCAAGATGCGATGCATCACAATACGATGAACTCCTTTCCGCCTCAGTGAATTAAGGCGGTGCTTCTATCAAGATCCTCTTGACTTATCGAAAAACTCTCTATCGCTTCTCGAGACCACACACAGCAGAACTCCTTTCCTCGCAGCTTAGTCAGCAGTCTTTGTGATTAAGGAGAAATTTTCCACGAATCTCCTATAATATCCTGCCAACCCCAGAAAACTCTGAATTTTCGTAACAGACTTGGGTTGCTTCTACTCTAATACTGCCTCAATCTTACGGGGATCCACCCTGATGCCCTCAGCTGAAACTACATGCCCTAGAAAAGTTACCTCCTTGAGCCAAAACTCATATTTGCTGAATTTGGCGTACAACTGTTTCTCCCTTAGAACTTGCAGAACCACACGACGATGTCCGTCATGCTCCTCCTTAGACTTCGAGTACACCAGAATGTCGTCTATGAAGACCATGGCGAACCGATCCAAATAGGGTTGGAAAACCCGATTCATCATGTCCATAAATGCTACCGGTGCATTCGTCAAACCAAAAGGCATTATCAGAAACTCGTAGTGCCCATACCGAGTACGGAATGCCGTCTTATGGACATCAGCCTCCTCACCTTAAGCTGATGGTACCCTGACCTAAGGTCAATCTTAGAGAACACCGACGCCCCTTTGAGTTGATCGAATAGATCGTCATTCCTGGGCAAAGGATACCGGTTCTTTATTGTCAACTTGTTCAGCTGCCGATAGTCTATACACATCCTCATTGTCCCATCCTTCTTCTTGACAAAAAGCACTGGAGCTCCCCAAGGTGATACACTTGGTCGGATGAACCCTCTATCCAACAATTCCTGAATCTGCGCCTTCAATTCTACCAATTCTTTCAGCACCATTCGATACGGAGCTATGGATACTGGCGCGATTCTGGGTAACAAGTCTATACCAAATTCAACCTCACGATCCGGAGGTAGACCTAGAAGCTCCTCTGGAAACACATCGACATAATCCCTTACGGTCCAGACATCTCTCACAGCAACATCCTTAGCTTCCAAGGCACAAACATGCACCACATAAGCTTCACAACCCTTTCTAACCATCCTTTCCGCCTTCAACGCAGAAACCAGATTAGATAGGTAATCTCTCCTTTTACCTATCATCACCACCTCATCACCTTCCACTGTCTTTATTACCATGCGCTTAGCTGCACAATCCAGGCTAGCCTAATACTTTACTAGCCAATCCATCCCAAGGATTAAATCGAACTCTCAAAACGATAGTTCCATCAAGTCAGGCAAGAACACGACCCCTTGGAGTTCTAGGGGTACGTTCCTATAGAGTTTACTTACTTCTACAGAGTGACCTAGGGGGATTAATATAGTCATCTTCCTAGAAGTAAGCTCAGAATCTAGATGCAGAGTTTCCACTACGCTACTAGCAATGTATGAGTGGGTTGAGCCAATGTCAATCAAAGTATTATAGGGTACACCAAAGATCAAGAACATACCGGTTATAACGTCCAGTGCGTCGCCCTCCTCTTGACGCCTCGCGGCATAGACTAGACCAGGTTACCTAGCCTCAGTACCACCGATACCTCCCCTCGATGCCCCACGACCTCTGTCAGCACCATTACCTCCTCTTCCTGCACCACAACCTCTCGGAGGCTGTTGGTTATCCCTTCTATTTGGTGCATGATCCTTACCCTCTGATCTCATCCTATCTACTTTCTTCGGACAATCCTTAACTTGATGCTCCAAGGACCTACACTCGAAGCATCCCCGATTACCATTCCAACACTTCCCCGTGTGAGACTTGCCACACTGAGCACAACGTGGCGGCCATTGAGGATTAGCAGCAGCAGCAGGCCTAGCAGCTTGATTCGACCCACCAAACCTTGTCCTCTTCTGCTGATTACCAGAGAACCTTGAAGATCCAAAGCTCCTCTTATTCCAACTCCTATCTTGATTCCGCCTAACCGACTGTCTTACCCCTTCAACAACCTTTGATTTCTCCACTAGGACAGCGAACTCCTACTCCTGTTGTGGAGCTATCATCATCCTCAGCTCGTCCCTCAGCCCATCCTCGAATCTAACACAGTGTTCATGCTCGGAACCCACAATACCACGATCATACCTACTCAACCGGAGGAATTTGGCCTCATACTCCGCCACTGTCTTATTGCCTTGAACCAGGTTCAAGAAAGCCTTCGCTGTGCATCCACGTAACTAGTTCCGATATATTTCTTTTGATAAGTATCCTTGAAGAATTCCCAGGTGAGATTTTCTGCCATAGTTCCATCTCTCACAGTGAGCCACCACTGGAATGACTCATCCCGAAGCAGAGAGATGATACCCTTCAACTTCTCCTCAGCCGTGAAATCTAGGTCGCCCATAATCCTTTCAGTAGATTCTAACCAATATTTTGCCGCACTGGGTGCCACTCTAGAAACTCCTCTAAATACTTCTACTCCGTTAGCTCAGAGTCGTTCAACCACAGATTTACGAGCTCCTGCACTCGCGCCTGCCTCGGCAACTTGCTCCAACACTCATAGCACCGCTTGGGATACTACGTCGTTACCACCAGTTTGATCTTGAAACTCAGTTCTCGCCGTCGGCAGATCCGGCATCTCATTCCCAGACCCATGACCAGACCCTGCTGGCTCCGACAAGGTCATCCTACCTCTACCACGACCACAGGCGGGACGTCCACGACCTCTTGTACTCATTACTCTCGTTATGCTTATCATTTAAGAATTTTATGCATTAGTACCTTTGTTTCACTTGATTATCCGCGAAGAAATTTTATGATAGGCGTTTTAGGAGTGGTTATTTCGTATCATACATGCACACAATCCTTCTATTCATTCATTCAAAGAGACGATGTAGTTTTCATTGTGATTATTTTTCCACTACCCAGGGGTATTTTCGTAATTTGTCCTACATGGGTATTTTTGTAATTTTTCAAAAATAAAAGTTCTCAGATGATTTTGTCAAAAAGTATTTTAGAACTCTTAAATTCCCGGGGTATTTTGAAAAATTTTGAAATCCGGGGGCATTTCGGTAATTTTTCACAAATCAGGGTGAATTTGTAAAATTTTAAGAAATCAGGGATATTTCAAAAGTTGTAAAACTTTGATGGTTGCTTTTTGAGAATTGCATTTTCCAAAATAGTGATGTTGTAAAATTTTGAAAATCAGGGTTATTCTGGTAATTTGTCAGTTAGGGGCAATTTTGTAATTCTACCACTAGGGGTATTTTAGTAAAATTTGTTCATAACAAGATTTCCAAAATTGGTTCTAATTGATTTCACAAAAGAAGGTTATTTTGAATTTTCTTATTTGGAAATTTTTCATACGGAGGGTATTTTGGTAATTTACAAACTAGGGGTATTTTGGTCTTTTTTTTTCTTTTTTAAAAACAAAGGTTTTAATTACTTCAAAAACAAAATGGCTAGTCCCTTTCGGGTTTTAGCTATCAAGTTTAGCCTGTGAGTGTGTCGTCTCAGCTAGGATGAACCGTCACTACGCACCAGGTAGGATTCAAGTGAGTAGGAGGTGAGTCACTAGGACTGCTTAAATACCAGGCTCCCATCGAATCCAATCCTAGACATGCGTATAACGATTGCCACATCCCTTGCTCAATGACAACTCACAGGGTTGTTTAAGAAATTATTAAATCTTATGCATGGTTTGTTGGGGTATGCTAACCCTAGGGTTCAACAATTTCTATTCTAATAGTCTACGTTCCCAATTTACCCTTCTACCCCTATCAAGTATTCACAAAAATAGATAGAAGTACTTACCTGGCGGATTGGTGTCGGAGACTCGGTGCCATGCTGTCAAGCCAAAAACAGTTTCCCAAAACATTCTAATAAGGCCTACTAACAAAAACAAAACATTTTGGGCCTTGGGCCCCCACAGTCGAGCTTTAAACTGGGCTCTGATACCAAAAATGTAACACCCCAAACCCGGCCCATGAGTCCCGACCGGATCTGGTATGTCACGGAGTAAGATGATTTAAAATATTTTGAGTGTCTGGTGAAAACTTTGTTAAAATGTGGCTAAGGTATTAAAACGGGGTTTGATAAAACTCAGTTGGGATTTTTTTCATAAACATGGTTGGGTTGATAAACCCTTTGAAAACGTTTGATCATGTAAAATTTTAAAATTTGTCAAGGTTATAGTTGACTTGGTGTAGTTTGTTACCCGATGGTAACATCTTTGAAAACCCGTAGAAGTTATTAAGTTTGAAAAAAAAAGTTACTTTTAATCGGTTCACTTAACATTTATAAACTTCATTTGTAACATAACATAAGTAAAATAAAATAAACGTCCAAAGAATAAATAACGGCCTTATTACAACCCCAAAATAAAAAGACTTAGAAAATAAATGAACTAAAACTGATCTAAATAAAGTTCCAAATCTGAGAAACAAGCATGGCCGCCTCGAGTCCTCCCCGGCTCCATCTCCGCGATCTACTCATCTGCAAAATAGTTTGGGAAGGGGTGAGTCACCAAGACTCAGTGTTTAAATCCCCCACCCGGAAATGTAACTCATACATAGATTATTAATAAACATGCAAATATGCAACCCCACTAAACATCCGTACTCCTTTAGCTACCCCAATAAACAAAATCAATGGTGATTTTCGGCTAAGTAAAAAAAGAAGATGCTGGAAAATTTTGAACAATTACCTAGGGGGAATTTCGGCCAGCACAAGAAGGAAAACAAAGAAAAGAGTTTGCTAGAATTTTAGCACTTCTTTGCTGTAGCAAAAATCAAAATATGGACAGCCTAAGGAGTCCAAATTTCGGCAATCACTCACTTTTTGGGTGATAATTCCAGCCTTGAATTATCCAAGATAAAACATGATTTATCTTACACTTAATCTCCTACTCACCTTCAACAATTTAATTGAAAACAAACTACTAATAATCACCCTCCTTCCAGCCGAATTTATGCAAAAATAAAACCTTATATTTATCAATTTAAAGAGTCCACATTCATGCCAATACTCTTCTATACGCCAGCAGTAAAAAAAATAAAAGAAACTACTGCAGTAGCCTTGGTTCGAAACCAAGACCTCACGCTGCAGCCTCCCCCCTTAAGCGCCCAGACCAACTCTCCCCAATTGACTTTCATGTCAATTAACCCTTCCATTTATTTATAAGACTTCTTCTTGGCCCTTTTTCTTCTTTAACATAAAAGCCCAAAATAATTGTTCCTTCGTCCCTCGAACCCCTGACTGCCTCTACTACACTCTTAAGTGGCGCCCAAGCCACTCCTACCACTGGACTTTCATGCCGGGAGCCTTCACCAATTAATTTTAAGGTCTTCCTTCTTAAGCCCATCACTATATAAAAAAACAAAACGCTCAATGCTCCTCCTGTCACTCGAACTTGTGACCAGCGCTCTCCCCTTCACCTCCAACACACATGGAACCACTTAGCCAACTAGATCCTTGTGTCAAGTCCCTTCTAAAAATTTTCTTAACCCCTAATTCACCTAGCCTTCCTCCTTTAAGCACTTAAAAAGAAATTTTTAACCCTAAGTTAGGCCTAGCTCGGGTTTAATTCTAGACCTTAGAATCATGCCAAATAAATCATAATATTAATTTCTTCAAGCACATACACACACATGGTAACAAATAATTTAATTTCAAACAGCCCCTAATTTAGGGTGTTACAGTTCTACCCCCTTAAAAGAATTTCGTCCTCAAAATTACCTGGATTAGAAGAGATGGGGGTATTGCTACCGCATCACATCTTTGGGTTCCCATGTGGCCTCCTCCGTACCATGATTCCGCCATAGCACTTTCACCAAAGGTACTGACTTCCTACGTTTAACCTTGACATCACGATCCAAGATTTGTACCGGCTCCTCCTCGAAAGACATGTCCAGATTTACTTCAATTTCCTCAACCAGGACAACGTGTGAGGGATCTGATCGATAGTGCCTCAGCATCGAGACATGGAAGACATCATGGATCTGGCTCAACTCTATCGGTAACTCAAGCTGGTAAGCTATCGGTCCCACTCGCTTCACTACTGTATATGGCCCGATGAACCTTGGGCTTAGCTTCCCTTTTCGCTCAAATCTCAATACCTTCTTCCAATGCGACACCTTCAGAAAAACTTTATCTCCTACTGCATACTCCATCTCCTTGCGCTTAAGATCAGCATAAGACTTCTGTCTATCTGACGCTTCCTTAAGACGAGCCCGAATCACCTTAACTTTATCTTTAGTTTCCGTCACCAATTCTGGGCCCAAAACTTGTCGTTCACCCAACTCCGTCCAACACGTAGGAGTACGACATTTTCGTCTATACAGTGCTTTATATAGAGCCATCTGTATACTCGCTTGATAACTATTGTTATAAGCAAATTTTGCTAACGGTAGGTACTCTTCCCAACTACCACTAAAATCCAGAACACAACCTCTTAGCATATCTTCTAAAATCTGTATGACCCTTTCGGACTGCCCGTCAGACTGTGGATGGAAAGCTATACTGAAATCCAATCGTGTGCCCAAAGCTTGATGCAACGCTTTCCAGAACCTTGACGTAAATCTGGGATCCCTATCTGAGATGATCGATACCGGTACACCATGCAACCTCACTATTTTTGACACATACAGCTTAGCTAGCTTCTGAAGTGAGTAGTCCACCCTTACCGGTATGAAGTGAGCTGATTTAGTTAGGCGGTCCACAATCACCCAAACTGCGTCCTTCTTGCTGGGCGTAAGGGGTAGCCCACTGACAAAATCCATCGTGATCCTCTCCCATTTCCACTGAGGGATCTTTATTGGTTGAAGTAAACCAGATGGCAACTGATGTTCAGCCTTAACCTGCTGACACGTCAGACACCTTCCCACAAATTCAGTTACCTCACGCTTGATACAGCCACCGAATTGTTTCGCAAAGTCCCCATACATCTTGCTACCTCAAGGATGCATAGCGTATGGGCTGCTATGTGCATCTTGAAGAATTTTCTGCCTTAGTTCCACATCTTTCGGCATACAAGCTCGCCTTTGAAAACATAATACTCCATCATCGGACAAGCTATACCCTTCTAAGCCACCACTTTGAACTTGCAATCTCCGTGCATTCAAACTTTCATCTACTAATTGTTTTTCCTTAATCTCCTCGATCCAAGTCGGCTTAACTTGCAGCTCTGCCAAAAGACTTCCATCGTCGTACAGACTCAAATGAGCAAACATCGCCCTTAAGTCCGCCACGACCTTCCGACTTAACGCGTCAGCCACCACGTTAGCTTTGCCCGGATGGTACACAATAGAATAGTCGTAGTCCTTCAACAGCTCAATCCACCGTCACTGCCTCAAGTTCAAATCCTTTTGAGTTAAAAGATACCTCAAATTTTTGTGATCCATATAGACTATCGACTTTTCCCCATACAAGTAATGTCTCCATATCTTCAAGGCGAAGACCACTGCTGCTAACTCCAAATCGTGAGTTGGATAGTTAACCTTATGTGGTCTTAGCTGACGAGATGCATAGGCCACTACCTTCCCCTCCTGCATCAATACACATCCCAACCCCGTATGGGACGATCACGAGAAACCGTAAATAACTTCCCCCTCAGGTGCATGCGAGCTGGAGCTTCGTCGAGAATCTTCCTTAGCTTGTCAAAACTTTTCTGTTGCTTCTCCGACCATACAAATGGAACTCCCTTTCTTAATAACTTAGTTAGTGGGGCTGCGATTCAGGAGAACCCTTCCACAAATCTTCGATAGTACCGCTGGACCAGAAAACTTTGAATTTACGCCATCGACTTAGGCGGTTTCCATTCCAACACCGCTTCAACCTTGCGAGGTCCACTCTAATCCTTCCACGACACCACGTGACCTAAGAAAGCCACCTCCTAAGCCAAAATTCGCACTTCTTGAACTTGGCATATAACTGCTTCTCCCTCAGTATTTGTAGAACTATACGCAAATGCATGTCATGCTCCTCCTCCGTCTTAGAATAAACCAATATGTTGTCTATAAACACCACGACAAATTGATCCAAGTACTGCTGAAACACCTTATTCATTAAGTTCATGAACGCTGCAGGTGCGTTGGTCAACCCAAATGGCATCACTAGAAACTCATAATGCCCATGCCGAGTACGGAACGCTGTCTTGTGAACATCAACCTCCTTTACCTTAAGTTGATGATAACCCGACCTAAGGTCTATCTTCGAGAAAATTGATGCACCCTTCAGTTGGTCAAACAAGTCATCGATTTGGGGCAATGAATACTTGTTTTTGATCGTTAACTTGTTTAACTGACGGTAGTCGATACACATCCACATTGACCCGTCTTTCTTCTTGACAAACAACACAGGTGCCCCCCACGGAGATATACCTGGTCGGATAAACCCTCGGTCCAAGAGTTCCTGAATTTGAGCCTTCAGCTCCACCAATTCCTTTGGTGCCATTCGGTAGGGTGATATAGACACAGGTGCCGTTTCGGGTATCAAGTCTATCTCAATTCAACTTCCGATCCGGAGGCGGACCGAAAGTTCTTACGAAACACATCGTGAATTCCCTACCGCTCATACCTTCTCAACTCATCGACTTCTTAGCCTCCAAGGCACATATTCGAACCAAAATGCCTCACACCTTTTCTCGACCATTTTCTTCGCCTTCAACGCAGACACCACGTTGGATAGGTAATCTCTTCTATTACCTATCATGACCACTTCATCACCCTCAGCCATCTTTAGAACCATGTGCTTAGCGCAATCCAACCGCACCGATGCTTAACCAACCGGTCCATGCCAAGAATTAGATCGAACTCCCAAATGGCGGTTCCATCGGATCGACCACAAACACTACCCCTTGGAGTTCTAGGGTACATCTCTAAATAGCTTGTTTACAACTACAGAATGACCTAGAGGGCTAATTACTGTCATCTCCCTAGAAGTAGTCTCAAAGTCTATGTTCATGGTCTCTACCACACTACTAGCAACGTATGAATACGTTGAACCCACATCAATTAATGCAACATATGGAAGACCAAAAATTAGGAACGTACCGGTTATGACGTCCGGTGCATCACCCTCCTCTCGATGCCTCGCTGCGTAGACTAAACTAGGTTGCCTTGCTTCTGTGTTGCCTGCCCCTCTTCCCGGATTCCCACGACCTTGATTAGAACCATTGCCTCCTCTACCATTACCACAACCCCTCTGTGGTGGTCCTACATTTCTAGCCTGAGCACGGTTCTGACCCTCTGGCTGATTCTTAGCTAACTTCCGAGGACAGTCCCTTACACGGTGATCTAAAGATCCACATTCAAAGCATCCCATTTCACCGGTCCAACAACCTCCCCAATGTGACTTCCCACAGTGGTTGCACTGAGCTGGTCTCTGATTAGTAGCCACGGGCCTTCCTCCCTTATTCGGCCCACTCTGCCGAGCCCTTTTCTGTACATTACTACCCGATCCGGACAATCCAAAGCCTCTTTTCTGCTTGTTCCTATCGTAATTCTGTCTTACGGACTCCTTAACCCCTTCGGTTACTTTAGCCTTTTCCACCAAGACAGAAAACTCACGCTCCTGCTGTGGAGCAATCAGCAACCTCAAATCATCCTTAAGTCCGTCTTCAAAGCGGACACACCATCCATGCTCTGTTGATACAATTCCCTGAGCATAGCGGCTCACCCTCAAGAATTCCACTTCATACTCCGACACTGACTTATTTCCTTATACCAACCTCAGAAAGGCTTTCCTCTTAGCGTCAATGTAGCTGGTGCCTACATACTTCTTTTGATAGGCAGCTTTGAAGTACTCCCAAGTAAGATTATCTACCATAGCACCATCCCGAACCGTGAGCCACCATTGATATGACTCATCCTTTAGAAGCGACACCGCTCCTTTTAGCTTCTCCTCATTCGTCAGATCGAGATAATCCATGATCCTCTCAGTCGATTCCAACCAGTATTCCGCCACACTAGGTGCCACACCCGATACTCCCCGGAATACCTCAGCCCCGTTGGATCGAAGTCGCTCAGGTACAGACTTCCAAGCTCCCATACCTCCACTTTGACCACCATCTCAAGGACTCACAACATAGCTTGCGACATCGCCTCACTTCCCACTTTGATCCTGCTCCTCAGCTCTAAAAATTGGGGGTGGTGGTGGCGGTGGTACCTCATTCTCCGATCCCTGACCCGACCTCACGGGTTCTGACATGGTTATCCTGCCCCTACCGCGTCCACGATGGCCACGTCCTCTAGAGCTCATTCTAACTATTGTGCTTTAATCTGATTAAGAAATTTTTATGGATTAGTATTTCACTTGGTTATCCGCGAAGAAATTTTATGATAGGAGTTTTAAGAGTGGTTCTTTCGTAATCAAACAAACACACAGTCTTTCATCCATTCATTCAAAGAGACGTTGTAGTTTTGTTATGATTGTTTTCCACTACCCAGGGCATTTTCGTAATTTGTCCTACAGGGGTATTTTTGTAATTTTTCAAAAATGAAAATTTTCAGATGATTCTATCAAAAATTATTTTAAAAATCTTAATTTCCTAGGGTATTTTGAAAATTCTGAAATTCGGGGGTCTTTCGGTGATTTTGAAACTCAGGGGCATTTTGGTAATTTTTCACCAATCAGGGTGAATTTGTAAAATTTGATAAATCAGGGATGTTTCAAAGTTGTAAATCTTTGGGAGTTATTTTTTTAAGAATTTGTCTTCCACTTTGATGGTATTGCAAAAATTTTGAAAACCAATGTCATTTTGGTAATTTTGTTGGTTAGGGGTAATTTTGTAATTTTCTAAATCATGATGTTTTCGATATTTTACAAAGTAAGGTTTTTGGGTACTTTTATATATAATGGGAATTTTGATTGTAGCTATGGGTATTTTGGAAATATCATAAATCAGGGCATTTTTGCAATTTTACCCCTAAGGGAATTTTAGTAATTTTTCATATTCGGGGCATTTTCTCAAAATGACTTTCAAAATTTGGGTTCTAAGTGATTCTATAAAAGAAGGATATTTTTAAAATTTCTATTTGAAAATTTTTCATATGGAGGGTATTTTGGTAGTTTACAAGCCAGGGGTATTTTGGTCATTTTTCAAACTGAGGGGTACTTTAATTTTTTTTAATATATAAAAAAACTAAGGTTTTATTTATTTCAAAAAAAAATCAAAACGGCTAGTCCCTTTCGGGTTTTAGTTATCAAGTTTAGCCTGTGAGCTCGTCGTCTCAACTAGGATGAACCGTTACTACGCACCAGGTAGGATTCAAGTGTGTAGGAGGTGAGTCACGAGGACTGCTTAAATATCAGGCCCCTACCGAATCCAATCTTAGACATGCATATAACGATTGCCACATCCTTTGCTCAGTGACAACTCACAGGGTTTGTTTAGAGAATTATTAAATCTTATGTAATTTTTGTTGTGGTATGCTAGCCCTAGGGTTCAACAGTTTCTACTCTAGTAGTCTATGTTCCCATTTTTCCCTTCTACCCATCATCAAAAGAATTCACAGAAATTGATAGAAGTACTTACCTGGGCGGATAGGTGCCGGAGACTTGGTGCCATGCTGTTCATGCCAAAACAGTTTCTCAAACATCATAATAAGGCCTACTATCCAAAACAAAACATTTTGGGCCTTGGGCCCCCCCACAGCCGAGTTTTGAATTGGGCTCTGATACCAATTTTGTAACACCACAAACTCGGCCCAAACGTTATGGCCAAATTCGGTATGTTACAGATGAAAACATTTTGAAAACCCTTGTTTAGCCGATTTTAATTTAGAGTAAAAGATGTTGTCTTATTTTAAAAATAGTTGAGGTGTATAAAGAAAACAATACTTAGTTCATTTAAATATATATTAAGTCAAGTTGTTACCAATTTTGTCATTGTACCCGATGGTACGAAAGAAAATCATTTACGTTTGAATTTAAGAAACTTGTGTAACCATTTTAAATTTATTAAGCAATATAAATAATTCATCCCAAACATGTAAAATAATAAAAATAATCTTAGGAGGCCTTATTACAACTAAACAATTAAAACCAAAATAAAATAAAAATACATCAAAATAAACTCAAATTTCCACTGCATGGCCACCTCGAGTCCATTCGGCTCCTCATCCGCGATCTACGTGTCACCTGAAAAATGTTAAAGGAAAAGGTGAGTCACCAAGACTCAGTGTGTAACCCTTTTCCCGGTTTAATGCATCATCATACACACAAATCACAAATTAATTTAACATGCACCCAACCTAACCATCCAAACACCTTTTCTACCCCGTGTGGTACCAAACCACTGGTGGTGCCAAACCACTGGTGACTTATAGTCATGATATCCAACAATATTGTGGTGCCAAACAACTAGTGGGGCCAACCCACGTGTGATACCAAATCACTGGCGTCGATCCTATAATATAATCTGTGGGGCCAACCCACTGTGGTGCTAAGCCACTGGGACGAGACGCTATGAGATGCCAAACCTCTAGAGGTGCCAAACCTCTGGTGACCGTAGTCACAAAATGTGGTACCAAACCACTAGTGTTCGTCGACACGAATATTACTTCCCCCTCCTCTCATTCAACCCACAACAATCAATAACATGCATATAACAGGAATCATGCCCATACATTTATTTAACAACATACCAAATACGTCATGCTTCCCAAAAGCATCATTAAGTAACTCATAATATCAATGACTTACCTGATTCCTTGCTTATACCATGATGGTATAAAATCCAATTCTACACAATCCAATTTAGTGTAATATATTCAGCACATTAATTAATTATTAAGTGTGTATGTACACACATTACTAATGAGAGTCCCAAATCCTCAAGAATCAAGTCACCACACTAGATTTCCTTGCCCTATATTGGCCAAACACAAGGTTAGTGCCATAGACCATTCGGCCAAACCAAATTAATTCCAAAGGGTTATCTTTTGAAACCCGAGACCTTACCTACACGTGATTCAGTTTCCTACCAAATCCTGAGCCAAGCGATGGTTCACCTCCGACAATCGGCCACACCTTAAGACATAAAATAGTTAGCCTCCAAGCATTCGGCTTAACGAATACCTAAAGGAAAAAGATTACTAAATCAAGTCCTTACCACCACTTACCTTCCTCTTAAACCGATTGGGAAGAAAAGAGCACCCTTTGCTTTGATATTCGCCAAAACTACAGACAAATAGGGGGTTCGCTAAAGAGAAACAAAAGAGATTTGGAATTTTGAATAATTTTGGGCAATTTGTCTAAGGAAATTTCAAAGAAGGTAGTAGGGATTCGACTAATGGAGGAAGAAAAGAAAAGAAAAGATGTAGGGGAAATCAATGGTGGTTTTCGACTAAGTAAAAGAAGAAGATGTTGGAAAATTTTGAACAATTACCTAAGGGAATTTCGGCCAGCACAAGAAGGAAAATAAAGAAAAGAGTTTGCTAGAGTTTTGGCACTTCTTTGCCGTAGCAAAAATCAAAATATGGACAGCCTAAGGAGTCCAAATTTTGGCAATCACTCACTTTTTGGGTGATAATTCTAGCCTTGAATTATCCAAGATAAAACATGATTTATCCTACACTTAATCTCCTACTCACCTTCAACAATTTAATTGAAAAAGACTATTAATAATCCCCCTTCCAAATTAATTTATGCAAAAATAAAACCTTATCTTTATCAATTTAAAAAGTCCACATTAATGCCAATACTCTTCTATATGCTAGCAGCAGAAAAAAAAAAATAAAAGAAACTACTGCAGTAGCCTTGGTTCAAAACCAAGACCTCACGCTGCCTCCCCCCTTAAGCGCCCAGACCAACTCTCCCCAATTGACTTTCATGTCAATTAACCCTTCCATTTATATATAAGACCTTCTTCTTGGCCCTTTTTCTTCTTTAACACAAAAAGCCCAAAATAATTGTTCCTTGTGTCTGTCGAACCCGCGACCTGTCTCTACTACACTCTTAAGTGGCACCCAAGCCACTCCTACCACCTGGACTTTCATGCCAGGAGCCTTCACCAATTAATTTTAAGGCCTTCCTTCTTAAGTCCATCACTATATAAAAAAAACAAAACGCTCAATGCTCCTCCTGCCACTCGAACTTGTGACCAGCGCTCTCCCCTTCACCTCCAACACGCATGGAACCACTTAGCCAACTAGATCCTTGTGTCAAGTCCCTTCTAAAAATTTTCTTAACCCCTAATTCACCTAGCCTTCCTCCTTTAAGCACTTAAAAAGAAATTTTTAAACCTAAGTCAGGCTTAGCTCGGGTTTAATTCTAGACCTTAGAATCATGCCAAATAAATCATAATATTAATTTCTTCAAGCACATACACACACATGGGAACAAATAATTTAATTTCAAACAGCCCCTAATTTAGGGTGTTACAAACACTACCCCTCCAGCCGAATATGTGCAAAAATTTAAGCCTATCATCATCACTTTAAGAGTCCATAATCGGGCCATCACCTCACCCTCTTCACGTCAAAAAAATAAAAATAAAAACCAACCTGCAGCTGGTTCGAACTTGGGACCTAAAGGAGCAACTGCCGCAGTCCCTTACAACGCCCCATGCCACTCCACCATTTTGACTTTCATGTCATAAAACCTCGATATTTATTTATAAGACCTTCCTAGGCCGATTCCCTTCCTAAAGCAAAAGAAAATAAAACTCCCAAGGCGCAACCCCGGCAGTTCGAACCCAAGACCTGCGCCCATTGCCACCTCCAAGCTCCTAAGTAGCGCATGACAACCACTTTGCCAACTTATTCCTTGTGTCATGCCTCTCCCGAAATTTTACTTAACCCCTATCTCACCTAGCTCCCTTTTTTTAAACACTTAAAAAGAAATTTTTAGTACCAAGTCAGGCCTAACTCAGCGTTATTTCTAGACCCTAGAACATGCTTAGCAATCATAATATTCATTTCTTCAAGCACACACATGGGAAAATAATTAAATTACAAACAACCCCTAATTTAGGATGTTACATATGTTATGGGCTAAAAGCCGAAAAATGAGGCTGTATGAACAGTTGTATTACCCAGAAAGGGTAGGCAAGGGATGCCAGGTACGTAATCATAGAAACTGCTCTATGTGTATCGAAGTATGTATATATGTGATCTGTTTAGATAGTTTAATGTTCTGATTCTTGCATGTATGCATGGGATAGGATTGATTGATTTACGAAAGGGGAGCAGGTCGCGAGGCGATAGGTGGATTTGCCACATAGGTCACATAGTGATCGGTCTTTATGACAAAAGACCTGACTATCGATATATTATTAAGGTCACCAATGATCGGTGGTTTCGCCACATAGGTCACATAGTGATCGGTCTTTTATGACAAAAGAGCTGATTGTCGATATGGTGTGTAGCGGATGGAGGGTTGATTGTAGAAATCCCCACGGTGTGATGGTTGGTACAGGGATGTGTAGAGGATGGACTCATAGGTTTGGGATGGGCCATGTTGCATATTTTGTTACCCTTGTATACGGGCCAAGGCTCATAATGTGTTTGTGGGCCTCAAGCTTTTTTCTGTGTTCTCGGGATTTGCACACTGAGTCTTGGTGACTCAACCTTATATTTTTCCCAACATTTTAGGTGAGCAGTAGATCGTGAACATGGGAGCCGAGGCGGACTTGAGGGGCCATCAAGTTTTATTTCTACAAATTATTTCGGGATTTCTTTAAGTTTATTTTATTTTTATTTGTGATTTTTTTAAGGCCCCTAGTTTTTATTCAACTAAGAAGTTTCCAATGTTTTGCAACTTATAAATTTTATGTCAAGGTTTATTTATACTTAATAATACTAATATAAGATTTTATTTTTAAAATGTCACTTATTTACTCTAATAATGTCTAATTAACTTACAACTTCCAAAACCAACAAGACAAAAGTTTTCAATGTACAAGCCGTGACACGCATGAGATCCGGTTGAAACGCATGGGTAGAGTTTAGGGTGTTACTGTTTTAAATGTCGAGCCAGTTCAAAACTCGAAATTTGTGAAATGGGTCTAGAAGTGTTTTTAAAAAATGAATTTAAGAAAAGATTTTGGTTTGAAGACATGGCCTTGAGTCTCTAGGCACCGATCCACCCATGTAAGTATTCTAAACTCTTGCTGTGTTATTTATGTGGGCTTAATGAGCTTTATGGGACGTAGACTATCTAGGTTAGAACTTGATGGACTCTAGGCTTAGGCAAATAACTCTTCAATTCCATAAGACTTAACTTCACTAAAACAAAACATGTAAACGAGTCACAAGACTAAGGTGTGGCAATAGGCATATGCATGTCTAGGAGTAGATCCGGAAGAGCTTGGTATTTAAGCGGTCCAAGTGACTCACCTCCTCTTTACAGAATCTTACAGTGCATAGTATTTGTTCACTCTAGCTATAAGGACTTGTTCATGAAATTTGAACCCATAATTAAAACCCGAAAGGGACCAACCACCTATTTTGCAACCAAAACCCTAAGTTTTGTACACTTCAAAAAAAAAATACATTTGATTTGAAAATTTTCGCAACTTTGAAGAAAATTGCCAAATTACCCTTATTACATAAAATGACCAAAATAATACGATTTGTAGAATTACCAAATTACCCTTATTTTGTAAAATTACCGAAATACCCTTGAATCACAAAATTACCAAAATACCCTCAAATCACAAAAATTATTGAAATACCCCCGAATTTCAAAATTACCAAAATACCCTTAAATTTCAAAATTACCGAAATACCCCCGAATTTCAAAATTATCAAAATGCCCCTAAATTTCAAAATTACTGAAATACCCTTAGATTTCAAAATTTTCAAAATGCTTCAGATTTCAAAATTACCAAAATACCCTCAGTTTCCAAAATTACCAAAATACCCCTGGAAATATAAAATTACCAAAATACCCTTATTTTATAAAATCATGAAGGAACCTCATTTCAAAAAAAATTTTATGAAAATGCCCCTGTAGGATAAAATTACGAAAATACCCTTGGGTAGTGGAAACAACAACAATGACAACCACAACACTTTTCTGTAATGAACGTGAGTTCATGAATGTTGATGATTGAATGAATGAACTTGAGGCGTAGTAGTGTGTGTGAATTGAAAGAACTACTTTTTAGAACTATTAATCATAAGACTGTTCGCAATAAATCAGTGGAAAGAAATAATGTTTCATAAAATTTCTAATCAGATAAACGCAAATCGATAGAATGAGTACAAGGGGACGAAGGCGCTTCAGATGCGAATAATGGTGCGTACCCTACCATAGTATACTAAGTGTTTATTTTGGCTTTAGAATTAGAGTGCACAGCGAAAGCATAGTGGTGAGACTCAGGTAGAATGATTACTAGTTAGTTGGAAATTTCGAGGATGAAATTTCTTTAAGGAGGGTAGAACAGTAACATCCTAAATTTTTGGGCCTATGCGTGAATATGTGGAATGAGTTAATTTAAGTGTTAGGGGTCCAAATTGGGCTCAGGCTTAGGCAGAGGCCTTGATTAAAATTATCTGTTTGGGCATTATAGGGTTTAAAAGGTAGTATCTATGTTTAAAATACCAAAGTGCGCTTGTGGCCCAATCTTAGGAGGTGACGCCACACACAAGGAGTAAGGGGCCCAAATTTAAGTTTCATGGAGCCCAATTCTTTTAATTTAAGTTAGCTAATTTTTGGGCATTAAGATTAGGTAGAGTGGATGGCAACAAGACTAAAATTTAGGGGTTTTAATGTTTAAAATATGTGGATAATAAGTAGATAAAGGCTATTGTTTAGGAATTTATTTTATGTGGATAATAAGCAGATAAAGGCTAAGATCTAGGGATTTTTATGATTAAAATATGTGGATAATATGCTGATAAAGGAGGGAGGAGTTAGTGATAATTAAGTCTCTTTTAGATGAGCTAGTAGATTAAGATAAAGGGAAAAGTTAAGAATTTATCTACAAAGAGAGTGATGGCCAAGAATCCATCACTGAGAGGAGTAAAGAAACCATCTACTACATGGCAAATGGTTACCGAATTTCCTATAAATAGGGGGGCTAGCTCCTTGTTTCTGACATTAAATCCTCTCCCTTTTGTGCCGAAATTCTTTAGCTTCTTTTCTCCAAATTTCTTTCTCTAATTTCTCTAAAAGCCGAAAACTCCATTATTCTCTTCTTTCTTCTAAAAGCCAAAAACTCCATTATTCTTTTCTTTCTTCTAAAATCTGAAAACTCCATTATTCTCTTCTTTCTTCTAAAAGCTGAAAACTCCATTATTCTCTTCCTTCTCTAAAAAGCCAAAATCTCTATAGTTTTATTTTATTCATCCTATTTGAGAAATTGTTCTATACTTTCAAACATTTAAATCCTCCATTGACATTGTCAATTCTCTCTCTAGTACTAGCCAAATCTCCTAAGTTAAGGTAAGAATAGATTTTGATTAGTTCTCATAATCTATTCCGATTTTGAAAAGGCAAAAGTTGAAAGCTAATAGTTTAATGGTTTATGATGGGCGGCAAGTCGGGATTTGAAGGAAGCCTAGTCGACTAGATCTAAAAGCGAAATTCATAAGTCTCTAATTTCGGGATTTTTAAGGTAAGAAGATTTTCCCATATTTCTATTAGATTTCATCATTATATACAAGATTTTAACTTTATAAGGAGAATTAACGATTAAATATTATTATAGTAACTCTGATAAGGATTAATGATGGAATTAAATATGGATCAGGCAAAAGAAAGAATCTCTAAGTTTAAGAAGCGAAGCAGATCTCTTTGTTCGAGATTGGCCAATTGGTTGTGGACCGTAAACCACGAACAACACCATAGGTAGATAGCGGTTGTGTCGACTAAGGATAGCGTCGATATAGAAAGCCTCGTTTTATCGGTAATCGGTGTGTAGATTCTTGACACATAAGCTTTGTTATATTATATGTATGCTATGGGCTAAAAGCGGAAAAGGTGTGTAGATCTCTATCACACTAGTTAATCTGAATTATATGTATGTTATGGGCTAAAAGTCGGAAAATGAGGTTTGTATGAACAATCGTATTACCCGGGAAGGGTAGGCAAGGGATGCAGTGCGTAATCATAGAAACTTTCTATGTGTATCAAGTATGTAAAAATATGTGATCTATTTAGATAGTTTAATGTTCGATTCTTGCGTATGCATGGGATGGGATTGATTGATTTACGGAAGGGGAGGCGGTCATGAGGCGATCGGTGGCTTTGCCACATAGGTCACATAGTGATCGATATTTATGATGAGTAGCACATTATCGATATATTATTAAGGTTGCATTAACGATCGGTGGCTTCGCCACATAGGTCACATAGTGATCGGTCTTTATGATAAAAAGACAAATTGTCGATATGGTGTGTAGCGGATGGAAGGTTGATTGTAGAAATCCCTACGGTGTGATGGTTGGTGCGGGGTGTGTAGAGGATGGACTCATAGGTTTGGGATGGGCCATGTTGCATATTTTGTTACCCTTGTATATGGGCCAAGGCTCATAATGTGTTTATGGGCCTCAAGCCTTTTATGTGTTCTCGGATTTGCACACTTAGTCTTGGTGACTCAACCTTTTATTTTTCCCAACATTTCGGTGAGCGAGAGATTGTGAACATGGGAGCCTAGGCGGACTCGAGGGGCCATCAAGTTTTATTTCTACAAATTATTTGAGATTTCTTTAAGTTTATTTTATTTTTATTTGGGATTTTTTAAGGCCCTAGTTTTTATTCAACTAAGAAGTTTCCAATGTTATGCAACTTATAAATTTTATGTCAAGGTTTATTTATACTTAATAATACTAATATAAGATTTTATTTTAAAATGTCACTTATTTACTCTAACAATGTCTAATTAACTTACAACTCCCAAAACCAACAAGACAAAAGTTTTCAATGTACAAGCCGTGACACGCCAATCCAGTCGAAATGCATGGGCCTGGTTTGGGGTGTTACAATTTTTGAATGCATAAAATTATTTTAGAAGAAGGTTAAAGAGATTGAATTGATGGGAAAAGGAGGCTCAATCCTATTATGAAAGAAGTTGTGAGAAAGGAAGTGATCAAATGGTTAGATGCAAGAATCATCTATCCTATTTTAGATAGTTTGTGGGTAAGTCCAGTGCAGTGTGTGCCGAAGAAAGGTGGAATCACGATTGTTCAAAATGAGCATAACGAGTTAATTCCAATGAGAACTGTTACTGGTTGGAGAATTTATATTGATTATAGGAAGTTGAATAAAGCCACTAGAAAGGACCATTTTTCGTTGCCTTTTATGGATCAGATGTTTTAATCGACTGGCAGGTAATGAATTTTATTGTTATTTAAATGGCTATTCGGGATATAGCCAAATAGTTGTAGCTTTGGAGGACCAATATAAAGCAACCTTTACTTTTCCATACGATACGTTTGCTTTTAGGCGAATGCCTTTTGGTTTATACAATACACCTGCAACATTTCAACGATGCATGATGGAAATATTCATTGATACGGTTGAAAATTTTGTTGAGTTTTTCATGGATGGTTTTTCTATTTTTGGTAACATTTATGATATTTGTTTTAGTAATTAGATAAGATACTGAAGAGATGCGAAGGGACGAATCTTGTCCTTAATTGGGAAAAATGTCATTTTATGGTTAAAGAATAGATTGTCTTAGGGCATAAAATATCAAAGAGAGGAATTGAAGTCGATAAAGCAAAAGTGGACGTAATTGAAAGATTACCAGCCCTAATTAATGTAAAAGGAGTCAGAAGTTTTCTTAGGCCATGCCAATTTTTACCGAAGGTTTATCAAAGATTTCTCAAAAATTTCTAAACCATTGTGCTTGTTGTTAGAGAAAGATACAGTGTTTGATTTCAACAAAGCATGTTTGGAAGCTTTTGATGATCTAAAAAAAGGGTTAATCTCAGCCCCAATAATCGTTACACTTGATTGGAACATACCTTTTGAGTTGATGTGTGATGCAAGTGATTATCCTATTGGAGCTGTGATGGTTCCAAGAAGATACAAAATGTTTCACCCTATTTACTATACAAGTAGAACTTTGACGGGAGCCCAACTTAATTATACGGTAACTGAAAAGGAACTCTTTGCTATAGTGTTTTCTTTTGACAAATTTTGGTAATATCTTATAGGTACCAAAGTTACAGTATTTACTGACCATGCGGCCATTAAATACTTGCTCATGAAGAAAGATGCGAAACTGAGGGTAATTCATTGGATACATTTACTCCAAGAATTTGACCTTGAGATCCAAGACAGAAAAGGTGTTGAAAATCAAATAGCTAATCATCCGTCAAAATTGGAACAAGACGAGGTAACTCGATCATGTGTGCCTATCAATGAGGAATTCCTAAATGAACACTTATTTGAGGTAAGTAGAATTCTTGAAACACCTTGGTTTGCTGATTTTGCCCATTATCTTGCATGTGGAATAATTCCTTGGGAAATGATATACCGATAAAGGAAAAAATTCTTTCATGATAGTCGGTATTATTTTTGGGAGGATCCGTTTTTGTTTAAAAATTATGCATATAATATAATCCTAAAGTGTGTAGCTGAAAGTGAGATTGTTGAGAACTTGTATCATTGCCATTCATCTCTAAGTGGGGGACACTTTGGTGGTTCACGTACTATAGCAAAGATTTTGTAAGTAGGTTTCTTTTGTCCTACACTATTTAAAAATGCTTATGTGTATCTGAAGAGCTGTGATAAATGCCAAAGGATCGGAAATATAGCAAGGAGGAATGAGATGCCCTTAATAAACATTTTAGAGATTGAATTATTTGACGAATGGGGCATGGACTTCTTAGGCCCGTTTCCTTCTTCGTATAGGAACAAATATATCTTAGTTGTTATGGACTATGTATCCAAGTGGGTTGAAGCTGAAGCATACCCTACAAATGATGCTAAGGTTGTCATGCAATTCTTACATAAGCATGTGTTTACACGATTTGGGACACTAAGAGCTATTATTAGTGATGAAGGTTCTCACTTTGTGAACAAATGGCTTAAGTGGTTGCTTGAGAAATATGATCTGAAGCACAAGATTACTACTACTTATCACCCCCAGTCTAATGGGCAAGTTGAAAGAGTGAACCGTGAAATCAAAGGTATCCTTGAAAGGGTAGTACGCCCTAGTAGAAAAGATTGGTCTCGAAGGCTCAATGATGCATTATGCGTAATAGTCTGGTTTTGACCCTAGTTGGAATAGTGGTTTCAGGACGACAAATTCGAGTCAAAAAAATATTTTAATATTATTTTCTTTTTCTACAATATGTGATTAATCATGTATTAAAGTTTTGTGAATTAATTTCGTTGTTTGTGTACTTAATTAGAGAAAAGGACTAAATCACAGAAAATGCAAAAGTGACTTGCTATTTGTTAAAGGGCCATATTGAAATGGCTTTATGGATATGAGGTCCTTATGTTGTAAATGGACCGTTGAAATGGTTGATGGACATTTATGACCAACCATTATGTGTTATTATATATTATTATTAAAGGTTAAATTTGTAAATTAAAAAATAAGTTGAATTAAAATAAAACAAAAGCTAAAATAATTGTAACACCCCTAACCTGAAACCATCGTTGGAATAGGGTTAAGAGGCATTACCGAACAATCAAATCATTTAACAACCCATTCCGTACCATAAGGGAGAAACTACGTTGGACAAGTAGTTCCTTCTTTCTCCTATCATAATTACCGCATCATCCTCTGGGGTCCTTAGCTCCATTCGTTTAGCTGCACAATCTAATACAGCCCGTTGCTCCACTAGCCAGTCCATGCCAAGTATAAGATCAAATTCTCTGAAGGGTAATTCTATTAAGTCGGCAGGAAATACCACTCCCTGAAGCTCCAAAGGTACACTCCGAAACATCTTATTCACCACTACAGTTTGGCCTAATGGGCTTACTACAGTCATCTCCCTATTAGATAGTTCAGAGGCTATTCCTAGAGTTTCAACTACTCTACATGCAACATAGGAATGGGTTGAGCCCACATCAATCAAAGTAACATAAGGCTTGCCAAAGATAAGGAACGTACCGGTTATGACATTCGGTGTGTCTCCGTCCTCCCTCCGATGAATCGCATAAACCAAACCCGACTGCCTGGCCTCGTGTTACCAACACCTCGGCCCGGTGTTTCCGTCCTCTACCAGAACCATTACCTCTGCCAGCCGCACCATGACCTCGCGGTGGCTGCTGTCCTCCTCTTCCGCCTGGTTAGGACCTTGGCTTACCGGTCGACTCCCTTCGGTTCTCATAGGACAATTCTTAATCATATGGTCCTTGGACCCACACTTAAAACATCCTCCCATTTTCTTCCAACACTCTCCTAAGTGCATCTTCCCACACTGAGCACAAGTACGGTATTGCCCTCCTATCACAGCTCGCTGACCTCGCGGCCCATCAACTTTAGGCCTCTTTGAACATTCCCAGTGGCCCTAATGATCCAAATCCTCTTTTCTACCTATTCCGATCGGTGTTCTACCTTACAGAATCCTTGATACCCTTGGCTACCTTAGCCTTCTCCACCAACACAGCAAACTCCCGCTCTTGTTGTGGAGCTATCAACAGTCTCAAGTCATCCCTCAATCCGTCCTCAAACCGGACACATCGTTCATGCTCTGTAGCCACTATCCCTCGAGCATATCGGCTTAACCTTAGAAATTTAGCCTCGTACTCCGCTACGGACTTGTTCCCTTGAACCAACCCCAGAAATACCTTCCTCTGCACATCAATGTAATGAGTACTGACATACTTCTTCGGTATGCCACCTTAGCATAATCCCAAGTGAGTTCCTCAACTGTAGCACCATCCTTAACCGTGAGCCACCATTGATATGACTCATCACGAAAAAATGACACCAACCCTTTCAGCTTTTCCTCGGTGGTTAAATCGAACTCATCCATAATCCGCTCAGTCGCTTCTAACCAATACTCGGTGATCTTGGGTGCCACACCAGATACACCACGGAACACCTCGGCCGTTGGCTCGAGTCGCTCGGTCTGAGACTTTCGAGCTCCCATGCCTCCACTGCTCCAGCCACCCTTTCCAAAACCCGCGAGATCGCTTTGTGACACGCTGCGTCATCCCGTCGATCACGATATTCGCATCGGTGGTGGTGGTGGTGGTGGCATTTCATTTTCGGACCCTTGTCCGGACCTAACGGGCTCTGACACAGTCATTCGGCCTCTACCACGGCCTCGCACATTACGACCACGTCCCCTTGAATTCATACTTCTGATTTGCGTTTATCTGATTAAAGAATCTTATGTATTAGTTTTGTTCCACTAATTTATCACAAACAGTTTTATGTTTAATAGTTCTAGGGAGTAGTTATTTCGATCTCATACACATACAGTCTCCATTCAATCATTCGATCATATTCATGAACTTGCATTCATTACAAAAAAATATTGTAGTTGTCATTGTTTGTTGTTTTCTACTACCTGGGGTATTTCGCAATTTATCCTATAGGGGTATTTTGGTAATTTTTCAAATTAGGGTATTTGAAAATGTTGCAAAATCAAGATTGATGATATTTTTACAAAATTAAAATACTTGCTGGGAAAATTATAAGGGTAAAATGGTAATTTTATACACTAGGGGTACTTTTGTAATTTTACAAGCCAGGGTCATTTCGGTAAATTTTACGTAAAATATGGTTCCTGGTGACTTTTCAAAACAAGGGTATTTTTAAAGATTTCTAATTTGAGGGTACTTCGGTAATTGTCCTCTCTAAGGGTATTTTGGTCATTTGTACAGGTTAGGGGTAATTTGGTCATTTTGCAAATCAGGGGTAATTTTCGTAATTTTTCCAAATCAGGGTATCTTAATATTTTGTAAAAATAGGGTTTTTGGATATTTATAAGGTAAGAGAATCTTGATAAAAGCGTGGGTAGTATGGAAATTTTATGAACCAAGGGCATTTTAGTAATTTTTCCAACCGAGGGTATTTAGGTTATTTTAGTAAATCGAGAATATTTTGGAAAATTTTTCAAAATAGTTTTCCTACACTTCAAAGGGGAAATTTGGTGATTTTAAGACTAGGGTTTTTATAAAAATATGGCTAGTCCCTTTCGGGTTTTAGTTATTGGATTTAGCCTGTGTTTGAGTCCTCTTGGTTAGGGTGAACCGTCACTACGCACCAGGTAGGATTCGAGTGGAGAGGAGGTGAGTCACTAGGACTGCTTAAATACAAAGCTCCCACCAAAACCAATCCTAGACATGCGCACAATCGTTGCCACACCCTAACTCGACGACTTAAACACAGGTTTGTTTAATTAGGCTTTAAAGCTTTATGCAATTTTGTGTTGGAGTAAGCTAATCCTAGGGTTTAATTCCTAATTTACTAAGCTACGTCTCTATAGATTCCACATACAATCACAAAAGAGTTAGGAGTACTTACCTGGTGGACTTCGGGCCGGAGACTCAGGTGCCATGCCAGAAACCCTGCTTATTTCTTAGAAAAGTCCAATTTCAAAAGAAAAAAAAACATTTTGGGCCCAAAAAGCCCTCAAGGCCAAGTTTTGAACTAGGCTCTGATACCAAACTGAAACACCCCAAACCTGGCCCACAAGCCCTGTCGGATCTGGCATGCTCCTATGGAAAAACCATTCGAATCTTATTTGATGTTTGTCAAAAATTTGAGCGTCTTTGAAGAACCATTGATTTGGGTTGGGTTCAAAATTAAAAACGATGCTAAAACATTTAATCTTTATTTTTTTAGAAAAATTATTTGAACTTTAAATTGATAAGAACCGTACCATAATAAAACAATTAAAATGCATAAGTAAATAGTTCATACCATGGCCTTATTACATCAAATCAAAACCCAAATTAAATCCAAAATACTTAAAAAGAGAAAGCCCAAAATAAAATAAAGAAATTTCAGAGCTGAGCATGGCCACCACTTGAGCTCCTGCCGACCCGGTCCATTACTGAGTGTCACCTGAAAAATAATCCCACGAAGGGGTGAGTCAAACAGACTCAATGTGTACAACCAACACAAGTCTCAATTAATTCAGGCATGTCAAATCATACATAATATACGTATATAAATCATGATGCAAACCCGAACCCAAACCTAGATAACCATCCGCTACACATCACCCTACCAACCATCACACCGTGGGGACTACTAAGTCGACCCTCCATCCGCTACACACCATCGAAGGCAGTCGATGCAGTCGACGTGCTCATCGCCCTTATAAGAGTCGTGGCATAGCCACCAGATAATAATTCATGACATAAGTCACCACTTTCAGGTTTTCGTGACATAAGTCACCATATTCAGATTATGTGACATAAGTCACCACATACAGATATTGTGGTATAAAACCACCAAATCACTTCCCCGTTACATATCACCCATATGCCCCATGTCATACAATTATGCATTAATCATGTCACATTCCTTATTCACATTCTTATAGTTTCACATATATGCCATAACAGATCTTATCATAATCATATTAGGAGTGGGAAAACGTACCTGGGTACTTTGTACCATTGCATGATACTCATAGCCACATCTTACATATTCTTATTAACATATTTATTAACGCATAACCATAAATTTATTAAGGTTTAATGTGGGTTACACACCTGGTTTACTTAACGAGTTTACTGAAATCTCGAGGATCCCGATCTAACGCTTTAGATCTTAATTCCTATATTTGGCCATTATTAGGCATATTAGCAAAACCCTATTCGGCTATATAACCAAATTCCAAAGGATTATCACAAATATAAATTCTTACGTTTGAAATGTATACTATGATTGAGTTGATTACTAATCAAAGACTATGTATAGATTCAAAGAGATTAGATGTGGTATGTATATGAATGTGTTATGTTCTATTAAGATACTTTGAGATATGAATTATTTGGTATGTTATGGCTAAACATATGAGCCAAAGAAGAGTTATGAAATTACAATTGTGTAACATGAATGATCTAGTATTTGATATGATAATTAATGCTTATATGTTAGGTTTCTTTGTATATGGCTTACTAAGCTTTTGAAAGCTTACTATATGTATGTGTTTGGATTGTTTTATAGATCGCTAAAGCTACTGAAGGCTCGGGGATCGTCGAGGATCGTCATCACACTATCCAATCATATTTTGGAACCTTTTGAATATGTATAGATATTAAGTATAGCATGTATAGTCTAGTTGAAATGGTTGATGTTTGAGATGTGTATATAGCCATGTGATTTGGCTAGATAATTGAATGTGATATGAATGAGTAGTCATGTTTTATGATACATAGTTTGGAATGGTTTGATGGCTAATAAGTTGATCAAATTTATGATGTCTTATGAAGCAAAATAGGCATATTGTTGATGAACGGTTGTTGCATTAAGTTGGTAAGTTTGTGGATGACATTTACTTATAAATGTTTTTGATTGGATTGAGCTAAATGATGAATAAGTTGAAGTGCTTGTTATGCTCATGAGTGGTTAGAAAAGATGATCATTCTGGTATGTTTACATTGGTTTTAATGCTTGGATTGATGCTCAATTGTGCTTGTAGTTGTAGCCTAAAGTATGGATGGCAATTTGGTCTTGCAAATGGCCTATAATTGCCTACACGGTTGAGCACACGAGCGTGAGGCTCGATCTTGTCCGTTGTGGTTGCATTTCAAAATAATTCAGATTCGACCACGGGCTAGACACACGGGCTTGTGACTGGCCGTGTGGATTAAGTCAGAGTTGACCATGGGCTGGACACACGGGCGTGTGACTGGCCGTGTCGTGCAAGTCAGTAGCGACCACGGGTGAGGCACACGGGCATGTCCTGGACCGTGTGGACAAGTCAGTATGTATGCCTTATTTTGCCACGGGTGTGCCTGAGGCTGTGTAAGGCACACGGCCTGGCCACACGGGTGTGTGACCCCTTTAGCTTTGAAAATTTTTAAATTTCTAAAGATTTCATATGTGTTCGATTTAGTCCCGGCCCCTTTCTAAAGCATGTATAAGGTCTCGTAGACCTAATTAAGGAACATTTTGATTAAATTTATTGAATTATGATATGAAATGCCCGTAAATGATCCGATTTGTCCAGTAATGCGTCTTAACCCTAGACCAGCGATGATTACGAGTAAGGGGTGTTACATTATGGGCCTATCGAACAGCATTTAAGACTCCGTTAGGAATGACCCCTTATCGGTTAGTCTTTGAAAAGGCATGTCATTTACTATTAGAGTTCGAGAATAGAGTTCACTGGGCTTTGAATAGTTGAACTTTGATCTTAAGCAAGCTGATGAAAGAAGGATGTTACAACTTGATGAGTTGGAATAGTTGAGGTTGTTTTCCTATGAGAATGCCAAAATGTGTAAAGAAAGATCAAAGAGATGGCATGATAGTCATATACAACCTCGTGAGTTTAAAAAAGGTTATAAGGTTTTGTTGTTTAATTCAAGGTTGAAGTTATTTCCTGGGAAGCTTAAATCCCGATGGAAAGGACCCTATACCATCTACCGAGTTTATCCTTATGGAGCTATTGAATTATATGAAAATTACAGAGGTACGTTTAAAGTTAATGGTAAACGTCTCAAACACTAATGGGATGGTGATGTTGAGCGAGATGAATCCTCATTCAAATCAACAGACCCTTGATTTTTCATTAACTCGTTTTGTAAATAAATAAATAATTAGAACTTATTTTTTTAACTTATTACATTTAATTAATTCTGCCTAAGGAGATTGGAATTTAAGCGGGACCACTGTGACCCCTCCAACCTTTCCTGGCAATTAATTTAATGTAATTTATTAAGAAGAAATTTTCTAATTAAGATTTAACATTTTTAAGTTTCATTGTTTTGTTTAAATTTTAAATTTTTATGTTAATAAAGGGGGTCAAATTTGGCCCAAGTACTAATCAATTTTTTTCTTGAGTAAGTTTATAAATACAGTCTGAATTTGAGGCCCAAGACAGCCAAAAAAAGGGGAACCACTCCCATTACTTGCTACCCAAGTAACCCTAATGTAGCTAAATTTTCGCTACATGTTGCCTTAATTCTCCCCTATATAAGCTCCTCTTCACTCTACTATTTCTCATATCCCTCAAAGTAATTTGCTTAACCCTAAAAATTCCTAAATCTCCTTCTTGTGCTGCTAAGCCTCAAATCCCAAAAGAAACCCTAGTTTCTCTTCCCTTTTTACCGAAATCACCTATTGCCGCCACAAGAAGATTGCCAAAGAACCAACGTTGTTGTTGTACATCACCATTGTCGCCGTTGCACACTTCTGTTGCTGCCGCACCATCCCTGCCGTCGCAAGATTTTTGTCATAGCAATTCCTTACTCACCTTGCCAATTTCTCTTTTCCCCCTTGTGCGAAAGCTTTTCCAAATTCTCAAGGAAAGATACCATGTCTTGCAAAAGAATCAGATCTTCAAAGACTACTCATGAAAACTCGAATTTTATTGATGAAGAAGTGAAAGAGAGATTTGATTCAATCGTCAAGTATCAACCTATGGTGCCAGAAAAAGGTTTTAACTTGAAACGTAATGATTTGATGGTTTTTCCTATACCAATTAGAAAGAAAATCAATGCTCTCAAGTGGGAACGATTTTGTGATGCTCGTTCACTTCCCGATGATGAACTAGTCGAGAATTCTATGCTAGTTTGACTATGCAAGATACTATTGAGGTCATCGTTCAAAAGAAAAAGGTACATCTTACTTCTAAGTCCATCAATGATTTGTTTAACTTACCTGATGTTGAAGAAGATGAGTACTACCCTTTGATAAACAATATCAATTGGGATTTTCTTCAACAAGTGCTTGATGTTGTGACAAATCCAAGATCCCAATGGATTATAAGAAAGTATGGGAGCTATTCTTGCTGAAGGGAATACCTAAAACTAGTAGCAAAGGTATGGTTTTATTTCGTTCACTACAGTTTTATGCCTATCTCACATAGTTCCACCATCTCGATGTAATGGATGCTCTTGTTATATGCAATCTTGACAGAAAAGCTCACTAATGTTAGGAAAATTATTCTCAAGGAGATTCATGATTGTGCTAAAAAAGATAGGAAGTGCTTATTTCCCATCATTAATCTTTGAACCTAAATCTTCAACTCCAATGCTGACTTCTGCAGGTGCTTCAAAGAAATCAGAGTTGTCAATTATGAAGGATATGTGCAATTTCATGCACAATCAACTATAAACTAACTCGAAATGTGCAAAAAATAAAGATGACTCAATTCGAAATACATTTAAGGATATCTCTAATATTTTTTTTTTTTGCTGGGTTCCCAGATGCTATCTTTGAGACATGGACTGAAGATACTGATTATGGAAGTGAAAATGGAGCTAAAGAAGACAAGGGGAATGAGTTAGAAAAATAAAAGGGGGGATTCTTGTCTTGTTATTTATTTTATTATTTTTAGGTCTTTAGGAATTTGTTTCTTTCATAATTAGAATTTAATTTTTGTAGAATAAAACATAACAAGCATGAATAAACTTAACACTTCTTTAGGAAAAAAAAAGACTTAAGTGATGTGATAATGTGAATGAACATGTCTAGGATTGGGTTATTAGGAAAGACTTGGTATTTAAGCAGTATTAATGACTCACCTCTCTTTCTTTACAACCCTACCTGGTGCTCAGTTTTTATTCATTACTTTGTTCTTACAATGAGGAAATTGCTTCTTTTTAAATAGGGGTAAGGCAAATAAATTGCTTTCAAATTTTTCAAAATTTTCAAGTATGTTTCAATCATTTCTTTCGTAAGTATGTTTTAATAAATGAATGTTTAAAGACATTTTTTTTGTTAATGAGATAGTTTGTAAGAAAGTATGAATGATGATTATATTTGAGTGAAAGTATGTTATCATGAAGAATGGAATGCTTGTATGATCTTAATCTTAGTAATGTTTGCCATGAAAACTTAGTTTCTCTTGAGATTAGACATGCATGAAGGTTTATATCTTTAGAATTGACTTAGTAACTTTCTTGAGGCAAAATCCTAGGAGACATAAAAATCTAAAACAATATAGGCAATATTTCTTTGGATCGTGTGAGCCTTTTTAAGCCAACCCTGTAACACCCCTTACCAGTGTCCGACGCCAGGATAGGATACGGGACATTACCAGACATAAATATAAACATTTATACAAAACCTGGCTATAAAATTTCATTTAATTTAAAATCACTCATTCACATGCAAATCGTCCATTACATGGGCCTACGAGGCCCAAAACAATTATTGGGAACTGTTCGGGACTAAACCAAGAACGAAACCTTAAGAAGACTTAGAAATTTTTTCATCAAAACATGGGTCACACACTCGTGTGGGAGGCCGTCTGGTTACACACGCCCATGTCCTCAGCCCGTTTAACTATCTGTTTATGACATCATCAACAAAATAGGGTCACACAGCCAAGTCACATGCTTGTGTGCTTAGGCCGTGTGGCAAATTAAATTTCAAAAAATAGATGCAGACTTCACACGCCCTGGGCACACACCCATGTCCGGGGCCATGTCGTCCACACGGCTGAGACAAACAACCGTGTCTCTGCCCGTGTTGCCAAGAAAATGGCTATTTACCAAACCAATTGGCACCCTCATTTCTACGTACTTAAACACAACTTCAATAGCATCTTTCATGGCATAATTGAGAAATTAAACATCATTAAACAAGTCATGATCATAGCGAATTCATATAATATTATTCATGCATAAGGCACCATACTTTGCCTAGCGTAAACTTATCAAAATTTCATGCCATGATTATCATCAACACATCCTAAATCCATCCATACCAAACACATATAACCACATCACATGAAACCTTTAGTATAAGCACACACATATAAATAGGCATTACAACTCATTAACCAATATGAGCCACATCTCATGGCCATATACAAAATGAATCATATTACCATTATGAACCAACACATTTGGCCAAATCAAATGAGACATACACAATTGACTACTCCCTATACATGCCATAAAATTATGAGGCTTGTATTTACTTTTACCCCACGATGATAGCTTGATAGTGTGATAGCATCTCCAGTGATCTCCAACTCGAGCTAGCATAAAACCCTATAAGATATGAGGAAGGAAGGGGAGTAAGCTAAAATGCTTAATAAGTTTGTATGCAAATAATAAGCAACTTATTAACATGTTTTTCATCAATTCTCACAATATGTTCTCAAGGTAATACAATCATAATTGCATAAAATTTCACAATTCATTTATGTTCATCTTGAGCTATCTACTCGAGTTACAATCACTAAATTATTTTTATCTGAGCTACGAGACTCAAAATTAAGATCTTCTAATTTTTCTTGAAACTAGACTTGCATATATTCTTACCATAAAATTTTCATAATTTTTGGTTCACCCAATTAGTACAGTTTATTCTTTAAAGTCTCCCATGTTTTGCTGTCCGATAGTTCTGACCCCTCTTCACTAAAAATTTTTTTTGTCATGGTACAGAACTTGAATGATGCTCCCATTTGTTTCTCTTGAAAGTAGACTCATTAATAAATTAAATAATATAAATTTTATCCCTTGATTATTTTTTAAAATTTTTAATAAATTTTGCAAGTCAAAATAGGGGATTACGAAATCACTCTAACCCTGTCTTATAAAAATTCACATATCTCATAATATGAAATTCTTTTTATTACACGTTTCTTTTATATGAAAATAGACTCAATAATATCTAATTTCATATCTTATTCAACTTCTAATTAAATTTCCACCATATTTGGTGAATTTTCAATATGATACAATTCTTCTTTCAACTGTTTTATTGCTAATTTTATTCTATCATGTTTTCTTTGTATTAATTATCATTTACACACATATAACACTAAAGTATATCTATATATAGCCATGCCAATATCTAGTCATCATCAAATATTTACAAGCCATTCATTGGCCAATTTAACCTATACATCAACAACAAAGACTTGAACATTTCATTTCTCAATTTAAATTGGCTTAAAAGCCTCACACATGATCATCAAACACATTTCCCACATATTTATACATCATAAGCATGGACTTATAATCACAAGGTCATTCTCATAGGTATAACTTACTCGTTTACCTTCTTACAAAAATTTGATCACATCCCGAGCACATTTCTCATGATTGCATGCATACATACACTTGCACTTATCGTCACATATTCGCATTCATTTACACTTTAGCCATTTACCGTCTTTAACATAAACGTTAATTCTTTATCCGGTTGAACCACTTTGGATATCGAAGAATACTCAGAAATTGTCATACACGTAGTAAGATGCCAATGCCATATCCCAGATATGGTCTGACATGGGATCACAGGTCGATGCCAATGCCATATCCCAGATATGGTCTTATATGGGTTCTCATATTGATGTCGACACCATATCCCAGATATGGTCTTACACTAGATCACATGTCGATCCGATGCCATATCCCATATATGGTCTTATATAGGATCTCATATCAATGTCGACGCCATATCCCAGATATGTTCTTACACGAGATCACATGTCGATGCCGATGCCATATCGAAGATATGGTCTTATACAGGATCTCATATAGATGTCGACGCCATATCCTAGAAATGGTCTTACACGAGATCGTATGTCGATGCGATGTCCCAAAATGGTCTTACACAATTTCATACCGAATCCAGGTCCCATACTTGGTCTTACACTGAATCACAATTCGATATCGATGTCATATCCTAGATATGGTCTTATAGGGGATCTTAATTCAGTGCCGAGACCATATCCCAGATATGGTCTTATACGGGACCTTATAAGTCTCATGTCTAAACAAGGGTATTCTTCCTATTCCTAAGGTTTAACCGGGATTATCATTCTTCGATTCTTCACCAAACATCATCAATAGAATCCATAGGAACATATAAATACAATTCATGCAATATCAAAATATTGAATATATAATATAATGTTCTATTATTTACACACGAACTTACCTCGATACCATAATAACAAAGAGGGACCTAACCGTCAGTAACTCATTTTTTCCCCCGTTCTAAGTCCGAACCTCTTTTTCTTTGATCTATAACATCATATTTAGCTTACTTATTGGTCACATTATTCATTGGGACCCAAAAGTCATACTATGGAAAAATTATGTTTTTGCCCCTAAACTTTATCATATTTACACTTTTACCCCTTGGCTCGTAAAATTATTTTTATTCAATTTCCTTGTAATTTTGGCCTAGCCGAACCATTTTCATAACTATATTAGTCCACAATTTTCATTCATTCATACATTTTCATACAATTTTAAACTTTTTACAAACTAATCCTTTTATGCGATTTCATCGAAAATCGCTTAGTAAAAGTCATTTACTACATACCGAGCATTCATATTCTACCATTAGACATCAAAGCACATGCATGTCTTCCATGGGAAAATTTTTAAACACAAACCCCATCTAAATATAAAGGTAGAAATAGCTAAACCGAGTTACGAGGATCTCAAAAATGTAAAGAACATTAAAAACGGGGATTGGATGCACTTACTATTAAGCTTGAAAGCTTGAAAACCCTAACCATGGCTTCCCCCATGCTAAATTCGGCCAAACAAGAAGATGGACAAGGGTTTTTTGCTTTTATTTTGTCTTTTAGTCCATTTAATTACCAAATTACCAAAATGCCCCTAACTTAAAAATATCCTATTTCACTTATCTCATGTCCATTTTTGTCCAACAATTTAATCAATGGTCTAATTACCATTTAAGGACCTCCAATTTAAAATTTCATTGAAATTGGACACTTCTAACATGTAGAACTCAACTTTTGCACTATTTACAATTTAGTTCTTTTGACTAAATTGAGTGCACAAACATTGAAATTTTCAAATGAAGTATTCACGAAATCTTCCCGTGAAATTGTAGACCATAAAAATATAATAAAAATAGGATTTTTCTCTTTCGATTTGTGGCCCCAAAACTACTGTTCTGACTAGGCCCAAAATCGGGCTGTTACAATTCTCCCCTCTTTAGGGATTTTCGTCCCCGAAAATCTTATCAGAAGAAGTTTCTTTCAACTCTTTTGAAAAACTTCCACTAATCTTTTCAGAATTACAAATCGATTTAATTTCATATATCTCTTTCCAGTACCCTTTAAAATCTAGCACACAGTGCCTGAGTACACCGTCAAAATCTGAACTACTCTCTTAGAGTTATCATTAATATAAAAACAAATTAATGTTCCAAAATGCAACTGCATACTTAGAGTATCCTATGGCTCACCTCATAATTGCGATGTAACCTCTAGATCTCTATCCAACATAATGGAACAGGCACTCTGCATAATCGAATAATCTCAGAAACATATTACTCAGCTAATCTGTCAAATAAGAAATCTGTACATAATGAAATGATTATACGGATCTTTCTTTGTCAAATGATCAACCATAAACCAATTAACATCTTCTTTTTCGGGGATAATGAAAATTCCGATATGAAATCTATGGTAACTCTACCTCATTATCACTCTCGCATAACCACTGACTGTATTAGTCCTGAATACACTTGATTTTTGACTTTTATCTATTAACATATCGTCATTTGAATATGGATCCAAGATATCATGTAACATATGCAATCATTAGCACATCTACTTTATATGACTGCACAGTTTATTACTCTTGGATAAACCGACGAGCTACTACTGAGTCTCGTACAAAACTTCTGTAAAACTTTAGATTACCCAGTACGCGAATTCTATCTCAGACCAATAATAATAACATGAATCAGGTCCAACCTAAAATTCAAAATAGAAAGTCATTTCACACTATACTCGTTTAGTTCACCACTCTCTATCACACTTCTTGGAACACCCTTAACCCGTAACTATTGCCGATCTAGGGTTAAAGGCATTACTGGACAAATCAGATCCTTTTATAGATATTTCATATTATAATTCAACTAATCAAATCAAAGTGTCCCTTAAATAGGTCTACGAAACCTTAATCATGCTTTAGAAAGGGTGGGACTAAAGCTGAACACATCTGAATTTCTCAAAATTTAAAAATTTCTAAGTTCAGAGGTCACTGCCTGGTGTGGGTAGGTGTGTACCTCCCATGACCTCGAGACACGCCTGTGTCTAAGCCATGTCAAAGCAGGGAATACATACTGACTTGTCCACACTGCCGTGGACACGCCCGTGTGCCTCGCCCGTGGTCGACACTGACTTGATCCACACGCTAGCCACACGCCCGTGTGTCCAGCTCGTGGTCGAGTCTGACTTGTTTTGAAATACAACCATGAGGGACATGGTTGAGCCACATGCCCGTGTGCTCAACTGTGTGGACAATTATAGGCCATTTGCAAGGCCAAAATGCCACACACACTTTGGGTTACCCCTACAAGCACATACAAGCATTTTTCCAAACACAAATGGAAACCAAAAACATACCAAATGGCCATCTTTTCAACCCAGTCAAGAACATTTCAAACATACCAATTTATATGCTATTTAGCTCAACTTATTCACAAGCATTTCTAAACATGAATCATTCACAACTTACCACTACAATATGACATCTACTCATCAATAATATACCAACCTTGCATCAATAAGCTTACCTTTACTTTAACCATTTCATTAGTCATTAAACCATAGCAAAAAAAGCATCATACAACATGACTAATCATTCATATCACAACCATTTATCTAGCCATATCACATGGCTATATACATATTTCAAACATAATTCAAAGTGACTAGCCTATACATGCCATACTTTAGTATATACAGTTTTAAAAGGTACCAAAATAGGATTGAGTAGTGTGATGACGATCCTCGGTGATCCCCAAGCACTCATTAGCTTTGACGATATATAAAACAAAGCAAACACACATAGATTAAGCTTTCAAAAGATTAGTAAGCCATATACAAATAAACTTAACATATAATTCACATAACCATATCAATTCAAAATCATTAATGTTTCCTAATTACAAATTCATACTCTTCTTTGGCTCATTTGTTTAGCCATATCTTTCCAATAATTCATATCTCAAAGTTTCTCAATAGAGCATAACATATTCATACACATATCATATCTAACTCTTTGAATCTTTGCATATTTATCCTTAGACACAACCACATATACTTACCTTTCATACACATGCATAGTGTACGATTCAAACATACTTGAATTGAGTTCACATTTCACATAGTCTTTCATTTCTCAAAAATTGCCCGTTGAACCATTCGAAATCAAATAGGATGCTCGGAATACTCAAAGTAATTGTACAATGCCAACGTCCCAGACATGGTCTTACATGTAACCAAATATCGATGCCATTGTCCCAGACAGGGTCTTACATGAAATCAGATACGATGCCAATGTCCCAGACATGGTCTTACATGTAAATCTCAAATCGATACCAACGTCCCAGACATGGTCTTACACGATATCGCATATCGAAAACCTATTTCATAACATATGTAATCTTATCTATTCCTAGGTTAGTACGGGACTTTTTCGGATGTTGACACCTTGTCGATACTATCTCAGATTTTATGTATTTATCATCTTGTACACATTCATCATAATTAGGTTTCATATGTACAGACATAAATCAACATGAATACATTTATTTGTATATAGACTTACCGCAGATTTGGATAAACGGAAACAAACGGCTACTCAACTATTTTCGACTTTCCTCAATCTAAATCTATTTTCTTCAGTTCTTGATCTATACATATTCAAATTTAATCCATTTATTCTCCAAATCATTCAGTTCAATCCAAAAACACATATTTAGGGAAATTTACAAATTAGTTCTCATATTTTCAAATTTTGCCATTTTAGTCCCTATTTAATGAAATCACAAAAACACAAAATTTCATGTTGCCCATGCCCAGCCAAATTTTCACAAGCTTAATACAAGTCCATACATTACATTTATTTCACATTTTAGTCCCTCAAAATATTATTTTTTCAATTTAGTCCAAATTACTCAAATTCACTAAAAATCCAAATACAAAACATGTTAATCTAACACATATATTTCATATTTCATCCTCAAATGTCATAAAACTCATGAATTCATCAATGGAACATTTCAAAATTATCATCAATTTACAAAATTAAGGCATGGGTTTGAGAGAACACGAAGCAACGATTACAAAAACGTAGAAATTATCAAAAACCGAACAAAAACTAACATTGAATCAAGCTAGATAGGTGCCGAAATGTCCAAAGCTTTTAATCCCTAATTTTATTTCTCAAATTCGGTGATGAAGCATGGAAGATGATAACATTTTGGCTTTCATTTTATTTAATATAACATTAATAATCCATTTACTTATTTACCCTTTTTAATTAACATATAAACTTATATTATACAAGTCCATAACCGTCCACTACTATGCTTAGTGGTCAAATTTCCACTTAAGGACTTCATCTTGACTAAGCCATGTCAATTTAACCCATTAACATATGAATTGCCACTTTTACCTTTTATGCGATTTAGTCCTTTTCTTTAATTAAGCACATAAATGACCAAATTAAATCACAAAATTTTCACACACGTTTAATCACATATCATAGGCACGAAAAATAATGTTAAAATATTTTTTGACTCAGATTTATGGTCCCGAAACCACTATTTTGATTAGGGTCTAAACCAGACTGTTACACTTCTAAGCTTCTCAATTCACAAAGAAAGCATTGCTTAAGCTTTTAACTTTGCTAGAACTAGTCCATCATCAAATAAGATCAATCAAGTAACCAGTACTCACAAAAATAAACAAAGATTTTCCATTCAAGCATCTGTAACCATACCAGCTTTCCAAAAGGTAAGTCGATAATTAGTCACAGTCTTTTAACATCTCAAAACATTCATGTTGTCTTAATTTCAAATCTTTCTGCGACATTAGATACTTTAACCCATTAGGATCAGGAAGCATATGACATTTTTTGTCAAACATACGAAATCATCCAATTCACATCACAAATATAAAAGTGGTCATCTCTAAATCATTAGTCGAATAGCTCTTTTCATGTGACTTTAACCGTCTGAGTGTGCAAACTACTTCTTTACTTTCTTATATTAAAACATATTTCGATTTATTCAATAGTACATCATTGAAAAATCGTAATTTCCTTACTCAATTCAAACTGAACTCAAAACTAGAGCTCTGGTTAATAATGCTTTCAACTGTTTAGAACATTGCTAACAAGCATAGGTCATTCAAAATTTCATAAATGTGATGACTTTACCAACGGTACAGCTTTAACTCATAATAACATCATTTGATTAGAACAATCCAATAGGCATATCTCTGTATCATACTTTCCAGAATATAATTTCCTCATTCAGAATATCCCTCTATATACTCGTGGATGCACAAAATTGATTACTATAATTGAGGATACTTTAAATGCACATAACTGAATTGAGTCGAATAGTCGAGACTAGCTTCTTCTTTATCTGTGACATTGCATAATCTATGTAATCTTTAAAAGATTCTGATATTTCTTCTAAAGCTGTTTTCACTTTCCAAACTATTCTCATCTCTGTATATATTACTAATTATTTCATCACTGAACTCTTTAGTTTCATACTTATTAACTTATTCAATGTGGTTCTCGTAAAATTTCATCATAAAGCATCACTGGTAAGGGGGTTAGGTCGTAAAGCCTCTAACTTGACTCTCATAAATACACACATATGACTTAGCATTCATTATTAACATAATATCATCATAATCACATAATTCACTTCAGGCAATTAAATATACTTATTCATTTTACGAATGTTTTCTGCCATCCACAATTTCAAACAATGAATTTACTTACTAACATTTGTCAAATTAGAGAAAGCCTTACGGGTTTGAGTACGTCGTTTACTTGATGACATAGTCCAACTATGGTTTTACACGTACAAACATATACTGCCATGGTCCAACCATGGTCTTACGTCCACAATGCCATAATTGTTTTTTCAATGGTCTTACATTCCATACTTTTCCATGGTCCAACCATGGTCTTATCCATCAATTCATCATTGAACGATCGCACTCATTTCCTGCGTTCTACTCAATTTGATCTTTCCAATTCAATTTTCATACTATTATAATATTCATGGTTCAAAAAAAAAACGTAAAGCATAACATCATATTATCTATAATTTAACAAGTAAACATAAAATTCAACCACATTAACATACTGATTACACTTATTAAAACAAGGGTACATAAACACACATTCTGTCAATTTGTGTAAGTACACTTATCATATTTACTTAATCAAATAGGTTGGGCATATAACATCATATGCATGCCAAGCAAACATAAATAGGCTTATCACCACAAAAATTTTCATTTTATTCCACATTTCCACATTTCTCAACTCATGGTTATCTCACTTCGTACATAACACATACATATCCTGAACTTCTATTCATACCTTTCTTAGTTTTTTATCATAACAAACACATTTCAATCACCTCAATATCATTTTTCAGCATGATCAAAAATAGCTCTTTTGAAGTCATCTCTGTCTTAACAAAACAATTTTGTTAGAGCTGGGAGATATCACAATATCATGAGTAGTAATATGGCATGTATAGCTAGACTCACATACGCTAGGTTAGTCCTAGAATTAACTAACCATAGCTCTGATACCACTAAATGAAACACCCTTTACCCTTGTCCAACACCGGGACAGGATAAGAGGCATTACCAGACTTAAACATAAACATTTATACAATGTAATCCTTGAAACTTGTTAAGTAATGATAAAAGCCCATGGGTTATAGTTTTTTTTGAAAACCTTGCTTAACTTTAGAAATTTATTTAAGTTAAAATAAAAAATTAAGCAGTGGTAATAATAATAATAAAATCCATAAGTAATGTCAAATTGGAGATACAATGCCTTATTACATCCAACTAAAACAAAGCAATTAAAACCATGTCTTTTGAAACAAATAAATAAAAAATTATAACATCTCATAGTGTGGCCAACTCTGAGTTCTCTCCCATGTCGAGCCGTATACTAAGGATCACCTAAAACATTAAATAAAGGGTGTGAGTTTCAAAACTCAATGTGTACAACCCTTAGTAATCAAATCAACATACAAATAATCACATTGGGCCTAAGCCCTATCAAAATCAGTGGTCCTGGCTTTAGACCACAATGACCTCGTATCATTAAAATCATATCAAATTATATCATATCATATCATATGCAAAACAAGGTAATGCAAAACCCTCCCCAAAAATCCATCCGCTAGACACACCATTTCCTTTCCAACCCTACACACATGTGGGGATTTCTAAATCAACCGACCCATCCTCTACACACCAAAGGTACCAGTCACAACGGCACTACTCAACAATGCAGCAAAGCTGCTAATCACATAATGGGCTTAAAGCCACTATAGATCCATGGTCGTCAAGCAACTATGCGATTTTCAAATCTTCCTCCTTACCATAATTCCCACCCATAAGCATCCTAAACAGAATATCATATGAATGCAGCATGCACATGAGTAACATTCATAAAATTCATATTCATCACATAAGGGTATTTTAGTCATTTCACAATCAAGGGTATTTTCATAATTTTACCCTATAGGGGATTACCGTAATTCTACCCACCGGGGTATTATCGTAATTCTACCCTATAGGGTATTATCGTAAATTTCCAAATCGAGGGTATTTTGGTTATTTTACAAATTAAGGGTATTTTGGTAATTTTCCAAATAAAGGGTATTTTGGTAATTTTCCAAACTATGGGTATTTTGGTAATTTTACAGAATAGGGGTATTTTAGGCAATTTTACAAATCTAAGGATATTTTAATAATTTTTCAAATCAAGGTATTCGGTCCCTCTCGGGTTTTAGTTATAGACTTTGGCCCATTAACAAATCATTGCGGCTAAAGCGAACAGACACTCTGCACCAGGTAGGATTCCAGAGAAGAGGATGTGGGCCATTATGACCGCTTAAGTACCAAGCTCTCCCTAAATCCAATCATTGACATGCATATGTCTATTGCCACACTCTAACCCAGTGACTTGTTCACGGACATGTTTAATTATTAGAAGAGTTTTATGTTATTCAATAGTTTGTTAAACTAGGCCTAGAGTCCATTAAACCCTAACATATATTTCTAGAATCTCATAAAGCCTATTAAGCCCATTTCATGTCATATAGCCCATTAGGCCAATTTCATGCTTATATAGCCCATCAAACCAATTTCATGCTCATATAGCCCATTGGGCTCAACTACGATCCAATCATACATCCGTTCATGCCAATTCATTATTCATGCTCACATATCAACCATTATCGTTTTGGGCCCACAAGTTCTGCAGCCCATTTAGCCACTTTTGGCTTTTTAACATTGCCGATATCGTGTGTGTAATGTTTGTACACACCTGGTTATTGCAACGTGCTATTCTATCCTTGGTCTTGAACCTACAACCAACCAAACTTCAATCAACCACCCATACTTAATGAAAATATTTACCAAAAGCCGAAGCCTTACTGTAACCTTACCATGTGCCACGGGTTCTAATAGCCCTTCCTTAGCTACTATTCGCGAATATCCCCTAGATATGCACTCAAACATATATCGTCAAAACAAGTCACTCGTATTCCACATAAGTCACCCCTATAGGCCATACATACATTCGGCCATCCACTAAACCATAACTGAGTCAAGAACACTTACCACTTTGCTAACGATCCTTACCTACCACACTTGTGATTTTTGAACCTTATCCTTGTTATCACAGAGTTAACGATAGGACAGTTAGATAGCCTTTTGGTTTCTAGGAAAAGTACAAGAGAGGTTAATCGAATACTTACGAATCCACTTTTGATCATGTGGCCTAAATTCGGCTTTTGAGATTAGTATGGTGATAGAGACAATTCGGCACCAATAGGGACAAGAAGAGGAGAAGTGATCGGTTAGAACTAAAGATGAACAAGAGAAAGAATTTAAGAAGAGAAGGTATGAGGAATTCGGATAGAGAGAAAACCAAAATTTTAGCAAAGGAATGATGGGTTTTTTTTTCGGCAAATGGAAGAATTCGGCTGAGGGGGAGAAAAGAAAAATAATGAAACCTTTCAAAAGAATTCAGCACCCCCTTTTATAGCCAATAGTCGAATCCTACCTTCCCCCATAGTCTAATTTGGCACCAACTCTTCCCACCTCTCATCTCCTAATTTTTCTCCATGATATCTCCCTTATCTCATCTGAAATTCCCTCTTTTATCAGCTCACAAGACCAATTCAAACACTTCAACAAAAGAGTCCAAATTCCACAAAACTTTGTCCATCCACTATGCAAAATAAACACTCCAAAAACACCTTACCACTACTCGAACCTTGGACCTCTTCACACCACCTTGTAGCTCACCAAGTGATGCCACCGTGCCACTGGACCGCAGGCCCACTTATGTCATATTTTCCCCTTAATATGCTTAAGAGGCCTACTGATTGAAATCACAGTTCCCTAAGGCTAAAACCAAATTTTTTTCCTGTACCATTACTTATTCCCAGAACATCTCCAACACCCCTAGACACTCCAAATCCCTTAACCATTAAAGCAGACATGCAATTTGTCATTTTCTTGCCCACTTAAAAATTTTTTGAGATCCAAAGCCCAAAGCCCAATAGGCCCAATAATTCTAGGCCCAAATTCGGGGCGTTACAATTTTACCCCCTTAAAGAAAATTTCGTCCTCGAAATTTCCAACTAACTATTAATCACACCGTTCAAGTCACATCACTATGCTTCTGTTGCGCGCTCTGATTTTAATAACACTAACACACTTTAACTCTAATCGAACCCTTTACACCTACCAACTGGAGCAGATAAACATTGCACGCATATAATCTCTATACCCAAAATATCACATCCACACAAAACATACCAGACTTAATAGTGATTGAACAATCCCGAGCCTGACACTCTTCAGACCCACATTTGAAACATGCTCCTAACTTCCTCCAACATTCACCCGGATGATGCCTTTTGTAATATTCGCAAGCCGAAAAGTTTGGATGTACCTTAACATGCTTCACAGAAGGAGACTATGGTCCTAGAGAACTGCGATCCCTTTTTTTCTTACAGTCCACCCTCTTAACCGGAAATGTTTCACTAATTTCTTTAACCTCCTCAAGTACCTCCTTAACTAGCTGAGTCAGCACATCAGCCCTAACATTTCCATGGCCTCTGCCGTGACCCCTTGCACTTATTCTAGTGCTTATCGTTGATTCTTGTATTATCTGAATTAGGAATTTTTATGAATTTAGTTCATAGTTCCACTGTTTAAAACTCTTGTCCTATGCAAGTAGCAATTTATAAGTTGTTTCGCGGTCGTGAATCCACTACAGGCTTAAGTTTCCTACGGGCTTTAGTCTCTAAAAACCTATTTTTTAAAGTACCCTAATATCTAAATACAGTTCAGTAATTTAAACAAGTAAAATAACAGAGAAACTTACTTGGCTCGACGTCAAGGGCTTGGTGAACCACATTACAAGATCCTGTAAAACTTTTTAATCTACTTATTTTAAAAAACCCAAAATCTAAGGACCATTTCACAGCCCGAGCTTTGAAATCGGGCTCTGATACCACTAAATGTAACACCCCGATCCATCCTAGAAGTTAGGGCCGAATTTGAGAATGTCACATTGAAAGCACAATTTCAAATCAATTTTACTAAGTTAAAATTTAATGCCTAAAAGCCCAAAATCCTTGAAACTTGTTAAGTAATGATACAAGCCCATGTTTTAAATAAAAGCCCATAGGTTATAGTTATTTTGAAAACCTTTCTAAACTTTAGAAATTTATTTAAGTTAAAATAAAAATTAAGTAGCGAAAATAATAATAATAAAACCCATAAGTAACATCAAATTTGAGATACAAGGCCTTATTACATCCAACTAAAACAGAGTGATTAAAACCATGTCTTTTGAAACAAATAAATAAAAATTTTATCATCTCGTAGTGTGGCCAACTCCGAGTCCTCTCCCACGTTGAGCCGTCTACTGAGGATCACTTGAAACATTAAATAAAGGGTGTGAGTTTCAAAACTCAGTGTGTACAAGGGGACAATCAAATCAACATATAAATATTCACATTGGGCCTAAGCCCTATCAAAATCAGTGGTCTTGGTCTTAGCCTACAATGACCTCATATCATATCATATGCAAAACAAGGTAATGCAAAACCCTTCCCAAAAATCCATCCGCTACACACACCATTTCCCTTCCAACCCTACACACCTGTGGGAATTTCTAAATCGACCCACCTATCCTCTACACACCAAAGGTAGCACTCACAGCAGAACTACTCAGCGATGCAGCAAAGCTGCTAATCACATAATGGGCTTAAAGCCACCGGTGGATCCATGGTCATTAAGCAACTATACGATCCTCAAATCTTCCTCCGCACCATAATTCCCACCCATATGCATCCTAAATAGAATATCACATGAATGCAACATGCACATGAGTAACATCCATAAAATTCATATTCATCACATAGGGGTATTTTAGTCATTTCACATCAAGGGTATTTTCGTAATTCTATCCTACAAGGGTATTATTGTAATTCTACCCCACCGGGTATTATCATAATTCTACCTTACATGGGTATTATCGTAAATTTCCAAATTGGGGGTATTTTCATAATTCTACAAATTAAGGGTATTTTGGTAATTTTCCAAACAATAGGTATTTTGGTAATTTTCCAAACTATGGGTATTTTGGTAATTTTGCAGAATAGGGGTATTTTAGGCAATTTTACAAATCTAAGGATATTTTAATAATTTTTCAAATCAAGGTATTCGGTCCCTCTCAGGTTTTAGTTATAGACTTTGGCCCATTAACAAGTCATTGTGGCTAAAGCGAACAGAGACTATGCATAAGGTAGGATTTTAGAGAAGAGGAGGTGGGCCACTAGGACCACCTAAGTACCAAGCTCTCCCTAGATCCATTCCTAGACATCCATATGTCCATTGCTGCACTCTAACCCAACGACTTGTTCACGGACATGTTTAATTATTAGAAGAGTTTTATATTATTCAAGAGTTTGTCAAACTAGGCCTAGAGTCCATTAAACCCTAACATATATTTCTAGAATCTCATAAACCCATTAAGCCCATTTCATGTCATATATCCCATTAAGCCAATTTCATGCTCATATAGCCCATCAAACAAATTTCATGCTCATATAGCCCATTGGGCTCAACTACGATCCAATCATACATCCGTTTATGCCAATTCATTATTCATGCTCACATATCAACCATTGCTGTTTTGGGCCCACAAGTTTGGCAGGCCCATTTAGCCATTTTCGGCTTTTCGATGTTGCCGATATCGTGTGTGTAGTGTTTGTACACACCTGGTTACTGCGACGTGCTATTCTATCCTTGGTCTTCAACCTACAACTAATCAACCTTCAATCAACCACCCATACTTAATCAAAATATTTACCAAAAATCGAAGCCTTACCGTAACCTTACCGTGTGCCACTAAGTTCTAATAGCGCTTCCTTAGCTACTATTCACGAATATCCCATAGATCTGCACTCAAATCTATACCGTCAAAACAAGTGACTCATATTCCACATAAGTTACCCCCATAGAACATACTTACATTCGGCCATCCACTAAACCATAACTGAGTCGAGAACACTTACCACTTTGCTAACGATCCTTACCTACCACACTTGCGATCTTTGAACCTTATCCTTGTTATCACAGAATTAACAATATGATAGTTAGATAGCCTTTTGACCTTTAACAAAATGTACAAGAGAGATTAACCGAATACTTACTAAATCCACTTTCGATCCTGGGGCCTAAATTTGGCTTCTGAGATTAGTATGGTGACAGAGACAATTCGGTACCAATAGGGAGAAGAAGAGGAGAATTAATCAGCTGGAACTAAAGGAGAACAAGAGAAGGAATTTAAGAAAAGAAGGTGTGGGGAATTTGGCTTGTGAGAAAACCAAAATTTCGGCAAAGGAATGATTGTTTTTTTTGGCAAATGGAAGAATTTGGCCTAGGGGGAGAAAAGAAAAGTAATAGAAACTTTCAAAAGAGTTTAGCACCCCATTTTATAGCCAATAGTCGAATCCTACCTTCTGCCACAGTCCAATTCGGCACCAACTCTTCCTACCACTCATCTCCTAATTTTTCTCCATGATATCTCCCTTATTTCATCCGAAATTTCCTCCTTTATCAGCTCATAATACCAATTAAAACACTTCAACAAAAGAGTCTAAATTCCACACAACTCTGGCCGTCGACTATGCAAAATAAACACTCCAAAAATAGCTTACCACTACTCGATCCTTGGACCTCTTCATGCCACCTTGTAGCTCCCCAAGTGACGCCACCTTGCCATTGGACCACAGGCCCACTTGTGCCATATTTTCCCCTTAATATGCTTAAGAGGCATATTGCTTGAAGTCACAGTTCCCTAGGGCTAAAACCAAAATTTTTCCTGTACCCTTACTTGCTCCCAGAACATCTCCAACACCCCTAGACACTCCAAGTACCTTAACCATTAAAGCAAATATGCAATTTTTCATTTTTTTGGTCACTTAAAAATTTTCTAAGATCCAAAGCCCAAAGCCCAATGGCCCAATACTTTTATACCCAAATTCGAGGCATTACATACAAAACTAGGCTATAAAATTTCATTCAAATTAAAATCACTCATTCACATGCAAACCGTCCCTTATATGGGCCCACGAGGCCCAAAACAATTATTGGGAACTGTTTGAGACTAAATTGAGAACTTAGGAAACCTTAAGAACACTTAGAAAATTTTTCATCAAAATAGAGGTCACAAGTCCGTGTGGCTTGGGACACACTCATGTGGGTAGGCCGTGTGCTCATACACCCCCATGTCTTCAGCCCGTGTAACGCTCTGTTTATGACGTCCTCAGCCAACAGACCACCCATACCAACCAACACACCATGTGGGGACTAAGTCGACCCACCCAGCCAACACACCAATATCGTAGCATAGCTGCTAATAACAGTAAACGTGCGCCAAGCCACTAAAATCAGAATACGTGGCGAAGCCACTAGAATAGTAAAAACATGACAGCACCACTAGTATAGTACTTCCTCCAAATCAGAATCCCAACCCTAATGTAGAATGTCGTGTCATAAATATTACGTGTATGCAGTATGTCATATTCATAAACAGTCGTAAAGATAGCATACACATATCAACTAAACTACCACTAAGGGTATAATGGTCATTTCGTCTGTTAGGGGTAAAACGATAATTTCACCCCTTAGAGTATTTTGGTAATTCTGCTCTACAAGGGTATTTCAGTAATTTTTCCCTTTGAGGGTAATTCAGTAATTCTACCCTTTAAGGGTATTTTGATAATTTTACCCTTCGAGGGTATTTCGATAATTCTACCCTTCGAGGGTATTTCGATAATTTTTACCCTTCTAGGGTATATCGGTAATTTTACCCTTTGAGGGTATTTTGGTACAGTTTATGACATTTCCAAAGGCCTACCATCATCTCGAACAACTCGGATAACTTATATGGCCAAAATAGTGTAATTGGGCCCAAGGCCCATTACTTCACCAAGTGGCCCCACACGTTCATGTGGCATGTTCAGCCCACATTCGTAACGGCTACACAAACCCCGCAGCCTAATCCCTTATTAGTCACCTACCATGGATTTCATTGATGTGGGGCCCATGAGCCCAGTGGGCCCATATGGCCCATTTTGGCCCAACGAGGCCCATTACGGCATAAGCCCACGAGAATGTTCGTGGCGGCCTCTAAGGTCTATTGCCAATGGTTGTGACTCGATTTATCCCTACGAGCGTTCACACGCTCGTGAGCCCTTAGATGCTAAAGTTTCAGTTTTTGACTTTTCGGCTTTTGTCGATTCACAATCCAACAGGGGTGTGAATACACACCTTTATCCATTGTTTTGACAGTAACAATATTGGGTGTACAATTACACACCTTTTTCGTAACTCATACAAGCAACCCATGAACACCGAACCTACATCTATCAACATTTTTTTCGGTTAATATCAATACCTAATTAACGTTCAATCCCAATGAGAATGGTATTGATACTCACCTTCACCCAAGAATGCTGTACAAACCACTTATGATGCTAACCAAAGGATGTCTATACCCCTATCATGCCGAAATACTGCATTAATCAAAAGAATCTGACACAAGTGAAAGGTCCAAGAGCTAGCAACCTTAAACCGAATCATTCAACTTTGTCAGTGAAGAGCCATCAAAAAGGGACCAAGAACCGAATAAAAACAAGGAATACTTACCAAAATTAGTTGATAGAAGCGGTAGAATAAAGCAACAATCGGCCACTTGACAGAGGTTGGCGTCACAAGGGAAAGAGAATAATTGGCTGAGGGAATCCAGAGAGACAAGGAGTTAGGTTTAGCCAAAATAGAAAATCAAGAGGAGAAGAAGATGAATCAGATTCGGCAGAGAGAAAATTATGGAGAAGAAAGATAGGCTTTAGTGAAGAATTAGGCAATTGGCAATTGGAATTGTGTTTGGCAAAAGTGACTAACAGTTGTGAGAAGAAGAAGGGTAAAGAGAGAAAGACCGAATGGTCAAAAAAGATGCACAATACGCAACAAAGAGCAAAACTTGAAACGCAACAAAAGACTCCCCCCACTCAATTTCCCTAAAAATCCCCCTACTCAAGCTCTCCCATTCGACCAAGACTCCCTCCACTCAAATTCCCTAAATATCTCCACTGATTGCTCCTTGATTCACTCAACACCCCCCATTCAAACTCATTCAAACTTGATAACCAAGTCTCCAACCACCTTTGCAGAGTTTGAGTCAGACTCTACCTCTCACACCACAGAGTCCTAAAATAAAACCTCCAACTTGCATGCCATGGGATTCAAACCCCCTCCCCCATGCATGCCCAACATGCCACTTTCCACCACAACAAAAGCTCTTTTATGTCCTAAAGCAACACAACTTAATGTATAAACCCTTTAAGCTAACTTCCAGGATTCCCTAAATAGTAAAAAAAAAAATCAAAATTTTGCCATAGGCCATACTTGAAACTAGGCTTCCTAAATAACCCAAAACACACTCAAAACGCTTAGCCATTGAAGCAAACCAGAAATTTGGCCAGAACATGAAAAATTAAAGACCCCATCTTTTGGGGCATTACATGCATAAAATTTCACAATTCATTTATGTTCATCTTGAGATGTCTACTCGAGCTATAGTTACTAAATTATTTTTATCTAGAGCTATAGAACTCCAAATTAAGATATAATAATTTTCCTTGAAACTAGACTCGCATATCTTGTTACCATAAAATTTCCAAAATTTTTAGTTTAGCCAATTCATACAGTTTATTCTTTAAAGTTTCCCCTATTTTGCTGTCCGATAATTCTGACCCCTCTTCAGTAAAAAAAATTTTATTATGGTAAAAAACTTGAATGATGTTCCCGTTTGTTTCTCTTGAAATTATACCCATTAAGAAATTCAAGAATATAAAATTCATCCCTTTATTATTTTTTTAAATTTTTAATGAATTTCCCATGTCAGAATAGGGGATTACAAAATCACTCTGAACCTGTCTTATAAAATTTCAAATATCTCATAATATGAAATTATTTTTCTTACACTGTTTCTTTTATACGAAAATAGGCTCAATAATAATTAATTTCATATCTTATTCAACTTCTAATTCAATTTCCACCAGTTTTGGTGAATTTTCAAAGTGATACAACTGCTGTTGTCTGAACTATTTTATTGCTAATTTTACTCTATCATGTTTTCTTTGTATTAATTCTCATTTACACAGATATAACACTAAAGTATATCCATAGTTAGCCATGCCAATAGCTAGTCATCATCAAATATTTACAAGCCATTCATTGGCCAATTTAACCTATACATCAACAATAAAGACTTGAACATTTCATTTCTCAATTTAAATTGGCTTAAAAGCCTCACACATTATCATCAATCACATTTCCCACATATTCATATATCATAAGCATGGACTTATTGTAACAGTCCGATTTAGAACTTTGTCAGAATAGTGATTTTGAGACCACAAATTCGAGTCGTAAAAATATTTTAATATTATTTTATGTGTTCGCAGTATATGATTAAGCATGTGTGAAATTTCTTGAACTAATTTGTCCATTTGTGTGGTTATTTTGACATAAGGATTAAATTGTGAAAGATGTTAAATTAGCATGCCATATGTTAAGAGCACCTATGTGTTATGTCTTTATAAAAGTGTGGCCTTATGAGGCAATTAAACCATTTTAAAAGTGAGTGGATGGTATTGGACATTAATGGCCTTGAATGTTATATGTTTTATATGTTTATTCATAAGGTTAATTTGGTAAAAGAATTAATAATATATGTTATAATAAAATAAACATAAAACATGGCCTTTATTCATCTCATTTGGCTGAATATAGCAAGGAAAGAAAAGAAGAAAAATGTCCTTAGGTTTTGGCTAGATTTTGGCTTAAATTAAGGTATGGATTTTGATTGGTTTTCGATAATTTCTATGTTTCTATAACTGTTGCTTTGTATACTTCAAAACCCATGCTTTAATTTTGTAAATTGATGAATATTTTGTAATGTGCCACTGATGAATATGTGAGTTTTTGGATGTTTGATGGTGAAATATGAATTATATCTGATAGAATAACATAGTTTGTCTTTGGAGTTTTGATGATTTTGAGTAATTTGGAATAAATTGAAAGAACAAAATGTGAAAATATGGGGGGCTAATTTAAAAATTACCCTAAATGTCTGCTCTTGGATTGAATTGAATGAATTGGTGAATAAAAGAGTTAAATTTGAATATGTATAGATCAAGAACCAAAGAAAACAGATTTAGATCGTGAAAAGTCTAAAGTGATCGAGTAGTCGAAATTGCTCGTTTATTCTGAATCTGAGGTAAGTCTATGTATAAATAAATAAATTTATGTCGATTTATGAATGTACATATGAAATCTATATGTGATGAATGTGTATGAGTTAACATAAATATGATAATCAAGGAATTTACCGACAATGTACAATGTCCTAGAAGTCTCGTACGAACCTAGGAATAGATAGGATTACATATGTCATGACATAGGTTTTTGATATGTAAGATCATATAAGACCACGTCTGGGACATTGGCATTGATTCGAGATTTCGTGTAAGACCACGTCTAAGACAATGGCATCGATATGAGATTTACGTGTAAGACCATGTCTGGGACATTGGCATTGTATTTGATTCATGTAAGACCCTATCTGGGACAGTGGCGTCGATATTTGAGTACATGTAAGACCTCATCTGGGACATTGGCATTTTACGTATATTTCAAGCACTTTGAGTATCCTATTAGATTCCAAAAGGTTCAACGGGCAAGTCTGCAAAATGAACGTCTATGTGAGAAGTAATAATGATTCAAGTATGATTGAAAAGTACACTATGTGTGTATGAAAGGTAAGTGTTTATATAATCTTACTAACGTGAATATGTGTTTAGTCATGAGATAATATGTAATTATATATGCTTGAATGAGCTATGTGTATATATATGATATTGAGTTGAGGAATGTGGTAAGCTATAGCTAAGTAAATGAGCCAAAGAATATGTGATGAATTTGCAATGAGAAATATTAATGTCATTATATCAATGTAGTTATGTGTAATTTATGTTAAGTTTGTTTGTATATGGCTTACTAAGCTTTTGAAAGCTTCTTTGTGTGTATTTTCTTTGTTTTATAGGCCGTCAAGGCTACTAAAGGCTCGGGGAACAGTCAAGGATCGTCATCGCACTACTCAATCATATTTTGGTACTTTGAAAATGTGTATATAGTTAAATATGGCATGTATAGGCTAGTTATTTTAGGTTATGTTTGATATGTGTAAATGGCCATGTGATATGGCTAAATATATGTTTGTGGTTATGAATGACTATATAAGTTTCATGATTCTAGTTTTGGTTTAGCTTGATGGTAAATGAAATGGTTATATGAATGGTTAACTCATTGATGTATAGCTAGCACATTACTAATGATAAGTATGTGATGGATTCTATCTTGAAATGGTTGAGGTTATATGGAATTAAATTCCTTATAAGTTGGTATGATTGTTAGGCTCTTAAATGGTTAGAAATGATGTATATTTTGGTATGTTTTAATTGCCTTTGATGATTTGAATTGGTGTTAATTTGTGCTGGTAAGAATGACCCAAGTGTGGGTGGCATTTTGGCCTTGTAAATGGCCTATATTTGCCCACACGATTGAGCACACAGGCATGTGGCTCGACCGTGTCCTTCTAGGTTGCAATTTAAAACAAGTCAGGCTCGACCATGGGCTAGATACATGGGCCTGTGACTGGCCGTGTGGTGCAAGTCAGTAACAACCACGGGTGAGGCACACGGGTGTGTCTCAGGCCGTGTGGTCAAGTTAGTATGTATGCCCTGTTTTGCCAAAGCTTAGGCACACGGGCGTGTCTAAGGCCATGGGAGGCACACGGCCTGCGCACACAGGCGTGTGAGCTCTAAAACTTTGAAAACATTTTAAATTTTTGAGAATTTCTATATGTGTTTGGTTTAGTCCCAGCCTCTTTCTAAAGCATGACTAAGGTCTCGTAGACCTATTTAAGGGACACTTTGATGTGTTTTGTCAGACTTTGCTGTGAATTGTCAGTAAATGATTCTGATTCTCTAGTAATGCCCTTTAACCCTATTCTGGTGACAATTATGGGTTAGGGTGTTACATTTGATTGGTATTAGAGCTACAATTTAGTCGATTCTTGGACTAACGTAGCGTGTGATAGTCTAACTATACATGCCATATTATGAAATGTGATAGTGTGATGAATCTTGACATTTAAAATATTTTTATCGTATAGTAATGGATCCCGAAAGAGTCGTAGATGACGATGTAGAAAGCAACGTGCCTTCTCCCGCTCAAGGGACAATGCCATCTAATTCGAGACTGGCTACTAGTGGTCAAGAGGGAGAAGCTAAACAAGCTTGCTTCCATATGATGAATGGGTGGTTCACTCAGTTTGTAAGAAATAATCCTGCTGTTTCAAACCTTCGCCCCTGCCTAATCCCCCTCAGACTTGTGCTATACCTTCGATTTTAAATCTAAATCTGTTGAATAAGCCTCCAGTTGACAAAATTCGTAAATATGGGGCTGAAGAGTTTAGGGCTACCAGTGATGATGATGCCGAGAAGATGAGTTTTGGCTTGAAAACATGATCTTGGTATTTGATGAAATGACATTGACTCCTGATGAATGTGTGAAATGTGTCATTTCTTTACTACGAGATGTAGCTTATCAGTAGTGGAAGCTCTGATTTCTATTGTTCCAAAGGAACGGGTTACTTGGGATTTCTTCTAGTCTGAATTCTGAAAGAAATACATTAGCTAGAGATTTATTGATCAGAAATGAGAGGAATTCCTGGATTTGAAATAGGGTCGCATGTCTGTCACTAAATACTAACTAAAGTTTGTAAGATTAAGTCAGTGTGCTCGAGAATGTGTATCAACTGAGACAATAATGTGCAAAAGATTTGAAGATGGCTTAAATAAAGATATTCATTTTCTAGTTGGGATTCTAGAGATAAAAGAGTTCGTTGTACTTGTTGAGCGAGCATGAAAAGCCGAGGCACTCAGAAAAGACAAAAGAAAAACTGAGACAAAAGCTAGAGATGTGAGAAAGAGATTTTAGAGTAAATCATTTTAGTCTGCTTCGAAGAAATTTAGAGATAAACAAAGCAGTTCAAGGGTTAATGTGGGACATTCGAGTAGAGATCGAGCTAGATCACAGTTGAGTTCCAAAGCTCTAGCAACATCGATGGCTAGTGTTGGAAATGTTTGATCTGAACAACCTAAATGTAATCATTGTGGTAAAAGACATTCGAGAAGTTATAGGTTGAATGATCGAGCTTGCTTTAGATGTGGATCATTAGATCATTTCATCTGAGATTGCCCAGCGTCTGTTGAGCAAGAGATTGTTCAAAATTTGAGATTTGATAATGTTTCAGCGAGAGGTAGACCTTCTCGAAATACAAGAAATGTCAGTGGTAGTTAGAGAACTACAAAAGACAATGTTACGATATCTGAAGCCAATGCGCCTGCCAGAGCATATGCCATCCGAGCTCGTGAGGAAGCTTCATCTCCGGATGTTATAACGGGTACATTTACTCTTTATGATACTTCTGTGATTGCATTGATAAACCCTAGTTCTACACATTTGTATATATGCATGAACTTAGTATCCAATAAGACTTTGCCTGTAGAGTCTACTGAGTTTGTTATAAAAGTATCGAACCCCTTAGGTAAAAGTGTGTTGGTTGATAAAGTATGCAAGAACTGTCCATTAATGTTTCGAGATGTTTGTTTTTCGGTTGATCTGATGCTATTACCATTTGATGAGTTTGATATTATTTTGGGCATCGATTGGTTAACGTTGCATGATGCTGTTGTGAATTACAAAAGAAAAACTATTAATTTGAGATGCCAAAATGATGAAATAGTTCGAGTTGAGTCTAATGATTTGACTGGGTTACCTACTGTGATATCCGTGTTAAAAGCTTAGAGTTATGTGAAAAAGTGTTATGAAGCTTATTTTGCTTATGTAATTGACTCAAAAGTATCTGAAAGGAAAGTTGAATCAGTGTCAGTTGTTTGTGAATTCCCTAATGTATTTCCTAAAGAATTATCGGGATTACCTCCGATACGTGAAGTTGAATTTAGTATTGATCTATTGCCGAGAATGACTCCTATCTCGATAGCTCCGTATAGAATGGCACCAACAGAATTGAAATAATTGAAGTCATAATTGCAAGAGTTGACAGATAGAGGATTTGCAAGACCAAGTTTCTCACCTTGGGTGCTCCTATTCTGTTGAAAAATAAAGATGGCACAATGAGAATGTGCATTTATTATCATCTGTTGAACAAAGTGACTATAAAGAACAATACCCACTGCCCAGAATCGATGATTTATTTGATCAATTGAAAGGAGCCACTGTGTTTTCGAAAATAGAATTGAGATTGGGGTACTACCAGCTGCGGGTAAAAGATTCAGATATTTTGAAGACTGCTTTTAGAACAAGGTACAGGCATTATGATTTTTTAGTTATGCCTTTCGGACTAACAAATGCTCTTACTTTTTTTATGGACCTGATGGATAGAATTTTTAGATCGTACTTAGATCAATTTGTTGTTGTGTTCATTAATGGCATATTGATTTATTTATGTGACGAGATTCAACATGCTGAACATCTGAGGATCATATTACAGACTTTGCGGGATAAGCTATTGTATGCAAAGTTCAGTAAATGTGAATTCTAGTTACGAGAAGTTAGTTTTCTGGGACATATTATATCAACCTCTAGAATACGAGTTAATCCAAGCAAGATTTCTACTATTCTGGAATGGAAACCTCCGAAGAATGTACCTGAAGTTTGCAGTTTTCTAGGACTTCCTGGTTATTATCGAAGATTTGAAAAAGGCTTCTCGATGATTGCTACTCCGTTAACTAGGTTACTTTTGAAAGATGTGAGATTTTAATGGTCTGGTAAATGTCAGAAAAGCTTTGATCAGTTGAAAACTATGTTGACTGAAGCTCCAGTTTTGGTACAGCCAGAATCAGGCAAAGAGTTCATGATTTATAGTGATTATTAATTGAATGGTCTAGGTTGCATTCTGATGTAGGGAGGCAAATTAATAGCCTATGCTTCGAGACAAATAAAGCCTCATGAAAAGAACTATCTGACACACGATCTTGAATTAGCTGTAATTGTTTTTGCATTAAAGATTTGGCGTCATTATCTCTTTAGTGAAAAATGTCATGTGTTTTCAGATCATAAGAGTTTGAAGTATCTGATGTCTCAGAAAGATTTGAATCTGTGATAGAGAAGATGGTTAGAACTGTTGAAAGACTACGAGCTTGTGATAGACTATCATCCGGGTAAGGCAAATGTTGTTGCTGATGCTTTGAGTCGAAAATCATTTTTTGCATTATGTACTATAAATGCTCATTTAGACTTGTCTGATGATAGTTTGGTTTTAGCTGAATTAAAAGTGAAACTGTTGTTCTTACAGCAAATATGTGATGCTCAGAAAGTTGATAGTGAAATGATAGTGAAAATAGCTCAGTGTGATTTGAATTCTGATTCTGAATTTAGAGTTGATGATATAACTGTTTGAGATTTCGAGATAGGATTTGTGTTCCAAGGAATCTAGAGTTGATTCAGTTAATTTTAAATGAAGCTCATACTAGTCGACTATTTGTTGATCCAGGAAGTACAAAGATGTAACATTATTTGAAGCAACACTATTGGTTGTCTGGTATGAAACGAGATATATCTGATTTTGTGTCAAAATGTTTAGTCTGTCAGCAAATTAAAGCTGAACATCATGTTCCATCTGGTTTGCTACAACCGATTCTAATTCCCGAGTGGAAATGGGATAAAGTGATGATGGACTTTGTTTCTGGATTGCCATTGACTCTGAGAAAGAAAGATGCAATTTGGGTAGTAGTGGATTGATTGACGAAATTTCGGTACGATCTGATTACTGACTTGATAAGTTAGTTGAACTTTACATTTATGATATTGTGAGATTACATAGACTACCATTGTCTATTGTATCTGATAGAGATCTGAGATTCACATCACGGTTTTGGAAGGAACTGCAAGATGCTTTAGGTACAAAACTACACTTTAGCACTCCTTTCCATCCGCAAATAGATGGCCAGTCTGAACGGATTATTCAGATTCTCGAGGATATGCTAAGATGTTGCATACTTGAGTTTAACGGTACGTGGGAACAGTATTTACCATCGATTTAATTTGTGTATAATAATAGTTTTCAGTCGAGCATCAAAATGGCACCTCACGAGGCTTTATACGGATTCAAATGTCAAACACCTCTGTATTGAACTAAGCTCAGTGAAAGTAAGATACACGGGATCGATTTGATAAAAAACATAGAACAGAAAGTGAAAGTGATCCATGAGAGTCTGAAAGTTGCGTCTGATCATTAGAAATTTTATGCAAATTTGGAATGAAAGGATATTAAGCTTGAGATCGGTGATAAAGTATTCTTAAAAGTGTCTCCGTGGAAGAAAGTACTTAGATTTGGACGTAAAGGTAAATTGAGTCCGAGATTCATCGGACCGTATGAAATTATCGAGCAAATTGGACCAGTTGTGTATAGATTGTTGTTGCCACTTGAGCTAGAAAAGATTCATAATGTATTTCACATGTCAATGTTGAGACGATACAGATCTGATCCCTCTCATGTGATTCCTCTGTCTGAGATTCAAATCCGATCTGATATGACTTACGAAGAAGAACCAATCCGTATCTTAGCTTTTGAAATGAAAGAATTACGAAATAAGAAAATTCCATTAGTTAAAGTGTTGTGGCATCGACATGGAGTTGAAGAGGCTACGTGGGAGCCTGAAGATTCAATGAGACAACAATATCCGAACCTATTCAAGGTAAGATTTTTGGGGACGAAAATCCCTAAGAGGGGAGAATTGTAACATTCTGGTTTAGACCCTAGTTGGAATAGTGGTTTCAAGACCACAAATCTAAGTCGTGAAATATTTTAATATTATTTTCTGTGTCCACAATATATGATTAAGCATGTGTGACATTTCTGTGAATTAATTTGTCTGTTTGTGTACTTAATTTGACACAAGGATTAAATTGTGAAAGTTGCTAAATTAGCATGCTATATGTTAAAAGCACCTATGTGTTATGTCTTTATAAAGGTCTGGCCTTAAGAGGCAATTAAACCATTTTAAAAGTGAGTGGATGGTATTGGAATTAATGGCCTTGAATTTTATATGTTTTATATGTATGTTCATAAGGTTAATTTGGTAAAAGAATTAATAATATATGTTATAATAAAATAAACATAAAACATGGCCATTATTTATCTCATTTGGCTAAATATAGCAAGGAAAGAAAAGAAGAAAAATGTTCTTAGGTTTTGGCTAGCTTTTGGCTTACATTAAGGTATGGATTTTGATCGATTTTCGATTATTTCTACATTTTTGAAACTGTTGATTTGTATACTTCAAAACCCATACATCAATTTTGTAAACTGATGAATATTTTGTAATTTTCCATTGATGACCATGTGAGTTTTTGGATGTTTGATGGTGAAATATGAACTATATGTGATAGAATAACATAGTTTGTTTTTGGAGTTTTGATGATTTTGAGTAATTTGGATTAAATTGAAAGAATAAAATTTTGAGGGACTAAATTGTAAAATAAATGAAATGTATGGACTCATTTGACCATGAGTAAAATTCGGCTAGGCATGGGTAATATGAAATTATGTGTATTTTGTAATTTTGTGAAATAGGACTAAAATTTGTAAATTGCCCTAAATGTGTGTTCTTGGATTGACTTGAATGAATTGGTGAATAAAAGAGTTAAATTTGAATATGTATAGATCAAGAATCAAAGAAAACGAATTTAGATCGCGGAAAGTCTAAAGTGATCGAGTAGTCAAAATCACTCGTTTATTCCAAATCTGAGGTAAGTCTATATAAAATAAATGCATTTTTGTCGACTTATGAATGTACATACGAAATCTATTTTTGATGAATGTGTATAAGTTAACATAAATATGATAATCGAGGAATGTATCGATAATGTATAATGTCCGAGAAGTCCCGTACGAACCTAGGAATAGCTAGGATTACATATGTCATGACATAGGTTTCCGATATGGAAGATCATGTAAGACCACATCTGGGACGTTGGCGTTGATTCAATATTTCGTGTAGGACCACGTCTGGGACGTTGGCATCGATATGAGATTTACGTGTAAGACCATGTCTGTGACATTGGCATCGTATTTGATTCGTGTAAGACCCTGTCTGAGACAGTGGCATCGATATCTGAGTATATGTAAGACCTCGTCTGGGACATTGGCATTGTATGACTATTCTGAGCATTTTGAGTATCCTATTAGATTTCGAAAGGTTCAACGTGCAAGTCTGCGAAATGAATGTCTTTGTGAGAAGTAATAACGATTCAGGTATGATTAAAAAGTACACTATGTGTGTATGAAAGGTAAGTGTTTATATAAGCTTACTAAAGTGAATATGTGTTTATTCATGAGATAATATGTAATTATATGCTTGAATGAGCTATGTGTATATGTATGATATTGAGTTGAGGAATGTGGTAAGCTATAGTTAAGCAAATGAGCAAAAAAATATGTGATGAATTTGCAATGAGAAATATTAATGTCATTGTATCAATGTAGTTATGTGCAATTTATGTTAAGTTTATTTGTATATGGCTTACTAAGCTTTTGAAAGCTTACTTTTTGTGTGTTTGCTCTGTTTTATTGATCGGCAAAGCTACTGAAGGCTCAGGGAACAGTCGAGGATCGTCATCACACTACTCAATCATATTTTGGTACTTTGAAAATGTGTATATAGTTAAATATGGCAAGTATAGGCTAGTTATTTTGGGTTATGTTTGATATGTGTAAATGCCATGTGATATGGCTAAATATATGTTTGTGGTTATGAATGACTAGATAAGTTTCATGATGCTAGTTTTGGTTTAGCTTGATGGTAAATGAAATGGTTATTTGAATGGTTAACTCATTGATGCATAGCTAGCACATTACTAATGATAAGTATGCGATGGATTCTATCTTGAAATGGTTGAGGTTATGTGGAATTAAATGCCTTATAAGATGGAATGATTGTTAGGCTCTTAAATGGTTAGAAATGATGTATATTTTGGTATGTTTTAATTGCCTTTGATGATTTGAATTGGTGTTAATTTGTGTTGGTAAGAATGACCCAAGTGTGGGTGGCATTTTTTCCTTGTAAATGGCCTATATTTGCCTACACAGTTGAGCACACGCGCGTATGGCTCGACCATGTCCTTCGAGGTTGCAATTTGAAGCAAGTCAGGCTCGACCACTGGCTGGATACACGGGGGTGTGACCGACCGTGTGGTGCAAGTCAGTAGAGACCACGGGTGAGGCACACCGGTGTATCTGAGGCCGTGTGGTCAAGTTAGTATGTATGCCCTGTTTTGCCACGGCTTAGACACATGGGTGTGTCTAAGGCCGTGGGAGGCACACGGCCTACCCACACGGACGTGTGATCTCTGAAACTTTGAAAAACTTTTAAATTTTTGAGAATTTCTGTATGTGTTTGGTTTAGTCCCGACCTCTCTCTAAAGCATGATTAAGGTGTCGTAGACCTATTTAAGGGACGCTTTGATGTGTTCTGTCAGACTTCACTGTGAAATGTAAGTAAATGATTTTGATTGTCTGGTAATGCCCTTTAACCCTATTCTGGTTACGGTTACAGGTTAGGGGTGTTACACTTATAATCACAAGGTCATTCTCATAGGTATAACTTACTCGTTTACCTTCTTACCAAAATTTGATCACATCCCGTGCACATTTCTCTTGAGTGTATACGTACATACACTTGCACTTAAGCGTCACATATTCAAATTCTTTTAATCTTTAGCCATTTTCCCATCTTTAACATAAATGTTACTTTTTTATCCGGTTAAACCACTTGAAATATTGAAGGATACTCAAAATTGTTATACACGTAGTAAGATGCCAATGCCATATCCCATATATGGTCTTACTTGGGATCACAGGTCGATGTTGACGCCATATCCAAGATATGGTCTTATATGGGATCTCATATCGATGTCGATGCCATATCCTCGATATAGTCTTACACGAGATCACATGTCGATGTCGATGCCATATCCCAGATATGGTTTTATCTAGATCTCATATCGATGTCGATTCCATATCCCATATATGGTCTTACACAAGATCGTATGTTGATGCCATGTCCCAGACATGGTCTTACACGATTTCGAAGTGAATCCAGTCCCAGACGTGGTCTTACACAGAATCACTATTTGATACCAATGCCATATCCCAGATATGGTCTTACATGGGATCTCAATTTGGTGCCGAGGCCATATCCCAGATATAGTCTTATACGGGACCTCATAAGTCTTATGTCTTGACAAGGGTATCCTCTCTATTCCTAAGGTTCAACCGGGATTCTTATTCTTCGATTCTTTGCCAAATCATCGTCAATCGAATCGATAGGAACATATAAATACAATTCATGCAATATCAAAATATTGAATACATAATATAATGTTGTATTATTTACACACGAACTTACCTCGATACCAAAATAGCAAAAAGGTACCTAACCGTCATTACTCATTTTTCTCCCGTTCTCAGTCTGAACCTCGTTTTCTTTGATCTATAACATCACATTTAGCTTACTTATTAGTCACATTATTCATTGTGACCCAAAAATCATATTATGGTAAAAATTACATTTTTACCCTTAAATTTTGTCATATTTACACTTTTACCCCTAGGCTCGTAAAAAGATTTTTATTCAATTTCCTTGTATTTTAGGCCTAGCCAAACCATTTTCATAACTATAGCAGTCCATAGTTTGCATTCATTTACACATTTTCATACATTTTTCAACTTTTTATAAAGTAATCCTTTTATGCCATTTCATCAAAAATCGCTTAGTAAAAGTCATTTACTACACACCGAGCATTCATATTCTACCATTAGACATCAAAGCACATGTATATCCTCCATGGGTAAATTTTTAAGCACAAACCCTATTTCAAAACAATGGTAGAAATAGCTAAACCGAGTTACAAGGATCTCAAAAATTTAAAGAACATTAAAAACGAGGCTTGGATGCACCTATTATTGAGCTTGAAAGCTTGAAAACCCTAGCCATGGCTTCCCCATGCTAATTTTGGCCAAGAAAGAAGATGGACAAGGGTTTTTTGGCTTTTATTTTGTCTTTTAGTCCATTTAATTACCAAATTACCAAAATGCCTCTAACTTAAAAATATCCTATTTCACTTATATAATGTCCATTTTTGTCCAAAAATTTAACCAATGGTCTAATTACCATTTAAGGACTTCCAATTTAAAGTTTCACAGAAATTGGACACTTCTAACATGTGGAACTCAACTTTTGCACTATTTTCAATTTAGTCTATAACAACCGGTTTATACCCTGGTCGGAACAGTGGTTCGAGACCACAAATCTGAGGTCGTAAAAATATTTTAATGATATTTTCTGTGTGAATGATATGTGACATAGCATGTGTGAAAATTTCGTGTGATTATTTGATCGTTTTAGTGTCGAATTAAGAGAAAGGACTTAATTACATAGAGAGTAAAATGTTGTGTACTGATTTGTGAGTACTTATATGTTGTGACTTTGAAAAGATAGAGGCTTTATATGGCAAATTAGCCATTTCTTTAGTTAGTGGACGGTATTAGTCCATATTAACCTTTGAAAATGTGTTTTATAAGTTTATATTACAAGGTTAAAATGGGAATTTTTTATTAAAGAATTTTTTATTAAAGAAAATTTGGCCTCAAAATTACCTGATCAGAATAGATGCACGGGTATTGCTGCCGCATTGCTTCCTCTAGTTCCCAAGTAGCCTCCTCAGAACCGTGATTCTGCCTTAGAACCTTAACTAACGGAACCGTTTTCCCGTAATACCTTAATATCATGATCTAGGATTCCTACTGGTTCCTCTTCAAAGGATAGGTCAGGTCTCACTTCGATTTCTTCCACAGACACCACATGAAATGGATCCGAACGGTAACGTCTTAACATAGAGACGTGGAATACATTGTGAATCTGGCTTAGCTCAGAAGGTAGCTCTAGCTGATAGGCTATTGGCCCTACTCATTTCAACACTGGATAAGGTCCGATAAATCTGGGACTTAATTTACCCTTCCATCCAAACCTCAGTACTTTCTTCCATGGCAACACTTTTAAGAACACCTTGTCACCCACTGCAAACTCTATATCCTTACGCTTCAAATCAGCATAGGACTTCTGTCTGTCCGACGCTTCTTTTAGTCGAGCCCAAATTAACTCCACCTTCTCCTCTGTCTTGGTAACCAACTCTGGACCCAAAATTTGACATTCCCCTATTTTCGTCCAACAGGTAGGAGTATGACACTTCCGCCTGTACAATGCTTCATAGGGCGCCATCTAAATACTAGACTGGTAGTTGTTGTTGTAAGCAAACTCCGCTAATGGTATAAATTCTTCCCAACTACCTCTGAAATCAATGACACAACCTCTGAACTTGTCCTCCAAGATCTGAATTACTAGCTTAGACTGTCTATCGGTCTGAGGATGAAACGCTGTACTAAAATCCAACTTCATACCCAGCGCTTGATGCAATGCCTTCCAAAATCGCGACGTGAACCTCAGGTCCCTGTCCGATATGATCGATACTGGTACTCCATGCAACCTCACCACCTCCGCTATGTATAGCTTAGCCAATTTCTGCAGAGAGTAATTGACCCGTACTGGTATGAAATGAGTAGACTTCATCAAGAGATCAACAATCACCCAGACCGAATCTTTCTTAGTAGGCGTGAGAGGTAGCCCAGTAACAAAGTCCATTGTGATCCTTTCCCATTTCCATTGTGGAATCTTCACCGTTACCGCAATGACCTCGATGGTAAGCGATGCTCGCCTTTACTCGCCGACGGTCAAACACTTACTCACCAATTCAGTTACCTCACGCTTCAAGCCCAACCACCAGAATTGATCCCGCAAATCCCAATACATCTTACTCCCTCCAGGGTGCATAGTGTATGGACTACCATGCACTTCTTGCAAAATCCTACGCCTCAACTCTGAATCTTTTGGCATGCAAACTCTCCCTCGAAAGCATAACAGTCCTTCCTCATTCACACTGAATTCCGTTGGCCCATCATTTGATATTAGCTGCAACTTCACCTTAAGGAACTTATCGGTCCGCTGCTTCTCCTTAACCTTACTGACCCAAGAGGGTTTCAATTGAAGTTCAGCCAAGAAACTCCCATCATCGTATAAACTAAGGTGAGTAAACATTGCTCTCAAGTCAGAGATCACTTTACGACTCAAAGCATCTTCCACCACAATAGCTTTACCCGGATGATACTCGATCGAGTAGTCATAATCCTTTAACAACTCAATCCACCTCCTCTGCCTTAGATTCAACTCCTTCTGGGTCAAAAGGTATTTTAGGCTCTTATGATCGGTATAAATAACATATTTCTCCCCATATAGATAATGTCTCCAAATCTTCAGAGCAAAAACCATCGTAGCCAATTCCAAATCATGGGAGGGATAATTTGTTTCGTGCGGTCTTAACTGCCAAGATGCATTCGCAACAACCTTTCCATCCGCATCAACACGCATCCTAGTCCTGTGTGTGAAGCATCACAGTAAATTATGAATTCCTTCCGGACTCTATTGAATCAATCTGGAGCCTCGTCAAAATCCTTTTTAACTTCTCGAAACTCTCTTGTTACTTATTAGACCAAACAAATAGAATCCCTTTCCGTAACAACTTAGTCAATGGTGTCGCAATTGAAGAAAATCCTTCAACAAACCTTCGGTAGTACCCAACCAGACCAAGAAAATTTCAAATTTCTATCACAGACCTAGGCGGCTTCCGTTCCAACACCGCTTCAATTTTTTTAGGGTCAACCCTAATCCCCTCTGCCGACACAACGTGGCCTAGGAAAGTAACTTCACTTAGCCAAAATTTGCACTTACTGAATTTGGCATACAATTGCTTCTCCCTCAAAATCTGTAAAACCACTCACAGATGTGAATCATGCTCCTCTTTCGATCTTGAATAAACCAAGATATCATCTATAAATACTACGACAAACCAATCCAAATAGGGTTGGAACACTCTATTCATCATATCCATAAATGCTGCTGGTGCGTTAGTCAACCCAAATGGCATCACCATGAATTTGTAGTGACCATAGCGAGTCTTGAATGCCGTCTTATGAATATCCGCCTCCTTGACCTTAAGCTGATGGTACCCTGATCTCAAATCTATCTTCAAAAAGACTGAGGCCCCCTTCAACTGATCGAACAAGTCATCGATCCTTTGCAATGGGTATTTGTTCTTGATTGTTACCTTATTCAACTAATGATAGTCAAGGCACATACGCATTGATCCATCTTTCTTCTTAACAAATAACACCGGCGCTCTTCACGGTGACACACTTGGTCGAATAAACCCTTTATCCAGTAACTCCAGAATCTGCGCTTTCAATTCCACCAACTCCTTTGGCACCATTCTATATAGAGCAATGGATACTGGCATTGTTCCCAGAAGAAGATTGATACCAAACTCCACTTCACGATCTGGGGGTAATCCCGGAAGCTCTTCTAGGAAAACATCAGGAAATTCCTTCACCGTCCTAACGTCCTCAATAGTTAGGTCGTCGGCTTCCATAGTCGGGACAAACATTAAAACTGCCTTGCATCCTTTTCTCACCATCCTCTCTGCCTTTAGGGTAGTCACCACATTTGACAGACAATTCCCCCTGTCTCCTATCACCAACACTTCACCACCCTCGGGGGTTTTTAACACCATACACTTGGCTGTAAAATCTAAATTAGCTTGATACTTCACTAGCCAGTCCATGCCTAATATTAAGTCAAACTCCCCGAACGATAATTCCATCAGATTTGTCAGGAAAACTATTCCCTAAACTGCTAAGGGTACCTCCCGATAAAGTTTATCTACTACCACAGATTATCCTAATGGGCTAATTACAGTCATCACCCTAGGGGTAATCTCAGAATCTAAACTTAAAGTTCTAGACACACTACTAGCAACATATGAATGCGTCGACCCAATGTCAATCAATGCAGTGTAAGGCAAACCAAATATTAAAAATGTACCGATTATAACATCCGGTGCGTCAGCCTCCTCTTGACGTCTAACAACATAGACCAACCTCATTGCCTCACCAAGTGTTTCGCCTTCTACACGGTGCTCCACGACCCGATCAAATGTGTACCACCTCCTGGTGGACCATGACCTCTCTGCGGCTGCTGACCTCTTCTACCCGGTAGAGCATTTCCCTATCTTGTGGGTCCTACATCACCCCGTGGCTATGGACAGTCTCTAATCTGATGGTCTATAGATCCACACCTAAAGCACTTCCCACTGCCTACCCAACACTCACCTACATGAAATTTACCACATCAAGCACACTTTTGTGTCTAACTAGCAGCAGCAGGTCTCTCATCTTGTCTCAGCCTATCTAACCTAGGTCTTTTTTGAACACGCTCGGCTGCCCCTGATGATTTAAAATTTCTCTTACTTCCACTCCTATCTCTATCCCTGTTCGGTTTTCCTCCCGCTTCATCCCTTCAGCTATCTTAGCTTTATCCACAAGCACAGCAAATTCCCTCTCCCGCTGTAGAGCTATCAAAACACGTAGATCATCTTTCAAGCCATCCTCAAATCGAACACAATGCTCATGTTCTGTGGCCACTATCCCTTGAGCATAACGGCTAAGGCGTAAGAATTTCGCTTCATATGCCGCCACCGACCTACTTCCCTAAACCAGATTCAGAAATGCTCTGCGCTACGCATCCACATAACTCGTTCCAATCCACATAACTCGTTCCAATGTACTTACTCTAAAATGTCGTTCTGAAGTAATCCCAGGTGATACGGTCAGCTACTGTACCATCCTTAACCGTAAGCCACCATTGGTACACTTCGTCCTGAAGAAGGGACACTTTTAGCTTCTCTTCTTCGTAAAATCTAGATCATCCATTACGCGTTCAACCGCCTCCAACCAATACTCAGTTGTACTCGGGGCTATACCAAAAATTCCCCTAAACATTTCTGCCCCATTCGCTCTAAGTCACTCCGACACAGATTTTCGGGCTCCTGTGCGCATGCCTGCTCCTGTAACTCTCTCTAACACTCGGAGCATCGACTGAGACACTGCATCGTCTCCGCCCGTTTGGTCCTCATATTCTACCTCCACAGCTAGTGGCGCTGGTATCTCATTCCCTGACTCGTGACCAGACCCTACCGGTTCCGACACAGCAATCCTGCCTCTACCTCGGCCACGCACACCACACCCCCTAATGCTCATATCTAACGTTCGTAATTTATCTGATTAAAAGTTTTATGGATTAATAATTTCTTCCACTGATTAATAATGAACAATCTTATGCGAAGTAGTTTTAATAATAGTTCTTTCGAATTCGAAACTATATCTACAAGGTTCAATTCTCGAGTCTGTATTTCTAGCTCTAGAAACCACATTCAATCAACATCCATTTGCATTCCAAGCAGAGCATCACATACATGCATCAAACACACAAGTAATATCTATAAACTCACCTTCGTCACACAAGGGTGTTTTCGTCATTTCACTACCCAGGGGTATTTTCGTAATTGTACCTTACAGGGGTATTTTTGTAATTTCACAAAATAGGGTATCTTGGTAATTTTACAAAATAGGGGTATTTTGGTATTTTCGCAAACCAAGTGTATTTTGGTAATTTTACAAACCAAGGGTATTCTGATAATTTTCACAACCTAGGGTATTTTAGTAATTTTCACAAATCGAGGGTATTTTAGTAACTCTACAAAGAGAGGGTATTGGTCCCTTTCGGGCTTTAGTTATGATCTTTGGCCCATTAACAAGCCCTCGTGACTAAGTGAACAGACACTGCGAACCAGGTAGGATTCTAGCGAAGAGGAGGTGGGCCACTAGGTTCGCTTAAATACCAAGCTCTCCCTAGATCCAATCCTAGACATGCATATGCCTGTTGCCACACTTCAACCCGGCGACTTGTTCATGGACATGTTTAACTAGAGAAATTAAGCCTTATGGATTTTAAGAGTTGTTTAAACTGAGCCTAAAGTCCATCAAACTCTAATCATACTAGCCTATGTCCCTATGGAGCCCATTAAGCCCAACATGCATAACACATAATGAGTTTAGAATACTTACCTGTGTGGATCGGGTGCTGGTAGACTCGAAGGCCATATCTTAACCGAAAGTTTTCTCAAATTCACATCAATTTTACAAATCACTACTAGACCCATTTCATAGCCTGAGTTTTGAACTGGGCTTTGATACCAAAATATAACACCCCAAACTTGGCCCAAAACGTCACGACTAGATCTGGTATGCTACGGGTTAAATGTTGAAAACTTTATTGTTGAGGGTTTTGAAATTCTCGGTTCATTTATGCAGGTATTTGTTAAATAAGTGATATTTGTAGAAAGCATTTGTAGTTTTTTTTTAAACTTATTTGAAAATCTCTTCTTCTTCTTTTCCCTTCTTATAATCAAGTCCTTGAACATAAGTTTATAGAATATAAACATTAACTAATATAAATTGATAACCTAAGCTACGGAGGCCTTATTACATAAATAATCCCAAAATGAAAACTTAACGGAGAATCAAAAATAGTTTATGAAAATAAAAACTTGATCGCCCCTCGAGTCCACCTCGGCTCCCATGTCCACGATCTACTGCTCATCTGAAAAGTCAAGGAAAAAAAGGGTGAGTCACCAAGACTCAGTGTGCAAATCCTAAAAAGACATAAAAGGGTGAGGCCCACAAACACATAATGGGCCTTGGACCATACACAATGGCAACAGAATATATACATGCTACATGGCCCATCCCAATCCTATAGTCCAGCCTCTACACACTAGCCCGTACTAGCCATCACACCTTGGGATTTCTACAATCAACCCTCCATCCGCTACACACCATTTCGACAGCTGTGCTACCTGTCATAAAGACCGATTACTATATGACCTATGTGGCAGAGCCACCGATCGCCATGCGACCTTAATAATATATTGTGGTTTAACCACCGATCTTTATGTAACCTATTAATCAGATGTGGTAGAGCCACCGATCGCCATGCGACCTAAATAACATGTTGTGGATTAACCACCGATCATTGAGTGACCTATTAGCATGCACTTTCCTTTCGTCATATCAATCCCATTCCTATGCATACATACATGCAGAATCAAAACAATATACTATCTAAAAAGATCACTGACTACCACATCCTTCGATACACATAGAGAATTTTCTCTGATTACATACCTGGCGTCCTTTGCCTACCCTTTTAGGGTAACGCGACTGTTCATACAGCCTTTTTCCGGCTTTTAGCCCATAACATATATATAGTACAAATTAACTAGTGTGATAGAGATCCATACACCTGATTATAAATAAGACTAGATTTTCTATGTCGATACTTTTGGAAGCCGACACGACTGCTAACTGTCTAAGGTTTTGTTCTGAAGTCGGTCCACAACCCGGTGGCCAATCTCGAATGGCTGACACAGCTCGCTTCTTAAATCTAGGGGTTGGATTTACGGATCCAATTCCCTCTTTCGTTTGACTACCGTTTGTATCCATAGAACAGATCTTAGTCAACAAATCAGATTAAAACATTAAATGAAGTACAAACACGAATGTACATTCATAGGGCAGAGATCCCTTACCTATAAATCCCAAAGGAGATAGAGTTTAGAGACTAGTGGTTTCTGGCTTTTAGATCTAGACGATCTACTTTGATTCCTGATGTGTCGTCCCAGAATAAGAACATAAGCACAATCAAATCATTAGTCCAAAGATAATCTTTTCTAGCCTTTCGGCTTTGGTCTCCAAAAACTGGAAGAAAAGAAGTGAAGAAAGAATTCGGCACTTACCTTAATCGACAGATTTGATTAACTCTTAAAGATTTTGGTTTCTGAGAAGATCAAAAGAAAAATAATGCAACAGGATCTATGAAGATTCGGCTGTGAAGAAATCTACAAAGAGAGAATAAAGGAAAGAACAATAATCATTCGATTATAAGAAAAGAATGGAGAAGAGAAGAGTTACGAGTTTTGGCTTTTGAGAAAAAGATGATTGAGAGAAGAGAACAATGGAAATTTTGGCTTTTGCATAAAAGTGGAGATGAGAGGAAAGAAAAAGAGAATATGGTCAAATGCCGGAATTGAAGAGGTATCCCTCTTACTTAAACCAAAATTTTGGAACCTACTTTCTAAAAACCAAAATGCCCCTCTTTAAAATCAAAACTAAGCTATTTAATCAAGGGAAATTTTGGCACCTCTTAAACCTATCAGAACCGATTTCACCTCCCCCTTCAGTGTTGGAATTTCGACTACCACTGTGACTAGCAGATAAATCTAAAATTTTCTCCTTATCTTTATCTGATTACTCATCCACAGTTTCATGGCTAACACCACCTCTTCCTTCCTTTATAAGCACATTATCAACCTTATTATCCAGACTAAATAATTCCTAATTTCAAGCATCCAAGTCAAACTCCACTACTGCTCTTTGCAATTGCCGAAATTAAATTAAAATAAAAAGGTATCATGCGACTCGAACCTTGGACCTCCTTAACTGCTTGACACGCCACCTCCTAATCCCTGCATGTCGCCACTGACCACTGGGCTACAAGCCCATTTTTGTGTCTTACTTTACAGATAATATCTTTTAAGCCCTATCCTACCTGACTCTCCACTAAAGTGCCCAAATAGAAAATTTTTGCAAAGGCCTCGGCCCAACTTTGAGCCCATTCTGGACCCCTAAAACATTATAACAAGCATAATAAGCACAACAATTCATCATAGCACGTTAAATGCAAAGCCCCATAAATTCGGGATGTGACATGGCACACGTAATTGATATAAAAGTGTTGGAAAGGAAAGTTGAATCTATGCATGTGATATGTGAGTTTTCATATGTGTTTTCAGAAGAGTTACCGAGGTTACCTCTGATTAGAGAAGTCAAATTTGGTATTGAGTTTGTGCCGGGAACTACTCCTATTTCGATAGCTCCATACAGAATGGCACCAACAGAATTGAAAGAATTGAAATATCAGTTGCAATAATTGACTGACAGAGGATTTGCACGACCTAGTTTTTCACCCTGGGGAGCTCCTGTATTATTTGTGAAAAAGAAAGATGGAACTATGAGAATGTGTATTCAGTATCGACAATTGAACAAAGTGACGATAAAGAAGAAATATCCGTTACCTCGGATTGATGATTTGCTTGATCAGCTGAGAGGAGCTACAGTATTTTCTAAGATAGATTTGAGATCGAGCTACTATCAGTTGAGAGTTAAAAAATCTGATGTGCCAAAAACTACATTCAGAATGAGGTATGGACATTATGAATTCTTTGTGATGCCTTTTGGACAAACAAATGTCCTGCAGTGTTTATGGATTTGATGAATCGGATATTCAGACCATATTTGGATCGCTTCGTGGTGGTATTCATTAATGATATTTTTATTTATTCGAGTGATGAGACGCAACATGCTGAGCATTTGAGAATCACGCTACAAACTCTGCGTGAGAAACAATTGCATGCAAAGTTTAGCAAGTGTGAATTTTGGTTGCCTGAGGTCAGTTTTCTGGGGAATATTGTATCCGCTGCTGGGATATGAGTCGATCTGCATAAAATCTCTGCTATTTTGGAATGGAAGCCTCCGAGAAATATGTCTGAAGTCCGTAGTTTTTTGGGACTAGCGGGATATTATAGACAATTTGTGAAAGGCTACTCGATGATTGCGAATCCTTTGACAAAGTTGTTACAGAAGGATGTTAGATTCGAGTGGTCAGAAAAGTGTCAACAGAGTTTTGAGCAGTTGAAAGTGTTGTTAACAGAAGCACTAGTGTTGATTCAACCCGAATCAGGTAAAGAATTCATATTTTACAGTGATGCATCATTGAATGGTTTGGGCTGTGTGCTGATGCAAGAAGGAAAAGTCATCGCTTATGCTTCGAGATAGTTAAAACCGCATGAAAAAATTATCCAATGCATGATCTTGAATTGGCTGTGATTGTATTTGCATTGAAGAGTTGGTGTCATTATTTATTTGGTGAAAAATGTCATATTTATACTGATCATAAGAGTTTAAAGTATTTGATGACTAGAAAGATTTGAACTTGCGACAGAGAAGATGGTTAGAGTTGTTAAAAGATTATGAACTTGTGATAGATTACCACCCGCGTAAAGCTAATGTTGTAGCTGATGCTTTGAGTCAGAAATCGTTATATACCTTACGAGCTATGCGTAATTAGATGGATCTATGTGATGATGATGCGGTTGTAGCTGAATTGAAAATAAAACTGTTGTTTATACAGCGTATATGTGAGACTTAGAAGATTGATAATGAGTTGTTAGCAAAAAGAGTTCAATGTAATTCGAATGTGGAATTAGAATTTTGAGTTGATAGTAATGATTCTTTGAGATTCAGAGATAAGATTTGTGTTCGATAAATTCAAAGTTGATTCAAATGATTTTGACTGAAGCTCACAATAGTCATTTGACTGTACATCCAGGGAGTACGAAAATGTATAATGATTTGAAACAGTTCTATTGGTGGCATGGTATGAAGAGAGATATTTCTGACTTTGTGTTGAAATGTTTAATTTGTCAGCAAGTTAAGGCTGAACATCAAGTTCCGTCCGATTTATTGCAACCAATTATGATTCCTGAGCGAAAATGGGAGAGAATTATCATCGACTTTATGTCGGGTTTGCCCTTATCTCCAAGCAAGACAGATGCGATCTGGATGATAGTTGATAGATTGACGAAATCAACTCATTTCATTCTTGTGAGAACCAATTATTCTTTAGATAAGTTGGCTAAATTATATATCGATGAGATTGTGAGATTGCACGGAGTACCGTTATCTATAGTGTCTGATAGAGATCCGAGATTTACCTCATGATTTTGGAAAAAATTACAAGATGCTTTAGGCACAAAATTGCATTTTAGTACTGCTTTTCATCCGCAAACAGATGGCCAATCCGAGCGAATCATTCAGATTCTTGAAGACATGCTGAGATGTTGCATACTTGAATTTGAAAGCACGTGGGAAAGGCATTTATCGTTGATTGAGTTTACGTATAACAACAGTTTTCAATCTAGCATTAAAATAGCACCATATGAGGCTCTTTACGGTTGAAAGTGTCGAACTCTATTATATTGGACCGAGCTGAGTGAGAACAAGATTCACGGGGTTGATCTTATAAAATAGACTGAGTAGAAAGTGAAAGTAATTTGTGACAGTTTGAAAGCAGCCTCAGATCGTCAAAAGTCTTATGCAGATTTGAAACGAAAGGATATTGAATTTGAGGTTGGTGATAAAGTGTTTCTGAAAGTATCTCCGTGGAAGAAAATACTTCGATTTGGCAAAAGGGCAAGTTGAGTCCGAGGTTCATTAGATCGTATAAGATCGTTGAACGAGTTGGACCGATTGCTTATAGATTTAGATTGCCATCTTAATTAGGAAAGATCCATAATGTGTTTCATGTGTCAATGCTTCGGCGGTACAGATCAAATCCATCTATGTGATTGCTCCTACTAAGGTTAAGATTCAGTCAGACTTGTTGTATAGTGAAGAACCGATCCGAATTTTGGTACGAGAGACCAAAGAGTTGAGAAACAAAAGAATTTCCTTAGTGAAGGTATTGTGGCACAAACATGGAAATGAAGAGGCAATGTGGGAGCCTAAGAACGTTATGAGAGAGCAACATCCATAACTATTCAGTGGTAAGATTTTCGGGGATGAAAATCCCTAAGCGGGGAGAGTTGTAACAGCCCGGTTTAGACCCTGGTCGGAACAGTGGTTCGAGACCACAAATTCGAGGTCGTAAAAATATTTTAATTATATTTTCTGTGTGAATGATATGTGACATAGCCTATGTGAAAATTTTGTGTGATGATTTGATCATTTTAGTGTTGAATTAAGAGAAAGGACTTAACTTCATAGAGAGTAAAATGCTATGTGCTGATTTGTGAGTACTTATATATTGTGGCTTTGAAATGATAGAGGCTTTATATGGCAAATTAGCCATTTCTTTAGTTAGTGGACGGTATTAGTCCATATTAACCTTTGAAAATGTGTTTTATAATTTTATATTATAAGGTTAAAATGGGAAATTGTTTATTAAAAAATTATAATATGATAAAACTAGGAAAAATGGATAGTATTTCATGCATTCTTCCACCAAAATTCAAAAGAAAAGAAAGATTAAAAGCTCTCATACATTCGGCTACTATCAAGCCAAAATTAAGGTATGTTTGAGCTCGATTTTTAATAATTCCTACGTTTTCGTAATCGTTGCTTCGTGCTCTAGCTAGCTCATGTTGTAATTTTGTGAATTGATGATGTTTTTGTGATGAGCCATGGATGAATGTGTGAGCTATGTGCTAGATGATAGTGATATATGAAGACTTGGTGTTGGATTAACATGTTTTGTTTTTTGAATTTTTGATGAAATTGAGTATTTTTGGCTAAATAGTGAAAAGTGTAAGTTGAGGGACTAAATAGAAAATTTGATGAAATAATTGGACTTATATAATCTATAGAGAGGTTCGGCCAAGCATGTGAATGTGTGGAATTTGTGAATTTGATTATTTTATGAGATAGGGACTAAAGTCTCGAAATGTGAAAATGTAAGGGCTATTTTGTAAAATGCTCTAAATATGTGTGTTTGGATTAAAATGAATGATTTAGTGATTAAATGGATTGAATTTAAATGTGTATAAACCAAGAACAGAGAGGTTCGGATCGAGATTGAGGCAAAGACAAAGTGCTAGATTAATCGACCGTTTCGGTATTTTGACATCCGAGGTAAGTTCAGATATAATACTAGTTGTAAACTTTATCTATGTGATATAAATTGAATGGGTGTATATGTATCTATGAGATTTGAAACGCTATGTGCTTAATTAAGATAAAGGGGCACTAAGTGTGCGAAATTTGAAACGAGAAAGAGATGATTGGCACTGTGTGTGCAAAAAGATAGAAGCTTCGGCTTATCGACTTGGCACTGTGTGTACGATGCCGATATAAGTTTGGTTTAATATATTGGCACTAAGTGTGCGGTGATGATTATGTTTCAGTTATGAAATTGGCACTAAGTGTGCGAATAAACCAATGGAATAACAAAGGTTGAACGAGAGGTAAAATTGAACAATTGAGTAGCATAAATGGTAAGTAACTATGTGTTGATCAAGGTACGTATGAACCTATGTGGTTGATGATAGATTCAAGAGTTGATTGAATAGATAATTGAGTATGTGGTTGAGATTGATAATGTGCCTACTTGTGCCTTTATCTATGTGATGGTACATATATATATACATATCGATGTTGTTCTATTGAGTAATATGTATTATATTACGAACTTACTAAGCTTTGGAAAGCTTACTGTGTGATTTGTTTCTCTGCCTTGCAGTGTCAGTAAAGCTAGCTCGGATCTGGGATTGTCAGCTTCTCAATCACACTATCGACCTTCTATTTTGGTACTTTTGGAAAGATGTAATATGGCATGTATAGGCTAGTAAACTAAATCAAGTTTGAAGTTTGTAATTAGCCATGAGATGTGGCTAGATATGTTATAGGTTTCTCATGAATGAATGTGATATGTGTGATGCATCTTTTGGCATGATTTGTATATTGATAAATTTGCTATTGATGGGTAACTTTGTGTTGATAAATGCTAGAAGAGGTAGTGAGATTGGTAATAAATGATGCTTGTGATAGAGTAAGTATTGGTATTGAATTGGGTATGATTAGAGTTGGTATTGACTGCATGTTTTAAATTGCTAAATTGGTATGCTTTTAGATGGCAATATGTGCATGAGATGTTTGGTTGATTGGCTTGTAGGTTAGACCCTAAGTGGCTGGCATGTTAGCCTTGCAAAAATGGCCTATAATGTCACACGGTTGGGGCACACGGGCATGCCTCAGACCTTGGGTAAATTGGCAGAATGTGGCTTAAACTGCACAAGGCCTTGGCATGGGCGTGCCTACAGGCCTTGCGAGAAATGGCAGTATATAACCTTATAGGACACGGCCTTAGCACACGGGCGTGCTTATTAGTTGTGTTGATTTTGGCAGTATGTAACCACGGGGAGGTCACATGGGTGTGTCATGTAGTCGTGGGAGAGGCACGGCCTACCCCCCACGGGCGTGTCTCCCCTATATTCTAGAAAAGATTCAATTTTTCATGAAATTTTATATGTGTTTTGGTTTAGTCATGACTCGGCTTATAAGCATACTGAAGGTCTTGATGACTCGTTTAAGGGACACTATGATTGTATATGAATGTGTTTGATGATGTTTGACTTTGTGTCGACATTTAGAGGTTAAATGTTCTAATTAATCGGTAATACCCCTTAACCTTATTCCGGTGATGGTTTCGGGTTAGGGGGTTACATAGTCCTTTTGACTGAATTAAGTGCCCAAACGTAGATATTTTCGAACAAAATTTTCACGAAATCTTTCTGTGAAATCGTAGACCATAAAAATAGAATAAAAATAGCATTTTTCTCGTCGAATTTGTGGCTCCAAGACTACTGTTTCGATTAGGCCCAAAATTGGGCTGTTACAAACCCTATGATATTCGACCCTTAAAATTGTAATTTTGAGCTTAAAGGCCTGTTTATTGCAATGAACCTACATTATAAGGCACATTACCATCTTTTTAAGTTATCCTAATTTTTGTGCACCTATTTTAACTAAAATTGTCTTTGTAATCAACATTTGAGGAAATTTTGTAAAATCCTGATTTAGGGGTTAGGCACTTGATGTGTTTTGTGTGTATGCTTTGAGTAATGTGCTTGTTTAGGGTGTATGGGAGTCTAGGAGAGGCGGTGAAAAGTCAAGCCACAGCAAAATTTCCTTTTAGGCACTTTAGTTGAGGAGTCTGGCGGGAGTAGGACTTGTGGACCTGTGTGTTGGTGTTTGGTTGGCATAAGTAAAAAGGTGGTAGAGTGGCAAGGAGGCGTCACTTAAGGTGCTGGTAAGTGATGCCACAGGGAGAAGCAGAGGGAGCAGGTTCAAATCACAATGAGCTCATTTTGGGGAGTTCTTTTTGGCATCAAGGAGAGCAGAGGCAGAGCTTGACTGGAACACTTCAGGATAGGGGGTGGACTGAGTCAAACAGTTTGAACGTGTGCCAGAGAGGGAAAAGGGGAGTTTGAAGTGTTCAAATATTTCAAATGGGTGAGCAGGAGGAATTTGAGGAAGAAAATAAGGGATTAGCATGTGATCTTGGTTTTGGCCAAATTTCAAACTCTTCGTGGAGGGGGGAATCGATTTTTGGGTTGTAGTGAGAAGTGCCGAAATTCACTTAGGCCATAGGACCCTATAGACTTCTTTGGTGCATTTTCAGCTTTGAGGAGGTATAGGTGCCAAATTTTGTAGCTTCAAATCCTATTCTTCTCACTTCTTTTCTCATCTACCAACTTAAGGTTCTCCACTTTTCTTCTTCTTATTTTCCTTGCAAAACAGAAATCTGTTCATATCTTTTTCTCTTTTTGCTTTTTGATCTATCTCAAAATCGAAACCCCTAAACTCCCATCCTCTTCTCCATTTGGTTGCTAAAGTCGAATGTCCCTTGCCCACTTTTCTCGTCTCTAAACCTCTTCAATAAGCCGAATCTCTTAGCCATTCTTTCCTGCATCCTTTCTCTTGTGAGTCTTCTAAAGCCGAAACTTCTAAGCCTCCATTTGAAGTTTTTTTTTTATTTTTTTTTGGCTCTTTCATCTAGTTCTCTTTTACCATTATCATTATTGAATCTTGTCCACTACTGTGCTTGTGCTGAATTCTCTATAGTGTTATTTAGATTCTCTGTGATAAGGGATTAAGTGTTGGACATCTACTTTGGATCATTCTTTTTTCTGGTCTATTAAGGGTTGCTAGTCGAATCTTTGAGCCCTACATCCCTTTTCGGGACTTCAAGGAAAAGGAGGGGGTTGGACTCGAAAACCCAACCCCTATGTTTAAGAAGCGAGCAGTGTCAGCAGTCCGAGATTGGCCACCGGGTTGTGGATCGGCTTTAGAGTAGAGTCATAGGCAAATAGCAATCATTTCTGCTAACGATAGTGTCAACATAGAGAGTGTCGTTTTGCGTGTTACCAGGTGTGTAAACCCTAACACACTTTACTTATTTGAATTATTAATTGTATTAGCTGAAAAGCCAGAAAAGGGTGTAAATGCAATTGACATACCCTTGGGGGTAAGGCAAGAAGTGCCAGGTACGTATCCGTGATTACTTGATATGAGTTGGTTGTATGTGATAATCTATTGCTTTGTTACTAGCATGATACATCTTTCATGATATAAACGTTGTGCATGGGATATAGGAATGTTGATAAAGGGGAAGTGATAAGGTCACATTGTGATAGGTGGCTCTGCCATATTGCTCTTAAGGTCACATGGTGATCGGTGGCTCAGCCACATTGATTTTAAGGTCACATAGTGATCGGTGGCACTGCCACATCCATTTATGAGGTCACATCGTGATTGGTGGCTATGCCACAGTTGTTATAAGGTCACATAGTGATCGATGGCTCTGGCACATTTTTCTGATAGCATGACTGTGAAGATGGCGTGTAGCGGATGGAGGGTTGATTGTAGAAATCCCCACAGTGTGATGGTTGGTACGGGTTGGTGTGTAGAGGATGGGAAACTAGGTTGGGCCGGGCATGATGCATTACTTGTGATTGTACGACATTGGGTATGAGCTAAATATAAGATTATGGACCGTGGGCCGATTTATGTGTTGATGGTTTTACACACTGAGTCTCTGTGACTGACCCTTTTCCCTAATTTTTCATGTAATTAGTAGATTGTGGATATGGGAGTCGAGGTGGACTCGTGAAGGCCATAAAAGTTGTTATATTTATTTTATGAACTTTCTACTGCTTAAAGTTGGTTTTATTTGGGGATTTTCTTGTAATAAGGCGTTTGGTAATTTTTAATTTGGTTTTAGTATTTACTTTGGTTGCTTCTCCTTAATAAATGCTCAAGTCAGGATTTTACTTAAAGCGATTAAACAACTATCTTTCAAAAATATTAATGAATGGTTTACAAGTTATTTTTGATAAAACTTAGGATTTTCATAACAACGTTAACTTTTGTCAAGGTAACATTTTTCTTGAAAGTCGATTGAGTCTGATTGTTTAAACACGAAGTCATCGCTTTAAATCGGTAGGTTTTTTTTTGGTTTTCCCAAAATCAATGAAAGATTGTTTTCAAATCACCTTGTGACATACCAGATCCGGTTGTAACATTTTGGTCGGGTTTGGAGTGTTACAATTTTGGTATCAGTGCCAAGGTTAGAGACATTTGGGCTGTGAAATGGGTTCGACAGTACTTTATAAAATCAACCGGAATTGGAGAAAACTATTTTGAGCAAAATATGGCATCCGAGTCCGTCGGCACCCAATCCACCCAGGTAAGTGATTCTAACTATTTGGTGATGTATGATTGAAATGATTGATGGCATGGGTGAGTATGTTTGCTAAAGCTTTAAGATACTCAAACTTTAAAAACTGAAATTGCTTGATACGTCTTGCTAAAACTATTCCTTAAGACTATTATCCATAAAACTACTCGGTGATAAACAGTGAAATAAATACTAACCCATAAAAGTTTTAATCAGATTAAGTCGCAAGCGTTAGTTATGAGCACTAGGGGGCGTGGTGTGCGTGGCCGTGGTAGAGGCAGGATTGCTGTGTCGGAATCGATAGGATTTGGTCATGAGTTAGAAAATGAGATGTCGGTACCGCCAAATACGGATATGAGTTTCAGGATCAAACGAATGGTGATGATGCAATTTCTCAGGTGATGTTGTGGGTGTTAGAGAGAGTTGCTGGGGCAGGCTTGGGTACAGGGGCCCGAAAATCTGTGTCGAAACGACTACGGGCTAATAGAGCGAAAATGTTTAGGGGTATTTCTGGGATAGCCCCTAGTGCAGCTGAGTATTGGTTGGAGGCAATTGAGCATATATTGGATGACCTCGATTTCACAGAAGAGGAAAAGTTGAAAGGGGTTGTGTCTCTTTTGCGAGACGAAGCATATCAGTGGTGGCTTACAATTAGGGATGGTGTGGTGGTTGACCATATCACCTGGGATTTCTTCAAAATGGCTTTTCAAAGTAAGTACATCAGATTGAGCTATGTGGATGCACAGCACAGGGTATTTCTGAATCTGGTTCAGGGAAGTAAATCAGTGGCTAAATATGAGGCAGAGTTCCTATACCTTAGTCGCTATGCTCGGAGGATAGTGGCTACAGACCATGAGCATTGTGTCCGATTTGAAGATGGTTAAGGGATGATCTGCGAGAATTGATAGAGCCACAATGTGAAAGGGAATTCGCGGTTTTAGTAGAAAAGGCTAAGATAGTCGAGGAGGTGAAGGGGTCAAAAAAGTAGAATCGGGATAGAGATAGAAGTGGTAATAAAAGGAATTTTGGGTCGGCTGGGCATTTTCAGAAAAGTCCTAAGATGAATGGGCCAAATTGGGTAGTGAGATTCGTTGCTGATAGAAAGCCGCAGAGGTGTGCTCAGTATGGTAAATTCCATTTTGGAGAGTGTTGGGCAAATAACAGAAGGTGTTACAGGTGTGGGTCGACTGATCACCAGATTCGGGACTATCCACAAGAGTGAGACAATGTACGTCAAGGAATTAGGGTTATACTCAGTAGGGGAGAGGAAGCCAGCAACCGTATAGAGGTTGTGGTTCGGCCAGAGGGGGTAATGGTTTTGGTCGGGGTAGTGGAACACCAGGCAGAGGTGCAGGAAACACTGACGCAATACATCGGGGTTGGTTTATGCAGGTAGACGCAGAGAGGACGGGGACGCACAAGATGTCATAACTGATACGTTCTTAATTTTTGGGTTGCCTTTTTCTACATTGATTAACATAGGATCGACACATTCTTATATATGGCTAGTGTGGTATTTGGAACTTTAAGTATAGACTCTGAGATTGCTTCTAGGGAGATGATAGTAATTAGTCCGTTAGGACAATCGGTTGTGGTAAATAGACTTTATAGGGATGTGCCTTTAGAAGTGCAAGGGGTGGTTTTTCTGGCTGATCTGATGGAACTGCCATTCGGGGAGTTCGATTTGATCTTAGGGATGGTTTGGTTAGTAAGGTATCGAGCAAACCTGGATTGTACTATTAAGTGCATGGTGGTCAAGACTCTTGAAGATGAGGAGGCGGTGGTAATAGGAGAAAAGAGGAATTATTTGTCTAACGTAGTGTCCGCTCTAAATGCTGAGAGGATGGTAAAGAAGGGATGCAAGGCGTTCTTAGCCTTGGTTTACGCTTTGTAGAGCAAGGAATTATCTGTAGGGGATGTGAGGACAGTGAAGGAGTTTTTCGATGTTTTTCAGAGGAGCTTTCAGGATTACCCCAAGATCGTGAGGTAGAATTTGAAATTGATCTTCTTTCGGGGCAGTGCCTGCATCTATCGCTCCTTATAGAATGGCACTAAAGAGCTAGTAGAATTGAAAGCTCAGATTTAGAAACTCTTAGATCGAGGTTTTATCCGATCGAGTGTATCACCTTGGGGAGCGCCGTGTTATTTGTTAAGAAGAAGGATGGATCAATACGTATGTGCATTGATTATCGCTAGTTGAATAAGTTGACAATCAAGAACAAATACCCATTGCCGCGGATTGATGACTTATTCGACCAGTTGAAGGGGGCTTCAGTCTTCTTAAAGATAGATTTGAGGTCAGGGTATCATCAACTCAAGGTTAAGGAATCAGACATCCATAAGACTGTGGTTCGTACTTACTATGGGCACTACGAATTTTTGGTGATGCCATTTGGGTTAACCAACGTACTAGCAGCGTTTATGGATATGATGAACCGGGTTTTCCAGCCCTATCTGGACCGGTTTGTTGTAGTGTTTATCGACGATATCTTGGTTTATTCAAGGTCTAAGGAGGAACACGATTCGCATCTTTGGATGGTTTTACAGGTCTTGAGGGAGAAACGATTGTTCACCAAATTTAGTAAGTGCGAATTTTGTCTAAGCGAAGTCACCTTTCTGGGCCATGTTTTGTCGACAGAGGGGATTAGAGTTGATACTCGAAAAATTGAAGCTGTTTTGAATTAGAAACCAGCTAATACTGTGGCAGAGATAAAAAATTTTCATGGTCTGGTTGGGTATTATAGGAGGTTTGTTGAAGGGGTTTTCTTTGATTACAACACCCTTGACCAAGTTGCTACAAAAAGAGGTTCCATTTGTTTGGTCTGATAAGCAGCAGGAGAGTTTTGAAAGCTGAAGAAGATTTTGACGGAGGCTCCGGTGTTGATTCAGCCGGTGGCTGGAATAGAGTTTGTGGTTTACTATGATGCTTCACACACCGGATTAGGATGTATGGTAATGCAAGATGGGAAAGTTGTTACGTACGCGTCTCGGCAGCTAAGACCGCATGAGCTGAATTATCCCACGCATGATTTTGAGTTGGCAGCCATAGTGTTTGCCTTGAAGATTTGGAGGCATTATCTGTATGGAGAGAAATCTGTTATCTACACCGATCACAAGAGTTTGAGGTATCTTTTAACTCAGAAGGAGTTGAATTTGAGACAGCGAAGGTGGGTTGAGTTATTGAAAGATTATGACTGCTCGATTGACTATCATCCGGGGAAGGCAAACGTGGTAACGGATGCGTTAAGTCGGAAGGTAGTATCAGACCTGAAAGCGATATCTGCTCATCTTAGCTTGTATAATGATGGGAGTTTGGTAGCTGAGCTACAGGTGAAACCGACACGGATAAATTAGATTAAGGAGAAGTAATTGCTAGATGATGTCTTGAGTGCTCGACTACTTTAAGTACAGAATGATGGAGTAGGGGATTTCGATTTAAACAGTGATGGGGCTCTGTGTTTTCGTAAAAAGGTTTGCATGCCGAAGGATGTGGAATGAAGACAGTTGATACTTTAGGAAGCGCATAGTAGCTCATATGCTATGCATCCTGGCGAAGTAAGATGTATAGAGAGTTGCGAGAATAGTTTTGGTGGCCGGGTCTAAAGCGTGAAGTAACCGAATTTGTGAGTAAGTGTTTGACATGCCAGTGGGTAAAAGCAGAACATCAGTTACCTTCAGGTTTATTATAGCCGTTAAAGATTCTGCAGTGGAAGTGGGAGAGGATCACAATGGATTTTGTTAGTGGGTTACCCCTTACGCCTACTAAGAAGGATTCGGTAGGGTAATTGTTGACCGATTGATGAAGTCTGCTCATTTATACTAGTTTGTGTCGACTACTCTCTTTAGAAATTGGCTAAGTTGTATGTAGCGGAGATCGTGAGGTTGCATGGAGTACCAGTATCTATCATCTCGGATAGAGACCCGAGATTCACGTCAAGGTTTTGAAAGGCATTGCATCAAGCTTTGGGAAAAAGTTAGATTTCAGTACAGCGTTTCATCCACAGTCTGATGGACAATCAGAGAGGGTAATTCAAATCTTAGAAGACATGTTGAGGGGCTGTGTCTTAGACTTCAGAGGTAGTTGGGAGGAATTTCTACTGTTAGCAGAATTCATGTAACATCTGGGATTTAGTGGTCTCGTATTTTACCTTGTATCTATGTGCTGGTATGCTTTGTATGTTTGTTTGAGGGTGTTTGGGGCTTCGGGAAACCTTGAGGTTAAGTTGGAACCCTAGTAAAAATTTCTGGTTCCAAGCTCTTAGGGGAAAGCTGGTGGAGGCAGCCTTAAAGGATAAAGTTTTGTAGGTGTTGACACAAGTAAAAAGGTGGTGTAGTGGCAAGGAGGCGCCACATTGTGTGCATTGGAAGTGGCATCAAAAGGAGTTACAAGAGGGAGGGAGTTCAAGCTGTATGGATAGCATTTCGGAGTTTTATTTTCACCAGGAGAGGTGAGTGATGGATTCGGTAAGGGCACTTGGAAATGGGAGGTTGGTTTGGGTCAAACATTTTGAATGATGGGTGGAGAGGGTTTTTGGGAGTTTGAACCACTCAAACTTATTTGAATGTGTGAAGGAGAAGGAATTAAGGAGAGAAAGAAGGGATCAGGAGGAAGGTGGAGTGTTTATTCTGGGAGGTCACATGCAGGGGAGTACTGGGGAAGAAACAATGAGTGATTTAAGTGTAGGTCAAAGGATCATCTAATCAAGAACTGTCCTCAAGACATGGCCAGGGCTCAGATGGTAGGCCAGGGGTATGTACAACCAGGAAGGGGTGGTCAACAGATGTCGAGGGGTCGGGGTCTGAACCTAGGACGGAATGGTTTTGGTCGAGGTCGTGGAGCATCAGGTAGAGGTACAGGGGGTACTAAGGCAAGACAACCCGGGTTAGTTTATGCGGCTAGACGTCGCGAAGAGAGGGATGTACCAGACGTTATAACGGGTATGTTCTTTATTTTTGGGTTACCCTTTACTGCACTAATTAATGTTGGGTCAACTCATTCCTATGTTACTAGTATGGTGTCTGGAACCTTTAATAGGAATCCTGAAACTGCCTCTAGGGAGATGACTGTACTTAGTCCTTTAGGGCAATCAGTAGTGGTAAATAAAATCTTTAGAGGTGTGCCTTTAGAAGTTCAAGGGTCAATTTTCTCGGCTTACTTGATGGAGATACCATTTGGGGAATTTGACTTAATCTTAGGCATGGACTGGCTAGTAAGATACTGTGCAAATTTGGACTGCGCTGCTAAGAGCATGATTTTAAAGACTTTCGAGGATGATGAAGTCCTGGTGATAGGTGAGAGGAGAGACTACTTGTCTAATGTAGTGTCTGCTCTTAAGGCAGACAGAATGGTGAGGAAAGGGTGCATGGCCCTCTTAATGTTGGTTAGTGCCTTGGATGCAAAGAAATTGACTCTGGAAGAGGATAGAACAGTAAAGAAATTTGTGGATGTTTTTCCGAAAGAGCTTCCAGGGTTGCCTCTGGATTGTGAGGTAGAGTTTGGAATCGAGCTTCTAACAGGGACGGCTCCAGTGTCTATTGCCCCTTACAGGATGGCATCGAAAGAACTGGTTGAACTTAAAGCTCAAGTCCAAGAGTTGTTCGATCGCGATTTTATTCAACCCAGTGTGTCTCTATGGGGAGCACCGGTATTATTTGTTAAGAAGAAAGACGGATCTATGCATATGTGCATTGATTATCGCCAGTTGAATAAGCTGACGACCAAGAACAAGTACCTATTGCCGAGGATAGACGACCTATTTGATCAGCTAAAAGGGGTTTCAGTCTTTTCAAAGATAGACTTGAGGTCAGGGTATCACCAGCTTAAGGTAAAGGAAGCAGAGATTCATAAGACGGCTTTCTGGACTCGCTACGGGCACTATGAATTCTTGGTAATGCCGTTTGGGTTGACAAACACACTAGCCGCGTTCATGGATATGATGAACCGGGTTTTTCAACCCTATTTGAACCAGTTCATAGTAGTGTTCATAGACGACATTCTAGTATACTCCAAGACAGAAGAGGAGCATGATGCACATCTTGAACAATTCTATAGATTTTAAGGGAGAAGAAATTGTATGCCAAATTTAGCAAGTACGAGTTTTGGTTAAGAGAAGTTACTTTTCTGGGTCATGTGGTATCTGCCGAAGGGATAAGAGTTGATCCTTGTAAGATCGAGGCAGTGCTGGATTGGAAATCACCTAGGTCTGTGGCGGAGATTCAAAGTTTCTTGGGATTAGCGGGTTATTATAGAAGGTTTGTCGAAGGTTTTTCCTCAATAGCGGCACCCCTGACTAAGTTGTTAAGGAAGGAGGTACCTTTTGGGTGGACGGACAAGCAGCAAGAGAGTTTCGAGAAGCTAAAAAAGATTTTGACAGAGGCTCCAGTTTTAATTCAGCCGAAAGCTGGGAAAGATTTCATAGTATATTGTGATGCTTCTCATATGGGGTTGGGTTGTGTGCTAATGCAGGAGGGGAAGGTTGTTGCCTATGCGTCTCGGCAGATTAAGACCGCATGAGACTAACTATCCCACGCATGATCTTGAATTGGTTTCGGTGGTTTTCGCTTTGAAAGTGTAGAGACATTATTTATATGGAGAGAAGTCTGTTATCTACACCGACCACAAGAGTTTAAAGTATCTGCTAACTCAGAAGGAGCTGAACTTGAGACAGCGGATGTGGGTAGAGCTGTTAAAGGATTACGACTGCTCGATTGAATACCATCCGAGTAAGATGAATGTGGTGGCAGATGCGTTAAGCAGGAAGGTAATATCAGATTTGAGAGCGATGTTCGCCCATCTCAGTCTATATGACAACGGGAGTTTATTAGCTGAGCTGCAAGTGAAGCCGGTATGGGTAAGTCAAGTTAAGGAGAAACAGTTAGTGGATGATGTTCTGAATGCTCAACTTCTGCAAGTACAGGATGGGGGAATAGAGGATTATAGTTTGAACAACGACGGAGTTCTGTGTTTCTGTGAGAAGGTTTGCATGTCGAAGGATGTGGAGTTAAGACAGATGATTCTTTAGGAATCGCATAGTAGCCCTTACGCTATGCATCCTGGAGGAAATAAGATGTATCGGGATCTACGGGAATTGTTTTGATGGCCTGGTTTAAAGCGAGAAGTTACAGATTTTGTGGGAAAGTGTTTAATATGTCAGCAGGTTAAAGCTGAACACCAATTGCCTTCAAGGTTGTTACAGCCGGTGAAGATTCCACATTGGAAGTGGGAGAGAATCACGATGGACTTTGTTAGTGGGCCACCCCTTACGCCTACTAAGAAAGACTCAGTATGGGTGATCGTGGATCGGTTGACAAAATTTGCTCATTTCATACCTGTACGTGTCGACTATTCTCTTCAAAGGTTGGCTAAGCTATATGTGGCAGAAATTGTGAGACTGCATGGGATACCAGTCATATCAGATAGGGACCCTAGATTTACTTTGCAGTTTTGGAGAGCGTTGCATCAGGCCTTAGGTACAAGGCTGGATTTTAGCACGGCATTTCATCCGCAGATAGATGGCCAGTCTGAAAGGGTAATTTAGGTTCTGAAGGATATGTTGAGGGGATGTGTCATCGATTTCAGAGGTAGTTGGGAAGAATTCCTACCGTTGGCAGAGTTCGCATGCAATAACAGTTACCAAGCTAGTATTCAGATGGCGCCGTAAGAAGCACTGTATGGGCAGAAGTGTCACACTCCTACCTATTGCACAGAGTTAGGTGAACGCCATATTTTGGGTCCAGAGATGGTTGTAGAGACAGAGGAGAAGGTCAAGGTAATTCGAACTCGATTGAAAGAGGCGTCACACAAACAGAAATCGTATGTGAATCGTAAGCAGAAGGAGATAGAGTTTACGGTAGGTGATCAGGTTTTCTTGAAAGTTTTACCGTGGAAAAAGGTGATGAGGATGGAAGGGTAAGCTGAGTCCCAGGTTTATAGGGCCTTATCCTATTTTGAAACAAGTGGGGCCAGTAGCGTATCAGTTGGAGTTACCTTCAGAGTTAAAGCAAATGCATGATGTGTTTCACGTGTCGATGCTAAGATGTTACTGTTCGGATCTATCTCACATGGTGCCAGTCGAGGAAATTGAATTAAGGCCAGGCTTGTCCTATGAGGAGGAACCAATTCAGATTTTGGAGCGAGATGTCAAGGTGCTACGGAGGAAATCAGTTCCTTTAGTGAAATTTTTGTGACAGAACCATGATTCGGAAGAGCATCGTGGGAGCCAGAGGAGGCGATGCGAGAGCAATACCCTTATCTCTTTTGACCAGGTAATTTTGAGGCCGAAATTTCTTTAAGGGGGTAGAACTGTAACATCTGAGATTTAGGGGTCTCGCATTTTACCTTGTATCTATGTGTTGGTATGCTTTGTATGTTTGTTTGAGGGTGTTTGGGGCTTCGGGAAACCTTGAGGTTAAGTTGGAACCCTAGTAAAAATTTCTGGTTCCAAGCTCTTAGGGGAAAGCTGGTGGAGCCAGGCTTTAAAGGATAAAGTTCTGTGGGTGTTGACACAAGTGAAGAGGTGGTGTAGTGGCAAGGAGGCGCCACGTTGTGTGCATTGGAAGTGGCATCAAAAGGGAGATACAAGAGGGAGGGAGTTCGAGCTGCATGGATAGCATTTTGGAGTTTTACTTTCTCCAGGAGAGGTGAGTGATGGATTCAGCAAGGGCACTTGGAAAGGGGAGGTTGAATTGGGTCAAACATTTTGAATGATGGGTGGAGAGGGTTTTTAGGAGTTTGAACCATTCAAACTTGTTTCAATGTGTGAAGGAGAGGGAATTAAGGAGTGAAAGAAGGGATAAGGAGGGGGTGGAGTGTTGGCCGAATGAGGGGTTCTAGGAGAGGGATTTTTGGTCATGAAGGGGGTGTTTTGGTTTAGGGGGTTTAGGTGCCGAATTTAGATTTTTTAGTAGTTAGGGTGTGTTTATCTTTTGAGTTTTTTCTCTTCTCTAAGCTCTTTGCCGAAAAGGGTGCTAATCAAAGCTATTCATCTATTTTTCTTTTTCTTTTCATATGACCAAAAGCTGAAATTGAAAGAGACCATTGATGCATTTTTGTCCCATCTTCTCTTCTTCCTATTCATTCTTCAAAACACCTAAATCGCAAGAGTCACATTCATCCTTTGCAATCTCTTTGTCTTCTCTTCTTTTCTATTTACTCCTTAAAATCGAATATTATATCTTTCTTCTTCTTTTTTTCATCTCTAATCTTTCTTTTTATTCTTCTATTTTGTTCAATTTTCAAGCCTCATCTCTTGGCCAAATCTTTCAAAGCTGAATACCTCTCGGGTGGTGACTCTTTTCGGGTGGTAATCTCTAGAGGGGGTGTCGTCATTCATCTTCTACCAATTATCTCAATCGGTTCTTAGTGGTGGTGGTAAAGGTCCTCTTCTATCTGAATCATTCTCTTTTCTCTTTGGTTTGCCGAAACTAAAAGCCTAACTCTGTTCCTTATGTGTGGCCGAATCTATGAAGGACTTGATCTCGGGTCTTCTGCTTAAGCCAGCATTAAGTGTGTTAGAGATTTCTCGGGGTTTGATCAAGGTAAGTGGATTGCAATATTTGTACTGCCAAGGGCCACATCTTTTGACCACAAGGCATTGGTCCGAATCTAACCTAGATTTATGTAGGGATTTTGGCGATCTCTTAGTTCAAGTGTAGACTCTCCGAGTTCTGCTAATTTTGGTAAGGGGTATTGGATTAAAGTGTTTATTTAGCTTCGTTTATATCTTATTCAAACGTTTTAATCGGGTCTTCTAACCAAGATTCGTATTTCATGGATTCAAGTACCAGTCAATTAAAGAAAGGGGTTGGACACATAGTCCCTACCCCTAAATTTAAGAAGCAAATAGTTTTAGCGGTTCGGGATTGGCCACAGGCTGTGGGCCAACGTCTTAAAAGGACAAGTAGGTCGTTGTAATCTCTTCGAGTGAGGACATTAGGGAGATCGATAGTCCAGTTCTTCAAGTTTACAGATGTGTAATTATCACACTATTCCCTTAGTTTTATACACATATGTGTTATGCTTGGAAGCCGAAAATAGTGGCAGTGATGAATGTATTACCTGTGTTGGGTAATCGGTAAACAAGGTTAGTGTGTTGCCAACCTTGATAATCGTGGTTAAACTGTTGTGGGTGCATGTGAGTATGATATGCAGGTACATATATATATTTATGATTTATCTTGTTTCTCATGTGCTATATTATGCTGCATATGCATGGGTTTTGGGATATAAATGATGATAAGGGGAAGTGTATTTATGATGGCCTCAAGCCTCATTGTGGATATGGTGATTTAATCACATGTTGATTCAGTTGCTAGACCACTTATGTGGACTTTGAGCAGTGTGTCTATCAGCATCACTGCCAAATAGGTGTGTAGCGGATGGAGGGTAGGTTGGGTGGGGCTAGCATTTGAATATTTTTGCTTAACATGTTGATTTGGGGCCTAAGCCCACTTGTGGAATTAAGTAGTATAATTGCACACTGAGTCTGGTGACTCACCCTACTTTCTTAACACATCGCAGGTAGTTCGTGACCCACTGGACTGGGTTGAAATGGACTCGAGGTGGCCATGCAGAGGGTTAATTGAGTAAACTTTATTTTAAATTGTTAGTTGCTATTTTCTTTTGGGACATTTTTACTATGTAATAAGGCCACTATAAATTTGAATAATTTTGGATTCTTAAGTTGCTCTTACTATATTAAGTTTTTTTTTTATTATTTAATGTATAACTTTATCATACTTAAATATGGAAAGCATAAAGAAAGAGACAAAAATGGAATTTTAAAATCATGAGTACATAAGAACAATCGATTTTTTTCTCAAGGTACCAACTAGGGTATCGAATATAATTTAACCCAAATTTGGAAATTTTCATTCAACTACAAACCACTATTTTCAAAGCCACCTCTCAGGCGAACAATTCTCAAAGCTTATGGAACTTTTTTAAAATTTGTTTTTTACACCTATTTCCCAGTAACATTCCATATCCGGTTGTGGTGTTTGGGCCGGGTTTGTGGCATTACAATTCGCGTATAACAATAGTTACCAAGTGAGTATTCAGATGGCAACCGATGAAGCGTTATATGGTCGAAAGTGTCATACCCCTACGTGTTGGACAGAGTTGGGCGAGCGTCAGTTATTGGGTCCAGACTTGGTTTCAGAAGCGGAAAATAAGGTTAAGTTAATTCAAACTCGGTTAAAGGAAGCGTCGGACCGAAGAAATCCTATGCTGATCTAAAATGCAAAGATATATAATTTGAGGTAGGTGACCAGGTGTTCTTAAAGGTTTCACCGTGGAAGAAGGTGCTAAGGTTTGGTCAGAAAGGTAAGCTAAGCCCCAGGTTCATTGGGCCTTATTGTGTGTTAAAGCGTGTGGGACCAGTAGCGTATCAACTTGAGTTACCTACAGAGTTAAGTCAAATTCATGATGTGTTCCACGTTTCGATGCTAAGATGCTATTGTTTGGATCTGTCTCACGTGGTGTCAGTAGAGGAAATCAAAGTAAGGCCTGATCTATCCTTTGAAGAGGAACCAGTTCGGATCTTAGATCATGATATCATGGTGTTATGCAGAAAGACAGTTCTGTTGGTTAATATCTTGTGGCGTAATCACGGTGCTGAGGAAGCTACGTGGGAACCAGAGGAAGCGATGCGTCAGCAATGCTGGGATCTCTTTTGACCAAGTAATTTCGAGGCCAAAATTTTCTTAAAGGGGTAGAACTCTATAATCCTAATTTAGGGGTTAGGCACTTGATGTGTTTTGTGTGTATGCTTTGAGTAATGCACTTGTTTAGGGTGTATAGGAGTCTAGGAGAGGCCCAGTGAAAAGCCGGAGCCCTGGCAAAAATTTCCTTTTTAAGCACTTTAGTGGAGGAGCTGGCAGAAGTAGGACTTAAGGGACTATGTTGGTGTTTGGTTGGCATAAGTAAAGAGGTGGTAGAGTGGCAAGGAGGTGCCACTAAAGGTGCTGGTAAGTGACGCCACAGGGAGAAGTAGAGGGAGCAGGTTCGAATCACAAGGAGCTCATTTTGGGGAGTTCTTTTTGGCATCAAGGAGAGCCGAGGCAGAGCTTGACTGCAACACTTCAGAATAAGGAGTGGACTGAGTCAAACAGTTTGAACACGTGGCAGAGAGGGAAAAGGGGAGTTTGAAGTGTTCAAATATTTCAAATGGGTGATCAGGAGGAATTTGAGGAGGAAAATAAGGGATGACCATGTGATCTTGGTGTTGGTTGAATTTCAAACTCTTGGTGGATGGGGGAATCGGTTTTTGGGTTGTGTTGGGAAGTGTCGAAATTCACTTAGGCCATAGGACCCTATAGACTTCTTTGGTGCATTTTCGGCTTTGGGGAGGTATAGGTGTCGAATTTTGTAGCTTCAAATCCTATTCTTTTCACTTCTTTTCTCATCTACCAACTTAAGGTTCTCCACTTTTCTTCTTCTTATTTTCCTTGCAAAACCAAAATATGTTCATATCTTTTTCTCTTTTTTCTTTTTGATCTATCTCAAAACCGAAACCCCTAATCTCCCATCCTTTTCTCCATTTAGTTGCTAAAGCCGAATGTCCCTTGCCCACTTTTCTCTTCTCTAAACCTTTTCTATAGGCCGAATCTCTTACATTCTTTCCTACATCCTTTCTCTTGTGAGTCTTCTAAAGCCTGAACTTCTAAGCCTCCATTTGAAGTTTCTTTATTTTTGTTTTCGGCTCGTTCATCTAGTTCTCTTCTACCATAGTCATTGCCGAATCTTGTCCACTGCTGTGCTTGTGCCGAATTCTCTAGAGTGTTATTCAGATTCTCTATGATAAGGGATTAAGTGTTGGACATCTACTTCGGATCATTCTTTGTTTTGGCCTATTAAGGGTTGCTAGTCGAATCTTTGAGCCCTACATCCGCTTTCGGGACTCCAAGGCAAATGAGGGGGTTGGACGCGAAAACCCAGCACCTAAGTTTAAGAAGCGAGCAGTGTCAGCAGTCCGAGATTGGCCACTGAGTTGTAGACCGACTTCAAAGCAGAGTCATAGGTAGATAGCAATCATTTCTGCTAACGATAGTGTCGACATAGAGAGTGTCGTTTTGCGTGTTACCAGGTGTGTAAACCCTAACACACTTTACTTATTTGTATTATTAATTGTATGGGCTTAAAAGCTAGAAAAGGCTGTAAATGCAGTCAACATACCCTTGGGGGTAAGGCAAGAAGTGCCAGGTACGTATCCGTGATTACTTGATATGAGTTTTTTGTATGTGATAATCTATTGCTTTGTTGCTATCATGATACATCTGTCATGATATAAACGTTGTGCATGGGATATGGGAATGTTGATAAAGGGGAAGTGATAAGGTCACATTGTGATCGGTGGCTCTGCCACATTGCTCTTAAGGTCACATAGTGATCGGTGGCTTTGCAACATTGATTTTAAGGTCACATAGTGATCGGCACTGCCACATCTGTTTATGAGGTCACATCGTGATCGGTGGCTATGCCACAGTTGTTATAAGGTCACATAGTGATCGGTGGCTCTGCCACATTTTTCTGACAGCATGACTGTCAGGATGGTGTGTAGCGGATGGAGGTTTGATTGTATAAATCCCCACAGTGTGATGGTTGGTACAGGTTGGTGTGTAGAGGATGGAAAACTAGGTTGGGCTGGGCATGATGTATTACTTGTGATTGTATGACATTGGGTATGAGCTAAATACAAGATTGTAGGTCGTGGGCCGGTTTATGTGTTGATGGTTTTACACACTGAGTCTTTGTGACTCACCCTTTTCCATAATTTTTTAGGTAATCAGTGATCGTGGATATCGGAGCCGAGGTGGACTCATGGAGGCCATAAAAGTCGTTATATTTATTTTATGAACTTTCTACTGCTTAAAGTTGGTTTTATTCAGGGATTTTCTTGTAATAAGGCCTTTGGTAATTTTTAATTTGGGTTTAGCATTTACTTTGGTTGCTTATTATTAATAAATGTTCAAGTCGGGATTTTATTTAAAGCGATTAAACAACTATCTTTCAAAAATATTAACGAATGGTTTACAAGTTATTTTTGATAAATCTCTTAACAACGATAACTTTTGTCAAAGTAACCTTTTTCTTGAAAGTCGATTGAGTCTAATTGTTTAAACACAAAGTCATCGCTTTAAATCGGTAAGTTTTTTTTGGTTTTCCCAAAATCAATGAAAGATCATTTTCAAATCACCCTATGACATACCAGATCCGATCGTAATGTTTGGCCGGGTTTGGGGTGTTACATATTTTTAAAAAGATGTATTGGCTCATGCTTTAAAAAAAAGAGAGAGAGAGATGAAGGAAGAGTGAGGAAAAGTTTGCTCAGTCTCCAAAAAGAAAAATGTATGAGCTTGAGTTCAAAACTAGTTTGGGGGGGTTCCAAAGGTTCACTTAAAGAAAAAAGGCTATATTTCGAGAAATCTGAGACAAAGTTAAAGGTTAAGATTTTGAAACCAAAATGTCTCATCTCTTAAAATCCCTACCTTTAACTGAGCCCCATTACAACTGTAACATCCTGGAACTGGGCCTAGTAGGATTGGGCCCAATAGGCCTTGGGGGTTGAAACACCCCACACCCGGCCCACGAGAATGAACCGAATCTGGTATGTTCCTAAAGTAAACCGGTTTCAAACACATTCGATACTTAGAGAAAATTTGTAAATTTTTAGAAAAAACTATTGTTTTGAGTTGGGCTTAGTTTGAAAACCCATTTATTTAACCTTGTACATCCAACTTGATGTAACATGTCCAAAATAGTTCTTAGCAAAATATTTAAAAGTAATGTAAAAACAAAGAATAATCCACTGGGCCTTATGGCCTTATTACATCAAATAAACCCAAAATAAAATTAAAAATATATTAAAATTAAATAAAGTCCAAATCTTGAATAAATTCTTCAAGTGATGCATGGCCTCCTCATGGTCTCTACTGCTGGTCAAATCACGCTCATCACCTGAAAAATAATTCCCACAATGGGGTGAGTCAACAGACTCAATGTGCACACAATACTATCAATCAATAATTCAGGCATTCACGTTTAAAACATCAAGTCCATATAATAATGAAATTATGATGCAACCCAAACCCAAATCCTATATGCCATCCGCTACTCTCCACCTGCACCAAACTTTGCACAGTGGGGACTACTAAGTCAACCTTCCATCCGCTACTCTCCACGTTGTGTCATTAGACACTATTGTAACGAAGTTACCAAAATTTATAATGTGACCGTAGTCGACATATTTAGTTGGTGAGACCAAGTCAACACCTTCGTTGGTGAAACCGAAGTCAACACCTGTTCTCCCCCTTTTTCATACAACCCAAATGCCCCAAAACATATATATTTATATATATAGCATAATTTAATCCCATGTTCATATTCTTATATTCGCATGTTATTAAATAACATTTTCCACAATCCTATCAGAAGTAGGAAACGTACCTTGGTACTTTTTGCCACATGTGTGGTACATAGCCACATTCATATTATTATTCATATCATATATTAAAATATTTAACCATAATATATCGAAGAATAGTAAGGGTACACACCTTTTTCGCTTAATAGGTTCCTTGATATCTCGAGAATCCCGATCTAATTTTTAGATCTATTAATCCCTATATTCGGCCCACCAATTAAAACACATTAATAAACCCCTTTTTAGACAAAACCAAATCCTAGTAGGATTTGTAAGGAAAAACTCACCTTTGCCGATTTGGTGATTATACAAATCCCGAAAGTTTGGTTTTTCCTCTACTTGATATTCGGCCAACCTTGAAGTTCATTAGGGTTAGTTTTTCGGCTTTTCAAAAATTAAGGAATGGATTTAGATACTCACACAACCCTTAGCTGAACATTTTAGAGGCTTACCTTAGAGATTCCAAATCCCGAAAGTTCCTTTTGTCTTGAATATCGTCGAAATCCCTAAAGATCATAGGTTAGATTTGATCTAACTTCAATAAGTGGTAGATGGTCTTTAGTAGAATGTGTCTTACCTTAATTTTCTTGAATCAAATCCTGAAACTCCTCCTCAACATTCGGCCATAGACAAAAAAGAGGTTATTTTCTTAAGCCTTGTTTAAATTGATTTAAAAGAACAAGAATCTATTGTTCTTACCTTAGATCCTTGATCTTTATGTTCAACGATGGTGGAAACCCGAGATCCCTTGTATATTCGGCCATGATCAAAGAGAATAGGAATTAAGCCTTTTACTTTTGGCAACTAGAAAGAAAGAAAATTGAATGGCTTAACTTACCTTGAAACCTTCAATCACTTGTTTCCTTGTCTTGGAGTTCTTGAGATCCGCTATGGAGATCTAACCGAGATTGGAAGAGAAGAGTTTTGACTAGCAATGGCAAAAGGAAGGAAAAGAAAAGATGGAGTCCTTTCTTGGGGAAATTTCGGCAAATAGAGGGGAAAGAGAGAGCAAAATTTGACAAGTGGAGTGAATGAGAGAAAAGTCTCTTTTCCTCTTTTAACTGAATCTGCTAGACCAAGAGTCCAAAACTTGGCCACTATCTCTCCCAAGTGATAATTTAATCTTCATTAATTATCACTTTATTAAATTAAAATAACCTTTAATCCATCCTTTAATTCCTTATTTATCTTAGTAAAATAAATCCTCTATTTATCACTTTAATTTGACAAGTTTTAATAAAATAAAACTCTTCCCTTTCAAGCAAACATGTCAGTCCATCCCTAGCCTTGGGAAACAAAATTAAACCTTCAATAATTGCTTTCCATGTGACTCGAACTCGGGCCATTATCCATAAGCCTTAAGTGACACTTGTGCCACTTTTCCAAGCTCGATTGTATGTCAAAATTCACCAACTTTTTCTTTTAAGGCCCTCCCGCCCTTATCTCCTATTTTGGGCTTTAAATTTTGTCATTAGGCCTTATTTCTAAGTTTCCTAAAATTTCAGCTGACTCTATAACTTGCCATTTTCCTTACATCTTGAGGTTTCCAAAATGTTTAGGTTTCCAAAATGTTCAGGTTTCCAAAATGTTCAGGTTTCCAAAATGTTTAGGTTTCCAAAATGTTTAGGTTTCCAAAATGTTCAGGTTTCCAAAATGTCTAAGTTTCCAAAAATGTCCATTTCCATTTCCATTTTCATTTTCATTTCCATTTCCATGCATTTCTAGGTTTCCAAAAGTTTCAAAAATTTATTCATAGTACTTGAAACTTGTCATTTCATACAATTAAACTGGAAATGCATAGGCCCTATTCAGGATGTTACAGGGGTAGTAGCGTTTAAAATTTTTGAGAACAAGAGAATGGTACTAAGGCAAGTTGGACCTATTAGGTGAGTGATTTTTGGAAGGCTAGGGGGCTTTTATGAAGTCCCGGGTTAAAGTTAGGCTATAGGAAAAATTTTGGTTTTAGGTGAAAAAAAAAACCTTGGGAGTTGGTAGGTAGGCTTTAAGAATAAAATGTGGGGAAAAATGACAAGTGGAGTGTGTGGTGTAGTGGCAAAGTGACGCCACTTAAGGAGCAAGGGTGGTGACGCCATAGAGGAAGGAAGGAGGTCCAAGGTTCAAATCTTGGTGCTTGCATTTTAGTTTTCTTTTTAAATGGATTTTTGACTTTGGCCATAGGACTTATATTTAGTTGCGCATGATTTTAGAAACAAGAAGCTAGTTGGTAAAGTGGCTAGCAACGTGGATTATATTAAAAGGGAGCCTGAGTTCGAATCTCATGAGAAGCAAAGGAGTATTTATTTTGCTAAGATGGGGCGACAAGAGTTTGAGTTGGATTTAAACTCTGCTAGCGGAAGGATCCCACATCGAAAAGATATAAAGAAGGAAGGTGAGAAGCTAGCTATATAAATAGCATTGGGCATTGGGCATAGGAGCTTTGGGAGCGCGGTTTAGCAGCTCGAATTCCTATCAGGTGTGCAACTCTCTCTCTACTCTAGTTGTAGAGAGGCAAATGCCGAACTGCCGATCACGGCAATAGTAGCCACATGGGTGTGCGAGCGCATGTGTGGGGGCTTCGACGCGATAGTTGAGGCCATCAGTATTGTTCTTGTGGGTTAAGGCTGTTAGGCCACGATGGGCCGAAGTGGGCCCAATTGAATAAAATGTATGATGGTGTAGTATATAGTGAACTAGACTAGGTGAATTTTATATACGTGGCTAGATTTGTGCTAGGTGGGCTACACAAGCGCGTGGGCCCGAATGGGCCGAAATCGATTTTAGGCCCAATAGTCCGGTAAAGACCTGAAATGGTAGCCGAGTAGCTTGGGGCAACTTTGGGCCTTCAAAAGGCCATTGCAGGTGTGAAATTACGAAAATACCCTTGGTGGGTAAATTATGAAAATGTCCTTGGTGGGTAAATTATGAAAATACCCTTGGTGGGTAAATTACGAAAATACCCTTGGTAGGTAAATTACTAAATACCCTTGGTGGGTAAATTACGAAAATACCCTCGATGGGTAAAATGGCTGATATGCCCCTAAAGGGAAAAAATGATGAAAACGTCCCTACATGTTATATGATTATTCTTGTATGTGATTTATGATTGTTATCGTATGATTATTTTTTTATGTTGAATTCATGTGTTATTATGTTGCATGGGTATGGGATTATTCGAAAGGGGAAGTGCAGATAGGATCGCATGGTCGCTTGACGACCATGGATCCACCGAAGGCCTTTAGCCACCGAGCAGTTATGCTGCACTGATAAGTTAGTGCCGCAACCGGTGCTACATAAGGAGTGTAGGGATGGGTGGGTTGATTAAATCCCACAGGAGAGCGGGGTTGGACAGGAGACGGAGTGCAGGGTTGGTATTGGCATTAATGCATTGCATATGTGGTTTTATTTTAGATGGGCTTAGGCCCATATAAATATGATTTGTGACATTTATGGGTTAAGGCCCAACTGAGGCTTTTATGGGCTAAGGCCCAATTGCCACAGATTCTTGAAATGGGCTTCGCCCAAACTGTTGTGATTCATGTTCTTATTGGTGAGGGTTATGCACACTGAGTTTTCGTAAACTCACACCCTCTTTTTTTTTCTCAGGTAATCCTCAGTAAGCGGTTCGACATGCTAGAGGATTCGGAGGTGGCCACACTACGAGTAGTTTTGGAGTTTAGTATTTTACTTATTTTTAACTTGGGTTAATATTTGGTAATAAGGCCTCTCCTAAATTCTGGTTTTATTTTGGATTTTTTAGTTTATTATGTCTTAAATCTGCTAAACTTTGTATCACGGTTTTCCAAAACAATATCTACTTTCAAAATACTACGCTTTCACGAATAGGTCATAAACATCATGTTTTCATAAGTCCGTCATTTTAATTAAGTTTCCGCAACCAACAAAGTTTTTTTGGTAATAACTTTTTAATAAATGTCGATTAATAATGAACAAACGCAAACTGGGACTTTAGTTTTTAATATCAAGAAAGGTTTTCAAATGGAACCATGGTTTCTCGAAAAGCACCCCAATGTGACACGCCAGATTCGGGCCTAACTTTTAGGCCGGGTCTGGGGTGTTACAACAACCTTATAAAATACCTAATGATTTAATGATTATATCACCTACATTAGTGCAGAGAAAGTACTAAGTTCAACAAATGAAGATCATAAATAAGCCTTATGATTGTTTGCTTGATTAATAAGAAATTATGTTGAATGAAGAATGTTATCTGTGGCTGTGACATACATACAAACTATGATTCATGTTGGCATATTTTAAAACTTAGTATAAACCTTTAAAAATATTTTCATATGAATTACTTGTTAATAAAGAGATCTATGAACATGAAGTTATTAATGCATGATTATGGGACAAAGATTGATGTTGCTTATACATTTAGCAATTTTGCCTTAGTAAGACCTTTTGATGTGCATAAACATTACTCGAGACAAGCAATGATTTAAGTTTGGGGGTGTAACACCCCATACCCGGTCTATGCATTAAGACTGGATTTGGTTTGTTACATGAATCGAGCTATCTTAAAAATTACAGTGAGTCGAAATCTACTATATTATTTTTTTATTACAAGGTTTAGTAAATATCAAAAGAGTATTTTAAATTTGATGTATATTAGAAAACATTAGTTGAAAACATCAATAATATTGTATTATCAAAAATCCTTAAGTAAATTACATAAAAGATAAAAATACTAAAAATATTTATAAAAGAATTTCGCATATTTGAAAACCCAATTTATTTTAAGAAAACATCATATAATCATCACCCATAATAAAATGTCCAAAATATAATTTAATCCAACCACACATAAAATCCATGAAGTATCAATAGAGGCCCTTATTACATCAACCCAAAATAGTAAAAAAATACTTATTAAAAAGTTCAAGTTTAACAAACCATGTTTTGCAAGATGGCCTCCACGAAGTCATCCTCGGCCCAAGTCCACGTCGGTTTCCATTACCCGAGATGAAAATTTTGAGGAGTGAGTTACTTAGAACTCGATGTATAACTTACTTACTTGTTCTTTGGGCCGATTATCAAGTTATGGATTTGGGCTTCACCCATTAGCGTAATTAACAACATGAATAATAATGTGCATGCAAAATGAAATTTTCCTCCCAAACCTAATTTCCATCCGCTACACACCCCCGCATCAACCAACACACTGTGGGGATCAAGTCAACCCACCCGTCGTCACACCAATCGTAGGCATTAAGCCTTTTTATATTTGTGGCGAGCCACCGAACTAGATTGTGACAAAGTCACCGAACTAGAGGCATTGAGCCAATTATTATTTGTGGCAGAGCCACCGAACTAGAGGCAAATAGCCATAATTTTGTGGTAGAGCCACCGAACTAGATTTTGGCAGCAGGCCTTCTTCTTTTCATCAATTTCCCAACCCATGCCATATGTATGCAAGGTAGATTATGATCATACAATGATTTTATTAAAAGGCCCATTAACAAGAGTTAATATTTCCAATTTTATTAAGACCCAAAATAACATTTGGTCCAATTAACTATATAACATCTTAGGCCCAAATTTACGATCTAGCAAGAGTTCGCCCATTTATCGATCTAGCAGGATTTCATCCCGCTTAACAATTTAATGTAGATTAAGGCCCATTTATCGATCTAGCAGGATTTCACTCGCTTAACAATTTAATGAGACTACTACCATTTACGATCTAGCGTAGATTTCACCCAATTATCGATCTAGCGTAGATTTTGGCCCAATTATTAATCTAGCGTAGATTTCGCCCATTCATCAATTTATCAGGCTTTTAGGCCCATTCTTACGAGACATACAATTTACATATTAACAACTAATTTCTCGAGGGCGTTTTCGTAATTTTTCACAATTTTAGTCATTTTCGTGTATTTTTGTCAAAATACCAGTTATTCCGTTTTATACCGATCTAGTTGTTTTTACGATTTTACTCAATACCGCATTTGATATCCAACCCGAGAAAAGTGTGAAGTTACACACCTCGATATCGTGAGTACTAATCCTTCTCGCTCCTCGACACCTAAATCATATTTCGATCCGTTAGAACACTATCATGTGTAAAAATACATTATCGATATTCGATCCAAAACCTTACCCTCTTGATTTTGAATCACTTCAATTTTCGCCTCGCTTATCGATTCGTTATTCACGAGAATCCACTAACGTACAAAGGCTCGGAGTTCTTACTACTTGAATAATTGATTTCCTTCGGTAGATGGTCCGCAACCCGGTGGAAAATCCGGATCATCAAATCGCCTTCGCTTATACTTAGGGAAATAGTGGATCCGCCCTCTTACGATAACTAAACACCACCCTTTTCTTCCCTATTTTGAAAATCTTCAATATCAAAAGATCGTTAATCCTAATAATATATCGAAAAATATACTAAAGATCTTATAGGTAGATTTCCTTACCACAAAGATTCTTGCTTCTCAAAAAGAGAGTCGACCAAAAACGCTCCAAGATGCAACACGAACACTCGATTTTCGATCTTCCGTTATCGCACTAAAGTAAAATAAAGAGAAACGTTAATAGAATGAACGGTATTTTGATTCAAGAAATTCTCCTTAACACCATCCTTAATCGGCCAACACCACCGTAAAAAAAAAAAATGAACTAAAAGAACTCTTACCTATTCTCCACGGTTGAAAAGAGATGATTGAGAAAATGCTTATGAAAAGAGAGATATTCGCTATGAAAATCAAAGAGAAAAGATATTGATAATATGGTTCGCAAGGCACACTAACATTCGCCATGAGAGATTTTTTTTATGGAGATAGTATGATTGAAAAGAAAATTAAAAGATAAGAGTAAGAGATGATGATGATGATGAGGATTTGGTTCTCAAAAGAAAAAAGAGGAAGTAGAGATGTGTTTAGAACATGGTACATTCGGCAATGGAGGAAGGAAGAAAAAGAATGTCTTTTGGTGTTGTATTTTCGGCACAATGAAAAAGCATACAAAGAAATGTGATAGCAAAATAAAATGACCAAATGGTCAAAAGAGTTTTGGCAAACCAAAAGCACAAAGTCGGCCAAAGAGAAGGTTGAGAGAAAAAAAATGAAAATCAAAGTTGCACAAGATGCTAAGAATGACCAAAACAAATTCCTACCCTAGCAAAGCTACTAGCAAAATCGCCAACCTCCCTAGCCATATCGCCGTCCAAGTTCATTGGTCAAATGACCATGAATTTGTTTCAAAACATCTTCCTTGATACTAGCCTCATGTCCCCATATCTTTCCAAATTCCTTTGATTCCATACCATAAGTTAAAAATTACCTTTTCCTTTAGTCTTACTTACCAAAAATAAAACAACACAACTCATCCATCCTTATCCCCTGCCGACACATGCATGAATTAAAGCCAAAAAAATAAAATTTCTAGATGCTAACCAAGGGATTCAACCACTCCCTCATGCCATAACTCATGCGCCATCACCACCTTACCATTTACTCATCTTATGCTTCACTTTGACACTTATTTTTACTTAAGTATTAATGTCACTTAGTCCACTTCATTATACTCTCAAAATAAAAATTATTCTACTCTGAAAAATTCTATACTCTTCTTCAAGACTATAATAACTACGAGAAGAAATAAGAAAAATTTTTCCTTCATAATTTAAGCACCAAAAACATGCATTAAAATAGGTACTCAAATTTTAGGGTGTTACAACTCTACCCTCCTTAAAGAAAATTTCGTCCTCAAAATTTACCTGATTAAAAGAGGTGAGGATATTGTTGCTGAATAGTTTCCTCAGGTTCCCACGTAGCTTCCTCCGCTCCGTGATTACGCCATAAAACTTTGACCAACGGCACGGTTTTCTTTCTTAGCACTTTAACATCTCGGTCTAAGATTTCCACTGGTTCTTCCTCAAAAGACAAGTCTGAATTCAACTCCAATTCTTCTACCGGTATTATGTGTGAAGGATCCGATCTATAACGCCTCAACATGGAAACATGGAAAATATTATGAATTTGACCCAACTCCGGAGGTAACTCAATCTGATAAGCCACTAGACCAACACGCTTCAGCACACGATATGGTCCAATGAACCTAGGACTTAACTTGCCCTTCTTTCCAAACCTGAAAATCTTTTTCCAAAGTGAGACCTTCAAGAAAACTTGATCCCCCACAGCATACTCGATATCCTTACGCTACAGGTTTGCATATGATTTCTGTCTATCTGAGGCTTCTTTCAACCGTGCTCGAATAACTTTTACCTTATTCTCTGTTTCAGATTTCATCTCCGGACCTAACATCTATCGTTCGCCCAACTCAGTCCAACAAATAGGAGAACGACACCTACGACCATACAATGCATCGTAAGGTGCCATCTGAATGCTATACTGATAGTTGTTATTATACGCAAATTCTGCCAGTGGTAGAAAATCCTCCCAACTACCCCTAAAATCGATTACACATCCCCTTAACATATCTTCCAATATCTGAATTACTCTCTCTGACTGACCATCAGACTGAGGATTAAAAGCCGCACTGAAATTCAACTTTGTCCCCAAGGCTTCATGCAAAGCTTTCCAAAATCGTGATGTAAATCTGGGATCCCTGTCTCGATATAATAGATACGGTACCCATGAAACCTCACAATTTCAGACACGCATGACTTTGCCAACTTCGCAATGAATAATCCGTGCGAACTGGTAGGAAATGAGCAGTCTTCGTCAAACGATCGACAATTACCCAAACAGAATTTTTCTTAGTAGGTGTTAAAGGTAACCCACTAACAAAATCCATAGTTATCCGTTCTCATTTCCAAAGAGGAATTTTTATAGGTTGCAACAATCTAGATGGTAATTGATGTTCTGCCTTCACTTGCTGACAAGTCAAACATTTTCCCACAAACTTTGATATTTCACGCTTAAACCCTGGCCACCAATACTGTTCACGGAGATCTCGATACATCTTATTTCCTCCGGGGTGCATAGCATAAGGGCTACTATGCGCCTCCCGAAGAATCATTTGCCTCAGATCTGAGTCCTTAGGCATACAAACTCTTCCTCGAAAGCACAACACACCTTCCGTGTTTATTCCAAATTCCTCGATTTCACCATTTTTAACTTGCTGAAGTAAAGGTCCCAACTTCCCATCTGATGTCTATTTTTCCTTGATTTGTTCCAGCCACAGCGGCTTCACCTGAAGTTCTGCTAACAAACTCCCATCCTCATACAAACTCAAATGGGCAAACAATGCTCTCAATTTAGATACTGTCTTACGACTTAACGCGTCAGTTACCACGTTAGCCTTTCCAAGATGATATTCGATTGAGAAATCGTAATCCTTTAATAATTCTACCCATCTTCTTTGTCTCAAATTCAACTCCTTTTGGGTAAGGAGGTATTTAAGACTCTTGTGATCCGTGTAGATTATAGACTTCTCACCATAGAGATAGTGCCTCCAAATCTTTAAAGCAAAGACCACAACAGCTAACTCCAAATCATGAGTAGGGTAGTTTACTTCATGCGGTCTCAATTGACGAGAAGCATAGGCCACTACCTTTCCATTTTGCATCAACACACAACCTAGACCCGTGTGAGACGATCACAATAAATAGTGAATTCTTTTCCACCTCCTATTGAATCAAAATTGAGTTTCGTCAGATCTTCTTCAATTTCTCGAAACTCTCTTCGCTTTCACCCAATTATACGGGACTCCTTCCGCAACAATTTAGTTAGGTGCAAGAATCAACGAAAACCCTCTACAAAACGCCTATAGTAACCACCAAACCCAAGAAATCCAAATTTCAGCTACCGATGTTGGTGGTTTCCAATCCAGAATAGCCTCAATTTTTCGAGGATCCACCCTTATTCCTTCGGCTGATACTACATGACCAAGGAAAGTCACTTCCTTTAGCCAAAATTTGCATTTACTGAATTTGGCATACAGTTGCTTATCATGAAGTAGCTGTAATACTATCCGCAAATGCGTGTCATGCTCCTCATCATTTCTTGAATAAACCAATATGTCATCTATGAACACTACCACAAACCGGTCTAAATATGGTTGAAAGACTCGGTTCATCATGTCCATAAATGTGGCTGGTGCATTGGTTAATCCAAACGGCATCACTACAAACTCATAATGTCCGTAACAAGTCCAAAATGCCGTCTTATAAATGTTCGCTTCTTTCACCTTGAGCTGGTGATAACCCGATCTCAAATCAATTTTGGAGAAAACTGAAGATCCTTTTAATTGATCAAACAGGTCGTCAATTCTCGGTAGAGGATACCGATTCTTGATCGTCAATTTATTCAATTGTCTGTAATCAATGCACATACGCATCGATCCGTCTTTCTTCTTGATGAACAAAACTGGTGCTCCCCACGGAGACACACTTGGTCGAATAAATCCCCGATCCAGTAATTCTTGAATTTGAGCTTTAAGCTCTGCCAACTCCTTCGGTGTCATTCTATAAGGAGCAATGGACACTGGAGTTGTCCTAGGCAAAAGCTCAATGCCAAATTCTACTTCCGATCTGGAGGTATACCAGGAAGTTCTTCAGGAAATACATCGAGAAATTCCTTCACCATTCTCACATCATTCACAGATAACTCTTTGGCATCCAAAGCACAGATAAAGGCTAGGAATGCTCCATATCCTTTCCAAACCAACTTCTCTGCCTTTAATGCAGATACCACATTTGCCAAGTAGTTTCTTCGCTCACCAATCATTATGACTTCCTTATCATCCGAGGTTCTTATCGACATTCATTTTCAAAGACAATCCAATTGCGCTCGATGTTTAACCAACCAATCCATGCCCAAAATGAGATCGAACTCGCCGAAAGGCAGTTCCATCAAGTTCGCCGAGAATACCTCTTCTTGAATTTCCAAGGGCACGTCTCTAAACATTTTATTAACAATTATCAACTATCCTAAAGGACTAATTACTGTCATCTCACTATCGGTAATTTCAAATTCTAGATTCAAGTTTCCAGATATGGCGCTAGCAACATATGAGTGGGTAGAACCAACATCTATTAAATCAATAACAGGTACATCAAAGATGAAGAACGTACCAGTTATCACATCTGGTGCATTGCCGTCCTCACGGCGTCTAACTACATAGACTAGTCCAGGCTATCTTGCATCCGCGTTCCCTCTAGGACCATTGCCTCGACCCGGTGCACCTTGACCACGACCAGCCCCATTACCACCACGACCTGGTCCACGACCTCTCGGTGGCTGCTGAGTACCTCTGGCTGGTTGTGCATCATTATTACAAACTTCTTGAGTCATATCCATACGTCGAGGATAATTTCTATACTGATGATCCATTGAACCGCATTTGTAACAAGTGCCCGTTTTCCTCCAACACTCTCCAAAGTGTCTTTTTCCACATTCAACACAGTCTCGACTTTGATTATTAGTTACCGGCGTTCTACCTTGAGCTGGTTCATCATTCCGAGGTCTCTTCTGGAATCTCTTTGAAGAACCAGACTGCTGTGTCTCTCTCTTGTTTCTAAATCTTTCTCGATTCTGCCGTTCTGAGTTCTTAGCCTCCTCGACTATCTTGGCCTTCTCCACAAGCGTGGAAAAAGTTCTAACTTACTGTGGAGCAATCAGAACCCTCAGCTCATCATTAAGCCCATCCTCGAAATGTACACAACGTTCATGATCTGTTGATACAATTGTCCGAGCATAGCGGCTCAAACATAAAAACTCAGCTTCATATGCTGCTACTGTTTTACTCCCTTGTACAAGATTCAGAAATTCCTTCCTTCGAGCGTCTACATAACTTGTTCCAACGTATTTTCCTTGGAAGGTAGCTTTAAAGAATTCCCAAGTAATCAGTGCAGCTTCGGTGCCTTCTCGAACAGTGAGCCACCACTGATACGCCTCGTCTCTTAACAAGGACACAGCTCATTTCAGTTTTTGCTCATCGATTGCATTCCATATCATCCATAATCCATTCCACGACTTGAGCCAAGATTCACCACATTTGGAGCTACACCGAAAACTCCTCTAAAAACTTCTGCATTATTAGATTTGAGTCGTTCCGAAATTGACCCACGAGTTGTTGGCCCAATTCTAGTTCCGGCGACCCTTTCTAGGATTCGCAGCATGGCTTGTGTCAAAGCATTATCTTCTTCCATGTGTTCGCGTGATCCCGTTTCACTCTCAAATGATGCAGTGCATCCATTTTCGCATATTATTTGGTGCTTCGTCAGTAGCACCTCGGCCTCTACCACGCCACGCTCTCTGGTCCACGACCACGCCCTCTAGTGCTCATGATGGCTTATTCGCTTTTATCGATTACAAGTTTTATGAATCAACAAATTGTTTGATGTTTATTAACAATGTTTTATGAGATTCGAGAGAAAAGTTTTTTTCGCAACATATCCTATAGTCTCAATCTCTCACGATTTTCACATCTAAAACTAGAAGTTCTAGAGTGTTCCTATGATCATCTTAGTAATCATTAAGTAATAAATATTTACTTGACTTGTTGTCGGATGCTTGTGGTGCCATAATCGATCTTTAAAACATAATTGAATGAATTCATACGAAATTATTTGTGAACCCAAACCACAGTATGAGTTTTTGAAATCGGCTCGATACCATTAAATGTAACACCCATACCCGGTCTATGCATTAAGATGGATTTGGTTTGTTACATGAATCGAGCTATCTTAAAAATTACGGTGAATCAAATCTACTATATTATTTTTTATTACAAGGTTTAGTAAATATCAAAAGAGTATTTTAAATTTGATGTATATTAGAAAACATTAGTTGAAAACATCAATAATATTGTATTATCAAAATCCTTAAGTAAATTATATAAAAGATAAAAATACTAAAATATTTATAAAAGAATTTCGATATTTGAAAACCCAATTTATTTTAAGAAAAACATCATATAATCATCACCCATAATAAAATGTCCAAAATATAATTTAATCCAACCACACATAAAAATCCATGAAGTATTAATAGAGGCCCTTATTACATCAACCCAAAATAGTAAAAAAAATACTTATTAAAAAGTTCAAAGTTTAATAAACCATGTTTTGCAAGATGGCCTCCACGAAGTCATCCTCTACCAAGTCCACGCCGTTTCCATTACTTGAGATGAAAATTTTGAGGAGTGAGTTACTTAGAACTCAAAGTATAACTTACTCACTTGTTCACTGGGCCAGATTATCAAGTTATGGATTTGGGCTTCAGCCCATTAGCAGAATTAACAACATGAATAATAATGGACATGCAAAATGAAATTTTCCCTCCCAAACCTAATTTCCATCCGCTACACACCCCCGTACCAACCAACACACCTGTGGGGATCAAGTCAACCCACCCCGTCGTCACACCAATCGTAGGCATTAAGCCTTTTTATATTTGTGGCAGAGCCACCGAACTAGATTGTGACAAAGTCACCAAACTAGAGGCATTGAGCCAATTATTATTTGTGGTAGAGCCACCGAACTAGTGGCAAATAGCCATAATTTTGTGGCAGAGCCACCGAACTAGATTTTGGCAACAGGCCTTCTTCTCTTCATCAATTTCCCAACCCATGCCATATGTATGCAAGGTAGATTATGATCATACAATGATTTTATTAAAAAGGCCCATTAACAAGAGTTAATATTTCCAATTTTTATTAAGACCCAAAATAACATTTGGTCCAATTAACTATATAACATCTTAGGCCCAAATTTACGATCTAGCAAGAGTTCGCCTATTTATCGATCTAGCAGGATTTCATTTCGCTTAACAATTTAATGTAGATTAAGGCCCATTTATCGATCTAGCGAGGATTTCAACCCGCTTAACAATTTAATGAGACTACGCCCATTTACGATCTAGCGTAGATTTCGCCCAATTATCGATCTAGCGTAGATTTTGGCCCAATTATTAATCTAGCGAGAGTTCGCCCATTCATCAATTTATCGGCTTTTAGGCCCATTCTTACGAGACATACAATTTACATATTAACAACTAATTTCTCGAGGCGTTTTCGTATTTTTCACAATTTTAGTCGTTTTCGTGTATTTTCGTCAAAATACCAGTTATTCTGTTTTATACCGATCTAGTCATTTTTACGATTTTACTCAATACCGCATTTGATATCCAACCCGAGAAAAGTGTGAAGTTACACACCTCGATATCGTGAGTACTAATCCTTCTCGCTCCTCGACACCTAAATCATATTTCGATCCGTTAGAACACTATCATGTGTAAAAATACATTATCGATATTCGATCCAAAACCTTACCCTCTTGATTTTGAATCACTTCAATTTTCGATTTCTCCTCGCTTATCGATTCGTTATTCACGAGAATCCACTAACGCATAAAGGCTTGGGAGTTCTAACTACTTGAATAATTGATTTCCTTGGTAGATGGTCCGCAACCCGTGGAAAATCCGGACTATCGAAACCGCCTTCGCTTATACTTAGGGAAATAGTGGATCCACCCCTTACGATAACTAAACACCGCCTTTTCTTCCCTATTTTGAAAATCTTCAATATCAAAAGATCGTTAATCCTAATAATATATCGAAAAATATACTAAAGATCTTATAGGTAGATTTCCTTACCACAAAGATTCTTGCTTCTCAAAAGAGAGTCGACCAAAACGCTCCAAGATGCATACGAACACTCGATTTTTGATCTTCCGTTATCGCACTAAAGTAAAATAAAGAGAAACGTTAATAGAATGAACGGGTATTTCTATTCAAGAAATTCTCCTTAACACCATCCATAATCGGCCAACACCACCATAAAAAAAAATGAACTAAAAGAACTCTTACCTATTCTCCACGGTTGAAAAGAGATGATTGAGAAAATGCTTATGAAAAGAGAGATATTCGGCTATGAAAATCAAAGAGAAAAGATATTGATAATATGGTTCGGCAAGGCACACTAACATTCGGCCATGAGAGATTTTTTTTTTTATGGAGATAGTATGATTGAAAAGAAAATTAAAAGATAAGAGTAAGAGATGATGATGATGATGAGGATTTGGTTCTCAAAAGAAAAAAAGAGGAAGTAGAGATGTGTTTAGAACATGGTACATTCGGCAATGGAGGAAGGAAGAAAAAGAATGTCTTTTGGTGTTGTATTTTCGGCACAATGAAAAAGCATACAAAGAAATGTGATAGCAAAATAAAATGACCAAATGGTCAAAAGAGTTTTGGCAAACCAAAAGCACAAAGTCGGCCCAAGAGAAGGTTGAGAGAAAAAAAATGAAAATCAAAGTTGCACAAGATGCTAAGAATGACCAAAACAAATTCCTACCCTAGCAAAGCTACTAGCAAAAATCGCCAACCTCCCTAGCCATATCATTGTCCAAGTTCATTGGTCAAATGACCATGAATTTGTTTCAAAACATCTTCCTTGATACTAGCCTCATGTTCCCATATCTTTCCAAATTCCTTTGATTCCATACCATAAGTTAAAAATTACCTTTTTCCTTTAGTCTTACTTACCAAAAATAAAACAACACAACTCATCCATCCTTATCCCCTTGCCGACACATGCATGAATTAAAGCCAAAAAATAAAATTTCTAGATGCTAACCAAGGGATTCGAACCACTCCCCTCATGCCATAACTCATGCGCCATCACCACCTTACCATTTACTCATCTTATGCTTCACTTTGACACTTATTTTTACTTAAGTATTAATGTCACTTAGTCCACTTCATTATACTCTCAAAAATAAAAATTATTCTACTCCCGAAAAATTCTATACTCTTCTTCAAGACTATAATAACTACGAGAAGAAATAAGAAAAATTTTTCCTTCATAATTTAAGCACCAAAAACATGCATTAAATTAGGTACTCAAATTTTAGGGTGTTACAGGGGGTGTGTAAACTGAAAAATACATAGGATTTTTCCTATGTAATTTGTCGCCTTTTTACTTAAATTCGTTGTTAAAACTAAGTAATTATTTAATAAATTAATGAAATATGTGAAAATATGATATTAAGGCATAGAAATTATTAAAAGTGATTTTATGCTTTATAATATAGTTTTCATGCAAAAATTGCTTATTTTATATTGATTTGAACATATTATATTTTTAGACATAAAATGGGTCATGCATGATTAAATTAAACAAGTAAAAAATAAAATTATATTTAATAATTCATTCTACAATATTTCATTAATAATTTGGGTTGTAATTAATTATTTAAATTAGGTAAATTTTATTCTTTGGTCCTTTAACTTATTAATTTTTTTGGATAGGTTTGATAGCTTTATTGGATTACAAAAATCGTCCAAATTGAAGACCAAGCCAACCCAAATTCGGCTACACATGGCTATCCTCATAAACCACTTTTTGGTTTAATTACTCAAGGTCCTTGTAATGTTGAAGAAATTAGAGATTTTTCCGAAGATTTACAATTGACCGAGCCTCAGTCTTCAGTTGTCATGGCTTTTAAATTGCTTAAAAATCAAGCAAAACCCAAGTCAAAAGACACTAAGCATGGCCGGCCACTCATTGAAGAAACTTGAAGAGATTAAACCCCATTATTTTTAGTAAACTACCCCCTCTCTTCACCTATAAATAAGATCCCCTCATTCCTTCATCCATCATCCCTCATCCCTCATCATTCTCTCTTTTCTCTCAATTCTCTTAAGCATTTTCCATTCCCCATGCTTGGCATCATCTCTTCATAGAGATTTTAGCAATTAAGCCTCTTAAGGAGCCCTTGGTCGGCCACCTTAGAGAGCCATCAGCAAAGTAGCAAAGCGAACGAGTGAAGGAGCCTCGTCGATCAGAGTCTTGGGTGACAGTCACTTTGATTTGGGTTTAATCTTTCTTTTATTTAATTTAATCTAAAAATGTTTGCCATGTGTTCTTTGTTCTTATTTACAACAATGTTAGCTTAATTTTATCTAAGCTAGGAAGATTACTTTGATTAAATAATATTTATTTGATTCAACTTTATAATGTTTGTGCCTCAATTGATCATGTTTTTAATTAAAATCAAGTATGTATTTCGTTGTGATTGAAATGCACTTGAATTACCTGAGAGATCCTAAACAGATGACGGCTAGTGGACACATAATTGAAATGTGCATGCTCAATTTAAATCCTAACCTGATTAAATTGCAGGTTGCATAACAACTCTAACCAAGCTCTGTTATCTGCACAGTTTTTATATTTCTGTGATTAAACTGTTTGAAACCTAATACATCCCTATTACCTCACATGAATGCTAAGAGACCCTTAGTAAATAAGGATCAATAAAATGTGTATTTACTAAGTAAAGGGTTCAGAAAGGACCTAATGTGGTTTTCAAACTCATGAAAGATTGAGTTGCCATGGAATTTTAAATGAAGCTCATACTAGTCAACTATCTGTTGATTCGGGAAGTACAAGCATGTAACATGATTTGAAGCAACACTATTGGTTGTCTGATATGAAAAGAGATATATCTGATTTTGTGTCAAAATGTTTAGTCTGTCAGCAAATTAAAGCTGAACATCATGTTCCATCTGGTTTGCTACAACTGATTCTGATTCCCGAGTGGAAATGGGATAAAGTGACGATGGACTTTGTTTCTGAATTGCCATTGACTCTAAGAAAGAAAGACGCAATTTGGGTTGTAGTGGATCGATTGACGAAATTTTGGTACGATCTAATTACTCACTTGATAAGTTAGTTGAACTTTACATTTATGATATTGTGAGATTACACGAAGTACCATTATCTATTGTATCTGATAGAGATCTGAGATTCACTTCGCGATTTTGGAAGGAACTGCAGGATGCTTTAGGTACAAAACTACTTTTTTGCACTGCTTTCCATCCACAAAGAGATGGTCAATCTGAACAGATTATTCAGATTCTCAAGGATATGCTGAGATGTTGCATACTTGAGTTTAACGGTTTGTGGGAACATCATTTACCATTGATTTAATTTGCATATAATAATAGTTTTCAGTCTAGCATCAAAATGGAACCTTTCGAGGCTTTGTACAGATGCAAATGTCGAACACCTTAGTATTGGACTGAGCTCAGTGAAAGTAAGATACACGGGGTCGATTTGATAAAAGACGCAAAATAGAAAGTGAAAGTGATCCGTGATAGTCTGAAAGTTTCATTTGATCGTCAGAAAGTTTATGCAAATTTGGAAAGAAAGGATATTAAGCTTGAGATTGGTGATAAAGTATTCTTAAAAGTGTCCTATGGAAGAAAGTACTCAGATTTGGATGTAAAGGTAAATTGAGTCCGAGATTCATCGGACCGTATGAAATTATCGAGCAAATTGGACCAGTTGTGTATAGATTGTTGTTGCCACCTGAGCTAGAAAAGATTCATAATTTATTTCACATGTCAATGCTTAGACAATACAGATCCAATCCCTCTCATGTGATTCCTCCGCCTGAGATTGAAATCTGATTTGATATGACTTACGAAGAAGAACCAATCCGTATCTTAGCTTCTGAAATGAAAGAATTACAAAATAAGAAAATTCAATTAGTTAAAGTGTTGTGGCATCGACATGGAGTTGAAGAGGCTACGTGGGATCCTAAAGATTCAATGAGACAACAAAATCCGAACCTATTCAATGGTATGATTTTCGGTGATGAAATTCCCTAAGTGGGGAGAATTGTAACATTTCGGTTTAGACCCTAGTTGGAATAGTAGTTTGAGACCACAAATTTGAGTCGTAAAAATATTTTAATATTATTTTCTGTGTCCACAGTATATGATTAAGCATGTGTGAAATTTCTGTGAATTAATTTGTCTGCTTGTGTGCTTAATTTGGCATAAGGATTAAATTATGAAAGATGCTAAATTAGCATGCCATATGTTAAAAGCACCTATGTGTTATGTCTTTATAAAAGGTCTGGCCTTAGGAGGCAATTAAACCATTTTAAAAGTGAGTGGATGGTATTGGACATTAATGGCCTTGAATTTTATATGTTCTATATGTTTATTCATAAGGTTATTTGGTAAAAGAATTAAGAATATATGTTATAATAAAATAAACATAAAACATGGCCATTATTCATCTCATTTGGCCAAATATAGCAAGGAAAGAAAAGAAGAAAAATGCTCTTATGTTTCGGCTAGCTTTTGGCTTACATTAAGGTATGGATTTTGATCGATTTTCGATAATTTCTATGTTTTTGTAACCGTTGATTTGTATACTTCAAAACCCATGCTTCAATTTTGTAAATTGATGAATATTTTGTAATTTTCGATTGATGAACATGTGAGTTTTTGGATGTTTGATGGTGAAATATGAACTATATGTGATAGGATAACATAGTTTGTCTTTAGAGTTTTGATGATTTTGAGTAATTTGGATTAAATTGAAGGAATAAAATTTTTAGGGACTAAATTGTGAAATAAATGAAATGTATGGACTCATTTGACCATGAGTAAAATTCGGCTAGGCATGGGTAATATGAAATTATGTGTATTTTGTAATTTTGTGAAATAGGGACTAAAATTTGTAAATTGCGCTAAATATGTGTTCTTGGGTTGAATTGAATTGGTGCATAAAAGAGTTAAGTTTGAATATGTATAGATCAAGAACCAAAGAAAATGGATTTAGATCGCGAAAAGTCTAAAGTGATCGAGTAGTCGAAATCGCTTGTTTATTCTGAATCCGAGGTAAGTTTATATACAAATAAATGCATTTATGTCGATTTATAAATGTACATACGAAATTTTTTGTGATGAATGTGTATGAGTTAACATAAATATGATAACCGAGGAATGTATCGACAATGTACAATGTCCGAGAAGTCTCGTATGAACCTAGGAATAGCTAGGATTACATATGTCATGACATAGGTTTCGATATGGAAGATCATGTAAGACCACATCTAGGAAGTTGGCGTTGATTCAAGATTTCGTGTAAGACCACGTCTATGAAGTTGGCATCGATATGAGATTTACGTGTAAGACCATGTCTCGGACATTGGCATCATATTTGATTCATGTACGACCCTGTCTGAGATAGTGTCATCGATATCTGAGTACATGTAAGACCTCGTCTGGGACGTTGGCATTGTGCGACTATTCCGAGCATTTTGAGTATCCTATTAGATTTCGAAAGGTTCAACGGGCAAGTCTGTGAAATGAATGTCTATGTGAGAAGTAATAACGATTCAGGTATGATTGAAAAGTACACTATGTGTGTATGAAAGGTAAGTGTTTATATAAGCTTACTAAAGTGAATATGTGTTTAGTCATTAGATAATATGTGATTATATGCTTGAATGAGCTATGTGTATATATATGATATTGAGTTGAGGAATGTGGTAAGCTATAGCTAAGCAAATGAGCCAAAGAATATGTGATGAATTTGCAATGAGAAATATTAATGTCATTGTATCAATGTAGTTATGTGCAATTTATGTTAAATTTATTTGTATATGGCTTACTAAGCTTTTGAAAGCTTACTTTTTGTGTGTTTTCTCTATTTTATAGATCGTCAAAGCTACTGAAGGCTCGGGGAACAGTCAAGGATCGTCATCACACTACTCAATCATATTTTGGTACTTTGAAAATGTGTATATAGTTAAATATGGCATGTATGGGCTAGTTATTTTTGGTCATGTTTGATATGTGTGAATGGCCATGTGATATGGCTAAATATATATTTGTGGTTATGAATGACTAGATAAGTTTCATGATGCTAGTTTTGGTTTAGCTTGATGGTAAATGAAATGGTTATATGAATGGTTAACTCATTGATGCATAGCTAGCACATTACTAATGATAAGTATGTGATGGATTCTATCTTGAAATGGTTGAGGTTATGTGAAATTAAATGCCTTATAAGTTGGTATGATTGTTAGGCTCTTAAATGGTTAGAAATGATGTATATTTTGGTATGTTTTAATTGCATTTGATGATTTGAATTGGTGTTAATTTGTGTTGGTAAGAATGACCCAAGTGTGGGTAGCATTTTGGCCTTGTGAATGGCCTATATTTTCCCACACGGTTGAGCACACGGGCGTGTGGCTCGACCATGTCCTTCGAGGTTGTAATTTGAAGCAGGTCAGGCTCGACCACGGGCTGGATACACGAGCATGTGACTGGTCGTGTGGTGCAAGTTAGTAGAGACCACGGGTAAGCTACACGGGCGTGTCTCAGGCCGTGTGGTCAAGTTAGTATGTATGCCCTGTTTTGCCACGGCTTAGACACACGGGCGTGTCTATGGCCATGGGAGGCACATGGCCTGCCCACACAAGCGTGTGACCTCTGAAACTTTGAAAAACTTTTAAATTTTTGAGAATTTCTGTATGTGTTTGGTTTAGTCTCGGCCTCTCTCTAAAGCATGATTAAGGTCTCGTAGACCTATTTAAGGGACGCTTTAATGTGTTTTGTTAGGCATTGTTGTGAAATGCCAGTAAATGATTTTGATTGTCCGATAATGGCCTTTAACCCTATTCTGGCGACGGTTACAGGTTAGGGGTGCTACACGTATAATCACAAGGGCATTCTCAAATGTATAACTTACTCGTTTACCTTCTTACCAAAATTTGATCACATCCCGAGCACATTGCTCTTGAGTGTATTCATACATACACTTGCACTTAAGCGTCAGATATTCAAATTCATTTAATCTTTAGCCATTTTCCCATCTTTAACATAAATGTTAATTCTTTATCCGATTGAACCACTTGAAATATCGAAGGATACTTAGAAATTTTCATACACGTAGTAAGATGCCAATGCCATATCCCATATATGGCCTTACATGGGATCACAGGTCGATGTTGATGCCATATCCAAGATATGGTCTTATATGGGATCTCATATTGATGTCGACGCCATATCCCCGATATGGTCTTACACGAGATCACATGTCGATGCCGATGCCATATCCCAGATATGGTCTTATCGGGATCTCATATCAATGTCGACGCCATATCTCAATATGGTCTTACACGAGATCATATGTTGATGCCATGTCCCAAACATGGTCTTACATGATTTCATAGCAAATCCAGGTCCCAGACGTGGTCTTACACAGAATCACTATTCGATACCGATGCCATATCCCAGATATGGTCTTACACGGGATCTCAATTTGGTGCCGAGGCCATATCCCAGATATGGTCTTATATGGGACCTTATAAGTCTCATGTCTTGACAAGGGTATCCTTTCTATTCCTAAGGTTCAACCAGGATTCTCATTCTTCGATTCTTTGCCAAATCATCATCAATCGAATCGATAGGAACATATAAATACAATTCATGCAATATCAAAATATTGAATACATAATATAATGTTGTATTATTTACACACGAACTTACCTCGATACCAAAATAGCAAAAAGGTACCTAACCGTCATTACTCGTTTTTCTCTCATTCTAAGTCCGAACCTCATTTTCTTTGATCTATAACATCACATTTAGCTTACTTATTAGTCACATTATTCATTGTGACCCAAAAATCATACTTTGGAAAAATTACATTTTTGCCCTTAAACTTTGTCATATTTACACTTTTGCCCCTAGGCTTGTAAAAAGATTTTTATTCAATTTCCTTGTATTTTAGGCCTAGCTGAACCATTTTCATAACTATAGCGGTCCACAGTTTGCATTCATTCACACATTTTCATACATTTTTCAACTTTTTATAAACTAATCCTTTTATGCAATTTCATCAAAAATCGCTTAGTAAAAGTCGTTTACTACACACCGAGCATTCATATTCTACAATTAGACATCAAAGCACATGCATATCCTCCATGAGTAAATTTTTAAACACAAATCCTAGTTCAAAATAATGGTAGAAATGGCTAAACCGAGTTACAAGGATCTCAAAAATTTAAAGAACATTAAAAATGGGGCTTCGATGCACTTACTATTGAGCTTGAAAGCTTGAAAACCCTAGCCATGGCCTCCCCCATGCTAAATTTTACCAAGAAAGAAAACGGACAAGGCTTTTTGGCTTTTATTTTGTCTTTTAGTCCATTTAATTACCAAATTACGAAAATGCCTCTAACTTAAAAATATCCTATTTCACTTTTATAATGTCCATTTTTGTCCAAAAATTTAACCAATGGTCTAATTACCATTTAAGGACTTCCAATTCAAAGTTTCATATAAATTGGACACTTCTAACATGTGGAACTCAACTTTTGCACTATTTACAATTTAATCCTTTTGACTAAATTAAGTGCCCAAACGTCGAGATTTTCGAACAAAATTTTCACGAAATTTTTCTGTGAAATCGCAGACCATAAAAATAGAATAAAAATAGCATTTTCCTCGTCGAATTTGTGGCCCCAAAACTATTGTTCCGATTAGGCCCAAAATTGGGTTGTTACAAACCCTATGATATTCGACCCTTGAAGCTATAATTTTGAGCTTAAAGGCCTGTTTATTGAAATGAACCTACATTGTAAGGCACATTACCATGTTTTTAACTTATCCTAATTTTGTGCACCCATTTTAACTAAAGATGTCTTGGTAATCAACATTTGAAGAAATTTTTAAAAAGATGTATGTGATCATGCTTTAAAAAGAGAGAGAGAGAGATAAAGGAAGAGTGAGGAAAAGTTTGCTCAGTCTCCAAAAAGAAAAATGTATGAGCTTGATTTCAAAATAAGTTTGGGGGGTGTTCCAAAGGTTCACTTAAAGAAAAAAGGCTATATTTTGAGAAATCTAAGACAAAGTTTTCATGCATAAAATGGCTTGTTTTATATTGATTTGAACATATTATATTTTTTAGACATAAAGTGGGTCATGCATGATTAAATTAAACAATAAAAAATAAAATTATATTTAATAATTCATTCTAAAATATTTCATTAATAATTTGGGTTGTAATTAATTATTTGAATTGGATAAATTTTATTCTTTGGTCCTTTAACTTATTAATTTATTTTGGATAGGTCTGATAGCTTTATTGGATTACAAAAACCGTCCAAATTGAAGACCAAGCCAACCCAAATTTGGCTACACATGGCTATCTACATAAACCACTTTTTGGTTTAATTAATCAAGGTTCTTATAATGTTGAAGAAATTAGAGATTTTCCCGAAGATTTACTATTGACCGAGCCTCAGTCTTGAGTTGTCATGGCTTTTAAATTGCTTAAAAATCAAGCAAAATCCAAGTCAAAAGACACTAAGCATGGCCGGCCACTCATTGAAGAAACTTGAAGAGATTAAACCCCACTATTTTTAGTAAACTACCCCTCTCTTCACTTATAAATAAGACTCCCTCATTCCTTCATCCATCATCCCTCATCCCTCATCATTCCCTCTTTTGTCTCAATTCTCTTAAGCATTTTCCATTCCCCATGCTTAGCATCATCTCTTCATAGAGATTTTAGCAATTCAACCTCTTAAAGAGCCCTTGGTCAGCTACCTTAGAGAGCCATCAGCAAAGTAGCAAAGCGAAGAAGTGAAGGAGCCTCGTCGATCAGAGTCTTGGGTGATAACCACTTTGATTTGGGTTTAATCTTTTTTTTCTTTAATTTAATCTAAAATGTTTGCCATGTGTTCTTTGTTCTTATTTACAACAATGTTAGCTTAATTTTATCTAAGCTAGGATGATTGCTTTGATTAAATAATATTTATTTTATTCAACTTTATAATGTTTGTGCCTCAATTGATCATGTTTTCAATTAAAATCAAGTTTGTATTTCGTTCATACGTGATTGAAATGCACTTGAATTACCTGAGAGATCCTAAACAGACGACAGCTAGTGGACACACAATTGAAATGTGCATGCTCAATTTAGATCCTAACCCGATTAAATTGCAGGTTGCATAACAACTCTAACCAAGCTCTGTTATCTGCATAGTTTTTATATTTCTGTGATTAAACTGCATGAAACCTTATACATCCTGTTACCTCACATGAATGCTAAGAGACCCTTAGTAAGTAAGGATCAGTAAAATGTGTATTTACTAAGTAAAGGATTCAGAAAGAACCTAATGTGGTTTTCAAACTCATGAAAGATCAAGTTGCCATGGAATTTTTTCCGAATGTTGTTAAGCATGTTGATAATAAATTGAGTTTAATTAAAGTAATTATCCTAGTTTATTTATGTAACAATTGTTGCAAATTGTGTTTAATTTTGCTAAAATCTATTCATTCATATAGTTTGCATAGTTAGGATAATTTGTATTAGGGATCATTCCATTTAGTTCAATATAATCATCACTTCTCAGCCATATTGTGTTTTTATTTACCAAGTTGTTAGTATAATTTTACAATTAAGTGATTTAACACAAATACAATCCCTATAGAGACGCTAACTCAATACTTACTTATTACTTGATAATGACCGTGTACACTTGCACAAACCTACTCATTACAGGGCTCCCCACAGTGACACACTTGGCCTTATGAAGCCACGATCAAGCAACTCTTGCAACTGTACTTTGAGCTCTTTAAGCTCCTTAGGTGCCATGTGATAAGGTGCAATGGACACCAATACTATCCTAGAAAACAATTCAATTTCGAACTAGACCTCATACTCCGGAGGTGAACTAGAAAACTCTTCCGAAAAGACATCCGGAAACTCTTTCTCTACACGAAGACTCTCCAACACAGCACCATCCATATTCATATCAAATATGTATGCTAGATAGGCCATGCATCCTTTACGAATCAGGTTATCCACTAATAAGGTAGAGATTACGTTGGATAAGTAATCCCGATGTTCCCCAATCATAATTATCTCATCCCTATCTAGAGTCCTTAGGGTAACCCATTTCATATCACAATCAAGACTAACTCGATGCTCACTCAACTAATCCACGCCCAATATGAGATCAAACTCTCCAAATGAAAATTCCATTAGATTAACAAGAAATACTTCACCTTGGACTTGCAACAGACATCTCCTATATATCTTGTTCACATGTATAGACTGTCCTAAGGGACTAAGGATAGTTACATCACTTACAATCTCCTTTACCCTAATTCCCAACTTATTAGCCATCGCACAGGACACATATAGGTGGGTAGAACCATTATGAATTAATGTAAAATATGGAACAACATTAACAGTGAAAGTACCTCCTATCACGTCTGCTGTATCATGATCCTCTCTGTGTCTAGCTAGGTATATGAGTGCTAGCTACCTCGCATCTGCCCGATTAGCACCCCAACTCGATGCTTGCTGCCTCTGCCCAGTGTTTCTGCCTCTGTTCTAACCCTGAGCTCTCTAGGGCTACTATCTAGCTATTTGATTTAGGACTCAATTCTATCCTGGTGCTGGCATTTGTTCATTGAGTTGTAGATAATCTCAATTCTTATGATTCATTGACCCACACTTCAGACATGAACCCATGCTCCTCCAATAGTCACATGAATGTCTCTTGCCATAAGTAGCACAATTCTGAATTTTTCCTCTCATTGCAACAAAGCTTTGATGGGGTTGATGTAACACCCCTAACCCGTACCCATCGTCTGAATAGGATTTAAGAGCATTACAAAATAATTATAGATAAATCATGTCAAAATATTATTCATATTCGAAAACAACTATAATGTCCCTTGAATAGATCATCGAGGCCCAATATGAATAGTGGAAACAAATCGAGACTAATTCGGAGTCATTGAGAATTTTTTGCGAGATTTCAAAATTTTTCCTATGTGCAAGGCTCACACGCCCGTGTGACCCTTAGGCATGTCCGTGTTACAGGCCGTGTCTTACCCCATGTAACTTTCTGACTTTTGTCATACAACCTGCCACACGCACGTGTGCTAGGCCATGTGGTTAATTTATTTTTCATAAAATAGGTACAGCTTTCACAAAGCCAATCTCCATGCTCGTGTTTTAGGCCATGCCTCTCACACGGCTGAGACACATGCTCGTGTCTCTACCCGTGTGCTCAATTTTGAGCATTCTATTTCTAAATTTTAAGATGAAGGGGACACACGGCCAAACCACATGCCCATATGCCAGGCCGTGTGTCACACACGGTCAATATAACACCCCAAACCTGGCTTAAATGTTATGGTTGAATCTAGCATGTCACATTGAAGTGTTTTTCGAAAACCATGGTTTCATTGGAAACCCTTCTTGAAATTTAAAACTTCTTGCCATTTAAAACTTGTACAAAAGGTCAATTTGTGTTTGTTTATTTTTAATCTTGGTTTATGAAAAAGTTATGCCCTTTAAAACGTTATTACCTTTAAAACCTCATTTGTTGCGGAAGCCTAATTTAAAACAAATGATTTACGAAAACATGATATTTAAAAGTTAGGTTGTAGAAACGTAGTGTTAGAAAATAGTTATTATTTCAGAAAATCGTGTTCTACTTCTAGCAAATATAGATCACACTCAAATCAAATCCCAAAATTTAAAATCCAAAAATTATAAAGGCCTTATTACAATCCGAACCAACCAGCTCCTTCTTAAGTAAATGATTTAAACAGAATAAAACTTATGCAGTTGTGTGTCCCTCTTCGAGTCCCTCGCAGCTCTGAACTGTCTAATGCTGGGGATTACCTGAAAGGTTGAAAATGGGGTGAGTTTACGAAAACTTAATGTGTAATCCCCTTGTTAAAGAAACAATCAGTATACAGAAACATAATCAGTCTGGGCCTGAGCCCTTTAATGGTAACAGTACCGTTCAGTTCAGAGTATATGTGGCCAAAGCCCAAAACAATATCATTTGGGTCATAGCCCATAACAGAATCAATTGGGCTTAGCCCATTACAGTAACGATGGCAATTGGGCCTTAGCTGCCATCAGCCTCGGTTGGGCGTAAGCCCGTATCAAAAGTCATATATCAATATATCTGGGCCTACGCCCATCTCAATATCAGAATTAGTATATGCAATGGATAAATACCCATACCAACCCTGCACTCCGTCTCCTGTCCAACCTTGCACTACTGTGGGGATTAAATCGGCCCACCCATCCCTACACTTCTTATGTAGCACTGGTTGTGGTATTAACTCAACAAAACAACTCGACACCGTAGACAGGACACCTAAAAGCCATAAATATCGCAGAAAGGCTAAAAGCCTTGTACAGAACGGCAACAATCGTACACTTCTTCTGTAACAATATCCCAACCCCATGCAGTATGTCATGTATGTAGTAGCTCAGAATTAGTTATATCATTTTAGGTAAGTCAATCAAACCATAGCCATACAATCACAGTCAAATCATAGCACAAGTTAGTCATTTACCCTCGAGGGGCAAAATAGTCATTTACCCTATAGAGGCATTATGGTTAACTTACCCTACAGGGGCATTACGGTTATTTTTCCCTATAAGGGTATTATGGTTAACTTACCCTATAGGGGTATTATGGCCATTTTATCCTATGGTGGTATTTCTGTCATTTACACTATGGGGTATTTCGGTCATTTTACCCTATGAAGGTATTTCGGTCATTTTACCATATGGGGTATTTCAATCATTTACCCTATAGCGGTATTTCGGTCATTTTACCTTGTGGGGGTATTTCGGCCATTTTACCATATGGGGGTATTTTGGTCATTTTACCCAATAACGGTATTTCGGTCATTTACCCTATGGGGGTATTTCGGTCAGATATCAACCTCTTGGAAGGTCCGCAGTCGCCTTGAGCCACTCCGGTAACTTAAATGGTCATAATAGTGTAAATGGGCCCGAGGCCCATTTCTCGGCCCAAATGGGCCCACACGCTCGTGTGGCTCATCCAACCCAAATTTAGTCACAATTATATGAACTGTGTGGCCCAATCTAGTATCTGCCATTTTTCATGGATTTTACCTGCGTGGCCCTACGAGCCCATTGGGCCCACACGGCCCATTTTAGCCATAGGAGGCCCATAACGGCCCAAGAGCACGAGAATGCTCGTAGTGGCCTCTACAGTCTATCGCCCATGATTGTGGCTCGATTTACCACACGAGTGATCGCATGCTCGTGAGGCGTCATCTGTCGAGGTTCCAATATTTTAGCTTATCGGCTTTTACCGATTCACAGATAGATAGGGGTGTGAATACATACATTTATCTCGCGTTTAACAGTCAAGAAATCGGGCGTACGGTTACACACCCTTTTTGGCTTTTAAGCCGCTTATCATTTACGAAAAATAGTTAGATACACTCTTTCGGCTTCACGATAGTAATGATTCACGATATACAGATACACACCTAATTACGTAGAGTACTAAAAATCCACGAGCGCTAGAACCTTGACTAGATCGGTCGACTGAGATTTGCTTACTTGATCCAGAGCTCGGTGTAGCCACCCTTCTGCATCTTGGCAGAAAATCTGGAACAGCCGACACCTTACGCCGCTTAAACTTAGGAGTAGAGGCTACACGCTCAAACTCAGCCGGTACCTTTGCCATCACTTTATTACTAGCACCCTCTTCACCTATCGGAAGTTCTAGAACCCGAAAGAACATACACGTAGGAGAAAGGAGAAGAATCGGTAATAAGGGATCGCACCATATGGCTTAAATAGTAAAAGAGAGAACTAAAAGGAACTGAGAGACTTACCGATTAACAGAGACATTTCAGAACTGAAAGAGAGAGGGGAGAGCTTTCGATCACAAACCGAAGAAGAGAAGGAATCCCAAGACTAGGGTGGTAGGTTCGGCCGAAAGATTCAATAGGCAGGAAGGGAGTTGGCTGAAACTTGTAAAAACAATAGAGAAGAAGAGAGGTTTTGGCAGATGTTGGTGAAAAAGAGGAAGAAAGGAAATGGTCAATTGCCAGAGAAGAACAGTAGGAACCAAACAAAAAGATGTACGAGTGGTATTGCAATTTCGGCACTCAGAGAGAAAAGGAAGAAAACAAGAATTGGGAGTCCTAAAATTAGTGACAAAACTGATCAAAATAATGAAAACTCCTCAGCCAGAAATTGACACACCCAAAAAGTGCCCCAAAACCGAACAGAAGCAGAGAAAATACTCAGAAACCCCCTCCTAGCCGAATTTGCATTCTTAAGACTCCTTACTCGGCTACAACACACCAACTTTTAATTTCCTTGATTCTCTCCACAATACTCTCCCTCAATCCTCTCCACGATTTGCTCCCACAATCTCTCTATGACCAATTCAAACACCTCATTAGTAGTGTTCCAGTCCAACTCTTCCACCTTCCCAACTCAAGCAGCAAAATAAACTCTCCAATGCTTACCCCAGGATTTGAACCTCAGACCTCATAGATACCCAACACGCCACTTGCCACTAGGCTACAAGCCCTTTTTGTGTCACATTTTATCTTTAATTAATTAAGAGGTCTAAAGGCCAAAGTCCAGGTTCCTTTAAAAGAAAAACCAAAACAAATCGTAAGAGCCAAGACATGGACCTAAACTCCCTCGCAACCTTAATGACGCCACAACCACTAGACCACATGCTTCCTTGTGTCATTTTTTACACAATAATTTAACAGGCCTACATCCAAGCATTCAGAGTTTTATCCGCTTAAAACCAAAATTTTTGCTAAAGCCCAGGTTTAAACCCTAGACTTTTCCAACTCCTCTCAGGACCTTAACCACTTGAGCAGATATTTAATTGTGTCATTTCCTAGCTCACATAAACTTTTATGCACAGTTTCCTAACAGTTCCCTTGCTTAAGGCCTAATACTTCTCGGTCCAAATTCTGAGGCTTTATAGTCAAGACACATGCCCGTATGTCTACCCATGTAGACAAAATAAAGCTATTTCCTAGCTTTATTTCTCACCCAAAACTTTGCCATTAACTACACCAAAACAAACCAACATATATCAGCTAATTCAATCATATTTCCAAGCCAAATTCCAACCACCAATGTGATATAATATCACATGCAATCATGTTCATAACCTTACCTTTGTTTAATCTATTTCTTATGCAAAATTTAGTCAACTATACTAAACATTCTCAATTCATACATAATTGTTAGAGCATAATCTTAAGTATTCCAAAATTACTATTACTAGCCATTCCAATAACTAGATTACATCCATCATTTACAAACAATAATTTGATCATTTTAGCCTATACATGCCATTATACCAAAGCTAGTTTACTATTTATACCAAAATCAACAGGTAGATAGTTTGATGATTACTCCGACCAATCTGCAACCTTCCTAAGCTTTCGAGCACTATAAAACAGGGAAAAGAAAACCTAATAGGCATTTTATGCTTAGTAAGTTCGTGTAACTGGAATTAAACATACCATTTACTTTTATTAATATCAAACATACAACAACATGGTTTCCATAACATTGGCAATTTACCTAAACACATTCACTCAATCAAACAAGTTAGTCATATAATTTTCATGTTCATCAAATAAGCATAGATGAGCTCATCATGCCATATCTCTCATATCATGTCATTTATTTTATCTGTTGAATCATTGTAATTTTGATGGATACTTAAGTAGTACACACAAAGTGTACAAAACAATATATCCGTCAATTCATGTTCAATGGTACCCACAAGGCACTATTTCAGAGAGCACACTCTTGAGCCACATCTATACAACAGGATTACCAATCCAGGCTAAATATTGTCTTCAATATATACTCAATAGAGCTTAGTTAGGATTACCAGTCTAGTCTAGTTTCTTTTTATTACATATGCTCTAAAGAGTTTGATCTAGATTACCCGTCTGAGCTAAATCCAATCCATAACATATGCTCGAGAGACTTATATCAGGATTACCCGTCCGGGCTAAATCCTTTCTAAAATGAGGTCAAAGGATTACTCGTCTGAGCTAAATCCCATCAGTAACAAATGCAGGACCTCATTTATTTCAGAAAATCGCATTTATCCATCGAAATCCAATGTTGAAACGGAATTTAATCCCTTTTCATTCAATTTCAAACATGTATCCATATCTTGCATTTTTATAATTTACAGAAACATAATTCACATATAACTCAAACATAACATTCAATTCAACATAATTTCATACTCATTTAAGTTACACGAACTTACATTGATTTTCGATTGTGTTTGAAAACTACTAATCCGAAACATTTTCCTTTCCTCGATCCAACTCCTTATTTGATCTTTTCGGATCTATATAAATGAATTTAATCATCAATTTCTCACATTTCATATTCATTTGAACTTAATTTAAATTCTAGGCAAAATTACTATTTTGCCCCTAAATATTCCATAATTCCAATTTCATCCCTAGGTTCGGAAAACAAAATTCATGCAATTTACTCGCTATTCCAAGCCTAACCAAAATTTCAATTTACAATTTACAGCACATATATTTCATAAAAAGCAGAATTTTCCATGGAATTTTCCAAGTTCTCAATTTAGTCCCTAAATCATGTTTCATCAAATTTTCCTTTGTAAAAGTTGTTTATCTATCAACAACTTTTCATTTTCTATCATCAATTTCATAAATTCAGCATTTACATCCATGGCACAATTTCCATAATTTAATAACTTTTCAAATTAATACCCAAAATAAAGAGAGTAAACTATCCCGATTCCAAAAATATAAAAATTACAAAAAAAAAAAGACTTGGAAACTTACCCAATTAAGCTTGAAAAATTCCTTTTCTCTCTCTTAGGGCTTCCATATATTATTTGGGGAAGTTGATTACAAAAATAATATGATATTTCTTTTATCATCTTTTAATTAATTAAATTAATTCAATTTCTAATTTAGTCCTTGCCCTTTTCTAAATTTTCATGGATGATTTACCAAAAATATCTACATACTTTTCTTTAATGGTCTAATTACCCTATAAGGACCTCAAGTTTTGAATTCAATAGCTATTTAATTCTTAAAGCTAATAGAATTCAACTTTAATATTTTATGCAATTTAGTTCTTTCTCTAATTAAGCACATAATCGACAAAATTTTCTTTCCAAAATATTTATATAACCTTCCTATCATGTCACTAATCATGCAATAATATTATAATAATTTATCTTTTTAGCTCAGATTTGTGGTCACGAAACTACTATTCCAATTTCATTGAAATTGGGTTGTTACAGTCGATCATCTCTTGCCTTCTTAACTTGACGCAGAGCCTACACATTAGGGCCTGATTCTTTTTTCGTAGGAACTCTCACTTGTTCTTTTTTTTAGTGCTCTATGCGCCTGACTTCCTATGATATTTTGGTTTTCTCCACCAAAGCTTTGAAAACCATTTTTTGAATCGGGGTCACGCGCATCATCAGCTCAGATCTTAGCCTAAACTCGAATCGGACGCACTTATCTTGCTTAGTTACAACCATACTTGGAGCATAATGACTAAGCCTAAAATACTTAGCCTCATATTTAGTTATGGACTTGTCAGCCTGCATGAATTCAATAAAGTCTAACCTCCCGACCTAAACGTACTGCATGTCTGCATATTTCTTCTCGAAAGAGTCTAAAAAATACTCCCATGTCGGTCAATCGACTTGAGTACCTCTCACAATGGCTTGCCACTAGCGACATGCCTCATCTTATACTAGTGACTTAGTCCCCTTAATTTTTTTTCTTTGGGGTGCAGTCCATATCATCTAAAATCCTTTAGCTAGCTTCCAACTATTATTTAGCTATAGTGGGGGTCATTCTAGCAATGCCCCTAAACAACTCAACTATACTCAAACAAAGCCTCTCACCAATATTGCCATAACTATTGGCCCCAGTCTGAGCACCCACCACTCACTCCAACACTCGAAGCATGGCCTGTGATATAACATCGTTCATAGGTTCATGTTGACTCTCCTCAACAGTGGGTGCACGTTCAATTTTTTCCATTGTTTAATCAGTGGTTCGCACTTCAGATGCAAACAAATTGACCTAGGTTCCTTGACCCTACTCTCTGCGAGCTCTCATCCCTCGAGTTCTAACTCTGTGAGTACTCATTTTAAGTATTATGAATTGTCTGTCCATAAAGGTATGATTTTATGTTATCACTTGAATACTTTCAATCGAAGTTTCATTTTATCAATTAACACTTGTCTCACTATATATCGTTTTCACAGTCTATAGTTTTCAAATCTAAAGAACACTTACCTCGAATCGACTTCAAGAGTGTCCGATTTTTTTTTAAAAAAATTAACATGTGGCATGTTTTCCAAAAATACTCCTATATAATGCATGAGTTTTTTGAAAATTCCAAACCCATAGTACAGGTTTTGAACCAGGCTTTGATACCACTAAATGTAACCCTTCAAACTTAGCCTAGACGTTACGACCCAATCTAAGCAATTACATGGGCCATAGATATGGTGAAAATATTAGTTTGAGTGATTTCGTTCATCTTTAAAAATATGTGTTATTATTTCTTTTAAAAATGATGAGTTAAGTTAAAAAACTTTTGATAGATCTTTTTTTGCAAAAAAAAAATATTTTACTTTAATTGTTCAAAACTTTAATTAATAGAAAAAGTCCAATTTATTCAATCCATAAGTATAATCCATGCAAAATTTCCAAAGTTAAAAATCTCATACCACAGTACCATAATTTAATATAAAAAGTCCCAAATAGCAATAAAGTCCATAAAAATCCAAATCAGAAATAAGAGTCCATATTTATTTAAAAACCTTTTTTGAGAGCATCACTAACGATTGCATTCGAGTCCTAACCACGAGGAGTATCTGTAACTCATAAGTAAACTGCGTGAGCTTTAAAGAGCCCAGTGTGAGATCAACACAAACATAATCAGATACATAATAAAATATCAATAACAACATATCAATCATCATAATAATCACAATTTCTAACACTGATACTTATGCATGAACATGTCGATGCATATTTTAAAGCGATTCACATTTTATAAAATTTCCTACCATCTCAGCTACACATCAGTATCGAGTTTTGATAAATTGTCCATCCAAAATAACATTTGTGGACATGTAACACTCCAAACCCAGCCTAGACATTGTGACCGGATATGGTATGTCACACAGACAGGTTGTATAAAAACTGCATGTTCATTGAAAGGTTGTTCATACTTTTTAACAAAACTTTGAGCTTTGTTGTTATTAATGTTATTATTCCCAAAACTTGTTTGTAGTAGAAATCAAATTCAGCAAATTGCGAAAATGTGATATATTTGAAAACTATTTTAGACGTTTAGGAGAGCCCAAAGTTTTATCATTTATAGTTTGTAAACCGTTCATTAACATTTTGGAAAACAGGTGTTAACGTTTTAGGAAAACCCCGTATTGAACACTTAACAATAAATAATTACCGAATTAAAAGTTAAAACTAAAATAAATCCCAAAGGCCTTATTACAAAACATAAACCCAGATTAAGATAAAATTTATAGTGAAGTAAAACGGGATTTACTAATGTTACGATGTATGGCCACCACAGAGTCCACCTCGGCTCCAAATCCTCAATGCTGGGAATTTCCTGCAAAATTAAAGTAGAAGGGTGAGTCAGGAGAAATCAGAGTGTAATTCCCCATTCGGACAAAATTTGGGCCAGAGCCCACAGAAGCAATTAGCCCTTTGCCTATACAGAAGCAAACTGGCCCAAAGCCCATACGGAAACGAACTGGGCCTGAGCCCTATTAGCATGGTAAAGTAGATAATGTATGCAATGCACCCCAACCAACCTAATAATCCATCCGCTACACACCACCCGTACCATCCCAACACACCTGTGGGGATTTCTACAATCAACCCTCCATCCGCTACACACCTCGATGGCAGTCACGCTGCTTATCGCAAAGTTTGTGGCAGTGTCATCAGATTAACAAAATATACGAGACATAACCACAAGACAGATTGTGACAGAGTCACCAGAATATGTGGCAGAGCCACCGAATTACACTTCCCCGATCATCAATATCTCGAACCCATGAAACATATCATGACATAATAATCCGTGTATGCAGTATGTCAAATCATAGTCAATCATCTACATATATCATACATATCTCTTAACCTACCATTAGGGGTATTACAGTCATTTACCTTTTAGGGTATTTTGGTAATTTTGCATTAACGGCCTTTCTGAAGGCCTTCTGTCACCTCAAGCGACATGGGGCCCTATCGGGGTCTCTACTGAGCTATTAGGCCTAAAATCCATTTTGGGCCCAAACGGGCCCACACGCTCGTATGGCCCAAAACGCGGGGTTTCAGTCCCAGATATGTAGATTTTGCATTTGGATCTATCTTTTGCTTCTTTCCCAACAAATTGGCCCAAATGGGCCAAAGAGCCCATGGGCCTATTGCCCATTTTGGCTCGGTTAGGCCCGTTACAGCCTCAGTATCATGAGAGTGTTCATGACACTCTCTTCGACTTAATATCACGATTGGTTTCTTGAACTACCGCTACGAGCGTTCGTACGCTCGTGAGGTCATAAATGCCAGTTTTTTGGCTTTTTGGCTTTTGGCCGATTTCAAGTTAACATATGCAGTCAATAGAAGGGTGTGAGATTACACACCTGCTATGAGCGTAGATTGAATCCTCGAGATTACGCACCTAAGAATCCATATCCTTTACCATTAGTCCCAATCAAAATATGACATAACTCTAAGATTGAAAATGACAACACACCTCACTACTTACCAAGAATAACGACACTTCTTTGCTACCCTTGAATGTTGGTTACTCCCTTCGGCTACTAGATTGAGACTCTAAATAAAACACTAGTTAGCAACATGCCCCAAGTCCAAATGGACAATAGCTATACGGCCCCAAAACCTCATAGAATAGCAAAAGAATTGACCACCCCATATTCTACCATCACCTTACTTACCAACCATCTTCCTAAATCCAATGCTAAGAGAAAGATAAATAGTAGAAGAGGATGTCTTGATTAGGCCCTTCCCAAAAGAGAATAAAAGGAGTTTTAGATTACAAAAAGTGGTTAAGGTTCAGCCTAGCCATGCCAAGAGAAGAAAGAACCAAAAAGAAACATGAATGAAAGAGAAAGAACCATTACCTTAGTATTAAGAATGAGCTAAATGGAATAGTAAAATTCAGCACTAGTAGCAAGACCCAAGAACTCTTGATCTGGCTATTGATAAAAGAAGAGAGACGTCGATTTAAAAGATGAAAAGAGAAACTCAGTTGATGAAGAAAAGAGTAGAAGGAACAGTGAAGAAGAAGAGGGAGTTTCGACTATGTTGTTAATGGTGTAGAAGAAGATGCAAAAAGGAGAATGATAGGGAATGAGTTTCGGCTAGAAGAAAGAAGTGATGAAGGAGGAAAGAAGAGTAAGGTTTTCAACCAATTGGTACGTGTGAAAGTAACCCAAAATGCACTAAGCAAACAGAACACAGTAGCACAAACTCTCAGAGAGAAAAGACAAGAAAACCCCAAGGAAATTTATTCACACAACCATTCACAAGACCGAATATGCATCCCCCTACCCCCTAGCCAAATTTCACCTCCCCACACAACCCACAACCGGCCAACTACTACCTCTCACTCCTCTCCCACGATTCTCTCCCCCATTTCCTCCACAATCCACTCTCCATCACCCATTTGAAAAGCTTGACCAAGTCTTCTCTCTCTCCTGTAGAGTTTGAACTCCACTCAGCTTCTTACCTTCCTAAGCACAAAAATATAACTCCTCTTGTAACATGTGGGATTCGGACCCCACTCCTCCTTGCATGCATGCTGACGCCAACACCACTAAGCCATATGCTAATTTTATGATAAGAAAATACACTTAATTAACCTTAAGTCCCGCTTTCACTAGCTCACTCCACCAAAGTGCTCAAAAACCAAACTTTCACTGGGCCTTGGATCAACCCCGAGCCTTCTCAGAACCCTCGAACACACCCAAATAACAAGCTTAACTGGCCAAACACATAGAATAGCGCAAAATACCAAACCCCTAATTTAGGATGTTACAGTTCTACCCCCTTAAAGAAATTTTGACCGTGAAATTTACCTGGTTAAAAGAGATGAGGGTATTACTGTCGAATTGCCTCCTCGGGCTCCCAAGTGGCTTCTTCCGAACTATGATTTTGTCACAACACTTTGACCAATGGAACAGATTTCCTCCACAACACTTTAACATCCCGATCCAGAATCTACACTAGTTCTTCTTCAAATGACATATCAGGTCTAACCTCAATTTCTTTTGCCGGCACTACATGAGAAGGATCTGAGCGGTAGCGCCTCAGCATCAATACATGGAATACATCATGTATCTAAATTAACTCAGGAGGCAACTCAAACTGATAAGTAATTTCTCCCACACGTTTCAACACTTGATAAGGCCCGATGAATTTGGAGCTCAACTTTCCTTTCGTCCAAATCATAAAACTTCTTCCAAGGTGAGACCTTCAAGAAGACATAATCCCCCACTAAAAATTCTATCTCCCTATGCTTCAGCTCTACATATGATTTTTGTCTATCAGAAGCTTCTTTTAACCAAACCCAAATCAGTTTAACCTCTTCTTCCATTTTTGAGATCAATTCTGGACTCAACAACTGCCACTCACCCAATTAGGTCCAACAGGTAGGGGTACAACACCTACGACCATACAATGCCTCATAAGGTGAAATCTAAATGCTATACTTGTAGTTATTGTTGTATGCAAATTTCGCTAAAGGTAAATAGTCTTTCCAACTGCCTCTGAAGTCTATTAGACAGTCCCTTAACATATCTTCCAAGATCAGAATTACCCTCCCCGACTGACCGTCAGTCTGTGGATGGAACGTTGTGTTAAAATCTAGCCTTGTACCCAAACCTTCATGTAATACCTTCTAGAATCGAGATGTAAATCTATGGTCCCTGTCCAATCTGATAGACACTGGTACCCCATGAAGCCTTACAATTTCTGCCACATACAGCTCGGCCAACTTTTGAATTGAGTAGTCAGTGCGGACCGAAATGAAATGCATGGACTTAGTCAACCGGTCAACGATTACCCACACTGAATCTTTCTTAGTAGGCGTCAGGGGTAGCCCACTAACAAAATCCATGATTATTCTCTCCTACTTCCAAAGTGGAATCTTCACTGGTTGCAGTAATCCGAAGGCAGCTGATGTTCCACCTTTACTTGCTGACATGTCAAACACTTGCTCACAAAGTCGATAACTTCCGTTTCAACCTGGCTACCAGTACTATTCACGCAGGTCTTGGTACATCTTGTTTCCACCGGATGCATATCGTATGGGCTACTATGCGCCTCTTGCAGAATCATCTATCTCAACTCAGAGTCCTTCGACATACAGATTCTTCTACTGAAACACAATAACCCTTCACTGTTCAACCCAAAATCGACTATCACCCCACTTTTCACTTGTTGAAGCTGAGAACCCAACTATTCATACGACAATTGCTTCTCTTTAATCTAACCTACCCATGTCAGTTCCACCTGAAGTTCGGCTAACAAGCTACCATCTTCATAAAGGCTGAGATGAGTAAACATTGCTCTCAACTCTGATACCAACTTATGACTTAATGCATCTGCCACCACATTGGCTTTACCCGGGTGATACTCGATCGAGCAATCATAGTATTTCAGCAACTCTATCCACATCCATTGTCTTAGGCTTAGCTTCTTTTGGGTAAGGAGATATTTTAGACTTTTGTGGTCGGTATAGATAAACGACTTTTCCCTATACAGGTAGTGTCTCCATATTTTCAGTGAGAACACCACAGCAACCAGCTCCAATTCAAGTGTGGGATAGATCATCTTATGCGACCTTAATTGACGAGATGCATGAGCTACCACCTTCCATTCTTGCATTAGCACAGAACCCAAACTTGTGTGCGATGTATCACAATAGACAAAAAATTCCTTCCCAGCCTCAGGCTGCATCAACACTGGTGCTTCCGTCAGAATATTCTTCAACTTTTGAAAGCTTTCTTGCTGTTTATCTGTCCAAACAAAAGTCACCCTCTTACGCAGTAAGTTAGTTAAGTGTGCAGTAATCAACGAAAACCCTCAACGAACCTTCTGTAGTACCCAGCCAAACCCAAAAAACTTTGAATTTTAGACACTGACTTCAGTTGCTTCCAATCCAACACGGCTTCAACCTTCTGAGGATCAACTCGAATCCCCTCAGCAGACACAACATACCCTAAAAAGGTTACATCCTTCAGCCAAAACTCACACTTACTGAATTTGGCGTAAAGTTACTTCTCTCTCAATATCTGCAGCACAACTAGAAGATGAGAATCATGCTTTTCCTTCGTTCTCGAGTACTCTAAAATGTCGTCTATGAATACCACCACGAATAGATCTAGATAGGGTTAGAAGACCCGATTCATCATATCTAGAAAAGCGACTGGTGCATTCGTTAATTCGAATGGCATTACTAGAAACTCTTAATGCCCATAATGAGTTCAGAAAGCAGTCTTGTGAATATCCGCCTCCTTGACCATTAACTGATGATACCCCGATCTTAAATCTATCTTCGACAAAATTGAAGCTCCTCGCAGTTGATCGAACAAATCGTCAATCCTTGGTAGCGGGTATTTGCTCTTAAAGGTTAGCTTATTCAATTGCCTATAGTACATGCACATACGCATTGACCCATCCTTTTTCTTCATGAACAATAGCGGCGCTCCCCACGAAGATACACTTGGTCTGATAAAACCTCAGTCCAACAACTCTTGGATTTGAGCTTTTAGTTTTGCCAGCTTTTTCGGTGCCATCCTATAAGGGGCGATGGACATTGGAGCCATCCCCAGAAGTAGTTCAATGCCAAATTCCACCACGCGATTCGGAGGCAATATCGGAAGCTCTACAGGAAAAACATTCGGGAACTCCTTCACAGTTTTGACATCCCCAACAGACAATTCCTTAACATCTTATTTATTGACAAAAGCTAGAATCGCCTCACACCCTTTTCACACCAACTTCTCAGCCTTCAGTGCCGAAATTACGTGAGATAGATAATACCTTCTTCCTCCGATCACCATCACCTCCTCGTTCTCTATAGTCTTTACTACCATATGCTTAGCAGAACAATCCAAATTCGCACGGTGCTTAACCAACCAGTTCATGCCTAATATAAGGTTAAACTCACCGAACGGCAGTTCCATCAAGTTCGTCGTGAACACAACCCCTTGCACTCCTAAATACATGATAAACCGTAAAAGTGACATATCTTAACCCCACATTTAATAGGCTTTTGGATGATTTAGCCCTTGATTTATGTAAAAAGGTGCTTTTAATCCTTTCTTTTCATGTTTATACTTAGGAAAGCACCCGAGGATAAAAAGAACACAAAACGGGCTTAAAATAGAGTAATTGGGCCTTAGCAAGCAATGAACACGGCCTGGCCTAAAGCCCACACGACTGTGCCTCGCCAATTACCAAGAGCACGGCCTCAACTACGTAACACACGGCCATGTAGCATCTATTGATCACACGGACGTGCCTGGTGATCTACATAGCTGTGCCCAAATCGACAGACCCGAAGCATGGCTTGAATCTTGACTCACATGGTCGTGCCCAAAATGATAGAATCGAGACACGGCCCAACCATGATTTACATGGGCGTGTGCCATGGCCGTGCCCTTACCGTGGGAGAGAGCAATTTCACTTGGATTTGGATGCTTGAAGCCAAAGAAACAAACTCCTAAGTCTGCTCCAACACCCTAATAGTAATTCTACTTGAAGGAGATACTTAAGAGCCAACTATAGCATCCCAAAGCCTATATAAACAACCCAAGGCAAACATTAAAGAAGGTTTTTAGTAGAGGATTTTGCCGAAGCTTTCATCTTTTAGGGAATCACTTGAAGATAGCCAGTTGATTCATTTCAAGAAGCCAGAACTCCATTCAAGATGGAGGATTTCTCTTTTAATTCCTTTAGGGGGTTTTAGGGATTTCTTATGTTTTGTTTATTCTTTTCTCTTTAGATGTTTTCGTATTTAGTTATGAACTAAACCCCTCAGATACCTGAAGGGGATGAAACCTATGATGGATTTTGTTATTTGATTTCTAAATTATATGATAAGTACTTGGTTTGTTCTTAATTATGTTGCTTAATTTAATCTGATTTGCTTAGGTGGAGGAGTAATAGACCCTACCTAAGAGTAGATCTAGCATAATTGAGCAGAGTTGATCGGGTGCCTAGAGATAAGGTTACGAGATTTTGCTAGATTAGGGTGAAACCTAATATGGGAATCCATTGATCGATTTACTGCTTCCTTAGGGGGTTATTATAAGAGAACAAGAGTTCCACTAATTAACCTAAGGTTAGACGTTATTCGCCTCGAAAGAGGGTTTAATATACGTTAAGGAGTCTCACGGATCAAGCTAAGTAAAGAAATCATATGGTTTGGAGAATAAATAATAAGTGAAGTCATAGGTGGATTCTTCTTGAGGGTATCGTCTTTATCAACTGAGTTTTCCTAAAGTCTTTCTCCAATTCAATCTTTTGTCTTTACATTTAGTCTAAGTATTTCGTAAGTTTAATAATTCAATCACTCCAATTTTCAGGCTAAATAATATAGAGAAAGTGAGTAGTAGTACTTTTAGGTTCCCTTGGGTTTGATAAGATATTATTGCCTGAGCTATACTACTGTTCGATAGGTGCACTTGCCTCTATCGTTGTCACAGTTAGTCTACAGGTTCGATCACTCTTTTATAAATATCAAAACTCGATTGTTTGACACGATCAAGTTTTTGGCGCTGTTGCCGGAGAATCCTAAAATATTAAGAAAGCTCTATTTCTATTATTTTAGCCATTATCTTTATTTTTAAATTTCTCTTATTTTTATACATATATTTTTGTTTTTTTTTTCTAAATTTCTTTCTTTCTTTTCATAGCAGGTACCTCTATTTTATGACTAGAAAGAATTCGAGAGGACCATTAGAATATGAGAGTGACATTGAAGCTACCGCTCGTAGAAATCGCAGAGAAATTAGACGAGCCCTAGGCTATCAAAAAGAAGAACGGTAAAGATCCAATCCTACTGAAGGGATGGACGAGAACAACCCACCAAATGTGCAAGAACAGAATGCTTCGCGTACTATGTATGATTATGCTAAACCTAATTTGACAAAAGCAGAATCTATATTGTTAGGCCCGCTATAGCTACTAATAATTTTGAATTAAAGCCTAACACAATAAAAATGATTCAACAATTTGTTCAATTTGATGGTTTGCAGGAAGAGGATCCAAACACTCATATATCTAATTTTTTAAAATTCTACGATACCTTCAAAATAAATGGCATTTCTGACGATGCCATACGCCTTCGGTTATTTCCTTTTTCATTAAGTAATAAAGCAAAGCAGTGGTTGAACTCGTTACCACGAGGGTCAATCACCACATAGGATCAAATGACCGAAAAATTACTTTCAAAATATTTTCCCCCAGCCAAAACGGCTAAATTTAGGAATGACATATCTTCTTTTGTGCAGAATGATGTAGAAACATTATATGATGTATGGGAAAGATACAAGGATCTCCTAAGGAGATGCCCACACCACGGATTACCTTTGTGGCTTCAAGTCCAAACTTTTTAAAATGGTGTGAATTCTCCAACTAGGCAAATGATTGATTCATCAGTTGGTGGAACTTTAAATAATAAAACTCCTGAAGCGGCTTACGATTTTATTAAGGAGATGTTGTTGAACACCTATCAATGGCAAATTACAAGAGCTAAACCGATAAAATCAGCCGGAGTTTTTAACATAGACGCAGTGACAATGCTGTCGACACAGGTGGAGTTAATGAATAAAAAGCTTGATAATTTATGTTCTTCTCAAGTACATCCAGTCATGCAATGCGAAGCGAGTGGGAATGTACCGAATTCTGAGTACCCACCCTACCAACTAGGAGTAGAAAACAAGCAGACAAACTATATTGGTAACAATTTCTGATCTAATAATAGCCCTTATAGTAACACTTATAATGCAAGTTGGAGGAACCACCCAAATTTTTTTGGGGGAGGACAAAGAAATCAAGGAAATCAAAGGCAACAACCTACTCCAAATTACCAAAACCAGCCCTATCCACAGGAAAAGAAATCAACCCTTGAAGAGATGTTGACAAAATTCATGGCAGCTACAGATTCTCGTCTCCAAATGACGGAAACAACACTTGATGAACAGCAAATCTTACTCAAGGGAATCAAGACTCAGGTGGGAGAGCTCATTATGTCATTTGGAATACTTAATGGAATAGTATGTGAACTAAGGGCGGAAATTTTTTCCAAAGACACAGAGCAAGTAAGGGCAGTCACACTAAGGAGTGGCAAAAGAGCTAGTTGAACCACAAAAAAAGACACCACATGATGTTATCAAGGAAAAAATGTAGAAGTTGAGAACGACAATACACTGCCTAAAGAGAATAGAACACAAATTCCATATCCAAAAAAATTGAAGAAAGAAAAACTAGATGCTTAATACGGTAAGTTCCTTGAACTCTTTAAACAAATACATATTAACTTACCTTTTGTTGAAGCTATTTCCCAGATGCCCAAGTATGCAAAATTCTTAAAGGAACTTCTCACAAACAAAAGGAAGCTTGAGGAAGTATCAAAGGTGGAGCTTAATAAAGAGTGTTCAGCCCTTCTCCAAAATAGATTACCACGAAAGCTAAAAGATCCAAGGAGTTTCACTATTCCTTGCTTAATTGGTAGTTTAAACATCACGAAAGCATTAGCAGACCTAGGCGCTAGTATCAACTTAATTCCATATTGATTGTTTAAATCGCTAGATCTTGGGGAACCAAAACCCACTAGGATGAGCATTTAATTAGCTGATAGATCTATTAAATATCCTAAAGGAGTTATTGAAGATATCTTGGTAAAAATTGATAAATTTATTTTCCCTGTTGGTTTCGTTGTGCTAGACATGGATGAGAACATCAATGTTCCTTTAATCTTAGGGTGTCCTTTTTTACCCACTGCTAGAGCTATTATTGATGTAGGTGACAACAAACTAGCACTAAGGATAGGTGATGAAGAAATTATTTTCCAAATTTATGGTGCTCGATATTCTAAAGAGTAAGATGATTTTTGTTATTTTGTTGACACTACTGATCATATTATTAAAAATTCATTATAGGAAATCCTGCAGGATGACATGATGGAACTATGTCTGCCTCAAGGAGAGGCGGAAGAGGATGAAGGTAATGAGATTAGTTTGAATACATCATCATTCAGACAAATGAAAGAAGAAAACATTGAAGAAGATGATGTATTAAAATAGAAACCCTCCATCGAAGAGCCGCCCAAATTGGAATTAAAATAGTTACCAAAACATTTAGAATATGCATTCCTCGGGGACAATTCTATGTTACCAATAATCATCTCTTCAGAACTAGAACCCAAGGAAAAGGAGAAGCTGATAAAGGTACTAAGAGAACACAAGAAAGCCATAGCTTGGAAAATCTCCGACATCAAGGGAATAAGCCCTGCATTTTGCACCCATAAAATTTTAATGGAAGAAGAATATAGACCATGTGTGCAACGTCAGAGATGATTAAACCCCAACATGAAAGAAGTGGTCAAACATGAGGTAATTAAACTTCTTGATGCAGGAATAATTTATCCTATTTCTGACAGCACTTGGGTAAGTCCTGTGCAGGTAGTTCTAAAGAAAGGAGGAATAACGGTAGTGCCTAATGAAAAGAATGAGTTAATTCCCACAAGAACAGTTACAGGTTGGAGAGTTTGTATCGACTATAGGAAGCTGAATGATGCCCCCAAAAAAGATCACTTTCCTCTACCCTTCATTGATCAAATGTTAGAAAGACTATCTGGGCATATGTACTACTACTTCCTGGACGGATTCTCCGGCTACTTCCAAATCCCCATAGCTCCTGAAGACCAAGAGAAGACGACATTTACGTGCCCATACGGTATGTTTTCTTATCGTAGAATGCCTTTTGGATTATGTAATGCTCCTGCCACTTTTCAGCATTGTATGTTGGTAATCTTTGACGAACTTGCAGAGAACATCATGGAAGTATTCATGGATGATTTCTCGGTATTCGGTAATTCTTTCCAGCTTTATCTTAAAAATCTAAAATTAGGACATAAGATTTCTAGAAAAGGGATTAAGGTAGATAAAGCAAAAGTTGAAACCATAGAGAAATTACCTCATCCTAGTTCAGTGAAGGCTATTAGAAGCTTCTTAGGACATACAGGTTTTTATAGAAGAATCATTAAAGACTTTTCTAAAATAGCTAAGCCTTTGACAAAATTACTAGAAAAAGATGTCCCTTTTAATTTCAATCAGGAATGTTTAGATGCATTCAATATCCTTAAAGATAAATTAATAAATGCACCAATTATAATCGCATCTGATTGAAATTTACCCTTTGAACTAATATGTGATGCAAGTGACTTTGCAGTAGGCGAAGTTTTGGGACAATGAAGAGACAAGCATTTTCAGCCAATCTACTACACTAGTCGAACATTAACACCTGCGTAAGAAAATTACATCACGACTAAGAAAGAACTGCTAGCTATAGTTTTTTCTTTTGACAAATTTAGACAATATCTAATATTATGGAAAGTTGTCGTTTACACTGACCATTTAGCTCTTCGTTATCTTTTAACCAAACCTGATACAAAACCTAGACTCATTTGATGGATTTTACTCTTACAGGAATTTGTTCTGGAAATACAGGATAAGAAGGGAGCTGAGAATCTAGCGGCAGATCACCTCTCAAGACTCGAAAATCCACACACCAAAAAGCTTGATGAAATCAATGATTCATTTCCCAAAGAACAACTTTTTCTTTAACGTATTCTGAAGTACCCTGGTTTACAAATATTGTAAATTATTTATCAGCTAACGTCTTGCCAAAAAAATAACACATCACTAAAAGAAGCTATTCTTCGCTGATGTGAAGAATTATTTTTGGGAAGATCCCTTTCTTTTCCGCATATGTGCAGATCAGGTAATTTAAAGATGCATTACAAAGAGAGAAGCAAGCAAAATCCTGGAACATTATCATTCAGGACCATCAGGAGGACATTACAGTGGTATTAAGACAGCACACAAAACACTCGAATCAGGTTATTACTGGCCCACTATATTTAATGATGCCAACAGGTATGTTACCACACGTGATAAATGCCAAAGAACAGGTAATATTTCCAAACATGATGAAATGCCTCAAACATATATGTTGTCATGTGAAATATTTGATATATGGGGTATTGATTTTATGGGATCTTTCCCTAGTTCATTTGGAAATAAATACATCCTAGTAGTAGTTGATTACATGTCAAAATGGGTAGAAGCCTTACCTACCAAATATGCCAGGGTAGTAGTTAAATTTCTAAAGAAACTATTCTCCCAATTCGGGACACCTAGAGCCATCATTAGTGATAGGGGTACCCGTTTATATAATACACAATTTGAAAAAGTTCTAAAGAAATATGGAGTATGCCATAGAACAGCCACCCCATATCATCCTCAAACTAGCGGACAAGTTGGGGTAGCAAACCGTGAGCTTAAGCACATCCTAGAAAAAACGGTTGAATCAAATAGAAAAGATTGGGCAGTTAAGGTAGATGATGCTTCATGGGCCTATAGAACAACATTCAAAACACCTCTAGGAACATCCCCATACAAACTTGTATACGGGAAAATCTGTCATCTACCATTTGAGATAAAACACAAAGCTTTTTGGGCAACAAAATTTTTAAATACTGACCTCACAATTTCAGGAAAGAGAAGAATGATGCGGATGAACAAGCTGGATGAATGGAGAATAGAAGCCTATGAGAACTCAAAACTGTACAAGGAAGCAACAAAGCGACGCCACGATGCTCGTCTCAAGAGATCAAAACAATTCGAAGAAGGGGACCTGGTCCTACTATACAATTCAAGGCTTAAACTATTCCCAAGAAAACTAAAGTCAAGATGGTCAGGTCCATTCATGATCAAAATAATCTTTCCATATGGCACATTCAAGGTAAATGGTCACCGACATAAAATTTATAATGGTGCAGATTCTGGAGATACCAGAGAGGAGCTTCTGCTCCACGAAACCTCTTTAAGAATCAAAAACAGGGAAAGTCTAGCTTAAGACTATAAACAAGTGCTTCTCGGGAGGCAACCTGAGTGCTAACACACTAATATTGACTTGTTCTTTCTAAATTTTTTCTAAATGATCTAACAAAAATGTAGGACTATTAACACAGCCTTGAACACGAGCGTGCCAACGACCGTGTACAAGGCAGAGGACACACCACAGGCGTGGCAGGATCTGTGCACAAACAGGGAAAAATTCTTTTCAACAAACACAGGCTACAATATAAGACACGCCCATGCCTTTTAACCTTGTGAAGCTACTGACTTATTAAGCACGGCTAGAACACGGTCGTGCCCACGATCGTGCGAACATACTGACTTAAAAGCACAGGCTACACACGCCCGTTCGACCCAACCGTGTGAATCAAAACACGGGCGTGGCAATGTCAACACGGCCATGGTAAACCTATCTTAACACACCTAAAACCCAAAATCGCGAAAAGCACGGGCACTTTTAAAAAAACGGGGCATGTAGAAAGACCATGCCTCAGACCTTATTTATAAAAATAACTACCCTCTTTCCCAAGCCCAAACCCTAAAATCAGATTCCAACCCCCCTTCTTCAATCCAGCCATCAAATCACCCCCTCCCTCCAACCCACCTCCTTCTGACCATTCTTCTCAAAATACCAACCAAAACCAACCACACGCATAAAGACACGCCCTTAAAGTCAGTTTCACTGAAGAACCCAGCACCACCGCCGTGCGCTCCACCCGTGCTTGTCGAGCACCACCGTGCCTGGTTCCTTTTCCTTCACATTTTCACATATTTTGTATTTATTTAAAGTTTTGTTTGATTTTAGATTCAATTCATATTGTTTAAGTTTATTTTAATTCTTGTCTAAGTCTTTATTAAAACATGATTCTTTATTCTTCTTGGTTGTTTTATTTTTCTTTTTGGCTGCTTTAATCTATTTTTCTTATTGATTTCCATTATTTAATGCATTATCTAATTTACTATTAACACATGTTAGATTTCATTACCTCACCTCATGGAAGAATTGATGTTCTAACGCAAATCATAGTTAGCCTGTAAAATCATGATTTTTATGAAACATGTTTGGTTTCATGAGTCCTTTGTATAGCTTTATTATTTTATTAACCATGATTTTAGTTAGGAATTAGTCTAATGAATAATGAGATTGAGGTTTGCTGATTTTAGTATTTGTTCGTGAAAAAATATTTATATTTGCTATTGATTTTTGATTAGTTTTTCTTAGGAAAATTTTTGCTTATGTAAAGGAAGTGTTTTTCAAGTATTATGTCGTCATCACGATTTAAACGAGTCGTCCCGAGCAAGAAAAGGAAGGGGCTCGGATCATCATCCGGAACTGCCTCCACTGAACCCCGACACCCTTTCCTCTGATTTCTTCAAGCTACCCAAGAAGAGCGTTACAAGGTATTCAAAGAACGACCATTAGGCACTGGAAGGTGCATTGACTGGAACGCCATTGAACAAATAAGACTAGCAAATGACATCCGGGCCCTCACTTCAACCAAACCATGGGAGCAATTCTTCTCAATCATCGAGCCCACATACCTGGAGCTAACACTAGAGTTTTGCACAACTTTTACTTTACAAACAGTGATGGCACGGTTTGGCGAGCCAGGAATAGTGCAATTTCACTTAGAGGGTATGTTATGTCAATTAAGCATTCCCCAATTCGGCATAGCTCTCGAACTTTATACAGATGAATTTAGAGAGGAAAATAACCTCTCCGAGTTAGATCGAGAACTCCCTCGTGACCCCCTTCACTGTTGGCTCTGCCTGACACCCACTACGAATTCTTACAACCCCAGTCGATCGAAGGCAATAGCCGTTGGCCCATCCCTGAGATATATCCACGCCATCCTAGCCCACACTATCACAGGTTGTCGCGAAAGCACCGGCGTGGTAAACAAGTACGATTTCTACTACTTATCGTGCATGTCAGAGGGGGACGTTTTGATTTGGCATATTTCATCGCATGCGCTATCCAGCACCAAACAGAGCAACACAGAAAGGGGATTCTATCAATGGGGCTATACATCACTAGGCTGGCTCGACACTCGACCTCATCGAACACGATGATCGATAACCTCCTCACGCGATGGGTAACATGGTACCTCAAGGCATCCAGATGATGCTACACATGGGGATGATTAAGCATCGTCGAGGGACCGTTCCCCCCAATACAGACTAACTACAAATGAGGAGGAGCCTGAGGACATTTGATAATGTCCCACCAGTCCCAATCCAGTAGCCATCTTATACAGCAGCTTCGATGGCAGGTATCTTTGCACGCCTAACACAGTTCGAGCAGAACTGCACCTAGCAGTTTACTGACACTGCTCGACATTTTGATGGGATCGAGGCTACCCTTCAGCAAATCTGCCATCATTTTTATATATCACCGCCGACACCTCTACAGGATCCAGTTGATGATGAGGACCTCTAAATCCTCACTTTCATATATCTGTCATTTACTTCTTTTATTTGAAAACTCTTTATTTAATGTTGCATGTGAATTTGAACTTTTACTAGTATTACATTTTTTTCTCTTTCTTCTCATTTACCATTGGCTATCTAATTTCCTAAGAATCCCTAACCAATTTTATGTTACAAGATCATTAACAAAGTGACTTTGCAGAATTACACCCTCACACACTCAAACTCCGGATCATCCATTTCGTGGAGTATTACTTTCCCATTATCTTTTGATTTGGCACCTAATTATCATTATCTATCTTTGTACATTGAGGCAATGTACACCTTAAGTGTGGGGGTAATAGTGCCTAACTTTTTGCATAATTCTCAAAACCACGAAATTAGTCTTGATCTTAAGTATTTTCTCTTATTATTAATTAGGGTGAAATTTCTAATGATCTATGATTTTTATCAATATGTTTTAGAATAAGTCTTAGTTAATTGTGCATTGATAATTAAATTTGAAGAATACTAGAGAATCAAGCATGATAAGTCTACTTTTTAAAAATTAAAATTGATAGGTTGTTGAACCTAATTTGAGTATCACCTTGAAGTTCAAAATTTATAAGGATTGATGTCAAAACACCAATAATTTTTTGTGAGATTTTGAGCCTTATAGAGCATACACCCTTTTTCTTGCTCACTTTAATTGATTATGAGTGTGTTAACTTTGAACTTATTCTAGAACTTGCCTCGTTTATGCATGTCGAGACCATATTAATGATTTGATACACTGAGATGATAAAGGCACCTAGGTTTTAACCCATTCACTCCACTAAAAAGCCTACCCATACAAATTAACCCCTAGTGAACCCAATTAAATCCTAACAACCTTTTTGTTGACTCACCCACTAATATTAACCCAAAATTTCTTTGTATTTGTTATCAACATTCCTTTGACTACCCCTCTATCGAGAATTGATTTGATCAATTGTCGAATTAAGTTATTTCAATCATCAAAGTTCCTTCTATTAGGTTTATTTTAGTTTGTTCCTAAATAAAAAAAACCAAGTATATTCAATATTAGTAGTATATAAAAGAGCTTATAGCATTTAAACTCTAATTGTTGAAGACAAAGCTCGTATTAATGTATTATCTAATTTTAAGTGATAAAAATACTCTTGTTATAAAGTAATTATCAATAGTAGATATTGTTAGTTTTCATTCGATGTAAATATTCATATTTAGTTTATTATTTTTTAGATTAGGTAATTAGTCAATTCAATCTCGATTATAACCTCTAATTCAGCCTGTATCCACACCCTTAACCGTAGCCCCATTACAACCCTGATTAAAGACCTTTTGATTTGCGTATCATCTCATATACAGTGGTGGAGATTTGATTTTCAGGCAAGCCTATGGGATTAACTTTTCATGTTTGACTTAGAGTGCTTATTATTGAACCTTAAACACCTTCGAGTGGTTTGAGTGAATCTTTAGTGAGGATGTCAGTTCTTGTCGATTTTAAATTAAACATAATCACTTAGATAAGGGGAGACACCTATGTTTTCATGCTATAAATGTATGACTTATCGTAATTGAATCTTTAGGGTTCTTTGAGTTGAATTATCCATGTATAAATTATCTATGAATTATAATGAGACATTGTCAATAGGAATTATAAATTATAGAAAGTTCGTTTTAATTGTAAGTTGAGAATATTGCTTGAGGACAAGCAAAAGCCTAAGTGTGGGGGTATTTCATAAATAGTAAAGGTAACATATTTTAACCCCATATTTAATAGGCTTTTGGATGATTTAGCCTTTTATTTATGTAAAAAAGGTGCTTTTAATCCTTTCTTTTCATGTTTATGCTCAGGAAAGTACCCAAGGATAAAAAGAACACAAAACGAGCTTAAAACAAAGTAATTGGGCCTTAGCAAGCAATCAACACGGCTTGGCCCAAAGCCCACACGACCGTGCCTCGCCAATTACCAAGAGCACGGCCTCAACTACGTAACACACAATCGTGCAACATCCATTGATCACACGGACGTGCCTGGTGATCTACATGGCCATGCCTAAATTGACAGACCTGAAGCACGGCCTAAATCCTGACTCACACGGCCATGCCCAAAACGACAGAATCGAGACATGGCCCATCCACGATTTACACGGGCGTGTGCCATGGTCGTACCCCTACCGCGGGAAAGAGCAATTTCACTTGGATTTGGATGCTTGAAGCCAAAGAAACATACTCCTAAGTCTACTCCAACACCTTCATAGTAATTCTACTTGAAGGAGATACTTACAAGCCAAGTATAGCATCCCAAAGCCTATATAAACAACCCAAATCAAACATTAATGGAGGTTTTTAGCAGAGGCTTTTGCAGAAGCTTTCATCTTTTAGGGAATAATGTGAAGATAGCCAGTTGATTCATTTCAAGAAGCCAGAACTCCATTCAAGACGGAGGATTTCTCTTTTAATTCCTTCAGGGGTTTTAGGGATTTCTTATGTTTTGTTTATTATTTTCTCTTGAGATGTTTTCGTATTTAGTTATGAACTAAACCCCTTAGATACCTGAAGGGGATGAAACTTATGATGGATTTTGTTATTTCATTTCTAAATTATATGATCAGTACTTGGTTTGTTCTTATTTATGTTGCTTAATTTAATCTGATGTGCTTAGGTAGAGGAGGAATAGACCCTACCTAAGAGTAGATCTAGTGTAACATCCTGAATTAGTGGGCCTATGCGTTTAATGTCTGGTTATGTTTAATGTGTTAATTAGAGTGTTAAGGGTCCAGATTGGGCTCAGGATAAGGCCGAGGCCTTGGTTAAATTTTCTGTATGGACACTATAGGGTTTAAAGGATGGTATCTGTGGTTTAAATTACAAAATGGGCATGTGGCCCAGTAGCAAGGGGCGTTGCAAGGGAGCTATAAGGTGGCATCATTAGTAGGGGAAGAGGCCCAAGTTATGGCCACTTGGATCCCATGTATTTGGGTCATTTTTGACACTTAAAGGAGGTGCAAGTGGGACGGCAATAAGGCTTAAAATTAGGAGGGATTAAATGACTTGGATAATGTGGATAATGTGTTGATAAAGGAAAGAAGAGGTGGTGTTATTTAGGCCTCTTTTGGAGGTGAATGGATAAAGATAAAGGAGAAAGAATAGGAGTTATCTACTGAACAGCAAGTAGTGGCTGAATTTCTATCTCTTGGAGGGGGAAGAAATTGGTTTCAATATGCCTGAGGGGTGCCAAAATTTCCCTCATTAATTATTTAGTTTTTGGTTCGAGGAAGGGGTATTTTCGGCTTTTAAGAGGTAGGTGTCGAAATTCTTTTTAATTAGGGGGATATCTCTTCAATTCTGGCATTTGAACCCCATTCCCTTAATCTTTTCTCTCATTCTCTATTTTCTTCTACAAGCCAAAACCTCAGTCAATCCCTGCAATCTTTTCTTTTGATTTCTTCAGAAGCCGAAACCTCTTATTTCACTCCCTTATTCATCTTGTGTCGATTTTTCCATAGTTGAATACCCTTGTCTATTCTTTTCTTTTTGCCGATTTACTCATCAAAGTTGCATCTTCATAGATCTCTTGAGATTATCTTTTCTTTCTGATCTTTTCAAAAAGTCAAAATTCCCTAGGATTTGCCGAATTCTCTGTAAAGGTAGGTTCCAATTTCTTTTGATATATTTTCTTTTCTTCTTTTCTCTTTCTCTTTCGGTGTTTAAAAGACAAAGCCGAAAGGCTAATGGATTGTTGGTTTCTTGTGTCTATGTGTTGGGCGACATTCGATAAGTGAAGTAGATCATGTAGATCTAAAAGTCGGAATCGCTAGTCTCTAAACCTCATATCTCTTTTTTCGAGATTTCAAGGTAAGGGGTTCTCTTTAGATTTTCGTTAGATTCGCTATCGTAATGGTGATCTTAACCATATGTTATGATGGTAGCAACTGATAAGGTCTTTTGATGGAATCAAATATCGATCAGGCAAAGGAGGGGATTGGATTCGTTAAACCAATCCCTAAGTTTAAGAAGCGAGCAGTGTCAGTAGTTTGGGATTGCCCACCGGGTTGTGGACCGGCTTTAGAATAAAATCTTAGACTATTAGCAGTCGTAGCGGCTACTGATAGTGCTGACTTAGACAGTATCGTCTTGTCAATAATCAGATGTGTAGATCTCTACCATGCTAGTTAAACTGTACTATGTATGTTATGGGCTAAAAGCCGAAAAATGAGGCTGTATGAACAATCGTATTACCCAAAAAGGGTAGGTAGTGGATGCCAGGTACGTAATCATAGGAACTTCTCTATGTGTATCGAAGTATGTGAAAGTATGTGATCTGTTTAGTAAGTTTAATGTTCTGATTCTTGCATGTATGTATGCATGGGATGGGATTGATATGATGAAAGGGGAACAGGTCGCAAAACGATTGGTGGCTTTGCCACATAGGTCACATAGTGATCGGTCTTTATGACAGGCAGCACAACTGTCGATATTTTATTAATGTCGCATAGCGATCGGTGGCTTTGCCACACAAGTCACATAGTGATCGGTCTTTATGACAAGCAGCACAGCTGTCGATATGGTGTGTAGTAGATGGAGGGTTGATTGTAGAAATCCCCACGGTGTGATGGTTGGTACGGGGGTGTGTAGAGGATGGACTCTTAGGTTCGGGATGGCCCATGTTGCATGTAATATATTTTGTGCCATTGTGAATGGGCCTAGGCCCATAATGTGTTTGTGGGTCCAAGGCATTTATGTGTTTTCGGGATTTGTACACTGAGTCTTGGTGATTCACCCTTTTATTTTTCCCAACTTTTCAAATGAGTAGTAGATCGTGGACATGGGAGCCGAGGCGGACTCGAGGTGCTATCAAATCTTTTATCCTCATAGACTATTTTCGAGTTTTTTTTAAATTTAAATTTTGGGATTATTTTTGTAATAAGGCCTCCATAACTTAGGTTATCGTTTTATTTTATTTTATCTTTTATTTATTCTATACACCTTACAATCTTATGTTTTCCAAGTCTCAATTATAAAGTGAAACTAAAATGGGTTCCCATGCATGATCAACGCAAAATGTTAAAGTTTCTGCAAAATATCACAATTAATGATTAATCGGTTAAAATAAACTGTGATTCTTCAAAACCCTTGAAAGCAAAGTTTTCAACATTCAACCCATAGCATACCAGATCTGGTCATGATGTATGGGCCGGGTTTGGGGTGTTACATTTTTTGTATCAGAGCCCAGTTCAAAACTCAGGCTGTGAAATGGGTCCAGTAATGATTTGTAAAAGTGATGTAAATTTGAGAAAAGTTAAGTTGAGATATGGCCTTCGAGTCTACCGACACTCGATCCACGCAGGTAAGTATTCTAAACTCATTATGTGATGGTTGGGGTTGATGGGCTTTATGGGGCATAGACAGGTATGCTAGAGCTTATGGACTTTAGGTTTAGTATAAACAATTCTTCAAATCTCATAAGACTTAATTTCTAATTAAACATGTTTGTGAACAAGTCACAGGGTTAGGGTGTGGTAACAGGCATATGCATGTCTAGGATTGGATTCAAGAAGAGCTTAGTATTTAAGCGGCCCTAGCGGCTCACCTCCTCTTTGCTGGAATCCTACCTGGTCCGTAGTGTTTGTTCACTCTAACCAAGAGGGCTTGTTGACGGGCCAAAATTTATAATTAAAACCTGAAAGAGACCAGCCACCGTATTTTTGTAAAATTATCCGTAGTTTTGTAAAATTTTGAAATTCCCTTGATTTGTGAAAACTTCCCAAAATACCCTGGATTTGTAAAAATTACCAAAATTTGTAAAATTATCGAAATACCCCAAGTTTGTAAAATTACCAAAATACCCCTGTCTTGTAAAATACCAAGAAACCCTATTTTGGAAAATTATGAAAATACCCTTATGGGATAAAATTACGAAAATACCCCTAGGTAGTGAAATGACAAAAATACCTTTATATGATGAATGTGAGTTCATGGATGCTACTTATGATTGATGAGTAATGGTTAGATGTATGTGGATTTTAGAGCTAGGAAATACAGACCTGAGAACTGAACCTTATAGATAGAGTTCGAATTCGAAAGAACCACTGTTAAAACTACTTTCCATAAGATTGTTCATTATTAATCAGTGGAAAAAATTAATAATTCATGAAACTTCTAATCAGATAAACGCAAATCGGTAGAATGAGCACTAGAAGACGTGGTGTGCGTGGCCGAGGTAGAGGTAGGATTGCTGTGTTGGAACTGGTAGGGTCTGGTCAAGAGTTAGGGAATGAGGTACGAGTGCCACTAGCTGTGGAGGCGAAATTTTAGGACCAGACGATCGGAGATGATGCGGTATCTCAGGCGATGTTGAGGGTTCTAAAGAGGGTTGCTGGGGTAGGCATGGGCACAGGAGACCGAAAATCTGTGTCAGAATGACTTAGAGCTAATAGGGCAGAAGTGTTTAGAGGAATTTCTGGGATAGCCCCGAGTACAGCTGAGTATTGGTTGAAGGCGGTCGAATGCATAATGGATGATCTGAATTTCATGGAAGAAGAGAAGCTGAAAGGAGTAGTGTCCCTTCTTCGGGACGAAGCTTATCAATGGTGGCTTATGGTTAAGGATGGTACAGTGGCTAATCGTATCACCTGGGATTACTTTAGAACGGTGTTCTAAAGTAAGTACATTGGAACGAGTTATGTGGATGCGTAGCGTAGGGCATTTCTGAATCTGGTTCAGGGAAGTAGGTCGGTGGCGATGTATGAAGCGAAGTTCTTGTGCTTGAGCCGTTATGGTCGAGGGATAGTGGCCACAGAACATGAACAGTGAGTTCAATTTGAAGATGGCCTGAAGGATGATTTACGTGTTTTGATAGCTCCACACCGGGAGAGGGAATTTGTTGTGCTTGTGAAGAAAGCTAGGATAGCTGAGGAGGTGAAGCGGACGAAAAGACTAAATAGGGATAGAGATAGGAGTGGAAGTAGGAGGAATTCTGGATTGTCAGTAGCAGTCGGGCGTACTCAAAAAAGACTTAGGTCGGAGGTCTGCTGCTAACCAGACACGGAGGTCTGTTCGCTGTGGTAAATTCCATGTAGGTGAGTGTTGGGCAGGCAGTGAAAAGTACTTTAGGTGTGGATCTTTGGACCATCAGATTAAAGACTGTCTACAGCCACGGAGCGATGTAGGACCCATAGGGCTGGGAAATGCTCAGCCAGGTAGAGGAGGTCAACAGCCGTAGAGGGGTCGTGGTTCAGTGAGAGGTGGTAACAGTTTCGATTGGGGCCGTGGAGCACCAGGTCGAGGGACAAGAAACACTGAGGCGAGGCAGCCAGGGTTAGTCTATGCTGCCAGACGTTGTGAGGAGGCTGACGCAATGGATGTTATAACTGGTATGTTTTTAATATTTAGGTTGCCTTACACTACATTGATTGACATTGGGTTGACACATTCATATGTTGCTAATAGTGTGTCTGGAACTTTAAGTTTAGATTCTGAGATTACCCCTAGGGAAATGACTGTTATTAGCCCATTAGAACAATCTGTGCTACTCTATCGGGAGGTACCCCTGGAAGTTCAGGGAATAGTTTTCTGGACAGATCTAATGGAATTACCGTTCGGGAGTTCGACTTAATATTGGGCATGGATTGGCTGGTAAAGCATCAAGCTAATTTAGATTGTGCAGCCAAGCGTATGGTGTTAAAAACCCCCCGAGGGTGGTGAAGTGTTGGTGATAGGAGAAAGGGGGAACTGTTTGTCGAATGTAGTGACTGCCCTAACAGCAGAAAGGATGGTGAGAAAAGGATGCGAGGTAGTTTTAATGTTTGTTCGGGCTGTGGAAGCCAAAGACCTAACTGTTGGGGATATTAAGACGGTGAAGGAATTTCCTGATGTTTTCCTAGAAGAGCTTCTAGTATTACCTCCGGATCGTGAAGTGGAGTTTGGTATCGATCTTCTTCCGGGAACAGCACCAGTGTCTAACGCTCCATATAGGATGGTGCCAAAGGAGTTGATAGAGTTGAAAGCACAAATACAAGAGTTGTTAGATAAAGGATTTATTCTACCAAGTGTGTCTCCTTGGGGAGCACCAGTGTTATTTGTTAATAAGAAGGATGGATCAATGCGTATGTGCATTGACTACTGTCAGCTGAACAAGTTGACTATCAAGAACAAGTATCCATTGCCAAGGATTGATGACTTGTTCGATCAACTAAAAGGCGTCAGTGTTCTCAAAGATATATTTGAGATCTGGATACCATCAGCCTAAGGTCAAAGAATCGAATATCCATAAGATAGTTTTCAGGACCCGTTATGGCCATTACGAATTTTTGGTAATACCATTTGGGTTGACTAACGCACCAGCGGCGTTTATGGATTTGATGAACCGAGTGTTCTAACCCTACTTGGATCGGTTTGTCGTGGTATTTATAGATGATATCTTGGTTTACTCAAGATTGAAAGAGAAGCATGATTCACATCTGCGAGTGGTTTTGCAGATCTTGAGGGAGAAGCAGTTGTATGCCAAATTCAATAAGTACAAATTTTGGCTAAGTGATGTTACTTTTCTAGGCCATGTTGTGTCAGTAGAGAGGATTAGGGTTGACCCTCGAAAAATTGAAGCGATATTCGATTGGAAGCCACCTAGGTTTATGGGGAAAATTCAGAGTTTTCTTGGTCTGGTGGGTACTATCGAAGGTTTGTTGAAGGATTTTATTTAATCCCGGCACCATTGACTAAGTTATTACAGAAATGAGTTCCATTTATTTGGTCTAGTAAGCAGTAAGAGAGTTTCAAGAAGTTGAAAAGGATTTTGACGGAGGCTCCAGTATTGATTCAACCGAAGGCTGGAAAGGAATTTGTAATTTATTGTGATGCATCACACACGGGACTAGGATGCGTGTTGATGCAAAATGGAAAGGTTGTTGCATATGCATCTCGACAGTTAAGACCGCACAAAGCAAATTATCCCACCCATGATCTGGAGTTGGCGGCGATGGTTTTTGATTTAAAGATTTGGAGACATTATCTGTACGGGGAGAAATCTGTTATTTATACCGATCATAAGAGCCTAAAATACCTTTTGGCCTAGAAAGAGTTAAATCTAAGGCAAAGGAGGTGGATCGAGTTGTTAAAGGATTATGATTGCTTGATCGAGTATCATCCGGGTAAAGCTAATGTGGTGGCGGATGCCTTAAGTCATAAACTAATCTCTGACTTGAGGGCAATGTTTGCTCGCCTTAGTTTGTATGATGATGGGAGTTTATTGGATGAACGTCAAGTGAAACCCTCTTGGGTCAGTCAGGTTAAAGAGAAGCAGCAGACCGATGAGTTGCTAAAGGAAAAGTTTCATGTAGGATCAAGTGATGGATCGACGGACTACAGTATGAATGAGGAAGGACTATTATGTTTTTGAAGGAGAGTTTGCATGCAACAACAACTACCAGTCTAGTATTCAGATGGTGCCCTATGGAGCATTGTATGGACGAAAGTGTCGTACTCCTACCTGTTGGACGGAATTAGGGGAACGTCAGATTTTGGGTCCGAAGTTGGTTTCGAGACAGAGGAGAATGTTGAGTTAATTTGAGCTCGACTAAGGGAAGCATCGGGCCGACAGAAGTCCTATGCAGCTTGAAGCGTAAGGACATAGAGTTTGCAGTGGGTGACAAGGTGTTCTTGAAGGTGTCGCCATGGAAGAAAGTGCTGAGGTTTGGACAGAAGGGTAAATTAAGTCCTAGATTTACTGGACCTTATCGGGTGTTGAAACGAGTAGGGCCAGTAGCCTATTAGCTAGAGCTACCTTCTGAGCTAAGCCAGATTCACAATGTATTCCACATTTCTATGTTGAGACGATATCGTTCAGATCTGTCTCATATGGTGCCTGTGGAAGAAATCAAGGTAAGACCTGACCTATCCTTTGAGGAGGAGCCAGTGGAAATCCTGGATCATGATGTCAAAGTGTTGCGAAGGAAGACGGTTCCGTTGGTTAAGGTTTTATGGCATAATCACAGTTTTGAGGAGGCTACATGGGAACTAGAGGAGACGATGCGACAGCAGTACCCGCATCTATTCTGATCTAGTAATTTCGAGGCTAAAATTTCTTTAAGGGGGGTTAGAACTGTAACATCCTGAATTAGTGGGCCTATGCGTTTAATGTGTGGTTAAGTGTAATGTGTTAATTAGAGTGTTAGGGGTCCAGATTGGCCTCAGGATAGGGCCGAGGCCTTGGTTAAATTTTCTGTATGGACACTATAGGGTTTAAAGGATGGTATCTGTGGTTTAAATTACAAAATGGGCTTGTGGCCCAGTAGCAAGGGGTGCTACAAGGGAGCTATAAGGTGGCGTCATTAGCAGGGGAAGAGGCCCAAGTTATGGCCACTTGGAGCCAATGTATTTGGGCCATTTTCGATACTAAAAGGAGGAGCAAGTAGGACGGCAATAAGGCTTAAAATTAGGAGGGATTAAATGACTTGGATAATGTAGATAATGTGCTGATAAAAGAAGGAAGAGGTGGTGTTATTTAGGCCTCTTTTGGAGGTGAATAGATAAAGATAAGGGAGAAAGAATAGGAGTTATCTACTGAACAGCCAGTGGTGGCTGAATTTCCATCTCTTGGAGGGGGAAGAAATCAGTTTCAGTATGCCTGAGGGGTGCCGAAATTTCCCTCATTAATTGTTTAGTTTTTGGTTCGAGGAAGGGGCATTTTTGGCTTTTGAGAGGTAAGTGCCGAAATTCTCTTTAATTAGGAGGGATATCTCTTCAATCCCGGCATTTGAACCCCATTCCCTTAATCTTTGCTCTTATTCTCTGTTCTCTTCTACAAGCCGAAACCTCAGTTAATCCCTGCAATCTTTTCTTTTGATTTCTTCAGAAGCTGAAACCTTTTATTTCACTCTCTTCTTCATCTTGTGCCGGTTTGTCCATAGTCGAATACTCTTGTCTATTCTTTTCTCTTTGCTGATTTCTTCATCAAAGCCGAATCTTCATAGATCTCTTGAGATCATCTTTTCTTTCTGATCTTTTCAAAAAGCCAAAATTCCCTAGGAGTTGCCGAATTCTCTGCAAAGGTAGGTGCTAATTTCTTCTGATCTATTTTCTTTTCATTTTTCTCTCTGTCTCTTTCAATTTTTAGAAGACAAAGTCGAAAGGCTAATGGATTGTTGGTTTCTTCTGTCTACGTGTTGGGCAACATTCAAGAAGTGAAGTAGATCGCGTCGATCTAAAAGCTGGAACCACTAGTCTCTGAACCTCATATCTCTCATTTTGAGATTTCAAGGTAAGGGGTTCTCTTTAGATTTCTGTTAGATTCGCTATCGTAATGGTGATCCTAACCATATGTTATGATGGTGGCAGCTGATAAGGTCTTTTGATGGAATCAAATATCGATCAGGCAAAGGAGGGGATTGGATCTGTTAAACCAGTCCCTAAGTTTAAGAAGTAAGCGGTGTCGGTAGTTTGGGATTGGCCCGGGTTGTGGGTAGCTTAGAACAAAATCTTAGATATTAGCGATCGTGGCCATCTTGATAGTGCTAACTTAGACAAGATCATCTTGTCGATGTCGTGTGTAGATCTCTATCACGCTAGTTAATATGTACTATGTTTATTATGGGCTAAAAGCCGAAAAATGAGGTTGTATGAACAGTCGTATTACCTAGAAAGGTTAGGCAAGGGATGCCAGGTACGTAATCATAGGAACTTCTCTATGTGTATCGAAGTATGTGAAAGTATGTGATCTGTTTAGTAAGTTTAATGTTCTAATTCTTGCATGTATGTATGCATGGGATAAGATTGATATGATGAAGGGGAGCAGATCACAAAGCGATCAGTGGCTTTTCCACATAGGTCACATAGTGATCGATCTTTATGACAGGCAGCACATCTGTCGATATATTATTAAGGTTGAATAGCGATCGGTGGCTTTGCCACACAGGTCACATAGTGATCGGTCTTTATGACAAGCAGCACAACTGTCGATACGTTGTGTAGCGGATGGAGAGTTGATTGTAGAAATCCCCATAGTATGATGGTTGGTACGGGGGTGTGTAGAGGATGAACTCTGAGGTTCGGGATGGGCCATGTTGCATGTAATTATTTTGTGCCATTGTGAATGGGCCTAGGCCCATAATGTGTTTGTGGGCCCAAGGTGTTTATGTGTTTTCAAGATTTGCACACTGAGTCTTGGTGACTCACCTTTTTATTTTTCCCAACTTTTCAGATGAGTAGTAGATCGTGGACATGGGAGCCGAGGTGGACTCGAGGGGCCATCAAGTCTTTTATCCTCATAGACTATTTTTGGGTTTTTTTAAAAATTTAAATTTTGGGATTATTTTTGTAATAAGGCCTCCATAACTTAGGTTATCGTTTTATTTTTTTATCTTTTATTTATTCTATACACCTTACAAACTTATGTTTTCCAAGTCTTAATTATAAAGTGAAACTAAAATGGGTTTCCATGCATGATCAACACTAATGTTAAAGTTTCTTCAAAATATCACAATTAATGATTAATCGGTTAAAATAAAATGAGACTCTTCAAAACCTTTCAAAGCAAAATTTTCAACATTCAACCCATAGCATACCAAATCTGGTCATGACGTATGGGCCAGATTTGGGGTGTTACATCTAGCATAATTGAGCAGAGTTGATCGGGTGCCTAGAGATAGGGTTATGAGATTTTGCTTGATTATGGTGAAACCTAATATGGGAATCCATTGATCGATGTACTGCTTCCTTAGGGGGTTATTATAAGAGAACGGGAGTTCCACTAATTAACCTAAGGCTAGACGTTATTCGCCTCGAGAGAGGGTTTAATATAGGTTAGGGAGTCTCACGGATCGAGCTATGTAAAGAAATCATATGGTTTGGGGAATAAATAATAAGTGAAGTCATAGGTGGATTCTTCCTGAGGGTATCGTCTTTATCAACTGAATTTTCCTAAAGTCTTTCTCCAATTCAATTTTTTGTCTTTGCATTTAGTCTAAGTATTTCGTTAGTTTAATAATTCAATCACTCCAATTTTCAGGCTAAATAATAGAGAGAAAGTGAGTAGTAGTACTTTTAGGTTCCCTTGGGTTCGATAAGATATTCTTGCCTAAGCTATACTACTGTTCGATAGGTGCACTTGCCTCTATCGTTGTCACGGTTAGTCTACAGGTTCGATCACTCTTTTATAAATATTAAAACTCAACTGTTTGACACAATCAATGCACATTCCTAAACAGCTAGTTTACTACCACAGATTGCCCCAAAGGGCTAATCACATACATCTCTCTAGCAGCAATATCAGATTTTATACCCAGAGTCCCTGATATAGTACAGGCAACATATGAATGAGTAGATCCAATATCTATCAAAGTTATAAAGGGTACATCAAATATAAGAAACGTACCAGGTTATGACGTCCAATACGTCGCCATCCTCTCAACGTCTAGCTGCATAAACCAACCCCAGCTGCCTTGCATCTGTATTACCAGCACCTCTACCCGGTGCTCCACTACCTCGTCCAAACCCATTTACCCCTCTGGCTGGACCACAACCTCTCAGTGGCTGGTGACCACCTCTCTCTGGCGGCGCAAATCCCTGACCTATCGTCTGCACCCTAGCTGGCTCCCGTGGATAGTCCTAAACCAGATGATCCCTAGACCTACATTTGAAACACCTACCAGATCTTCTCCAACATTCCCCCAGATGTGTATATCCACACTTCACACAAGGTCGCCACTGACCCACAACAACTGGCATCCCAGCTCGAACTAGTCGATCTAACCTAGGCCTCTTTTGGAAACCCCTAGAAAACTAACGTCCCAAAACCTCTCTTATTCTTGCTCCTATCCTTTTCTCGGTGTTGCCTCTCAGGACATTTCACTTATTCGGAAATTTTTTCTTTGTCGATCAGAATGGAAAAATCTCTTTCCCGCTACAGAGCTATCAGTACTCACAGCTTGTCCCGCAGACTATCATCAAACCGAACACAGCGCTCAGAATTGGTTGCAACTATACCCTGAGCGTAACGACTTAAGCGCAGAAACTCTGCCTCATATTCTGCCACGGATTTATTCCCTTGTACCAAATTCAAAAATGCCTTCCTCTGGGCGTCCACATAACTTTCCCAAACATATTTTCCCTAAAACGTTGTCTTAAAGAAGTCCCAAGTGATACGATCTACTTGAGTACCTTCCCTCATTGTGAGCCACAACTAGTATGCCTCATCTCGCAGGAGAGATACTGCTCCTTTGAATTTTTCCTCTACTGTGCAATCTAGGTCATCCATAATTCGCTCAATTGCTTCTAACTAGTACTCAGCTACATTTGGGGCTACACCAGAAATGCCCCTAAAAGCTTCGGCCCTATTTGTCCCGAGTTGCTCAGATATAGATTTTTGGGAACATAGCTCTAGCAACCCGTTCCAAAACTCGGAACATAGCTTGGGACAATGCATCGCCCCCTCTAGTTTGGTCATATGATGCAGTTTCGATCACTGGTGATGGAGGTGCTTCCATCTCATGCATATGCCCTGGTGCTTCGGATCCATCCTCAGCACCTTGCCCCCTACCTCAGCCACATATACCATGTCCATGACCTCTTGCACTCATGTTGCTAAATCAAGTTAATTTGATTAGAAATTTTATGAATCAGTATATAATTCTGATGTTTATTAACAAATTTTTTATGTAAAGCAAGTAGAAGAGTTGTTTTCGTAGATCGAATTTCCTAATGTCTCAGTCTCTATAGTCTTAGCTAATAGTCTCGGTATACTATCACTCACTCTAATAGTTTCTTTGTAAAGTCACTTCAGCATATTATTAAACGGAATCAGAAGAGTTACGGATTTGGTGCCGAAGACTCGGGTGCCATACGACATATTTTTTTCTAAATTATATTTCAAGCTAACTTTTGAAAAATGTTTTCGAACCCATTCCACAAATGAGATTTGCAACGTGGCTCTGATACCACAAAATATTACACCCCAAATCGCCTAGACGTTATGACCGAATTTGGTATGTCACACAAAAAGGATGTATAAAAATTGCGTGTTCATTGAAAAGTGGTTCATAACTTTTTAACAAAACTTCAAGCTTTGTTATTATTAATGTTATTATTCCCAAAACTTGTTTGTAGCAGAAATCAAATTTAGCAAATAGCGAAAATGTGATATATTTGAAAACAATTTTCGACCTCCTAGAGTTTTATCAATTATTGTTTGTAAATAGTTTGTTAACATTTTGGAAAACAGGTGTTAACATTTTAGGAAAACCCCGTATTGAACACTTAACAATAAATAATAACCAAATTAAAAGTTAAAACCAAAATAAATCCCAAAGGCCTTATTATAAAATATAAACCAAGATTAAGATAAAATTTATAGCGAAGTAAACCAGCATTTACTAATGTTACGATGTAAGGCCACCACAGAGTCCACCTCGGCTCCAAATCCTCAATGCTGGGAATTTCCTGCAAAATTAAAGCTGAGGGGTGAGTTACAAGAACTCTGTTTGTAATTCCCCATTTGGATAAATACTAGGCCGAGCCCAAAGAAGCAGATTGGGCCTTAGCCCATACAGAAGCAAACTGGCCTGAAGCCCATACGGAAACGAACTAGGCCTGAGCCCTATTAGCATGGTAAAGTAGATAATGTATGCAATGCACCCCAACCAACCTAATAATCCATCCGCTACACACCACTCGTACTAGCCCAACACACATGTAGAGATTTCTATAATCACCCCTCCATCTGCTACACACCTCGATGGCAGTCACGCTGCTCATCGCAGAGTTTGTGGTAGTTTCACCAGATTAACAAAATATACGTGGCATAGCCACCAGACAGAATGTGACAGAGTCATTAGAATATGTGGCAGAGCCACTGGATTACAATTCCCCTATCACCAATATCCCAAACCCATGCAACATATCATGACATAATAATCCATGTACGCAGTATGTCAAATCATAGTCAATCATATACATATATCATACATATCTCTTAACCTACCATTAGGGGTATAACGGTCATTTACCCTCTAGGGTATTTTGGTAATTTTGCATTAGCGGCCTTTTCGAAGGCCTTCTGTCACCTCGAGCGACACGGGGCCCTATTTGGGTCTCTATGGAGTTATTGGGCCTAAAGTTTATTTTGGACCCAAACGGGCCCACACGCTCGTGTGGCCCAAAACGGGAGGTTTCGGTCCTGGATATGTAGATTTCGCATTTGGATCTATTTTTCGCTGCTTTCCCAATAAATTGGCCCAAATGGGCTGGAGAGCCCATTGGGCCCATTAGGCCACTTTCGGCCTGGTTAGGCCCGTTACAGCCTCGGTATCGCGAGAGTGTTCGTGAAACTATCTTTGACTTAATGTCACGATTGGTTTCTTGAACTACCGCTATGAGCGTTCGCACACTCGTGAGGTCATAAATGCTAGTTTTTGGCTTTTCTTCTTTTGGCCGATTGTATGTCAACACATACAGTCAATCAAAAGGGTGTGAGATTACACACCTGCTAGAGCGTATTGAATCCTCGAGATTACACACTTAAGAATCCATATCCTTCACCATTAGTCTCAATCAAAATATGACATAACTCTAAGATTGAAAATGACAACACACCCCACTACTTACCAAGAATAATGACACTTCTTTGCTACCCTTGAATGTTGGTTACTCCCTTCGGCTACTAGATTGAGACCCTAAATAAAACACGAGTTAGCAACTCTACCCCAAGTCCAAAAAGAAAATAGCTATACGGCCCCAAAACCTCATAGAATAGCACAAGAATTGACCACCCCATATTTAGCCATCACCTTACCTACCAACTAGCTTCTAAACTCCAAGGCTACGAGACAGATAAATAGTAGAAGAGGATGTCTTGATTCGGCCCTTCCCAAAAGAGAACAAAAGGAGTTTTAGATTACAACAAGTGGTTAAGGTTCGGCCTAGCCAAGCCAAGAGAAGAAAGAACCAAAAAATAAACATGAACAAAAGAGAAAGAACCATTTCCTTAGTAATAAGAATAAGCCGAATGGAATAGTAAAATTCAACACTAGCAGTAAGACCCAAGAACTCTTGATTCAGCAATTGACAAAAAAAGAGAGAAGCCAATTTAAAAGATGAAGACAGAAACTTAGTTGATGAAGAAAAGAGTAGAAGGAACACTGAAGAAGAAGAGGGAGTTTCGGCTATGTTATTAATGGTGTAGAAGAAGATGCAAAAAGGAGAATGATGCGGAGTGAGTTTTGGCTAGATGAAAGAAATGATGAAGAAGGAAACAAGAGTAAGGTTTTCAACCAATTTGTACATGTGAAAGTAACCCAAATTGCACTAAGCAAACAGCACACAATTGCATAAAATCTCAGAGAGAAAAAACAAGAAAACCCCAAGGAAATTTCATCACACAACTTCCCACAAGACCAAATATACATCCCCCTACCCCCTAGTTGAATTTCACCTCCACACACAACCCACAGCTGGCCAACTACTACCTCTCACTCCTCTCCTACGATTCTCTCCCCCATTTCCTCCACAATCCACTCTCCATCACCTATTTGAAAAGCTTGACCAAGTCCTCTCACTCTCTGCAGAGTTTGAACTCCACTCAGCTTCCTCCCTTTTTGAGCACAAAAATATAACTCCTCTTGTAGCATGTGGGATTGAACCCCACTCCCCCTTGCATGCATGTTGACACCAACACCACTAAGCCATATGCTTATTTTGTGATAACAAAATACACTTAATTAACCTTAAGTCCTGCTTTCACTAGCTCACCCCACCAAAGTACTCAAAAACCAAACTTTCACCTGAGCCTAGGCTCAACCCCGAGCCTTCTAAGGACCCCGAACACACCCAAATAACAAGCTTAGCTAGCCAAACACATAGAATAGCGTAAAATGCCAAACCCCTAATTTTAGGATGTTATAGGACAAGCCACCACTGATTTACAGATAAACTGCCACTGATAACACTTTGTGGACAAGGCACCACTTATGCAGATATACTGCTATTGAAACACTTTGTGGACAAGCCACCACTGATTTGTAAATAAACTGCCACATACTTCCACCTTTCACAAAATCTACCCCATACATGTGATATGGCAATTTCACTTTTACACTTAGGCATGTAAACATGCTCTCATAATTACATATCACTTATTGATCACTTATAATCACTTTAACATGTTTTAACATGCTTTTCACATTAGGTCATGGATCTAAAATTTACACATACATATATATATATATATATCACATACTTTAAATCATCAAAAATATCCAACATTCCATGTATAACATATCATAAGGATGAGATTTACTCATATATTACAATCACAGTTAACATCACATCATATAAATGCTTTCCTAGTATCATTTGGTTAGGTTTAGTTACTTGGTATTTCTTCTCGATGAGTTTTCAACTCTCCTTAGTAGTACTTAATGTACTTGCAGTTGACCACAATTTTCATACTAATATACTTATTTAAAACCACATTATATTTAATCTAATAGTATTGAACCCACACATTTTTCATAGATCCGAAATACCACATTCCCCTAGTAGTGATTTCACTTGTATCTAACCCCAAAAAAGTATCTAACACACAAATAACATATTTTGGTTAGGATCCATCAAAGATTTTTTATTACTAAAGATTAATCACTAAAAGCCTCACCGTACACTTACCCCATTGTTTGTACACTCGAATCGATGATCTCCTATCCAAAGTTAAGGATTTCTCCTATTGTCATCGATTGGACCTTCAAAGAGGATAAGGAAGAATATTAACATGTAAATACATGAAAATAACTTCCATGGCCAATATACCAATCGACCAAGAAAGGAAAACACTAAGATGAGAACTTGATGATCGTATATCCCACGCTTACACAACTTAATCAATTCTAAATGATCAGTGGATTGATATAGATATGACATTAGAGAGTTGGGTGAGATTTATTAAAGCAAAGAGGGAATAAGATCAACCATAATAAAAAGAATTGCAAATAAATCAGGAGAGAAAGAGGAAAAGCCCCAACCACTTGTGGCGATGGCGGTGGTGATGTGGAAGAGAAAGAGGAAGAGGAGGAGCTACAGTGGCTAAAAGGGTATGGTGATTGGTGGTCATAGCGTAACACCCCAAACCCGTACCCATCGTCAAAACAGGGTTACAGAGCATTACCAAAGTTTATAGAATAATTACAGATATTTCACATCATTTACTATACATGTCCTATACTAATCATATTGTCCCTTGAATGGGCCCTCGAGGCCCAATGTAAACATTAGAATTAAATCGGGACTTAATCAGGATCTCTCAAAAATTTTCATGAAATTTTAATTTTTTTCCTAGATGTAGGGCTCACATGCCGGTGTGACCCTATGACATGCCCGTACATCAAGCCATGTCCTGCCACGTGTAACTCTCTAACTTGCATCACACGGCCAAGTCACATGCCCGTGTGCTAGGCCGTGTTACCTACACAGCTGAGACACATACTCATGTCTCTGCCTGTGTGCTCAATTCTGAGCATTCTGTTTCTAAAATTTAAGATGTAGGGGACACATGGCTAGACCATATGCCCATGTCTTAAGCCATGTGTCACACACGGTCAAGACACACGTTCGTGTGGACAAAATAAAGTCATTTACTAGATTTTTTTCACCCCTTTTAGCCTTGCACCTACACCAACACTTATACATAATTTATCACATTCACCAACCACATTTTCATACCAAAATTTAAGTCTTATACATGTAAATTTATACTCATATTTATCTAGATACCATGTTCACATTTGTGTATATTGTATTAAATATGCTAATTTAATTCATTCATACACATCTCATTGTGATTTCTATTAATCAATCATTTTCAAACATATACCATGATATAGTCTTTTAAACCTAAACACCAAAACATGTTCATAACTAGCCATTCCAATAGCTAGTCATTAACAAATATTTACATGCCATTCCTTGGCCAATTTAACCTATATATGCCATTATAACCACAATTGTTTTACCTTATATATCAAATTGAGTGATCTCTGTCTAGCTTTCACCAATGAGCTTTCGATTTACTATAGAATAGGGAAAAAATAAAATAGAGTAAGCATATAATGTTTAGTAAGTCCGTATAACTTGGTAATTAACTTACCAACTATTCATATTAAAAATAAACATGTAAATCATAATCAACCATTTGATTCCAAACCCTAATGCATATTCTCATCACCCTTGTTAGTAACTTATTTCATATAAACATCAAGAAACACATATATGAGCTCAACAATATTCAGATTCTCATACATATATGTTTTCCACATCATGTTTTCATATAACATGTATACAAATTATTTCCATATTTTTTGGGTACATTCTATAACAATTCATCTCGAGTTTTAGTATATTTCATGTCAGAACTTTGCTTATTATTCAATTGAAATATTGATAATCACACAGATGATACACTCGAGATGTACATATCTATTCTCATAGTGAATGTATTCATCAAAAAAATTTCCATGTTCATAAATTATAATTTCATACTTCCATATTTCATATAACATCGTTTTCATGTACTTCAGGCAGATACATGTAAAAACCCATTTCTTTTCATGTTAGGATTTTACCCATTGAATTATTGAAAATATCGATGGATACTCAGGTAGCACACACAAAGTGTACAAATCAGTAAATCCATCAATTCATATTCAGGGGTACCCGTTAGGGTACTTAATCAGGAAACACACTCTCGAGCCACATATCATATAACACGGTTGCAAGTCAAAGGCTAAATCCTTTTCTAACATATGCTCAGAAGAGCTCAATTAGGATTACCAGTCCAGGCTAAATCCTAATTGTAACATATGCTCAAGAGGGATTATATCAGGGTTATATCAGGATTACTCATCTAGGCTAAATCCTATCTGTAATGAGGTCAATAGGATTACCCGTCCGAGCTAAATCCCATCAGAAACAAATGTAGGACCTCATTGATTTTGGGAAATCACATATAAATCAATTTTTCATTTATTCAATTGAAATTTGACATTTATCAAACAATTTTCGGGTATGTGGTCAATCTCATATATTTATGCATTTATGCAATTCAAATGTTCACATTCAACTTAAGCATAAAAATAACATTTTTATCATTTATCACTTATCGGGTAATATCATTTATTTCAAGCACTTTCATTTATCGGGGTTTAATTGTAACACCCCAAATCCGGCCTAGACGTTACGACTGGATCTAGCATGTTACATGGAAAGGTTGTTAAAGATTCTACATGTTCGTTAAAAATATCAATTTTTGTTGCTTGTGAAAAATCCAATTTCTTTTATAGTTCTCTTTGCAAAAACATTTTCGTTGCTATTTCTGATGATCTTGTTTATAATTAATCCAACTCAATGAGTTTCAAAAAAAACAAAATTTAAATTATTATAGAAATGCGATATTTTGAAAAGAGTTATCAACGTTAAGAAAATCAGGAGTTTTATCCATTATAGTTTGTAAACCGTGTATTAACATTATAGAAAAACTGTTAATAATGCTTTAGAAAATCCCAAATTGGGCATTCAAAATTAATAAGCAGTAACCAAATTAAAAGCTAAAACCAAAACAAAATACCAAAGGCCTTATTACAAAACAAAAACCAAAATTTAAATAAAATCTATAGTACCGCAAAATAGAATTTATTAAGCTACGATGCATGGCCACCATAGAGTTCACCTCGGCTCCAAATCCGCAAAGCTAGGAATTACCTAAAAAATTAAGCACAGGGGTGAGTTACGAGAACTCAGTGTGTAATCCCCTATACGAACGATAATTGGGCCTAAGCCTACAGAAGCACATTGAGCCTTAGCTCTCATAGTAATGAAATTCGCTGAAGCCCATACGAGTCGAACTGGGCCGTAGCCCTAACAACATGGCATAAATAGTGAATGTAATGCAACCCATCCCAACCTAGTATATCATCCTCTACACTCCACTCCATATATCCAACCTCAGCAGTCCTATGGGGATTTCTACAATCAACCCTCCATCCTCTACACTCCTCTTTGGCAGTCATGTTGACAGTCATGCTGCTCAAAGCTGATATAATGTGACAGAGTCACCGATATGTGTGGCACCAAGCCATCGAAACAATGTGGCAGAGCCACCAAAATAATAATATAATCGACACATAGCCCTGGGTAAATATGATTGACACAGAGTCATCAATAACTGTATTATGCTTGGCACATAGCCATCAGCGACGGTAATATAATCGTACACAGCCTTGGGTAAATACAATTGGCACAAAGCCATAATCAAGATGGCACGGAGCCATATTTAGGTTGGCATATAGCCATTACACAGAATGTGGCAAAGCCACCGATATATACTTCCCTGATCATCAATACCCCAACCCCATGCAATATGTCGTGTATGTCATGCTCAATCATTACACATGTATGCAGAATGGCCATGCTCAATAACAATCATTTAAACATGTAATAAAAGCATATCAGTCATACAACCATAGCCAAACAGGTCATATCATAGCACAAGCCAATCACTTACCTACAAGCGTAAATCAGTCATTTTACCCTGTAAGGGTATTCCAGTAATCCTACCCTTCAGAGGTAGTTCGGTAATTCTACTCATAACTAATTCCTATATGAAGTGTATCTCAAACATAATCAATCATACAATTAACACATAAAACGCTAGTACTACCACGAGGGTACAACTGTCATTTTTTCGTTTAGGGATAAAACAGTAATTTCGCAAATCGAGGTTTTTCGGTAATTTTGTAAACCAGGGGTATTTCACTAATTTTACAAACCAAGGATATTTCGATAAATTTTCAAACCAGGGGTATTTCGATAATTTTACAAACTAGGGGTATTTCGGTAATTTCACAAAAAATGGTATTTCGGTAATTTTACAAACTAGATGTATTTGGTAATTTTACAAACTAGGGGTATTTCAGTAATTTTACAAACTGAGGGTGTTTCGATAATTTTAAAAATTGGGGGTATTTTGGTAATTTTACAAACCAGGGGTATTTCGGTAATTTTACAAACCAGGGGTAATTCAGTAATTTTACAAACCAAGGGTATTTTGGTTATTTTATAAATTAGGGTATTAATGACCCAACAGAAGGTCCACTTTTGCCTCGAATGACTCAAGTATTCTAAACAGAAATAATAATGCAAATAGGCCTAAGGCCCATACTCAGCCCAAATGGGCCCACACGCTAGTGTGGCCCATTCAGCCCAAACCTAGCCACATATATGAGATTCACATAGTCTAGTTCACTATCTACTACCCAATCATACAATTTACTCATATAGGCCTCCAGGCCCATTGGGCCCACTTGGCCCCTTTCGGGCCATCGTGGCCCAACAGCCTACAAGAACACTACTGATGGCCTTAACTATCGCATTGAAGCCCCAGACGTACGCTCGCACGCTCGTGTGGTTACTATCGCAGTGTCACTAGCATTTTGGCATATGCCGCTCTACAGCTAGAGTAGAGAGAATACACACTTGATAGGAGTCTGAAGCTGTTAAACTGCGCTTCGAGCACTCACCTTCCTTCTTTGTATCTTTCCAATGTGGGATCCCTCCGCCAGTAGAGTTTAAATCCAACTCAAACTCTTGCCGTCCAATCCACAAAATAAGTACTCCCTTGCTTTCCATGAGATTCAAACCCAATCTCTCCCATCAGCCAATTCACGCCACTTGCCACTAAGCCACAAGCTCCTCTTGTGTCTAAAACCATGCACAATTAAATATAAATCTATGGCCAATGTCTAAATCCATTTTTGAAAAAATACCAAAAAGAAATGCAAGTGCCACGCCTTGAACCTTGGATCTCATTCCTTCCTTTTGGCGTCACCCCCTTGCCTCTTATGTGGCACCACTTTGCCACTACACCACACACTCCACTTGTGTCATTTTCTCCACATTTTAGTCTTAAAGCCTACCTACTAACTCCCAGGATTTTATTCACCTAAAACCAAAATTTTTCCTAATGCCTAACTTCAACCCGGGACTTCATAGAAGCTCCTTAACCTTCCAAAATATGTCACCTACTAGATCCAACTTGCATTAAAGCCGTTCTCTTGTTCCCAAAAATTTTAACCGCTACTATGCCCAAGGCCCATTGGGCCCAATTCTACTAGGCCCAATATCGGGATGTTACAAATCTACCCCCTTAAAGAAATTTCATCCTCGAAATTTCCAACTAACTAACAGTCGTACATCCTAACCTACAACACTATGCTCACGCTGCGCACTCTAATTCCAATAACACTAATGCACTTTCTAACTTAATCTTGGTAACCCTTCACACAACCAAATATCTAACACAGAAGCAAACAGATTTTCACCACACATGCACACAATTTCAACAACCATAAATCACATGCACACATCACAGAATGAATACCAAAAATACATTCATTTCAGCACATAATAGAGTATAAGGTAAGAGAACTTACGGATTCAGTGCCGGAGACTCAGCTACCATACTTCCAGAAAAAAGGCTTTTTTTCTAAATCGTATTCCAAACCAACTTTTGAAAACATTTTGAACCCCAAACCCATAGCCGAGTTTTGCAACCTACCTCTGATACCATAATTGTAACACCCCAAACCTGGCCTAGACGTTACGACCGGATCTGGCATGTCACATGGAAAGGTTATTAAAGAATCTACACGTTCGTTAAAAATATCAAGTTTTGTTGCTTGTGAAAAATCCAATTTGTTTTATAGTTCTCTTTGCAAAAACATTTTTGTTGCTATTTCCGATGATCTTGTTTATAATTAATCCAACTCAATAAGTTTTAGGAAAACGACATTTAAATTATTGTAGACATGCGATATTTTGAAAAGAGTTATCAACGTTAAGAAAATCCAGAGTTTTATCCATTATAGTTTGTAAACCATGTATTAACATTATAGAAAAACTGTTAATAATGTTTTAGAAAATCCCAAATTGAGCATTCAAAATTAATAAGCAGTAATCGGATTAAAAGCTAAAACCAAAACAAAATACCAAAGGCCTTATTACAAAACAAAAACCCAAATTTAAATGAAATCTATAGTACCGCAAAACAGAATTTATTAAGCTACGATGCATGGCCACCTCAGAGTTCACCACGGCATCAAATCCAAAGCTAGGAATTACCTGCAAAATTAAGCAGAGGGGTGAGTTACGAGAACTCAGTGTGTAATCCCCTATACGAACGATAATTGGGCCTAAGCCCACAGTAGCACATTGAGCCTTAGATCTCACAGTAATGAAATTGGCCGAATCCCAAACAAGTCGAACTGGACCGTAGCCCTAATCACATGGCATAAATAGTGAATGTAATGCAACCCAGCCCAACCTAGTATTCCATCCTCTACACTCCACTCCATATATCCAACCTTAGCACTCTTGTGGGGATTTCTACAATCAACCCTCCATCCTCTATACTCCTCTTTGGCAGTCATGCTGACAGCCATGCTACTCAAAGCCAATATAATGTGATAGAGTCACCGATATGTGTGGCACCAAGCCATCAAAACAATTTGGCAGAGCCGCAAAAATAGTAATATAATCGGCACACAGCCCTGAGTAAATATGATTGACACAGAGTCATCAATAATTGTATTATGCTTCGCACATAGCCATCAGCGACGATAATATAATCGGCACACAGCCTTGGGTAAATATGATTGGTACAAAGTCATAATCAAGATGGCACAGAGCCATATTTTGGTTGGCATATAGCCATTATACAAAATGTGGCAGAGCCACCGATATATACTTCCCCGATCATCAATATCCCAACCTCATGCAATATGTTGTGGATGCCATGCTTAATCATTACACATGTATACAAAATGGCCATGCTTAATAACAATCATTTAGACATGTAGTAAAAGCATATCAATCATACAACCATATCCAAACCGGTCATATAATAGCACAAGCCAGCCACTTACTTACAAGGGCACATCAGTCATTTTACCCTGTAAGGGTATTCCGATAATCCTACCTTTCAGGGGTAGTTCGGTAATTCTACTCATGACTAATTTTCATATGCAGTGTATCTCAAACATAATCAATCATACAAGTAACACATAAAACGCTAGTACTACCATGAGGGTACAACGGTCATTTTGTCATTTAGGGGTAAAATAGTAATTTTGCAAATCGCGATATTTCAATAATTTTGCAAACCAGGGGTATTTCGGTAATCTTGCAAACTAGGGGTTTTTCCGTAATTTTACAAACTAGGGATATTTTGGTAATTTCACAAACAAGGGGTATTTCAGTAATTTTGTAAACCAGGGGTATTTCGGTAATTTTGCAAACCAGGAGTATTTTAGTAATTTTATAAATCGGGAGTATTTCGATAATTTTACAAACCATGGGTTTTTTGGTAATTTTGCAAACCAATGGTATTTCGGTAATTTTATAAAAAAGGGTATTTTGGAAATTTCACAAACTAGGGGCATTGCGGTAATTTTACAAACCAAGGGTTTTTTGGTCATTTTACAAATCAGGGTATTAATGACCCAACAGAAGGTCCACTTTTGCCTTGAACGACTCAAGTATTCTAAACAGAAATAACAATGCAAATAGGCCTAAGGCCCATTCTCGGCCCAAGTGAGCCCACACACTCGTGTGGCCAATTCAGCCCAAATCTAGCCACATATATGAGATTCATATAGTCTAGTTCACTATCTACTACTCAATCATACAATTTCCTCATATAGGCCCCGGGCCCATTGGGCCCACTTGGCCCCTTTTGGGCCATCGTGGCCCAGCAGCCTATAAGAACACTACTGATGGCCTCAACTATCACGTTGAAGCCCCATACGTGTAGTTGCCCGCTCGTGTGGTTACTAACGCCGTGTCACCAGTATTTTCGCATATGCTACTCTACAGCTAGAGTAGATAGAATGCACACCTGATAGGAGTCTGACCATGCACAACTAAATATAAATCTATGGCCAAGGTCTAAATCCATTTTTGAAAAAATACCAAAAAGAAATGCAAGTGCCACGCCTAGAACCTTGGATCTCCATCCTTCCTTTTGGCATCACCCCCTTGCCTCTTATGTGGCGCCACTTTGCCACTACACCACACACTCTGTAACACCCCAAACCCGGTCAATACACCACGACCGAATCTGGTATGCTACAGGGAAAAAGGTTTGAGTGGTTTAGGTTTGAGTTTAAAAGTTTGAGGAAAACACTTCGCTAAAATTTTGTATTTGAAGAAAAACTTGAGTAGGTTTTGACTAAAATTTACGTTGTATTTGAAAACCCAGAGCTTTGAAAATTTATCTAAAGTGTAGGTAAAACTAATTTATGCTCGGTTTGAAGTCTAAGTTGTTTCATATTATTACTAAAGTATCTTGTCTTAGTAGAAAACCATATTTAAGTTAGAAAACAATTGAGTTCATTTTGTTCTAAGTTATAGTATGATACCCGATGGTATAGTTTAAAACATCGTTTTGAAGTTTTGAAAACGTTGTCTTTCCAAGTTTTAGCGCATTTTAACTCAAGTAGTTTGTTACAAAGATATTATAAATCTAACTTAATCGTAAACGAAACATAATTTAAAAGGCCATTTACAACCCCAATAAAACCAAATAGTAATAATAAAACTTTAAGTACCAAATTTCTTAAAAGTCCGAGCAAAGCTTTATTTCAAGATGGCATGAGCACCTCGAGTCCATCCCGGCTCGTGTTCGCGTCTCATGTGTCACCGAAATAGTCAAAGGAGAGGGTGAGTCGGATGACTCGGTGTGTAAATCCTACTCAAGAACAACATGCTAACACACATCATACAAAGCAACATAATTAATGCAACCCGATCCTAACCATCCATATCGCTTTTCTACCCCGTGTGGTACCAAACCTTTGGTGGTGCCAAACCACTGGTGACATATAGTCACAATGTGTTACCAAAACACCGTGTCCCAAAGACACAATATCCGTCAATGTGGTGCCAAACCACTGGTGTCCCAAAGACACAATTGTGCTACTAAAGCACCGTGACCGAAGTCACAACTGATGATGGGGCCAACCCATCGTGTGATACCAAATCACTAGCAGACGATCCCATATCTCAAGTGGGGCCAACCCACGGTGGTTAAACCACGTGGACAAGTCGCAATGAGGTGCCAAACCTCCGTGACCCAAAGTCACAAAGTGTGCTACTAAAGCACCGGTGCTCACAAGACAAAATATCACCGCCTCCACTCATATCACCCACACATGTCATAATCGACTTATGTACAATATACAATCATGTAACTCATGCAACCATGTCCAACATTGCATCTCATAGCATATATATAGTATAGATCATCATATTCAAAGTATCCATAATAGGACTTGTAATAAAATAGACTTACCCGGATCCGCCCACATACCCCATTTGGGTATCCAATTATCCATCATATCGGTAACGTTTTTAATGTGCAAACAGGTTTATTAATAACATTACTAGGTATCGGTGTTAGTTTACACACCGTAAATACGAAGTCTAGAAATCCCACAAAAGCAATCTAAGTCCTCGAGTACTAGCTTCTACAATCGCCAAAACATAGGGTTAGACATCTACACATTCGCCAACACCATTTAGACCAAAAGGGTTTGTCGAAAAGCCTTACCTTTCACCTGATTTGGTTTCCTACCAAATCCAACCAAAGAGTGGTTCCTCGCATAATCGGCCCACTAATCAACCGACAGAAGAAAACGGCTCCTCTTGCTTGCTTTGAAACCTTTGATGTCCTATAATAAGAATTGGTTAATAAAAGATTAACACCTTCCAACAATCACAATCGGCCATCAACGAAATAAGAATCGGCAAGGTGAGAAAAAGAAAAGAAATGGCCATTCGGCCTAGTACTTACCCACTACCAACGATTGGAACCAAGCTCCCAACACCACCAAATATTCGGCCAAAACCAAGGGAGGTTCGGCTAACTCCCTTAATCCAGAAAAGAAGAGTTTAAAAAGAAAACCAAGGAAGAAAGAGTGCTCTCGGTTTGAATGAATGAAGTAGAGAGAAGTGTTTGGGAAAATAAAGTTTCTGCCTACACCAAAAGAACAAAAGAGAAGGAGGAGTAGGTGAGAAAGAGCTTTCTGCTACAAATGACCAAGATCAACAATGGCTTGCTTGTGGTAGCTTTCGGTTTAGATGAAACAGATGAAGGATATAGGTTTTTTTGTGAAAGGTGTTACGGTCAAAGAAGGAAACTGAAGAAGACCGGTTTCGGTTTAGAGATGCGGTATGGAACAGATAAGAAAATCAGACAAGGGTTGTAAAACAAAAGAAAGAAATTGAGAAGAGAAGATCACTTGTTTTGCTTTGCACCATAGAAAGAAGAAAGAAGGACAAGGTAGAATTTTGGCGATATGGGTGCTTGGGGTTTTGGTTGACACAAAAGGTAAAAGAAGAAACGAAGAAGAAGGGTGCAAGATTGGCTTGAAGTTGCTTTGTGTTTTGCTTCAAAGAGCAAAAATGGAAGGTTTTCTCTTTTTTTTCTACTAAAGCTATTTGCAAAATGAAGTTTACTAGCTTTTGATGCAACAAGGACAAATTAACTCCCCTCCCAAAACCAAAATTGACCGAACCCACCCAAGCCTTAGTGCAAAATTTCGCACTCTCCCACAAGCTTTCCAACCGCCACACACTCCCTCTCCCCAAACTCTCACCAACCACCAACTCCCCCATTTCTCACACACCACTAATTCAAATGGCAAAGACCAAGTCTCCCTCCTACTTTCACTCTCCACCCCTCTTTTGAATATGTTGACCAAGTCCATGCTAGAATTCCACTTGTCTTCTACCTCTTCCTCCATGCCGTCCAAAATGAGAGCCAAAAGGGGTGGGATTCTCGCGACTTGAACACCAGACCTCCCCCTTGTAGATGACGCCACACACCCACCTTCCTTGTGGCGCATGCTTGCCACTTAGCTAGCTCCTCATTTGTGTTATAATTCCACTTAATTTAAATATAAACCCCAACACCTTCTGCTTCTATCCCCTAAAGCCCAAAAACAAGCATTTCACCACCTACCCAGGCTCACACCTAGCCTACAACTAAATCCCGAAAACACCAAAACAACATCATAGCAAGCAATAAACATGCAACAATTGCCAGAAATAAATTAACCCCTTAACCCGGGATATTACACACTCCACTTGTAAAATTTTCTCTATATTTTATTCTTAAAGCCTACCTACTAACTCCCAGGGTTTTATTCACCTAAAACCAAAATTTTTCCTAAGGCCTAACTTGAATCCGGGACTTCATAGAAGCCCCCTAACCTTCCAAAATCACTCACCTACTAGATCCAACTTGCATTAAAGACGTTCTCTTGTTCCCAAAAATTTTAACCGCTACTACGCCCAAGGCCCATTGGGCCCAATTCTACTAGGCCCAAATTTGGGATGTTACAAATCGACCCCCTTAAAGAAATTTTGTCCTCGAAATTTCCAAATAACAGTCGTACATCCTAACCTATAACACTATGATCACGCTATGCACTCTGATTCCAATAACACTAATACACTTTCTAACTTAATCTTGGTACCCCTTCACACAACCAAATATCTAACACAGAATCAAACATATTTTTACCACACATGCACACAATTTCTATAGTCATACATCACATCCACACATCACATAATGAATACCATAAATACATTCATTTCAACATATTATAGAGTATAAGGTAAGAGAACTTACGGATTCGGTGCCGGAGACTCAGGTGCCATACTTCTAAAAAACATGTTTTTTTCTAAATCGTATTCCAAACCAACTTTTGAAAACATTTTGAACCCCAAACCCATAGCCGAGTTGTGCAACCTGCCTCGATACCATAATTGTAACACCTCAAACCCAGCCTAGACATTACGACTGGATCTGGCATGTCACATGGAAAGGTTATTAAAGAATCTACACGTTCGTTAAAAATATCAAGTTTTGTTGCTTGTGAAAAATCCAATTTGTTTTATAGCTCTCTTTGCAAAAACATTTTCGTTGCTATTTCTGATGATCTTGTTTACAATTAACTCAACTCAATGAGTTTTAGAAAAACGACATTTAAATTATTGTAAACATGCGATATTTTGAAAAGAGTTATCAAAGTTAAGAAAATCCAGAGTTTTATTCATTATAGTTTGTAAACCATGTATTAACATTATAGAGAAACTGTTAATAATGTTTTAGAAAATCCCTAATTGAGCATTAAAAATTAATAAGCAATAACCGAATTAAAAGCTAAAACCAAAACAAAATACCAAAGGCCTTATTACAAAACAAAAACCTAAATTTAAATAAAATCTATAGTACCGCAAAACATAATTTATTAAGCTACGATGCATGGCCACCACAGAGTTCACCTCGGCTCCAAATCCGGAAAGCTAGGAATTACCTGCAAAATTAAGCAGAGGAGTGAGTTACGAGAACTCAGTGTGTAATCCCCTATACGAACGATAACTGGGCCTAGGCACACAGAAGCACATTGAGCCTTAGCTCTCACCGTAATGAAATTGGCCGAAGCCCACACGAGTCGAACTGGGCCGTAGCCCTAACAACATGGCAAAATAGTGAATGTAATGCAACCCAGCCCAACATAGTATTCCATCCTCTACACTCCACTCCATATATCCAACCTCAGCACTCTTGTGGGGATTTTTACAATCAACCCTCCATCCTCTACACTCATCTCTGGCAGTCATGCTGACAGTCATGCTACTCAAAGCCGATATAATGTGACAGAGTCACCGATATGTGTGGCACCAAGCCATCGAAATAATTTTGCAGAGCCACCGAAATAGTAATATAATCCGCACACTGCCCTGGGTAAATATGATTGATAGGGAGTCATCAATAACTGTATTATGCTTCACACATAGCCATCAGCGACGGTAATAAAATCGACACACAGCCTTGGGTAAATATGATTGGCACAAAGCCATAATCAAGATGGTAGAGAGCCATATTTAGGTTGGCATATAACCATTATACAAAATGTAGGATAGCCACCGATATATACTTCCCCGATCATTAATATCCTAACCCCATGCAATATGTCGTGGATGCCATGCTCAATCATTACACGTGTATCCAGAATGGCCATGCTTAATAAAAATCATTTAGACATGTAATAAAAGCATATCAGTCATACAACCATAGCCAAACCGGTCATATCATAGCACAAGCCAATCACTTACCTACAAGGGCGAATCAGTCATTTTACCCTATAAGGGTATTCCAATAATCCTACCCTTCAGGGGTAGTTCGGTAATTCTACTCATAACTAATTTTGTATGCAGTGTATTTGAAACATAATCAATCATACAATTAACACATAAAATGCTAGTACTACCACGAGGGTACAACGGCCATTTTATCGTTTAGTGGTAAAATAGTAATTTTGCAAACTGGGGTATTTCGGTGATTTTGCAAACCAGGGGTATTTCGATAATTTTACAAACCAGGGGTATTTCGATAATTTTGCAAACTAGGGTATTTCGATAATTTTACAAACTAGGGGTATTTTTATAATTTCACAAACAAAGAGGTATTTCAGTAATTTTGCAAACCAGGGGTATTTCGATAATTTTGAAAACTAGTGGGTATTTGGGTAATTTACAAACTAGGGGTATTTGAGTAATTTCACAAACCAGGGGTATTTTGGTAATTTCACAAACCAGGGGTATTTTGGTAATTTTAGTAACCATGGGTATTTTGGTAATTTCATAAACCTGTGGTATTTTGGTAATTTTAGTAACCATGGGTATTTTGGTCATTTTACAAATTAGGGTATTCACGACCTAACAGAAGGTCCACTGTCGCCTCGAACGACTCAAGTATTCTAAACAAAGATAATGATGCGAATGGGCCTAAGGCCCATTTTAGGCCCAAGTGGGCATACACACTCGTGAGGCCCATTTAGTGCAAACCTAGCCACATATATGAGATTTCACATAGTCTAGTTCACTATCCACTACTCAATCATACAATTTACTCATATGGGCCCCTGGGTCCATTAGGCCTACTTGGCCCTTTTCGGGCCATCGTGGCCCAACAGCCCACACCCACAAGAACACTATTGATGGCCTCAACTATCGCATTGAAGCCCCACACGTGCACTCGTACGCTTGTGTGGTTAGTATCGCCGTGTCACCGGCATTTTGGCATATGCCGCTCTACAGCTAGAGTAGAGAGAATACACACCTGATAGGAGTCTGAAGCTGTTAAATCGCGCTCCGAGCAATCCTACGTCCAACGCCAACCAAGTATGCCTACTCTCCTCCTAGACAGCTCTATATATAGCTAGCTTCTCACCTTCTTTCTTTGTATCTTTTCGATGTGGGGTCCCTTCATAGTAGAGTTTAAATCCAACTCAAACTCTTGCCGTCCAATCCGTAAAATAAATACTCCTATAACATCCTAAATATTCGAGTATCATTATGTTGCTAAGTGTTAGCTCGGGTTTACTTGGAATTAGAATAAATATTAGTAAAGTGTACTTTAATGTAAAGAAATTAGGTGACCTTGAAACTTAAGTTAATTAAGTACTAAAAGATGGCATAAGATGAGTAATTGGCAAAGTGGTGATGGCACCATAAGTTGGACTTGAGGGGAGAGGTTCGAATCACCTAGCATGCAATTAGGGAGTTTTTATTTTTGCTTTATCCTAGCATGTGTCACTATGGATAAGATTAGGATGAGTTGGATTATTTTTTTTTTGGTAAGAAGACTAAGGGTTATGGAAAGCTTGAGTTAGGGGATAGAATGGCTTGAATTGGGGGATAATGTTTCTCTAACTTAAGGAAAAAGGAGGATGATAAGGCTTAAGAATAGGTTGATGTTTTGAAACTTTCTAATGGCCTTTTGACCATGTATGTGGATTTGCATAAGGGCTAGGGAGGTGGCCGCTTTGTTGATTGGTTTGGTAGGCTTGGGAGTTGGATAAAACTTTCTTTTGGTCATTTGGTGCTTTCTTATCAAAATCTCTTCCAAAAATTTGCTCTCTCCCTAGCCGATTATACCTTAAACCTTGAGGAAACTATAGCATCTTTTTACCATCCTTCATCTTTGACCATTTGGTCATTTCTTTGCCAATCATTCTTCCTAGTGCCGAAACTATCATCACACAAAAAGAAAGAAGGCCATTCTTTTTCTCATTTTTCCTCCCCAATGCCGAATGCACTTTTCTCCTAAACTAAATTCTCTTTTCTTTCATTTTTCCTTCTCTTTTCTTTCTCTTTTCTTTCTCTTTCTTTTCTCTCTTTCTCTCTTGAAACTGAATCATATCACTTCCATTTTCCATTATTTTACTTCTTCCTCAACTAAAGTTTCTTCAATATTTTCTCTCATGGCCGAATGCTAGTTTGCTCTTGTACCGAATTTTTTTTCATTTTCTTTGTTTGGTCATAACCGAATTCTCCTTTAGTCATAAGTATTCTTCTCACTCAATTCTTTTCAACCGTGGACAATAGTGAGATTTTTGGAGGGCAGAAACTCAAAGTGTTCTTGAGTATTGTGGATCGTTGGAATCGATTTTAAGAGTTAAGGTAAGGAGTTTATTCAAGGATTCTCATATTATTCGTCATTTTGGTATAGTTAGTTATTTCATCAATTTTGTTATAGGGACGTAATCGCTCGATCGTTTCTTCGTGGAACGAGGATAATTGTGGTAAGCCAATCTTAAATCTTTTAAAATCGTTAGTCCTATTTCGATAGTTATTAGTTTGACTCGTGATTTTATGTCATTAAAGACATTCAAGATAGGGCAGAAAAAGGCAGTGAATAGTCTTCGAAAGAGGGGTGGTTCCGCTATTCCCCCTAAGTATAAACGAAGGGCTGTTTCAGAAATCTAAGATTTTCCATTGGGTTGCGGACCCTCATCCGAGGAGAACCAGTTGTTTGAAGTCATTCGTACTCCCGAACCTTTGTTTGTTCGTGGATTCTCATCGGGCAACGAATCAACAATCGAGGAGAAACCAAAATAGAAGTGGTTCAAATCTCGAGGTAAAGATTTAAATCGCTTATCAATAGTGTAGTTTTAAAATATGATAGTGCTCTAATTTATCGTGTTACGTTTAGGTATTGACGAGCGGGAAAGTTTAGTACTCACAATAACCAGGTGTGTAACTTCACACTTATCTCGGGTTAGATGTTAAACCGTAAGTATTGAGAAAAATCGTAAAGATGACAAAATCAAAAAAAAATTGTAATAATTAGTATTTTTGTGAAAATACATGAAAACGGTTAAAGTTGTGAAATTTACAAAAATGCCCTCAATGAGTTAGTTGGTAAATTGTAAATTTTATGTCTCATGTGTTAAATGGGCTGAAAATATGCTAGATCGTTAAATGGGCAGAAAATATGCTAGATCGTTAAATGGGTCAAAAATATGCTAGATCGTTAATGGGCCAAAAATATGATTGTAATATCCCGGGTTAAGGGCTATTTTATTTTGGCATTGTTTGCATGTTAATGGCTCGCTATGTTGTTGTTTGTGTGGTTTCGGGGCTTAGTTGTAGGCTAGGAGTGTGCCTGAGTAGGAGGAAAAATTTTAGTTTTTGGGCTTTAGGTGATAGGAGCTGAAGGAGCCTGGTCTTATGTAGTTTATTTGGTAAATTGTTGCACAAGTGAAGAGCTAGCAAAGTGGCAAAGCATGCGCCACTTGGAGCATGTGTATGGCGTCAATTGCAAGGGGTGAGGTCTTGAGTTCAAGCTGCGAAGTGGCCACCCTTTTGTCTTACTTTTTGACGCCAAGGAGAGGAGAGTTGTAGGCAGTTCAAACTCTGCCTTGGACTTAGTCAACACATTCAAATGATGGGTGGAGAGTAAATGGTGGAGGAAGACTTGGTCAAGGTGAATTGAATTTGTGGCTTGGGAGTGATTGGGGGGAGGTTGGCCGGTTTTGAGGAGATTTTGGGGGAGGTTGGCCGGTTGGTAAGTGTTGTGAGAGAGTGGGAGTGTGCCGATGTTTGCTTTTGGCAAATGTGCCTATTCGGTCACAAATCTTTTTGGTAAGCCGATTTTCCTTTTAGTCAAAAGCTTTCTTCTCTTTTTCTCTCTTTCAACCGAATGTTCAAGTACCGTTTTGCCAAACTTTCTTTGCAACTTTTTACTTAGTGTGTGAGGCCGAATATTGCTTCTTTTTCCACTTGCATCTTGTGTAAACCGAAATCTCAAAGCACCTACACTTGCCGAAACTACAACATTTTCTTCTCCACTTTTGCTTTCATCTTTTTCTCTCTTGAAACCTTGGTAACCGAATGTGCATCTCTCCCTTTTTCTTTTCCAAGTGTTGAAGCCGAAACTATTCCTCTCATACTCTCTTCCTCTCTCGACATCTTCTTGACCGAAACACCATCCTCCAAAATCACCATCATCCATTTCTTCTTCATTCAAACCGAAAGCTTCAACAATCATACCCTTGCCGATTCTGTCATTGGTAGCCGAAAGTTCTCTTCTCTCCCACTTCTCTTTCTTTTGTTGATTGTGTAAGCCGAAACTTCACTCTCCAAACACTTTCTCTATTTTTTTCCTCTCAAAATCGAGAGCACCTACCTCTTGTTCATTCTTTCTTCTTCAAACCTGGGCCGACTTCTTATTCTTGTCTAAAAATCAAACCGAATCCCTCCCTTGTGTTGCTGAATTTCCCTTCTCTCAATTGTGTGTTATCTGGCCGAATCTTTCTCCTCTCCTAGTGGTTGGTAGGCCAATTAGTGGTTGGTGTTGGGGTAAGTTCTTGGCCGAATGGCCATTTCTTTTTTGTTCTCTCTTGTTCTATGTCAATTCGGATTTGGTTAAGGCCGATTTCGGTATCTATTAAAAGGAGTTAATCACTTGTTTTGGTAATCGTTTTATTTAGGACCTTCGGATTTTGAAGCAGCCGATTGGAGAAGTCAAGTGGTAAGGAGGGGTAAGAGGTTATTTTTGTTAGTCTTTTCTTTTAGAATTCTTTAAGCCAAAGGTGCAATGGATTAACTATTCTGTCTATTAGGGTGAGGCCGATTGTTGGATGAACCATTGCTGGTTCCGAATTGGGTAGAAAACCAAAGCAAGTTTAAGGTAAGGGTAATCGATATACCCCTTTGGATTAAATGGTTTTGGCCGAATGAGTTAAGTGTTAATCCCTTATTGGCCGATTGTAGGATCTGGGTTGTCGAGGTGATCGAGGGGCGAGACCGATTCTAGGATTAACATCTTCGCTATTTGGTGTGTAAACCAACACACTATCTTAACTAAGTAATGTGATAACTGCTTGTGTAAATGAAACAAGTGTGGTTGACTAATTCGATACCCATTGAGGTATGGATACGGATTCTGTAAGTCCGTTTCATTATGAAATATGTGATGATCTACGACATCATGATTATGGGTGTATATTCATTGAGATGCTATATTGAGCATGTGAGCATGATAACATGATTGCACGATTTTGCATCTAGTATGATATGTGATTGGGTGATATGAGAGGAGGGGAGTATGATATCCGTGTCTTTGGGACACTGTGTCTTTGGGACACCAGAGGTTTGGCACCTCGGTGGTTTGGTACCACGATTTTGTGACTTTGGGTCACAGAGGTTTGGCACCTCGGCGTCTCGTCCCGATGGCTTAGCACCACGGTGGGTTGGCCCCACGCTTGATTATACGGGATTGACGCCGTGATTTGGTATCACACGATGGGTTGGCCCCATCATCGGATTTGTGACTTCGATCACCAAAGTGATTTGGTATCACATTGTGTCTTTGGGACACCGAGGTTTGGCACCTCATTGCGACTCGCCCCGTGGTTTGACACCACCGTGGGTTGGCCCCACTTCGAGATATGGGATCGTCGCTAGTGATTTGGTATCACACGATGGGTTGGCCCCATCATTGGATTATTCGTGACTTGGTCACCGGTGGTTTGGTACCACAAGATGGATATCGTGACTTTGGGTCACCAAAGTGGTTTGGCAACACCAAGGGTTTGGTACCACACGGGTAGAAAAGGTGATATGGTTGGCTAGGATCGGGTGCATTACTTGCATTATTTTGTTATGATATGTGTATTGGCATGTTATACCGGGAGAGGGATTTATACACTGAGTCTTGCGACTCACTCTCTCCTTTGACTTTTCAGGTGACACTTAGACACGGACATGGAGCCGGGATGGACTCGAGGTGCTCATGCCATGCTTAAATAAGGATTTGCTCGGACTTTTTATGAATTTGGTACTTAAGCATATTCATTTCTATTTGGTTTTATTTGGGTTTGTAAATGGCCTTTTAAAATTATGTTTTGTTTATGTTTAAAGTAGATTTGTAATATGCCTTAACAAATTAACTGGGTTAAAATGTGCTAAAACTTGGAAAGATAATGATTTCAAAACTACAAAAGCAATATTTTAAGCTATACCATCGGTATCACACTATGATTTGAGTTAAAGTGAACTCAAACGCTTTCTAACTTAAGCACGATTTTCTACTAAGTAAAAATGTTTTTGTAACAATGATAAACATCTCAAACTTCTTAACGAGATAAACTGTTTTACCTACATGTCCGATTGAGTTTTCAAATTTCGGGTTTCCAAATACATCATCGATTTCAATCAAACCTACTCAATTTTTTCTTCAAATACAAAATTTTAGCTAAGTGTTTTCCTCAAACTTTTAAACTCAAACCTAAACCTCTCAAAACCTTTTTCCTCAGAATATACCAGATTCGGTTGTGGTGTATTGACCGAGTTTGGGGTGTTACATTTGTGGTATCGAGCCAAGTTCAAAGGTTTCATTTGTGGCCCAAGGCCCAAAATGTTTTAAAACTATAGTTTTGAGTATTCATTTTAAAAGTATGGTTTGAAAGGCATGGCACCGAGTCACCGCACCAATCCGCCTGTAAGTACCTGTACTATTTTTTGTGGTAATGATATTGATGAGATTGAATGGCTAGTGATAGTAAGACTACTCTAGAAACTCAAACCGATAGGACTCGGTGGACTTCATGAAACAAAGCTTCTTTAAAAAAAATTCATAAGACTTTACTTTTAAACAAAGGAATATTATCGATACATAAAATTCTTTAAATCGCACGAGATTTAGTCATGAGTACCCGAGGTGGACGTGGTCGTGGACGTGGTCGCAGAGGATGACGGTTTCGAGCCCGTAGGTTCGGTCGAGGTTCAAAAATGAGATACTGGCCCGCCACCATTTGGAGGTGGTGAGTTTCAAGAGTAGATCGATGATGCAAAGGTCACTGAGCGATCTGCGAGTGTTAGAAAGGGTAGCCGGAGTAGGTGGAGGCGTAGGAGCTAGGAAATCAGGCTCGAGCGACTTAGGGCAAACGGGCTAAATTCTTCGGGGTGTCTCGGTGTTGCTCCTAGCAATCATTGAATATTGGTGGAAGCAATCGAGCGGATCATGGATGATCTAGACCTAATCGCGAAGAAAAATTAAAGGGATAGTATCACTTCTCGAGATGAGTCATACCGCTGGTGGCTCCTTTGTTCGGACAGTACCGCAACTAAAGATCCGACTTGGGACTATTTTGGGTCGCTTATCGTAAAAAGTACGTGGGGGCTAACTACATTAATGAGCAGAGGAAAGCATTTCTGAGGTTAGTTCAGGGGAGCAAATCTGTGTCGGAGTACGAGGCAGAGTTTCTGAGGCTGAGTCGGTATGCCAGGGGTATGGTGGCTACTAAACATGAGAGGTGCGTTCGTTTCGAGGATGGCCTGCGGGACGAATTAAGGTTGATAATTGCGCCCCAGCAGGAGCGTGAATTTACGATTTTGGTTGAAAAGGCAAAGGTGGCTAAGGGTATTAAGGAGTCTGTGAGGCAGGGTATGGATAGGAACCGACACAAGAGGAGTTTTGGATCTTCCGGTCATCGGGAATCGCAGAAAAGGGCTAGACCGAGTGGGCGAATCGGTCGGGTAGGTTTGTTGTCGCTAGCGTGGACCGCCGTAGTGTAACCTGTGGAAAGGCTCATTGGGGAGGATGTTGGGTGATGGTAGAGGTCGTTTTGAGTGTGGCTCGCTGGACCACCGTGTGAGGGACTGTCCGCGCAAGTTGGCTAGGATTCAGTCAGAGAGTCAGGGCCGTACTCAGTATAGGAATAATGGACCACCACCGCAGAGGGGCCGAGGTAATGGCAGAGGAGGTAATGGTTCTGGTCGGGGCCGTGGAGCACCGGGCAGAGGTGCAGGTAGTTCTGAGGCCAGACAGCCGGGGTTGGTGTATGCTGCGAGGCGCCGAGAGGAGGGCGACGCACCGGACGTCATTACCGGTACGTTTTTAATCTTTGGTTCTCCATTTACTACTTTGATTGATGTGGGTTCAACACATTCATATGTTGCAAGTAGCATAGTGAAGACCATGGATTTAGACTCTGAAATATCTTCTAGGCAGATGACCGTAATAAGCCCTCTAGGTCACTCTGTAGTGGTAGATAAAGCGTGATAGAGACGCACCTCTAGAACTCCAAGGGGTAGTATTTGAGGTCGATCTGATGGAACCGCCGCTTGGGGAGTTCGATCGATTCTTGGGATGGGTGGTGGTTAAGCACCGTGCAAAGTTGGATCACATGGACTAAGCGCATGGTTCTGAGCACGGTGAGGGTGATGAGGTAGTTTCGATCGGTAATAGGAGAAATTATCTCGTCCAATGTGGTATCTACTCAAAGTCGAGAAGATGGTCGAAGGGTCGTGAAGCATATGTAGTACATGTGTATGCCTTTGAGGCTAAGGAGTCTCTTGTGGAGACAGCCTGCATAGATTGGGGAATTTGTTGATGTGTTTCTGAGGAGCTTTGGGTTTGCCACCGGATAGAGAGGTAGAGTTTGGGATAGATCATATGCTTAATCGCGCCAAGATCCATTGCTCCGCATGTGATGGCACCTAAAGAGTTAGTGGAGCTTAAGGCTCGATCCAGAATTGTTGGATCGAGGCTTTATCGAGCCAAGTATTTCACCTTGGGAGCGCTTTACATTTTGTCAAGAAGAAAGACGGTACCATGCGGATGTGTATAGACTACCGCCAACCGAATAAGTCGACGATCAAAACAAGTATCCCCGCCTCGGATAGATGACTTGTTTGATCGGTTGAAGGGGCATCGGTTTTCTCAAGATCGACTTAAGGTCCAGGTATCACCGCTAAGGGTGAAGGAGGCGGATATCCGTAAGACGGCATTTCGCACTCGGTTTGGGCACTTTGAATTCTTGGTTATGCCGTTTGGGTTGACTAACAGCCGTGCCTTCATGGATCCGATGAATAGGGTGTTCCAACAAAGATTCAGATCATCAGTAGTGGTTTTATCGGCGACATCTTGGTATATTCAAGGACCGAGGAGGAACATGATGCCCATTTCGGGTGGTATTGCAGATTCTAAGGGAGAAACAACTCTATCGAAGTTCAAGAAAATCGAAGTTCGCTTAGGAGGTGACGTTCTTGGGTCATGTAGTATCGGTGAGGGATTGAGTGGACCTCGTAAGATAGAGGCGATTTTGAATTGGAAGCCGCCTAAGTCGAAGAGTCGAGATTCGGAGTTTTTGGGCTTGGCGAGGATACTACCAAGATTTGTAGAGGGTTTCTCATTGATCGCGATCAGGCGACTAAATTATTGAGAAAAGGGTTCCGTTCATTTGACCGAGAAGCAACAGGAGAGCTTCGATAAGTTGAAGAAGATTTTGGTGAAGCTCCGGCTCGATTCAACCCGAGGTGGTAAGGAATTCACAATGTATCGCGATGCATCACATCTGAGTTTGGGTTTGTGTGTCGATGCAGAAGGAAGGTTGTGGCTTACGATCTCGGCAAATTGAGGCCACATGAGGTAAATTATCCAACGACGATCTGGAGTTAGCGGTCGTAGTATTTGCCTTAAAGATATGGAGGCATTACTTGTACGGAGAAAGATCGATAGTTTACATGGACCATAAGAGTCTCAAGTACCTTCCGACTCGTAAAGACTTGAATCGAGATAGCGCAGATGGATTGAGTCACCGAAAGACTACGATTGCTCAATTGAGTATCATCCGGCAAGGCTAACATTGTGGCGACGCGTTAAGCCGTAAGGTTGTTTGGATCTAAGAGCTACTGCTTGCCCACTTGAGTTTGTATGACGACGGGAGTATTACGGTAGAACTACGAGTTAAACCTACTTGGGTTGAGCGGTCGAGAAAACAGTTGTTGGACGAGGTTCGAAAGCGCAGAGGACACAAGTGCGTAACGATGGTTTGAGGGTTACTGATGTGTCGGGTGATGGAGTGCTATGTTTTCGGGGAAGGCTTGTATGCCGAGAGATTCTCGAGTTAAGGCAAAAGATTCTTCAGATGTACATAGATTTCACGCTATGCATCCCGGAGGTAGCAAAATGTAGGGATCTCAGAGAACGATTACGTGGCCGGTCCAAAAAGGAAGTGCGAGTTTGTAGGAAGTGTCCGACATGTCAAGCAGGTCAAGGCCGAGCACCGCCATCGTCGTGGTTGCTTGACAAATGAAGATTCCACAAAGGAAGTGTGAAAGGATAACTATGGATTTCGTCAAGGATTACCGCTACACCGAGCAAGAAGGATTGATTTGGGTAATCGTGGATCGATCGACTAAATCACTCACTTTATTAGGTGAGGGTGGATTACTCACTTGAGAGGTTGGCGGTCAGTATGTGTCGAGATAGTGAGATCGCACAGGTGCGATGTCGATCATCTCGGATAGGGATCCCGATTCACGCCAAGGTTCGGAAAGCATTACATCAGCTCTGGGTACACGGTTAGATTTCAGCATGGCATTTCATCCGTAGACTGACGGGCAGTCGAAAAGGGTTATACAGATCTTGGAAGACATGTTGCGAGGTTGTGTATTGGATTTCAGGGGTAGTTGGGAGGAGTATCTACCGTTAGCTGAGTTCACCTATAACAACAGTTACCAAGCAAGCATCAAGATGGCACCATATGAGGCGTTGTACGGTAGGAAGTGTCGCTCACCTACTTGTTGGACAGAGTTAAGTGAACGTCAGTTGTTGGGACCAGAGTTGGTTGCTGAGACCGAAGACAAGGTTAAGTTGATTCAGGCTTGGTTGAAAGAAGCTTCGGACCGGCAGAAGTCCTATGCCGATCTTAAGCGGAGAGATATTGAATTTGCAGTGGGAGATCGGGTTTTCCTGAAGGTCTCACCGTGGAAGAAAGTATTAAGGTTCGGGAGGAAAGGCAAGCTAAGTTCGAGGTTTATTGGGCCGATAAGGTAATCGAGACGAGTGGGACCATTGCATATCAGCTCGAGTTGCCAGCAGAGCTAAGTCAGATTCACGACGTGTTCCACGTTTTGATGCTTCGGCGTTATCGCTCAGATCCATCGCACGTGGTGATAGTAGGAGAGATTAAGGTAAACCCAGATATGACCATGGAGGAAGAGCCTGTACAGATTTTAGATCGGGATGTGAAGGTTCTGCGCAGGAAGTCTGTGCCTTTGGTTAAGGTTCTATGGCAGAATCATGGCGTGGAAGAAGCGATGTGGGAACCCGAGGATACGATGAGACAACAATAGCCACAACTCTTCTGACCAGGTAATTTCGAGGTCGAAATTATTTTAAGGGGGGTAGAACTGTAATATCCCGGGTTAAGGGCTATTTTATTTTGGCATTGTTTGCATGTTAATGGCTCGCTATGTTGTTGTTTGTGTGGTTTCGGGGTGTAGTTGTAGGCTAGGAGTGTGCCTGAGTAGGAGGAAAAATTTTAGTTTTTGGGCTTTAGGTGATAGGAGCTGAAGGAGCCGGGTCTTATGTAGTTTATTTGGTAAATTGTTGCACAAGTGAAGAGCTAGCAAAGTGGCAAAGCATGCACCACTTGGAGCATGTGTATGGCGTCAATTGCAAGGGGTGAGGTCTTGAGTTCAAGTCAAGTGGCCACCCTTTGTCTTACTTTTTGACGCCAAGGAGAGGAGAGTTGTAGGCGCTCAAACTCGCCTTGGACTTAGTCAACACATTCAAATGATGGGTGGAGAGTAAATGGTGGAGGAAGACTTGGTCAAGGTGAATTGAATTTGTGGCTTGGGAGTGATTGGGGGAGGTTGGCGGTTTGAGGAGATTTTGGGGAGGTTGGCGGTTGGTAAGTGTTGTGAGAGAGTGGGAGTGTGCCGATGTTTGCTTTTGGCAAATGTCCCTATTCGGTCACAAATCTTTTGGTAAGTCGATTTTCCTTTTAGTCAAAAGCTTTCTTCTCTTTTCTCTCTTTCAACCGAATGTTCAAGTACCGTTTTGCCAAAATTTCTTTGCAACTTTTTACTTAGTGTGTGAGGTCAATATTGCTTCTTTTTCCACTTGCATCTTGTGTAAACCGAAATCTCAAAGCACCTACACTGCGAAACTACAACATTTTCTTCTCCACTTTTGCTTTCATCTTTTCTCTCTTGAAACCTTGGTAACCGAATGTGCATCTCTCCTTTTTCTTTTCCAAGTGTTGAAGTCAAACTATTCCTCTCATACTCTCTTCCTCTCTTGACATCTTCTTGACCAAACACCATCCTCCAAAATCACCATCATCCATTTCTTCTTCATTCAAACCGAAAGCTTCAACAATCATACCCTTGCCGATTCTGTCATTGGTAGCCGAAAGTTCTCTTCTCTCCCACTTCTCTTTCTTTTGTTGATTGTGTAAGCCGAAACTTCACTCTCCAAACACTTTCTCTATTTTTTTCCTCTCAAAATCGAGAGCACCTACCTCTTGTTCATTCTTTCTTCTTCAAACCTGGGCCGACTTCTTATTCTTGTCTAAAAATCAAACCGAATCCCTCCCTTGTGTTGCCGAATTTCCCTTCTCTCAATTGTGTGTTATCTGGCCGAATCTTTCTCCTCTCCTAGTGGTTGGTAGGCCGATTAGTGGTTGGTGTTGGGGTAAGTTCTTGGCCGAATGGCCATTTCTTTTTTGTTCTCTCTTGTTCTATGTCAATTCGGATTTGGTTAAGGCCGATTTCGGTATCTATTAAAAGGAGTTAATCACTTGTTTTGGTAATCGTTTTATTTAGGACCTTCGGATTTTGAAGCGGTAGATTGGAGAAGTCAAGTGGTAAGGAGGGTAAGAGGTTATTTTGTTAGTCTTTTCTTTTAGAATTCTTTAAGCCAAAGGTGCAATGGATTAACTATTACTGCCTATTAGGGTGAGGCCGATTGTTGGATGAACCATTCTTTGGTTCCGAATTGGGTAGAAAACCAAAGCAAGTTTAAGGTAAGGGTAATCGATATGCCCTTTGGATTAAATGGTTTTGGCCGAATGAGTTAAGTGTTAATCCCTTATTGGCCGATTGTAGGATCCGGGTTTTCGAGGTGATCGAGGGCGAGACCGATTCTAGGATTAACATCTTCGCTATTTCGGTGTGTAAACCAACACACTATCTTAACTAAGTAATGTGATAACTGTTTGTGTAAATGAAACGGTGTGGTTGACTAATTCGATACCCATTGAGGTATGGATACTGATTCGTAAGTCCGTTTCATTATGAAATATGTGATGATCTATGATATCATGATTATGGGTGTATATTCATTGAGATGCAATATTGAGCATGTGAGCATGATAACATGATTGCACGATTTTGCATCTAGTATGATATGTGATTGGGTGATATGAGAGGAGGGGAGTATGATATCCGTGTCTTTGGGACACCGTGTGTCTTTGGGACACCAAAGGTTTGGCACCTCCAAAGGTTTGGTACCACGATTTTGTGACTTTGGGTCACGGAGGTTTGGCACCTCGGCGTCTCGTCCCAAGTGGCTTAGTACCACGGTGGGTTGGCCCCACGATTGATTATACGGATTGACGCCATTGATTTGGTATCACACGATGGGTTGGCCCCATCATCGGATTTGTGATTGCGGTCACCAAAGTGATTTGGTATCACACCGTGTCTTTGGGACACGGAGGTTTGGCACCTCATTGTGACTCGTCCCCGTGGTTTGACACCACGTGGGTTGGCCCCACTTATGAGATATGGGATCATCGCTAGTGATTTGGTATCACACGATGGGTTGGCCCCATCATTGGATTATTCGTGACTTGGTCACCAAAGTGGTTTGGTACCACAAGATGGATATCGTGACTTTGGGTCACCGGTGGTTTGGCACCACCAAAGGGTTTGGTACCACACACGGTAGAAAAGGTGATATGGTTGGCTAGGATCGGTGCATTACTTGCATTATTTTGTTATGATATGTGTATTGGCATGTTATACCGGGAGAGGGATTTATACACTGAGTCTTGCGACTCACTCTCTCCTTTGACTTTTTAGGTGACACTTAGACGCGGACATGGAGCCGGGATGGACTCGAGGTGCTCATGCCATGCTTAAATAAGGATTTGCTCAGACTTTTTATGAATTTGGTACTTAAGCATATTCATTTCTATTTGGTTTTATTTGGGTTTGTAAATGGCCTTTAAAATTATGTTTTTGTTTATGTTTAAAGTAGATTTGTAATATGCCTTAACAAATTAATCGGGTTAAAATGTGCTAAAACTTGGAAAGATAACGATTTCAAAACTACAAAAGCAATATTTTAAGCTATACCATCGGTATCACACTATGATTTGAGTTAAAGTGAACTCAAATGTTTTCTAACTTAAGCACGATTTTCTACTAAGTAAAAATGTTTTTGTAACAATGATAAACATCTCAAACTTTTTAACGAGATAAACCTGTTTTACCTACATGTCTGATTGAGTTTTCAAATTTCCGAGTTTCCAAATACATCATCAGATTTCAATCAAACCTACTCAAGTTTTTCTTCAAATACAAAATTTTAGCGAAGTGTTTTCCTCAAACTTTTAAACTCAAACCTAAACCTCTCAAAAACCTTTTTCCCTATAACATACCAGATTCAGTCGTGGTGTATTGACCGGGTTTGGGGTGTTACAATGATAGATTGTTAAATGGGCCAAAAATATGCTAGATCGTTAAATAGGCCAAAAAAATATGCTAGATCGTTAAATGGGCCGAAAGTTGCTAGATTGCTAAATGGGCTAAATGTTATTTTGTATTATGGGCCTTAATAAAGACTTGAAATATTGATTCACATGTAAATTGGGCCTTTTGCTAAAATTATCATATGTATATAGACTGTAATGCATACATGTTTGCATGGGTTGGGATTTATGATGAAGAGAAGAAAGGCCTGTTGCCAAAAATCTAGTTCGGTGGCTCTGCCACAAATATTTTAATGGCTTATTGCCTCTAGTTCGATGGCTCTGCCACAAATATTTTAATGGCTTATTGCCTCTAGTTCGGTGGCTCTGCCACAATTATTTCAATGGCTTAATGCCTCTAGCTCGGTGACTTTGTCACAATCTAGTTCGTTGGTTCATCGCAGCCAAATATAAAAATGGCTTAATGCCTACGATCGGTGTGTTGGCGGGATGGGTTGACTTGATCCCCACAGGTGTGATGGTTGGTACGAGTGGTGTGTAGTGGATGGAAATTAGGTTTGGTTGGGAAATTACATTTTGCATGCATTTCATTTATTATATTGCTAAATCTGTTTATGGGCTCAAGCCCAAAATTATGACTTGATGATCTGGCCCAGTGGATATAGTAAGTGAGTTATACATCGAGTTCGAGTAACTCACTCCTTAAATTTTCCATCTCGTAATGGAAATTGACGTGGACTTGGGCCGAGGATGACTTCGTGGAGGCCATCGCAAACATGGGTTTATAAACCTTAAACTTTTATTAAAGTACTTTCTTTAAATTACTATTTTGGATATGATGTAATTAGGCCTCTATTAATATTTTATGGATTTTACGTGTGGATGGATTTAAATTTTTTTAGATATTTTAATATGGGCTTTTGTTAATCCTATAATGTTTCCTTAAAATACTTTGGGTTTTCAAACATATGAGATTCTTTATCTATTCTTATTTTCAAATCCTTTTAAACTTTTTAAAAACTACTTTAAGGTTTTTGATAATTAAATACTAAATGTTAAGATTTCAACTAATGTTTCTTAAATTCATCGAATTTAAATCATTTCTCTTGGTTTTTATTAAACTTTATTTTAAAAAGGTTTTGTAGTACCGATTCACCTAAATCATTAGAAAGATTAAAAGAATGTTAGATCTGTGTGACAAACCAAATCTCGTCCGGAGGCATAGACCTGGTTTGGGGTGTTACAACTCCCTTGCTTTCCATGAGATTCGAACCCAAACTCTCCATCAGCACATTCACGCCACTTGCCACTAAGCCACAAGCTCCTCCTGTGTCTAAAACCATGCGCAACTAAATATAAATCTATTGCCAAGGTCTAAATCCATTTTGAAAAAATACCAAAAAGAAATGCAAGTGCCACGCCTTGAACCTTGGATCTCCTTCCTTCATTTTGGCGTCACCCATTACCTCTTATATGGCGCCACTTTGCCACTACACCACACACTCCACTTGTGTCATTTTCTCCACATTTTATTCTTAAAGCCTACCTACTAACTCCCAGGGTTTTATCCACCTAAAATCAATTTTTTTCCTAAGGCCTAACTTGAACCCGGGACTTCATAGAAGCCCCCTAACCTTCCAAAATCACTCACCTACTAGATCCAACTTGCATTAAAGCCGTTCTCTTGTTCCCAAAAATTTTAACCGCTACTGCGCCCAAGGCCCATTGGGCCCAATTCTACAAGGCCCAAATTCGGGATGTTACATTAACGAATATGTGATCATTTCACATAATTATGGCATTTATACAATTTACATACACAACATTCAATTCAAGCATATAAACATATATAATTTAGTTATACGAACTTACCTCAATAAGTTTTCGTGTACATAAAGTCTACTAATCCGACATTTTCTCTTTTCCTTGTTCTAACTTGTAACACCCGAATAAAATCGAGTATTTAAATTGCATAATTTTGGTGTTTAGTTTTTTTTTATAAGGAAAATCTTTTATTTTAATTTTGGTGCTTATTGAAGTCTTTGAGAGGGTAAAGCATAATTTGAAGAAGAGATAAAAAATTATTAAATTGAGATTTATGGAAGTGGAACAAAGGTGATTAAGACTTAAGCTAAATTATGTGCTAAAAAGTGTCATAAAATGAGTATATGGCATGGTGGTGTTGGCGCATGAGTTGTAGCTTGAGGAAGAGGTTGAATCCTTGTATAGCACCTAGATAAAATTTTTGTTTTAATTTTACGCTCATGGCTAGGAAGTGTCGGCAAGGAGACATATAAGGAAGGTGTTGACCATGTATTTTTGGTTAGTGTATCAATGGATTAAGGTAACAATTAACATATGGTATGGAATCAATGGTTTAAGGAAAGATGGGGGGAACATAAGGCACATATCAAGGGGAAAAATTGGAAAGAAATCATGGCCATTTGACCATGTCTTTGGATGACAATATTGGTAAGGGGAAGAGCCAAAATTTTGTTAGTTTGGCAAAAATCTCATTCTCTTTTCTTTGGTCCTTCTTTGCATGTTGTGCAGATTTTTTTTTCTCTTGTTTTCTCCTTTCAACATCCCTCTTGGCCGAATATTGCATTTGGCAAAGCCAAAATCTCTTGACCATTTGGTCACTTTCATCCACTTTGTTGATTTTCTTTTGTATTCTCCTTGTGCCGAAAATCATTTATGCCAAAAGCCAATTTTCTCTTTTCTTTTTGCCATTGCCGATTATGCATCCCTCCTAAAGCTGGTCTTTTTCTTTTCTTTTTCTACTAATCTCCTTGAAATTAAAACAACATCATCACTATCATCCTTTCATTCTTATATTACTTCTTTTTCAATCAAAAGAATTTCTCTCCATCTTCACTCTTTTGGCCGAATGCTATTGTGCCCATAAATCAAATATTTTTCTTCTTTTCCTTGAACATACATAGCCGAATCCTTCATCATTTAGACACCATTCACTATTCTTTTCTTTCGTCCGTGGAATATTGGTAAGGGTCCTTCTCTATTCTCGATTTATTAAAGTACTTTGGCCGAATGGTAATGGTGATTTGAAGGATTTTTTTTTGAATCGATATAACATTCATTCTATTAATAACGTTTCTTCGTTATTATCTAGTGCAATAACGGAGATCGGAACTCAAGAGATCGGGAGAAAGCGTTGGAGCGTTTTATTGTGGTAAGGAAATCAAATCTCTTTAAACCTTTAGTATTATTGATATTATCTTAGATCTAACTAAAATCCTTTGGATCTTGAAAATATCAAGATAGGGAAGAAAAGGGCGGTGGTTAGTCACGTTAAGAGGGGCGGATCCGTAAATCCCCCATTCAAACGAAGAGCGGTTTCGGCAGTCCGGGACTTTCCACCGGGTTGCGGGCCTTCTTCCGAAAGAAGTCCATTATTCGAAGTAGTACGAACCTCGGAGCCGTTATTCGTTGGTGGATTCTCGGCGGCTAGTGAATCGATTAGCGAGGCAAAACCGAAAATCGAAGTGATTCAAAATCAAGAGGGTAAGATTTTGGATTCATTATCGAATAAGATTTATTTTTACGAGTTAGTTGTCTAACGGATCAAAATATATTTTAGGTGCCGAGGAGCGAGAAGGGTTAATACTCACGGTATCGAGGTGTGTAATTTTCACACTCATTATTTTTGGTTGGATGTCAAATTTCGGTATGTGAGTAAATCGTAAAAACGATTAGATCGGTAGAAACGTAAAAATTTACATTTTTGACGAAAATGCGTAAAAACGACTAAACCGTGAAAATTACGAAAACGCCCTCGAGAAATTAATTGTTATTTTGAAAATTGGATGTTTCGTGAAAATGGGCCGTAAATACTCTAGTTCGTGAAAATGGGCCGTAAATACTCTAGTTCGTGAAAATGGTAGTAAATACTCTAGTTCGTGAAAATGGTTCGTGAAAATGGGCGTAAATACTCTAGTTCGTGAAAATGGGTGAAAATACTCTAGTTCGATAAATCGGGCCAAAACACTCTAGTTCGTTAAAATTTAGCCAAAATACTCTAGTTTGGTAAATGGGCCAAAGCCCACTAAATTGCTAAATGGACAAATCGCTTTAATTAAGGGCCAAATGAATTGTTATTGATAAACCCACCATGTTATGTCGTATTGTTAATAAATTTTATATTTTTTTAAAAGTACATGTATAATTGCATGGGTGGGATATATGAAGAGAAGAATGGCGATTGCCACAATATCGACTTATTGCCTCTAGTTCGGTGGCTCGCCACAATATCGACTTATTGCCTCTAGTTCGGTGGCTCTGCCACAATATCGACTTATTGCCTCTAGTTGGTGGCTATGCCACAATTATAAAAAGGCTTAATGCCTACGATTGGTGTGATGGCGGGGTGGGTTGACTTGATCCCCACAGGTGTGATGGTTGGTGCAGGGGTGATAGCGGATGGATATTAGGTTTGGGTTGGGAATTACATTTTCATGCATTAATAATTATTTTTTATTTTAATTCATGATATATTGTAGAATTCGAATTGGGCTCAAGCCCGACATAATATCTTGACAATCGGCCCAATAATGGTGGTAAGTGAGTTACACTTTGAGTTCTAAGTAACTCACCCTTTAATTTCTTTCCATCTCGGGTAATGGAAGCCGATGTGGACTTGAGGTGAGGATGACTTCGTGGAGGCCATCTTGCTAAATATGGGTTATTTAAAACTCGAACTTTTAATAATTATTTTTACTATTTTGGGATATTGTAATAAATGGCCTCTATAAATAACTTATGGATTTTATGAGTGTTTGGAATTTAAACTTTATTTTGGACTTTTTAAATCATGGGCTATGATTATATGATGCTTTATAAAAATAAATTTGGGTTTTCAAGTATATGAAATTCTTTTATAAATAATTCTTTTATTGTTAACTCTTTAACAAATCTCCTAACGGTTTTTAATAATACAATGATTTTCAACTAATGTTTCAAATATTTATCAAAATCAAATACTCTTCAAATTTTAAACCCAGTATATATAAATTGTAGTTTTTTCAACTCATTAAAGATTTAAGAATAGCTCGAATCATGTAACAAACCAAATCTAGTCTCAACGCATAGATCGGGTTTGGGGTGTTACATTAGTGGTATCGAGCCAGTTTCAAAAACTTCTTTGTGGTTTGGGTTCAAAAATAATTTCCGTATGAAAAGCGTTCAAAGATATTTTAAAGATCAAGTATGGCACCACAAGCATCAAGCAACAAGTTAAGTAAGTATTTATTGCTTAAATGATTACTATGATATGATCATAGGAACACTCTAGAACTTCTAGTTTTAGAAGTGAAAAGCTAGAGATTGAGACTATAGGAAATGTTGCGAAAAACAACTTTATATCTTAAATCTCATAAAATATCGCTAATAAACACGAAACAAAATTTCGATTCATAAAACTTGTAATCGGATAAGCGAACAAGCAATCATGAGTACAAGAGGGCGTGGTCGTGGGCCGCGGTAGGCGTGGGCGTGGTAGAGGCCGAGGTGCTACTGGTGAAGCACCAAATCATATGCGAAGTGGGCGATCTGCGTCAATTGAAAGTGAGACCGGATCACGCGATCACATGGAAGAAGATCATGCATTGACTCAAGCAATGCTACGAGTCTTGGAAAGGTCATTGGAACAAGAATTGGGCCAACAACTCGTGGGTCAATTTGAGCGACTTAAGGCGAATAATGCAGAAGTTTTCAGAGGTGTCTCTGGTGTAGCCCCGAATGTGGCCGAATACTGGCTCGAAGCTGTGGAACGGATCATGGATGATATGGAATGCACGGGTGAGCAAAAACTGAGAGGAGCTGTATCCTTATTGAGAGATGAGGCGTATCAATGGTGGCTCACCGTTCGAGAAGGCAACCGAGGCCGCATGCGATTAAGCGGGAATTCTTTAAAGCCGCCTTCCAAGGAAAATCGTCGAACGAGCTATGTAGACGCTCGAAGGAAGGAATTTCGAATCTTGTCCAGGAAGTAAGGCCGTGGCGACATATGAAGTGAGTTTTACGTCGAGCCGATATGCGGACAATTGTAGCGAGATCATGAGCGTTGTATGCGTTTGAGGATGGACTTAATGATGAAGCGAGGGTTCGATTGCTCATGACAAGTTAGAAATTTTTCCACTCGGTGGAGAAGGCCAAAATAGCCGAAGAGGCTAAGAACTCGAGCAGCGAACCGAGAAAGATCCGAAACAAGAGAGAAACACAATGATCTGGATCTTCCAAGAGATTCGGAAGAAACCGGAATGATGAATCAGCTCAAAGCGAACCGGTAACAAATAATCGAAGTCGAGATTATCTTGAGTGTGGGAAAAGGCATTTTGGGGAATCTTTGGAGGAAAAGCAGGTGCATGCTACAAATGCGGTTCAATGGAACATCGATTACAAAAGTTGTCCTCGACGGATGGATACGACTCAAGAAGTCCGTAATAATGATGCCTGATAGGCGGGGTGTCGGCTGACCACCGAGAGGTCGTGGACCGGTCGTGGTGGTAATGGGGCTGGTCGTGGTCAAGGTGCACCGGTCGAGAAATGGTAATAGAGAAATGCGGATGCAAGACGACTGGGTGGTCTATGCGGTTAGGCGCCGCGAGGACGGCAATGCACCAGATGTGATAACCGGTACGTTCTTCATTTTTGATGTACCTGTTATTGCTTTAATAGATATTGGCTCTACTCATTCATATGTATCTAGTGCCATATCTGGAAATTTAAATCTAGAATCTGAAATTACCGGAAATGAGATGACGATGTCGGTCCCTTAGACGATCGATGAATATTAATAAAATATTTAAAGACGTGCCCTTAAAAATCCAAGAGGAAGTATTCTTAGCAAATTTGATGGAACTACCTTTCGTGAGTTCGATCTCATTCAGGCATGGATGGTTGGTTAACCATCGGCGCAATTGGATTGTCTTGATAAGCGAATGTCGATAAGGACCACGGATGATAAGGAAATCATAATGATTGGTGAGCGAAAGAACTATCGGCAAATGTGGTATCGCATTAAAAGCGGAGAAGTTGGTGCGGAAAGTGCAGGGCATTCCTAGCCTTTATCGTGCTTTGGATGCCAAGGAATTATCCGTGAATGATGTGAGGACGGTGAAGGAATTTCCGATGTATTTCTGAAGAACTTCGGTATACCTCGGATCGGGAAGTAGAATTTGGCATTGAGCTTTTGCAGGGGCGGCTCCGGTGTCCATTGCTCCCTATAGAATGGCAAGAAGGAGTTGGTGAGCTCAAAGCTCAAATTCAAGAATTGCTGGATCGGGGATTCATTCGACCGAGTGTGTCTCCGTGGGGAGCACCAGTTTTGTTCGTCAAGAAGAAGGATGGATCGATGCGTATGTGCATTGACTACAGACAGTTGAATAAATTGACGATCAAGAATCGATATCCTCTGCCGAGAATTGACGATCTGTTTGATCAATTGAAGGGAGCTTCAGTTTTCTCCAAAATTGATTTAAGGTCGGGTTATCACCAGCTTAAGGTGAAAGAAGCGGATATTTATAAGACGGCATTTCGGACACGTTACGGACACTATGAGTTTGTAGTGATGCCGTTTGGATTAACCAATGCACCAGCTGCATTTATGGACATGATGAACCGAGTCTTCCAACCATATTTAGACCGGTTTGTGGTAGTGTTCATAGATGATATATTGGTTTATTCAAGAAATGAGGAGGAACATGACCAGCATTTGCGGATAGTATTACAATTACTTCGTGATAAGCAATTGTATGCCAAATTTGGTAAATGCGAATTTTGGCTAAAGGAGGTGACTTTCCTTGGTCATGTAGTATCGGTAGAAGGAATAAGGGTGGATCCTCGGAAAATTGAGGCTATTACGGATTGGAAGCCACCAACATCGATGGTGAAATTCGGAGTTTCTTAGGCTTGGTGGATACTATAGGCGCTTTGTAGAAGGGTTTTCATTGATTCTTTGCACCTAACTAAGCTCATTGCGAAAGGGAGCTCCGTATATCCTGGAAAAGCAAAGCAAGAGAGTTTTGAGAAATTGAAGAAGATCTGACGAAGCTCAGGTTTTAATTCAACCCGAGTGGAAAAGAATTCACTTTATTTATTGTGATCGTCTCACATGGAGTGCAGGTTGTGTGTTAATGCAAAATGGAAAGGTGGTGGCCTATGCTTCTCGTCAATTGAGACCACACGAAGTAAACTACCCTACTCATGATTTGGAGTTAGCTGCCGTTGTCTTTGCTCTAAAGATTTGGAGGCACTATCTCTATGGTGAGAAGTCCATAATCTACACGGATCACAAGAGTCTTAAATACCTCCTTACCCAGAAGGAGTTGAATTTAAGACAAAGAAGATGGGTAGAATTGTTAAAAGATTATGATTTCTCCATCGAATACCATCCTGGAAAGGCTAACGTGGTGGCGACGCGTTAAGTCGTAAAGCGGTATCTGAATTAAGAGCTCTGTTTGCCCATTTAAGTGCATGCGAGGATGGCGGTTTGTTAGCGAACTTGGTGAAGCCGTGTGGTTGGAACAAATCAAGGAAAAGCAGACATCGGATGAGAAGTTGGGACCTTCTTTGCGACAAGTTGAAAATGGCGAAATTGAGGATTTTGGAATAAACACGGAGGGTGTGTTGTGCTTTCGAGGAGAGTATGCATGCCTAAGGATCTAGATTTGAGGCAAGCGATTCTACGGAGGCGCATAGTAGCCCTTATGCTATGCATCCGGAGGAAATAAGATGTATCGAGATCTCCGTGAACGATATTGGTGGCGGGGTTGAAGCGTGAGATTCTGAGTTCGTGGGAAAATGTTTGACTTGTCGACAAGTGAAGGCGAACACCAATTACCGTCTGGATTGTTACAACCGATAAAGATTCCTCTTTGGAAATGGGAGAGGATAACTATGGATTTTGTTAGTGGGTTACCGTTAACACCTACTAAGAAAAATTCCGTTTGGGTAATTGTTGATCGGTTGTGAAGACCGCTCATTTCTTGCCGATTAAACGGATTATTCATTGCGAAGTTGGCGAAACTTTACGTATCCGAAATTGTGAGGTTGCATGGGGTATTTGTATCTATTATATCGGATAGGGACCCTAGGTTTACATCCAGATTCTGGAAAGCTCTGCATGAAGCCTTGGGGACAAAGTTGAATTTGATCGGCTTTTCATCCTCAGTCTGATGGTCAGTCTGAGAGAATAATTCAGATATTGGAAGATATGTTAAGAGGATGTGTAATCGATTTCAAGGGTAGTTGGGAGGATTATCTACCACTGGCAGAATTTGCGTATAACAACAGCTATCAGTCTAGCATTCAGATGGCACCTTACGAGGCATTGTATGGTCGTAAGTGTCGCTCTCCTATTTGTTGGACTGAGTTGGGCGAAAGACAGATGTTAGGTCCTGAGATGATATCTGAGACAGAGGATAAGGTAAAAGTTATTCGAACACGGTTGAAAGAAGCCTCAGATAGACAGAAGTCATACGCAGATCTGAAGCGGAGGGACATCGAGTATAGTGTGGGAGATCGGGTTTTCTTGAAGGTATCTCCTTGGAAAAAGATCTTGATTCGGAAGGAAGGGCAAGCTAAGTCCTAGATATATTGGACCTTATCGTGTCTAAAGCGTGTTGGTCGATGGCATATCGATTGAGTTACCTCGGAGTTAGATCAAATTCATAATGTCTTTCATGTTTCCATGTTGAGGCGTTATAGATCGGATCCTTTGCACATTATCTGGGTAGAAGAATTGGAGTGAATTGATTTGTCCTTTGAAGAAGAACCGTTGGAAATCCTAGACCGAGATGTCAAGGTATTAAGGAAGAAAACCGTGCCGTTGGTCAAAGTTCTATGGCGTAACCACGGAGTGGAAGAAGCTACGTGGGAGCAGGAGGATGCAATTTGGCAACAATACCCTCACCTTTTTCAACGGGTAAATTTCGAGGACGAAATTTTCTTTAAGGAGGTAGAGTTGTAACACCCTAAAAATCGAGTATTTAAATTGCATAATTTTGGTGTTTAGTTTTTTTTTTTAAGGAAAATCTTTTATTTTAATTTTGGTGCTTATTGAAGTCTTTGAGAGGGTAAAGCATAATTTGAAGAAGAGATAAAAATTATTAAATTGAGATTTATGGAAGTGGAACAAAGGTGATTAAGACTTAAGCTAAATTATGTGCTAAAAAGTGTCATAAAATGAGTATATGGCATGGTGGTGTTGGCGCATGAGTTGTAGCTTGAGGGAAGAGGTTCGAATCCTTGTATAGCACCTAGATAAAATTTTTGTTTTAATTTTACGCTCATGGCTAGGAAGTGTCGGCAAGGAGACATATAAGGAAGGTGTTGACCATGTATTTTTGGTTAGTGTATCAATGGATTAAGGTAACAATTAACATATGGTATGGAATCAATGGTTTAAGGAAAGATGGGGGGAACATAAGGCACATATCAAGGGGAAAAATTGGAAAGAAATCATGGCCATTTGACCATGTCTTTGGGCGGCAATATTGGTAAGGGGAAGAGCCAAAATTTTGTTAGTTTGGCAAAATCTCATTCTCTTTTCTTTGGTCCTTCTTTGCATGTTGTGCAGATTTTTTTCTCTTGTTTTCTCCTTTCAACATCCCTCTTGGCGAATATTGCATTTGGCAAAGCCAAAATCTCTTGACCATTTGGTCACTTTCATCCACTTTGTTGATTTTCTTTTGTATTCTCCTTGTGCGAAAATCATTTATGCCAAAAGCCAATTTTCTCTTTTCTTTTTGCCATTGCCGATTATGCATCCCTCCTAAAGCTGGTCTTTTTCTTTTCTTTTTCTACTAATCTCCTTGAAATTAAAACAACATCATCACTATCATCCTTTCATTCTTATATTACTTCTTTTCAATCAAAAGAATTTCTCTCCATCTTCACTCTTTTGGCGAATGCTATTGTGCCCATAAATCAAATATTTTTCTTCTTTTCCTTGAACATACATAGCCGAATCCTTCATCATTTAGACACCATTCACTATTCTTTTCTTTCGTCCGTGGAATATTGGTAAGGGTCCTTCTCTATTCTCGATTTATTAAAGTACTTTGGCCGAATGGTAATGGTGATTTGAAGGATTTTTTTTTGAATCGATATAACATTCATTCTATTAATAACGTTTCTTTCGTTATTATCTAGTGCAATAACGGAGATCGGAACTCAAGAGATCGGGAGAAAGCGTTGGAGCGTTTTATTGTGGTAAGGAAATCAAATCTCTTTAAACCTTTAGTATTATTGATATTATCTTAGATCTAACTAAAATCCTTTGGATCTTGAAGATGTCAAGATAGGGAAGAAAAGGCGGTGGTTAGTCACGTTAAGAGGCGGATCCGTAAATCCCCATTCAAGCGAAGAGCGGTTTGGCGGTCGGGACTTTCCATCGGTTGCGGGCCTTCTTAGAAAGAAGTCCATTATTCAAGTAGTACGAACCTCGAGCCGTTATTCGTTGGTGGATTCTCGTGCTAGTGAATCGATTAGCGAGGCAAAACCGAAAATCAAGTGATTCAAAATCAAGAGGTAAGATTTTGGATTCATTATCGAATAAGATTTATTTTACGAGTTAGTTGTCTAACGGATCAAAATATATTTTAGGTCTTGAGGAGCGAGAAGGGTTAATACTCACGGTATCGAGGTGTGTAATTTTCACACTCATTATTTTTGGTTGGATGTCAAATTTGGTATGTGAGTAAATCGTAAAAGCGATTAGATCGGTAGAAAGCGTAAAATTTACATTTTTGGCGAAAATGCGTAAAACGACTAAACCAGTGAAAATTACGAAAGCGCCTAGAAATTAATTGTTATTTTGAAAATTGGATGTTTAAGTGAAAATGGGCGTAAATACTCTAGTTCGTGAAAATGGGCCGTAAATACTCTAGTTCGTGAAAATGGGCTCGTAAATACTCTAGTTCGTGAAAATGGTAGTAAATACTCTAGTTCGTGAAAATGGGCTGAAAATACTCTAGTTCGATAAATCGGGCCAAAACACTCTAGTTCGTTAAAATTTAGCCAAAATACTCTAGTTTGGTAAATGGGCCAAAGCCCACTAAATTGCTAAATGGACAAATCGCTTTAATTAAGGGCCAAATGAATTGTTATTGATAAACCCACCATGTTATGTCGTATTGTTAATAAATTTTATATTTTTTTTAAAAGTACATGTATAATTGCATGGGTGGGATATATGAAGAGAAGAATGGCCAGTTGCCCAATATCGGCTTATTGCCTCTAGTTCGGTGGCTCTGCCACAATATCGGCTTATTGCCTCTAGTTCGGTGGCTCTGCCACAATATCGGCTTATTGCCTCTAGTTCGGTGGCTATGCCACAATTATAAAAAGGCTTAATGCCTACGATTGGTGTGATGGCGGGGTGGGTTGACTTGATCCCCACAGGTGTGATGGTTGGTACGGGGGTGATAGCGGATGGATATTAGGTTTGGGTTGGGAATTACATTTTTCATGCATTAATAATTATTTTTTTATTTTAATTCATGATATATTGTAGAATTCGAATTGGGCTCAAGCCCGACATAATATCTTGACAATCGGCCCAATAATGGTGGTAAGTGAGTTACACTTTGAGTTCTAAGTAACTCACCCTTTAATTTCTTTCCATCTCGGGTAATGGAAGCCGATGTGGACTTGGGTGAGGATGACTTCGTGGAGGCCATCTTGCTAAATATGGGTTATTTAAAACTCGAACTTTTAATAATTATTTTTACTATTTTGGGATATTGTAATAAATGGCCTCTATAAATAACTTATGGATTTTATGAGTGTTTGGAATTTAAACTTTATTTTGGACTTTTTAAATCATGGGCTATGATTATATGATGCTTTATAAAAATAAATTTGGGTTTTCAAGTATATGAAATTCTTTTATAAATAATTCTTTTTATTGTTAACTCTTTAACAAATCTCCTAACGGTTTTAATAATACAATGATTTTCAACTAATGTTTCAAATATTTATCAAAATCAAATACTCTTCAAATTTTAAACCCGTATATATAAATTGTAGTTTTTTCAACTCATTAAAGATTTAAGAATAGCTCGAATCATGTAACAAACCAAATCTAGTCTCAACGCGCATAGGAATTAGTCATAGTGGAGGAAGAAATAAAAATTGAAGAAGGGTTTGGGGTGTTAAATATAATCTTATTATTGTCATCTTCAACCTAAAATTTTATGGAACCCCAAGAGAGAGAGGGGAAACTTTCAAGGCTTAATTGGGTATGTTCTCTTGTCCCTTTTTAATAATTTTAGTATTTTTAAAATCGGGATAGTTTAATCTCTCTATTTGAGGATTAATTTGAAAATTTATCAAGGTATAAAAATGGGTCATAGATGTATTATGCTAGAAATTGGAAATTTATGGTAGAAAATGAAAGATTATTGATAGATAAATAACTTTTACAAAGTAATTTTTGATGAAAACTTAAGTTAGGGACTAAAATGTAAAATTATGAAACTGAAAGAAAAATTCTAAAATTTTATGTATACATGTGCTGTAAATTTTGTAATGGGGCTTTGGTTAGGCTTGGAATAGTGAGTAATTTGTCCAAGTTTCATATTTAGGGCTTAGGGACAAAATCAAAATTTATGGAAAAGTTAGGGGTAAAATGGTAATTTTGCCTAGGACATGTAACATCCCAAAGTTGGGCCTAGTAGGATTGGGCCCATTGGGCTTTAGGCGTAGGAGCGTTTAAAATTTTTGGGAATAAGAGAACGGCTTTAATGCAAGTTGGATCTAGTAGGTGAGTGATTTTGGAAGGTCAGAGGGTTTCTATGAAGTCCCGGGGTCAAACTTTGGCTTTAGGAAAATTTTGGTTTTAGGTGAAAAAACCCCTGGGAGTTAGTAGGTAGGCTTTAAGAATAACATGTGGAGAAAATGACACAAGCGGAGTGTGTGGTGTAGTGGCAAAGTGACGCCACATAAAGGACAAGGGGGTGACGCCACAAGGAAGGAAGGAGGTCCAAGGTTCAAGTCTTGGCTTTTGCATTTTGGTTTTCTTTTTATATGGACTTTAGAATTTTTCCATAGGGTTATATTTAGTTGCGCATGGTTTTAAACACAAGAGGAGCTTGTGGCTTAGTGGCAAGTGACTTGAATTGGCTGATGGGAGAGTCTGAGTTCGAATCTCATGACAAGCAAGGGAGTATTTATTTTGCGGATTGGACGAGAAGAGTTTGAGTTGGATTTAAACTGTAACACCCCAAACCCGGTCTATGCATTGAGACTAGATTTGGTTTGTTACATGAATCGAGCTATTTGTAAATCTTCACTAAGTTGAAAGCTACAATATTATTTACAGGATTTAATAAAATTAGAAGGGTATTTGAATTTGATAAATATTAGATCACATTAGTTGAAAATCATTGTATTCTCAAAAACCTTTAGGTAATTTATTAAAGAGTTAACAATAATAAAATATTTATAAAAGGATTTCATATACTTGAAAACCCAAATTTATTTTAATAAAAACATCATATAATCATAGCCCATATTTAAAAGTCCAAAGTATAGTTTAAAATCAAACACACATAAAATCCATAAATTATTTATAGAGGCCCTTATTACAATAACCCAAAATAGTAAAAATACTTATTAAAAAGTTCAGAGTTTAAATAACCCATGTTTTGCAGTATGGCCTCCACGAAGTCATCCTCGGCCCAAGTCCACGTCAATTTCCATTACCTGAGATGGAAAAAAATTAAAGGGGGTGAGTTACTTAGAACTCAGTGTGCAACTCACTTACCACCATTATTGGGCCAGATCATCAAGATATTATGCTGGGCTTGAGCCCAATTACAGATTTCAACAATATATCATAAAATGAAATAAAATAATTTAAAAATGCATGTAAAATGAATTTTCCCAACCAAACCTAATATCCATCCGCTAACACCCCCGTACCAACCATCACACCTGTGGGGATCAAGTCAACCCACCCCGCCAACTCACCAATCGTAGGCATCAAGCCTTTTTATAATTGTGGCAAAGCCATTAGAACTAGAGGCAATAAGCCATAATTGTGGGCGAGCCACCGAACTAGAGGCAATAAGCCATATTTATTTCTGTGGCAAGGCCACCGAACTAGAGGCAATAAGCCATTTGATTATTTGTGGCAGAGCCACCGAACTAGATTTTGGCAACAGGCCATTCTTCTCTTCATATACCCTACCCCATGCAATTATGCGTATATATAAAAAAATATAATCATATAACAATTTTTATTTAATTCATAACATTGGTGGGTTTATCATTAAACATTTCATTTGGCCCAAATAATTTAGCAATTTGCCCATTTAGCAGTTTAGTGGGCTTTGGCCCATTTATTGAACTAGAGTATTTTGGCCCAATTTATCGAACTAGAGTATTTTGGCCCAATTTATCGAACTAGAGTATTTTGGCCCAATTTATCGAACTAGAGTATTTTGGCCCAATTTATCGAACTAGAGTATTTTGGCCCAATTTATCGAACTAGAGTATTTTGGCCCAATTTATCGAAACATACAATTTACATAATAACAAGTAATTTCTCGAGGGCATTTTCGTAATTTTCACGATTTAGTCGTTTTTACATATTTTCGTCAAAATATCAATTTTTTACGTTTTTACCGATCTAGTCGTTTTTACGATTTTTACTTCCATACCGAAATTGACATCCAACCGAGAAATAGTGTGAAGTTACACACCTCGATACCGAGAGTACTAATCCTTCTCGCTCCTCGGCACCTAAAACATATTTCGATCAGTTAGAATACTATTTCGTATAAATATTCTTAATCGATAATAGATCCAAAATCTTATCCTCTTGATTTTGAATCACTTCGATTTTCGACTTCTCCTCGTTTATTGATTCGTTCGTCACCGAGAATCCACCAACGTATAATGGCTCGGAAGTTCGTACTACTTCGAATAATTGACTCCCTTCGGAAGATGGTCCGCAACCCAGTGGAAAATCCGGATTTGCCAAATCGCTCTTCGTTTAAATGGGGATTTACAGATCCACCCTCTTAACGTGACTAACCACCGCCCTTTTCTTCCCTATTTTGAAAGTCTTCACGATCAAAGGAATATTAATTAAATCTAAAATAATATCGAATAGTACTAGAGGCTTTAAAAGATGTGATTTCCTTACCACAAGAAATCAATTCCAACATTTCTACGATTCTCCCGATCACTTGAGTTCCGATCTTCCGTTATTGCACTATATAATAACGAATGAAGCGTTATTAGAACGAATGTTTATTTCGATCCAAAAAGGCCTTCATAACACCATTAATATTCGGTCATAACACTATTAATAAATCAAAAATGAAAAGAAGAACCCCTTACCTATAATCCACGATCGAAAAGAAAGGATTGAGAAAAGGTGTTTGTGATGGATGAAGATTTCGGTTATGTATGATCAAAGAAAAAGAAATAAGATTCGGCTAAGGCACTCTAGCATTCGGCCAAGAGAGTGTTTGATGGAGAAACTTTGAATGAAAGAATTAAAATATGAAAGAAAGAGATGGTGATGATGTTGTTTGATTTCAAAGAGAAGAGAAGAAAAAGATGGATTTTAGGAGCTAGTACATTCGGCCATGGTAAAAGAAAAGAGAAAGGATGGTTCTTTTGGTATAATTGATTTCGGCACTCAAAGAAAAGACACAAAGAAATGGCTAATGAAATAAAAAAAAATGACCAAATGATCACAAAACTTGAGCTTTACCAATTGCAAAATTCGGCCAAGATGAAAGTTGAAAAGAGAGAAAACAAAAATTCTGCACAAGGTGCAAGGAATGACCAAAGAGAAAAATGAAATTCTTAGCCAAAACTAACACAAAAATTCGGCTCCCTCCCTATACCATGTTGCCGTCCAACACATGGTCAAAAGGCCATGATTTGTTTCCAAAATTTTCCCTTGATATGTGCCTTATGTTCCCCCTATCTTTCCTTAAGTTTTTGATTCCATGCCATATGTTAGCTATTTCCTTAAACCTTTGATGCACTAACCAAAAATAACATGGTCAACACTTACCATATATGTTCTTGGCCGACACTTGCTATCCATGTGCAGAAAATTAAAAACAAAAATTCATCTAGATGCTAAACAAGGGATTCGAACCTCTTCCCTCTTGCTATAACCCATGCGCCAACTCCATCATGCCATGTACTCAACTTATGACACTCATTAACATTTAATTTAACTTAAGTCTTAATGACCTTTGCTTCTCTTCAATAAATTCTCAATTATTAAATTTTATTCCTTATCCAAATTATGCTATACTCCTTTTTAGGACTTCAATAAGCACTAAAATAAAAGTAAGAAATTTTCCTTTAAAGTCTAAACACCAATTCATGCAATATATAAACACTCAGATTTTTAGGGTGTTACATAAACTCTCCTAACGGAGGGATCCCACATCAGTAAGATAAAAAGAAGGAAGGTGAGAAGCTAGCTATATATAGAGAATTCTATGAGGAGAGTTAATATAGCTTGGTAGGCGTTTGGGTGCAGACCTTGAGGATAATCACCAATAGTAGCGAATGAAGGGCTACTATAACATGAGGTGCATGGTAAGGTTACGATGAGGTTTTAGTTTCCGATAAGTGTATATTAAGTTATGATTAATCGTTAGGTGATGTCGATTGTAGGTTCGTTACTAAGGGGTTTGCAGCGTGCGTGGTTACCAGGTGTGTACAAACACTACACACATGAAATCGGCAATGCCGAAAAGCCGAAAAGCCGAAAGTCTGAAAGTGGCTAAATGGGCCCGGTGGGCCCTGAGGCTAAGTTTGATGAAATGGTTTGGTTGGTTATATGAATTGAATTAGTCATGCATGATACATGAATTGAATTTGTTTTGGGCCTAATAGGCCATATGATGAGATTTGGGCCTAAAGGGCCGTAAGGGAGTGATTTGGGCTTGATGGGCTTATGGGGACGTAGACTTGTATGTTAGGGTTTATGGACCTTAGGCCTAGTTTGAACAACTCTTAAATTCCATAAGACTTTCTAATAATTAAACATGTCTGTGAACAAGTTGCTGGGTTAGGGTGTGGCAACGGGCATAAGCATGTCTAGGATTGGATCTAGGAGAGCTTGGTACTTAAGCGGCCCTAGTGGCCCACCTCCTCTTTTCTCGAATCCTACAGTGCGTAGTGTCATTCACTTTAGCCATGAGGACACTGTTGATGGGCCAAAGTTCATAATTAAAATCCGAGAGGGACCGAATACCCTTATATTTGTTAAATTACTAAAATACCCTTATATTGGTAAAGTACCAAAATACCCCTGTTTTGCAAAATTACCAAAATATCCCTGATTTGTGAAATTACAAAAATACCCCTGTTTGTGAAATTACCAAAATACCCTTGATTTGTGAAATTACTAAAATACCCCTGGTTTGTAAAATTACCAAAATACCCTTGGTTTGCAAAATTACCGAAATACCCCTGGGCTGTATAATTACCAAAATACCCCTAATTTGTAAAATTACTGAAATACCCCTGGATTACAAAATTACCAAAATACCCTTAGTATGTAATTATCGTTTTACCCCTAAATAATAAAATGACTGTTGTACCCTCGTGGTAGTACTAATGTTGTCTGTGTTAATTGTATGATTGATTATGTTTGAGATGCACTGCATACATGGATTAGTTATGAGTAGAATTATCGAATTACCTTTGGTAGGTAAATTCTTGAAATACCTCGATGAGGTAAAATTACCGTTATACCCTTTGGGGTTGATTAGCGTGATTGTGTGTAACTACTCACACCATCTTTAATGCTATATTAATATGATTATCATATTACATTAAATCTAGAAAGTTCGGTATGGCTATTGTGACACCTGTGGAGGGTGTAGCGAGACATCAAGTTAGTGATTTACGTTACGATATAATAAAGGTTATGATGAAAGAATTCGATCCATGTTATGAGTATTCCGTACATGCTTGTGGTAATCTATTACATCCATACATCTGCATTTTATGTTGCATGGGGTAGGGAATAAGTGATAAAAGGGGAAATGTTGTAGTGGCTATGCCACGATCTATTGTAGTGGCTTTTGCCATGATCTGTTGTAGTAGCTTTTTCCATGATCTGTTGTAGTGGCTTTTGCCATGATCTATTGTAGTGGCTCTGCCACGATCTATTCTAGTGACCATGTCACGATTTCGACGATGAGCGATTTAAGCTTCTGACATGACGCCATCGATGGTGTGTAGCGGATGGAGGGTTGATTGTAGAAATCCCCACGGTGTGATTGGTTGGTACGGGTGGTGTTTAGAGGATGGAAAATCTAGGTTGGGGCTGGGTTTGCATCGCATTGCATTCATTATCTGCTGTGACATATGATGTGGGTTAAGGCTCAACCGAGGCTATTTTGGGCTAAGGCCCAATTGCCACCGTTACTGTAATAGGCTTCGGCCTGGATTATTATGATGCATGTTCTTACCGATGAGGGTTGTACACACTGAGTTTTCATGAACTCGCCCCCTCTTTTTATTAAATGTTTCAGGTGATTCCCAGCGATTGAGGATTGAGAGCCGTAGAGGACTCGAGGGTGGCTATACATCGGAGATACTACTCGTGAACTTTAGTAATTCCGTTTTCTTTCTTTTATAGTCTCAGTATTACTATAAGTTTATTTTGATTTGGGACTTTTGTTATGTAATAAGGCCTTGCAAAGTTGTACTTTGGTTTTTATTAGTTACTATTTATATCAAATTTGACACCACGGTAGTTTAAATATTAAGGTAAAAGTGGGGTTTCATTAATTTACACATAGATGTTTTCAAAAGACAACGTAATACTCGAAAAAATTTTTCTTTCAAATCTCCGATTTTTCTTAAGTATAACTAAGACTTGATTTTACTTCACCTGTGACATACCGATTGATTAAGTAGCATTATAGGTAGAGTTTGGGGTGTTCTGAGACATAAATTGAGTCCATTTAAATATGAAATGTATGAAATTGATAGTTAAATTCATTTATATAGATCAGGAAAACACAAACTGTAGGCTAGATCGAGGAAAAGAAAAGATTTCGGATTAGTAGATTATTACGCGAACAAGTGTCGAGGTAAGTTCGTGTAACTTAATTGGACATATAATTATGTTAATTGAATGTTATGTTTGTATGTAAAGTGATTTATGTTAATGTGCTTTACTTATATGCTATGATGGAAAATTTACTACATGCTTGAAATGGTGATAAAGGGTTAGTCTCGATCGAATGTTGAATTTTAAGGATTATATTTGCTTTCCCAAAACTAATAAGGTCTTACATTTGTTGAGTACAGGATTTAGCTCAGGCAAGTAATCCCATTGACCTTGTTATATAAATAATTTAGCCTGGACGGGTTATCCTAATATAATACCTCTTAATTATGCATTAAGATTAGGGTTTAGACTGGACTGGTAATCCTAATCGAGCTCCTTCAAGCTTACGTTATATAAAAGATTTAGCCTGAACTGGTAATCTTTTTATACAATATGTGGCTCGAGAGTGTGTTCCTTGGTTAAGTTCCCTAAGGGGTACCCTTGAATAAGAAATTGACGGTTTATCAAATCGTACACTTCGAGTGTACTACTTGAGCATCCATTGGAATTCAATGATTCAATGGGCATGAATCTCTTTACATGGTATGAAAATCTTGATATGTAATGATAATGACTTGAAGGAACATTGCATGATGAGCTCATCTATTTTACTTGACATGTTTGTAAGTGTTGTGACTAACATGTTTGATTGAAGGCATGTGCTTAGGAAATTTTGCTAATGGATGGAAAACATGATGTTGTGTGCTTAAATTTAATAACAGGATTGGTAAGTCTAGTTTCCGTTATACGAACTTACTATGCATGTAATGCTTACTTTGTTTATTTTTTCCCTTGTTTTATAGTGCTTGAAAGCTCATGAAGGTTGGAAGATCATTAGAGCATCGTCACACTATCAACTAGTATTTTGGGTATATTTAGTGAAGTCATTTTGGGTACAATGGTATGTATAGGACAACTTGGCCAATAGTGGCTTAAAATGTTATTTTGTAACCTAGCCATTGGAATGGCTAGTATTGGTTCATTTTGGTATGACTAAGTAGTGTAACATCCCAAAAATGGGGTTATTTGGAATTTAATTATTTTCTTATGTATGGACTGCTGTGATTTTATTTATTGAATAATAGAGCATAATTTAAGGCTTTGAGTGTGCACGGTTTGGTAGAAAATCTCGGTTTGTAACTTTAAAGGTAGGAGCCTTAAAGGGAGGGTGTTATAAGAATAAATGAAGGAAATTGGGCACTAAAAGGCCTTGGCAAAGTGGCAAAAGTGAGGTCACTTAGGAGCTAGTGTGACGCCACCAAGGGAGCAAGGAGAGCCTTGGTTCGAGTCACAAAAATCCCTCTTTTTGGCATTATGTTGGACGGCACATATGGGAGAGTCTTCCTCCATTTAAACTCTTTTTTTTTTATGTTATTAAAAGATAATATGAGCTTTTAAAAGGGATTTTATTTATTCTAAGGATAATAGATGGTAAAGAGATATTGTATGGATTAATAAAGATTATTAGGAATTAAATTCAAATTAGTTTGAATTAATTTGAGTGAGTGGCTTGGAGTGATTCAAGGAAGTTGATCAAAGTTGAACTCCTTGTTGGAGTGGAGTGGGCGGCATGGAGTCTTGGTGAAGGGAGTAGGCCGAATTCTTCTTAGCCATTTTACTTGGCAATTTCGGCTATCCTTTTCCTTTTAGCACCTCTTTTCTTTTCTTTTTCAAAACCGATTACCCTCCCTCTCATTCTTCCTTTAATTTCTTTCTTCATAAAGTCCTTTGGCGAAACTCCCACTTCTCCTTTCTCCAAAATTCTCCCTTCTCTACTTTTACTTACATTAGCCGAATCTCCCTTTTACCTTTCTTCTTCTTTTCTTACTAAAAGTCCAGCCTTATTTAATCCATCATAGCCGAATTTGATCCCTATCAAGGTGCCAATTTCTTTCTCTTTCTTTTAGAACACCTAGGCGAATATTGTACAAGGGGAGGCTTTCTTTTGATCACTTTTGGTAAGTATATTTGGCGAATACACCCTTTGGAAGTGCCGATTTTCTTCCTTCTATTTACTCACTTTGGCCGAGTAGTATAGTGGCATAGACACTTCGGGATTTCTCCTTTATTCGATTGATTGAGAAGGTAAGTGATGGCGATCCCCTATTTCCATATTTTCTTTCTTTGACGACTTGTAGGTTGGAGAAAAGCTAAATTTCGGCATTTGCAAGCGAAAACTAACCACTCTTTGAAGTGATTCCATCTAGGAACTCAAGGATTCAAGCGGTAGATCGACCTCCTTTCTCGATATTTAGTTGGTAAGTAATGGTAAGATCTACTTTAGTTAGTTGGTTGTTAATCGATTTAGCCGAAGGCTACTAACTTATTGAGTGCCGATTTTAGGGTGGTGGAACAAAAGTTTGATACTCAAGACTTTCGGGTAAGGTTTTGGGATCCATAGGAGAACCCTCTTAAATTTTGGATTTGGCCGAATAGGCCTTTGGGCACTAACATTGACAGGTTGGCTAAAATATAGGAACAAGTGGATCTTGGGAGGCCGATTTCTCTTCTTTTCGGATTTAGACTCTTTGTTGGTGACAGTGTGTACATACACATGTATAACTCATTAAATATGTTAATTATTGTGAATGCTAATTTGGTTATTGTAGCGTTGGATATCATACCATATCGGTATAGTTGGCAATTAGAAACTCTTTTTCCTTAACACTTCCAACACGACTCGGAGATGCTCATCATGCTCCTCCTCCGACTTTGAATACACCAAAATATCATCGATGAAGACAACGATGATCTAGGTAAGTACTGTTAGAGCTCATTTTCTAGCGTCGGTGTCGATTAAGAAATTTTATGGATTAGCTATTTGTTCCACTTATTTATCGACGAAGGAGTTTTATGAAAAGGGATTTTAGAGTGGTTCTTTCAGTATCATACAAACACACGTCTTTTCCATTCTTTCATCCATCCATCAAACAAATATGAACTTCCGTTCATTCGGAGAAAAGCGTTGTAGTTTTGTTGTTTGTTGTTGTTTTCCACTACCCGGGTATTGTCGTAATTTTGTCCTACGAGGTATTTTCGTAATTTTTAGGAAGAAAATGTTTCTTGGTGTTTTTGTCAAAAGTATTTTGAAGATTTCAAAGTCTAGGGTAATTTGGAAAAATTTTTAAAATTCGGGGTATTTTTTAATTTTGATCTCGAGGTATTTTGGTAATTTTCACAAATCGGGGTAAATTTGTACAATTTAATAAATTTGGGGTATTTCAAAAGTTGTAAAACTTTGAGGTTCTTTTCAAAATTGTTCCTTCAAAATGGGGATGTTGCAAAATTTTGGAAATCGAGGTCATTTTGGTAATTTTGTAAGTTAGGGGCAATTTTGTAAATTTTTTTCCAAAATCATGGTATTTGGTATTTTACAAATTAGGGTTTTGAATGTCTATGGAATCATGAAATTTTGGTAAAAGTTGTTGAGTAGTTGAATATTTTATAAACCAAGGCGTTTTGGTAATTTCACCCCAAGGGCATTTTTGTAATTTTAAATAAATCAAGAGTTTTTGAGAAAATGTTGTAAGAATAATTTTCTCGATTTAAAGGAAAGTTCTAAAAGTTTGAAAAATCTAGGGTTTGTTGTTTTGTTTTCTCTCTTTTTTTTTAAACATGGCTAGTTCCCTTTCGGGTTTTAGTCATTATGTTTAGCCTATGACCGAGCCCTCTTGGTCGGGTGAACCAAAGCTACGCACAGTGCGGGATTCGTGTGGAGAGGAGGTGAGTCAGCTGGATTGCTTAAATACCAAGCTCCCACCAAACCGTTCCTGACATGCATTGAGAGGTTGCCACACCACCGAGCCCTCCGAGTTATGGTGAGCCGAAGCTACGCACCGGGTGGGATTCTGCGAAGAGGAGGTGAGTCACTAGGCTGCTTAAATACCAAGCTCTTGGGATCCAATCCTAGACATGCGTACAAGGGTTACCACACCACTAACTTAGTGACTTAGCCATAGGTTGGTTCGATGTATTAAGTCTTATGTATCCGTGTTTGAGTAGACTAATCCTAGGGTTCAAGTTCCTATCATTCTATTCTCGTTCCATGCCTTTTCTACCCTTATATAAATCACGAGAATCACACATATAGTTAAGGGTACTTACACGGTGAATCATGAATTGGAGACTTAGGGCCATGCCAAAGCTGCTTATTTTCAAAGAAAATCATTTGGGCTCGCATTTGAAAGCGTTTTGGCCTGAGCCCACAGTAGAGAGTTTAAAAGCGGGCTCGATACTAAATGAAACACCACACCCTACCACGAGCCCGAACCGGATCTAGTATGTTCCTAAAGTAAACCGATTTCAAAAACATTCGATACTTAGAAAATTGTAGATTTTAGAAAAACTATTATTTTGAGTTGAGCTTAGATTGAAAACCCATTTATTTGATTTTGTAAGCCCATTTGATTAAACACAACCAATAAAGTTCTTAGCATGAAACTTAACAATAATGTAAAAACAAAGAATAATCCATTGGGCCTTATGGCCTTATTACATCAAGTAAACCCGAAATAAAATTTAAAAAAAATATTAAAATTAAATACGGTCCAAATTCTAATAAATTCTTCAAGTGATGCATGGCCTCCTCATGGTCTACCTACCGGTCAAACCTTGATCATCACTGAAAATAATTCCCACAATGGGTGAATTTAGTTGGTAAGTAATGGTAAGATCTACTTTAGTTAGTTGGTTGTTAATCGATTTAGTAGAAGGCTACTAACTTATTGAGTGCCGATTTTAGGGTGGTGGAACAAAAGTTTGATACTCAAGACTTTGGGTAAGGTTTTGGGATCCATAAGAGAACCCTCTTAAATTTTGGATTTGGCGAATAGGCCTTTGGGCACTAACATTGACGGTTGGCTAAAATATAGGAACAAGTGGATCTTGGGAGGCCGATTTCTCTTCTTTTACGGATTTAGACTCTTTGTTGGTGACGGTGTGTACATACACATGTATAACTCATTAAATATGTTAATTATTGTGAATGCTAATTTGGTTATTGTAGCGTTGGATATCATACCATATCGGTATAGTTGGCAATTCGGTAAGTACTGTTTGAATATGCTATTTGATGCTTTTGGTAAGCATAATGTATTGATGCATGAGATTTAAGCATGTGATGGCATGAAACATGTATGTATATTGGTGATGTGGGATTAGTGAGTGGAGGCGGTATTATTGTGCCGCGGGCACCAAGTGTTTTAGTAACACACCGTGACTACGGTCACTAGAGGTTTGGTACCTCAGGAGGTTTGGCACATCATAGCGACTTGTCCCCGTGGTTAACACCACCGTGGGTTGGCCCCACTTGAGATATGGGATCGTCGCGGTGATTTGGTATCACACGATGGGTTGGCCCCATCAAATGATCGTGTCTCACGGACACGGTGTTTTGGTAACACATTGTGACTATATGTCACCAGTGGTTTGGCACCACCGTGGTTTGGTACCACAGCAGGGTGAGCGATGGCGTTTGGATGGCTAGGATGGGTATTTAATATTCTGCATATTAATGGTTATGTGTTGTGTATGAAAATGTTTTAAAACGGGGAAGGGTTACATACTGAGTCTTGGTGACTCACCTTCTCCATTATTTTTTTCAGGTGATGCCTAGTATGCGGATATGGAGCCGGAGGGACTTGAGGTGGCCATGCGGTGGATCTGAAACAAATGAACTTTAATTTAGTTATGCTATTTTATTATTGGTTTGTTTTTATTTGGGTTGTAATAAGGCCTCCATAAACTTTATTTATTTTTTTTGTTGTTACTCATATGTCGGATACTTGTTTAAAGCTACATTATTAAAATTAAATTAAAATCACATGTTTTCCTAAATCAACACAAAAATGTTTTATCGTGTCAGCGGACACACTCGAAGTTGGTATAATAACTTGACTTCAATTAAATTTTTGAATTTAATCTAAGAATGTTTTCAGCAAGATAACCAAAAACGAGAAGTTTTCAACAAAATTTAAATTGGATTTCAAAATGGGTTTCAAAAAAGTTTTTCCGTAACAACCCATAGTCGGTCCTAACGTTTGGGCCGGGTTTGGGCTGTTATAAATTGGTATCAGAGCCCAGTTCAAAGCTCGACTGTGGGGGGCCCAAGGCCCAAAAATGTTTTAGTAGGCCTTATTAATTGTTTTTGGGTTTTAAAGCAGCATGGCCCGAGTCTCCGGCACCGATCCGCCCATGTAAGTACATCTAAACTTCTTTGTGAATTATATTCTGTAGAAGGGTAGGAAGCATGGAACGTAGATAGATTTATAGGAATTTGAACCCTAGGATTAGATTACTCAAACACACAAACTGAACATAAGACTTAAACAACGAAACCAACCTATGACTTAGTCACTGAGCTAGGGTGTGGTAACCCCTGTACGCATGTCTAGGATTGGATCCGGAAGAGCCTCGGTATTTAAGCGGTCGAGTGACTCACCACCTCTTCGCAGTATCCTACAGTGCGTAGCTTCAGTTCACCCTAACCCGGAGGGCTCGGTGGTGTGGTAACCTCTGACGCATGTCTAGAAAGGTTCGGTGGGAGCTTGGTATTTAAGCGGTCAGTGTGACTCACCTCCTCTCCACACGAAACCTGCACAGTGCGTAGCTTGGGTTCACCACGACCAAGAGGGCTCGGTCATAGGCTAAACATAATGACTAAAACCGAAAGGAATTAGCCTTGATTTTCAAAAAGGAATGAAACAACAAAACTTGGTTTTAAAACTTTTAAAATCACTCCTTCAAACGTAAGAACAACTCTTTTTACAATGTTTTCCCCGAAAAGTTCAATTTGTGGAAAATTACGAAAATGCCCTTAGGGGTAAAATTACGAAAATGCCCTTGATTCATAAAATATCAACTCAATGATTTTGTCCAAAAAAAAATTCAACTACTTCTCAAATATTCAACCCTGCTTTGAAAATCATCAATAAAATAATTTGGTTTTGGAAAATTACGGAAATACCCTCAACTTATAAAATTACCAAAACGACCCTGAATCAAAATTTTTGCAACATCACCGTTTTAAGAAAGGAAAATTCTCAAAAGGGACCCTCAGAGTTTTATAATTATTAAAACACCCTTGATTTACAAAAAATTACCAAAATTACCCCTGATGGACAAAATTACCAAAATACCCCTGGTTTCCGAAATAATGCTATAACTTCAAACCTTATCAATTTTCAATAATACCCTCCAGTGTTGGGAATTGCAAAAACAACCTACTTTACTAAAGTTTTAAAAATTTCTTTTATTACGAAAATACCCCTGTAGGAAAAAGATGAAAATACCCCTGGGTTAGAAATGGGCAGAAATGTCCGAAGAGCGAATAGGTATGGAAAGTATTAAGGAATGGATGCAAGAACTTCTTTGTGTGAACTAAGATAGAAGACTGGAACCTTGTTTGCACGGAAGAATCTCTAATTAAAATTTCTTCATAAAATTTCTTCGCGAGTAATGAAGTGGAACAAACGCTAATACATAAAATTTCTCTTAACAAGATTAAAAGCGCATAGATAGAATGAGTTCTAGAGGGCGTGGATCTTGTGGGCCAGTAGGGGTAGGATGATGAGTGTCGGAACTGTCGGTCGGGACGGGGTTACGAAAATGAAGTACCACCGCCACCACCACCTCCTACTTTTAGAGTGAGGAGCAGGATCGGGCCGGTGGTGAAGTAGTATCGCAAGCGAGATTGCGAGTTCGGAGATTGTGGTCGGGGTGTGGAAATTTAAGAGCTCAAAATCTGTTCCGAGTGAATTCGGTCCAACGGAGTGAGGTGTTCCGGTGTGTCGAGTGGCACCAATCTGTGAGAATCTTGGCTAGAGTCAACTAAAAGGATCATGGATGATCTTGACTTTGGTGAGGAAGAAAAAAGCTGAAAGGGCCGTGTCGCTTCTAAAGGATGAAGCGTGTCGGTGGTGGTGACGATTCGAGATGGTGCTCTGGTAGAGGAATTGACTTGGGATTATTTCAAAATCGCCTATCGGAAGAAGTATGTGGGCACCATTATCTGAGATGCTCGGAGGAAAGCCTTTCTAGGGTTAGTACAAGGAACTAAGTCGATGGCGGAATATGAGGTGGAGTTTTAAGACCGAGTAGGTATGCTAGAGGCATCGTGGCTCTCGAACACGAGCGTGGTCCGCTTTGAGGACGGACTCGAGATGATTTGAGGTTCTTGATTGCCCATGACAAGTTCGTGAGTTTTCATCTCTTGTGGAAAAGGCTAAGGTAGCCGAGGGATCAAGGAGGCGTGAGGCAAAATTATAGTAGGAATAATCAAAGAGAGGATTTGGGTCATTTGGATCCAATGGTAGTGTCGAGAAAAAGGCTAGGCCAAGTGGGCCGTCGGTGACAAGGCCAATGGCGCTAATCGAGGCCGACTCGATGTAACAGTGTGGGAAGACCCATTGGGGAAGTTGTTCGACCGGCGATAGAGGATGTTTTGAGTGTGGGTCTTTGGAGCACCGGGTCAGAGATTGTCCCCGGAAGCAAGCTCGAAATCAGTCAGAGGGGCAGAACCGTACTCAGGATAGAAATGTGGGACCGCAGAGGGGTCGTGGTAATGGCAGAGGAAGCAACGGTCCTAACCGAGGTCGAGGAATTGAGGCGGAGGTTCAGCAACACGAGGCTAAGCGACTAGCTTAGTCTATCTGACGAGGCGTCATGAGGAAGGGTGACCTACCGGATGTCATAACCGATACGTTTTTGATTTTGGTCTTCCTTATTATGCATTAATCGATGTGGGGTCTACACATTCATACGTGGGAGTAGTGTGGTAGAGACTTTGGACCTAAACTCAAACCGCTTCTAGGGTGATGACCGTAGTTAGTCCGTTAGGTCACTCTGTAGTGGTAGACAAACTTTATAGAGGCGTACCCTAGAACTCTAAGGGGTAGTATTTGTGGTCGATCGATGGAGCGCCGGTTGGGGAGTTCGATTTGATCCTTGGAATGGATTGGTGGCTAAGTATCGGCGAATTTGGATTCTTGCTAAGCGCATGGTTCTTAAGATGGTGAAAATGATGAAGTGGTTATGATAGGTGATAGAAGGAATTACCTATCCAACGTGGTGTCTGCCTTGAAGGTTGAGAAGATGGTCAAGAAGGGTTGTAAGGCGTTTTGGTTCAAATGTGCTTTGGAAGCTAAGGAGTCGATGGTTGGAAAGGTCCGAACGGTTGGGGAATTTCTTGATGTGTTCCCGGAAGAACTTAAGGTCCGCCTCTAGATCGGAAGTCGAATTGATATAGACTTACTACCCGGGCGGCACTTTGTGTCTATAGCACCTTAGAATGGCGCCAAAGGAGTTGGTGGGTGAAGGCTCAAATTCGAGAGCTCTTGGATAAAGGGTTTATTCGACCTAGTATATCTCCGTGGGGGCGCTTTGTATTGTTTGTCAAGAAGAAGGGCGGTTCTATGCGGATGTGCATCGACTACCGTCGATTAAACAAGTTAACGATCAAAACAAGTACCCATTACCTCGGATCGATGACTTGTTTGACCGATTGAAGGGGCGTCGGTGTTTTCAAAGATAGACCTTAGGTCGGGTTACCATCAACTTAAGGTGAAGGAGGCCGATGTTCACAAGGCGTCATTCAAACTCGGTATGGGCATTACGAGTTTCTAGTGATGCCATTCGGGTTGACCAATCTTGTTGGCGGCGTTCATGGATTTAATGAATAGAGTATTTCAACGATACTTGGATCAATTTGTCGTAGTATTCATAGGCGACATATTGGTTTACTCAAAGACGGAGGAGGAGCACGACAAGCATTTACGGATAGTTACGCAAGTGTTGAGGAAAAACAATTATATGCCAAATTGATAAGTGCGAATTTTGGTGAGGAGGTGGCTTTCTTAGGTCACGTGGTGTCGTGGAAGGATTAGAGTGGATCCCGCAAGATTGAAGCGGTGTTGGGGTGGAAACCGCCTAAGTCGGTGGTAGAAATCTGAAGTTTTGGGTTTAGAGGGTATTATCGAAGGTTTGTGGAAGGGTTCTCTCGGATCGCTTGTGTAGATTGACTAAGTTGCTAAGAAAAGGTGTTCCATTTGTATGGTTAGAGAAGCGACAAGAAAGTTTTGATAAGTTGAGGAGGATTTCGGCGGAAGCTCGGTTTAGTACAACCCAAGGTGGAAATTATTCACGATCTATTGTGATGCATCTCACCTTTGGTTTGGGGTGTGTGTTGATGCGAGGATGGGAAGGTAGTAGCCTATCGTCCGTCGGTGAGACCGCATGAGGTTAACTATCCAACTCACGACACAGGTTAGCGGCGATTATCTTCGCCTTGAAAATATGGAGACATTATCTTTATGGGGAGAAGTCAGTAATTTACTCGGATCACAAAAGTTTGAGGTATCTTCTGACTCAGAAGGATCTGAATCTGAGACAGCACCGATGGATTGAACTGTTAAAGGACTACAACTGTTCCATCGAATATCATTCGGGTAAGGCTAACGTGGTGGCTGACGCGTTGAGCCGAAAGGTTGTTGCGGATTTAAGAGCAATGTTTGCTCAGTTGAGCCTATATGACGATGGAAGCCTTTTGGCAGAGCTTCAAGTTAAGCCAACATGGATCGAGGAAATTAAGGCCAAACAATTAGTGGATGAAGGGTTAAATGCTAAGAGAATGCAAGTTCAGGATGGGGGTTTAGAAGGGTATAGTGTGACTGGTGATGGTGTGTTATGTTTTCTAGGACGGCCCTGTATGCCAAAGGATATGGAGTTGAGGCAAAAAATTCTCCATGATGCACATAGCAGCCCATACGCTATGCATCCTTGAAGCGACAAGATGTATGGAGATCTACCAAAGCAGATTACGGTGGCGGGTTGGTAGCGAGATAACGGAATTCGTAGGGAAGTGTTTGGCGTGTCAGCAGGTTAAGGCTAAACACCAGTTACCATCGGGGCTACTTCAACCGGTAAAGATTCCTCAATGGAAATGGGAGAGGATCACTATGGATTTCGTCGGTGGTCTACCCTTACGCCCAAAGAAGAAAGATGCGATTTGGGTAATCAGAGACCGTCGGACTAAATCGACTCACTTTATCTGGGTGAGAATGGATTACTCACTCGAAGCTAGCAAAGTTGTATGTGGCGAGATAGTCGATTGCATGGTGTGCCGTGTCGTTATCTCGGATAGGGACCCAAGGTTCACTTGAGGTTTTGGAAGCGTTACATCAAGCGTTGGAGTGCGATTAGATTTCAACCTGACTTTCCATCCTCGGTCGACGGGCAATCCGAAAGGGTCATCTGAGATCTTAGAAGATATCTTTGAGGGTTGTGTCTTGGAATTCGAGGTAGTTGGGAGGAATTTTACCTTTAGCGAGTTCGCCTACAATAATAGTTACCAGCGAGTATTGAGATGGCACCATCTGAAACCTTGTATGGACGGAAATGCCGAACTCAAGCGTGTTGGGCGGAGTTGGGTGAGCAACAGTGTTGGGTCGAATTGGTAGCAGGCGAGGATAAAGTGAAGGTGATTGAGTCCGTCTTAAGGAAGCATCGAGATAGAGCGAAGTCTATCTTGATCTTAAGCACAAGGAAATGGAGTATGCGATGGGGATAAGGTTTTCTGAAGGTGTCGCCTTGGAATAAGGTACTAAGGTTTGGGCAAAAGGAAGCTAAGCCCAAGGTTTATCAGACCATATCCGTTGTAAAGCGAGTGAGTCCGATAGCTTATCAGCTAGAGTTGTCGGTAGAACTGAGTCAGATACATGACGTCTTTCACGTATCAATGCTGAGACGGTATCGGTCAGATCCATCACACATGGTGCCTGTGACAGAAATTTAGGTCAACTCGGACTTATCTTTTGAGGAAGAACCGGTTCAGATCTTGGATAGAGATATAAAGGTTCTACGTAGGAAGTCGGTGCCCTTAGTGAAAGTGCTGTGGCAAAACCATGGTGTGGAAGAAGCTACGTGGGAACCTGAGGATGTGATATGGCGGCAATACCCTCATCTGTTTTAGCTAAGTAATTTCGGGACAAAATTTATTTTAAGGGGGTAGAACTGTAACATCCCAAAAATGGGGTTATTTGGAATTTAATTATTTTCTTATGTATGGACTGCTGTGATTTTATTTATTGAATAATAGAGCCTAATTTAAGGCTTTGAGTGTGCACGATTTGGTAGAAAATCTCAGTTTGTAACTTTAAAGGTAGGGAGCCTTAGCAGGAGGGTGTTATAAGAATAAATGAAGGAAATTGGGCACTAAAAAGGCCTTGGCAAAGTGGCAAAAGTGAGGTCACTTAGGAGCTAGTGTGACGCCACCAAGGGAGCAAGGAGAGCCTTGGTTCGAGTCACAAAAATCCCTCTTTTTGGCATTATGTTGGACGGCACATATGGGAGAGTCTTCCAACATTTAAACTCTTTTTTTTTATGTTATTAAAAGATAATATGAGCTTTTAAAAGGGATTTTATTTATTCTAAGGATAATAGATGGTAAAAGAGATATTGTATGGATTAATAAAGATTATTAGGAATTAAATTCAAATTAGTTTGAATTAATTTGAGTGAGTGGCTTGGAGTGATTCAAGGAAGTTGATCAAAGTTGAACTCCTTGTTGGAGTGGAGTGGGCGGCATGGAGTCTTGGTGAAGGGAGTAGGCCGAATTCTTCTTAGCCATTTTACTTGGCAATTTCGGCTATCCTTTTTCCTTTTAGCACCTCTTTTCTTTTCTTTTTAAAAACCAATTACCCTCCCTCTCATTCTTCCTTTAATTTCTTTCTTCATAAAAGTCCTTTGGCCGAAACTCCCCACTTCTCCTTTCTCCAAAATTCTCCCTTCTCTACTTTTACTTACATTAGCCGAATCTCCCTTTTACCTTTCTTCTTCTTTTCTTACTAAAAGTCCAGCCTTATTTAATCCATCATAGCGAATTTGATCCCTATCAAGGTGCCGAATTTCTTTCTCTTTCTTTTAGAACACCTAGGCGAATATTGTACAAGGGGAGGCTTTCTTTTGATCACTTTTGGTAAGTATATTTGGCCGAATACACCCCTTTGGAAGTGCTGATTTTCTTCCCTTCTATTTACTCACTTTGGTAGAGTAGTATAGTGGCATAGACACTTGGATTTCTCCTTTATTCGATTGATTGAGAAGGTAAGTGATGGCGATCCCCTCTTTCCATATTTTCTTTCTTTGACGACTTGTAGGTTGGAGAAAAGCCAAAATTTCGGCATTTGCAAGCGAAAACTAACCACTCTTTGAAGTGATTCCATCTAGGAACTCAAGGATTCTGGCGATGAGATCGACCCTCCTTTCTCGATATTTAGTTGGTAAGTAATGGTAAGATCTACTTTAGTTAGTTGGTTTTAATCGATTTAGCGAAGGCTACTAACTTATTGAGTCCGATTTTAGGGTGGTGGAACAAAGGTTGATACTCAAGACTTTGGGTAAGGTTTTGGGATCCATAAGAGAACCCTCTTAAATTTTGGATTTGGCGAATAGGCCTTTGGGCACTAACATTGTGAGTTGGCTAAAATATAGGAACAAGTGGATCTTGGGAGGCCGATTTCTCTTCTTTTACGGATTTAGACTCTTTGTTGGTGATAGGTGTGTACATACACATGTATAACTCATTAAATATGTTAATTATTGTGAATGCTAATTTGGTTATTGTAGCGTTGGATATCATACCATATCGGTATAGTTGGCAATTCAGGTAAGTACTGTTTGAATATGCTATTTGATGCTTTTGGTAAGCATAATGTATTGATGCATGAGATTTAAGCATGTGATGGCATGAAACATGTATGTATATTGGTGATGTGGGATTAGTGAGTGGAGGCGGTATTATTGTGCCGCGGGCACCAGTGTTTTAGTAACACACCGTGACTACGGTCACTAGAGGTTTGGTACCTCCGGAGGTTTGGCACCTCATAGCGACTTGTCCACGTGGTTAACACCACCGTGGGTTGGCCCCATTTGAGATATGGGATCATCGCGGTGATTTGGTATCACACGATGGGTTGGCCCCATCAAATGATCTGTGTCTCGGACACGGTGTTTTGTAACACATTGTGACTATATGTCACCGGTGGTTTGGCACCACCGGTGGTTTGGTACCACAGCAGGGTGAGCAGTGGCGTTTGGATGGCTAGGATGGGTATTTAATATTCGCATATTAATGGTTATGTGTTGTGTATGAAAATGTTTTAAAGCAGGGAAGGGTTACATCTCGAGTCTTGGTGACTCACCTTCTCCATTATTTTTTCGGTGATGCCTAGTATGCGGATATGGGAGGAGGGACTTGAGGTGGCCATGCGGTGGATCTGAAACAAATGAACTTTAATTTAGTTATGCTATTTTATTATTGGTTTGTTTTTATTTGGGTTGTAATAAGGCCTCCATAAACTTTATTTATTTTTTTTTTTTGTTACTCATATATCGGATACTTGTTTAAAGCTACATTATTAAAATTAAATTAAAATCACATGTTTTCCTAAATCAACACAAAAATGTTTTATCGTGTCAGCGGACACACTCGAAGTTGGTATAATAACTTGACTTCAATTAAATTTTCGAATTTAGTCTAAGAATGTTTTCAGCAAGATAACCAAAAACGAGAAGTTTTCAACAAAATTTAAATTGGATTTCAAAATGGGTTTCAAAAAAGTTTTTCCGTAACGACCCATAGTCGGTCCTAACGTTTGGGCCGGGTTTGGGCTGTTACAAGTAGATTATTATGATATACATATATGCACATGTGTTATGTTAAAAATATGTGATCAAAGTTGGGAATGCCTGAGTTAAACTAAGGTAAGGTTGGGATCATGTATACTTGTAGTGATATGTCTTGAGAATGATAGAAATTGCCCAATTTGAATGCTTGAATTGGTTGGTATTGGATGTGTGTTTCAAGTGCAGGTCTTGGGTGAAATTTTTGGTGAGAAATGAAGCTAGAAATGGCTTCATTTTGTCCACACGAGCGTGTGTCTAAACCGTGTGTGACACACGGCCAGGTAACACGGGCATGTAGCTAGGTCGTGTGTCCCCTGTACCTTAATTTTGAGAAACAGAATGCTCAGAATTTGGCACACAGGTAGAGACACGGGCGTGTGTCTCAGCCGTGTGAATCCTACACCTAATTTGAATTAATTTAATTAACCACACGGCCTAGCACACGGGTGTATGGCATGGTCGTGTGATGCAAGTCAGAGGGCAACCTAAATCGAACACGGGCTGTAGCATAGGCGTGTCCCTTGGACCACACGGGTGTGTGAGTCCTGTACCTTAGAAAAATTTTTTAAATTTGCAAAAAATTCATAGAGGTTTCGATTAATTCCCAATTCGATTCTAATGCTCGTATTGGGCCTCGAAGGCCCGATCAAGGGACATTAGGGATGATCTCGGTAAATAAATAGTAAATTTACGTAGTTTAATAGAAAAATATTCTGGATGTTCTGGTAATGCTCCGAAACCCTGTTTCGGTGATAGGTACGGGTTAGGGGTGTTACATAACCACTTCACTTCCTTTTTTTTTGAACCACTAATAATAAAAATATGGGATGTGACACATAAGGATGTCAAAATCAATACTGAATATGTGTTAGAGAGCAACATACTAGACTAACCTGCCTTAAGTATGTTTCTTGGATTATTATGTAATAGTCACAAATATTACTCATAGTGATAATGATGTATATGATCTTTAGACTTGAGATCGGCATTATCTCGACATCGTGAGTCGTATATTTTGATACAATCAAACATATACTATAACAGGTTGTACTATAAAGAATGATGTTGGATATATCACAATCCATGTAGTGGGATATGATTGATCAAGATAGGATTTATCCTTCCTACATAATGGGAGCAATATCTTAGGCCTCTTGATGGAGTGATACAAGAAATGCATGGCCATGCTCGAATAAGTTGGTATGAGATATCAAACTTATTTGTTTATATAGTCTACTTAGAAAAATCAATAAATATGAGATTGGACTATACAAGTGTGACTATTTCATGACTTGTGTCTAGTCTAGATATTAAGGATAAAAGGATATAATAATTGAAATGATTATCACAAAAATGTTATGTCGAATCGTGACATCTTGTAACTTGGGTAGTAATGATGCATTGCTAAATGTCACTCATTGCCTGTAATGTTAGAAACGTTCTAATATTACTACTAACATTACAAAAGCCTACAGGGTCACACCCTATAGTTGAAGTGAACATAATCCAAATATATTTGGTATTATATTTAGTTTTCATATTTATTAATTTAATCGTTGAATTTATTTAATTTGATAGCTAAATATTAAACACATTATATGTACAAACTTGTTGTACACAAATAGAGAACATAGATAAAATTAATATATCAATTTGATTCATACAAAATTTTAATTATATATATTTTAGTGAAATTATTAATATAAGCAGTTATAATAATTTCAATCAAAATATAAAAGGACATTGAAAATGATATTCTTTTGGAAAGAATATAATATTTTTCCGACTTTCCATTTGTTTCATTAATAATAAGGGAATAATCCCGATTTTATTGTTTGATATATTATATTAGATTAAATAATAGGAAATGAATTCCTTAGTGTGTTAGGGTTACAAAGAAAACAAAAATAAAAGGTCTAATAGTCGTTCTTGAAAATTCTTTCTGAAAAGTTTAAGAGAATTTTGTTGTTTGTTCTTTGACTGGTGGATTACGTAACGGCCAAGACATTATTATTTCAGATAGGAATCGAGATCCCTTGAGGTTATGGCGCCACATGTATTACCTTGAGGGAAGAGGTTCGAATCCCTTTGTGTGCTTTGAGACTTTTATTTTTATTTTTATTTTCTTTCCTTCCTTAATGTGTCGGTCAAGTAGTATTTATGGCAAGGGTGGACTTCATTATTTTTTGTAAGGTGGCGAAAAGAATAAGGCAAGGTTGAGGTTAGGGAATGGAATCAAAAGGAATAGGTAAGTAAGGGGACAAGAGGCTTATTTCGTGGTGGTGTTTTGGAAAATTTGGGTGGCCAAACTCTTATCCCAGGGGGGATGAATGTGGACAGCTTGGGGCTAGGATGATAGCCAATTTGGTGCTTGATGTTTTGGTATCATTTTTCTTTTCTCCCCAAACTCCTTTTCTTCTCCTTGTCGAATCTACACAACTTGGAGAGTGTGAATTCCATTTCTTTCTTCTTGCCGATTGTGCCCCAAACTTTAAGACCATTTCTTTTGTTCACTCTTCCTTCTTGAAAACCTAAACTAATCCATCATTTTTCTATTTCTTCTTCTTCTTTTCTTTTTGCAAAATCTTTCAAGAATCACTTCCCCTCTAACATTTTTTCACCATAGCCGAATATTGAGTCCACTATTTCTTTATAGTTGGATCTTTCATCTCATACATATTTTCTTCTCAACCATATTGCTACTCATACTTTGATCAATCGGTAAGCGATCCATTTCAACATTTTATTTTTATTCTTTCCCATAATGCCGAATCTATGTCTTGGTGTGGATGGTCACATTGACCGAAACCATCATCATACCTTCTCTCATACGAAATCACTTTTGTTCTCTGTAGAAATATTGTAGAAGGCCAAAACTTGGAGTTTCTGAAGTTATCGTTTAATTGTTAGAAATTGGAACCAATATCGTTAAGGTAAAGGATTCATCATGGTTCTTTTTGGATCTTTTCGTTGACCAGTTATTTTGCTTAACGAGATAGTGGTTGTGACTAATCGTTTATATTTTTAGGGACTAAATCGCTCGATCTATCCCCCGTAATAAGAGGCTTGGATTGTTGATAAGTGATATAGATGTTAATCAATCGCAATACTTGGATGAAATTGTAAATTGGGTTTGGACTAATTGTTGACCGATTGTACTTTTAGGTGTCGCGAAGAGTATCGTGTTACGGATCCCGTAATAAGGTGTGTAATCCCGTACCTTCCATATACATATCTGAAATGGTGTGTAATCTCACACTTCTCTGAAAGTTTGTATGAAATATTCTGTGAATCGATCGAAATACTGAATAAAACCAAAAATCGGCATCCGTAATCACTCGGGCGTGCGTATGATCGTAGTGGTAATTATATTTTGTAATAAAATAGCTTCGATTAGAAGCAGTGATGTGTTTTTGAAAAATCATGAAAAATAAGAGAAAGAGAATTAGAAAGTGAATGAGATATCAAATAAAAGCTTACTGTGTCTATTTTGATAAGGAAGAAACGAATAAGGAAACTGAATTTTATATTCTGAGATATATTAATTTTAGTGAGACTGGTTCTGAATGATTTTTTGGTTCCCTGATCTATCTTGGAAAAATCATATAAAATTATAAAAAGTGAATTATGGGATATAATTTATATTTATGGATTCCTTAGTGAGCCTATTTTCAATAGAAAACCGTACAGTGAGATATTTGAAATTAAGGAAGGAGAGGTCAGAATAGTTGGACAGTGAAACAAGGGAAACTTTAAGGAATAAACTGTACTAAATGGTTAAGCCAAAAATTCAAGAAAATTGTAATAAGAAAATATATGAGTTTAGTTTCAAGGAAACTATACGAATTTAGATTTCGAGTTTCCTAACTCAAGTTATAGTCAATTTAGTCAGCATGACGCAGATGGACAATTTAAATTTTTATGCCCAAATTAGTAGTTAAGTCTGGATTGCGAATTTACCAAATTACCCTTAGTGGGTAATATTACCAATTTATGAAAATGCCCCTATGGGCCAATTTATCGAAATACCCTTAGTGGGTAAGATTACCAAATTACCGAAATGCCTCTAAAGGGCCGAAATACGATATTGCTTAATGGATTGAATTGACATATTACCTTATGGGCCGATTGGACATATTGATTAATGGGCAGTATGATATTTTGTTATATGGGTCGATCTGATATTTTGCTATATGAGCCAATTTGATATGTGACTAAATGGGCCAAATTGATATGTGACTAAATGGGCCAATTTGATATGTGACTAAATGGGCCGAATTGATATGTGATTAAATGGGCCGAATGGATATGTGATAAAATGGGCCAATTTGATATATTGCTCTAATGGGCCAATTTTGAAAAGTGTTATTGGGCCAATTTGTTTGTCATAAATTTTTGAATTTTTAATTATTGTTATTATATTTGTAAATATCATGATTTGATATGTATGATGCATATACATGAATTGCATGCGATGGGATAATGATGAATAGAAGTTTTGGTAGCTTTGCTACATAATTTTGGTGCCCTTGCCACATATTTGGTGACTCTGTTACAATCTTTCTAGTGGCTATGCCACTTAAGTTCTATTATTCTGGTGGCTTGTCCACAAATAATCTGTTATAAATGGCTTAATGCCTACATTTGGTGTGTTGGCGGGGTGGGTGACTAAAGCTCCCCACAGGTGTGTTGATTGGTACGGGTGGTGTGTAGCGTATGGAAAAATAGGTTTGGTTTGGGAATTGCATGTCATATTCATGTTATATTCATTACATTATTATTATTGTATGTGGGCTTAGGCCCAAATAATTGCTTAATGAGATTTTGGCCCAGTGAACAACGGTAAGGGGATTTCACACTGAGTTCTCTTGTAACTCACCCCCTTCTTTCTTAACCCTGTAGGTAATGCTCCGTGAGGTGGACTTGGGCCATGGATGACTCGGTGGAGGCCATACTTCAGAAATGGTGTTATTAAATTTTAAATTTCTATTTCGGTTTATTTTTTTATTTTGCTATATTGGTATAAGTTGTAATAAGGCCTCTGGAGTATTTTGTTATTTGCTTTATGGTTGATATACTTATTATTTTGCTTAATTTGTTTTAAACAAGAATTTTGCTAAAAACATAAATAAAGGTTTTCCAAAATCGATTAACAAATGAATTTCATAATAAACTTTATAAATATTTTAACACGGAAGTTATTTTCTCGAACTATCAAACAATATTTTCAAAAGTCACGGTTTTAAAGTTCACTACCTTGATTGTTGACTCATCAATCAATCTCTCAAAATACTTGTATTTTGTCTACGTTTCATAGCGATTTCAAAATATACGCAACTCTCTTTCTAAACATCACTTATTTGAAATTCGTTTATTTAAAATACGTTTTCACCACCAAAAAGGTTTTTCCTAAAAGATAATTACATTTTCAAGTAGTTAACATTTGCTTAAATGTTTTGGGTTTTAACAAAAAGGCTGAAATTTCCAAACGAGTTTTTTTTTTGTGACATGCCAGATTCGGGCCTAACTTCTAGGCCGGGTTTGGGGTGTTACAGAAAGGTATATTTTTGACTGTTGTTTCAACTCTATCCGTTCTTCGTACACAGATCCTTCGTTGACAATCGCCAAAATAATTTTTCTGCAATGCCACTATGCGTACCAGTGATCCAACAAACTTATCTCTCGATCTCGTCTAACCTATGATAACTTCCTAGGGTTATCAAGCCTAAGTTCTAAAAAAATATAATCTAAACAAACTAATCCTCTTGGGAAACCTTAAATCCTCCGTTAATCACATTCCCATCCACTCGTTAATCTCTCCTAAAGGATTTAGTCACTCAAGTTATTCATAATGTCAATCTCAATTAACATAAACATTAAAAGAACATGAATAAATCAATAGAGAGCAGAGATAATAATCTTGGATTTGATACCAAATGTTGAACGGAGTATCAAATCTCTTGATTGGAATAACAAAATATGTCATTTGCAAAGAAGAAAAAAGTGAATACTTTAATAAAATAAAAGACCTCTTGGATTGAAATTGATTCCAAAATGAAAAACAAAGAGTTTAGAAAGCTTGAAAGAAAACTAATCTAATCCTACTCCTAAACTACTAGGGTTTTTTATTGTGTCTAAGACGACTTAGTTACATCAAACCCTAAGGTATTATTTATAGGAGTGCTGGCAAGCCAAATTAGGTCTTCGACACGTCCTAGGTCTTCGTATAAATTTGATTATGTGGACAAAAATAACCCTGATATACTTGTACAACAAGTAAATTTTGCCTTGTATGTTTTGTTTCATGCTTTAACGTCTCGAGAGGTTGTGTGTAACAATCTGGTCTAGACCTTAGTCAGAATAGTGGTTTTGGGACCACAAATCTGAGTCAAAAAATATTTTAATATTATTTTCTAAGTTTACAACATGTGAATTGGTATATGTGAAATTTCCGTGGTTTAATTTGATCATTTGTGTGTTTAATTTGAAAAATGACTAAATAGCAGAAAATGTAAATGTAGTCTTCTATTTGAATAATGGTTGAATTGATGTGTCTTTATAAAGAGGAAGTCCTTAAGATGAAATTAAGCCATTATATAAGTAAGTGGATGATAATGGACATTAATGGCCTTGTATATATATGTTTTATATGTTAAAAATAAAGGTTAATTTGGTAAAAGATTAATAAATGTTAACGAAATAAAAAATAAAGTAAAACATGGCTAATATGTTCATCTTTAGCTGAAACTATCAAGAAAAGAAAAGAAAAAATAAAGCTAGGGTTCGGCACTCATTTTGGCTTGATTAAGGTAAGATGTGTTTCGATTTTTTATAATTTCTACATTTTCGCAATCGCTGCTTTGAGTACTATAAAACCCATGCATTAATTTTGTAAATTGATAATGATTTTGAAATGTTCCATTGATGAATTCATGAGTTTTGTGATATTTGAGGCTGAAATATGCAATATATGTATTAGATTAACATGTTTTGTCTTTGGATTTTTGGTAAATTTGAGTAATTTTGATTGAATTGTGAAAATATTATTTTGGGGGACTAAAATGTGAAATAAATGAAATGTACGGACTTGTACAAAGCTTATGAAAATTTGGCTAAGCATGGGTAATATAAAATTTTGTGTATTTTTTGATTTTATGGAATAAGGACATAAATGTCAAAATGTGAAAATATGAGGGCTAAATTGTAAATTACCCTAAATGTGTGTTTTTGGATTGAATTGAATGATTTGGTGAATAAATGGATTAAATTTGAATATGTATAGATCAAGAACCAAAGAAAATGGATTTAAACCGAGGGAAGTCGAAGGTGATTGAGTAGCCGAATCCGTCTGTTTATTCCGAATCCGAGGTAAGTCTATATACAAATAAATGTATTTGAATTGATTTATTTATGTATCTATGAAATTTAGTTGTGATGAATGTGTATTAGATGATATATACATGAAATCCGAGAAAGTATCGTCAAAGTATCAATATTCAAAAAGTCCGTACGAACCCTAGGAATAGATAGGATCCATATGTCATGACATAGGTTTCTGATATGTGATATCGTGTAAGACCAGGTCGGGGTCGCTGGCATCAATATGAGATTTACGTGTAACACCATGTCCGAGACATTGGCATCATACTTGATTTGTGTAAGACCCTGTCTAGGACAGTGGGATCGATATTTGGTTACATGTAAGACCACGTCTGCGATGTTGGCATTGTATGATTATTCTGAGTATTCCGAGTATCCTATTTGATTTTGAATGGTTCAACGGGCAAATCTGAGAAAATGAAAGACTATGTGAAATGTAACACCCCAAACCCAGCCTAGACATTACAACCGGATCTGACTTGTCACATTGATGTGTCGTTTGAAAACTAGGCTTGTCGATAAAAGTTCGTTACTAATTTTTAGATTCTATTTAAAAGAATTGTTTAGAAAATGTTAGTGTTGAAAAATCATGTTGTCCAAATATAGGTCATATCAATTGTTATAAGATTATTAATCTGGAATAAATCATGGAAGCCTTTTCTAGTTGTAAGCTTTAAGATTTGAAAAACATTATTTTATTAGGAAACAATTATTTTTTTTAAAAAAACCCCGTGTTTCCTAGTCTAGTAGGTTGAAATAAGGAAAAATATGATAGCCCGAAAAAGGGCCTAAACGAAATAGTGGTTTCGAAACCACAATTTTGAAGTAGAAAAATTTATTCTATTAATTTTTATAATTTTTCGAGTGATTGGATGCATGTGTTAGAATGTCGATAGAAAATTTCATGAATTGCATGTCTAATTTGCCTATTAGGACTTAATTGCAAAAGTTGATAAATGTGAGTTCTAGATGTTAAAGGATTTAATTGAAGAGCATAGTTGAAGTAGAGGTCCTTAAATGGCAATTATACCATTAGGCTTTCATGGACAAAAAATGGACATAAATAGGTAGAAATAACCAAAGTTTTTAATGAAGGGTATTTGTGTCATCTAGTAATTAAAATATTAAAAAAAAGGAAAAAGATGGTAAAATATGTCCATCTTCTTCATTAGAACGAAATTTCAAGGGTTCTCCATAGTTAGGGTTTGTTTCAAGTTTCCAAGCTCCATAGTAAGTGATTCCAAGCCCCGTTTTTAATGTTCTTTACATTTTTAGAGTCCTGGTCACTCAATTTAGCTTATGCTAGCAATAATTTAACCTAGGGTTCATATTTGGAAAAATGCCCATAGGTAAAATGTATTTATTTTTATGTTTTGTGATAGAATATGAATTTTTAAATTGTGCTAAACAACTTTTGCTAAGCGATTTTAAGTGAAAACGAGTAAGACGACTTAATCGGTAAAAATACCTAATGTTCATAAGTATATGTTAGAGTGAGAATTTGATATTGTCATACAAGGGAAAAATAATAAGCATGTCAAAAAAACATATGAATAAGGGATAAAGTTTAATTTTCGAGCTTTGGGGCAAAAGTGTAAATATATAAAACTTTAGGGACAAAATGTAATTTTGCCAAAATATTGTGCATGTATTGTACTTGAATGGAATGTTGATAAAATGTATTAAATTGTGCTAATATAGATCAAGAAAGAAGGAATAGTGAAGGTGATCGAGGAAAAGAGAAGGTTGTCGACTAATTTACGAAAATAGTCATTTTACATTCGAGGTAAGTTATGTGTAAATAATAGCAATATATTTTTATAAATTGTGAATTGAATTTGATTTTTGAATTAATATTGAATGTGGAAGAAAAATTATTCATGTGATAAAGTGCTTAAAATAAGTGTTAAGTGTAAATTCCTAGTTGAACTTAGGAATAGAAGTGGATACAAGTGATATATCACTAGAGACCGATGTTACTGATGAGTCCGGGTCTTTGGGTGATCTAGCATGTGTTGCGACACTGACGACTTGTGTGAGCAGACCCGTGGACATTTCTAGTGTTATTGATCAGTGGTAGCTTCGGCTACATTAAAGTGGTAGCTTCAGCTACATATCAGTGGTAGCTTCGGCTACATATTAGTGTGGCACTTATGTGCTAATTCTCTACGTATCCGTGTATTTTTCGAGTGTTCAACAGGATTAATAATGAATTAAAGTGAATATGAGATGAAGTGTGAATGTAGGTATAATTGAAAGATTGAACATTCGTGATAAAGGTTAAGTGTATGAATGTATTGCAAGTGAATTGGTAAGATTGTACATGTGTATGTGATTAAATTTGCTAAGAAAGATATTGATTAATTATTAATTGAATGCTTATTGTTTACATGTAACTTACTAAGCTATTAGTAGCTTACTCATTCTTTTCCTTTCCTTTGTTTTATAGTGTATTGAACTTACTTGGATTGGAGATCATCGGAGTCTCGTATCACACTATCAAGCCTTTATTTTGGTATATAAATGCTTTTGAAATGTTTTAAATTATGGTATGTATAGGGATCAAATTATTTTATATGCATACCAATGTGATTTTTACTACAATGGAAGTATGAAAAAGTGAAAATTTGCAATGAAATAGTTTTTGGATAACAGCAGTGACGTGACTTTGACAAATCACTAGAAATAGGAGAAATGGAATTAGAAGGTGAATAAGATATATAATTAAAGCTTATTGTGTCTACTTTCATATGAAAGAAACATTGTAAGCAAAGGAAGTTTATATTCTGTGATATTTGATTTTTAGTGAAACAGGGTCAGAATGGTATTTGAAGTCCCCTATTTAGACTTTAGAAAATCATTTAAAATTTTACAAAAATAATTATGAGTTATAATTTATATTTTTAGATTCCTTAGTGAGTATAATTTTATTATAAATAAGTGGGAACAACATATAAAAATTTTACATTGAGATAATTGATTTTTAGTGAAGAGTGGTCAGAACTATTGGACAGTGGAACAGGGGAGAGTTTAATGAATAAACTATACTAATTGGCCACACCAAAAATTCTGAAAATTTTATGGTGAGAAGATATATGAGTCTAGTTTCAGGAAAAATTTATGGATCTAAATTTAGAGTTTCGTAACTCGATTTATAATTAAATTAATGACTGTAGCACAGATGGATAGATTTACTGTGAATGATGAAATAAATTATTTTTATACCCGAAGTGGTAAGTTAAGTTAAATAACGCCTCGTGCTCGACTCCAGCGATGGTTTAGAGTAAGTGGTGTTACATTTATTTGTATCAAAGATACAGGTTAGTCGATTCTCGAACAAATGTAGCGAGTGTAATAGACTACCTATACATGCCATAATTGAATAATGATAGTGTGACGACTCCTGACAACTGAAAATGTTTTCTTTTATACAGTAATGGATCCTAATGGAGCTACAGTTGATGATGCTCAAAGTAATGCGCCTGCTCCCGCGCAAGGGACGGTGCCAGATGAAAATCGACCCGAGACTCAAGGCCAATGAGATAAGGCTCATGAAGCCTTTCTCTATATGATGAGTAATTGGTATACCGAGTTTGTTAGAACTAATCCTAATGTTCGACCTCCTTCGACCCCTCATATTCCTCAAGATGTTCCCATAGCTCCTCAACAAACTGAAGTGTTAAGATTGTCAAAGCCTCTAGTGGATAAAACTCAAAAGTATGGAGCCGAAGAGTTCCGAGCTAATGTAAATGATGATCCTGAGAGAGCATAGTTCTGGCTTGAAAATACCATCAGAGTGTTGGATGAATTATCTTGTACTCTAGAAGAAAGTCTCAAATGTGCTATCTCATTGTTGAGGGATTCGACTTATAATTGGTGAAAAACTTTAACGTCAGTGGTGCCTAAAGAGAAAGTTACATGGGATTTTTTTCAAGAGGAATTCCGGAAGAAGTACATAAGTCAACATTTCATTGATCAAAAGTGAAAAGAGTTTCTTGAATTGAAACAAGGGCACATGACGGTAGCTGAATATGAACGAGAATTTGTCAAATTAAGCAAGTATGCCCAAAAGTGTATATCTAATGAAGCTACATTGTGCAAGAGGTTTAAAGATGGATTGAACAAGGATATCCAATTTTTAGTGGGAATTCTTGAAATTAAAGAATTAGTGGTACTAGCTGAAAGAGCTATCAAGGCTGATGAGTTGAGCAAAGAAAAAAAGAAAGGTGGAAAGTGAAGTAAGAGATGCAAGAAAAAGATCAATGGGCAAGTCATTCCAGTCTCAAGCAAAGAAGTCTAGAGAAATGAATACTCGATCGAATGTTTCTAGTGTGACTTTTCAAAGAGATCGAGGAAGACAAAATCCAAGTTCTAAAGCTCAAGCAACCTCTATGGCAAGTGTAGGTAGTGTCAAGCCTATTAGACCAGAATGTCAACATTTTGGAAAATGAGATTTGGGAGAATGTTATTTTATCATCTGAGCATGTTTTAAGTGTGGATCTCAAGATCATTTTGTGAAAGATTGTCCAGAAAGAGAAGAGACAGAAAAGTTTCAGAATGTGAAATCGAGCAGTGTGACTACTAGAGGAAGACCACCAAGAAATGTGGGGATTGGAACTAGTGGTAAAGGTGTAACAAAATACACTACCATAAGATCCGAAGCGAGAGCTTATGCCATTCGAGCTAGAGAAGAAGTAGCTTCCCCTGAAGTGATCACTGGTATATTTTCTCTTACGACACTAATGTTCTTGCATTGATTGATCCTAGTTCTACTCATTCGTATGTAGTGTCTGATAAGAATTTGTGTGTGAATTTGTATCGATAAGAATTTGTGTGTTGAATCGACTGAGTATGTGGTTAAAGTGTCGAATCCTTTAGGCAAGCATGTGATAGTTGATAAAATATGTAAAAATTGTCCTTTGATGATACAAAGTCACTGTTTCCCTGCCAACTTGATGTTGTTTCCATTTGATGAGTTTGATGTTAGTTTAGGAATGGATTGGTTGACATTACATAAGGCCAAGATAGATTGTAGTCAGAAAATTCTTGAGTTGAAGTGTAATAGCGGTGAAGTTCTTCAGGTTAAAACAGATAAGTCAAATGTGATGCCAATTGTGATTTCTACCATGTCTGCTCAGAAATGTTTAAAAAAGGGTTGCGAAGCATATCTTACTTATGTGTTGAATAAAAAAGTGTCTGAAATAAAGATTGAATCAGTTCCGGTGGTATGTGAATATTTAGAAGTGTTTTCGAAAGAGTTGCTAGGTTTGCCTCTAGTTAGAGAAGTGGAATTTGGTATTGAAGTAATACCCGGTACCGCTCCAATATCGATTGCTCCTTACAGCATGGCACCAACCGAACTGAAAGAATTAAAAGTGCAATTACAAGAGTTGACTGATAAAGTATTTGTGAGACCAAGTTACTCCCCGTGGGGTGCTCCCGTGCTATTTGTGAAGAAAAAAGATGGGACATTGAGATTATATATTGATTACCGTCAACTTAACAAAGTGACAGTGAAAAATAAGTATCCATTACCTCGAATAGATGATTTGTTTGATCAGTTAAAGGATGCCGCCGTGTTTTCCAAAATTGATTTGAAATCCAGATATTATCGATTGAGGGTTAAAGAGTCAAATGTGCCAAAGACTGCCTTCAGAACCAGGTATGGTCATTATGAGTTTCTGATTATGCCGTTTGGGTTAACTAATGCACCCACAGTATTCATGGATTTGATGAACCGGATATTGAGACTGTACTTAGATAGATTTGTGGCAGTGTTCGTTGATGATATTTTGGTTTATTTTAGAAATGAAGAAGAACACGCAGAACATTTGAGAATTGTGTTTCAAATTCTGCGTGAGAAGCAGTTATATGCTAAATTCAGTAAATGTGAAATTTGGCTTTGAGGAGTGGGTTTCTTAGACATATTGTATCCGCCGAAGGCATCAGGGTAGATCCAAGTAAAATCTCAACTATTGTCAATTGGAGTCCACCAAAGAATGTATCCAAAGTTAGAAGTTTCTTGGGTTTAGCTAGTTATTATCGGAGATTTGTACAGGGATTCTCTATGATAACTTCTCTAATGACTCAATTACTATAGAAAGATGTGAAGTTCGAGTGGATTGATGAATGTCAGCAGAGATTCGACTGATTGAAAGATCTACTAACGAAAGCACTTGTATTAGTGCATCCTAAATCGGGTAAGGAATTTGTTATTTACAGTGATGCCTCATTAAATAGTTTAGGTTGTGTCTTGGTGCATGAAGGTAACGTAATAGCCTATGCTTCAAGACAACTTAAAACACATGAAAGAAATTACCCAGTACATGATCTTGAATTAGTTGCTATTGTATTTGTGCTGAAGATATGGCGGCATTACTTGTACGGTGAAAAATGTCATATGTAACACCCCAAACCCAGCCTAGAAAAGTTAGGCCCGAATCCGGTGTGTCACACTAAAAAGTTTTTCGATAACGTATAAAGAAAACATGTCAAATGAGATAAAAAAAATGTTAGATCCTTTTCTATTCGTACAAAAAATAGATGTTGATTTGTTAAAATCAAGAAAATCAAGTTTGGCTTGAGATATTTAATAAAATACTACTAATTTCGAAGATTGATCGATTAAATTTGAAATAATAATTTATAAAACTGTGACTTTTGGAAATATCGTTGATAGTTCGGGGGAAATTTCCATATTAAAAATATTTGTAAGAGTTTATTTTGAAATTCATTTGCTAATCAATTTTGGAAAACCTTTATTATGATTCTAGAAAATCCCATTTAAAATAATTAGAGTAAAATATAAACACGTCAAACATAAAGCAAAATAAAATAATCCAGAGGCCTTATTACAACACATAACCCAAAATAGTAAAGTAATAAAGTAAACGAAGTAAGAAATTAAAGTCCAAATAAAACCATTTCTGAAATATGGCCTCCACCGAGTCATCCATGGCCCAAGTCCTCGTCACTGAGCATTACCTACAAGGGTTAAGAAAGAAAGGGGGTGAGTTACAAGAACTCAGTGTGTAACCCACTTACTATTTTCCACTGGGCTAAAAATTCAATTAAGCATTTATTGGGCCAAAGCCCATTTACAAATATAACATAATAACATGTATATAATATGCATGTGATATGCAATTCCCAAACCAAACCTAAATTTCCATCCACTACACACCACCCGTACCAACCAGCACACCTGTGGGGAGCTTTAGTCACCCACCCCGCCAACACACCAACTGGGCCATAATAAACTGGGCACGAAGCCATATATCAAACTGAGCATGAGGCCATATATCAAACTCGGCACGAGGCCATATATCAAACTGGGCACGAGGCCATATATCAAACTGGGCACGAGGTTATATATCAAACTGGGCACGAGGCCATATATCAAGCTGGGCATGAGGCCATATATCAAGCTGGGCACTAGGCTATATATCAAACTGGGCACAAGGCCATATATCAAACTGGGCACGAGGCCATATATCAAACTGGGCATGAGGCCATATATTAAACTGGGCATTAAGCCATATATCAAACTGGGCACAAAGCCATAAGAATTTTGCAGCAAAGCTGGCAGAACTTCTCTTCATTAAATATCCCAACCCATGCAAATCATGTATGCATATTCATTTACAATAATACATTCATATAATTATTACAACCATACGGCCCATTATAAAAATTTAAACAATCTGGCCCATATCACATTTTGGCCCATATATCAAATATTACATTTGGTCCATATATCAAATATCACATTTGGCCCATATAGCAAATATCACATTTGGCCCATATAGCAAATATCACATTTGGCCCATATATCAAATATCACATTTGGCCCATATATCAAATATCACAATTGGCCCATATATCACTTTTATCGATTTAGTCCATTGAGGGCAATTCCGTAATTTACCCCATAAGGGCATTTTCGTAATTCACCCATAAGGGAATTTTCATAATTTTACCCGTCGAGGGTAATTTGGGGCATAAAAGTTTGAAACTGTCCATCTGCGTCATACTGACTAAATTGACTATAACTCATGTTAGGAATCTCAAAATCTAAATCCGTAAATTTTCCTTGAAACTAGACTCATATCTCTTCTTACTACAACTTTTCCAAAATTTTTACCTTAACCATTTAGTACAGTTTATTCCTTAAATTTTCCATTGTTTCACTGTCCAACGATTCTGACCTCTCTTAACCAAAATCCTAATATCTCACTGTACAATTTTCATATACTACTCCCACTTGTCTCTATTAATAATAGGCTCACTAATGAATCCATACATATAAATTATGTCCCATAATTCACTTTTTACAATTTTATACGATTTTTCCAAGATAGAATAGAATACCCCAAAGTCATTCAGAACCAGTCTCACTAAAATTAACATATCTCAGAATATAATATTCCTTTTCCTTCTCCGTTTCTTCCATATTAAAGTAGACACAATAATATTTAATCTTATATCTTACTCACTTTGTAATTCCCTTTATCTAATTTTTTGTGATTTTTCAAATACACATAATTGTTTCTGATTGAAACTATTTTATTATAAAACATGATTACCACTATGAGCATACTCACGTCCGAGTGATCACGGATGCCGATTATTGGTTTTATTCGGTATTTCTACTGAATCACAGAATAATGTAAAATTTCAAAGATATGTGAGACTTACTCACCATTTCAAACATATATTCGGAAGGGTACGAGATTACACACCTTGATTACGAGTTGTGCTTTCTACCGATTTCAACACCTATATTGATAGTTGATAGAAGGTTAGTCTCAACTTCGATAATCATAACTAGAAACACTTATTAGGCTAACTCCACTTACCACGACTGTGATCTCCCTCGATGCACCAAGAATCGATCCTACCAATAATATTAATTAGCCAACCTTCAATCCGATTAACTCAATAACTAAATGGAGATATTGAATGGACTATGAAAGATCTTCCTTACCTTAATCGATTATAATCCGTTTCTCACGATCGTCCTATGACTAGAGATGATTAGGTGATGTTGTGGTATTCAGCTTCCCTCTATATCACTACGAAGAATAAAACAATCTCATATGAGAGAAAGTAAGGTGATGGTATCGGTCAAAATGACCATCCAAAAACCAAAGTATAGATTCGGTCATAAGAAGAAAATAAAACATTGGAAAGAATACTTACCGATTGCTTAAGGAATGAGAAAGAGAGAACTTATGGAGGAGAATGAACAATGATATTCGGCTATCAAGGAGATTAGACAAAAGATGAATATGTGACCAATTCAAGAGAAGAGAAAATGCACTATTGTGCTAATATGTTTCGGCAAGGAGAGTTGCAAAATGGGAGAGATGACACAAAGTTGTCAAAGGGAAATTTAGCCAAAACACCACTAAGTCTTTACCAAATGCCAAAATAAAAAAAAATTAGCTACCTTACCTCCCCAAAACCGTCCACATGCATCCCCCATTAGGATAAGAGTTTGGCCACCCAAGCTTTCCAAAACACCATCCTCAAAATAAGCCCCTTGTCCCTCTTACTTACCTATTTCTCATGATTCCTTTTCCCAACTTCAACCTTGCCTTATTCTTTTAGCCACCTTACCAAAAATAATGAACTCAACCCTTGCCATAAATAGTACTTCGCCGACACTTAAGGAAAGAGTGCAAAAATATTAGCTAAACATTGCACATAAAAGGATTTGAACCTCTTCCCTCAAGGTACTACAAGTGGCGCCATATCCTCTCTACTAATAGCTCTTTTATGCTAGCTATTTAATTAATTATTTCCATATGCTTTAAGGTCACTTGCTCCATCTCCTTAAAGTGCTAAAATACAAAATTTTTCCTAAGGCCCAATTAAACCCGAGACTTCATAGAAACCTCGTGACCTTCCAAATTCACTTAGCTAAAAAAATTCCAATCTGCAATAATGCCATTCTCTTGTTCTCAAATTTTTAAACACTTCCGTGCTAAAGGCCCAATGGGCTCAATCCTACTAGGCCCAATTTTGGGATGTTACAATTCTACCCTCTTTAAAAAAAATTCATCCTCGAAATATCCAATCAACTACTAAACGTATCACTCAAATCACATTACTAAGCTTTCACTGCGCACTCTGATATTAATAATACTAATTCGCTTTCTATCTCTAACCTTGGAAACTCTTCATATCATCAAATATTTAAACCCTAGAAGCAAACAGGTATTTATCACTCATTCATAAAATTTTCTACATTCAAACATCACGTCCAACCAAAACATACCTGACTTGATAGTGATGGAACAATCTCGAGCCTTATGCTCTTTATACCCGCATCTCAAACATGCTCATGACCTCCTCCAGCACTCACCCGGATGACGCCTTCCGTAATCATCGCAAGCTGAAAAATTTGGACGTGCCTTGATACGCTTTATGAAACGAGACTGCGATCCAAAAGAACCACGATCTCCTTTCTTCTTATAGTCCACAGACCCAACTCAAAGTGCTTCACTGATTCCCTTAACCCCTTCAATACCTTCTTAACTATCTGAGTCAGCTCATCAACCCCAACTCGATCATGAGATCTCGTCTCAGCCACTAACGATGTCTGGCCTCTCTTTCGGGCACATGCCTTGGTGTCAAAGATTTAAGCCTAACAACTCGGCCTCTACCACGTCTACATCTACCGCGTCCACGTCTTCTAGCGATCATGTTTACTAAGTTGATATAATTAGATTAAGAGTTTTATGAATCATTATGCTATTCGATGGTTATTAAACGATGTTTTATGGAGTATGAGTAGAAAATTTGTTTTTGAGAGTCAAATTCGCATCCTAGAGTCTCAGTCTCTATAATTTTAACTCTTAAAGCTAACATGTAACATCCTGAGTTAATGGGTCTGTGCATTTTGTGTGTTGATTGTTTAAAGTAGTAATTTGAGGGTTAGGGGTCTAGTTTGGGCTCAAGAATGGGCTGAGGCCTTGGTTAAGATATTCTATTTAGACCCTCTAGTGTTTTAAAGGTAGTCTCTGTAGTTTAAATGGCGAAGTGGGCTTGGGGCCTAGTAACATGGGGCGCAGCAAAGGGGAGCTTTAAGTTGTGCCTTGGGCAGGTGAGTAGGCCCAAGATTGGCCGCATGGGGCCCAAGAGATTGGGCTAAATTTGGCACTTATAAGGGGGCTAGGGGGACAACAACAAGGCTACAATTTAGGGAATTTTTAATGTTTAATTTATGATGATAATTTGCTAAGAAAAGAGGAAGAGAGTTGGTGCTAATTAGGCCTCTTTTGGAGGAGTTTTAGATTAGGATAAGGGGAAAAGATGAGAGCTAATCCAGGAAGCTAGTGTTGGCCGAAAATCAAACTCAAGAGAGGGGGAGGAATCGAGTTAGTATAGGCAAGGGGATGTGCCAAATTTTTCATTTGTTTTCTCTGAGAATAGCCTTTAGTTTTTCTCTTCTTTTTTTTTGGAAAACAAGAATCATTTTTTTTCTTTTCTGTCAGAAACTGAAACCCCTGAGGTCTCACCAATTGTCAAAACCCTGCCATTCACCTTCTCTTTTCTTTAATACTAATTGGCCGAATCTCTCTATCTATTCCTTGCCCATCTTTTCAATTCTTTGTTCTTCTAAAAGCCAAAATCCCTAGATCTCACCTCCTGTGATTACCGAATCTTGAAGGAAACTGAAGGTAAGTGTCGATTCGCGTGACTCAATCTTTTTCGATTTTTAGAGACCCTAGCCGAATGGCTATATGGAAACTAATCTTTTGTTTTTCTTTCTTTTGCGGCATTTCGGGATTTGAAGGAGATCCAATCGCCTAAGGTTCTAAATTGGTAGCACTCGAATCATCCTACTTCTGGGATCTAATCGGCTTATGTAAGGAGATTTTTTTATTTAAACATATAAATTCGGGTAAATAATAATCCTTGTCCGAATGTAGGGGAAGCTTTATCTTCGCGTTCTTCTGGCTTTTGAGCAAAGTTGTAGACAAAGGGCAGTAGATCCAATTAGCGGGGGGCATCGATGTAAAGGGTAGTCCTACGTAATTATCAGGTGTGTAACTTCTCACACCATTTAGATTGTTTGTTAGTATAGGTATATAAATCTGTTTATATTCATTAAATGCCGAAATCCTGACAAGGCTGATGTGGAGGGTAAAGGCTATTCACCAGATTAGTGATTTCTACCATTTTTAAGTGAATGTTTCTATTGAATTGATATGATACGCATGCATGCCGATTTTTATGTTTGTTTGGGGTTGGGTGATTGATGAAAGAGGAAGTGTTATGTTGTAGTGGTTCTGCCACGATCTGTTCTGGTGACTATGTCACAATTCTAATGATGAGTAGCTAATTGTAGCATGACTGCCATCGATGGTGTGTAGCGGTGTGGGTTGATTGTAGAAGTCCCCAATGGTGTGATTGGCAGGTAAGGGTGGTGTGTAGCGGATGGATCTAGGATTGGGATGGGCTTCACATAATTCTGTTATCGACATTACATTATTACATTACGGGCTAAGGCCCAATCTGATGATGCATGAGGGATGCACACTGAGTCTTGTGACTCACCCCGTTGTTTAACACTTTTTAGGTAGCGCTTAGCACATTGGACCGGGATGGAGAGGAACTCAAGGTGGCCATGCAAGAGTTCATTTTGGATACTGTAAAAGACATTATATAGTATATTTATATTTAATATTTTTAATTACTTTGGTTTACATTTTATTGTAATAAGGACACTAGCTATTATTTTTCTTTTATGTTTTGCTGGGTTTTCAGGTTTTTGTTTTGACATTTAAATTCTACGTAAAATCTAAACTAAGGAATGTATTGAAATGATAAAAATCAAAGGAAATTTTTAGTTTTCTCATCACTAAGGCATTAATCAAAAATTATATCTTTTACTAATTTACTAAAGTTTACTGAATAAACGATTAAGTTCAAAAAATGTTTTCCAAAAATGTGACATGTTTTATTAAATCTTCTTAGTGACATGCCGGATCTGGCCGTGGTGCTTGGGCTGAGTTTGGAGTGTTATAAATTGGTATTAGAGCCCGGTTTAAAACTCAGCTTTGGGGTTTTGGGCTCAAAACATTTTCTAAAGATGGGTTTTGGAAACATACATGTTTATAAATGATACAGGATGGTTTTCTCGACATGGCATCTGCGTCTCCAGCTCAAGTCCTCCAGGTAAGTACTTTGAACTCACTGTGTGTTATATGTGTATGTGGGCTTGATGGGCTTTATGGGACGTAGATTATTTTAATTAGAATTTGATGGACTTTAGGCTTAGCTTAAACAAATCTTTACACTTCATAAGACTTAATTTCCCTAATTAAACATGTTTGTCAGCAAGTCACAGGGTTAAGGTGTGGAAACAAGCATACGCATGTCTAGGATTGGATCCAGGAAGAGCTTGGTATTTAAGTAGTCCTAGTGACTCACCTCCTCTTTTCTGGAATCCTACCTGGTGCGTAGTGACTATTCGCCTTAGCCACAAGGACTTGTTGATAGGCTAAAATTTATAACTAAAACCCGAAAGGGACCAGTACCCTATTTTTGTAAAATTGCTTATATGACCCTGATTTTTTGTAAATCATCCCAAAAACCCTTGGTTGAGGAAATTTATCGAGATACCCTTGATTTTGCAGAATGATCAAAATACCCTTGTTTGGAAAAATACCAAAGTACCCTTGTTGAGAAATTACTGAATTACCCCTAATTTACGAAAGTTACCAAAATTTACAAAATTACCAAAATACCCCCTGAATTGTAAAATTATCGAAATACCCCTATTTTGTAAAATCGCCAAGACACCTTATTTTGAAAAATTACAAAAATACCTCCTGGTTAGTGAAATGACACAAATACCCCTAGGTGATAAATGTAAGTTTGTGGATTTTGTTTGTATGATTGAATAGGAACTCTAGAACTAGGAAAGACTGATCTGAGAACTGAACTTATAGATAGAATCTAAATTCAAAAGAACTACTGTTAAAATTACTTTCCACAAGACTGTCCGTATTAATCAGTGGAAGAAAGAATTATTAATTCATAAAATTTCTAACCGAATAAATGTTGATCGGAAAAATGAGTACAAGGGGTCGAGGACGTCTGCCGCGTGGTCGTGATAGGGGTAGGATGACCGTGTCGAGCCAGAGGGTGCAGCCACGGTCGAGAAGCGAGATGCCGATTGTCGGTAGTAGGGAGAATTTTAGGACCAGACGGCTGGAGATGATACGGTATCTCAGGCGATGTTACGAGTCCTCGAGAGAGTTGTTGGGCAGGCATGGGTTCAAGAGCTCGAAAATTGGTGTCTGAAAGACTCCGAGCCAACGGAGTAGAGGTGTTTAGGGGTGTTTCTGGTGTAGCCCCTAACACAGCTGAGTATTGGTTAGAAGCGAGTGAGCGCATAATGGATGGCCTAGACTTCACGGTGGAGGAGAAGTTGAAAGGGGTCATGTCTGTTCTTCGAGACGAAGCCTATCAGTGGTGGCTCACAGTAAAGGAGGGTACCGCTACAGACCGGATTGACTGAGATTTCTTTAAGGAGTCATTTCAGGGAAAGTACGTCGGGGCCGACTATGTGGATGCACAGAGGAAGGCATTTCGAATTTGGTGCGAGGAAGTGAATCGTAATGCGAGTATGAGGCAGAATTTTTGCGATTGAGCCGTTACACTCGAGGAATTGTATCGACTGACCATGAGCGCTGTGTACGATTCAAAAATGGATTGCGGGATGAGTTGAGGGTGTTGGTAGCTCCGTAACGAGAAAGGGACTTTACCGTTTTAGTTAAGAGAGATAAAATATCTGAGGAGGTGAAGTGGACTGAGAAGCAGAATAAGGATAAGGATCAAAATTAGAATAAGAAGAATTTTCGGCCATTAGGATCATCTTGGAATTTTTAGAAAAGGCCTAGGTTTGATGGGCTAGCTAGTACTCTGACATCTGCTACGGGGGGTCAAAATCGATCTTGTAACTTGTACGAGAAAGTACATTTGGGGAGTGCTGAAGGAGAACCGGTGGATGCTTCAGGTGTGGATCCATGGAGCATATGAGAAAGGACTGTCCACAAGTGGATCAGGTACAGCCAGCCGGACGAGGTTCGATCAGGCTAGGAGAGGTGGTCAGCCATTACCAAGGGGTCGCGGTCTAGCTAGAGGAGGAAATAGGTTCAGTCGGGGTCGTGGAGCACCTGGTAGGGGTGCGGGTAATGTGGACACAAGACAGCTAGGTCTAGTTTATGCAGCTCATCGACGGGAGGATGGTGACGCACCGGACGTCATAACCTGTACGTTTCTTATTACGGACAATCTATTTCTTACTTTGATTGATATTGGATCAACTTACTCTTACGTTGCATGCTCAGTATCTGAGACTTTAAGTATAGACTCTGAAATAACTACTAGGAAGATGACTGTGGTTAGTCTTTTAGGATAATCTAGGGTAGTGGACAAACTGTTTAGGGACATACCTTTAGAGACTCAAGGGGTAGTGTTCCCAGTAGACTTAATGGAATTACCGTTTGGAGAGTTTAATCTTCTCTTAGGAATGGATTGGTTGGCTAAACATCGTGCTAAGCTGGATTGTGAGACTAAGCATATGGTGTTGGGTACCCTGGAAGGCGGGGAGGTGGTTGTGCTAAGGAAAAGAAGGGATTATTTGTCCAACGTAGTATCTGCATTGAAGGCTGTTAAGATGATGCGGAAAGGATGCAATGCATTTCTAGCCTTTATCAATGCTTTGAATGCTAATGAGGTAACTATTGAGGAGGTTAGAACGGTAAAGGATTTCGTGGATGTTTTTCCTGAGGAGTTGATAGGGTTACCCCCGGATCGCGAAGTGGAGTTTGGAATTGAGCTACTCCCGGGTATGGCTCCGATGTCCATTAATCCATACAGAATGGCGCCGAAGGAGATGGTGGAACTCAAAGCTCAGATCCAGGAACTATTGGATCGTGGTTTTATCCGACCGAGTGTGTCTCCATGGGGAGCGTCGGTCCTATTTGTGAAGAAGAAGGACGGATCCATGCGTATGTGCATGGACTACCGTCAATTGAATAAGTTAATAATTAAGAACAAGTACCCGCTGCCAAGAATCAACGATCTGTTCGATCAGCTCAAAGGAGCTTCAGTCTTTTCGAAGATAGATTTAAGGTCGGGATATCATTAGTTAAAGGTAAAGGAAGGGGACATTCATAAGACGACGTTTCAAACTCGCAATGGTCATTATAAATTTTTGGTGATGCCATTCGGGTTAACGAATGCGCCAACGGCATTCATGGATATGATGAATCGGGTGTTCCAACCATACCTTGATCAGTTTGTTGTGGTATTTATTGACGACATGCTGGTTTATTCCAAGTTCGAGGAGGAACATGATGCACATTTTCATGTAGTGTTGCAATTTCTAAGGGAGAAGTAGTTGTTCGCTAAGTTCAATAAGTGTGAGTTCTTGTTAAGGGAAGTAACTTTCTTAGGACATGTGGTTTCTGCAGAGGGAATTAGGATTGACCCTTGGAAGATAAAAGCTGTATTGGATTAGAAACTACCAAAGTCGGTGGCAGAGATTCAAAGTTTCTTAGGATTGGCGGGATACTACAGGAGGTTTGTTGAGGGGTTCTCATTAATTGCGGCACCTTTAACAAATAGCAGGAGAGCTTTGAGAAGCTAAAGAAAATTTTGACAGAAATGCCGGTGTTAATTCAGTCAGAGGCGGGAAAAGAGTTTACCGTCTACTGTGATGCATCACACACGGGTTTAGGATACGTGTTGTTGCAAGATGGAAAGGTTGTTACCTATACGTCCCGACAGTTAAGACCGCATGAGTTGAATTACCCCACGTATGATTTAGAACTGGCTGCGGTAGTGTTCACTCTGAAGATTTGGAGACACTACCTATATGGGGAGAAGTTGGTTATTTACACCGACCATAAGAGCCTGAAGTATCTCCTTACCCAGAAGGAGTTGAATCTACGACAACGTAGGTGGATTGAACTCTTGAAGGACTATGATTGTTAGATCGAATATCATCCGGGTAAGGCTAACGTGGTGGCAGATGCGCTAAGTAGGAAGGCGATAACAGATTTAAAGGAGATGTTCACCTATCTCAGTCTATATAAGGATGGCAGTTTGGTAGCTAAACTTCAGGTGAGACCAACGTGGACAAATCAAATTAAAGAGAAGCAGCTTCTAGACGATGTCTTGAGTGCTCGACTCCGGTAAGTACAGAATGGTGAAGGAAAGGACTATTGTTTGGATGGTAATGGGGTTCTGTGTTTCTGTAAGAGTATATGTATGCCAAAGGATGTGGAGTTAGGGCAGATGATTCTTTAAGAGGCGCATAATAGCCCATATACTATGCATCCTGGAGGGGTTAAGATGTATCGGGATTTGCGAGAGCAATTCTGGTGGCCAGGTCTGAAGCGAGAGGTAATAGAATTTGTAGGTAAATGTTTGACGTGTCAACAGGTGAAAGCAGAACACTAGTTGCCTTCGAGGTTGTTGCAGCCGGTAAAGATTCCGCAGTGGAAGTGGGAAAGATTGTTGATCGGCTGATGAAGTCTGTTCCCTTCATATCGGTTCGTGTTGACTATTCTTTGCAAAGGTTGGGTAAGCTGTACGTGGTTGAGGTTGTGAGACTACATGGTGTACCTGTATGGATCATATCAGATAGAGACCCTAGGTTCACATCAAGATTCTAGAAGGCTTTGCACTAGGCAATGGGAACAAGGCTGGACTTTAGTATCGCTTTTCATCCGCAGACTGATGGTCAGTCTGAGAGGGTAATCTAGATCTTAGAGGATATGTTAAGAGGTTGTATCATTGATTTTAGGGGTAGTTGGGAGGAGTATTTACCTTTGGCAGAATTCGCGTAGAACAACAGCTATCAATCTAGTATTCAGATGGTGCCTTATGAAGCTTTGTACAGACAGAAGTGTCGCACTCCTACTTGTTGGATGGAGTTGGGTGAGCATCATGTGTTGGGTCCAGAACTAGTTTCGGAGACGAAAAAAGAAAGTTAGGTTAATCCGGGCTCGGTTGAAAAAAGCGTCTGATCAATAAAAATCTTATGCGGATTTAAAATGAAAGGAGATGGAGTTTGTAGTAGGAGAATAAGTCTTTTTGAAAGTATCACCGTGGAAGAAGGTAATGAGGTTTGGTCGGAAGGGTAAGCTAAGTCCCCGGTTTATTAGACCTTATCGGGTACTAGAACATGTGGACCCAGTGGCATATCGATTGGAATTACCTTCAGAGTTGGAGCAGATACACGACGTGTTTCATGTCTCGATGCTAAGACGTTACCGTTCTGATCCATCACACGTTGTGCCGGTGGAAGAGATTGAAGTAAGGCCAGACTTGTCCTTTGAGGAGGAGCTAGTGCAAATTTTGGGGCGAGACGTAAAGGTGGTGAGAAGGAAGTCTGTTCCTTTGGTCAAGGTGTTGAGGCAAAATCATGGCGTGGAGGAAGCAACATGGGAGCCAAAGGATGTTATGCGACAGCAATATCCCCATCTCTTCTGATCAGGTAAATTTGAGGCCAAAATTTATTTTGAGAGGGGTAGAACTGTAACATCCTGAGTTAATAGGTCTATGCATTTTGTGTGTTGATTGTTTAAAGTAGTAATTTGAGGGTTAGTGGTCCAGTTTGGGCTCAAGAATGGGCTGAGGCCATGGTTAAGATATTTTGTTTAGACCCTCTAGTGCTTTAAAGGTAGTCCTTGTAGTTTAAATGGCGAAGTGGGCTTGTGGCCCAGTAACATGGGGTGCAGCAAAGGAGAGCTTTAAGTGGCGCCTTGGGCAGGTGAATAGGCCCAAGTTTGGTCACATGGGGCCCAAGAGATTGGGCCAAATTCGGCACTTATAAGGGGGATAGGGGGACAGCAACAAGGGTACAATTTAGGGAATTTTTAATGTTTAATTTATGAGGATAATAAGTTGAAAAGGAGGAAGAGAGTTGGTGCTAATTAGGCCTCTTTTGGAGGAGTTGTAGATTAGGATAAGGGGAAAAGGTGAGAGCTAATCCAGGAAGCTAGTGTTGGCCGAAAATCAAACTCAGGAGAGGGGGAGGAATCGGGTTAGTATAGGCAAGGGGATGTGCCAAAATTTTCATTTGTTTTCTCTAAGAATAGCCTTTAGTTTTCTTTTTTTTTCGGCAAACAAGAATCAATTTTTTTTTCTGTCAGAAACCGAAACCCCTAAGGTCTCACCAATTGCCGAAACCCTGTCATTCACCTTCTCTTTTCTTTAATACTCATTAGCTAAATCTCTCTATCTATTCCTTGCCCATCTTTTCAATTCTTTGTTCTTCTAAAAGCCGAAATCCCTAGATCTCACCTCATGTGATTGCCGAATCTTGAAGGAAACTGAAGGTAAGTGTCGATTCGCGTGATTCAATCTTTTTCTGGTTTTTAGAGACCCTAGCTGAATGTCTATATGGAAATTGATCTTGTGTTTTTATTTCTTTTGTGACATTCTGGGATTTGAAGGAGATCCAATCACCAAGGTTTTAAATCGGTAGCACTTGAATCATCCTACTTCCGGGATCTAATCGATTTAGGTAAGGAGATTTGTTTATTTAAACATATAAATTCGGGTAAATAAGAATCCTTGGCCGAATGTGGGGGAAGCTTTATCTTTGCGTTCTTTAGACTTTTGAGCAAAGTTGTAGAGAAAGGGCAGTAGATCCGATTAGCGAAGGGGTATCGACGTAGAGGGTAGTCTTACGTATTTATCAGGTGTGTAACTTCTCACACCATTTAGATTGTTTGTTAGTATAGGTATATAAATCTGTTTATATTGTGTTAAATGTCAAAATACTGGCAATGCTGATGGAAACCCGTTGAGGGTAAAGGTGATTCACCAGGTTAGTGATTTCTGCCATTTTTAAGTGAATGTTTCTGTTGAATTGATATGATACACATGCATGCCGATTCCTATGTTTGTTTAGGGTTGGGTGATTGATGAAAGGGGAAGTGTTCTGTTGTAGTGGTACTGCCACGATCTGTTATAGTGGCACTACCACGATCTGTTCTAGTGACTATGTCACAATTCTGACGATGAGTAGCTAACTGCAGCATGACTGCCATCGATGGTGTGTAGCGGTGTGGGTTGATTGTAGAAATCCCCAATGGTGTGATTGGCAGGTAAGGGTGGTGTGTAGCGGATCGATCTAGGATTGGGATGGGCTTTGCATAATTCCTGTTATATGATATTCTGTTATTATGTTCTATGGGCTAAGGCCCAATCTGATGGTGCATGAGGGATGCACACTGAGTCTTGTGACTCACCCCGTTGTTTAACACTTTTCAGGTAGCACTTAGCTCATCGGATAGGAGGTGGAGAGGAGCACAAGGTGGCCATGCAAGAGTTCATTTGGAGCAAAAGACATTATTTAGTCTATTTATATTTAATATTTTTAATTAGTTTGGTTTATATTTTATTGTAATAAGGCCCTTGGCTATTATTTTTCTTTTATGTTTTTTCGGGTTTTCGGGTTTTTTTTTTGGACATTTAAATTTTACGTAAAATCTAAACTAAGGCATGTATTGAAATGATAAAAATAAAAGGAAAATTTCAGTTTTCTCAGCACTAAGGCATTAATCAAAAATTATATATTTTACTAATTTACTGAAGTTTACCGAATAAACGATTAAGTTCGAAAAATGTTTTCCGAAAATGCGACATGTTTTATAAAATCTTCTTAGTGACATGCCGGATCCGATCGTGGTGTCTGGGCCGGGTTTGGGGTGTTACATAACAGTTTTAGAGTATTCTACTTTGTAGAATTTTTGTAACACAATAATCATAAAATGAAAACAAATACTTACTTGACTTGGTGCCGGATACTCGTGGTGCCATACTTCCTTTATAAATCAAAATTCTAAACAGGCTTGGAAAACGCTTTTGAACCCAAACCACGGCCGAGTTTTGAAACTGGGCTCTGATACCATAAAATGTAACACCCCAAACCCAGCCTAGAAGTTAGGCCTGAATCCGATGTGTCACACTAAAAAGTTTTTCGATAACGTATAAAGAAAACATGTCAAATGAGATAAAAAAAATGTTAGATCCTTTTCTATTCGTACAAAAATAGATGTTGATTTGTTAAAATCAAGAAACTCAAGTTTGACTTGAGATATTTAATAAAATACTACTAATTTCGAAGATTGATCGATTAAATTTGAAGTAATAATTTTATAAAACTGTGACTTTTGGAAATATCGTTGATAGTTCAAGGGAAATTTTCGTATTAAAAATATTTGTAAAAGTTTATTTTGAAATTCATTTGCAAATCGATTTTGGAAAACCTGTATTATGATTCTAGAAAATCCCATTTCAAATAATTAGAGTAAAATATAAACACGCCAAACATAAAGCAAAATAAAATAATCCAGAGGCCTTATTACAACACATAACCTAAAATAGTAAAGTAATAAAGTAAACGAAACTAAAGTCCAAATAAAACCATTTCTGAAGTATGGCCTCCAGCGAGTCATCCATGGCCCCAAGTCCTTGTCACTGAGCATTACCTACAAGGGTTAAGGAAGAAAGGGGTGAGTTACAAGAACTCATTGTGTAACCCACTTACCATTTTCCACTGGGCCAAAAATTCAATTAAGCATTTATTGGGCCAAAGCCCATTTACAAATATAACATAATAACATATATATAATATGCATGTGATATGCAATTCCCAAACCAAACCTAAATTTCCATCCGCTACACACCACCCGTACCAACCAGCACACCTGTGGGGAGCTTTAGTCACCCACCCCGCCAACACACCAACTGGGCATTTAAGCCATAATAAACTGGGCACGAAGCCATATATCAAACTGGGCACGAGGCCATATATCAAACTGGGCACAAGGCTATATATCAAACTTGGCACGAGGCCATATATCAAGCTGGGCACAAGGCCATATATCAAACTAGGCACGAGGCCATATATCAAACTGGGCACGAGGCCATATATCAAACTGGGCACGAGGCTATATATCAAACTGGGCATTAAGCCATATATCAAACTGGGCTCAAAGCCATAAGAATTTTGTAGCAAAGCTACTAGAACTTCTCTTCGTTAAATATCCCAAACCATGCAAATCATGTATGCATATTCATTTACAATAATTCATTCATATAATTATTACAACCATACGGCCCATTATAAAAATTTAAACAATCTGGCCCATATCACATTTTGGCCCATATAGCAAATATCAATTTTGGCCCATATATCAAATATCACATTTGGCCTATATAGCAAATATCACATTTGGCCCACATATCAAATATCACATTTGGCCCTTATATCAATTATCACATTTGGCCCATATATCACTTTTATCGATTTAGTCCATTGAGGGCAATTCTATAATTTGGCCCAAAAGGGCATTTTCGTAATTCGGTCCATAATGGCATTTTCGTAATTTTACCCATCGAGGTAATTCGGTAATCTCGCAACCCAGGGGTATTTCGGTAATTTACCCTATAAGGGTATTTTGATAATTTCGTAACCTAGGCTTAACTACTAATTTGGGGCATAAATGTTTAAAACTATCCATCTGTGTCATACTGACTAAATTGACTATAACTCATGTTAGGAATCTCAAAATCTAAATCCGTAAATTTTCATTGAGACTAGACTCATATTTCTTCTTACTACATTTTTTGTAGAATTTTTACCTTAACCATTTAGTATAGTTTATTCCTTAAAGTTTCCCTTGTTTCACTGTCCAACGATTCTTACCTCTCTTAACCAAAATCCAAATATCTCACTGTAAAATTTTCATATACTACGAGCATACGCACGTCCGAGTGATCACGGATGTCGGTTATCGGTTATCTTTGGTATTTCTACCGAATCACAGAATATTTCATGTAAACTTTCAAAGAGATATGAGACTTACTCACCATTTCAGACATATATTCGGAAGGGTACGGGATTACACACCTTGATTACAAGTTGTGCTTTCCACCAATTTCAACACCTATATTGATAGTTGATAGAAGGTTAGTCTCAACTTCGATAATCGTAACTAGAAACACTTATTAGGCTAACTCCACTTACCACGACTGTGATCCCCCTCGATGCACCAAGAATCGATCCTACCAATAATATCAATTAGCCAACCTTCAATCCGATTAACTCAATAACCAAATGGAGATATCGAATGGACTATGAAAGATCTTCCTTACCTTAATCGATTATAATCCCATTTCTCATGATCGTCCTATGACTAGAGATGATTAGGCGATGTTGTGGTATTTGGCCTCCCTCTATATCACTACGAAGAAGAAAACGATCTTGTATGAGAGAAAGTAAGGTGATGGTCTCTGTCAAAATGACCATCCAAAAACCAAAGTATGGATTCGGTCATAAGATAAGAAAATAAAACATTGGAAAGAATACTTACCGATTGCTTAAGGAATGAGAAATAAAGAACGATGGAAAGGTTTCAGTTATGGAGGAGAATGAACAATGATATTCGGCTATCAGGGAGATTAGACGGAAGATGAATATGTAACCAATTCAAGAGAAGAGAAAATGCATTGTTGTGCTAATATGTTTCGGCAAGGAGAGTTGCAAAATGGGAGAGATGACACAAAGTTGTCAAAGGGAAATTTTGCCAAAACACCACTAAGTCTTTACCAAATGCCAAAATAAAAAAAAAATCAGCTACCTTATCTCCCCAAAACCGTCCACATGCATCCCCCCTTAAGATAAGAGTTTGGCCACCCAAGCTTTCCAAAAGACCATCCTCAAAATATGCCCATTGTCCCCTTACTTACCTATTTCTCATGATTCATTTCCCCAACTTCAACCTTGCCTTATTCTTTTAGCCACCATACCAAAAATAATGAAGTCCACCCTTGCCATAAACAGTCCTTGGCCGACACTTAAGGAAAGATTGCAAAAATATTAGCAAAACATTGCACACAAAGGGATTTGAACCTCTTCCCTCAAGGTACTACAAGTGGCACCATATCCTCTCTACTAATAGCTCTTTTATGCTAGCTATTTAATCAATTATTTCCATATGCTTTAAGGTCACTTACTCCATCTCCTTAAAGTGCTAAAATACCAAATTTTTCCTAAGGCCCAATTAAACCCGAGACTTCATAGAAACCTCGTGACCTTCCAAATTCACTTAGCTAAAAAAAAATCCAATTTGCAATTATGCCATTCTCTTGTTCTCAAATTTTTTAACACTTCCGTGCTCAAGGCCCAATGGGCCCAATCCTACTAGGCCTAATTTCAGGATGTTACGTCATATTTATACTGATCATAAAAGCTTGAAAAATTTGATGACACAGAAAGATTTGAATTTGAGACAGCACAAGTGGCTTGAACTGATAAAGGACTATGATTTGATTATTGATTACCATCCGGGTAAGGCTAATGTTGTCTATTTGCTTTGATGCTTTGAGTCACTAAGCGAAATGGTTCTATTTGCTTGAGAGCTAAACTGACATTTCTATAGCAAATATGTGAATCTCAGATGAATGATGAGAAATTACAAGATAAACGGGTACAATGTGAATCAGGTAATGATTCAGAATTTCAGATTGGGACTGATGGTTGTTTATTATTCAGAGGCAGAGTTTGTGTACTGAAAAATTCAGAGCTTGTATAGAAAATTTTACACGAGGCACACAGTGATACTATATCCGTACATCCAGGAAGTAATAAAATGTATAATGATTTGAAAAGATGTATTGGTGGCCAAGTATGAAACGTAATATTTTTGAGTTTGTATCAAGATGTTTGATATGTCAATAGGTCAAAGCAGAACATCAGGTACCTTCGGGATTACTCCAGCCAATTACTATACCGGAATGGAAATGGGAAAGAATTACTATGGATTTTGTGTCGGGATTAACATTGTCACCAAAAAAGAAAGACTCAATTTGGGTGATAGTTGATCGATTGACTAAGTCGGCTCATTTGATTCCTGTACGAATGAATTTTTCACTTGACAAGTTAGCCGAATTGTATATTGCTGAAATAGTCTGATTACATGGTGTGCCTATGTCTATTATATCTAATCGAGATCCACATTTTAATTCAAGATTTTAGAAGAAGTTATAAGAGGCATTGGGTACTAAATTGAATTATAGTACAGCATTCCATCCCCAAACCGATGGATAGTCTGAAAGAGTAATTCAAGTACTCGAAGACATGTTGAGTTGTTGTGTATTGGAATTTGAAGGTACTTGGGATAGAAATCTACCTTTGGTGGAATTTGCATATAATAATAATTATTAATCGAGCATAAAAATGGCACCTTATGAAGTGTTTTATGGACGAAAGTGTCAGACTCCATTATACTAGAATGAACTTAAAGAAAATCAGTTGCATAGAGTTGATTTGGTAAAAGAAACTGAAGAAAAAGTGAAGATAATCTGTGATTGTTTGAAAGCCGCATCAGATCGATAGAAGTAGTATGCGGACTTGAAAAGAAAAGAGATTGAATTTCAAGTGGGTGATAAAGTATTTTTGAAAGTGTCTCCATGGAAGAAAATTTTGAGATTTGGCCGTAAAGGTAAATTAAGTCCAAGATTTACTGATCAGTATGAAGCGATAGAAAGAATCAGTCCAGTGGCTTATCGATTGTCTTCACCATCAGAATTAGAAAGAATTCATAACGTGTTTCAGGTTTCTATGTTGAGACAATATCAATCGGACCCATCACATGTGATTTCACCAACTGAAGTGGAAATTCGATCAGATATGACATACGAAGAAGAGTTGATTCAAATCTTAGCACGAGAAGTGAAACAGTTGAGAAATAAAGAAATTGCTTTAGTGAAAGTGTTATGTCAATGACATGGAGTGGAAGAGGCAACATGGGAAACTAAGGAGGCTATGAGGAAACAGTATCCCAACTTATTCACTGGTAAGATTTTCGGGGACAAAAATTCTAAAGGGGGAAGAGTTGTGATAGCCCAAAATAGGGACGAAAATTTATTCTGATTAATTTTTATAATTTTTCGAGTGATTAGATGCATGTGTTAGAATATCGATAGAAAATTTCATGAATTGCATGTCTAATTTGCCTATTAAGACTTAATTACAAAAGTTGATAACTATGAGTTCTAGATGTTAAAGGATTTAATTGAAGAGCATAATTGAAGTAGAGGTCCTTAAATGGTAATATACCATTAGGCTTTCATGGACAAAAATGGACATACATAGGTAGAAATAACCAAGGTTTTTAATGAAGGGTATTTTTAGTCATCTAGTAATTAAAAGATTAAAAAAAGGAAAAACATGGCAAAATATGTCCACCTTCATCATTAGGACGAAATTTCAAGGGTTATAAATAGCTATGGTTTGTTTCAAGCTTCCATGTTCCATAGTAAGTGATTCCAAGCCCTGTTTTTAATGTTCTTTACGTTTTTTGGAGTCTCGGTAACTCGATTTAGCTTATGCTAGCAATAATTTAACCTAGGGTTCATATTTGGAAAAATACCCATAGTTAAAATGTATTTATTTTGATGTTTTATGATCGTATATGAGGTTTCAAATTATGCTAAATAACTTTTCCTAAGCGATTTTAAGTGAAAACGAGTAAGACGGCTTAATCGGTAAAAATACCTAATGTTCATAAGTATATGTTAGAGTGAGAATTTGATGTTGTCGTAGAAGGGAAAAATAATCATCATGTCATAAAACATAAGAATAAGGGATAAAGTTTAATTTCTGAGCATTGGGGTAAAAGTGTAAATATATAAAACTTTAGGGGTAAAAATATAATTTTGCAAAAATATTGTGTATGAATTGTATTTGAATGGAATGTTGATAAAATTTATTAAATTGTGATAATATAGATCAAGAAAGAAGGAATAGTGAAAGTGATCGGGGAAAAGAGAAGGTTATCGACTAATTTACGAAAATAGTCGTTTTGCATCCGAGGTAAGTTATGTGTAAATAATAGCAATATATTTTTATAAATTGTGAGTTGTATTTGGTTTGTGAATTAATGTTGAATGTGGAAGAAAAATTATTCATGTGATAAAGTGTTTAAAATAAGTGTTAAGTGTAAATTCCCGGTTGAACTTAGGAATAGAAGTGGGTACAAGTGATATATCACCAGAGACTAGTGTTATAGTGTTACAGTGAGTCCTGGGTGCTGGGTGATCTAGCATGTGTTGCAGACACCTGACAGCTTGTGTGAGTAGGCCCGTAGACATTTCGCATGTTATTGATCAGTGGTAGCTTCGGCTACATTACAGTGGTAGATTCGGCTACATTACAGTGGTAGCTTCGACTACATATCAGTGGTAGCTTCGGCTACATATCAGTGTGGTACTTATGTGCTAATTCTGTACGTAACCATGTAAATTTTGAGTGTTCAACGGGATTAATAATGAATTAAAGTGAATATGAGATGAAGTGTGAATACAGGTATAATTGACAGAATGAGCATACGTGATAAAGGTTAAGTGTATAAATGTATTACAAGTGAATTAGTAAGATTGTACATGTGTATGTGATTAAATTTGCTAAGAAGGATATTGATTAGGTATATGTAAAACTATTAGTTATTAATTGAATGCTTATTGTTTACATGTAACTTACGAAGCTATTAGTAGCTTACTCATTCTTTTCCTTTCCTTTGTTTTATAGTGTATTGAACTTACTTAGATTGGAGATCTTCAGAGCCTTATATCACACTATCAAGCCTTTATTTTGGAATATAAATGCTTTTGAAATGTTTTAAATTATGGCATTTATAGGGATCAAATTATTTTGTATAGATACCTATGTGATGTTTACTACAATGGAAGTATGAAAAAGTGAAAATATGCAATAAAATAGTTTTTGGATACCAAAGAATACGTGACTTTGAAAAATCACCAAAAATAGGAGAAATGGAATTAGAAGGTGAATAAAATATATAATTAAATCTTATTGTGTCTAATTTGATATGAAAGAAACAATGTAAGCAAAGGAATTTTATACGAGTTTAAAAACAGTGTCAGAATGGTATTTGAAGTCCCCTATTTAGAGTTTAGAAAATCATTTAAAATTTTACAAAAATAATTATAAGTTATAATTTATATTTCTAGATTCCTTAACGAGTCTAATTTTAGTAGAAATAATTGGGAACAATATATAAAAATTTTACATTGGGATAATTGACTATTAGTGAAGAGTGGTCAGAACCGTTGGACAGTGAAACAAGGGAGACTTTAATGAATAAACTGTACTAATTGGCCAAACCAAAAATTCTGAAAATTTTATGGTGAGAAGATATATGAGTCTAGTTTCAGGGAGAATTTATAGATATAAATTTAGAGTTTTTTAACTCGAGTTATAATTAAATTAATGATTGTTGTGTAGATGGATAAATTTACTGTGAATGACCAAATAAATTGTTTTTATACCCGAAGTGGTAAGTTAAGTTAAATAACGCCTCGTGCTCGACTCCAGTGACGGACTCGAGTAAGTGGTGTTACAAAAAAACACCAAATAAATGTTAAACCCTCAAATAGCCTTATTACATAAATATTAACCTAATATAAAATAAAATAACTAAGTATAAGATTAAATCATAACGAGCGTGTGGCCACCTCTGAGTCCCTCATAGCTCCAAATCATCTAAGGATGGGGATTACCTGCACAGTCAAGGGAAAGGGTGAGTTAGGAGAACTCAGTGTGTAGTCCCCAATCATGCAATAATAGTCTAAGCTTGAGCCCTATTCAGTATCAGTTCAGTCTGTGCTTTAGCCCTATACAGTAGTAGTGTGGGCCGAAGCCCAAATGATCACAGAACAGAACAATAATGCAACCCAACCAAATCCATCCAACACACCACCTATACCAAACAACACACCATATGGGGACCAAGTCGACCTACCCAGCCTACACACCAATATCGCAGCATAGCTGCTAGTAGTAACGCAACAAAGTTGCTAATGACAGTAAACATGGGCCAAGCCACTAAAATCAGAATATGTGGCGAAGCCACTAGAACAGTAAAAATGTGGCAGCACCACCAGTACAGTACTTCCTCCAATCATAAACCCTACCCCAATGCAGAATGTCGTGTCATAAATCTTACGTGAATGTAGTATGTCATGTTCATAAGCAGTCATATAGATAGCATACACACATCAACTAAACTACCACTAGGGGTATAATGGTCATTTTGTCGGTTAGGGGTAAAATGCTAATTTCACCCCTCGGGGGTACTTTAGCAATTTTACACTTCGAGGGTATTTCGATAATTTTACCCTTCGAGGGTATTTTAGTAATGTTACCCAAAGGCCTACCGTCGTCTCGAACGACTAAAATAACCTATATGGCCAAAATAGTGTAATTGGGCCCAAAACCCCTACTCGGCCCAAGTGGGCCCACATGCTCGTGTGGCCCATTCAGCCCAATTTCGGTCACGGCTGTGCAAACTTCGTAGCCCCCTCCATTCTTGGCCACTTATCATGGATTTCGTCTCTGTGAGAGTCATGAGCCCATTGGGCCCACATGGCCCATTTCGGCCCAACGAGGCCCATTACGACCTAAGCCCACGAGAACGTTCGTGGCGGCCTCTATGGTCTAGCGCCAACAATTGTGACTCGATTTATCCCTACGAGCATTCGTACGCTCGTGGGCCCTCAAATTTCGAAAGTTTGGCTTTTTGGTTTTTGCCGATTCACAGTAGCATAAGGGTGTGAATACACCTTTATCCAGTGTTTTAACAGTATGGTATTGAGTGCACGATTACACACCTTTATCGCAGCTCATACAAGCAACCCACGAACGTCAAACCCACACCCAACAATGTTTTTCCTTCGATTAAAAATAAATATCTAATACTAATGTTCAATCCCAACAAGCATGTAATTGATAATCACCTTCACCCAAGAATGTTATCTAACCCACTTATGATACTAACTGAAAGATATCTATACCTCTTTCCCACCGAAATGCTACCCTAACCAAGAGAATTCGACACCAGAGAAAGATCCATAAGTTAGCACCCCAAACCAAAACATTCGGCTTGTTAGAGAAGAAAGTCATCATAAAGGAATCAAGAACCGAATAAGGCAAGGAATACTTACCCCAAGATTAATTGATAGAAGTGGCAGAATACAATAACAATCGGCCACTTGATAAGGTTGGCATCACAAGAAAAGAGAATCGAGAGGAGAGGAAAAAGATAAATCAGATTCGGCCAAGGAATAATTTTAAGGAAGAAGGATTAGAATCCCCCTCGGTAGAAAGAAGATGCGCAGAAGAAAAGAAAGGCTTCAACGGAGAATTTTGTAATAGGTAATTTGTATAGTGTTTGGAAAAAATGAATAACAGTTGAGAGAAGAAAGAAAGTTGAGGAGAGCAATACCCGAAAGGTAAGAAAAATTATGCATGAGATGCCACAAAGAGTAGAACCCTAAACGTAACAAAAAAAACCTAAAATGCCAAAGAGGAGATTTAGCTTCTTCACTCACCCTAATTGTCAAAATTGCACAAATGAAAACCCTCTAGGCAAAATCCCCCTACTCAAGCTCTCCCAAATTCGGCCAAACTCCCCTCACATTCCAACTCCCTCAAACTCTCCACCAAATCCTCCTTGAATTGCTCCTAACCTCCCATTCGAATTTTTTGACCAAGTCTTCAACCTCCTCTGCAGAGTTTGATTCAAACTCTACCTCTTGTACCACCAAATCATAAATTAAAAGCCCCCTATTTTCACGTCATGGGATTCGAACCCCACTCCCCTTGCCATCTTAGTGATGCCACCACCATCAAGCCACATGCCCTTTTTGTACTGCTAACAGCCAATTTTCACTTAAGAGCAAAAAGTAAAAACTTTCCAAAGCTTAGACTAAAACCCAGGCTTCCTAAAAACCCTAAAATACACTCAAATACTTAGCCATTGAAGCACACATGGAATTTAAGCCAAGTTATTTAAAATCACAGACCCTACATTTTTTAGGGGTTACAACTCTACCCCTGTAAAGAAATTTTGACCTCAAAATTTACTTGTTAGAATAGGTGAGGGTATTGTTGTCGCTTTGCCTCCTCAGGCTCCCACGTGGCTTCCTCTGAACTATGATTACACCAAATCACTTTGACCAATAGAACGGATTTTCTCCTTGATACCATAATGTCACGATCTAGTATCTGCATCTATTTTTCTTCAAACGTCAAATCAGGTCTAGCTTTAATCTCCTCCACTTGCACTATATGTGAGGGATCAGAGCGGTATCATCTCAGCATAGAGATGTGGAACACATCATGTATCCGATTTAACTCATGAGGTAGCTCAAGTTGATAGGCAATCGGTCCCACACCCTTTAATATCCGGTAAGGTCCGATGAATCTAGGGCTCAGTTTACCTTTCTGCCCAAATCTCAAAATTTTCTTCCGTGGTGAGACCTTCAAGAAGACATAATCCCCGACAGAGTACTCTATCTCCTTACGCTTTAAATCAGCAAACGTCTTCTACCTATCAGATGCTTCCTTTAACCGATCTTGGATCAACTTTACTTTTTCTTCGATTTTAGAAACTAACTCTAGCCCCAAAATTTTCCACTTACCAAGTTCTGTCCAACGGGTAGGATGCGACACCTACGACCATATAACGCTTTGTACGGTGCCATCTGAATACTGGCTTAATATCTATTGTTATATACAAACTTTGCTAACTGCAAGTAGTCTTCCCAATTGCCTTTGAAATCAATTACACAGCTTCTTAGCATGTCCTGAATATCTAAATCACCCTCTCCGACTGACAATCTGTCCAAGGGTGGAACGCAGTACTGAAATCCAATCTTGTATCCAATGCCTTGTGTAAATTCTTCTAGAATCGAGATGTGAATCTAGGATCTCTGTCAGATATGATAGAAACCAGTTCACCATGAAGTCTTACAATCTCATCCACATACAACTTAGCCAACTTCTGCAATGAATAATCAGTGGGCAGATTTAGTCAATCGGTCTACAATAACCCATACCGAATCCTTTTTAGTAGGCGTTAAGAGCATCCAACTAACAAAATCCATGGTTACCCTCTCCCACTTCCAGAGTGGAATCTTAACGGGTTGCAGTCATCTAGAAGGCAGTTGATGCTCAGCCTTAACTTGCCTGCATGTCAGACACTTACAAAATCTGTAACCTCGCGCTTGAGCCCTGGCCACCAATACAGTTCACGCAGATCTCGGTTCAACTTGTTTCCCCTATGATGCATGCCATAAAGACTACTATTTTCCTCCCGTAGGATAGACTGCATCAGATCAGAATCTTTCGGTATACATACTCTCCCACGGAAACATAGCACTCCCTTACTATTCAACCCAAAACTCCTAGTCTCCTCGCTTTCAAACAATCGGAAATGAGGAACCAACGATTCATCCAACAACTGCTTCTCCTTAATCTGATCAGTCCAAGTCGGTCTCACTTGGAGTCCAGCCAACAAACTACCATCTTTAAATAGGCTAAGATGAGCAAACATTGCTATCAAATCAGATATGACCTTACGGCTCAGCGCATCCACTACTACATTAGCTTTACTAGATGGTACTCAATCGAGCAATCATAATCCTTAAACAACTCTGTCCATCTTCGTTGCCTAAGATTCAACTCCTTCTGAGTAAGAAGGCACTTGAGGCTTTTATGGTCAGTGTAAATAATAGACTTCTCATCGTACAAGTAGTGCCGCCAAATCTTCAGTTCAAAAACCATCGCAGCTAACTCCAAGTCATAAGTGGGGTAATTCGCCTCGTAAGGCTTCAGTTGATGAGACGCATATGCAACCACCTTACCTTCTTGCATCAACACAAAACCTAATCCAATATGTGACGCATCACTGTAGACAGTGAAATCCTTCCCAGGCTCTGGCTATATTAACACAGGGGCTTCAGTCAGAAGTTTCTTCATTTTCTTAAAACTCTCCTACTACTTATCAGTCCAATTAAACGGTACCCCTTAATGTAGTAACTTAGTCAGGAGTGTAGCAATCAGTGAAAACACCTCAATAAAACATCTGTAATACCCAGCCAAACCCAAAAAACTTTGAATCTCAGATACAGTCCTCGGTGTTTTCCAATTCAAAATGGCTTCAATTTTGGAGGATCCACCCTAATCCCCTTGGCAGACACCACGTGACCCAGAAATGTCACTTCTCGCAACCAAAACTCACACTTGCTAAACTTTGTTCCTTCAGAATTTGCAAAATAATTCGAAGATGCGAATCATGATCCTCATTGGTTCTGGAATATACCAGGATGTCGTCTATAAACACAACCACAAACCAATTCAAATAGGGTTGGAATACTCTATTCATGATATCTATAAAAGCAGCTGGTGCATTCGTCAACCCAAACGGCAACCATAACGAGTCCTGAACACAGTCTTATACACATTCACTTGCTTAACCTTTAACTGATGGTACCCAGATCAAAGGTCTATCTTGGAAAGAATCGATGCTCCTCACAACTGGTTGAACAGATCGTCTATACTTGGTAAAGGGCACTTGTTCTTAATCATCAGTTTATTCAGTTGATGCTAATCTATGCACATGTGCTTGGATCCATCCTTCTTCTTCACGAATAGCACTAGTGCTCCCCATAGAGACACACTTGGCCGAATGAATCCTCGGTCCAGTAGCTCTTGAATTTGAGCCTTTAACTCCACCAGCTCCTTCGGTGCCATCCTATAAGAGGCGATGGACACCAGAGCTTTCTCGGTAGGAGCTCGATACCGAATTTGACTTCACGATATGGGGGAAACCCAGGAAGCTCTTCAAAAAAAACATCTGAAAACTCCTTAACAATTTTGACATCTCCAACAGAAGGACCCTTAAAATTAAAACTACTAACATACGCTAGTAACGCCTCAAAACCCTTGCGAACCAGCTTCTCGGCCCTTAACGCAGAAATTACATTAGACAAATAATCTCTTCGTTCCCCTATCATCACCATTTCCTCATCCTCAGAAAACTTCAACACCATACGCTTAGCAGCGTAAACCAAATTCGCACAGTGCTCCACAAGCAAATTTGTGCCCAATATAAGATCAAATTCACCAAACGACAGTTCCATCAAATCTATCAAAAAAACAACCCATTGGACCTTTAGGGCCACGTTTCTAAACAGCTTATTCACCCTAACTAATGTCCCAATGGACTTATCACAGTCTTTTCACTATAAATAATTTCTAATGGAAAATCTAACGTTCCAGACACAGTGCAAGCGTATACGAGTGTGTAGAGCCAATGTCAATTAAAGCAGTGTATGGTACATTATAGATTAGAAATTTACTAGTTATGACGTCTAGGGCGTCGCCATCCTCTCGGCGACGAGCAGCATAAACCAAACCTAGCTATCTTGCCTCTGTGTTACCAGACCTCTGCTTGGTGCTCCACGGCCTCGTCCCAAACCATTTCCCCCTCTAGCCTAACCACGGCCTCTCGGTGGCTGTTGACCACCTCTCACTGGTTGAACATGAGCCTGACCTGCGGCTTGCATCTGAATAGGCCTCTGTGTATAGTTCTTGACTTGGTGATCCATAGACCCACATCTAAAACATGCCCCGGTTCATTTCTAGCATTCACCCTGGTGAGCTATCTCGCAATCTACGCAAGGCTGTGGTCTTACCATCATAACAGGAACTGCTCGACTGGCCCCTCAAATCTGGGCTTTTTCTTAGACCCACCAAATAAACTTGAGGGCCTAAAATCCCTCTTACTTCTACCCCAATCTTTCTCTCGATTCTGGCGCTCTGAGCATTTTACATCCTCGATAATTTTTTCCTTCTCAATAAGGGCAGTAAAATCTCATTCCCTCTGCTGAGCTATCAGCACCCACAACTCATCTCAGAGGCCATCCTCGAAATGCACACAATGTTCGTACTCAGTTACAACTATACAATGAGCATATCGACTAAGCCGTAGAAACTCTGCCTCATATTCTGCCACAGGCCTATTCCACTAGATCAGGCTCAGAAATTCCTTTGTCCGGGCATCCACATAACTCGCCCCAACATATTTTCCCTGAAAGGCCATTTTGAAGAAATCCCACGTCAAACGGTCGGCCTATGTACCCTCTTTACAGTGAGCCACCATTGGTAAGCCTCATCTCGTAGTAAGGACACTACTCCCTTCAGCACCCGCAACTCATCTCAGAGGCCATCCTTAAAATGCACACAACATTCGTACTCAGTTGCGACTATACCACGAGCATACCGACTAAGCCGCAGAAACTCTGCCTCATATTCTGCCACAGGCCTATTCCCCTAGATCAGGCTCAGAAATCCTTTCTCCGGCATCCACATAACTCGCACCAACATATTTTCTCTGATAGGCCGTTTTGAAGAAATCCCACGTCAAACAGTCGGCCTAAGTGAGCCACCATAGGTAAGCCTCAACTCGCATGAAGGACACTGCTCCCTTCAATTTCTGCTCTACGGTACAGCCAAGATCATCCATTATCTGCTCAGTAGCCTCTAACCAATACTCTGCCACATTCGGGACTACACCAGAAACACCCCTAAAGATTTTTGCTCTATTAGACCGGAGTCGCTCAAAAATTGACCCTCGACCCACTGATCTAGTACTTGCTCCAGCAACCCTCTCGAGAACCTATAGCATTGCTTGGGATAGGGCATCATCCCCAACTACTCGTTCATGGGACCCTGTCTCAATTACTAGTGAGGCTGGTGCCTCCCAAGCAAGCATGTGGCTCGACGCTAAAGACCTAGCCCTAGCACCTCCTCAGCCACTACCGCGGCCATGTGTACCCCTTCCGCGACCTCTTGTGCCCATATCGATATAGCGTATTTATCTGTTTTAAGAGTTTTATGTATCATAGTATAATTCCAATACTTACTAATAGATTTTATGATAAACAATAATTAGGGTTGTTTTCGTAGATCAAGACCTTACTATAGTTTTCAGTCTTCTATAGTCTCAGTTTACCCTAACTAAAGAGTTTCTGTACAATACTACTATATATAATGGTTTTCTCAGTATAACATTTAAATCTATAACAGAAAATAGTGTTAGAGAACTTACAAATTTGGCGTTGGAGACTCGGTGTGCCACACTTTTAGTAACAACTCTTCAATTCTCTTTCCAAAATCAGAATTTAAATAATTTTAGAAAAAAATTTCAAGAACCCATTCCACAGCCGAGTTTTGCAACTTGGCTCTAATACCACTAAATGTAACACCCCAAACCCAGCCTAGACGTTACGATCGGATCTTACGTGTCACATTGAAGTGTCGTTTGAAAATCGAGCTTGTTAATAAAAGTTCGTTTCAAATTTTTAGATTCTATTTAAAAAAATTGTTTAGAAAACATTAATGTTGAAAAATCATGTTGTCCAAATATAGGTCATATCAATTGTGATAAGATTATTAATCTGTAATAAACCGTAGAAGCCTTTTCTAGTTGTAAGCTTTAAGATTTGAAAAACGTTATTTTCTTAAGAAACAATTTTTTTTTTTAAAAAAAACCCATGTTTCCTAGTCTAGCAGGTTGAAATAAGGAAAAAACACCAAATAAAAGTTAAACCATCCAATGGCTTTATTACATATTCATTAACCCAATATAAAATAAAATAACTAAGTCTAAGATTAAATCATAACGAGCGTATGGCCACCTCCGAGTCCCTTGCAGCTCCAAATCATCTAAGGCTGGGGATTACCTGCACAGTCAAAAGAAAGGGTGAGTTACGAGAACTCAGTGTGTAATCCCCAATCATGCAATAATAGTCTGGGCCTGAGCCCTATTCAGTATCAGTTCAGTCTGGGCATTAGCCCTATACAGTAGCAATGTGGGCCTAAGCCCAAATGATCATAGAATAGAATAGTAATGCAACCCAACCCAATCCATCCAAAACACCACCTGTACCAACCAACACACTATATGGGGACCAAGTTGACCCACCTAGCCATCACACCAATATCGCAGCATAGCTGCTAGTAGTAACGCAACAAAGCTGCTAATGTCAATAAATGTGGGCCAAGCCACTAAAATCAGAATATGTGGCGAAGCCACTAGAACAGTAAAAACATTGCAGCGCCACTAGTATAGTACTTCCTCCAAATCATAAACCCAACCCCAATGCATAATGTCGTGTCATAAATATTACATATATGCAGTATGTCATGTTCATAAGAAGTCATATAGATAGCATACACACATAACTAACTACCACTAGGGGTATAATGGTCATTTTGTTGGTTAAGGGTAAAATGGTAATTTCACCCCTCGAGGGTATTTCGGTAATTTTACCCTTCGAGGGTATTTTAATAATTTTACCCAAAGGCCTACCGCCATCTTGAATGACTTGAATAACCTATATGGCAAAAATAGTGTAATTGGGCCCAAAGCCCCCTACTCAGCCCAAATGGGCCAACACGCTCATGTGGCCCATTCAGCCCAATTTTAGTCACGGTTATGCAAACTTCGCAGCCCCCTCCACTATTGACCACTTACCATGGATTTCATCCCTGTGGGGCTTATGAGCCCATTAGGCCCATGGCCCATTTGAGCCCAATGAGGCCCATTATGACCTAAGCCCACGAGAACGTTTGTGGCGGCCTCTACGATCTAGCGCCAATGATTGTGACTCAATTTATCCCCACGAGCGTTGGCATGCTTATGGGCCCTCAGATGCCAATAGTTTGGCTTTTCGGCTTTTGCCGATTCACAATAACACAAGTGTGTGAATACACCTTTATCTAGCATTTTAACAATACGTTATTGGTTGTACGATTACACACCTTTATCATAGCTCGTACAAGCAAACCACGAACGTCAAACCTACACCCAACAACATTTTTCATTCGATTAAAAATCAATATCTAATACTAACGTTCAATCCCAACAAGCATGGAATTGATACTCACCTTCACTCGAGAATGCTGTCCAACCCACTTATGATGCTAACCGAAAGATATCTATACCTTTTCCTGTCGAAATGCTACCCTAACCAAGAGAATTTGACACCAGAGAAGGGAGTTAGCACCCCAAATCGAAACATTTGGCTTTTTAGAGAAGAAAGTCATCATAAAAGAATCAAGAACCGAATAAAACAAGGAATACTTACCCCAAGATTAATTGATAGAAGCGGCAGAATACAATAACAATTGGCCACTTGACATGGTTGGCGTTAAAATAAAAGAGAATCGAGAGGAGAAGAAGAAGATAAATCAAATTCGGCCAAGGGTGAATCTTAAGGAAGATGGATTTGAATGCCCCCGGTAGAAAGAAGATGCGCAGAAGAAAAGAAATGCTTCAACGGAGAATTTGGGGATCAACAATTGGTATAGTGTTTGGCAAAAATGAATAACAGTTGAGAGAAAAAGAAAGTTGAGGAGAGCAAGACCCGAAAGGTAAGAAAAATGATGCACGAGACGCCACAGAGAGTAGGACCCGAAACGTAACAGAAGGAAAACCTAAAATGCCAAAGAGAAGATTCAGCTTCTTCACTCACCCTAATTACCAAAATTGCACAAATAAAAACCCTCTAGACAAAATCCCCCGTACTCAAGCTCTCCCAAATTCGGCCAAACTCCCCTCACATTCCAACTCCTTCAAACTCTCCACCAAATAATCTTTGAATTGCTCCCAGCCTCCCATTTGAATTTGTTGACCAAGTCTTCAACCTCTTCTACAGAGCTTGATCCAAACTATACTTCTTGCACCACAAAATCATAAAATAAAAGCCCCCTATTTGCATGTCATGGGATTCAAACCCCACTCCCCTTGCCATCTTAGTGACGCCACTACCATCAAGCCACATGCCCTTTTTGTGACATAGAAACATATATACTTAAACATAAGTCCTACTGCTAACAGTAAATTTTCACTTAAGAACAAAAATTAAAAATTTTCCAAGGCTCAGACTCAAACCCAGGCTTCCTTAAATCTCCTAAATACACTCAAATACTTAGCCATTGAATCACACATGGAATTTAAGCCAAGTCATGCAAAATCACAAACACTACATTTTTTGGGGCATTACATGAAATGTAAAATTGTTTCAAGTACGTTTGATGTGTATGCTTTGTTTAAGCATGAAAGCTAAGTATTTATGAATTTGCAATAGGGAAACAAGTGCAAAGATTCAATGAGACAAAATGTGATACATGCACGAATGTGTTAAGAGCAAAAGAGATACTTTGAAATATGAATTGTTGTTAAGTAATGGCTAAACAATTGAGCCAAAGAAGAGTTATGGATTTGAAATTGAGTAACATTAATGATCTTATATTTGATATGATATGTATGTTATATGTTACGTTTCTTTTTATATGGCTTACTAAGCTTTTCAAAGCTTACTATGTGTGTGTGTTTGCATTTTTTTAGATCGTTAAAGCTACGGAAGGCACGACGATCGTCGAGGATCGTCACCACACTATCAAACTCTATTTTGGTACCTTATGAAAGTGTATACTAAAGTATGGCATGTATAGTCTAGAGAGTTTTGAAATATGTTTGAGATGTATGAATAGCCATGTGAAATGGCTAGATAATGATATGATGTAAATGAGTAGATATGCTATATGATGCACAATTTAGTATGTTTTGTGACTAATGGTTGGACTAATGAGATAGTCAAATTAATGGTAAGTTTTATGATGCAAAGTTAACATATTATTGATGAAAGGTTGTTATAAAGAATTGGTATGTTTTGGTTGGTTTATACTTAGAAATGCTTGTGATGAGAATAAGGTAAATGTTGCATAAGATAGTATGTTGGAAATGTTCTTAAATGGTTAGAAAAGATGGTTATTTTGGTATAATTTCAATTGGTATAATGCTTTTAGATTTAACCCAATGTGTGGGTGGTAAATTGGCCTATAATTTCCCACATGGTTGAGCACATGGGTGTGTGATTCGACTTTGCCCCTCATGGTTGCATTTCAAAACAAGTCAGTGATGATCACGGGCTGGACACACGGACGTGTGGTGCAAGTTAGTCGCGACCACGGGTGAGGCACACGGGCGTGTCCTCGGCCGTGTGGACAAGTCAGTATATATGCCCTATTTTTCTATAGCTTAGACGCATGGGCGTGTCTGAGCCCGTGTGAGGCACATGGCCTGCCCACACAGGCGTGTGACCTCTATAGCTTTGAAAAAACTGTTTAAATGTCTGAAAATTCCATATGTGTTCTGTTTAGTCCCGGCCCCTTTCTAAAGCATGTTTATGGTCTCGTATACCTAAATAAGGGACACTTTGACTACATAATGATTATTTACAATGTGAAATGTTTGTAAAAGTTCTGATTAGTCTGGTAATGCCTTTAATCCTAGACCGGTGAAGGTTACGGGTTAAAGGTGTTACATTGTGCATTACTCGTCCCTTGCTTCCACATTAGTTGGGACTATAAATCATCATCCTACACACTCAATTACACATATTAGAACTACCTAACAACACTCATAAAATGTGTTAAACAACACTTATTTTACTAATATTTAATCCTAACTACAAAATACTGAAAACGTAATATTAAATACTAAATTGCCTAGAAAACAAGCTCCTTAAGTGCGAAAATAGACTCAATTAACTACTACATTTGACGGTAGGTCAAATAATGTAACACCCCTAACCCGTATCTATCGCTGAAATAAGGTTACAAAGCATTAGCAAAGCTTTCAGAACATTTACAAATAGTTCACATTAATTACTATTCAATTATTGAAATTAATCTTAACATCCCTTAAATGGACCCTTGAGGGCTAATATGAGTATTAGAATTGAGTTGGGACTAAATCAAGAACTCATAGAATTTTTTGCAAAATTTCATAAATTTTAAAGATGCAGGCCTCACACGCTCGTGTGGTCCAAGGAACACGCTCGTGTGACCCTAAGACATGCCCGTGCTGTAAGTCGTGTTCGAAACTAGGTAGCTCTCTGACTTATACCACACGGCCAGCCATACGTCCGTGCTCTAGGTCATGTGGTTAATTAAATTTTTCAAAATTAGGTGCAGGTTTCACACGGCCAAGACACATGCTCGTGTTTTAGGCCATGTAGCACACACAACTAAGACACACACCCATGCCTCTGCTCGTGTTCTCAATTTTGAGCATTCTGTTTCTCAAATTTAAGATGCAGAGGACACAAGGCCTAACCAGAAGCCCATGTACCAAGCCGTGTGTCACACACGGTCTAGACATACGCCCATGTGTCTATCTGTATGGACAAAATAAGCCATTTCTAGCTTCATTTCTCACCCGAAATTTTACCAATATCCTACACCAAAACTTACATCCAAATACCAACCAATTCAACCATTTATTTCAAGCAAATTCTACCATCTAATATGATATATCATTGCATATATAATTATGTTTATAATATTACCTTAGTTTAACCTAAACATTAAACATCACTTAATCATCCATACTTAACATATATGTATTTATCATGACATAATGCTTTATAAGTACCAAAACCATTACTAGCTACTCCAATGGATAAATTACAAATAACATATTTAAGCCATATATAGTCAAGTTAACCAATACATGCCATTGTATCGAAATAAGCATGTGGATAGTGTGATGATGCTCTAACTATTCACCAACCTTCGCGAGCTTCTGAGGACTATAAAACGGAGAAAAATAAACATAGCAAACATATTATGGTTAGTAAGTTCTATAGCTGGAATTACACTTACCAATCTCATTTATTAAAGTTAAGCATATAATAACATGTTTCCATCAACTTGGCAAAATTTCATAAACACATGCATTCAACCAAATATGTTAGTCACAAAATTCTCATATGCATCAAGTAAACATAGATGAGCTCATCATGTTAAGACATTACTCATTTCATCTCATAATTCTCATATAATGTCAAGTATTTTGTCCTTTGAATCATTTAAATTTTGATGGATACTCAAATAGTACACTTAAGGTGTACAATTCAATAACCCACCAATAGATATTCAGGAGTACCCATTAGGGAACTTAATCAGAAAGCACACTCTCGAACCACATATCATATAACAAGATTACTTGTCCAAGCTAAATCCTGTTTCCTACATATGCTCATAAGAGCTTAATCAGGATTACCGTCCAGGCTAAATCCTATCTATAACATATGCTCAAGAGACCTTATATCAGGATTACCTGTCCAGGATAAATACTTTTTGTAATGAGGTCAATAGGATTACTCGTTTGAGCTAAATCACGTCAGCAACAAATACAAGACCTCATTCAATAGGGAAATCACATTTGTCCATCGAAATCCAATATTCCAACGGAACTGAACCCTTTTCAAACAATATCAAGCATGTAATCAATTCTTACAATATAAAATCCAATTAATTCACATAAATATATATCACATTCTATACAAATACGACATTCAATTAAACATATTTATATGCTCAATTAAGTTACACGAACTTACCTCGATAATAGTTCGTACAAGAAAATGTACTAATCCGAAACATTCTCTTTTCCTTTATCTAGATTCAAATTTGAGTTATCTAGATCTATATAAATGAACTTAATCATTAATTTCTCACATTTCATATTCATTTGAACTCATTTTACATCCTAGGAAAAATTACCATTTTGCCTTTAAACTTTCCATAAATTCCAATTTCGTCCCTAGGCTCGGAAAATGAAATTCATACAATTTACTCCCTATTCCAAGCCTAATTGAAATTTCAATATACAAATTACAGCACATGTGTTCCATAAATTTCAAAATTTTTCTTAAGTTTTCATAACTTTACAAATTAGTCCCTAAATCATGCTTTCATGAAAAATCACTTTGAAAAATATGTTTATCTATGAACAACCTTTCATTTTCCACCATAAATTTTAAATTTTCATCATATTTATCCATGTCATAATTTCTTTAGTTTGATAACTTTTCAAATTAATTCCCCAAATAGATAGAGTAAATTATACCGATTTCAAAAATATAAAATTACTAAAAATTGGACAAGAAAACTTACCCAATTAAGCTTGATTACTTTTTTCTCTCTCCTAGGGTTTCCATGCAAATTTTGGAAAAGATGATATAAAATAAGATGATATTTCTATTTAATTTAATTATCATATCTATTAACTTTCCAATTTAGTCTTTAGCCTTTTCTGATTTTTCCATGGATGAATAATCAAAAATATCTATTAACTTTCAATTAATGGACTAATTACCATATAAGGACCTCAAGTTTTGAATTCCATAGCTATTTGATCCTTCTAGCTACTATAATTCAACTTTTACATTTTATGCGATTTGGTCTTTCTCGTAATTAAGCACTAAATCGATAAAATTTTCTTATCAGAATTTACACATGATATTTCTATCTAAATGCAAATCATGCAAAAATATAAAAATAATTTTTCTTTTCAGTTCGGATTTATGGTCCTGAAACCACTATTCTGATTTCACTAAAAATGGACTATTACAAATCTCCCCCTTAAAGATTTTCGTCCTCAAAAATCTTACCAATACAGAGGTTTGGATATTGCTTTCTCATGGTATCCTCCGGTTCCTAGGTAGCCTCTTCAATATCATGTCTTTGCCAACATACTTTTACCAAAGCTACCTTTTCATTTCATAACTCTTTTATTTCCCAAGCTAAAATTTTAATCGACTCTTCACTATATGCCATATCAGACTGAATCTCTACCTTTGTCGAAGAAATAAATGTGAAGGATCTGATCGATACCGTCGTAGCATAGACACATGAAAAACAATATGAATTCGATCAAGTTCTGGTGGTAAGGCTAACTGATATGCAACAGGTCCAATTCTTTTTGTGACTTCATAAGGCCCAATGAACCGTGGACTTAATTTCCCTTTATAGCCAAATCAAAGAACTTTCTTCCAAGGTGACACTTTCAAGAATTCCTTGTCACTGATCTGAAATTCTATTTCTTTCTGTTTAAGATCAACATAAAACTTTTGAAGATCAGAAGCTGCTTTCAAACTGTTCTAAATTACCTTCACTTTTTCTTCGGTTTCATGGACAAAATAAACTCCATGTAACTTTTTCTCACTAAGTTCTACCCAATACAATGGAGTTCTGCATTTGCGACCATACAGAGCTTCATATGGTGCCATTTTAATACTGGACTGGTAACTATTATTATAAGCAAACTCAACCAAAGGCAGATACTTTTCCCAATTACCTTCAAATTCAAGTACACAACATCGAAGCATATCTTCCAAAATTTGTATTACACGTTCAAATTGACCATCTGTCTGAGGTTGGAATGCAGTACTAAAATGCAACTGTGTACCTAGAGCATCTTTGCAATTTGCTTTAAAATCGGGATGTAAATCAAGGATCTCTGTCTAAAATAATGGAGATAGGTACTCCATGTAATCTAACAATCTCAGAGACATATAATTCAGCTAGCTCATCCAAAGAAAAATCCATACGTACTGGAATAAAGTGTTCAGACTTTATCAATCGATCAAAAATTACCCAAATGGCATCTTTCTTCTTTGGAGACAAGGGAATCCTGATACAAAGACCATGGTAATTCTTTCCCATTTCCATTCCGGTATTGTAATTGATTGTAATAATTCTGAAGGCAATTGATGTTCAGCTTTTACTTGCTGACATATTAAACATTTAGATACAAACCCAAAAATATCCCATTTCATTCTCGGCCACCAGTACATCTTCTTCAAATCATTATACATTTTATTACTACCAGGATGAAGAGACATGTTACCATTATGAGCTTCATTCAAAATCTTCTGTATCAATTCTGAATTCTTCAGTACACATAATCTACCTCTAAATAACAGACAACCATCAGTCCTAATCTGAAATTCTGAATCAGAAGTCGATTCACATTGTATCCATTTCACTTGTAATTTACTATCATCTTTCTGAGCTTTAGAAATCTACTGCAAAAACATTGGTATAGCTTTTAACTCAACTATAATTTAACCATCATTTGATAACATCAATCAAGTATTCATTGCTCATAAAGCAAATAGGGATTTTCTATTTAGAGCATCTGCAACCACATTGGCTTTTCCCAGATGGTAATTAATAACTAGATCATAATCTTTCAATAACTCAAGCCACCTGTGCTGTCTCAAATTCAAATCTTTCTATGACATCAAATATTTCAAACTTTTGTGATCAATGAATATATGACATCTTTCACCAGACAGATAATGTCGCCATATTTTCAATGTAAACACAATTGCTGCCAATTAAATATCATGTATTGGGTAAGTTCTTTCATGTGGTTTTAGCTGTATTGAAGCATAGGCTATTACTTTACCTTCTTGCATCAAAACACAGGCTAAACCATTTAACGATGCATCACTGTAAATTATAAATTCCTTACCCAATTCAGGATGAACTAACATAGGTGCTTTTGTCAATAAGGCTCTAACCCTATCAAAGCTCTGTTGACACTTATCAGACCACTCATACTTTACATCTTTTTATAGCAATCGAGTCATCGGAGAAGATATCATTGAAAAACCTTTTACAAACCTTTGATAATACCTAGCAAGTCCTAGAAAACTTCTAACTTCAGACACATTCTTTGATGGCTTCAAATTTTAATAGCTGAAATTTTACTTGGATCTACTCTAATACCCTCTGTAGATACAATATGTCCAAGAAAACCAACTTCCCATAGCCAAAATTCACATTTACTGAATTTAGCATACAACAGTTTTTCACATAATGTTTGTAGCACAATTCTCCAATGTTCAGCATGTTCATTTTCATGTCGAGAATAAACCAAAATACCATCAATGAATACCACTACAAACCTATCATAATAAGGTTTTTAAAAATTTATTCATCAGATCCATAAATACTGCAGGTGCATTTTTGTCAAATCAAATGGTATCATAAGAAACTCATAGTGTCCATACCTGGTTCTAAAAGTTGTATTTGGCACATCTAAATCTTTTACCCATACTGATAGTGACCAGAACGGAGATCAATCTTTAAAAATACAGTGGCCCCTTCAATTGATCAAACAGATTATCAATGCGAGGCAATGGATACTTGTTCTTTATTGTAACTTTGTTAAGCTGTCTGTAATCAATGCACAGCCTCAACGATCCATCTTTCTTCTTTACAAATAGAACCGGTGCACCCAAAGGTGAAAAACTAGGTCGAGAAAAGCCTGTGTCAATCACCTTTTGCATCTGTGCTTTCAACTCCTTTAATTCGGTAGGAGCCATTTTGTAAGGTGCTATGGATATAGGTGTTGTTCCCAGGACAAGATCTATAGAGAATTCTACTTCTCTAACCGATGGTAAACCAGGTAACTCTTCTGGAAATATATCAGAAAATTCACATACAACTAGAATTGACTGAATCTTTTACTCAGATACATTAGTGTCCAACACATATGCAAGATAAACATCATAACCCTTTCTGACATATTTCTGTGTTGATATTGCTGAAATCACATTAGATAACCCATCTAATTTATCATATTCAACATGGAGTAACTCACCATTCTGACATTTCAACACAATATATTTCTGTTTACAATTCACCTCTACATCGTTAACCTGTCCATTCCCAAAATCACATCAAATTTGTCAAATGGAAATAGCATCAAATCAGCCAAAAAGCAATAACCCTTTACCGTCAATGGACAGTTTTTATAGACCTTATCCACCATTAGGGGTGAGCAAAATCTTACTCGATTCAAAAAATTTGATAAAAATTCAAATTTTGAATTAAATAGTTCGAGTTATTTGGGTTATTCAAGTTATTCAAATCGACTCGAAAAAAGTTCAAATATTTCGATTTAACTTGGATATGAATTACAAAATTTGAGTTATCCGAAATCTTGAATAAGAAATGACAAAACTACATCATTTTGATAAATTTTAACTTTTTAAGTTAAATTTTTTTCATCAGCCTTACACTTACAGTCTTATAGCTTCTTTTCTTTTTGTCTTTTCAAATTCTTACCCCTCATTTTCCTTTTCATGTTTACTCAAAGGTTTTAATTCATTCCCAATACCTGATGACCCCCTTCCAATTGTTTACTCTTCTCTAATTTTTTGTTTTGTCCCATGAGGCCACGGCCACTGTTCCACAGGCCATAACTATTGTCCCACAGGCCACAACCACCATCAGTTGTTTAATGTGAGACTGCAATTTTTTTTTTTTTTTGGCTTTGTGCATGTTGGTGAGTGTTTTCAATTTTTACCTTTACATTCTAAAAACAATTACTGTGCCTTTTTGAATCTTCTTCTTGCTCCTTACTAGAAGAAAAATTGAAATTCCTCCTTTGAATTTGATTATCAATGCTAGAGGGAATCCCAACTGAGTTAACTCATTACACATTTAACAAATTCTCATTTGAAAATTGCCTTTTAACACTCCTAACCCGCAACCATCACTGGTTTAGGGTTAAAGGCGTTACCAGACAAAATAGATCATTTACGGACATTTCATAATATAATTCAATAAATCAAATTAAAGTGTCCCTTAAATAGGCCTATGAGACCTTAAACCTTTTTTAGAAAGTGCCGGGACTAAATCGAACACATATAGAAATTTTCATAAATTTAAAAATTTTTCAAAGTTACAGAGGTAACATGCCCATGGGCAGGCCGTGTGCCTCCCACGGCCTTAGACACACCCGCGTGTCTGAGCCGTGCCAAAACAGGGCATACATACTGACCTGTCCACATGGCCGTGGACACGCTCGTGTGCCTCGCCCGTGGTCGACATTGACTTGATCCACACGGCCAGTCACACGCCCGTGTGTCTAGCCCGTGGTCGAGTCTGACTTGTTTTGAAATGCAACCACGAGGGACACAGTCGAGCCACACGCCCGTGTCCTCAACCGTGAAGGAAAATATAAGCCATTCGCAAGGCCAAAATGCCACCCACACTTTGGGTCATCCTTACAAACACAATTAAGCATCAATCCAATCACAACATTTCTAGATAATATCCATCCACACACTTACCATTTCATTATAACAACCATTCATCAATTATATACTTGCTTTGTATCATTAAGTTTACAATTTTTTGTCCATTTCATTAGCCATCAAACCATACCAAAACTAAGTATCATAAAACATAACTATTCATTCATATAATGTCACTATCTAGCCATATCACATGGCTAACTATACACCCTTTCAAAACATAACCATATCAACTAGACTATACATGCCATACTTAATATATACATATTCAAAAGGTACCAAAATCTGATTTGAGTAGTGTGATGACTATCCTCGATGATCCCCGAGCCTTTCGTAGCTTTAACGATCTATAAAACAAAGCAAACACAAACAAAGTAAGATTTCAAAAGCTTAGTAAGCCATAGACAAATAAACTTATCATATAATCATATATAAACATAGTAATTTAAATTCATAAACATATCTTCCTTTCAAACACGTAGATTTCTCTTTGGCTCAATTGATTTGCTATTTCTTAGAAACATATCATATCTCATGCATTTCTTTTGTTCATATCTCAAACATACATATAGAACCTTTTATTCATTGTATCTATGTACATATTTTCTCACCTTTCATGCTTATACAAAGCAACACATCAAACATACCTGAAACGATTATACATTTTATATCATCTTTAGTTTCTCAGAATTGCCCGTTGAACCATTTGGAATTGAATAGGATGCTTGGAATACTCAAAGTAATTATACAATGCCAACGTCCCAAACGTGGTCTTACATGTAACCAAAGATCGATGCCACTATCCCAGACAGGGTCTTACACGAATCAAATACGATGCCAATGTCCCAGGCATGGTCTTACACATAAATCTCAAATCGATGCCAACGTCCTAGACATGGTCTTACACGATATCACATATCAAAAATCTATGTCATGACATATGTAATCCTATCTATTCCTAGGTTCGAACGAGACTTTTTCGATATTGACTTTTTGTTGATACCTTCTCAGAATTTAAGTATATAACATCTTGAACACATTTATCTCATTTAGATTTCATAAATACATAAGTAAACCAATTCAAATATATTTATTTGTATATAGACTTACCTCGGACTCGGATAAGCAAACGGACTCGACTACTAAATTACTTTCAATTTTCCATGATTTAAATTTGTTTTCTTCTGTTCTTGATCTATACATATTCAAATTTAACTTATTTATTCACCAAGTCATTCAATTCAATCCAAAAACATGTATTGAGGGTAATTTACAATTTAGCCCTCACATTTTCACATTTTGACATTTTAGTCCTTATTTCACAAAATTACAAAATACACAAAATTTACACATACCATGCTCAGGCCGAATATTACCCATGCTCATACAAGTTCATTCATTTCATCTATTTTACATTTTAGTCCCCTAAAATATTATTTTCTCAATTTAGTTCATATTATTCAAAATCACCAAAAATCCAAAGACAAAACATGTTAATCTAACACATATATTTCATATTTCATCACCTAACATCACAAAGCTCATGAATTCATCAATAGAATATTTTAAAATCATCATCAATTCACAAAATTTAAGCATGGGTTTTGAAGAACACGAAGCAACGATTACAAAAACGTAGAAATTATCAAAAACCAAAGCAAAACATACCTTGAATTTAGCTTGATAGTAGCTGAAACCTAGGAACACTTTTCTTCTTTTCTTTCTTTGCTATATTCGGCCAACAAGATGATTAATGGGCTATTTTCATGCTTTTTGTTATATTAATTAACATATATTTTAAAAATTACCTTAATGCCTTTAATGAATTAATTATAAAATCTTATAAAACATGGACATAAATGTCCACTTAGCTAATAGTGGCATAATAACCTTTTAAGGACTAATAATAAATTAAATCATAGCAACTTAGCACATTAACAAATGGAATGCCACTTTTACATTTTATACAATTTAGCCCTTTTCTCAAATTAAGCACACAAATGATCAAATTAAATCACAAAACTTTCACACATGCTATGTCACATACTATAAGCCCGAAAAATAATATTTAAATATTTTGTGACTAAGATTTGTGGTCTCGAAACCACTATTCCGACTAGGGTCTAAACCAGACTATTAAAATTCTCCCCATTAGAGATTTTCGTCCTTTGAAATCTTACTGTTAAATAGATTCTGATATTGTTTTCTCATTACATCTTCAGGCGCCCACGTAGCCTCTTCCACTCCGTGTCGATGCCACAATATTTTCACTAACAAAATTTTCATATTTCTCAACTCTTTAATCTCACGAGCCAAGATACGAATTGGTTCTTCCTTGTAAGTCATATCGGATTTCAATCTTAGACGGAGGGGTCACATGTCATAGATTATATTTGTATCGTCTAAGCATTGACACATGGATTACATTATGAATCTTTTCCAATTCTTGTGGCAACAATAATCGATATACGATAGGTCCAACTCGTTCAATGATCTCATACGACCCGATGAATCTCGGACTCAATTTGCCTTTACATCCAAATCTGAGTACTTTCTTCCATGGAGATACTTTCAAGAACACTTTCTCTCCAATCATAAACTCGATATCTTTCCGTTTCAAATTTGCATAAGATTTTTGATGATCAGACATTGCTTTCAGACTATCATGGATCACTTTCACTTTTTGTTTAGTGTCTTTTATCAAATCAACCCGTTACATTATTTTCACTAAGCTCAGTCCAATACAAAGGTCTCCGACATTTGCGTCCGTACAAAGCCTCATAAGGTGCCATTTTGATGCTCGTGTAACACCCTGAATTCAGGCTAGTAGAATTGGGCCTATTGGGCCTTGGGCATGGGAGCGTTTAAAACTTTTAAGAATAAGAGAACGACATAAATATACGTTGGATCTATTAGGTGAATGATTTTGGAAGGTTAGGGGGCTTCTATGAAGTCTTGGGTTCAAGCCATGTCATTTGGAAAATTTTTATTTTTAGCATTAGGGGAGTCTTGACTCCAAGTTGTAAGCCGTTTAAGTAATTAAGATTAAATTGTGACACAAGAGGAGCCGGTGGCTTAGTGGAAAGTGGCGTAGGGAGTGAAGCTTGTGGTCTGAGGTTCAAGTCTATTGAGGAGCAAAGGAGGTTTTATTTTGCAGCATGGATGGCAAGTGTTTGTGGTGGATTCAAACTCTTTTGAGTGGTTGTGGACTTGGTAAAAGGGGGAGAGTATCATGGGATATGGATGATGGTTATTAGGGATTTGAAGGAGGAAAATGTGGATAGATTTTAAGAGAAAGTTAAGGAATTTGATTTGGAAGGGAGTTTGTGCCGAATTGATTATTGGAAGCCTAGGAAATTCAGCTAAGGTGTAATTTACTCTCATTGTTTTGATAGTTATGGTCATTTTTGTTCTGGTTTTGCTCTCTTCTCGGTGGTTTTCCCCTCTTCTACATATTTTCTCTCTTTTGTTTGTTGGGTAGCTGAATTTTACCTTGACCACTCAGGTATTTTTCTCTTTCTGCATTCTTTCTAGTTTTACTTCCCTTTTAACCATTTTTCTGCCGTTAGCCAAATCTCTTCTCATCTCTATTCCTTTGATTTTCTTCAAGCGTCCCTTCCCACGTTGTTAACCGAACACTTTCTAATCTTTCTCCTCATTTCATTCCTGTCTTTCCAATAGTTATGGGTTGCTTCCTTTTTTCTCTTTGGGGTCACTTCATCTATCTATCTAGTATCCAAACCGAATACTCTCCAACCTATTCTCCATCCCTATTTGTTAACTATTTACACTTATCGGGTTGTTTGGTTTTGGTCGACGGCTTTCTTATGCTACCAGTGGTGTATTCGGTTTTACGAGGGGTGAAAAAGTGCGGGAGGTATTCAAGTTGTCAAACCTCTTTCCTCCCATTATTCAATTAAGGTAAAACATTACCTTACTCACTGATTTTGTAAGCTAATGTTTGTGGTTTTTAACCACATCTATAATCTATCCTATCTGACAAGATCTGTCGTTATGCAGTTAATTGGCAAGGAGCATCCGTTAATTCTAGTCAGCGATTTTAGAATAATAAGCCAGGTCACTATCAACCAAGGTTTTGGGCTCGTGAGTGGCTCACTTGATTTCATAAACAGGTGTGTAACTTTGTGCTCTATTGATGATCGGTTGAAAAGTCGAAAGTGTGTATTCCACACTGATTGGTCTGTAGATTATCAAAAGCCGAAAAATAGAAGGATTGGGCTTTTGGGCCACATGAGTGTGCAGATGCCCATGTGATCAATCGAGCTCACAAAATATGGGCGTACGACGAGGAAGGTCGCCATGAGCGATCTCATGGGCTTGGGTCGGAATGGGCTGTATGGGCCCAATGGGCCCGCATGGGTAAACTTCACTGTTAAGTGAGACGTAGATAAACTTGTCATGTCGCGCACATGGCTTAGGTAGTTTTGGGCCTCGTTGGGTCGAAGTGGTTGTGTGGGCCACATGGATAAAATGTATGTGTTGTGGTAAGTTTGTTTGGAATGTGACCTTTGTATAACTATGGCTATTTCTAGTCTAATTGGGCCACACAAGTGTGTGGGCCCACTTAAGCAAATAATGGGCCTTAGGCCCATTTACACCATTGTGACTGTTTGGGTTACTTAAGTCGCTCGAGGCGACAGTGGACCTTCTGTTGGGTCGTTAAACCTTGGGTTGTAAAATTATCGAAATACCCCCGATTTGTAAAATTACCAAAATACCTCGATTTGTAAAATTACCAAAATACCATTGATTTGTGACATTACTGAAATACCCTTGTCTGTAAATTTACCAAAATACCCCCAATTTGTAAAATTATCGAAATACCCTCGATTTGTAAAATTACCAAAATGCCTTCAGACTGTAAAATTACCTAAATACCTTGATTTGTAAAATTACGGGAATACACCCTAATTTGTAAAATTACCAAAATACCCCTGTAGGGTAGAATTACTGAAATACCCCTGAAAGGTAGGATTACCGAAATACCATTGATTTGTGACATTACTGAAATACCCTTAGTCTATAAATTTACCAAAATACCCCCAATTTGTAAAATTATCGAAATACCCTCGATTTGTAAAATTATCAAAATACCTTCAGACTGTAAAATTACCTAAATACCTCGATTTGTAAAATTACGGGAATACACCCTAATTTGTAAAATTACCAAAATACCCCTGTAGGGTAGAATTACTGAAATACCCCTGAAGGTTAGGATTACCGAAATACCCTTATAGGGTAAAATGACTATATTGCCCTTATTAGTAAATGACTAACTTAGACTATCAATTTGATTGATTTGACTGTGATCGTATGACTGTGTTTAAACTAACTTGACTATGGTTGTGTGACGGATATGCTTTTAATATATTTCTTAATGACAGTTACTAAGCATGGTCATTTTGCATACACGTGTAATGATTGAGCATGACATACACGACATACTGCATGGGGTTGGGACATTGATACAGAGGAAGTTCTAATAGGGTCACACGGGTCGCATGAGAAACTGTGGATAGACGAATGACTTAAAGTCACGTAATCTAATTATGGCTCTGTGCCATCTTGATTATGGCTTTGTGCCAATCGTATTTACCCGTTGCTATGTGCTTAACATATATATTGATGACTCAATGTCAATTATATTTACCCAAGGTTGTGTGCCGATTATATTATCGTCGCTGATGGCTATGTGCCAAACATAATATAGTTACTGATGGCTTTGTGCCAATTATGATATTGCTACTAAAGGCTTAGAGCCGCATATATATACTAGCAGCTTTACTGCGATTTTGGTTAGGGCCGCAATCAGTGCTAACATTAGTGTGCTGGGTGGGTGGGTCGATTTTATCCCCACAGGAGTGTAGGGTTGGTATGAGTGGTGTGTTGGCTGGATCGGGGTGGGATGTATCCTCATACAATTGCCCGGCCTAGACGTTATGACTGGATCTGGCATGCCACATAAAAGGGTTGTTTATAAACTGTGCGTTTGTTAAAATCTTCGTATTCCTTTTAAAACTCCAAGCTTTATTGTTTTTGAAATTCAGATTTGCTTTTATGGGTTTCTTGTAAAAATGTTATTATTATTATTCACAAAAACTTTGTTTATGGCAGGAATCAGATTAAGTAATTTGTGAAAACGTGATATTTTGAAAAATCGTTTATTAACTTTTTAAGAAAACTCCATATTAATCCTCTAGCAATAAATCATAGCGAAAAAGAAAGTTTAAAAGAAAATTAAAGTTAAAAGGCCTTATTAGAAAATACTAAACCTAAAATAAAAAATAATCTTAAAATGACGCAAAATCGAAATTTACTAAAGTTCATGAGAAATACTCTGACGTATGGCCACCCCAGAGTCCTCCGCAGCTCCAAATCCTCTAACGCTGGGGATCACCTACAAGGTTAAAGCAAAGAGGTAAGTTACAAGAACTCAGTGTGTAATCCCCTAATCGGTCATTAATTGGGCCCGAGCCTAAACGGAAGTAGACTGGGCCGAGGAACTATTCGGTGACAATCTGGGCCTTAGCCCTATAAACATCATAATGCAAACAGAGAATGCAGCCCAACCCAATCCAACCCAACACACCCCCGTACCAACCCTACACACCTGTGGGGATCAAGTCAACCCGCCAACCCTACACAGCAATATGGCAGACAAGCGTCTAATCACAGAATTTGTGGCGGAGCCACCAGAATAATAGAATATACGTGGCATAGCCACTAGAGAGAATGTGGCAAAGCCACTGGAATACACTTCCTCCGATCATAAAACCCAACCCATGCAACATATTATGAATGCATCATATCATATGTACAAAAGTGCAAATAAAGCATATACATGATAACCAATTCATAATCAAGGGTATAACGATCATTTTCCCTCTAAGGGTATTTCAGTAATTTTGTATTTAACAGCATTTCTAAAGGCCAACTGTCGCCTTGAGCAATACAGGACCCTTTTTGGGTCTTTATGGAACTATTGAGCCTAAAATCCATTTCAGGCCCAAACGGGCCCACACACTCGTGTGGTCCATTTTGCATGGTTTCGATCTTAGTTTTATAGATTTCACAATCACATCTATCATTTGATAGTTTTCCATTAATTTTTCCCATATGGGCTTGTTGGCCTATTGAGCCCGTTCAACCCGTTTCAGTTCGGTTAGGCCCGTTACAGCCTCAGTTTTACGATTGTGTTCATGATACTCCCAATGGCTTACTGTCATCAATCATGTTTTGGTTCACCACTACGAGCGCTCACACACTCTAATGGTCATAGTTTTTAGTTTTTGACTTTTCAGCTTTCAGCCGATTCATAGAACATTGCAAGCATCCATCCAGAAGGGTGTGCGATTACACACCTATTACAAGCATAGATTGAAACCTTCGAGATTACGCACCTATTGAGTCAATACACTTTAAACCATTTGTCTTAGTCTTAGTAAGATATATCCAATAGGTCAAAATTGACAACTTATTCCACACCACTTACCAACAGCCAAGAGATCTACTATAAGGGATAGGTGTTTAGTTGGCCCTCTGATTAAGCGCATCGAGACCATAGCAGTGTTTGGCACAAAAAATAGATGTTAGCAACACCTGAATCATGCCCCAAAAGAACTCAAGACAACCATTCAGCTTGAGTAATAATCAACCATTGAGTATAACCTCACCACCTATATTCGGCCTTAATCTTACCTACCAACAGAATGCTAGAAGAATAATCAGAGGTAGAAGGGAATGACTTGATTCGACCTTAGTCAAAAAGAACCAGAGTGAGAGATTCAATTTCAGAGGAAAGACAAGAAAGAAACTAGAGGAAGGTACACCATATCTTAGGCCAAAAAAATGAGCCGAATGGGAGAAAAGATTCAGCTACCCAAAAAGGGTTAAAATTGCAAGTACTTCAGCTTATGCCTAAAGAGAAAAAGGTTGAGGATAGTGAGAATGAGAGATTTTTAGTCATAGAAGGAAGAATAGCGTGAAGGAGAAGGAAAGGAAAGAAGTGAAAGTAGAGACTTACCAAATTTGGCCAAGAGAGGAGGTGTGATAAATCGGCTAGAGAAAAGAGATGGGATGTTGAAGAGGAGATGCACGAGTGGTAACTTTCCAATAGGTTCGGCCAAGTCTCAAAGAAAGAAAAAGAAAGAAGGGAGGAAATGATTTCGATAAATAGGGAATTGCCAAGAGAAAATGACCCAAAAAGCTTAAAGAAAAAGTGCCCAAAATGCACAAATGCAAAGGAATTTCGGCACCCTCCTACTCAAAATCGAATGTACACTCTTCCAAATGACAAGTTTTGACCTAAACTCCCCATGCACTTCCTCAAATCTGACCACTCTACCTGTCACCCTATATCCACTAATTCACACCTCTTTTTTGCTCCCCAACTTCGTCTCCATCACATATTCAAATCATTTGACCAAGTCATCCCTCTCTCCTGCAGAGTTTGATCTCAACTCTGCTTCCTCCTTTCCTGAGCACAAAATAATAGCCACCTAAAATGCAATTTGAGGGACTCGAACTCTCTCCCCCTCTACTTCCCTTGCAACGCCACACCACTAGGCCACCTTGCTTCCTTATGTTAGCAAGCACAAACAAATTTCCTTAAGTCTTGCTTCCAATAGCCCTCTCCACTAAAGAGCCAAAAACCAAAATTTTCCCAGGGCTTGGGCTCAAACCTAAGCCTCCCTAGGACCCTCAAACACACCCAAATAACAAGCTAAACAAACTCAACACATGCATTAGTTCAAAAAAATGCTAGACCCCTAATTTAGGATGTTATACTTTCAAAACATGATTGATGACTGTAAGCCATTGGGAGTGTCACAAACACAATCGCGAAACTGAGGCTGTAACAAGCCTGACTGAACTTGTAACAGCCCGATTTAGGGCCTAGTCAGAAAAGTGGTGCGAGGCCACGAATCCGAGGTGAATTTATGAGTTTTTAATGTTTATGCCATGTTTGCATGCTAGTGTAAAAGTTTCATGAAGCAATTTTTTTTTAAATTGAGGTTGAAAGGTCCAAAAAGACTAAATTGTAAAAGTTGAAAAATATGAGTTTCTAGAAGCTTTTTGTATGAAATAGCTTTAGAATATCAATTAGAAGTCCTTAAGTAGCAATTTTCCCAAATTATAACGTTTGGACAAAATTGGACATGAGATAGTAAATTGTAAAAATTTAGAGAGAATGGCATTTTGCTCATTTATCAATTTAAATGATTAAAATGGTGATAAAAATCTATTCATCTTCTTACCCTTATTGCTAAAAATTTGAAGGAAGCCATAGCTAGGGTTCTTCAATTTTTCAAGCTTGCTAGTAAGTTCATCTTAGTCCCGTTTTTAATATTCTTCCTATTTTTAGAGTTCTCGTATTATGAATTAGCTATTTTTAGCTATAAGTTGAGCTAAGATGCATGTTCAAAAATATACCCATGAATGAAATGCATGTTAAATGAAGTATTATGAAAGATTATGAGAGTTTGATGTTAGATAAACATATTTTTCTATGTGAAATTCATGAAAAATGAATGTAGGGACTAGTTTGTTAATTTATGAGATTTGGTCATACATGGTAGAAATAGTGAGAATTTGCTATTGCTATAGATGAGATAATGATTCAACTAAGCATAAACTTTATGAAAGTTGAATGAGAATCATTTTACGATTCTTGGGGAAAAAGTGCAAATATGAGAAATTTTAGGGGAAAAATAGTAATTTTGCCAAAGTATGTGTTAAGGGCCAATTTAGTCAATGTGTTTATTAAATGAGTTGAATTATTATTATAGATCAAGAAAAATGAAGCCCAGATAGAAATCGAGGCAAGAACAAAGTCGAGGACTAAATTGCATATCCACATACATTTTGTATATTGGGGTAAGTTTATATGATTTCTAAGCTTTATGATTTATACAGTTGATCTGCTTAGTGCAATGTACAATATTAGCATGAAAATGTTTAATGTTATGTTAAACAAAGAAATCAATGAGAATAAGTATGAGAAAATCCCGATTGAAGATGAATTACCTAGGATACTCGATCTTCCACATGAAATGAGAAAGTCCGTATAAGACCAAGCCAAGGCATGGCATCGGCAATCAAGCGAGTTATCATGTAAGACATAGACAAGTCTTGCCTTTGAAGAGTTATTATGAAATGAAGACCCATTTAAGCCCAAGCCAAGGTATGGCATTGGTGAGTCTCAAAGCAAAGATGTCATGTAAGTCCAAGACAAGTCTGTGCATTGAAAAGATATCATGTAAGTCCAAGACAAGTCTTGGCATTGAAAAGATATCAAGAGATAGAGATCCCATGTAAGTCCAAGCCAAGGCATGGCATTGGTGAGAACAAGGAAGATTTCATGTAAGTCCAAGCCAAGGCTCGGCATTGACCAGTTCATGAGTAAAGATACCAAATAAGACCATGTCGAGACATGGCAATGGTAAGTTCCCAAGGGAACACATGAGAAGGACTTTGTATAAGTCCATGTCAAGACATGGCCTCGAAACCAAGATGAGAAATTCCATGTAAGGCCATATCTAGGATATGGCTTTGGCATCAATTTCTATGTGGGTCGAGATCTAGTATCCTCGGTTATTCACAAAATTCATCGGGCAAAAGAGTTAAGCTCAGATGAGGTAATAAGAAAACTAAGTAAGCAACTATTAAGTTGTAAATAAGCGTTGTCATGTTATGAATAATGATTGAAAAATTTATAAATATCATGTTAAAGCATACTGATAAATGTGATCAAGTGATACAGGTACCTTATTTATCTCACGAGGATGAGATTAGTAAGTATCATTAGATATGTAAGAATTAGTATGAGTAAGTAAGTTTTATAGCTAAAATCTTTGATACCATAGTTTATGTCAAATGGTTTATATAAATCAAGTATGTTGCTATGTGCATTTTATGCAAACTTACTAAGCTAAATGCTTATGTCTTTTATTCTTTCTTTCTATGTAGTTCCGCCAAGTCAATCTCGGGGATCATCGTCATCGGAGTTCGGAGCACACTATCGATCGCTAGTTTGGTATAGCCAAGTTATTTTACTAAGTATGGCATGTATAGGAAGCATTTCATTTTGAGAATATGCTCTAAGAAGAGCCAAAGTGTTGGCTATTAAGTTTATTATTATTTTGTATATGGCTAAGTGATTGGCCAAAATTGACTAAGTATGTATGTTTATTGAAATCAATGAAGCATGTAGTAATGTTTATGAAAAATGTATTGAATTGAGCATGAGTTTGGTCTTGATTTCAGGGTGGCAATTGGTTTGGTAAATGGCCTCTAGGTGCCCACATAGTTAGACACACAGGCGTGTGTCTAGGCCGTGGGTACCCTACACATTAGTGTTTTAAGTCAGAATAGGCCACGGGCAAATCCCACGGTTGTTTGTTTTGGCCGTGTGTGATACACGGTCAGAACATAGGCGTGTGCCCCAGACCGTGTGTGTAAGTCAGTATATCAAGGATAACAGATGGTTTACATCCACGGGCGTGTCAAGGTCGTGTGTAATTAGTCAGTGTCGACCACGAGTGGAAGACAGGGGCATGTGTTAGGGGTACACGGGCGTGTCCCAAGTCACATGGGTATGTGACCCCTGTTTTAAGTAAAAGTTTTCATTTGAGTTTTAAAGTTTCCAAACACGTGTTTAAGGCCTCGTAGGCCCATGAAATGTATGATTTGACAAAGAAAGAGAAGTTTTTAATTCGAAACAAAATTTTATAGCTCGTAAGTACATGTTTTAAGTGAGTTCAAGCATGGTAATGTCTCGTATCCAGTCTTAGCATCGAACTTGGGTATAGGGTGTTACAGAACTGAAACGGGCTGAACGGGCTCAATGGGCCTATAGGCCTATTTGGGCAAAATTGATGGAAAACTATCAAATGATTGATGTGATTACGAAATCTGTAAAATTGAGACTGAAACCATGCGAAATGGGCCACACGAGCGTGTGGGCCCATTTGGGCCTACGATGGATTTTAGGCTCAATAGTTCCGTAAAGACCGAAAAAGGGTCCTTTTTCGCTCAATGCGATAGTTGGCCTTTGAAAAGGCCTTTAAATGCTAAATTATGAAAATACCCTTGGAGGGTGAATGATCGTTATACCCTTGATTATGAATTGGTTATCATGTATATTCTTTATTTGCACTTTTGTACGTATGATGCATTGCATTCATAATATGTTGCATGGGTTGGGTTTGATGATCGGAGGAAGTGTATTTTGGTGGCTCTGCCACAATCTGTCTAGTGGCTATACCACGTATATTCTTCTGGTGGCTCTCCCACAAATTCTGTGATTAGCAGTTTGTCTGCCATTTTGGTATGTAAGGCTAGGTGGGTTGACTTGATCCCCACAGGTGTGTAGGGTTGGTACGGGGGTGTGTTGGGTTGGATTGGGTTGGGCTGTATTCTCTGTTTGCATTATCATGTTTACAGGGTTAAGGCCCAGATTGTCATCGAATAGGGCCTCGTCCCAGTTTGCTTCTGTTTGGGCTCGGGCCCAGTTAATGACCGATTAGGGGATTAGACACTGAGTTCTTGTAACTCACCTCTTTGCTTTAACCTTGCAGGTGATCCCCAGCGTTAGAGGAGTTGGAGCTGCGGAGGACTCTGGGGTGGCTATACGCCGGAGTATTTCTCACGAACTTTAGTAAATTTTGATTTTGCTTTATTTTAAGATTATTTTTTTATTTGGGTTTTGTAACACCCCAAACCCGGTCTAAACGTTACGACCGAATCTGGTATGTCGCATGAAAAGATAGTTTTGAAATTTTAGAGAAAACATCGCAATTTAGAAAACTTTTTGTTCTATGTTTCCATCTTGAAAATTAAATTCAGTTTCAAGGGTTTCTTACCAACTTTTATTTAAAAGAACTAATAGTCGAATACGGATTTTGTGATACGAAAGCCGAAATTAGGGGGTTTCGTAAAAGTGACATTTAAAAACCAGTTTGTGTAGTTTTAGGTAAATTCTGAGTTTCGTTATTAAAAGAATGTTTGTTTTTCATTTTGTTTGGGAAACTCCCAATTTAACTTTTCATATAATATAAATTACCGTAATAAGTTGAAAACCAAATTGTAAAATCCCGGAGGCCTTATACATAACAAATTCCCAAATTAAAAGTGAGTTTAACTAAAGAAACAAAATTTAGGAACGACGTAATGCATGGCAACTCAGAGTCCACCTCGACTCCAAATCCTCAACTTGGGGTTACCTGCAACATTAAACAAAGGGGTGAGTCACCAAGACTCAGTGTGTAATTCCCCGTACGAACACAATCTGGGCCTAAGCCCATAGAATCACGTTGGCCTTTAGCCCTCACAACATGGGATATTAAAAAGTGTATGCAATGCAGCCCATCCCAACTTTAGTGTGACACACCGAATTCGGGCCTAACTTCTAGGCCGAGTTTAGGGTGTTACAGCTCGACTGAAAACTATTATTGTATGCAAATTCAATTACTGGTAAATACTATTCCCTCGTACCATCAAACTCGAGAATGTAACATCTCAACATTTCCTCGAGTATCTGAATGATCCGCTTTGACTAACCATCAGTCTGCGGGTGAAAAGTTGTACTAAAATGCAATTTTGTACCTAAAGCTTCTTGTAATTTCTTCCAGAATCGTGATGTGAACCTCGGATCTCTGTTAGACACAATAGACAATGGCACTCCGTGCAATCTCACAATATCAGAAATGTAAAGTTCAGCTAACTTATCTAGTGAGTAATCTGATCGTACAAGAATAAAATGGGTTGATTTCATCAATCTGTCAACCACAACCCAAATTGCATCTTTCTTCCTCGGAGTCAAAGGTAAACCAGAGACAAAATCCATTATCACTATGTCCTATTTCCATTCAGGAATTAGAATCGGTTGCAACAAACCAGATGGAACCTGATGTTCAGCTTTAACTTCCTGACAGACTAAACATTTCGAGACAAAGTCAGAGATAACCCTTTTCATACCAGACCACCAATAATGTTGCTTCAAATCATGGTACATCTTTGTACTTCACAGATGAACAGATAGACGATTATAGTAACTCTTGATTTCTCGAAACACAAATTCGATCTCGAAATCTTAAACAATCATCATCATCAACTCTAAAGTCAAAATCGGAGTTCAAATCACACTGACCTTATTTCACTAGCATTTCATTATTAACTTTCTGGGCATCACTAATTTATTGTAAGAATAACAGTTTCGCTTGCAATTCCGCCAAACCTGAGCCATCATCATATAAGTCTAAATGAGCATTCATAGCTTATAATGTGATAAACCGCAAAAGTAACATATTTTAGACCCACATTTAGTATGGTTTTCAATGATTTAGCCCTTGATTTATGTAAAAAGGTTCTCTTAATCCTTTCTTTTTCATGTTTTTACTCAGGAAAGCACCTGAGGACGAAAAAAATAGGAAACGGGCTTAAAAAGGGCCAATTTGGGCCGAAGAGGAAATCGATACAGCCTGGACTTCAAGCCACACGTCCGTGTCTCATCAAATTACTTCACACGACCATGCCACGATTTACACGGCCGTGCCCTAATCGACAGAATCGAGACACGGCCTGAAAATGATTTACACCGGCGTGTGCCATGACCATGCCCCTACCGCGGGAGAGAGCAATTTTGCTTGGATTTGGATACTTTGAGGCAAAAAACATATTCCAAAGCCTATTCAAACACCGAGTAGGAGGTATACTTGAATTGGGACACATAGAGGCCAAGTACAGCATTCCAAAAGTCTATATAAACATCCTAAGTGTATCCTGAGAAGGGGCGGTTAGCTAGGCCAAAGAGCCGAGCTAGAAGGCTAGATTTGTGGGAATTACTCGAAGATAGCCAGTTAAACCATCTCAAGGAGCCAGAATTTTACACAAGACGGAAAATTTCTCCTTTGATTCCTTCAAGGGATTTTAGGGATTTCTTTTATTTTATCTTTTCTCTTGAGATGTTTAATTTATTCATTATGAACTAAACCCTTTAGATACCTGAAGGAGATGAAACCTAGATAAATCTTGTTATTATTTTCTGAATTTTATGATAAATACTTAGTTTGTTCTTAATTATGCATGCTTAATCCAAATCTGAAGTGCTTAGCGGTAGGAGGAATAGACCCTACTTAAGAGTATATCTAGCATAATTAAGCAGAGTTGATCGCACGCCAAGAGATAGGGTGACGAGATTTTGCCAGATTAGGGTGAAACCTAATATGGGAGTCCATACATCGATTTACTTGTATTCTAAGGGGTTATTATAAGAGAACAAAAGTTCAACTAATTAACCTAGGGTTAGACATTTTTCGCCTCGAGAGAGGATTTAATATACGTTAGGGAGTCTTATAGATCAAACTAAGTAAATAAATCGTATGATTCAATACTAAATAACAAGTGAAGTCTAGGTGGATTCTTCCTGAGGGTATCGTCGTGATCAACTGAGTTTCTCTTCAAGTTATTTTCCAATTCATTCTTTCTGTCTTTGCATCTTTAGTTTAGTATTCGTAATTTGCAATAAAACAATTTCATTTATTTTAGGCTAAATAATAAAAAGAAATTTAGTATTAGTACTTTTAGTTCCTTTGGGTTCGACAATCCGGTCTTGCCTAATCTATACTACTGTTTGATAGGTACACTTGCCTTTAATCGTTGTCAGAGTTAGTTTCCAGGTTTGATCTTTCTCTTTATAAATAAAACTCGACAAAATAACGATCAAGTTTTTGGCGCCGTTGTTGGGGAACTAAAATATTAAGAAAGCTCTTTTTTTATTACTTTAGCCATTATTTTTTAATTTTAATTTTAATTTTAGTTTTATTTTTCGTAATTTTTTTATTTTATTATTTTATTAATTTTATTTCCTCCTTTTCCTAGCAGGTACCTCTAGTTTATGACTAGAAGGAACCCGACAGGACCTCTAGTATACGATAGTGAAATTGAATCTACCGCTCATAGGAATCGTAGAGAAATTAGGCGAGCCCTAAGTTACATAGAAGAAGAGCGAGAAGGTGAATCCAATCCTACTGAAGAGATGGATGAGAATAACCCACCACGAGATGTGGCAGATGCTCTGCGTACTATGTATGATTATTCTAAGCCTAGTTTTACAGGAGCAGAATCTAGTATTGTTAGGCCTGCTATAGCTGCTAATAATTTTGAATTAAAGCCTAATACAATACAAATGATTCATCAATTTGTTCAATTTGATGGTTTGTAGGACGAAGACTTGAACACTCATATAGCTATTTTTTTAGAGTTCTGTGATGCTTTCAAAATAAATGGTGTTTCTGATGATACCATTCATCTTCAGTTATTTCCCTTTTTATTAAAGAATAAAGCCAAACAGTGGTTGAACTCGTTACCACGAGGGTCAATTACTACATGGGATCAAATGACCGAAAAAGTTTTATTAAAATATTTCCCACTAGCCAAAATGGCCAAACTGCAGAATGATATCTCTTATTTTGTGCAGATGGATTTAGAGATGTTATACGACGCATGAGAGAGATACAAGGATCTCTTGAGGAGATGTCCACACCATGGTCTACCCTTGTGGCTACAAGTCCAAACTTTTTATAATGGTGTAAACCCCTCAACAAGGCAACTAATCTATTTAGCCGCCGGTGGAACCCTGAAGAACAGAACTCCTGAAGCAGCCTACGAATTCATTGAAGAGATGTCACTGAATAACTATCAGTGGCATGTTACAAGGACAAAACTGACAAAATCGGTGGAGTTTACAACCTTGATGTAGTGACCATGCTATCAACATAAGTAGAGTTGATGAATAAAAAGCTTGATAGTTTGTGTTCTTCGCAGGTACATCCAGTCATGCAGTGCAATGTAAGTGAAACTGTGGTGAGTCCTGAGTACCCACCCTACCAACCGGACACAGAGAGAGAACAGTTGAACTATATAGGTAATAATTTCAGATTCAATAATAATCCTTATAGTAATAACTACAATCCAGGTTGGAGGAACCACCCAAATTTTTCATGGGGAGGCCAAGGAAATCAAGGAAATCAAAGACAACAACCTCCTCAAAATTTCTAGAATCAGCCATATCCGCAAGAGAAGAAGCCAAACCTCGAAGAGATGCTAACAAAATTGATGGCAAACACAGAAAATCGTTTCCAAGAAACTGAGAAAACAATTAAAAGCAACGAGAACCAATTCGTGTAACTTATTAAGTCAGTCAAGGAAGTCACTAATGCAATCGAGCAACTCGCAAAGCTAATGTCAAAATGACCGCAAGGATGTCTACCAAGTAACACCGAGATTAGCCCAAATGAGCAAATTCAAGCCATCTCAGCTCATGACAGTAAGGGGTTAGATGAGCCCAATCCAATACAAGAAAACAAGATATACGAAGGTAAGGTAGAGGTAACACAAGAAAAGCCAAAACCAGTAATCAAAGAGTACTAACCTCGTATACCTTATCCCAAAGCGATGAAAAGAGACGATTCAGAGGAACAATTCGGTAAGTTTCTTAAACTCTTAAAGAAATTACATATTAACTTACCTCTTCTCGAAGCTCTTTTTTAGATGCCAAACTCGAGGAAATTTTTAAGACAGCTCTTGACGAATAAACACAAATTAGACGAAGAGCACCATGTGGAATTGAACGCAACATGCTCAGCAGTGTTATAGAATAGACTACCACGAAAGCTAAAAGATCCGGGAGTTTTACAATTCCATGCTTAATTGGTAGTTTAACTATTGATAACGCATTAGCTATTTAGGGGCAAACATAAATGTCATGCCTTATACATTATTTAAACGACTAGGTCTAGGGAAGCCCAAACAAACTAGGATGAGTGTACAATTAGCTGATAAAACTGATAGAATTCCCAGGGGCATTATCGAAGATGTTCTTGTCAAAATCGATAAATTTGTTTTCCCAGAAGATTTTGTTGTATTAGATATGGATGAGGATAATACAATCCCCTTAATTTTAGGAAGACCTTTTCTAGCAACTGCCAAGACTAAAATTGATGTTTCCACAGGAGAACTCATACTTTGTGTAGATGACGAATCAATCAGTCTTCAAGCTCTTGACTCAGCCAGGACAACAATCGATGAAGGTAAGAAAGTCAATATAGATGATAATCAAATTGTTCAACCTTTATCGCAGGAAACACCGCAAAGACACAACCCTGGGCTGACTCATAGATCCAAAATCAACAAAGAAAAAACACACAAGGAACAAGACCATAGGGTCGACAACTTAGAAGAGCATAGGACACATGTCAAAGAAGAATCAAAACCGCACGAAGTAAATCTAGAGGAACCACCAGAAGAGCTCATAGGAACATCAAATCACTACAAAATAGGAAACCAGGTACTATTAGACAAAATAGATCTGTACATCATCACAACAGACCTGAAGGAAAAGGGAGAAAACCTTCTTAAGGTACACAATATCTTCCCACACGAAATAGTCGACGTAAGCAACCCAACATTCAAGACTTTTGAGGTAAACACTTCTCGACTTGAACTTTGTCAAGAAAATAGAACTATAAGCATGAGGGAAGATATTCAAACCTTTAAACCTCTCTAATTTTTTTTTCAATGTCGAGGAAAGTCTAGCTTAAGACTATAAACGAGCGCTTTTCGGGAGGCAACCCGAGCACTAACCTTACTTCTTTTTACATTTGTTTTCATTTTATTTTCTTTTCATTCTCTTTCTCTTTGTACACTAAAAGTGTAGATTTCTAGGACACACGACCTTACACACGGCAGTGTCCGTGGCCGTGTGGACCATCGAAATCCCCGTACTGACATAGCAGAAGCCGTGTGAATCAAATCCCAACTACTTTTGACGTCACAAATCCAATCACTTCCTCACGGGCACCGATAAATTTGCACGGCCATGCACCATGACTATGTGAAGCTACTGACTTACCAAACACGGGAAAAACATGCCCATGCTACCCAACTATGCCAACACACTGCCTTTTCAAGAACAGGCGTATCATCTAGAAAACAGGCATGGGTGAACCAACACGCCTAGACACACGGTTGTGCGATGCAATCGTGTAATTCAACACACCCTCGGTCCATAAGCATGGGAACGTGCTAGATTGGAAATACTATTTAAACCCCACAGCCCTTCTCCTTCTCCCCTCATTGTTTCTTCCTTCTTTTTCTTTCTTTCCTTAGAAAAGGTGTCTAGACTCTTGAGCTACACTAGAATCATGCCGAAGAAGCATAAGAAGGCAAGCATTGTCTCCTCAAAGGATACCCCAACACATAAGTTCATGTCGGCCGCTTCATCCAAACACCAAGCCAAGGGTCTTTTAGACCATTTAAATTTTTCTTTACGTTTATTTTCCCTTTTATCCTACTTATCTATACTTCTCTTCTGCTTAATATATTTTAACTTCTTTTAGTTTCTTGGTTTTTGGTTCTAAAGGCTGCTTGGGAATCACACACCACAGCCTTAGAAGTCACACCCACCTCACAAACTATCCAACAATAAGGACTCCTTAGTCCATTAGTCTTTTCTTTTAATTTCAATTTTCTTCTTAGTCTCCTTCTCTTTATTTTCTTTGTCTTTAATTACAATATTAGTATATTATTAATGTTTCTTTAGATTTCTTGGCTATATCTTTGTAGGCTACCCAATTTCTTTATTTAGCACAATGCTCGTCGGTAGACACCCCACCAGGCCCATAGAAAATGCCACCACCGCCTCCTCCACCCACCTTCTACCACGACCTCTACCAACTCCCAGAATCATCCAAAATTTAGAAAGTGTCACTTTTCCCCTTCTCTTTTGATTGCATTATTAGTTATCTATCTTTGTACATTGAGGGCAATGTACATCTTAAGTGTGGGGGGTAAAAGTACCTAACTTTTTGCATTATTCCAAAATCCTAAATTTTAGACTTGTTCCTAAGTAATTTTCTCATATTATTAATTAGGGTGAAATTTCTAAGGATTTATGATTTTTATCGATATGTTTTTGAGTAAGTCATTGGTAATGGTGCATTGATGATTATGCTTAAAGAATACTAGAGAATCAAGCATGATAAGTCTATTTTTCAAGAATCAAAAAATTTTCTAGGTTGTTAAACTGAATTTGAATATTACCTTGAAGTTTGGAATTTACAGGATTGATGCCAAATACCCATAACTTCTGTGAGATTTTGAGCCTTATAGAGCATATATTCTTTTTCATGCTCACTTTATTGATTATGAGTGTGTCAACACTGAATTGTTATTCTAGAACTTGCCTAGATTATACATATCAAGACCACATTAATGATTTGATATTCTGAGATGATAAAGGCACCTAGGTTTTAACCCATTCACTCCACTAAAAAGCTTACCTACATAATTAACCCCTAGTGAACCCCTTTTAATCCTAACAACCCTTTTTATTGATTTACCCCTAAATTTTAACCCAAAACCCTTTGTATTTGTTATCACCATTCTTTTGACTACCCTTTTATCGAGAATTGATTTGATTAGTTGCTGAGTTAGTTTATTTCAGTTGATAAAATTCTTTCTTTATTATGTTTCTACTTAGTTTGTTCTTAAAAAAACAAAGTATATTCAAGTATTAGTATATGATTAAAGGAGCTTATGTGTTTAAATTCCAATTGTTGGAGAAAAGCTCGTATTAAAAGTATTCTCAATAGTAGTATTACTAGTTTCAAAGCAATCGTTTATTTTCTAGATCATTATTCTTAGTAGGTAATTTATCAGGTCAATCTCAATTTTTAACCTTCTAATTTAGTCTTTATCCACACCTTTAACCTAAGCCCCATTACAACCCTGTCAAAGACCTTTTGATTTTTGTATCATCTCATATTACGGTGGTGGAGATTTGATTTTCAAGCAAGCCTATGGGTTAACTTTTCATGTTCGACGTATAAGTGCTTTCTCTTGAATCATAAACACTTTGAGTGCTTTAAGTGAATCTCTAGTGAGGATGTCAATCCTTGTCGCTTTTGAATTAAAGGTAATTATTTAGATAAGGGGAGACGCCTATGTTTTTATGCTACAAATTTATGACTTGTTTGAGCCTTTCGGAGTATTTGAGTTAAATAATCCATGTATAAATTATCTGTGAATTATGATAAGGCATTGTTGATAGGAATTGTGAATTATGGAAAGTTCGTTTTAATTATAAGTTGAGAATTTTGCTTGAGGACAAGCAAAAGCTTAAGTGTCGGGGTATTTAATAAACCGTAAAAGTAACATATTTTAGGCCCACATTTATTATGCTTTTTGATGATTTAGCCCTTGATTTATGTAAAAAGGTGCTCTTAATCCTTTCTTTTCATGTTTTACTCAAGAAAGCACCCGAGGACGAAAAGAATTGGAAATGGACTTAAAACAGGCCAATTTGGGCCAAAAAGGAAATCGAGACAGCCTGGACTTCAAGCCACACGGTCGTGTCTCGTCAAATTACTTCACATGGCCATGCCACGATTTACATGGCCATGCCCTAATCGACAGAATTGAGGCACGGCCTAAAAATGATTTTACACGGGCGTGTACCATGACCATGCCCCTATCGCGGGAGAGAGTAATTTCACTCGGATTTGGATACTTTGAGGCAAAGAAACATATTCCAAAGCCTATTCAAACATCGAGTAGGAGGTAAACTTGAATTGGGACACTTAGAGGCCAAGTAAAGCATTCCAAAAGTCTATATAAACACCCTAAGTGTATCCTGAGAAGGGGCGGTTAGCTAGGCCAAAGAGCTGAGCCAGAAAGCCAGATTTGTGGGAATTACTTGAAGATAGCCAGTTGATCCATCTCAAGGAGCTAGAATTCTACTCAAGACAGTGGATTTCTCCTTCGATTGGTTTTAGGGATTTTTTATGTTTTATCTTTTCTCTCAAGATGTTTTCTTTATTCATTATGAACTAAACCCTTCAGATACCCGAAAGAGATGAAACCTAGATGAATCTTGTTATTAATTTCTGAATTATATGATAAATACTTAGTTTGTTCTTAATTATTCATGCTTAATCCAAATCTGATGTGCTTATGTGGAGGAGGAATAGACCTTGCTTAAGACTAGATGTAGCATAATTAAGCGGAGTTGATCCAACGCCTAGAGATAGGGTGATGAGATTTTGTCGGATTAGGGTGAAACCTAATATGGGAGTCCATAGATCTATTTACTACTATTCTAGGGGGTTATTATAAGAGAATGAGAGTTCCACTAATTAACCTAAGGTTAGATGCTATTCACCTTGAGAGAGGGTTTAATATATGTTAGGGAGTCTTACGGATCAAACTAAGTGAATAAATCATATGGTTTAGTGTTAAATAACAAGTGAAGTCTAGGTGGATTCTTCCTGAAGGTATCATCGTGATCAACTGAGTTTCTCTTCAAGTTATTTTCCAATTCATTCTTTCTGTCTTTGCGTCTTTAGTTTAGTATTCATAATTTGGAATAAAACAACTTTATTTATTTTAGGCTAAATAATAAAAAGAAAGTTAGTATTAGTACTTTTAGTTCCTTTGGGTCCGACAATCCGGTCTTGCCTAAGCTATACAACTGTTCTATAGGTACACTTGCCTTTAATCATTGTCAGAGTTAGTTTTCAGGTTCGATCTTTCTCTATATAAATTTTAAAACTCAACAAAACAACGATCATAATGCAAACATTGATTTTTGACTCAACACATCAACAACAACATTCGCTTTACCCGGATGATAATCTATCACAAGCTCGTAATCTTTCAACAGTTCTAACCATCTTCTCTGTCATAGATTCAAATATTTTGAGTCATCAAATATTTTAGAATTTTATGATCCAAAAATACATGACATTTTCACCGAAGAGATAATGGCGCCAGATCTTTAATGCAAACATAATCGCATCTAGCTCAAGATCGTGTGTCGGATAGTGTTTTTCACGCGGCTTCAATTGTCTCGAGGCATAAGCTATAATTTTGGCTTCCTGCATCAAAACACATCCCATACCATTCAATGAAGCATCGCTATAAATCACAAATTCTTTACCCGATTCTGGTTGTACCAAAATTGGAGCTTCAGTCAAAAGGGCTTTCAACTGATCAAAACTTTTCTGACATTTAACAGACCATTCAAATCTCATATCATTCTGAAGCAATCTAGTCAATGGAGTAGCAATCATCAAAAAGCCTTTTATGAACCTTCGGTAATAACCAGCAAGTCCCAGAAAACTTTAGACTTCTGAAACATTTCTCAGAAGCTTCCACTCTAAAATAGCTGAAATCTTGCTCGGATCAACTTGTATACTGGAGGCTGATACAGTATGTCCCAAAAACCAACTTCTTGGAACCAGAATTCACATTTACTGAATTTTATATACAATTGCTTATCTCACAGATTTTGCAACACAATTCTCAAATGTTCAGCTTCATCACACGAATAAATCAAAATGTTGTCAATGAATACCATAACAAATTGATCTAAATACGGTCTAAAAATTCTGTTCATTAGATCCATAAAAATAGCAGGAGCAGTTGTTAGTCTGAAAGGCATAACTAAAAACTAATAATGCCTATACCTCGCTCTGAAAGCAATTCTCGAAATATCTGAATCTTTTGATAATATCCCGATCTCAGATCTATTTTTGAAAACACAATGTCTCCTTTAAGCTGATCAAATAAACCATCAATTCTGGGTAGATGATATTTATTCTTTATAGTCACTTTGTTCAACTAACGGTAATCAATGCACATTCTCATCGTCCCATCTTTCTTTTTCACAAATAGAATAGGAGAACCCCAAGGTGAGAAACTCGATCTTGTAAACCCTTTATCGGTCAACTTTTGCAACTGAGACTTCAACTCTTTCAACTCTGTTGGTGCTATTCTATATGAAGCTATCAAAATAGGAGTCATTCCCAGCAACAAATCAATACCAAATTCAACTTCATGTATCGGAGGTAATCCCGATAATTCTTGAGGAAATACATCAGGGAGTTCACAAACAACTGGCACTGATTCTACTTTATTTTCAGTCACTTTCAAATCAATTACATAGGCAAAATAAGCTTCATAGCCCTTTTTCACATAACTCTGAGCTTTCATCACTGATATCACAGCCGGTAATCCACTCAAATCATTAGACTCAATCTGCACAATTTCATCATTCTAACATCTCAAATCATTAGTCTTTTGTTTGTAGTTCACAATAGCATCATGCAAAGTTAACAAGTCCAAACCCAAAATTATATCAAACTCATCAAAAGGTAAAGCATCAGATCAGTCGAAAACCAAATATCTCAAAACATCAATGGACAGTTCTTGCATACATTGTCAACCAAGACACTTTTCCCTAAGGGGTTCTGTAATATCCAGGATTTTGGGCTTGTGCATTTTTGCTTAATTGCATGTGCTAGTATGCCTGTGTATATTATGAATGTGTTTTATGAATTTTGGGAACAGTAGAATGTAGGAGAATGCCTTAGAAATTATTTGATTTTAAGTTTAAAGAGGGAGCTGAGCTTGATAGGCCTTAAGAAAATTAGTAGGGGAAATATGACACAAAAAATCAGCTTGGTAAAGTGGCTGCCAGGCACCACTTAAGGCTTGGTAGGTGACGCCACAAGCAATGGAGAAGGGCTTGGGTTCGAGCCACAAGGGAAGCAAAAAGGGGGTTTTTATTTTTCGTCAATGGGGAGCAGTAATGGACGACAATTGGGGACTTTGGAAGATGAAGATAAGTCTTGTTTTTCTTTTTAAAATTTTGGCTAAAGTAAAGGATAATTGTTGATGTATTTCAATTAATTTGAATAAGGTGATAAAGAGGAAAATAAGGGAGCTGATAAGGGGAGAGTGTTGGCCGGCCTAGGGACTCTCTTACGGTGATTTTCGGCCAAGGTTAGTAAGGGGGGATAGCCGAATTTCATAAAGGCATTGTAGCCTCACTTTCATTTTCTTTTTTTCTCTCCAAAACCATCACCTTTCTCTTCTTTTTCTTTTATTCTAGCCAAAATCTTCTTCTCCCTATTCCATCATTGCCGTAACCCCTAAAGATTCATGTCCTTCCTTTTGTGTTCCTTGTTGAAGCCGAATCCTCTACTTGGTGGCCATAGCCGAATGCTCCTCTACCTTTTAGGAGCCGATTGGATCATTTAAGCAGGAGCTGAACCTCTCTGTTTCAAGAAAGGACATTTGATTAAGTTGGTAAGGAATCTCTTCTAGGTCGAATTACTATTCTTTTTCTTTCCCTAACTATCAAAAATCAAGGTATTAATCCTATTAATGTATTTTGGCCGAAACTCTGCAGGAGGGTTTCAGGATTCTGCTATTGTCGATTACAAGGGAGGAGGTTTTGAAATTTCTAATCTAAGGTAAGCAAATAAGATCTTAGGCCAAAGGCCATTTTATTGTGAATAAATGTTAGAATTGGATCTAACATATGCCCATAGTGATTTCGACAGATACCACAACTAAGTAGCACTTTTCGGGATTTAAGACTCACAAGGTAAGTAAATATGATATTCAGCCAAGGTCATGATTAGTGATTCAGATATGTTTCTTAATTGTTCAAAAGCCGAAACTAACCAATTAGGTGATCTAGTGTTAGCCGATTGCCAGGGGGAACACTACGAAGTTTTGGGATTTGATTAGTAATCAAATCAGTAGCAAGGAACTAAAGATCTGGAGCATTAGATCGAGATTTTCGGGATTTCAGTGAACTCATTAAGTAAACCAGGCGTGTAGCCCTACACTATTTCTCAATAGATTTATGGTACTAATATTCTGTATATGTTAATCGAAATGTGGAAAAAGTGGCTAAAGGTACCATATAATGGTACAGAGTACTCAGGTACATAACCTTAACATTATGTTAACAAATGTTGTGAACATTTGGAATATGGCACATATGTGAATATTGATATGAATATGGAATAAGACATATAGCATGTTACTTGCATGATTTGTATGACATGGGGCATATGGGTGAATATGAAAAGGGGAAGTGATCTGGTGGTTTTTACCACAACATCTGGTGACTCATGTCACATAATCTGAATGTGGTGACTTATGTCACATATAATTATCTGGTGGCTATGCCACGAATTTATAAGGCGATGTGTGCCGTGCAACGACTACATTCGATGATGTGTAGCGGATGGAGGGTCAACTTAGTAGTCCCCACGGTGTGATGGTTGGTACGGGTGATGTGTAGCAGATGGTTATCTAGGTTTGGGTTCGGGATTGCATCATTATCTATAATTGCTATATATATGTATGAACTGATATGCCTAAATCGTTGGGACTTTGTGTTGGTGGTCATACACTGAGTCCGTTTGACTCACCCCATTGTGGGATATTTTTCAGGTGACACTCAGTGATGGACCAGGTCGGCAGGAACTTAGTGGTGGCCATGCTCAGCTCAGAATTTATTTTATTTTAGGACTTTCTATTTATTTTGAAGTAATTTGGATTTATTTCGAGTTTTCTTTGATGTAATAAGGCCACTAGTATGAAACTGTTTATGCATGCATTTTAATTATTTTAGTATGATACGATTTTTATCAATTTAAAGTTTAAGTAACTTTTCTTAAAAATAAATGTTAAATGTTTTGACACCTAAACACAAATGATTTTCAATTAAATGGTAAACTCTAAAAACTCGGCTTTTCCTTTAACTTATAGTTTTGAAATGCAACGATAAAGTTTTAATAAGACCTAGTCTTCGAGAACAACACCATTTCAATTTGAACTCAACCCAAATCATATTCTCTTTAAAATCACCCAAGTTTTTTCCAAAGTAATAAACACGTTTTAAACCATTTTACTCAAGGAACATACTAGATCCGGTCAAGACTCGTGGGCCGGGTTTGGGGTGTTTCAGCTTGGTATCAGATCCCAGTTTTAAACTCTTGGCCTTGGGTTTTAAAGCCCATAATGTTTTCAAAATTAAGCCCAAATGAATTTTGTGAAAATTTTTGTGAAATGAGCAAGTTTTCCGGCATGGCACCTAAGTCTCTAACCCGAAGTCCACCAGGTAAGTACCCCTAACTATTGTGTGATTTATTGTATGATATGTATATAGGTAAAATGGGAATGTAGAATAGTATATTAACTTATTGAACCCTAGGATTAGCTTACCTCAATGCAAAATTACATAAAACTTTAAGGCCTAATTAAACAAACCTGTGACTAAGTCGCCAAGTTACGGTGTGGCAACCATTGTGCGCATGTCTAGTATTGGATTCAGGGAGAGCCTGGTTTTAAGCAGTCCTCGTGACTCACCTCCTCTTCGCTCGAATCCTACCTGGTGCGTAGTGACGGTTCACCCTAACCAAGAGGACTCATTCACAGGCTAAACTCAATAATTAAAACCCGAAAGGGACTATCCATATTTTTATAAAAAACCTAGTTTTTAAAATCATCAAATTACCCCTTTGATTTGTAAAAGCTATTCTGAAAATTTTTCTGAAATATTCTTGATTTACCAAAATTACCCAAATACCCCTGGTTGTAAAATTACTAAAATACCCTTGGTTTAAAAAATTACCATACTACCCTCGATTTTTACTAAGATTCTTTTACTTTATAAAATACCAAAAACCCCTATTTTGCGAAATACCAAGATACCCTAATTTGGAAAATTTACTAAGTTACCCCTGGCTTACGAAATTACCAAAATAACCCTGATTTCCAAAATTTCTACAATACCTTTGATTTGGAAAATTTATCTTTCAAAAAAACAATATATATATACCCATGAGTTTTTTAAAAAAAAAATTAGAATGCCTTTTTGGATTTTTGAATTGACCCTGATTTATTACTAAAATACCCCTGTATGACAAATTACAAAAATACCCCTGGGACAGAAACAGACAAAAATGTTTGAATAGTGAATGTGTGTGGTAGATACTACTGAATGAATGTACTTCTCTTAATTAGGGTAGAAAACTTGAAACGAAAACTTTGAAATGACCGAAAGAACCACTACTAAGCTATTATTCATAAATTTGCTCGTGGATAATCAGTGGAACAAAATACTAATGCATAAAAATTTCTTAAATCAGATTAAAGCGCGATCGTAGAAATGAGTTCTAGGGGACGTGGTCGAAATGTGTGAGAATGTGGTAGGAGCAGGATAACCGTATCGGAACCCGTTAGATCGGGTCAAGGGTCCGAAAATGAGGTACCACCACCACCCCTACCACCAGCTATTGGCGTTGAGCAGCAAGATCGACGGGGATGATCTTTGTATCGCGCAGCGGTCTTGTGAGTTCTTAAGATGGTGGCCAGAGCAGATAGAGGTATGGGAGCTCGAAAATCTATACCCAAGCGACTCCGAGCCAATGGAGCTGAGGTGTTCAGTGGTGTATCTGGTGTGGCACCGAGTACTGCTGAGTATTGGTTGGAGGCGACCGAGCGAATTATGGATGAGCTAGATCTGACTGCTGAGGAAAAATTGAAAGGCATGGTGTCTCTACTTCACGATGAGTCATATCAATGGTGGCTCACAGTTCGTGATGGTGCTACGGCTGAGGAACTCACTTGGGAGTATGTTATGGCGGCATACCAAAAGAAGTATGTTGGTACTAACTATATTGATACGTAGAGGAAGGCATTTCTGGGGCTGGTTCAAGGAACAAGTGTAATAGCAGTACTAGGTGAATTCTTAAGGTTGAGCGGTATGCTCGAGGATCGTGGCTACTGAGTATGAGCGATGTGTCCGATTTGAGACGGTGAGGGATGATCTGAGGTTATTGATAGCCCCGGCAAGAAGAGCGGGAATTTACTGTGTTGGTAGAGAAGGCTAAGGTAGCCGAAGGAATTAAGGACTCTGTGAGGCAGAACACAGATCGGAATAGGCAGAAGAGAGGCTTTGGATCAACAAGGTCGTCTGGGAATGTGCAAAAGAGGCCTAGAGTTGATGGGCCGCAAGGTCAGCAAGCTGGGAGAGGAGGGCAGTATCGTACTTGTGCTCAGTGTGGGAAAATGCACCTATGAGAGTGTTGGAAGAAAATGAGAGGATGCTTTAAGTGCGGGTCTAAGGATCACATGATTAAGGACTGTCCGATAAAGATGGACGGGAGTCGACCATCAGGTCAGGGCTATAATCAGGCTGAAAGTGGTGGACAGCAGCCTCAGCAGGGCCATGGTCCGGTTGGTAGAGGTAATAGTGCTGGAAGAGGACGAGGAACACCAGGCATAGATGTTAATAATACAGAGGCAAGACAGCTGGGTCTGGTATATGCAGTTTGCTGGAGGGAGGACGGAGACGCACTGGACGTCATAACCGGTACGTTCTTTATAGCTGGCAAGCCTTATTTTGCTTTAATTGATGTTGGCTTGACCCACTCTTATGTTGCATGTAGAGTAGTTGAAACACTGAGTATAGCTTCTGAACTGTCTGATAGGGAGATGACTGTAGTAAGCCCATTAGGTCAAACTATAGTGGTGAATAGGATATTTCGGAGTGTACCTCAGAGATTCAGGGAATGGTATTTCCTGCCGACCTAATGAAACTACCCTTCGGAGAATTTGATCTCATACTTGGTATGGATTGGCTAGTGGAACATCGAGCTATATTGGATTGTGCAGTTAAGAGGATGGAATTAAGGACCCCGGAGGACGAGGAGATAATTATGACATGAGAAAGAAGAAACTACTTGTCTAACATAGTTTCGGCATTAAAGGCTGATAAGATGGTTCAAAAAGGGTGCAAGGCATTTTTGGCCTTCGTTAGTGCATTGGATGCAAAAGAAGGGGGAGTTAGTGGAGTTAGAATCGTAAGAGAATTTGTGGATGTCTTTCCGAAGGAATTACCTGGAATACCCCGGATAGGGAGGTGGAGTTCAAAATTGATTTGCCGATACGAACAGCTCCTGTGTTAATTGCCCCGTACAGAATGGCACCAAAAGAGTTGGTTGAGCTCAAGGCTCAAATCCAAGAGTTACTTGATCGTGGGTTTATTCGACCCAGTGTGTCTCTATGGGGAGCACCGGTCTTATTTGTGATGAAGAACGGAACTATGTGCATGTGTATAGATTATCATCAGTTGAATAAGCTGACCATCAAGAACAAGTACCCTTTGCCAAGGATGGACGACTTGTTCGATCAGCTTAAGGGGGCGGCTGTATTCTCAAAGATAGATCTGAGGTCTAGATATCATCAACTTAAGGTGAAGGAGGCAGATATCCATAAGATAGCTTTTCGAACAAGATACGGGCATTATGAGTTCTTAGTAATGCCGTTTGGATTGATGAATGCCCCAGCCGCATTCATGGATATGATGAATCGGGTTTTTCAACCTTGCTTGGATAGGTTCGTCGTTGTGTTCATCGACGATATCCTAGTGTATTCCAAGTCTGAGGAGGAACATGATGAGCATCTCCAGATAGTGTTGCAAGTGTTAAGGGAGAAGAGCTCTATCCCAAATTCAGCAAGTGTGAATTTTGGCTGAAGGAAGTTGCATTCTTAGGGCATGTAGTGTTCGCGAAAGGAATAAGGGTGGATCCTAGGAAGATTGAGGCAGTGCTAGATTGGAAACCACCGAAGTTTGTGGCTGAGGTTCGTAGTTTCTTGGGATTGGTAGGCTACTACAGAAGGTTCGTAGAATGGTTCTCATCGATAGCCGCACCTTTGACAAATTTGTTGAGAAAGGAAGTACCTTTCGTATGGTCAGATAAGCAACAGGAGAGCTTTGAAAAGCTTAAGAGGGTTTTGATGGAAGCTCCAGTTTTGATTCAGCCTAAGGCAGGAAAGGATTTTGTGGTGTACTGTGACGCTTCTCACACAGGATTAGGATGTGTTTTGATGCAAGTTGGAAAGGTAGTCGCTTATGCATCTCGACAATTAAGGCCACATGAGGTTAACTACCCGACGCATGATTTGGAGTTGGCGGCAGTGGTCTTTGCTCTTAAGGTATGGAGGCATTATCTTTATGGAGAAAAGTCAGTGATCTACACCGACCACAAGAGCCTTAAGTATCTGCTGACTCAGAAGGAGTTGAACCTGAGACAGCGAAGGTGGGTGGAATTATTGAAGGACTACGATTGTTCCATAGAGTATCACCCGGGCAAGGCAAATGTAGTGGCAGATGCCTTAAGTCAGAAAGTAGTGTCGGATCTGAGGGCGATGTTTGCATATCTTAGCTTGTACGACGATGGAAGTTTGTTAGCAGAGTTGCAAGTCAAGCCGATATGGTTGAATGAGGTGAAAGAGGGATAGTTGGCTGATGATGATTTAAGTGCTAAGCTACAGCAAGTGCAGAATGGGGAGTTGGAAGATTATGGCATTAATGACGAGGGAGTATTATGTTTCAAGGGGAAGAATTGTATGCCGAAGAATGAGGAGTTAAGACAGAGAATACTTCAGGAATCGCATAGTAGCCCTTATGCTATGCATCCTGGAGGTAGCAAGTTGTATAGAGATTTGAGGGAACAGTTTTGGTGGCCTGGTCTTAAGCGGGAAGTTATCGAATTTGTGGGGAAGTGCTTAACGTGTCAGCAAGTTAAGGCTGAAAACCAAGTTCCGTCGGGATTACTTCAACCGATAAAGATTTCGCAGTGGAAGTGGGAGAGAATCACCATGGACTTTGTTAGTGGGTTTCCCTTACACCTACTAAGAAGGACTCGGTATGGGTAATAGTGGATCAATTGACAAACTCTGCACATTTCATTCCAGTGCGAGTTGACTATTCTTTGCAGAATTTGGCAAAGTTATATGTGGCAGAGATTGTGAGGTTGCACGGAGTGCCGGTGTCAATCATTTCAGATAGGGATCCAAGGTTTACGTCTCAGTTTTGGAAAGCACTACATCAGCCTTCAGGCACCATATTAGACTTCAGTACGGCCTTTCATCCACAGTCAGACGGGCAGTCTGAACGAGTGACCCAAGTGTTAGAGGATATGTTGAGGGGCTGTGTGATAGACTTCAGAGGAAGTTAGGAAGAATATTTGCCTTTAGCGGAATTTGCTTACAACAACAACTATCAGGCCAGTATTCGGATGGCACCGTATGAAGCAGCTGTATGGACGGAGGTGTCGCACTCCTACGTGTTGGACGGAATTGGGGGAACGTCAAGTTTTGGGTCCAAAGATTGTGGCCGAGTCTGAAGAAAAGGTTAAGTTAATTCGAACACGGTTGAAGGAGGCATCTGATAGGCAAAAGTCATATGCAAATCTCAAACGGAAGGAAATAGAATTTGCTGTGGGAGATCAAGTGTTTCTTAAAGTGTCGACTTGGAAGAAGGTGATGAGATTTGGTCACAAAGTGAAGTTAAGTCCAAGGTTTATAGGACCTTATCGGGTGATGAGGCGAGTTGGACCAGTGGCATAGCAGTTAGAGCTGCCTCCAGAGTTGAAACAGATGCACGATGTATTCCATGTTTCTATGCTACGTCGTTATCGATCGGACCCATCTCATGTAGTTCCGATTGAGGAGGTGGAGCTAAGACCACATTTGTCCTATGAGGAAGAGCCGATTTAGATTTTGGAACGAGATGTGAAAGTGTTACGGAGGAAATCAGTTCCTCTAGTCAAAGTGTTATGGCGTAATCATGGATCGGAAGAAGCTTCGTGGGAGCCGGAAGAAGCGATGTGACAACAATACCCTCACTTATTTTAGCCAGGTAATTTCGAGGTCGAAATTATTTTAAGGGGGTAGAACTGTAATATTCGGGATTTTGGGCTTGTGCATTTTTTGCTTAATTGCATGTGCTTGTTTTCCTCTGTATATTATGAATGTGTTTTATGAATTTCGGGAACAGTAGAATGTAGGAGAATGCCTTAGAAATTATTTGATTTTAAGTTTAAAGAGGGAGCTGAGCTTGATAGGCCTTAAGAAAATTAGTAGGGGAAATATGACACAAAAATCAGCTTGGTAAAGTGGCTGCCAGGCGCCACTTAAGGCTTGGTAGGTGACGCCACAAGCAATGGAGAAGGGCTTGGGTTCGAGCCACAAGGGAAGCAAAAAGGGGGTTTTTATTTTTTGTCAATGGGGAGCAGTAATGGACGGCAATTGGGGACTTTGGAAGATGAAGATAAGTCTTGTTTTTCTTTTTAAAATTTCGGCTAAAGTAAAGGATAATTGTTGATGTATTTCAATTTATTTGAATAAGGTGATAAAGAGAAAATAAGGAGCGATAAGGGAGAGTGTTGGCTGGCCTAGTGACTCTCTTAAGGTGATTTTCGGCCAAGGTTAGTAAGGGGGGATAGCCGAATTTCATAAAGGCATTGTAGCCTCTCTTTCGTTTTCTTTTTTTCTCTCCAAAACCATCACCTTTCTCTTCTTTTTCTTTTATTCTAGCTGAAATCTTCTTCTCCCTATTCAACCATGCCGTAACCCCTGAAGATTCATGCCCTTCCTTTTGTGTTCCTTGTTGAAGCCGAATCCTCTACTTGGTGGCCATAGCTGAATGCTCCTCTACCTTTTAGGAGCCAATTTGATCATTTAAGCAGGAGCTAAACCTCTCTGTTTCAAGAAAGGACATTTGATTAAGTTGGTAAGGAATCTCTTCTAGGTCAAATTACTATTCTTTTTCTTTCCCTAACTATCGAAAATCAAGGTACTAATCCTATTAATGTATTTTGGTCGAAACTCTGAAGGAGGGTTTCGGGATTCTGCTATTGTCAACTACAAGGGAGGCGGTTTTCGAGATTTCTAATCTAAGGTAAGCAAATAAGATCTTAGGCCGAAGGCCATTTTATTGTGAATAAATGTTAGAATTGGATCTAACATATGCCCATAGTGATTTCGACAGATACCACAACCAAGTAGCACTTTTCGGGATTTAAGATTCACAAGGTAAGTAAATATGATATTCGGCCAAGGTCAAGATTAGTGATTCAGATATGTTTCTTAATTGTTCAAAAGCCGAAACTAACCAGTTAGGTGATCTAGTGTTAGTCGATTGCCAGGGGGAACACTACGAAGTTTAGGGATTTGATTAGTAATCAAATCGGCAGCAAGGAACTAAAGATCTAGAGCGTTAGATCGTGATTTTCGGGATTTCAATGAACTCGTTAAGTAAACCAGGTGTGTAGCCCTACACTGTTTCTCAATAGATTTATGGTACTAATATTCTGTATATGTTAATGGAAATCTGGAAAAAGTGGCTAAAGGTACGATATAATGGTACAGTACTGTGTGCACGTAACCTTACCATTATGTTAACAAATGTTGTGAACATTTGGAATATGGCACATATGTGAATATTGATATGAATATGGAATAAGACATATAGCATGTTACTTGCATGATTTGTATGACATGGAGCATATGGGTGAATATGAAAAGAGGAAGTGATCTAGTGGTTTGTACCACAACATCTGGTGACTCATGTCACATAATCTGAATATGGTGACTTATGTCACATATAATTATCTGGTGGCTATGCCACGAATTTATAAGGGCGATGTGCCAGTCATCTGCAGTGACTACCTTCGATGATGTGTAGTGGATGGAAGGTCAACTTAGTAGTCCCTACGGTGTGATGGTTGGTACGGGTGATGTGTAGCAGATGGTTATCTAGGTTTGGGTTCGGGATTGCATCATTATCTATATTTTCTATATATATGTATGAACTGATATGCCTAAATCGTTGGGACTTTGTGTTGGTGGTTATACACTGAGTCCGTTTGACTCACCCTGTTGTGGGATATTTTTCAGGTGACGCTCAGTGATGGACCGGGTCGGTAGGACCTTAGTGGTGGCCATGCTCAGCTCAAAATTTATTTTATTTTAGGACTTTCTATTTATTTTGAAGTATTTTGGATTTATTTCGGGTTTTCTTTGATGTAATAAGGCCACTAGTATGAAACTGTTTATGCATGCATTTTAATTATTTTAGTATGATACGATTTTTATCAATTTAAAGTTTAAGTAACTTTTCTTAAAAATAAATGTTAAATGTTTTGACACCTAAACACAAATGATTTTCAATTAAATGGTAAACTCTAAAAACTCGGCTTTTCCTTTAACTCATAGTTTTGAAATGCAACGATAAAGTTTTAACAAGACCTAGTCTTCGAGAACAACACCATTTCAATTTGAACTCAACCCAAATCATGTTCTCTTTAAAATCACCCAAGTTTTTTCCAAAGTAATAAACACGTTTTGAACCGTTTTACTCAAGGAACATACCAGGTCTGGTCAAGACTCGTGGGCCGAGCTTGGGGTGTTTCAGGTTCGATACTCTAATAACAAATTCAATAGACTCTATAGGTAAAGGCTTACTGGATGCTAGGTTCATGTATACATAAGAATGTGTAGATCTAGGGTCTATCAATACAATGAAAGAAGTATCATAAAGAGTAAATGTACCCGTTATAACATCTGGAGATGAAGCTCCCTCACGGGCTCGGATGGCATACACTCTGGTAGGCACTCTAGCTTCAGATCTCACAACAGTGTCTTTCATAGTTCTCTGACTACCACTGACATTCCTTGTATTTCAAGAAGGTCTACCTCTTGCTGAAACATTATCAGATCTCAAATTCTAAACAATCTCTTGCTTAACAGACTTTGGGAAGTCTCGGAAGAAATGGTCTAAGGATCCACATCTGAAATAAGCTCGATCATTCAACCTACAACTTTCCGGATATCTTTTACCACAATGCTTACATTCATGTCGATCAGATCGAACATTTCCAACACTAGCTACCAAAGTAGCTGGAGCTTTGAAATTCGAAAGTGATCTAGCACGATCTCTATTCGAATGTCCCATATCAACCCTGGAACGACTATGCTAATCTTTAAATTTCTTTGAAGTAGACTGAATTGTTTTATTCTGAAATCTTTTTCTCGTATCTCTAGATTCAGAATTAGCTTTTCTTTTATCTATGCCGAGTGCCTCAGCTTTACATGCTCTGTCAACAAGCACCACAAACTCTTTTATTTCTAGAATCTCAACTGACAAACAGATATCTTCATTTAGGCCATCTTCAAATCTTTTTCACACTATTTCCTCGGTAGATACACATTCTCAAGCATACTGACTTAATCTCACAAACTCTCGTTCATACTTAGTGACAGACATGCGACCCTGTTTCAATTCCAAAAACTCTTTCCATTTGTAACATCCCGAAATTGGTGCCTAGTAGGATTGGGCCTTGAGCTTTAGGAAATTAGAATAGTTTTTAGTATGGTTTCTTTAATGAAGTAGGATTAAGTGAGCTTGACACTTAAGTTATATTAAGTGTTCATTTAAAGCACAAGAGGAATAAGTGGCAAGATGGTTAAGGCTCTTGAGAGGTTGCTTGAGGTTAGTGGTTCGAGTATCAAGGAAAGCATTTTGAGGATTTTTATTTCATCATAGCATTTATGGACGGTCAACTTATGTTTATGATAGGTTGGACTTTCATCTTTTGGTAAGTTGAATATATGTTTAAGGAAAGCTTGAAAGTAGGGATAAGATTCTTAAGATTATGGTATGATGAGGGGACAAAGGCATGGAATAGGGAGGATGTTTTGGAAAGTAATCCTAGGCTTTAGTGCATGTATGTGGACGGCATGGGTGTCTAGGTGGGTGGCCGAATTTTTGTTAGGTGGTTTAGGGGGGAATATTTGGCCAATTCCTCTTTTGTGATTTGGTATCACACGATAGGTTGGCCCTATCATTCGATTTGTGTCTTCGGACACCAGAGATTTGGTATCTCCAGTGATTTGGTATCACATATGTGACTTTAAGTCACCAGTGGTTTGGCACCACCAGTGGTTTGGTACCACACGGGGTAGAAAAGGAGTTATGGGTGGCTAGGTTGGGTGCATAATACATATATGTTGCTTGTTATAATTTGTGTAAGAATGTGGCATTTACTCGGGAGACGGATTATGCACTGAGTCTTGGTGACTCACCTTCTCCTTTAAATTTTCAGGTGACTCGTAGATCGCAGATAAGGAGCTGGAAGAACTCGAGGTGGCCATGCAGTGAACATTTGGATTAAATGATTTATGAACTACTTTTATTTTATTGTTGGTTATTTTGCTTAAATTGTAATAAGGCCTACTAGGATTATATTTTGGTTATTTTATCTGTTTTGAATAATTTGTTTAATAACCTAATGACTTGAAAAATGGATACACATGTTTTCTCAAATTAATATGCAAAAATGTTTTATTGTGCCATCGGGTACACTTGAATCTGTAACAACCTGACCTAATAAATTATTAAACCAAAACAATATATTTTATCAAAAATTTAAAACGATTTTAAATTGGTTTTCAAAATGTTTTTCTATGTAGCAAACCAAATTCGGTCGTAACGTTTGGGCCGGGTTTAGGGTGTTACACCATTTTTCATCTATAAATCTCTAACTAATGTATTTTTTCCAAAACTCAAACAGGAAGAAATCCCCAGTAACCCATTCCTTTGGAACCACAAAAATCAAAGTCTTCCACCACTGATAGGCTGCATCTCGTAACAAAGAAGCAGCATACTTTATACATTCTTTAGACGTCAATGACGTTTCATCAAATACTCAGAAAGTGTTTTTGAGCCAAAATTTCGCTCTCTCGGCATCATCATCACTAGTGGCCCTGAACTCTTCAACCCCATACTTACGGATTTTATTGACCGGAGGTATAGCAGAAGTCTGAGGAGGATTAGGCGAGGGTAGAGGTTGTAACATAGCTGGGTCAGTTCTTATATACTAAGTGAACCACTCATTCATCATTTGGAAGAAGGCTTGATTAGCCTCTCCCTCTTGACCACTAGTAGCTGGTCTCGAATCAGATGGCACTATCTCTTGAGCGGGAGCAGGTGCATTGCTTTCAACATCATCAGCTACGACTCTTTCGGGATCCATTACTATATGAAAAACACATTTTACACGTCAGGATTCATCACACTATCACATTTCATATATATGGCATGTATAGCTGGACTCTCACACACTACGTTAGTTCGAGAATCGACTATGTCGTAGCTCTGATTCCAATAAAATGTAACACCCCTAACCTGCAACCATCGCTGGTCTAGGGTTAAAGGCGTTACTAGACAAAATAGATCATTTACAGACATTTCACAATATAATTCAACAAATCAAATTAATGAGTCCCTTAAATAGGTCTATGAGACCTTAAACCTACATTAGAAAGGGGTTGGGACTAAACTGAACACATACAGAAATTTTTAGAAATTTAAAAAATTTTCAAAGTTACAGAGGTCACACGCCCGTGTGGGCAGGCCGTGTGCCTCCCACGGCCTCAGACACACCCATGCATCTAAGTCGTGTCAAAACAGGGCATACATATTGACTTGTCCACACGGTCATGGACACGCCCGTGTGCCTCACCCATGGTCGACACTGACTTGATCCACACGGCCAGTCATACGCCCATGTGTCTAGCTCGTGGTCGAGTCTGACTTGTTTTGAAATGCAACCGTGAGGGACACTTTCGAGCCACACACCCATGCACTCAACCGTGTGGGAAAATATAGGCCATTTGCAAGGCCAAAATGCCACCCACAATTTGGGTCATCCCTACAAACACAATTAAGTATCAATCCAATCACAACATTTCTAGATAATATCAATCTACACACTTACCATTTCATTATAACAACCATTCATCAATTATATACTTGCTTGCATCATTAAGCTTATCATTATTTTATCCATTCCACTAGACATCAAACCATACCAAAACTAAGTATCATAAGACATGACTATTCATTCATATAATGTAATTATCTAGCCATATCACATGGCTAACTATACACCCTTTCAAAACATAATCATATCAACTAGACTTTACATGTCATACTTAATGTATACATATTCAAAAGGTACCAAAATGTGATTTCAATAGTGTGATGACTATCCTCGACGATCCCCGAGCCTTTCATAGCTTTAACAATCTATAAAACAAAGCAAACACATACAAGGTAAGCTTTCAAAAGCTTAGTAAGCCATATACAAATAAATTTATCATATAATTATTTATAAACGTAGCAATTTAAATTCATAAATAGATCTTCATTTCAAACACATAGATTTCTCTTCGGCTCAATTGATTTTGTATTTCTTACCAACATATCATATCACAAGCATTTCTTTTGCTCATATCTCAAACATACATATATCACCTTTTATTCATTGTATCTATGTACATATTTGCTCACCTTTCATGCTTATACAAAGCATACACATCAAACATACCTGAAATGATTATACATTTGACATCGTCTTTAGTTTCTCAAAATTGCCCATTGAACTATTCGGAATCAAATAGGATGCTCGGAATGCTCAGAGTAATCGTATAATGCCAACGTCCCAGACGTGGTCTTACATGTAACCAAATATCGATGCCACTATCCCAAACAGGGTCTTACACAAATCAAATACGATGCCAATGACCCAGACATGGTCTTACACGTAAATCTCAAATCGATGCCAATGTCCTAGACGTGGTCTTACATGATATCACATATCAGAAACCTATGTCATGACATATGTAACCCTATCTATTCCTAGGTTCGAATGGGACATTTCGGATATTGATCTTTTGTCGATACTTTCTTGGAATTTAAGTATATAAAATCTCGAACACATTTATCACATTTAGATTTCATAAATACATAAGTAAACCAATTCAAATACATTTATTTGTATATAGACTTACGTCGGACTCGGATAAGCGAATGAACTCGGCTACTCAATTACTTTCAATTTTCCACGATCTAAATCTATTTTTGTTTGTTCTTGGTCTATACATATTCAAATTTAACTCATTTATTCACCAAGTCATTCAATTCAATCCAAAAACACATATTGAGGTTAATTTACAATTTAGCCCTCATATTTTCACATTTTGACATTTTAGTCCTTATTTCATAAAATTACAAAATACACAAAATTTGCACATACCATGGTTAGGCTGAATATTACCCATGCTCATACAGGTCCATACATTTCATCTATTTCACATTTTAGTCCCCCAAAATATTATTTTCTCAATTTACTCCAAATTATTCAAAATCACTAATCCAAAGAAAAACATTTTAATCTAACACACATATTTCATATTTCATCACCAAACATCACAAAACTCGTGAATTCATCAATGGCATATTTCAAAATCATCATCATTTCACATAATTTAAGCATGGGTTTTGAAGAACACGAAGCAACGATTACGAAAACGTAGAAATTATCAAAAACCGAAGCAAAACATACATTGAATTTAGCTTGATAGTGGTCGAAACCTAAGAACACATTTCTTCTTTTCTTTATTTGCTATATTTGGCCAACAAGATGAATAATGGCCTATTTTCGTGCTTTTTGTTATATCAATTAACATATATTTTACAAATTACCTTAATGCCTTTAATGATTAATTATAACATCTTATAAAATATGGATATAAATGCCCACTTACCTAATAGTGACATAATAACCTTTTAAGGACTTATAATAAATTAAATCATAGCAACTTAGCACATTAACAAATGGAATGCCACTTTTACATTTTATACAATTTTGCCATTTTCTCAAATTAAGCAAACAAATGATCAAATTAAATCACGAAACTTTCACACATGCTAAGCCACATACTATAAGCACAGAAAATAATATTTAAATTTTTTTCGACTCGAATTTGTGGTCCCAAACCACTATTCGACTAGGGTCTAAACCGGACTGTCACACGCCTCGCCTGCCTACCTTGTATGATTTAAGGGTCTGTTTTTACAAATCAAAGTTTCCAGGTTTCTATTATTCTTTCTCATTATTCCAGGTTAATTAATTTAACCATTATTAGCAGGGTTAGTTTCATTTAAGTCATGCATATATATATACCATTATTAGAAAGTTTAGCTTCATTTAACTCAAGCATATATATATTAATGCATATATATATTGTTTAGCTTTATTTAAGTTACACACATATATATATTAATGCATATATATTTCGTTTAGCTTCATTTAAGTCATGCATATATTATATATATAAGAAAAACCAATTCAAAGTAAATTAATCATCTCTTTAAATAAATTAATTTTGCAAAAGCAAAAAGAAACAGATATAATACTTTAATGCAACATTTCAAATGAAGACCAGGCCATGGATGGAGTTGTTGTATTCACGTTTATTAAAGTTGAAAACGAACGTGACTCATTGCATTATTTGTTTCTGATAAGTATTAGTTAGGCATGCACTTTTGATCTTAAACAACACGTGAATCATAATTCTTCAAATAGTGTGTTTGAAAAATAGACGAAGAACACAGTGCATCAAATGTGCCAACATGAAAGAAGAAAATGCTTTACGCTAACTTGTAACTCAGGTCTTTAACTTAATCCAATTTGTTATATTGTAATAAAGTATGTATTGGCCAAAACTAGAAATTACAGACCTTTAACTTGTTTATGCCTAATAATGTTATGTTTATTACATTTATTTAAAGAATATGTGACAAACATGATGGAATTTTAGTTCATTCAAATTCTGTTCCTAAACATGTGGATGAGAATGATATGCAGGTTAAATAATTTGTTAATCTCTATCCATTATAAATATTAGTTGAAATGATTGGAAATCTCACTCCAATCTCCCAAAAGAAGTGTTATGGACTTATGGCTTCTTTCATCTTTGACTATTGATTTATTTTATACTATTTATTGTAAACTTAATTTCTTTTTATTATTATTTATGTTCACCACAACTCTTCAAATAAGAGTTTTAAAATTTTGGCTTTTATTCTCGGTTTTTAAGAAACTTTTGTTATGTTTGCTCAATTATGTATTATGCTAATATATTCGATAAGTTAAATTAGTATATTTTATAAGTAAGTTACTCCATTGTTTTTGTTTTGAGTTAAGTTTGAACGCTTTAATTTGAATTGTTATGGATATTTGTGTGGAACATATCTCTTAGTATAAAACTTTGATGGAATTATAGCCTTGACCATTTTTTAATTTTAATTGATTATATTTATTTTGGTAGATGAATGACTCAATATCATCCCAAAAGTCCTAAAGCAAAAAAGCATTACAAGAAGCTACACCTACTTCTCCTACTAAAGTTGTGGGCATAACAAAGAAGGGAAATACTCGAAGAAAGATCAAACCAATGGCACCTTGTTGGCAACATTTTAGCAAATACTCAACAGAAGATGGGGAGAATAGGGCAAAGTGTAATTACTGTGATGTCACTTACACAATGGAAATCGGGGCTTCTACCACAAATCTAAATAACCATTTGAAGACTTGCTCAAGAAAACCCCAAGGTAATCCTCTGATCTTAATCAAGCAGAACTTGAATTTATAAAATCTAGCCAAGAAAATGTAGATTTGTCAACATGGGTGTTTAATCAGGATGATATTAGAAATGTATTGATTCATATGATCATTGTTGATGAATTGCCTTTTAAATTTGTGGAAGGGGAGGGTTTTAAGTTATTTATTTCTATAGCATGCCTAAGGTTTCATCTTCCATCTCGTTGGACAATTAGAAAAGGTTGTCTTGATTTGTTTAATTTCACAAAGAATACATTAAAGCAATCTTTTCAAAAAGAGACAAGTAGAATTTGTTTAACGACAGACACTTGGACGTCATTGCAAAGGGTATCCTACATGGTTCTACCATCTTATTGGATAGATGATGAGTGGAAGTTACAAAAGAGAATTATAAAGTTTTTTCCAATTTCTGCTCATAGAGATGAGACCATCGGTCAAGCCCTTGATAAGTGTCTTTGGGATTGGGGGATTGAGAAGGTCTTTGTAACATCCCAAAATTGGGCCTAGAAGATTGGGCCCAATGGACCTTGAGCGTAGGAGTGTTTAAAATTTTTTGAGAATAAGAGAATGACATTATTTCAAGGTAGACTTATTAGGAAGGTGATTTTTGAAATTTACGGGGTCCTAGGAAGCTTCGGGTTCAAGTTTGGCTATAGGAAAAATTTTGTGTTTAAGCCTATTAAGGAGAGAGAGTAAGTGACCTTAAAGCTTATGGAAATAAATGAGTAAATGGTTAGCATAAGTGAGCTATTAGTAAAGAGGTTATGGCGCCACATGTATTACCTTGAGGGAAGAGGTTCGAATCCCTTTGTGTGCATTGTGACTTTTATTTTTTTTCTTTCCTTCCTTAATGTGTTGGTCAAGGAGTATTTATGGCAAGGGTGGACTTCAATATTTTTGGTAAGGTGGCTAAAAGAATAAGGAAAGGTTGAGGTTAGGGAAAGATATCAAAAGGAATAGGTAAGTAAGAGGGACAAGAGGCTTATTTCGTGGGTGGTGTTTTGGAAAGTTTGGGTGGCCAAACTCTTACCCTAGGGGGGATAAGTTGGACGGCTTAGGGCTAGGATGATAGCCAATTTGGTGCTTGATGTTTTGGTATCATTTTTCTTTTCTCCCCAAACTCCTTTTCTTCTCATTGCCGAATCTACACAACTTAGAGAGTGCAAATTCGATTTCTTTCTTCTTGTCGATTGTACCCCAAACTTTGAGACCATTTCCTTTGTTCACTCATCCGTCTTGAAAATCGAAACTAATCCATCATTTTTCTATTTTTTCTTCTTCTTTTCTTTATGCAAAATCTTTCAAGAATCTCTTCCCCTCTAATATTTTTTCACTATAGCTGAATAATGAGTCCACTAATTCTTTTTAGCCGAATCTTTCATCTCATACATATTTTCTTCTCAACCATATTGCTACTCATACTTTGATCAATCGGTAAGCGGTCCATTTCAACATTTTATTTTTATTCTTTCTCTTAATGCCTAATCTATGTCTTGGTGCGTGATGGTCACATTGATCGAAACCATCATCATACCTTCTCCCATACGAAATTACTTTTCTTCTCTGTAGAAATATTGTGGAAGCTCGAAACTTGGAGTTTCTGAAGTTATCATTTAATTGTTAGAAATCGGAACGAATAGCGTTAAGGTAATGGATTCATCATGGTTCTTTTTGGATATTTTCGTTGACCGGTTCTTTTGCTTAACGAGATAGTGGTTGTGACTAATCGATTATATTTTTAGGGACTAAATCACTCGATCTATCCCTCGTAATAAGAGACTCGGATTGTCAGTAAGTGATATAGATTGTTAATCAATCACAATACTTGGATGAAGTTGTAAATTTGGTTTGGACTAATTGTTGACCGATTGTACTTTTAGGTGCCACGAGGAGTATCATGTTACGGATCCTGTAATAAGGTGTGTAATCCTGTACCTTCCGTATACATATCTGAAATGGTGTGTAATCTCACACTTCTCTGAAAGTTTGTATGAAATATTCTGTGAATCGGTCGAAATACCGAAGAAAACAAAAAATTGGCATCCGTAATCACTCTGGCGTGCGTATGATCGTAGTGGTAATTATATTTTGTTATAAAATAGTTTCGGTTAGAAATAGTGACGTGTATTTGAAAAATCACGAAAAAAAGGAGAAAGGGAATTAGGAAGTGAATGAGATACCAAATAAAAGCCTACTGTGTCTATTTTGATAAGGAAGAAATGGAGAAGGATAATGAATTTTATATTATGAGATATGTTAATTTTAGTGAGATTGGTTCTGATTGATTTTGTGGTTCCTTGATTTGTCTTGGAAAAATCATATAAAATTGTACAATGTTAATTAAGGGATAGAATTTATATGTATGGATTCCTTAGTGGGCTATTTTCAATAAAAATAAGTGGAAGCAGTATATGAAAATCGTAAAGTGAGATATTTGAAATTAAGGAAGGAGAGGTCAGAATCGTTGGATAGTGAAACAAGGGAAAATTCAAGGAATAAACTGTACTAAATGGTTAAGCCAAAAATTCTAGAAAAACTGTAGTAAGAATATATATGAGTCTAGTTTCAAAGAAAATTTACGGATTTAGATTTCAAGTTTTCTAACTCATGTTATAGTCAATTTAGTCAGTACGATGAAGATGGACAATTTAAATTTTTATGCCCAAATTAGTAGTTAAGTCTGGATTACAAAATTACCAAATTACCCTTAGTGGGTAATATTACCAATTTACGACAATGCCCCTATGGGCCGAATTACCGAAAAACCCTTAGTGGGTAAGATTATTGAATTACCGAAATGCCCCGAAAGGGTTGAAATACGATATTGCTTAATGGACTGAATTGACATATTGCCTTATGGGCCGATTGGACATATTGATTAATGGGCCAATATCATATTTTGTTATATGGGCTGATCTGATATTTTGCTATATGAGCCAATTTGATATGTAACTAAATGGGCCAATTTGATATGTGACTAAATGGGCCAATTTGATATGTGACAAAATGGGTCGAAATGATATGTGATTAAATGGGCCTAATGGATATGTGATAAAATGGGCCGATTTGATATATTGCTCTAGTGGGCCAATTTTGCAAAGTGTTATTGGGCCAATTTGTTTGTCATAAATTTCTGAATTTTTAATTATTGTTATCATTTTTGTAAATATCATGATTTTGATATGTATGATGCATATACATGAATTGCATGGGATGAGATAATGATGAAGAAAAGTTTTGGTAGCTTTGCTACATAATTTTGGTGGCTTTGCCACATATTTGGTGACTCTATCACAATCTGTCTGGTGGCTATGCCACGTAAATTCTGTTATTCTGGTGGTTTGTCCACAAATAATCTGTTATAAATGGCTTAATGCCTACATTTGGTGTGTTGGAGGGGTGGGTGACTAAAGCTCCCCACAGGTGTGTTGGTTGGTACGGGTGGTGTGTAGCGGATGGAAAACTAGGTTTGGTTTGGGAATTGCATTTCATATTCATGTTATATTCATTACATTATTATTATTGTATGTGGGCTTAGGCCCAAATAATTGCTTAATGAGATTTTGGCCCAATGAACAATGGTAAGGGGATTTCACACTGAGTTCTTGTAACTCACCCCTTCTTTCTTAAACACAGAGGTAATGCTCGTGAGGTGGACTTGGGCCATGGATGACTCGATGGAGGCCATGTTTGAAATGGTGTTATTAAATTTTAAATTTCTTTTCGTTTATTTTATTATTTTCTTTGTATTGGTTTAAGTTGTAATAAGGCCTCTGAGTATTTTGTTATTTGCTTTATGGTTGATATACTTATTATTTTCTTAATTTGTTTTAAACGAGAATTTTTTAAAAACTTAAATAAAGGTTTTCCAAAATCGATTAACAAATGAATTTCATAATAAACTTTATAAATATTTTAACAATGAAGTTATTTTCTTGAACTATCAAACAAAATTTTCAAAAGTCACGGTTTTAAAGTTCACTACCTTGATTGTTGACTCATCAATCAATCTCTCAAAAATACTTGTATTTTATCCACGTTTCCGCAACAATTTTAAAATACTTCTGCAACTCTCTTTCTAAACATCACTTATTTGAAAATCGTTTATTTCAAATACATTTTCGCCACCAAAAAGGGTTTTCTTAAAAGGTAATTACATTTCAAGTAGTTAACATTTGCTTAAGTGGTTTGGGTTTTAACAAAGAGGCTGAAATTTTCAAACGAGTTTTTTTTGTGACAAGCCAAATTCGGGACTAACTTCTAGGCTTGGTTTGGGGTGTTACAATTTATGGTATCAGAGCCTAGTTTCAAAACTTGGCTGTGGTTTGGGTTCAAAAACGTTTTCAAAGCTATTTGAAATTTTAATTTATACATGTATGTTCTAAAGGAAGTATGGCACCACGGGTATCTAGCATCAAGTCAAGTAAGTTTATGTTTTCATATTATGATTATTGTGGTATGATAGTAGAAATACTATAGAACTTTTAGCTTTAGGAGCTGAAACTATAGAGATTGAGACTATAAGATGCGTTTTGCGAAAACAACTTTGCTTCTTATGTTTCATAAAACATTGTTTAATAAATATCGAAATAGCATAAAGATTCATAAAACTTTTAATCAGATCATATCGACTTAGTAAACATGAGCACTAGAAGACGTGGACGTGGACATGGTAGAGGCCGAGGTGCTAGGGCTAGATATTCAGCATCGAGGCATGTTTCCAAAAGGGAGACGTTGGCATCGTCAGTGGCTGAGACGGGATCTCATGATTGATTTAAGGTTGATGAGCTGACTCAGATAGTTAAGAAAGTATTAGAGGAGGTTAAAGGAATCAGTGAGGCACTTCGAATTGGGTGCGTGGACTATAAGAAGAAAAGAGATCATGGTTCTTTAGCGTCATAGTCTCGTTCTGTGAATAGTGTCAAGGCATGTCCAAACTTTTCGGCTTGCGATTATTACAAAAGGCGTCATCCGGGTGAATGTTGGAGGAGGTTAGGAGCATGCTTGAGATGCGGGTCTAAGGAGCATAAGGCTCGGGATTGTTTCATCACCATCAAGTCAGGTATGTTTTGGTTGTGTGAAAGAGGATTTAAGATTAAGTTAGAAGTACATTAGTGTTAATAAGATCAGAGTGCGCAGCGAAAGCATAATGGTGTGATTTGAACGGTACATTTAGTAGTTGATTGGAAATTTCGAGGACGAAATTTCTTTAAGGAGGGTAGAATTGCAACATCCTGAAATTGGGCCTAGAAGAATTGAGCCCAATGGGCCTTGGGCGTAGGAGTGTTTAAAATTTTTTGAGAACAAGAGAATGACATTATTTCAAGTTGGACTTATTAGGAAGGTGATTTTTGAAATTAACGGGGTCCTAGGAAGGTTCGGGTTCAAGTTTGGCTATAGGAAAAATTTTGTGTTTAAGCCTATTAAGGAGAGAGAGAGTAAGTGACCTTAAAGCTTATGGAAATAAATGAGTAAATGGTTAGCATAAGTGAGCTATTAGTAAAGAGGTTATGGAGCCACATGTATTACCTTGAGGGAAGAGGTTCGAATCCCTTTGTGTGCATTGTGACTTTTATTTTTTTTCTTTCTTTCCTTAATGTGTCGGTCAAGGAGTATTTATGGCAAGGGTGGACTTCATTATTTTTGGTAAGGTGGCTAAAAGAATAAGGCAAGGTTGATGTTAGGGAAAGGAATCAAAATGAATAGGTAAGTAAGGGGGACAAGAGGCTTATTTCGTGGGTGGTGTTTTGGAAAGTTTGGGTGGCCAAACTCTTATCCTAGTGGGGATGAATATGGATAGCCTGGGGCTTGGTTGATATCCAATTGGGTGCTTGATGTTTTGGTATCATTTTTCTTTTCTCCCCAAACTCCTTTTCTTCTCCTTGCCGAATCTACACAACTTGGAGAGTGCAAATTCCATTGCTTTCTTCTTGTCGATTGTACCCCAAACTTTGGGACCATTTCTTTTGTCCACTCATCCTTCTTAAAAATTGAAACTAATCCACCGTTTTTGTATTTCTTCTTCTTCTTCTTTTTTTTTTTTTTTTTGCAAAATCTTTCAAGAATCACTTCCCCTCTAATATTTTTTCACCATAGCCAAATATTGAGTACACTATTTCTTTATAGCCGAATCTTTCATCTCATACATATTTTCTTCTCAACCATATTGCTACTCATGCTTTAATCAATCGATAAGCGATCCATTTCAACATTTTATTTTTATTCTTTCTCTTAATGCCGAATCTATGTCTTGGTGTGGGATGGTCACATTGATCGAAACCATCATCATTTTTCTTCTCCGTAGAAATATTTTGGAAGGTCGAAACTTGGAGTTTCTGAAGTTATCGTTTAATCGTTAGAAATCGGAACGAATATCGTTAAGGTAAGGGATTCATCATGGTTCTTTTTGAATCTTTTCGTTGACCGGTTCTTTTGCTTAACGAGGTAGTGGTTGTGACTAATCGATTATATTTTTAGGGACTAAATTGCTCGATCTATCCCTCATAATAAGAGACTCGGATTGTCGGTAAGTGATATAGATTGTCAATCAATTGCAATACTTGGATGAAGTTGTAAATTTGGTTTGGACTAATTGTTGACCGATTGTACTTTTAGGTGCCACGAGGAGTATCGTGTTACGGATCCCGTAATAAGGTGTGTAATCCCGTACCTTCCGTATACATATTTGAAATGGTGTGTAATCTCACACTTCTCTGAAAGTTTGTATGAAATATGTAACATCCTGATAATTAGGGGTTATGCATCTTTACTTAATTGAATGTTGTTGCATGCCTAAATATGATTGAGTGTGTTTTGGAAGTTTATTTTTGAACTTCATTATGTAAGTGAATGCTTAGTGAAATATTAAATTTTAATAATTAAGATGGAGCTAAGCAAGATAGGCTTTAAGAAATATTGACAAGAGGTTTAAAGCAAAATAAGTCATTTGGCAAGGTGGTAATGGTGCATGAGGGAATGCATGGGAGAGAGGTTGAATCCCTAGCTAGCAAATGGAAGAATTTTATTTTTTATTTTCTTTCCTATAGTGTCAGCCAAGACTATTCTAGAATGGATGGTCATCTTCTTATTTTGGTTAGTAGACGATATGAAAAAGGCAAGCTAGAAGTTATGCCATGGGATCATGATGATATGGTAAGATAGGGGGGACAAAAGGCTTGAAGAAAGGAGGGTGTTTTGGAAGCTTTTTCATGGTCATTTGGCCATGAACCTAGTCGGCTTTAGGGGTTAAGGGGAGAAGGTTTAATTGTGTTAGGAATCAAGGGATTGATGGGGAAGAATTGAGGAGGAAAAGGGGGATTATGTTGGTAAGGTTGGCCGAATTTTTGCATAGGCAATAGGGTGTTAGTTGGCCAAAATTTTTCACCAATTTTCTCTCCAAAACCTTGTTCATAGCCGTATGCTTATCTACACAAAAGAGAAGTCTTTTTCTCTTCTTTTGGTCTTTTGCAAATTGCCATTTCGGTTTGAGAAGTCTTTCTAGTTTCTTTTCTCCTAAACATAACATCTTTTCCTTCCTCTTTGTAACCGAAAGTACCAAAGTTCAAAGACCTATTTTCTTCACTTTTTCCCTCATGGCCGAATGCACATAAGTCCCTAAACTCATCTCTTTTCTTTTGGAAATCATCATTATCATCATCTTTTTCTTCCTTTTCTCTTTCTTTCTCCTTTCATTTTTCTTTCTTTTTCACTTTCAATCGAAACCATTTTTACCAAAAAGCAAATCATCCCTTTCTCTCAAATTTCTCTTCTCATTTACCTTGCTAAGGGCGAAACTCCCATTCTCCATTTTCATCTCAATCCTTCTTTTCTTTTGTTGGAAACCCGAAACCACCATAGCCAAAAACACCATATTTTTCTCTTCTTTTTGTTCAAGCCAAATCATCATTTCTTTTCTTCTACTTTGACAAGGCCGAATCTTCAAGTGGTTAAGTAAGGATTTTTGTTAAGTGTTTTCATTATTTCTTTTAGAATAGTCAATTTAGAAACTTATTTCTCTTATTTTCTCCAAGGCCGAAACTTTGGAAGGGATTGTTAGGATCCTTTTGAAACCAACATTTAAGGAGAGATTTTCAAATCATCCAAGGTAAGAATTATCCTTTCAGCTTATATAGTCTCTTTTAGATAGTTTATTAATCAACTTTATTTTAGGGGTGAATTTGAGACCAACAAGATAGGTTCGAAAAGAGCGGTACGGAGTGTTTGGAAGAGAGGAGGCTCTGTTTTACCCTCAAACTTCAAACGAAGGGCTGTATCGGTGATAAGAGATTTTCCACCGGGTTGTGGATCCTTTGCTAACGAAGATCGATTATTTGAAGTCGTGCATACAACCGAACCACTTTTCGTTAGTGGGTTGTCAGCGGGTTTTGATCCATCTAGCGGAGAAAAACCACAAATAACGGTTGTTCGAGAATCCGAGGGTAAGGATTTAGATCTCTCATCAATAGTATAGTTTATTAGTAATAGTGTATACTAATCAAGTGTGATAATTAACTAGGCGTTGACGAGCGGGAAGGTATTGTTCTCACAGTCATAAGGTGTGTAACATTACACTAAAATCTCATAGATCTAAATTAAATGTGATTTATATGACAATATGTTTGATAATGATTGTGGATACCATTCAGTGGTATACGATATTCAGGTATGTTTACCCCAATATTTCGTTAATTTTGCTATATGCATAAATGTGAAATAAGTATGACTATATTATGATTTTGGGGTAAATGGCATGAAAACTAAATAATATGTATGTGCATGGGCATATGGGTAAAATTGATAAAGGGGAAGTATTCCGGTGGTTTTACCACATAATCCGGTGACTTCGGTCACATATTTGAATCCGGTGACTTGGGTCACATATTTTGAATCTGGTGACTTCGGTCACATTTGTCTGGTGGCCTTGCCACAAAATTATAAGGGCGATGTGCATGTTGACTGCAGAGCAACTGCCTTCGATGGTGTGTAGTGGATGGAGGGTCGATTTAGTAATCCCACGGTGTGATTGGTTGGTACGGGTGGTGTGTAGCGGATGGATATTTAGGTGGGCGGGTTTGCATTTCATTATATGTAAATATCCATGTGATTTTAAATGATTATTATTTGACCGATATAAAAAAATGGGCTTTTGGCTAAATATGACTAAAATGGACCTATGACTATATAAATTATTAATGGGCTTAAAGGATTTGATCAAATGGGCTTTTTAATGTATGTGTTACGCATTGAGTTTATGACTCACCCCTTTTGTGGGATAATTTTTAGATGACTCTTAGCCAGATGGATCGGGTCAGCGAGGACTACGTGGTGGCCAATGCTCAAACAAAGTATTTTGGAGATTTTCCAAATTAAACTTATTAAACTTATTTAGAATTTATTATGGGTTTTGCTATTTTATGTAATAAGGCCACTATGAACTGCTTTTTAATTTTTTGCGTTTGGATTTTTATTTTTTCGCCATGAACAATTATTAATTAAATAACTAAATAGTTTTTGATAAATAATTTAAAAATGTTTTGACACTAATATATATATATATGTTATAAAGTAATAAATAAAATTTTCATTAAATTTGGTTTTCTTTTAACTTATTAATTTCTCTTAAAATAATGTTTTAAGAAGATACAAATTTACTTTACAATTTGATTTCAACCCGATCTTTAAGTTAACTGCTTTTATTCAAAATCATCAAGTTTTTCTTAAACAAAGCGAGAATTTGCTAAAGTTTTACTCGAGGAACATATCAAATTCGGTCAAGCTTTTTGGGCCGGGTTTGGGGTGTTTCAATCAGACAGAGCCCGCTTTTAAACTCTCGGGCTTGGGTTTTGAAGCCCACAACGTTTTCAAAATTAGGCCCAAATGACTTTTTGAAAATTTTCTTTAGTTAGAATGGTTTTATAGAAGCATGGCACTTGAAGTTCTCGACCACGATCCATCGTAAGTACTTTTATTGAAAAGTGATATGAATGTGTGATAAGCCTAAGGAAACTATACTTTAGAGACATGGACCCTAGGTGTATGTGTACTACTACGGAAAAACCACTGAATATCTATTGCATTAAACTTTCTTTTAATAAGAAGTGGAAAGACTCTAATGCATAAGACTTTTTCGTAAAAACAGATAATCTGCGTAATAGACATGAGTTCTAGGGGACGTGGTCGTCGAGGACACGGTAGAGGAAGAATGACCGTGTCAAAACCAGTTAGATCTGGTCAAGGTTCCGAAAATGAAGCTCCGCCACCGGCTATTGGGGTGGAATTTCAGAACAAAATGGAGGAGGTGACGCAGATCACAAGCCGTCTTGAAGTTTTGGAACGAGTAGCAAAAGCTAGTATGGGAAATGGGTCTCAAAGTCGATGAGTGAGAAACTAAGATCGAATGGAGCCGAGGTTTTAGGGAGTATCCGGAGTAGCTCAAATGTAGTGAATATTGGTTGGAGGCAATGAGAGGATCATGGACGATTTAGACCGCATGCAGAAGAAAAGTCGAAGGTGTTGTTTCACTACTCCGTGATGAGGCTTACCGGTGGTGGCTCACTATCAAGGAGAGTACCCCTGTGGATCGAGTGGATTGGGGGTATTTTAAAGTTAAGTTCGAAGGAAAATACGTTGGAGCTAGTTACATCGACTCCCAGAGAAAGGCGTTTATGAATTTAGTGTAAGGAAATAAGTCGATAGCTAAATATGAAGCAAAATTTTTACGACTTAGTCGTTATGCCAGAGGGATAGTGGCTACTGAATATGAACGGTGTGTCAGACTTGAGGATGGACTTAGAGATGAACTGCGAGTGATGATTGCTCCGCATCGGGAAAGAGATTTTGCAATCTTAGTGGAAAGGGCAAGAATAGCTGAAGAAGTTAAGCAGACTGAGAGACAGAACCGGGACAGAGGTCAGAATAAGAATAAGAGAAGCTTTGGGTCTTTAGGGTCATCTGGGAATTTTCAAAAGAAACCAAGAAATGATGGCCGCGAAGTCAAGATCACACGGTGGGACAAAGATCGCGTGTGTTCAATGTGGGAAGATGCACGAGAGAATGTTGGAAAAAGACCGGGATGTTTCAAATGCGGTCTAAAGATCATATGATCAAGGATCGCTGATGAATTGAGATAAGAACCGCCAAAGAAGTCGTGGTGTTAATCAGTCGGCAGAGGTGAACAATGCAATGATAAGGGTCGTGGTCCAAATGGAAGGGTAATGGTTCGGTAGAGGTTGCGTAACTTGCAGAGGCGATAGTAACTCGAGGCGAGGCAGACTAGGTATCGTATATGCAGTTCGTCATGGAGAAGACAAAGGACGCTTTTGATGTTATCATGGGTACGCTTCGATTTCGGGTTGCCCTTTATTGCTTTGATAGATATAGGTCAACTCACTCATATATCACTAGTGAAGTATTCTCGCAACTTTGCATGTGATTTTTTTCTTTCTTTCCTTAATGTTCGGTCAAGGAGTATTTAGGCAAGATAGCCCGGGCTTGGTTGATATCCAATTGGGTGCTTGAAGTATCATTTTCTTTTCTCCCCAAGCTCCTTTTCTTCTCCTTGCCAATCTACACAACTTGGAGAGTGCAAATTCCATTGCTTTCTTCTTGTCGATTGTACCCCAAACTTTGAGACCATTTCTTTTGTCCACTCATCCTTCTTAAAATTGAAACTAATCCACCGCTTTTGTATTTCTTCTTCTTCTTTTTTTTTTTTTTTTTGTCTTTAGTCCTTTAATATTTTTTTCACCATAGCCGGTAGTAATAGATAAACTTTTTAAGGAAGTGCCTTTAGAAGTTCAAGGGATACGATTCTGGTGATTTAATGGAGTTACCATTTGGAGAGTTCGACCGATCTTAGGCATGGACCTGCTAGTGAAGTATCGTGCAAATGTGGATTGTCTTTGCTAAGCGGATGTCCTTAAGAACTTTTGATGACAAGGAAGTTGTAGTGATGGGCGAGAGATGAACTACTTATCAAATGTAGTATCCGCCTTAAGGCGTAAAAGATGGTTAGAAAGGGATGTATAGCCTTTCTGATGTTGGTGAGTGCCTTGGAGGCTAAGGAGGCAACTGTTAATGAAGCCAAGACTGTGAATGAATTTGTAGATGTTTTTCTGGAAGAACTCCCAGGTTTGCCTCTGGATCGAGAGGTAGAAATCGGGATTGACTTATTGCCTGGAATGACACCAGTTTCTATTGCTCCATATAGAATGGCACCGAAGGAGTTAGTTGAGCTTAAGGCTCAGATTCAAGAGTTACTTGATCGTGGATTTATCTGACCTAGTGTGTCTCCATGGGGAGCACCGATCCCATTCATGAAAAAGAAGGACGGATCGATGCGGATGTGTATAGACTACCGGTAGTTGAATAAGCTAACCATCAAGAACAAGTATCCTTTGCCAAGGATCGACGACTTGTTCGATCAGCTTAAAGGAGCAGCGGTATTCTCAAAGATTGATTTAAGGTCAGGGTATAATCAGCTTAAAGTGAAAGAAACGGATATCCATAAGACGGCTTTTCGAACTAGATATGGGCATTATGAATTTCTGGTAATGCCATTCAGATTGACGAACGCCCCAGCTGCGTTCATGGATATGATGAACCGGATTTTCCAACCCTACTTGGATCAATTCATCATGGTATTCATAGACGACGTCCTGGTGTATTCTAAGTCCGAAATGGAGCATGGTAAGCATCTCCGAATTGTGTTGCAAGTTTTAAGGGAGAAGAAACTTTATGCCAAATTCAGCAAGTGTGAATTTTGGCTGAAAGAAGTTGCATTTTTAGGCAATGTGGTGTCTGCGGAAGGGATAAGGGTGGATCCTTAGAAGATTGAGGTCAGATTAGATTGAAACCACCCAAGTCCGTGAATCGAGGTTCGCAGCTTGGGATTAGCAGAGTTATTACGTAAGATTTGTTGAAGGATTATCATCGATAGCTACACCTTTAACGAAATTATTGAGAAAGGAAGTACCTTTTGTGTGGGCTGATAAGCAGCAAGAGAGTTTTGAGAAGCTCAAGAGGGTTTTGACTGAAGCTCCGATTTTGATTCAACCTGAGGCAGGGAAGGATTTCGTCGTGTATTGTGACGCTTCTCACACGGGATTAGGATGTGTTCTGATGCAAGACGGGAAGGTAGTTGCGTATGCGTCTCGGCAATTAAGACCACACGAGGTTAATTACCCGACGCATGATTTGGAGTTGGCAGCTATAGTCTTTGCTCTTAAAGTTTGGAGACATTATTTATACGGGGAAAAGTCAGTGATATACACGGACCATAAAAGTCTGAAATATCTACTGACTCGTAAAGAATCGAATTTGAGGCGTGAAGGTGGATAGAGTTGTTGAAAGACTACGACTGTTCTATTGAGTACCACCCGGGCAAGGTGAATGTGGTGGCAGACGCTCTAAGTCGGAAAGTGGTGTCAGATTTAAGGGCGATGTTTGCACATCTTAGTCTTTATGATGACGGAAGCTTGTTGGCAGAATTGCAAGTTAAGCCGACATGGTTGAGTCAAGTTAAAGAGAGGCAGTTAGTAGACGAAGATCTGAGTGTAAAGCTTCGGCAGGTGGAGAGTGGGGAATTGGAAGATTATGGTATTAACAGTGATGGGGTATTGTGTTTCAAAGGTAAAGTCTGTATGCCGAGGGATCAGGAGTTGAGGCAAAAGATTCTTCAGGAGTCGCATGGTAGCCCTTATGCTATGCATCCTGGAGGAAGGAATTTATATCGAGATTTGAGAGATCAATTTTGGTGAGCTAGTCTTAAACGAGAAGTTACGAAATTTGTAGGAAAGTGCTTAACGTGTCAGCAAGTCAAGGCTGAACATTAAGTACCTTCGGGATTGTTACAGCCAATAAAGATTCTGCAATGGAAGTGGGAGAGAATCACCATGGACTTTGTTAGTGGGCTTCCTCTTACGCCTACTAAGAAAGACTCGGTATGCGTGATGGTGGACCGATTGACAAAATCTGCACATTTTATCCCAGTTCGGGTTGATTACTCTTTACAGAAATTGGCGAAGTTATATGTGGCTGAGATTGTGAGATTGCATGGAGTACCGGTGTCGATTATTTCATATAGAGATTCGAGGTTTATGTCTCAGTTTTGGAAAGCATTGCATTAGGCATTGGGCACCAGATTGGATTTCAATATGGCATTTCATCCACAGTCTGACGGACAGTCTGAACGAGTAATCCAAATCTTAGAAGATATGTTAAGGGGATGTGTGATGGATTTCAGGGGAAGTTGGGAAGAGTTCTTACCGTTAGCGGAATTTGCGCACAACAACAATTACCAAGCCAGTATTCGGATGGCACCATATGAAGCACTATATGGACGAAAGTGTCGCACTCCTACGTGTTGGATGTAATTAGGGAACGCCGATTTTGGGTCCGTAAATAGTGGTGAATCCAAGAAAAGGTTAAGGTAATTCAGGCTCGGTTAAAAGAAGCATCTGACTGACAAAAGTCATACGCAGATCTTAAGCGGAAGGAAATAGAGTGTGCTGTGGGGGATCAAGTATTCCTAAAGGTCTCACCTTGGAAAAAGGTGATGAGATTTGGTCGCAAAGGGAAGTTAAGTCCCAGGTTCATTGGACCTTATCGGGTTGTGAAGCGGGTCGGATCTGTGGCATATCAGTTAAATTTGCCTTCAGAGTTGAAGCAAATGCACGATGTGTTCCATGTTTCAATGTTATGCCATTACCGGTCGGATCCATCTCATGTAGTTACAGTTGAGGAGGTGGAATTAAGACCAGATTTGTCCTATGAAGAGGAGCGAGATGTAAAGGTTTTACGGAGAAAATCGGTTCCTCTCGTCAAAGTGTTATGGCGTAATCATGGATCAGAAGAAGCTTCGTGGGAAGTGGAGGAAGCGATGCGATAGCAATACCCTCACTTGTTCCAGCCAGGTAATTTCGAGGACGAAATTATTTTTAAGGGGGTAGAACTGTAACATCCTGATAATTAGGGGTTATGCATCTTTACTTAATTGAATGTTGTTGCATGCCTAAATATGATTGAGTGTGTTTTGGAAGTTTATTTTTGAACTTCATTACGTAAGTGAATGCTTAGTGAAATATTAAATTTTTAATAATTAAGATGGAGCTAAGCAAGATAGGCTTTAAGAAATATTGACAAGAGGTTTAAAGCATAATAAGTCATTTGGCAAGGTGGTAATGGTGCATGAGAGAATGCATGGGGAGAGAGGTTCGAATCCCCTAGCTAGCAAATAGAAGAATTTTAATTTTTTTTTATTTTCTTTCCTATAGTGTCGGCCAAGACTATTCTAGAATGGATGGTCATCTTCTTATTTTTGGTTAGTAGACCATATGAAAAAGGCAAGCTAGAAGTTATGCCATGGGATCATGATGATATGGTAAGATAGGGGGGACAAAAGGCTTGAAGAAAGGAGGGTGTTTTGGAAGCTCATTCATGGTCATTTGACCATGAACCTAGTCGGCTTTAGGGGTTAAGGGGAGAAGGTTTAATTGTGTTAGGAATCAAGGGATTGATGGGGAAAAATTGAGGAGGAAAAAGGGGATTATGTTGGTAAGGTTGGCCGAATTTTTGCATAGGCAATAGGGTGTTAGTTGGCCAAAATTTTTCACCAATTTTCTCTCCAAAACCTTGTTCATAGTCAAATGCTTATCTACACAAAAGAGCGTCTTTTTCTCTTCTTTTGGTCTTTTGCAATTTGCCATTTCGGTTTGAGAATTCTTTCTAGTTTCTTTTCTCCTAAACATAACATCTTTTTCTTCCTCTTTGTAACCGAAAGTACCAAAGTTCAAAGACCTATTTTCTTCACTTTTTCCCTCATGGTCGAATGCACATAAGTCCCTAAACTCATCTCTTTTCTTTTGGAAATCATCACTATCATCATCTTTTTCTTCCTTTTCTCTTTCTTTCTCCTTTCATTTTTCTTTCTTTTTCACTTTCAACCGAAACCATTTTTACCAAAAAGCAAATCATCCCTTTCTCTCAAATTTCTCTTCTCATTTACCTTGCTAAGGGCGAAACTCCCATTATCCATTTTCATCTCAATCCTTCTTTTCTTTTGTTGGAAACCCGAAACGACCATAGCCAAAAACACCATATTTTTCTCTTCTTTTTGTTCAAGCCAAATCATCATTTCTTTTCTTCTACTTTGGCAAGGCCGAATCTTCAAGTGGTTAAGTAAGGATTTTTGTTAAGTGTTTTCATTATTTCTTTTAGAATAGCCGACTTAGAAACTTATTTCTCTCATTTTCTCCTAGGCCGAAACTTTGGAAGGGATTGTTAAGGATCCTTTTTGAAACCAACATTTAAGGAGAGATCTTTCGAAATCATCCAAGGTAAGAATTATCCCTTTCGGTTATATAGTCTCTTTTAGATAGTTTATTAATCAACTTTATTTTAGGGGTGAATTCGGGACTAACAAAATAGGTTCGAAAAGAGCAGTACGGAGTGTTTGGAAGAGAGGAGGCTCTGTTTTACCCTCAAACTTCAAACAAAGGGCTGTATCGGCGATAAGAGATTTTCCACCGGGTTGTGGATCCTCTGCTAACGAAGATCGATTATTTGAAGTCGTATGCATAACCGAACCACTTTTCGTTAGTGGGTTGTCGTGGTTTTGATCCATCTAGCGGAGAAAAACCACAAATAACGGTTGTTCGAGAATTGAGGGTAAGGATTTAGATCTCTCATCAATAGTATAGTTTTATTAGTAATAGTGTATACTAATCAAGTGTGATAATTAACTAGGCATTGACGAGCGGGAAGGTATCATTCTCACAGTCATAAGGTGTGTAACATTACACTAAAATCTCATAGATCTAAATTAAATGTGATTTATATGACAATATGTTTGATAATGATTGTGGATACCATTCAGTGGCATACGATATTCAGGTATGTTTACCCTAATATTTCGTTAATTTTTGCTATATGCATAAATGTGAAATAAGTATGACTATATTATGATTTTGGGGTAAATGGCATGAAAACTAAATAATATGTATGTGCATGGGCATATGGGTAAAATTGATAAAGGGGAATTATTCCGGTGGTTTTACCACATAATCCAGTGACTTCAGTCACATATTTGAATCCGATGACTTCGGTCACATATTTGAATCTGGTGACTTCGGTCACATTTGTCTGGTGGCCTTGCCACAAAATTATAAGGGCGATGTGCATGTTGACTGCAGCAACTGCCTTCGATGGTGTGTAGCGGATGGAGGGTCGATTAAGTAATCCCCACGGTGTTATTGGTTGGTACGGGTAGTGTGTAGCGGATGGATATTTAGGTGGGCCGGGTTTGCATTTCATTATATGTAAATATCCATGTGATTTTAAATGATTATTATTTGATCTGCTATAAAAAAATGGGCTTTTGGCTAAATATGACTAAAAATGGGCCTATGACTATATAAATTATTAATGGGCTTAAAGGCTTTGATCAAATGGGCTTTTTAATGTATGTGTTACACATTGAGTTTATGACTCACCCCTTTTGTGAGATAATTTTTCAGATGACTCTTAGCGCGATGGATCGGGTCAGTGAGGACTACGTGGTGGCCAATGCTCAAACAAAGTATTTTGGAGATTTTCCAAATTAAACTTATTAAACTTATTTAGAATTTATTATGGGTTTTGCTATTTTATGTAATAAGGCCACTATGAACTGCTTTTTAATTTTTTGCGTTTGGATTTTTATTTTTCGCCATGAACAATTATTAATTAAATAACTAAATAGTTTTTGATAAATAATTTAAAAATGTTTTTGACACTAATATATATATATATATATATATATGTTATAAAGTAATAAAATTTTCATTAAATTTGTTCTTCTTTAAATTATTAATTTCTCTTAAAAATAATGTTTTAAGAAGATACAAATTTACTTTACAATTTGATTTCAACCCGATCTTTAAGTTAATCTGTTTTATTCAAAATCATCAAGTTTTTCTTAAACAAAGCGAGAATTTGCTAAAGTTTTACTCGAGGAACAAATCAAATCCGGTCAGGCTTTTTGAGCCGGGTTTGGGGTGTTTCAAAATATTCTGTGAATCAGTCGAAATACCGAAGAAAACCAAAAATCGGCATCCGTAATCACTCGGGCGTGCGTATGATTGTAGTGGTAATTATATTTTGTAATAAAATAGTTTCGGTTAGAAACAGTGACATGTTTTTGAAAAATCCCGAAAGTAGGAGAAAGGGAATTAGAAAGTGAATAAGATATCAAATAAAAGCTTACTGTGTCTATTTTGATAATGATGAAACAGAGAAGGAAAAGGAATTTTATATTCTAAGATATGTTAATTTTAGTGAGATTAGTTCTGAATGATTTTGTGGTTCCCTGATCTGTTTTGGAAAAATCATATAAAATTGTACAAAGTTAATTATGGGATATAATTTACATGTATGGATTCCTTAGTGAGCCTATTTTCAATAGAACAAGTGGGAGAAGTATATGAAAACCGTACAGTGAGATATTTGAAATTAAGGAAGGAGGGGTGAGAATCGTTGGACAGTGAAACAAGAGAAATTTAAGGAATAAAATGTACTAAATGGTTAAGCCAAAAATTTTGGAAAAATTGTAGTAAGAAGATATGTGAATCTTATTTCAAAGAAAATTTACGGATTTAGATTTCGAGTTTCCTAACTCAAGTTATAGTCAATTTAGTCAGTACGACACAGATGGACAGTTTAAATTTTTATGCCGAAATTAGTAGTTAAGTCTGGATTGCGAAATTACCAAATTACCCTTAGTGGGTAATATTACCAATTTACGAAAATGCCCCTATGGGCCGAATTACCGAAATACCCTTAGTGGATAAGATTATCGAATTACTGAAATGCCCCTAAAGGGCCGAAATACAATATTGCTTAATGGACTGAATTGACATATTGCCTTGTGGGCCGATTGGACATATTGATTAATAGGCCAAAATGATATTTTGTTATATGGGCCGATCTGATATTTTGCTATATATGCCAATTTGATATGTGACTAAATGGGCCAAATTGATATGTGATTAAATGGGTCGAATGGATATGTGATAAAATGGGCCCATTTGATATATTAATCTAATGGGCCGATTTTGCAAAGTGTTATTGGGCCAATTTGTTTGTCATAAATTTCACAATTTTTAGTTATTGTTATTATATTTGTAAATATCATGATTTGATATGTATGATGCATATACATGAATTGCATGGGATGGGATAATGATGAAGAGAAGTTTTGGTAGCTTTGCTACATAATTTTGGTGGCACTGCCACATATTTGGTTACTCTATCACAATCTGTATGGTGGCTATGCCACGTAAATTCTACTATTCTGGTAGCTTATCCACAAATAATCTGTTATAAATGGCTTAATGCCTACATTTGGTGTGTTGGCGGGGTGGGTGACTAAAGCTCCCCACAGGTGTGTCGGTTGGTACAGGTGGTGTGTAGCGAATGGAAAACTAGGTTTGGTTTGGGAATTGCATTTCATATTCATGTTATATTCATTACATTATTATTATTGTATGTGGGCCCCAAATAATTGCTTAATGAGATTTTGGCCCAGTGAACAACGGTAAGGGGATTTCACACTGAGTTCTTGTAACTCACCCCCTTCTTTCTTAACCCAGTAGGTAATGCTCCGTGAGGTGGACTTGGGCCATGGATGACTCGGTGGAGGCCATACTTTAGAAATGGTGTTTTTAAATTTTAAATTTCTATTTTTGTTTATTTTATTATTTTGCTATATTGGTTTAAGTTGTAATAAGGCCTCTGGAGTATTTTGTTATTTGCTTTATGGTTGATATACTTATTATTTTGCTTAATTTGTTTTAAACGAGAATTTTCTAAAACTTAAATAAAGGTTTTCCAAAATCGATTAACAAATGAATTTCATAATAAACTTTATAAATATTTTAACACGGAAGTTATTTTCTCGAACTATCAAACAATATTTTCAAAAGTCACGATTTTAAAGTTCACTACCTTGATTGTTGACTCATCAATTAATCTCTCAAAAATACTTGTATTTTATCTATGTTTCCGCAACGATTTCAAAATACTTCTACAACTCTCTTTCTAAACATCACTTATTTGAAAATCATTTATTTCAAATACGTTTTCGCCACCAAAAAGGTTTTTCATAAAAGGTAATTACATTTTCAAGTAGTTAACATTTGCTTAAGTGTTTTGGGTTTTAACAAAGAGGCTGAAATTTTCAAACGAGTTTTTTTGTGACATGCCAGATTCGGGCCTAAGTTCTAGGTCGAGATTGGGGTGTTATAGTCTGTACAATTACTGTTGATAACTCATCCTCTAATAATGTTGCTTTTCATTATTTGAGAAATAAGTTGGTTCATCGAAAATCTTGTGTTGCTAATGGTAAATATATACATATAAGATGTGAGATACACATAATTAATCTCATTGTTCAAAAAGGGGTTAAGGATGCTTTTATATATGTGGATCGAGTTAGAGGAGCTGTGAGATATTTTAGAGCATCACCATCAAGGTTATCTAAATTCAACCATCGGGCAAAAGAAGAAATGGTAGGTACTAAGGCTCATTTTATGTCTAGAAGTGCCTACTAGATGGAATTCAACTTATATGATGTTAAATGTCGCTTGAAAAATATGAATCTGTGTTTGAAGCTTATATTCATGATGATCACAACTTTTTTCTAAACCTTAGTGCTGGATATGGAGTCCCCACATGTGATGATTGGGAAAATTTTCGAAGAGTTACGAAAGTGCTTGAGCCTTTTCATGAACTTACATTGAAGGTGTCTAGCTCATTACATGTCTCCTCTAATACGTGTTTTTGAAGTAGTCACAGATGTGCATTGTCTTCTCGATGGTGGAAACATTTTGGGGATTTAGACATAATATATATGGCTTCAAAAATGAATGACAAGTACAAGAAGTATGCTGCGGTGATTCAAAAGCAATGAACTTGCTTATTTATCTAATAGTTATCTTTAACCCACGGCGCAAAATTAATTTTCTTGCATTTGGAGTCAACTTGCTTTTTCCTACTATTGCAGATGACTTTATAAGGATGGTTAATAGAGAATTGCATTATTTGTTTGATGAATATTCTGCTATTGTTGAGGGAAATCATCATATGAAAGTTGAAGTTGAAAGTAATTTTCCTACTAGAGCTCCAAGTTCAAGTGAAAATGAAATAGATTAAGTAAAACCGAAGATAGGCTTAGTCATGCAACAATATATGAAGAAAAAGCAACATGTTGGCTTCAAAAGTAAATCTATGATGGATAGATATTTGGGAGAAGATTGTGAAAATAATTCAGATTCATTTGATTTGTTATTGTGGTGGAAAGTTAATAGCCCACGATTCCCAATTGTTGTGCAAATGGCTCGAGATGTGTTATTCATTCCTATCTCAACCATTGCATCTGAAAGTGCTTTTAGCACGAGTGGACATGTTCTAGATAATTTTAGAAGTACATTGACTCCTTCTACAGTTGAGGCTTTGGTTTGCACACAAGATTGGCTTCGAAGGTCAAAAGATCCTATCAACCTTGAGGAGTATGTGGAGGAACTTCAAAATATAGATGATGGTAAGGGACTAACTTTAATCCAAAAGGTTAATTGCTTATTTTATTTATTTTTATAAATATTCTCACAATTTAACTAACATTTTTCTTTTGATATTTATTAGAAATGTCAAAGTTATCGGAACATGAAGATGGTAACATACTTAACTTCAACTCACAAAATTGAATGTTTATTTTTAATTTTTCTAGTAAAGATTTTCGTAATTTAATAATACATTTTTATTTTTGTTACAGCATTGTTGGTACTATCTACAGTGCTCGAAGAAGATGAAGCTTGAAGATTGTTTGATTTTAACTTTTTGGAATAGATATTTTGTTAATCCTTATGAAAACTTCAACCTTGAATTTGCTTTGATTTGGTTAAAAAAATAGGTTAAACTTTGGATTTTTTTGTGTAGGAAGCTTGAATTTATTTTGTTGAATTCGAGTCTTGGAGCGTCACACCATTACCATTTATATCATACTTTTGGTGTATCATTTTGTTATATCATATTTTTTATAGTAGTGACATGTATCCCTATATCATGCTTTTGGTATATCATTTTGTTATTTTGTATATAAGATAGTTCTTGACGCATAATTATGCACTATGTAAATATAATTATGCACGTGGTGTAATAACTTATGTAGTTGACTCAAATTATGGCCACAATGATCATCTTGCAATATTATATATAGTTATTTTGCATGCCTCAAATAGTTCTTTACATGAAATTATTTAGTAAAATATATTGTTTATATAGTTAAATAATATTGTACTTCATTTACTAGTTAAATAATCGGTCCATGTAAATACAATATTGAGTATAAATAATTAGATTCGTTAACTCGACTCGACTCGACTCGAAATTTTTGACTCGATTTGAAAAAATTTCAAATTGAGTTAAGTTGCTAAAATAGAATTCGTCAACTTGACTATCTAGAAATTTTTTGACTCGATTCAACACGACTCGATCGAATACTCACCACTATCCACAATAAAATACTGGCCCAGGGGATTTGAAACTTTAACCACAAATTCAAGAAATTCAACAAGTAAATTTTTAACAGACACTAAATTTGTGCATATGTATGAATGTGTTGAACCAGGATCAATCATAGCAGTAATATCAGTATCAAGTAGAGACAATGTACCAGTAATGATATCTGGTGTAGAAGCATCTTCTCTAGCACGAATAACATATGTCCTTGCTAGTGATCTTGCCTCAGATTTAATTGTTGTATCTCTTGTACTTCCTCGGCTACCACTAACATTATTGGGGTGATGGGGTGGTTTACCTCGAAACATTATTACTCAGCTTTGAAGCTTGCTCAAGTTCTTTTTCAACCCTTTCTGGACAATCTCTGAGAAAATGGTAAAGGGAAACACATCCATAACAAGCCCCACTTCTCAAACAACATTCTCCAAAATGAAACTTATTACGGTGTTTACATTTCGGTTTGGGATTACCAGCACTACCAACACTAGTTACAGATGGAGATGAAGACCTCGGGTTAAAACGTTAACAGCCTCTCTCTTTTCCAGAATATCCCGTAGAGGTGGTAACACGATCAAATACTTCTTTAATTTCATAGAAGCAGATGATTGTGACTTACTCATAATTCTTTTACTAGAAACCCAATCTTCTTTCTCATATTGTTTCTTCTGTTCACTTAATTCTTCAGCTTTTTGTGCTCGATCGACCAGTACCAAAAATTCCCTCAATTCAAGAATTATGATCAACAACTTAACGCCTTCATCTAGGCCCTCCTCAAAGCGTTTACACATATCAGCTTTGGTTGGAACCCATTTTCTAGCATATTTGCTCAACAGAACAAATTCTCATTTATATTCAGACAAAGTTATATTTCCCTGTTTGAGCTTTAAAATTCTTTCTTTTTCTGATCCAAAAATCTCTGACTAACATACTTCTTTTTGAATTCATTTTGGAAGAATTCCCATGTAATATTTTCTCTCAGTACCACAGAAGCTCTGCTATTCCACTAATGGTAAGTTGTGTCCTTCAGTAAGGATACTGCACATTTCAGACATTCAGCGGGTGTACAAAATAATTCGTCTATAACCCAAATTGTATTTTCCAACCAAAACTTAGCCCTTTCCAGATCATCACTTGCGGTAGCTCTAAATTCCTCTGCCCCATATTTACGGATTTTATCTACTGTAGGCTTACCAATTCTAGCAGGTTTAGCACCTTTTGGTATTTCAGGAACCGGTTGAGGAGCAGGTGGGGGAGGTTGTTGTACAGTAGGATATGGATATGTTCTCAAATATTCAGTAAACCATTCATTCATCATTCGAAAGAAGGCTTGTTTTGCCTCTTCACTGCGACCCTCAGATATAGGCCTACCATTACTAGTTGCAGCTCTTTGAACTAAAGCTGAAGCGTTGCTCTCAGCTTCCTCAGATTCAGCTCTAGCTTGGTTGGATGACATTACTATATGAAAACACATTTAAAATGGTTAGGAGATATCACACTATCACAAATTATATAATGGCATGTATAGATAAACTCATACTTGCTACGTTCAATCGAGAATCGGCTAAACCGTAGCTCTCATACCAATAAATGTAACACCCCTAACCCGTGTCCGCTGGAACAGGGTTCCGAAGCATTACCGAAGCTTTTAGAACATTTACGAATAATTCCCATTAATTACTATTCAATTACCAAAATTATACATAACGTCCCTTAAATGAACCTTTAAGGCCCAATATGAGTATTAGAGTCGAGTCAGGACTAAATTGAGAATTCATTGAATTTTTTATGAATTTTCAAAATTTTTCAAAAATGCAGGGCTCACACTCCCATGTGGTCTAAGGGACACGCCGTTGTGACCCTAGGACATGCTCGTGCTGCAAGCCATGTTCAAAACATGTAACACCCCGCACCCAAGACCGATATTGGGTCTGGATACGAGACATTACTATGCTTGAACTCACTGAAACATGTACTTACAGGCTATAAAATTTTGTTCCAACTTAAAAACTTCACTTTCTTAGTCAACACATATAACAAGGGCCTACGAGGCCTTTAACTCATGTCAGAAAACTTTCAGAATTAAAATCAAATAACTCATTTTTGAAGCAGGGTTCACATGCCCGTGTGACATGGAACACGCCCGTGTACCCTTAAGCACGCCTATGCCCTCAAACCGTGTAGAGCTACTGACTATTTCCACACGGCTTAGACACGCCCATGTCTACCAACCGTAGGAGGTTACTGACTAATTTCACATAGCCATGATGCACCTGTGGGCTTAGACCGTGTGCTAATCCTTGATATACTGACTAATTTGCCCGTGGCCTATTATGATTAATAATACTAAGGTGCCGGGGTAACACGGTCTTGACACACACCCGTCTGTCCAACGTGTGGGCACTTACAGGCTATTTACCAAGCCGTTAGCCACCCTGAAATGAAGATCATATGCATACACAATTCAACAATGCAATAACAACCCAATTTTATGAATAATACTACATGCTTCATTGATCTCAATAAACATACATGCTTAGTCAAATTTGGCCAAGCACTTAGCCATATACAAAAGAATAATAAACTTGATAGCCTTTACAAAGGCCCTTCTTAAAACATGTCCACAAAATGAATGTTTCCTATACATTCCATACTTAGTAAAGTAACTTGGCTATACCAAAATAAGAGCTGATAGTGTGTTGCGAGCTCCGACTTTAATGATCCACGAGTTAGCTTGGCAGGACTGCATAGAAAGAAAGAATTATAACGTAAGCATATATCTTAGTAAGTTTGCATGTAACAACTCATAGCATCATCATTGCTTATTATAAACCATTTCACATAAACAATGGTTTCATGTATTTCAACTAAAGAGCTTACTTACTCATATAGATTCTTACATGTCTCATGACACTTACTATTATTGTAACACCCCTATCCCATGTCTGATCATCGAATTAGGGTTAAAGGCGTTACCAGACAGATTGAAAACATTTACAGAATTAATTGTACAACCATTCATCAATATCAATCATAATGCCGCTTAAGTAGGTCATCGAGACCTTCAGCATGCTTATAAACCGAGTCGGGACTAAATCGAAACACATAAGTAATTTCATAAAAATTTGAAACTTTTGTAACATACAAGGGACACATGGCCGTGGGGGTAGGCTGTGCCTCACCCACGGCTACTGGACACTCCCGTGTGTCCTTCCCGTGGTAATATACTGCCAAAATCAACACGGTCACCAAGCACGCCCGTGTTCTAAGGCCATGTACTACTAGATCACATACTACCATTTCTCACACGGCCACCAAGCACACCCGTGTCGAGGCCGTGTGCAATTTAGGCCACATTATTCCAATTTACCCATGGTCTTAGGCACGCCTGTGTGCCTCAACCGTGTGACATTATAGGCCCTTTTACAAGGCTAATATGCCACCCACTTAGGGTCTTCCTACAAGAAATATATACCAAAACATAATATGCATATATGGCAACCAAACATATCAAATGGTTTATTTCATCCATACATTCAATACCAATTCCATTCTTGCCAAATTGCAAACTAAATCCTATATCATGCCAAACATGTATCATCCATTTGCTTAACCAAAACTTAACCATTCCATATGCATCAAAACATACTAAATATATGCTTCATAACTCATTCATTCAAACATTTATCAACTCAAACACTTGCCAATACACATGGCCATGCTCACTTCATAAACATATACACCTATCTAGCCTATACATGCCACAATTAGCCATATACATTTTCAAAAGGGTACCAAAATAAGTTTAGTAGTGTGATGACAATCCTTGACAATCCCGAGCCTTCAGTAGCTTCGACGACCTATAAAACAGAGAAAAATAAACACACAAAGTAAGCTTTCCGAAAGCTTAGTAAGTCATGTACAAATAAACTTGGTATGGAAAGCATATCTCAATCACTTGGCAAACTGTCACATATTTGTTTTGCTTCATACACTTTTATCCACATTAGCCATTTTCACCATTCAAGAATCATATGAACACTTAGCTCATCTAGCCAAAACAATTCTCATCATATCACAAATTCCATGTACTTATCACCATAGTAAGATCACTTAGATACTTACCTTACATACACAAATAGTGTATAGACAACATACCTGAATCGAACTTAATGTCACATAATTGTTCATAGCTCAGTTTTGACATTCATATCATAGTCTTGCCCGTTGAACCCATAGGAATCTAGTAGGACGATCAGAAAGCTCGAAATAGTAGTACAATGCCAACGTCCCAGATGAGTTCTTACATGTAATCAGATATCGATGCCTCTATCCCAGGCAGGGTCTTATACGAATTAATACGATGCCGATGTCCCAGACATGGTCTTATACGTAAAAGTCATATTGATGCCAACGTCCCAGACGTGGTCTTATTCACAAAGCTGATATTGATGCCTATGTCCCAGACGAGGTCTTTTACATAGAATTCATATCTATGCCTACGTCCCAGACGAGGTCTTACATAAATTTCAAATCAACGCCAACGTCCCAAACATGGTCTTGCATGATAAAACAGAACAGATACCTATGTCATGACATAGCTAATCCTATCTATTCCTAGGTTAATACGGGACTTCTCGGCTTTATCACTATATCAAACTTATTTCAGAATTCACGCACTTAGCATCTCATACTCATTCATTTTCATCGATAGACATATGAATACATATATTCAATTCAATGCAGATAAGTTTGTTTGCATAGTGACTTACCTCGGATTTGGTTTATCGAACGAAAATAGCTACTCGGTTATTTTCGCTTTCTCGCGATCTAAGTCCATTTTCCTCGGTTCATGATCTAAACATATTTCGAATTTATCCTTTTATTCACTATTTCATTCAATTAAATCCAAACACATATATTTAGGGCTATTTACAAATTAACCCTCATATTTGCACACTTTGACAATTTAGTCCATTTTTCACAAAACATCAAACTCACAAAATCCACACACACACACACATGCTTGGCCGAACCTCTCTAGGGACTATATAAGCCCATATATTTCATCAAACTCACAATTTAGTCCTTCAATTTACCATTTTCACAATTTAGCCCTATTTAGCTAAATTCATCAAAACTTCAAGAACATAATATGTTCATCTAGCTCAAATCTTTCATTTTTCATTCTCAAACATCATAAAAGCTTGTAAAATCATCAATGGCATATTTCACATACATCATCAAAACACAAAATTGAAACATGGGTTGGATAGCACTTGAGACAACGATTACAAAAACGTAGAAATTATCAAAAACCGATTAAAACATACCTTAAATTTAACTAGATGAGTGCCGAAACCTAAAATGGTTTTCTTCCTTTCTTTCTTAGCTATTTTTGGCTAACAAGGATGATAACATCATCTTTTCTTTGTTTGTTTAATTATAAACATATTATTATTCCATTTACTAAAATGCCCTTTCACTTAATATACGAAAACATATATATAATAAGGGCACATTTGACCTTTATCCATCCACTATCTAAATAGTGGCCTTATTGCCTCATAAGGCCTTCTCTCTTAAAAGCCATAACACCTTGATACTTAACAAATATCATGCAACTTTCACATTCAATGCATTTTAGTCCTTTTGTCAAATTAAACACACAAACAGACAAATTCGCTTACGAAAATTTACCACATGCTAATTCACATATCAACGGTACATAAAATAATATTAAAATATTATATGGACTCAGATTTGTGGTCCCGAAACCATTGTTTTGACTAGGGTATAAATCGGATTGTTACAATTCTCCCCCCTTAGGGATTTTCGTCCCCGAAAATCTTACCGTTAAACAGATTCGGATGTTGTTGTCTCATTGAATCTTCAGGCTCCCACGTAGCCTCTTCTAATCCATGTCGATTCCACAATACTTTCACTAATGGAATTTTCTTGTTTCTTAACTCTTTTACTTCACGAGCTAAGATACGGGTCGGTTCTTCTTCGTATGTCATATCAGATTGGATTTCAAATTTAGATGGGGTAATCACATGTGGCGGATCAGACCGATATCTACGGAGCATCAAAACATGAAATTCATTGTGAATCTTTTCTAATTCAAAGGTAACTTCAATCTATATACAACAGGCCCAACACGTTCAATGATCTCATACGGTCCAATTAATCTCGGACTTAACTTGCCTTTACGTCTGAATCGGAGCACTTTCTTCCACGGTGACTCTTTCAGAAATACTTTGTCGCCGATCTCAAATTCTATATCTTTTCATTTTAAGTCTGTATAGGAATTCTGATGATCAAATGCTGCTTCCAAACAATTTTGAATCAGTTTCACTTTCTGTTCGGTATCTTTTATCAAATCGACCCCGTGTAACTTATTCTCACTGAGTTTAGTCCAATATAGAGGTGTACGACATTTACGTCTGTACAAAGCTTCATATGGTCTCATTTTGATGCTCGACTGAAAACTATTATTATATGCAAATTCAATCAACGGCAAGAATTGTTCCTACGAACCATTAAACTCAAGTACACAGCATCTTAACATATCTTTGAGAATCTGAATAATTCGCTCGAATTGACCATCCGTTTGCGGATGAAAAGCTGTACTGCGCATTTTGTACCCAAGACATCTTGTAATTTCTTCCAGAACCGCGATGTGAATCTCGGGTCTCTATCTGACACAATGGATTGTGGCACCCCGTGCAATCTCACAATCTCAGAAATATAAAGCTCGGCTAATCTCTTGAGTGAATAGTCAGATCTTACCGAAATAAAATGGGCAGATTTCGTCAATTGGTCAACTACGACCCAAATTGTATCTTTCTTTTTCGGAGTTAGAGGCAAACCAGAAATAAAGTCCGTTGTTACTCTATCCCATTTCCACTCAGAAATCAAAATCGGCTGCAGCAATCCCGACAGAACTTGATGTTCGGCTTTCACTTGTTGACAAACTAAGCATTTTGAAACAAATTCAGAAATGTCCCACTTCATACCAGACCACCAGTAGTGCCATTTCAAATCATGATACATTTTAGTACTTCCAGGATGAACAGATAAATGACTATTATATGCTTCACTCAATATCATTTGAATCAACTCTAGATTTCTCGGAACACGATACGATCCCGAAATATCAAACAACCATCCACAATTTGAAATTCAGATTCAGATGTCGATTCACATTGAGCTTGTTTCAACAACAGTTCATTATCAACCTTCTGAGTATCACATATTTGCTGTACAAATAATAGTTTCGCTCTCAATTCAGCTATCACAAAACTATCATCAGACAAATCTATCTGAGCATTCAAAGCACATAGTGCAAACAATGACTTTCTACTCAACGCTTCAGCAACCACGTTTGCTTTACTCGGATGATAATCTATCACAAGCTCGTAATCTTTTAACAGTTCTAACCATATTCTTTGACGCGGGTTCAAATCTTTCTGGGTCATTAGATATTTCATACTTTTATGATCTGAAAACACATGACATTTCTCACCGTACAAATAATGACGCCAAATTTTAAGTGCAATCACAATCGTAGTGAGCTCAAGGTCGTGTGTCGGATAATTCTTTTCATGAGGCTTTAATTGTCACGAAGCATAAGCTACCACTTTGCCCTCTTGCATCAAAACACATCCCAGACCGTTTAATGAAGCATCACTGTAAACAACAAATTCTTTACCCGATTCTGGTTGTACTAACACTAGAGCTTCTGTTAACAGAGTTTTCAACCGATCAAAACTTCTTTGACATTTATCCAACCATTCAAATCTGATATCTTTCTGAAGTAATCTTGTCAATGGAATAGCTATTATTGAAAAGCCCTTTACAAATCTACGGTAATAACCAACTAAACCTAGAAAACTGCAAACTTCAGATACATTTATCGGAGGTTTCCAATTCAGATAGCAGAAATATTGCTCGGATCAACACGAATCCTAGAAGCTGATACAATATGCCCCAGCAAACTGACCTCATTCAACCAGAATTCACATTTGCTGAATTTTGCGTACAATTGTTTTTCTCTCAAAGTTTGCAACACAATTTTCAAATGTTCTGCATGCTCATTCTCATCACGTGAGTAAATCAAAATGTCATCAATGAATACAACAACAAATTGATCCAGATATGGTCTGAAAATTCTGTTCATCAAGTCTATAAAGATAGCAGGAGCATTGGTTAGTCCGAATTGCATAACTAAAAACTCATAATGCCCGTACCATGTTCGAAAAGTAGTTTACGGAATGTCTGAATCTTTAACTCTCAATTGGTAGTATCCCGATCTCAAATCAATCTTGGAAAACATAGTAGCTCCTTTTAATTGATCAAACAAATCATCAACTCTAGGCAAAGGATATTTGTTCTTTATAGTCACCTTATTCAACTGACGGTAATCGATACACATTCTCATCATGCCATCTTTCTTTTTCACAAATAGAACAGGAGCACCCCAAGGCGAAAAACTCGGTCTAGCAAACCCTCTATCAGTCAATTCTTGTAGCTCCGACTTCAACTCTTTCAACTCTGTTGGTGCCATTCTATACGGAGCTATCGAAATAGGTGTCGTACCAGGCAACAATTCAATACCAAATTCAACTTCACGAATCGGAAGTAAACCCAGTAACTCTTCAGGGAACACATCAGAAAAATCACAAACAATGGGTACTGATTCAACTTTCTTCTCGGATACTTTTGAATCAATCACATAAGCAAAATACGATTCATACCCCTTTTTCACATAACTCTGAGCTTTCAAAACGGATATCACAGCAGGCAATTCATTCAAATCATCAAACTCAATCTGTACAATCTCATCATTCGGACTTCTTAAATCAATAGATTTTCTTTTACAGTTCACAACGGCATCATGCATAAACAACCAATCCATTCCCAAAATAGTATCGAATTCATCAAATGGCAAAAGCATCGATCAGTAGGGAAACAGATATCTCAAAACATTAACGGACAGTTCTTGTATACTTTGTCAACAAGGACACTTTTACCTAAGGGGTTCGATACTTTTATAGTAAACTCAGCAGACTCTACAGGAAAAGTCTTGCTGAATACTAAATTCATGCATATATATGAATGCATAGAACCAGGCTCTATCAAAGTAATCATAGTAGTATCGTAAAGAGTAAAAGTACCAGTTATCACATCAGGTGATGAAGCTTCCTCACGAGCTCGGATAGCATACGCTCTGACAGGCGCTCTAGCTTCAAATCTGACAACATTGTCTCTCGTAGTTCTCTAACTACCACCGACATTTCTTACACTCTTTGAAGATTTACCTGTCACAGGTGCACTATCAGATCTCGGATTCTGAATAGTTTCTGGCTCAATAGTCTCAGGACAATCTCGGATAAAATGATCAAGTGATCCACATCTGAAGCAAGCTCTGTCATTTAATCTACAGCTTTTCGGATGTTTTTTTCCATAATGTTTACATTCAGGTCTCTCAGATCAAACATTACCAACACCAGTCACTAAAGTAGCTGGGTTTTTGGAACTTATTTGTGATCTAGCTCTATTTCTGTTCAAATGTCCTGCATTTTCTTTGGAACGACTTTGATCATCTTTGTATCTCTTTGAAGTGGACTGAAATGATTTATTCTGAAAACTCTTTCTCATATCTCGAGCTTCAATTTAGCTTTTCTTTTATCTTTCCCAAGTGCTTCAGCTTTGCATGCTCGATCAACGAGTGTAACGAACTCTTTTATTTCTAGGATCCCAACTAGCAAACGGATATCTTCATTAAGACCATCTTCGAATCTTTTGCACATTATAGCTTCGGAAGATATACACTCTCGAGCATATTGACTTAGTCGCACAAACTCTCGTTCATATTCAGTGACAGTCATTCGACCCTTTTTAAGCTCTAGAAATTCTTTTCGGTTCTGATCGACAAATCTCTCACTGATATATTTCTTCTGGAACTCATTCTGAAAGAAATCCCATGTAACCCGTTCTCTCAGAACAACAGAAATTAATGTTTTCCACCATTGATAAGCTGCATCTCGAAGTAAGGATACAACACACTTTATACATTCTTCTAGAGTCAGAGACATCTCATCAAATACCTGAATAGTATTTTTAATCCAGAATTTAGCTTTTTCAGCATCATCATTATTGGTAGCTCGGAACTCTTCAGCTCCATACTTACGGATCTTGTCAACCAGAGGCTTATTTAACAGATTCAGATACACAACCAGTGGCACAACTGTAGTCTTAGGTGGATTAACTGGGGGCAGAGGTTGTAAAATAGTCGGGTTATTCTTTACGAACAGAGTGAACCACTCACTCATCAGTTGAAAGAAAGCTTGTTTAGCTTCTCCCTCCTGACCGCTTGTAGTCGGTCTCGGATTAGAAGGCTCTGTCCCTTGAGTGGGAGCAGGCGCATTACTTTCTACGTCATCACTTATGGCTCTTTTGGGATCCATTGCTATACAGAAATCACATTTTACACATCAGGATTCATCACACTATTACAGTTCAAATATATGGCATGTATAGCTAGACTCTGACATGCTACATTAGTTCGAGAATCGACTAAATCGTAGCTCTAATACCAATCAAATGTAACACCCCTATCTCGTGTCTGATCATCGGATTAGGGTTAAAGGCGTTACCAGACAGATCGAAAACATTTACAGAATTAATCGTACAACCAATCATCAATATCAATCATAATGTCCCTTAAATAGGTCATCGCGACCTTAAGCATGCATATAAACCAAGTCGGGACTAAACCAAAACACATAAGTAATTTCATAAAAATTTGAAACTTTTCTAACATACAGGGGACACACGGCCGTGGGGTAGGCCGTGCCTCACCCACGGCTACTAGACACTCCCGTGTGTCCTTCCCGTGGTAGTATACTGCCAAAATCAACACGGTCATCGAGCACGGCCGTGTCCTAAGGCCGTGTACTACTAGATCACATACTGGCATTTCTCACACGACCACCAAGCACACCTGTGTCGAGGCCGTGTGCAATTTAGGCCACATTCTTCCAATTTACCCACGGTCTTAGGCACGCCCGTGTGCCTCAACTGTGTGACATTATAGGCCCTTTTACAATGCCAATATGCCACCAACTTAGGGTCTTCCTACAAGCAATATATACCAAAACATAATATGCATATATGGCAACCAAACATATCAAATGGTTTATTTCATCCATACATTCATTACCAATCCCATTCATACCAAATTGCAATTTAAATCCTATATCATTTCAAACATGTATCATCCATTTGCTTAACCAAAACTTAACCATTCCATATGCATCAAAACATACTAAATATATGCTTCATAACTCATTCATTCAAACATTTATCAACTCAAAAACTTGCCAATACACATGGCCATGCTCACTTCATAAACATATACACCTATCTAGCCTATACATGCCATAATTAGCCAATTACATTTTCAAAAGGGTACCAAAATAAGTTTAGTAATGTGATGACGATCCTTGACAATCCTGAGCCTTCAGTAGCTTCGACGACCTACAAAACAGAGAAAAATGCACACACAGAGTAAGCTTTCTGAAAGCTTAGTAAGTCATATACAAATAAATTTGGTATGGAAAGCATATATCAATCACTTGGCAAACTTTCACATATTTGTTTTGGTTCATACAACTTTTAACCACATTAGCCATTTTCACCATTCAAGAATCATATGAACACTTACCTCATCTAGCCAAAATAATTCTCATCATATCACAAATTCCATGTACTTATCACCATAGTAAGATCACTTAGATACTTACCTTACATACACAAATAGTGTATAGACAACGTACCTGAATCGAACTTAATATCATATAATTGTTCATAGCTCGAATTTGACATTCATATCATAGTCTTGCCCGTTGAACCCATATGAATCTAGTAGAATGATCAGAAAGCTCGGAATTGTGGTACAATGCCAACGTCCCAGACGAGGTCTTACATGTAATCAAATATCGATGCCTCTATCCCAGACAGGGTCTTGTATGAGTTAATACGATGCCGATGTCCCAGACATGGTCTTGCACGTAAAAGTCATATTGATGCCAGCGTCCCAGACGTGGTCTTATTCACAAAGCTGATATCGATGCCTACGTCCCAGACGAGGTCTTTTACATAGAATTCATATCGATGCCTACGTCCCAAACGAGGTCTTACACAAATTTCAAATCAACGCCAATGTCCCGGACATGGTCTTACATGATAAAACAAAATAGATATCTATGTCATGACATAGCTAATCCTATCTATTCCTAGGTTCGTACGAGACTTCTCGGCTTTATCACTATATCGAACTTATTTCAGAATTCATGCACTTAACTTCTCATACTCATTCGTTTTCATCGATAGACATATGAATACATATATTCAATTCAATACAGATAAGTTTATTTGCATAGTGACTTACCTCGGATTTGGTTTATCGAATAGAAATGGCTACTCGATTATTTTCGCTTTCCTGCGATCTAAGTACGTTTTCCTCAGTTCTAGATCTAAACATATTTAGAATTTATCCTTTTATTCATTATTTCATTCAATTAAATCCAAACACATACATTTAAGGCTATTTGCAAATTAACTCTCATATTTGTGCACTTTAACAATTTAGTCCATTTTTCACAAAACATCAAACTCACAAAATCCACACACACACATGCTTGGCCGAACCTCTCTAGGGACTATATAAGCCCAAATATTTCAACAAACTTGCAATTTAGTCCTTCAATTTACCATTTTCACAACTTAGCCCTATTTAGCTAAATTCATCAAAACTTCAAGAACATAACATATTCATCTAGCTCAAATCATTCATTTTTCATTCTCAAACATCACAAAGCTTGTAAAATCATCAATGGCATATTCCACATACATCATCAAAACACAAAATTGAAACATGGGTTGGATAGCACTTGAAACAACGATTACAAAAACGTAGAAATTATCAAAAACTGATTAAAACATACCTTGAATTTAACTAGATGAGTGCTGAAACCTAAAATGGTTTTCTTCCTTTCTTTCTTAGCTATTTTCGGCTAACAAGGATTATACCATCATCTTTTCTTTGTTTGTTTAATTATAAACATATTATTATTCCATTTACTAAAATGCCCTTTCACTTAATATAAGAAAACATATATATAATAATGGCACATTTGACCTTTATCCATCCACTATCTAAATAGTGGTCTTATTGCCTCATAAGGCCTTCTCTTTTAAAAGTCATAACACCTTGATACTTAACAAATATCATGCAACTTTCACATTCAATGCATTTCAGTCCTTTTGTCAAATTAAACATGCAAACAGACAAATTCGCTTACGAAAATTTACCACATGCTAATTCACATATCAACGACATAAAAAAATATTAAAATATTATATGGACTCGGACTTGTGGTGTTGAAACCACTATTCTGACTAGGGTATAAACCGGACTGTTACAATTATCATACTTGTAAGGTAACCATGATACCTGTATCACTTGATCACATTGGTCAGTATAATATAATAACAATAATCATGATATCTACTTTCTAATTCACAACATAAATAATACTCAACTTCATCTAACTTCATCTTGATGCTAACTTTACTTTCTTAGCTTTCTTGCTATCTTTTTTTAGCTTACTCAAATGCCCGATGCATTTCTGTGAATAACCGAGGATACTAAATCTCTTCCCACATAATATGATGCCAGAGCCATATCCTAGACATGGTCTTACATGGGCTATCTCATATTAGTTTCACGACCATGTCTTGACATGGACTTATATGAAGTCTTGCTCTTGATAACATACTCAATGCCAAGCTTGAGTCCTTGGACTTACATGATAACTTGCTTGCTAACTTGATCAATGCCAAGCTTGCCTTGGACTTACATGATTTCTTGATCAATGCTAAGCTTGCCTTGGACTTACATGATAACTTGCTTGCTAACTTGATCAATGCCAAGCTTGCCTTGGACTTACATGATATCTTGATCAATGCCAAGCTTGCCTTGGACTTACATGATAACTTGCGTGGTAGATCGAGTATCTTGGGAAATTCATCTCCCATCGGGACTTGCTCATACTTATCATCATGATTTCTTGCTTGAACATAACATGATCATTTCATGCAATTATTGTACATTATATTAAGAAATTTAATGATAATATTCATAAAGCTTAGAAATCATACAAGCTTACCTCAATATACAAAATGTATGTAGATGTGCAATTTAGTCCTCGACTTTGTTCTTGCCTCAGTTTCGATCCAGGCTTCGTTTTTCTTGATCTATAATCATAAATAGATCATTTAAAAACCATATTGACTAAATTGACTCATAACTCATACTTTGGAAAAATTACTATTTTGGCCCTATACTTTTTAATATTTACACTTTTTCCCTAATTCTCGTAGAATGATTTTCATGCAACTTTCTTAAACTTCATGCTCAAGCTGAATCATTTTCTCTTCTATAACAATCATCAATTCTCGCTATTTCTAGTAGGTATGACAAATTTTATAACTGTTACAAAATGGTCCCTACTACCATTTTTCATGAAATTCATTAAGGAAAAGATGTTTATCTAACATCAAACTCTCTTAAATTTCCATAAAACATCATTTAACAAGCATGTCATTCAAGGGTAGATTTTTGAACATGCATCTTAGCTCATTTTATAGCTAAAATTAGCTAATTCATAATACGGGAACTTCAAAAAATACGAAGAATATTAATAACGGGGCTAAGATGAACTTACTATGAGCTTGAAAAAAAATTAAGAACCCTAGCTATGGTGTCTCCCAATTTTTGGCAGCAACAAGGAAGAAGATGAGTGAATTTTTCTCATCTTTATCCTATTTTAATCACTAACGAGGCCAAATGACTAAAATGCCCTTCCTCTGAAAAATTTCCATAATAGTCTCTTAAGGCCAATTTTGTCCAAAAATGAAATTTTGGGAAAATTGCTATTTAAGGGCTCATAATTAGTATTCTAAAGCTATTTCATGCAAAAAGCTTCTAGAAACTCATATATTGCAACTTTTGCAATTTAGTCCTTTTTGGACCAATTGACCTCAACTTAATAAAATTGCTTTACAAAACTTTCATACTAACGTGCAAACATGGCATAAACTTGAAAAACTCATAATTTCACCTTGGGTTCGTGGCCTCGCACCACTATCCCGACTAGGCCCTAAATCGGGCTGTTACAATTCTCCCCCTTAGGGATTTTCATCCTCGAAAATCTTACTAGCAAAAAGGTTTGGATACTGATTTCTCATACTCTCTTTTGATTCCCATGTAGCTTCTTCGATTTCGTGCCTTTACCACAATACCTTTACTAAGGCAATACTCTTATTTCTTAGTTGCTTAACTTCCGAACCAAAATCTTGACTGGTTCTTCACCATAAGTCATGTCAAGATGAATCTCTATTTTCGAAGGGGTAATTACATGCGAAGGGTCTGATCTGTAGCGTTGTAACATTAACACGTGAAACACATCATGTATCTTCTCTGGTTCTAATGGCAAAGCCAAACGGTAAGCTACCGGCCCAATTCTCTCCGTAACCTCGTAAGGTCCAATGAAACGTGGACTTAACTTGCCTTTACGGCCAAAGCTGAGAACTTTTCTCCATGGTGATACTTTCAAAAAGACTTTATCCCCAAGTTGGTACTCGATCTTTTCTCTCTTTAAACCCGAATAGAATTTTTGTATGTCTGAGGCAGCTTTTAAACATTCTCAAATTACTTTCACTTTCTCTTCAGCTTCTTTAACCAAATCAACCCCTTGAATTTGGTTCTGCTTGAGTTCAGTCCAAAATAAGGGAGTTCTACACTTACGCCCATATAGGGCCTCATAAGGTGCCATCTTTAAGCTCGACTGAAAGCTATTATTATAGGCGAATTCTACCAATAGGAGAAACTTTTCCCAACTACCTTGAAATCCCAAAACACAATATCTGAGCATGTCCTCGAGTACTTGAATTAACCTTTCTGACTGACCATCAGTCTGAGGGTGAAAAGTTGTGCTAAAACTCAATTTTTTACCCCAAAGCTTCTTGCAGCTTCTTCCAGAATCTGGATGTGAATCTCGGATCTTTATCCGATATGATCGATAAGGGAACTCCGTGAAGTCTTACTATTTCTTAAACATACAAGTTTGCCAACTTGTCTAGGGAGTAATCCACTCGTACAGGTATAAAGTAGGCTGACATCGTGAGTCTATCAACCACTACCCAAATAGCATCTTTCTTGCTTGGAGACAACGGTAAACCTATTACGAAATCCATGGTGATACGATCCCATTTCCACTCGGGGATCAAGATAGGTTGAAGTAAACCCGAAGGTACTTGGTGTTCAGCCTTTACTTGCTGACAAATCAAGCACTTGGTAACAAATTCTGAAATGTCTTTCTTCATTTTCGGCTACCAGTACTGTTGCTTTAGATCATTATACATCTTGGTGCAACCCGGATGTACAGATAAACACCCGTTATGTGCTTCATACAAAATTCTCTGTATAAGCTCCTCTTTTCTTGGCACACAAACTCTATCTCTAAACAGTAACTATCCATCAGAATTAATCTGAAAGTCAGATTCAGCACCTGACTCGCACTGAGCTCTCTTAACTTGCAACTCACTATCTTCTTTCTGAGCTTCAAGGATCTCTTGAAGAAACATTGGTCTAGCTCTTAACCCAGCTAAAATGGAGCCATTGTCGGATAAGGATATCCTTGAATTCAATGCTCTTAAAATAAATAGAGACTTCCTGCTCAAAGCATCGGCGACTACATTTGCCTTTCCTAGATGATAGTCGATGACCAACTCATAGTCTTTTATCAACTCTAACCATCTTCTTTGTCTTAAGTTCAACTCTTTTTGCGTCATAAAGTACTTCAAACTTTTGTGATCGGTGAAAACTCGACATTATTCACCGTATAAATGGTGTCTCCAGATCTTGAATGCGAAGACTATGGCGGCCAATTCTAGGTCATGCATCAGATAATTCTTCTCATGAGGTTTTAACTGTCTTGAGGCATAAGCAATCACTTTGCCTTCTTGTATGAGTACATAGCCCAATCCATTTAAGGATGCATCGCTGTAGACTACAAATTCTTTCCCTGGTTCGAGTTGTACTAAAACTAGAGCTTCTATCAGCATTGCTTTCAACTTCTCAAAACTTTGTTGGCATTTTTCGACCACTCAAGCTTCACATTCTTCTATAACAATCTAGTCATCAGGGTTGCAATCATAGAAAACCCATTGACAAATCGTCTATAGTAGTCGGCTAGGCCTAGAAAACTTCTAATCTTTGTGATGTCCTTCGGTGGTTTCCAGTCTATTATAGCTGAGATCTTACTTGGATCTACTCGGACTCCATCTCTCGAGACAATATGTCCCAGGAATCCCACTTCCTTGAGCCAAAATTCACTTTTACTTAATTTGGCATACAACTGATTTTCTCAAAGAGTCTGTAAAACTATCCGTAGATTATCAGCATGTTCATTCTCGTCTCGAGAATAAATCAGTATGTCGTCAATGAAAATGACTACAAACTTATCAAGCTATGGTCTGAAAATGCAGTTCATTAAGTCCATGAATACCGCAGGAGCATTGGTCAGCCCAAAGGGCATGACTAAAAATTCATAATGCCCATATCTTGTTCAAAAGGCAGTCTTGGATACATCTGAATCCTTCACTCTCAACTGGTAGTACCCTGATCTCAAGTCTATTTTGGATAATACAGCTGCTCCTCTCAATTGATCAAACAAATCGTCGATCCTAGGCAATGGGCATTTGTTCTTTACAGTCACTTTATTAAGCTGACGGTAATCAATGCATAATCTCATGGTGCCATCTTTCTTTTTCACAAACAAAACTGGAGCGCCCCATGGTGAACAACTTGATCTTACAAAGCCTTTGTCTGTCAACTCTTGCAACTGTAACTTCAACTCTTTCAACTCTGTTGGAACCATTCTATAAGGAGTAATGGATATTGGTACCGTACCGGGAGCTAGCTCAATGCCGAACTCAACTTCTCTAACTGGTGGTAATCTGGTAATTCCTCAAGAAAAACATCCACATACTCACATACTATCGGCACTAATTCAATCTTTTGCTCTGTCTCTTTATCATTTAATACAAAGGCCAAAAATGCCTCATACCCTTTTCTTATATATCTCTGTGCCATCATATGAGAAATTATTATCGACGATCTACCTTGCTCATCTGATTCTACATGAAGAGTATCCCCATTCACACATCTCATCTCAATGTATTTCTTCCCACAATTTACAATTACATTATAAGTAGTCAACCAGTCCATACCAAGAATGAGGTCGAACTCATCAAATGGTAACAACATAAGATTTGCTTTAAAGCAATGACCTCTAATCATTAATGGACAATCTTTACAAACTTTATCAACTAACATACTCTTGCCTAAAGGATTAGACACCTTAATCATAAATTCTGTGGTATCTATAGGCACACCCAAACCGGGTACTAATTTTATGCAAATGTAAGAGTGTGTGGATCCAGGGTCTATTAAAGCAATAACTTTGGTATTGTAAAGAGAAAAGGTACCCGTAATAACATCAGGGGAAGATGCCTCTTCACGAGTGTGAATGGCATAAGTCTTCACAAGCGTTCCGCCCTCGGGTCTCGCGGCCTGCTCTCTAGGGTTACCTCTTCCACTTGCCTCACTTCCTGGGTTCCTCTGCGGTCTCCCTTTGAGCATACTCCCAGATCTCGGTTTTTGAGTTCACTCTTCATTAGTCATCTCTGGACAATCCTTTATGAAATGGTCTTGGGAACCACATCTAAAACATGCATTTTCATGTGCTCGGCATTCTCCCAAATGGCGTCTGCCACATTGTGGACATTCAGGTCTATCAGATCTAAAATTCCAACACTTGCAACTGAAGTCGTCTGTGCTTTATTTCCCAAATACAACTTACTCTTGTCTTTTCTTGAAAATCCAGTGGAAGTAGCTGTTCGAGTAGAAAAATCTCTTGACTTCTTGGATGACGATTGGAACGACTTGTTCCACTGTCTCTTTTTAAAATCGCGAGACTCTATTTTAGATTTCTTCTTCTCTTTTACCAGTTCTTCGACTTTACAAGCCCTTTCCACTAGTACAACAAATTCTTTTAATTCGAGGACAGCAACAACCAGCTTAATGTCCTCATTTAAACCATCCTCAAACCTTTTACTGATAATGGCCTCAGTGGACACACATTCATGAGCGTACTTGCTGAGTCGTATGAACTCTCACTCATAATCAGTTACTAACATCTTGCCTTGCTTCAGCTCTAGAAATTCAAAGACAAAATATGTTAATCTATCGCATATCTTTCATATTTCATCATCAACTATCCCAAAGATCAAGCATTCATCACTGGTATTTTACAAAATCACCGAAAAACTCAAAAATTAGGACATGGGCTAGCTAGAACACGAAGCAATGATTACAAAAACGTAAAAATCACAAAAATTGAGCTCAAAACATACCTTGATTGAACTAATTGAGTGTCGAATACAAATGAAGCTTAAAACCCTTCTTTTCTTTCTAAAAACGGTGGAAGAAGATGAGAATGGCCACTAAATTATTTTTGTTTTATTAATATTAACTTAATATCCTAATTACCATTTTAACCTTAATATAAAACATTTAAATTCCTCTAATATAAGCCCATTTTTGTCCATCCAATCTATTAATGGTTTAATAAAAACATAAGGACTTCTCATTTAATAAGACATGACAATTAAGCACTTAAACAATTAGCACACAGCTTTTGCATTTTATGCGATTAAGTCCTTTTTCACAAATCCACACACAAACGATAAAATTTCTACACAGAATTTTCACACATGCTTTATCACATACTATAAACACTTAAATTAATATTAAAATATTTTTTGACCTCGAATTTGTGGTATCAAAAGCACTATTCTGACTAGGGTCTAAATCGAGATTTTACAACTCTCCCCCCTTAGGGATTTTCGTCCCCGAAAATCTTACTAGTGAATAGATTCGGATATTGATTTCTCATAACATCTTCAAGCTCCCACGTAGCCCCTTCAACTCCATGTTAGTACCACAACACTTCCACTAAAGAAATTTCCTTATTTCTCAACTCTTTGATCTCATGTTCCAGAATTCGGATCGGTTCTTCGTTATAGGATAGATCAGACTGAATGTCAACTTCAGTAGGGGAAATCACATGTAATGGATCGGATCTGTATCGTCTAAGCATCGATATGTGAAACACATTATGAATCTTCTCTAGCTCAGGTGGAAACAACAATCTATAAGCAAGCGCCCAATACATTCAATAATCCTATACTTTGCCTTTTCTGCCGAAATGAAGTATTTTCTTCCATGGAGACACTTTCAAAAACACTTTATCACTGATCTCAAATTCAATATTTGTTCGTTTCAAATCTGCATAAGGCTTCTGACAATCTGATTCGGCTTTTAGACTGTCACGAATCACTTTAACTTTCTATTCAGTTTCTTTAATCAATGGAGTTCTACATTTACGACCGTAAAGAGCCTCATACGGTGCCATTTTAATGCTAGATTGAAAAATATTATTGTATGCGAATTCAATCAATGACATGTACTTTCAAACTCAAGAATACAACATCTCAACATATCCTCGATAATTTAAATGATCCGCTCGGGTGACCATTCATTTGTGGATGAAATGTTGTACTGAAATGTAGCTTCGTACCTAGAGCCTCTTGTAGTTTCTTCCAAAACCGCGAAGTAAACCTCGAATCTCTGTCAAACATTATAGAAGATGGTACCCCGTGCAATCTCACAATCTCTGAAACATACAATCCAGATAACTTATCAAGAGAATAATATGTTCTCACCAAAATAAAATGAGCTGATTTTGTTAATTTGTCAACTATCACCCAGAGTGCATCTTTCTTTCTCGGAGATAAAGGAAACCCCAACACAAAGTCCATTGTGATTCTCTCCCATTTCCACTCAGGAGTCATGATTGGTTGTAACAAACCGGATGAAACCTTGTGTTTAGATTTGACTTACTGATAAACTAAATATCTTGAAACAAACTCTAAGATATCTCGTTTCATACCATGCCATCAATAAAACTGTTTTAGATCATTGTACATTTTTGTACTTCCTAGATGAATAGACAAACGACTATTATGAGCCTCGTTAAAAATCAACTAAATCAACTCTGAATTTCTCAGAATACAAATCTGATCTCAAAATCTCAAACAACTAATATTATCAACTCGAAATCCTGAATCAGAATTCAAACCACATAGAGCTCGTTTTGCCATCATCTCAACATCACTTTTCTAAGCATCACAAATATGACGTATAAACATTGGCCTCACTTTCAATTCAGCCAAAACCGAACCATCATCACACTATCGCAGAGATATATATATATGGCATGTATAGCTAGACTCTCACACGCTACGTTAATCCTAGAATTGACTAAATCGTAGATCTAATACCAAGAAAATGTAACACCCCTAACCCGTAACCATCGTCGGTCTAGGGTTACAGAGCATTACCGGACTTAACGGAACATTTACAATTATTTCTCAAACATAAATACATCATCATCATAACATAGCAAATCATATACATAGAGTCCCTTTAAACGGTTTACAGGACCTTAAACATGCATTAGGAAGAGGTCGAGAATAAACCGAGCACATATAAATTTTTTTGAAAATCAAACATTTTTCAAATTTACAATGGCCACACGCTCATGTGGGTAGGCCGTGTACCTCACACGGCATCAGACACACCCATGTCTCCAAGCCGTGGAAAAACAGGGCATACATACTGACTTGTCCACACGGCCGAAGACACGCCCGTGTGCTTGACCCGTGGCAACATTGACTTATTTCACACGGCCTATCACACGCCGTGTGTTTAGCCCGTGTGCGAGTTTGACTTTTTTTGAATTACAATCTAAGGGACACAGTTGAGACACACACCCGTGTGCTCCATCGTGTGGGCAAATATAGGCCATTTGCAAGGCCAAATTGCCACCCAAATTTTGGGTCACACCTACAAGCGTCAAGCCATACTAAAATCATATCTCAAATGCATCCAAAACATACATTTAAACCACCATTTCAATCAACCAATTCAAGCATGAAACATAGCATTTCTATTTGTACAAATTCATAGCATAATCATCATTCACATAAGCCACATATACACATTATAACTGTAATAGCCCGATTTAGGGCCTAGTCGGGATAGTGGCATAAGGCCACGAACCCGAGGTGAAATTTTGTGTTTTTCAAGTTTATGCCATGTTTTCACATTAGTATGAAAGTTTTGTAAAGCAATTTTATTAAGTTGAGGTCAATTGGTCAAAAAAGGACTAAATTGAAAAAGTTTCAATATATGAGTTTCTAGAAGCTTTTTGCATGAAATAGCTTTAGAATACTAATTATGACCCCTTAAATAGCAATTTGCCCAAAATTTAATTTTTGGACAAAATTGGCCTTAAGAGACTATTATGAAAAATTTTCAGAGGAAGGGCATTTTGGTCATTTGGCCTCATTAGTGATTAAAATAGGATAAAGATGAGAAAAATTCACTCATCTTCTTCCTTGTTGCTGCCAAAAATTGGGAGACACCATAGCTAGGGTTCTTCATTTTTTTCAAGCTCATAGTAAGTTCATCTTAGCCCCGTTTTTAATATTCTTCGTATTTTTGAAGTTCCCATATTATGAATTAGTAAATTTTAGCTATAAAATGAGCTAAGATGCATGTTCAAAAATATACCCTTGAATGACATGCTTGTTAAATGATGTTTTATGGAAGTTTAAGAGAGTTTGATGTTAGATAAACATCTTTTCCTTAATGAATTTCATGAAAAATGGTAGTAGGGACCATTTTGTAACAGTTATAAAATTTATCATACCTACTAGAAATAGTGAGAATTGATGATTGTTATAGAAGAGAAAATGATTCAGTTGAGCATGAAGTTTAATAAAGTTGTACCAAAATCATTTTACGATAATTAGGAAATAGTGTAAATATTAGAAAGTATAAGGGAAAATAGTAATTTTTCCAAAGTATGAGTTATGAGTCAATTTAGTCAATATGGTTTTTAAATGATCTATTTATGATTATAGATCAAGAAAAATGAAGCCCGGATCGAAACCAAGGCAAGAACAAAGTCAAGGACTAAATTGCACATCTACATACATTTTGTTTGTTGAGGTAATTTTGTATGATTTCTAAGCTTTATGATTATTATCATTAAATTTCTTAATATAATGTATAATAATTGTAAGAAATGATCATGTTATGTTCAAGTAAGAAATCATGATGATAAGTATGAGCAAGTCCCGATGGGAGATGAATTTCCTAGGATACTCGATCTACCACGCAAGTTATCATATAAGTTCAAGGCAAGCTTGGCATTGATCAAGTTAGCAAGCAAGTTATCATGTAAGTCCAAGGCAAGCTTGGCATTGATCAAGATATCATGTAAGTCCAAGGTAAGCTTGGCATTGATCAAGTTAGCAAGCAAGTTATCATGTAAGTGCAAGGCAAGCTTGGCATTGATCAAGATATCATGTAAGTCCAAGGCAAGCTTGACATTGATCATGTTAGCAAGTAATGTAACACCCCAAACCCGATCAACACACCACGACCGAATCTGGTATGTCACGAGGAAAATCTGAATTTTTGAGAAGTTAGGTTTCTGTTTAAAAATTTGATGAGATCACTTCGCTAATTTGTGTATTTGAAGAAAACTTGAGTAGGCTTGATTAAAATCTGATGGTGTATTTGAAAACCCGGAAATTTTGAAAAAAACTTAATCAGATGTGTAGGTAAAACAAGTTTATCCCATTTAGAAGTTTAAGTTGTTTCTTATTATTACTAAAACATTTTGGCTTAGTAGAAAATCGAGTTTAAGTTAGAAAAACATTTGAGTCCCCTTTATTCCAAATCTTAGTGTGATACCCGATGGTATAGTTTAAAATATCGCTTTTGTAGTTTTGAAATCATTGTCTTTCCAGGTTTTAGCAAATTTTAACCCAATTAATTTATTAAGGCATATCAATAACCTATTTTAAACATAAACATAGCAAAACATAATTTTAAAAGGCCTTTTACAAACCAAAATAAAACCAAATAGTAATAAATAAGCTTAAGTACCAAATTTTATAAAAGTCTAAGCAAATCCTTATTTAAGCATGGCATGAGCACCTCGAGTCCATCCCGGCTCCATGTCCGCGTCTAAGCATCACCTGAAATGTCAAAGGAGAGAGAGTGAGTCGCAAGACTCAGTGTGTAAATCCCCCTCCCGATAATACAACATGCTAACACACATCATAGCAAAGCAATACAATTAATGCACCCGTTCCTAACCATCCATTACACCTTCTACTACCGTGTGGTACCAAACCACCGGTAGTGCCAAACCACCGGTGACCCAAAGTCATGATATCCATAATGTGGTGCCAAACCTTTGGTGACCAAGTCACGAATAATCCAATGATGGGGCCAACCCATCGTGTGATACCAAATCACTAGCGACAATCCGTGTCGATAAGTGGGGCCAACCCACGGTGGTGTCAAACCACGGGGATGAGTCGCAATGAGGTGCCAAACCTCGGGGTCCCAAAGACAGGTGTGATATCAAATCCTTTGGTGACCGCGATACAAATCTAATGATGGGGCCAACCCATCGTGTGATACCAAATCATTGGCGTCAATCCCAGATAATCAATCGTGGGGCCAACCCACCGTGGTGCTAAGCCTTTGGGACAAGACATTTGAGGTGCCAAACCTCCGTGACCCAAAGTCACAAAATATCATTTGTGGTACCAAACCACTGGAGGTGCCAAACCTCTGGTGTCCCAAAGACACAGTGTCCCAAAGACACGGATATCATACTCCCCCTCCTCTCATATTACCCATACATGTCATACTGACTCATGTACAATATGCAAATCATGTAATTCATGCCAACATGTCCAATATTGCATCTTATAGCACATATATCATGGATCATAATATTAGATGTATCAACAATAGAACTCGTAATGCTATGGACTTACCCGAATCCGTGAACATACCCTATCGGGTATCATGGCAATCATCACTGTTTCACTTGTTACAACACATGTTATTAACTTATTACTAAGAAATCAGTGTGTTAGCTTACACACCTGAAATAGCGAAGGTTTAATCCTAAGAACCGGTCTAAGTCCCTTGATCACCTCGACAACCCTGATCCTACAATCGGCCAACAAGGGATTAACACTTAAACCATTCGGCCAAAAATAGATAAACCAAATGGGTTACGTTAAGCCTTACATTTGCAAATGGTTCGGTTTCAACCAAACCGAACCAACACGACTTATCTACAACTACAGAGTGACCTAAAGGGCTTATTACGGTCATCCGCACTGGAAGATATCTCGAGTCTAAATCCATGGTCTTCACTATGCTACTTGCAACATATGAATCGTCGAACCCACATCAATCAAAGTAGTAAATGGAGAACCAAAGATTAAAAATGTCGGTTATGATGTCCGGGTCGTCGCCTCCTCTCGGCGCCTGCCGCATACACTAATGTCGGCCTCAAGCATTGGCGGTGCTCCACGGCCCCGACCAGGACCATTACCTCCTCTGCCATTACCTCGGCCCTCTGCGGTGGTGGTCCGTTATTCTGATCGAGTACGGCCACGACTCTGGTGAATCCTAGCCAACTTGCCAGTCCTCACACGGTGGTCCAATGAGCCACACTCAAAATAGCCTTTTCCACCGGTCCAACATCCTCCCCAATGAGCTTTCCCACAATGGTTACATCACGGCGGTCCCACTTGAGAACAAACCCACCAGATCGATTCGCCCACTCGGTCTAGCCCTTTGCGGATTACGGCGACCCGTAAGATCCAAAACTCCTCTTGTGTCGGTTCCTATCCATGCCTTGCCTCACGACTCTTTAATACCCTCGGCTACCTTCGCTTTTCAACCGAACCGCAAATTCACGCTCCTGCTGGCGCAATCAACAACCTTAATTCGTCTCGCAGCCATCCTCGAACGGCGTGTTCGGTAGCCACCATACCCGGCATACCGACTCGACCTCGAAACTCGCCTCAGACTCGACGACGATTTACTCCTCCGAACTAACCTCGTAAATGCTTTCCGTTGCTCATTAATGTAGTTAGCTCCCACGCATTTTTTTACGATAAGACTGAAATAGTCCCAAGTCGGATCTTCATTGCGGTATTGTCCGAACCGTGAGCCACCACTGGTATGACTCATCTCGGAGAAGTGATACTATCCCCTTTAACTTTTCTTCAGCAGTCAGGTCTAGATCGTCCATGATCCGCTCTGTCGCTTCCAGCCAATATTCAGCAGTGCTAGGAGCAACACCAGAAACACCTCGAAAACCTCATTTGCTTGTTCAAGTCGCTCGAACAGATTTCCTAGCTCCTGCGCCTCCACCTACTCCAACTACCCTCTCCAGAACCCGCAAGATCGCTGTGACATCGTCATCCCGACCTGTTCTCGAACTCACCACCTCCCTGTGGTGGCATGAACCGGTATCTCATTTTTTGACCCTTGACCAGATCCTACGGGTTGCGTTATCCTCAAATGCCTCGCCCACGACCACGCCCACCTCGGTACTCATGACTAAAATCTCATCTGATTTAAAGAATTTTATGCATCAGTAATTATTCCACTGTTTTAAAGCAAAGTCTTATGAATATTAAAGAAGCTTTGTTTTCGCGAGTCCACTGAGTCCTATCAGTTTCAATTTCTAAAGTAGTCTTACTATCACTAGCCATCCAATCACATCTCATCAATATCATTATCACAAACAATAGTAAAGGGTACTTACCTGGGCGGATTGGTGCCGGAGACTTGGTGCCATGCCATTCACACCATACTTTTTAAAACATTTTGGGCCTCAGGCCCACAGTCGAGCCTTTGAACCTAGCTCTGATACCACAATTGTAACACCCCAAACTTGGTCAACACACCACGATCGAATCTGGTATGTCACGAGGAAAATCTGAATTTTTGAGAAGTTAGGTTTCTGTTTAAAAATTTGATGAGATCACTTCGCTAATTTGTGTATTTGAAGAAAACTTGAGTAGGCTTGATTAAAATCTAAAGGTGTATTTGAAAACCCGAAAATTTTGAAAAAACTTAATCAGATGTGTAGGTAAAACAAGTTTATCCCATTTAGAAGTTTAAGTTGTTTCTTATTATTACTAAAACATTTTGGCTTAGTAGAAAATCGAGTTTAAGTTAGAAAAACATTTGAGTCCCTTTATTTCAAATCATAGTGTGATCCGATGGTATAGTTTAAAATATTGCTTTTGTAGTTTTGAAATCGTTGTCTTTCCGTGTTTTAGCAAATTTTAACCCAATTAATTTATTAAGGCATATCAATAACCTATTTTAAACATAAACATAGCAAAACATAATTTTAAAAGGCCTTTTACAAACCAAAATAAAACCAAATAGTAATAAATAAGCTTAAGTACCAAATTTTATAAAAGTCCGAGCAAATCCTTATTTAAGCATGGCATGAGCACCTCGAGTCCATCCGGCTCCAAGCCACTGAAATGTCAAAGGAGAGAGTGAGTCACAAGACTCGGTGTGTAAATCCTCCCGATAATACAACATGCTAACACACATCATAGCAAAGCAATACAATTAATGCACGTTCCTAACCATCCATTACACCTTCTCTACCGTGTGGTACCAAATCACCGGTGGTGCCAAACCCACCGTGACCCAAAGTCACGATATCCATAATGTGGTGCCAAACCACTTTGGTGACCAAGTCACGAATAATCCAATGATGGGGCCAACCCATCATGTGATACCAAATCACTAGCAACAATCCCAGATCTCATAAGTGGGGCCAACCCACGGTGGTGTCACACCACGTGGACGAGTCGCAATGAGGTGCCAAACCTCGGGGTCCCAAAGACACAATGTGATAAAAAAGTAACAAATTGATGAGGCCAACCCAGTACCAAATAGGTCAATTATAATCAATCGTAGGGCCAACCCACCGTGGTTGATGAGAGGTCAAACTCCGTGACCCAAAGTCACAAAATATCATTTGTGTACCAAATTTGAAGAAAACCTTGTGTCCCAAAGGCTGTCCCAAAGACACGGATATCAAAAGATGGACTCATGTACAATATGCAAATCATGCAATTCATGCCAACATGTCCAATAATTTATGCACATATATCATGGATCTTAATCAATAGAACTGTAATAGGAACTTAAAACAAGGAACATACCCTATCGGGTATCATGGCAATTTAGTTTCACTTTTAAGTTGTTTATTAATTATTACTAAGAAACATTTTAGCTTAGAAATAGAAAATCCGAAGTTTAAGTCCCTTGATCACCTCGACAACCCATCCTACAATCGGCCAACAAGGATTAACACTTAAACCATTCGGCCAAAAATAGATAAACCAAATCTTATTTTGCAAATGGTTGTTTCCAACCAAACCCAAACCAACATGGTTCCTTCCGATAAGCCTCTAAAAACACAAACCATTAGTCTCATCAATCTTTGGCTTTTGAAAACCATTAAAGCAACCTTTTGAAATCGTTGTCTCCTTGCTTGATTTCAACTCCAAAGGCCCTATACTAAAAATGATTACCAAACCAATTTTAACTCCTTTTAACATATATCAAAATAATTTAAAAATTAAGAAGAAATATCACCAAAACCTACCTTTTTAAACATAAACATACGTAATAAAAAAAATGGAAAGGCCTAATGAAAGGAACGATTGGAAACAAAAGGCAAAAGGGTTCGGAGAAGAAAAGAAGAAGATAAAAGGGTGCTTTCCAAGGTAAGCTTGGCATTGATCAAGTTAGCAAGCAAGTTATCATGTAAGTCCAAGGCAAGCTTAGCATTGATCAAGATATCATGTAAGTCCAAGGCAAGCTTAACATTGATCATGTTAGCAAGTAAGTTATCATGTAAGTCCAAGGCAAGCTTGGCATTGATCAAGTTAATAAGCAAGTTATCATGTAAGTCCAAGGACTCAAGCTTGGCATTGAGTATGTTATCAAGAGCAAGACTTCATATAAGTCCATGTCAAGACATGGCCATGAAACCAATATGAGATAACCCATGTAAGACCATGTCTAGGATATGGCTTTGGCATCATACTATGTGGGAAGAGATTTAGTATCCTCCAAAATTTTGTTATTCAAGAAATTCATCGGGCAAATGAGTAAGCTAAAAGAAGATCCTTTGTTTCAGTTACAAAGTTATTAACTTATTAAAGTCTAAGTCCCTTGATCACCTCGACAACCCGAAAAGAAAGTAAAGTAGGAGGTTCGGCCCTAAGAGCAATGAAAGAGCGATTGGAAACAAAAGGCAAAAGGGTTCGGAGAAGAAAAGAAGAAGATAAAAGGATGAATAGAGGGTAGTATCATCGCCACAACTCCTCCCTCCAGAGCTCTAAGTGGCGCATGCTTTGCCACTTTGCTAGCTCATCACTTGTGCAACAATCCACCAAATAAAATACATAAGACCCACTCCTTCAAATTTCTATCACATAAAGCCCAAAAAAAAAAATTTTTCCTACCACTCGAGCTTACACCTAGCTTATAACTAAGCCCCAACAACATCAAAATAACAACATAGCACATCAAGCACATGCAGCAAAACCAAAATAAAATAGCCCTTAACCGGGATAAGTCCAAGGACTCAAGCTTGGCATTGAGTATGTTATCAAGAGCAAGACTTCATATAAGTCCATGCCAAGACATGGCCGTGAAACCAATATGAGATAACCCATGTAAGACCATGTCTAGGATATGGCTTTGGCATCATACTATGTGGGAAGAGATTTAGTATCCTCGGTTATTCACAAAAATTCATCGGGCAAATGAGTAAGCTAAAAGAAGATAGCAAGAAAGCTAAGAAGTAAAGTTAGTATCAAGATGAAGTTAGATGAAGTTGAGTATTATTCATGTTGTGAATGAGAAAGTAGATATCATGATTATTGTTATTATAGTATACTGATTAATGTGATCAAGTGATACAGGTATCATGGTTACCTTACAAGTATGATAATAGTAATTGTCATGAGACATGTAAGAATCTATATGAGTAAGTAAGCTCTTTAGCTGAAATTCATGATACCATTGTTTATGTGAAATGGTTTATATTAAGCAATGATGATGCTATGAGTTGTTACATGCAAACTTACTAAACTATATGCTTACATTATGATTCTTTCTTTCTCTGCAGTCCCGCTAAGCTAACTTGTGGATCATTAAAGTCGGAGCTCGCAACACACTATCAACTCTAATTTTGGTATAGCCAAGTTACTTTACGAAGTATGGCATTCATAGGAAACATTCATTTTGTGGATACGTTTTAAGAAGGGCCTTTGGAAAGGCTATCAAGTTTATTATTCTTTTGTATATGGCTAAGTGATTGGCCAAATTTGACTAAGCATGTATGTTTATTGAGATCAATGAAGCATGTAATATTATTCATAAAATTGGGTTGTTATTGCATCGTTGAATTGTGTATGGATATGATCTTCATTTTAGGGTGGCTAACGGCTTGGTAAATAGCCTGTAAGTGCCCACACGGTTGGACACACGGGCGTGTGTCAAGACCATGTTAACCCTGCACCTTAGTATTATTAATCGTAAGAGGCCACGGGCAAAGCCCATGGCTGTGTGTGTATGCCGTGTAAGACACACGGTTTGGACATGGGCATGTGCCTAGACCATGTTAATTTAGTCAGTATATCAAGGATTAGCACACGGTCTAAGCTCACGGGTGTGTCATGGCCATGTGAAATTAGTCAGTAACCTCCTACGGTTTGTAGACATGGGCGTGTCTAAGCCGTGTGGAAATAGTCAGTAGTTCTACACGATTTGAGGGCATAGGCGTGCATAAGGGTACACGGGCGTGTTCCAAGTCACACGTGAGTGTGAACCCTGCTTCAAAAATGAGTTATTTGATTTTAATTCCAAAAGATTTTTGACATGAGTTAAAAGCCTCGTAGGCCCTTATTATATGTGTTGACTAAGAAAGTGAAGTTTTTAAGTTGGAATGAAATTTTATAGCCCGTAAGTACATGTTTCAGTGAGTTCAAGCATAGTAATGTCTCATATCCATACCTAGTATCGGTCTTGGGTACGGGGTGTTACATTTAGTGGTATCAGAGCTGCGATTTAATCGGTTTTAGGACTAACGTAGCACGAGCATGAGTCTAGCTATACATGTCATACGTAAGAATGTTTTTATAATGATAGTGTGATGACTCCTGACGACTTAAATTATGTTTATACATATAGTAAATGGATCCCGAAAGAGCTTAGGTGAATGATGTAGAAAGTAATGCACCAGCTCCCGCAGAAGGGACGGTGCCGTATGAGAATGAGAATAGACCCACTGTGGTAAGTCAAGAAGGAGGAGGAGAAGAGGCTAGAGAAGCCTTCCTCCATATGATGGATGCCTGGTACACGGAGTTTGTTCGAGCGAACCCGAATGCACAACCCCCTCCACCCCCGCCTGTTCCACAACCTACTCTAGTAGGCCCTCAAGTAGTAGAGGTGGTAAGATTAGGTAAACCTCTAATTGATAGGATCAGGAAGCATGGGGCAGAAGAATTTCGAGCTAGAAAAGATGATGATCCAGAAAGAGCTAAGTTCTAGTTAAAAAATACCATAAGAGTATTTAACGAACTATCCTGCACTCCTGATGAATGCATGAAGTGTGTAGTCTCTCTCTTAAGAGATTCTGCTTACCAATGGTGGAACACCCTTGTGTCGGTGGTACCAAAGGAAAGGATCTCATGTGAATTCTTGAAGAAGAGTTTAAGAAAAAGTATATCAGCCAGAGGTTTGTAGACCAGAAGAAGAAAGAATTTCTAGAGCTGAAGCAAGGCAAGATGTCGATGGCGATTATGAGCGAGAGTTAAAGACGACTCATCAAAGCATTTCATGAATGTGTGTCCACTGAGGCCATTATGAGTAAAAGGTTTGAAGATGGTTTAAATGAGGACATTAAGCTGGTTGTTGTTGTCCTCGAATTAAAATAATTTGTTGTACTAGTGGAAAGGGGTTGTAAAGCCGAATAACTGATAAAAGAGAAGAAGAAATCTAAAATAGAGTCTCGTGATTCTAAAAAGAGACAGTGGAACAAGTCGTTCCAATCGTCATCCAAGAAGTCAAGAGATTTTTCTACTCGAATAGCTACATCCACTGGATTTTCAAGAAAAGACAAGAGCAAGCAGTATTCGGGAAATAAAGCACAGACGACTTCAGTTTCAAGTGTTGGAGATTTTAGATCCAATAGACCTGAATGTCCACAATGTGACAGACGCCATTTGGGAGAATGCCGAGCACATGAAAATGCATGTTTTAGATGTGGTTCCCAAGACCATTTCATAAAGGATTGTCCAGAGATGACTAAAGAAGAGAGAACTCAGAACCCGAGATCCGGGAGTATGGTCAGAGGGAGACTTCAGAGGAACCCAGGAAGTGGGGCAAATGGAAGAGGAAACCCTAGAGAGTAGGCCGCGAGACCCAAGATCAGGCCGCCTACAAGGACTTATGCCATTCGCACTCGAGAAGAGGCATCTTCCCCTGATGTTATTACGGGTACCTTTTCTCTTTACAATACCAATGTTATTGCTTTAATAGACCCCGTATCCACACACTCTTACATTTGCATGAAATTAGTACCCGGTTTGGGTGTGCCTATAGATACCAAAGAATTTGTGATTAAGGTGTCTAATCCTTTAGGCAAGAGTATGTTAGTTGATAAAGTTTGTAAAGATTGTCCATTAATGATTAGAGGTCATTGCTTTAAAGAAAATCTTATGTTGTTACCATTTGATGAATTCGACCTCATTCTTGGTATGGACTGGTTGACTACTCATAATGTAATTGTAAATTGTGGGAAGAAATACATTGAGATGAGATGTGAGAATGGGGATACTTTTCATGTAGAATTGATGAGCAAGGTAGATCGTCGGTAATAATTTCTCATATGATGGCGCAGAGATACCTAAGAAAAGGGTATGAGGCATTTTTGGCCTTTGTATTGAATGATAAAGAGATAGAGTTAAAGATTGAATTAGTGCCGATAGTATGTGAGTATGTGGATGTTTTTCCTGAGGAATTTGCAGGATTACCACTAGTTAGAGAAGTTGAGTTTGGCATTGAGCTAGCTCCTGGTACTGTACCAATATCCATTACTCCTTATAGAATGGCTCCAAAAGAGTTGAAAGAGTTGAAGTTACAATTGCAAGAGTTGACAGACAAAGGCTTTGCAAGATCAAGTTGTTTACCATGGGGCACTCCGGTTTTGTTTGTGAAAAAGAAAGATGGCACCATGAGATTATGCATTGATTACCGCCAGCTTAATAAAGTGGTAGTAAAGAACAAGTACCCATTGCCTAGGATCGACGATTTGTTTGATCAATTGAGAGGAGCGACTGTATTCTCCAAAATAGACTTGAGATCAGGGTACTACCAGTTGAGAGTGAAGGATTTAGATGTATCCAAGACTGCCTTTCGAACAAGATATGAGCATTATGAATTTTTAGTCATGCCCTTTGGGTTGACCAATGCTCCTGTTGTATTCTTGGATTTAATGAACCGTATTTTTAGACCATACCTTGATAAGTTTGTAGTCGTTTTTATTGATGACATACTGATTTATTCCCGATACGAGAATGAACATGCTGATCATCTATGAATAGTTTTACAGACTCTTCGAGAAAATCAATTGTTTGCCAAATTTAGTAAAAGTGAATTTTGTCTCAAGGAAGTGGGATTTCTGGGACATATTGTCTCGAGAGATGGAGTCCGAGTAGATCCAAGTAAGATCTGGCTATAATAGACTGGAAACCACCGAAGAACATCATTGAGATTAGAAGGTTTTGGGCCTAGCTGGCTACTATAAACGATTTTTCAAGGGGTTTTCTATGATTGCAACCTCGATGAATAAATTGTTACAGAAGAACGTGAAGTTTGAGTGGTAGGAAAGATGCCAACAAAGTTTTGAGAAGTTGAAAGCAATGCTGACTGAAGCTCCAGTCTTAGTACAATCCAAATCAAGGAAAGAATTTGTAGTCTACAGTGATGCATCCTTAAATGGATTGGGCTATGTACTCATGCAAGAAGGCAAAGTGATTGCTTATGCCTCAAGACAGTTAAAACCTCATGAGAAGAATTATCCGACGCATGACCTAGAATTGGCCGCCATAGTCTTCGCATTGAAGATCTAGAGACACCATTTATATGGAGAACGATGTCAGATTTTCACCGATCACAAAAGTTTGAAGTACTTGATGACGCAGAAAGAGTTGAACTTAAGACAAAGAAGATGGTTAGAGTTGATAAAAGCTATGAGTTGGTCATCGACTACCATCCAGGAAAGGCGAATGTAGTCATCGATGCTTTAAGCAGGAAGTCTCTATTTATTTTAAGAGAATTGAATTCAAGGATATCCTTATCCGACAATGGCTCCATTTTAGCTAAGTTAAGAGCTAGACCAATGTTTCTTCAAGAGATCCTTGAAGCTTAGAAAGAAGATAGTGAGTTGCAAGTTAAGAGAGCTCAGTGCGAGTCAGGTGCTGAATCTGACTTTCGGATTAATTCTGATGGATATTTAATGTTTAGAGATAGAGTTTGTGTGCCAATAAAAGAGGAGCTTATACAGAGAATTTTGTATGAAGCACATAACGGGTGTTTATCTGTACATCCGGGTAGCACCAAGATGTATAATGATCTAAAGCAATAGTATTGGTGGCTGAAAATGAAGAAAGACATTTCAGAATTTGTTACCAAGTGCATGATTTGTCAGCAAGTAAAGGCTGAACACCAAGTACTTTCGGGTTTACTTCAACCTATCTTGATTCTCAAGTGGAAATAGGACCGTATCACCATGGATTTCGTAACGAATTTACAGTTGTCTCTGAGCAAGAAAGATGCTATTTGGGTAGTGGTTGATAGACTCACGAAGTCAGCCCACTTTATACCTGTATGAGTGGATTACTCCCTAGACAAGTTGGTAAACTTGTATGTTTCAGAAATAGTAAGACTTCACGGAGTTCCCTTATCGATCATATCAGATAGAGATTCGAGATTCACATCTAGATTCTGGAAGAAGCTGCAAGAAGCTTTGGGTACAAAATTGAGTTTTAGAACAGCTTTCACCCCTAGACTGACGGTCAGTCATAAAGGTTAATTCAAGTACTCGAGGACATGCTCAGATGTTGTGTTTTGGAATTCCAAGGCAATTGGGAAAATTTTCTCCCATTGGTAGAATTCGCCTATAATAATAGGTTTTAGTCGAGCTTAAAGATGGCGCCTTATGAGGCCCTATATGGGGTAAGTGTAGAACTCCCTTGTTTTGGACTGAACTCAAGGAAAATTAAATTCACGGGGTTGATTTGGTTAAAGAAGCTGAAGAGAAAGTGAAAGTAATTCGAGAATGTTTAAAAGCTACCTCAGACAGACAGAAATCCTATTCAGATTTAAAAAGAAAAAAGATCGAGTACCAAGTTGGGGATAAAGTCTTTTTGAAAGTATCACCATGGAGAAAAGTTCTCAGATTTGGCCGTAAAGGCAAGTTAAGTCCACGTTTCATTGGACCTTACGAGGTTACGGAGAGAATTGGGCCGGTAGCTTACCGTTTGGCTTTACCATCAGAATTAGAGAAGATACATGATGTGTTTCACATGTCAATGTTACAACACTACAGATCAGACCCTTCGCATGTAATTACCCCTTCAGAAATAGAAATTTGTCCCGACATGACTTATGGTGAAGAACCAATCAAGATTTTAGCTCGAGAAGTTAAGCAACTAAGAAATAAAAGTATTGCCTTAGTAATGGTATTGTGGCAAAGGCACGGAATCGAAGAAGCTACATGGGAATCAGAAGAGAGTATGAGAAATTAGTATCCAAACCTTTTTGTTGGTAAGATTTTTGAGGACAAAAATCCCTAAAGGGGGAGAATTGTAACAGCCCGATTTAGGGCCTAGTCGGGATAGTGGTGCGAGGCCACGAACCCGAGGTGAAATTATGAATTTTTCAAGTTTATGCTATGTTTGCACGTTAGTATGAAAGTTTTGTAACGCAATTTTATTAAGTTGAGGTTAATTGTCCAAAAAGGACTAAATTGTAAAAGTTGCAATATATGAGTTTCTAGAAGCTTTTTGCATGAAATAGCTTTAGAATACTAATTATGAGCCCTTAAATAGCAATTTTCCCAAAATTTAATTTTTGGACAAAATTGGCCTTAAGAGACTATTATGGAAATTTTTAAGAGGAAGGGCATTTTAGTCATTTGGCCTCATTAGTGATTAAAATAGGATAAAGATGAGAAAAATTCACTCATCTTCTTCCTTGTTCTTCTTAGAAAATTGGGAGACACCATAGCTAGGGTTCTTCATTTTTTTTCAAGCTCATAGTAAGTTCATCTTAGCCCCGTTTTTAATATTCTTCGTATTTTTGAAGTTCATGCATTATGAATTAGCTAATTTTAGCTATAAAATGAGCTAAGATGCATGTTCAAAAATCTACCCTTGAATGACATGCTTGTTAAATGATGTTTTATGGAAGTTTAAGAGAGTTTGATGTTAGATAAACATCTTTTCCTTAATGAATTTCATGAAAATGGTAGTAGGGACCATTTTGTAACAGTTATAAAATTTGTCATACCTAATAGAAATAGTGAGAATTGATGATTGTTATAGAAGAGAAAATGATTCAGTTGAGCATGAAGATTAAGAAAGTTGCATGAAAATCATTTTACAAGAATTGGGGCAATAGTGCAAATATTAGAAAGTATAGGGGCAAAATAGTAATTTTGCCAAAGTATGAGTTATGAGTCAATTTAGTCAATATGGTTTTTTATGATTATAGATAAAGAAAAATGAAGCTCGGATCGAAACCGAGGCAAGAACAAAGTCGATGACTAAAATGCACATCTACATACATTTTGTATATTGAGGTAAGTTTGTATGATTTCTAAGCTTTATGATTATTATCATTAAATTTCTTAATATAATGTACAATAATTGTATGAAATGATCATGTTATGTTCAAGCAAGAAATCATGATGATAAGTACGAGCAAGTCCCGATGGGAGATGAATTTCCCAGGATACTCGATCTACCACGCAAGTTATCATGTAAGTCCAATGCAAGTTTGGCATTGATCAAGATATCATGTAAGTCCAAGGCAAGCTTGGCATTAATCAAGCTAGCAAGCAAGTTATCATGTAAGTCCAAGGACTCAATCTTGGCATTGAGTATGTTATCAAGAGCAAGACTTCATATAAGTCCATGTCAAGACATGGCCGCGAAACCAAGATGAGATAACCCATGTAAGACCATGTCTAGGATATGGCTTTGGCATCATATTATGTGGGAAGAGATTTAGTATCCTCGGTTATTCACAGAAATTCATCGGGCAAATGAGTAAGCTAAAAGAAGATAGCAAGAAAGCTAAGAAAGTAATGTTAGTATCAAGATGAAGTTAGATGAAGTTGAGTATTATTCATGTTGTGAATGAGAAAGTAGATATCATGATTATTGTTATTATAGTATACTGATCAATGTGATCAAGTGATACAAGTATCATGGTTACCCTACAAGTATGATAATAGTAAGTGTCATGAGACATGTAAGAATCTATATGAGTAAGTAAGCTCTTTAGCTGAAATTCATGATACCATTGTTTATGTGAAATGGTTTATATTAAGCAATGATGATGCTATGAGTTGTTACATGCAAACTTACTAAGCTATATGCTTACGTTATGATTCTTTCTTTCTATGCGATCCTTGAGCTAGCTCGTGGATCATTAATGTCGGAGATTGCAACACACTATCAACTCTTATTTTGGTATAGCCAAGTTACTTTACTAAGTATGGCATGTATAGGAAACATTCATTTTGTGGACATGTTTTAAGAAGGGCCTTTGTAAAGGCTATCAAGTTTATTATTCTTTTGTATATGGCTAAGTGATTGGCCAAATTTGACTAAGCATGTATGTTTATTGAGATCAATGAACCATGTAGTATTATTCATAAAATTGGGTTGTTATTGCATCGTTGAATTGTGTATGGATATGATCTTCATTTCAGGGTGGCTAACGGCTTGGTAAATAGCTTGCAAGTGCCCACACGGTTGGACACATGGGCGTGTGTCAAGACCGTGTTAACCCTGCACCTTAGTATTATTAATCATAATAGGCAGTACGGGCAAATCCCACGGCCGTGTGTGTATGCCGTGTAAGACACACGGTTTGGACATGGGCGTGTGCCCAGGCCATGTTAATTTAGTCAGTATATCAACGATTAGCACACAGTCTAGGCCCACGGGCGTGTCATGGCCATGTGAAATTAGTCAGTAACCTCCCACTATTGGTAGACATGGGCTTGTCTAAGCCGTGTGGAAATAGTCAGTAGTTCTACATGGTTTGAGGGCATAGGCATGCTTAAGGGTACACGGGCGTGTTCCAAGTCACATGGGTGTGTGAACCCTGCTTCAAAAATGAGTTATTTGATTTTAATTCCGAAAGTTTTCTGACATGAGTTAAAGGCCTCGTAGGCCATTATTATATGTGTTGACTAAGAAAGTGAAGTTTTTAAGTTGGAACAAAATTTTATAGCCCATAAGTACATGTTTCAGTGAGTTCAAGCATAGTAATGTCTCGTATCCGGACCCAGTATCGATCTTGGTTGCAAGGTGCTACAATAACCATTATTTTCACATATCCAAAACATATACTAAAAACATTTCAACTATCAAGCCATATCACAGGGCAAGATCTATACATCTCAATGTATTCAATAATCACTAGCCTATATATGTCATATAACAAATATACAACTTCCAAAAGTACCCAGATAGATGGCTGATAGTGTGATTGAGTCACTGACGATCCCTGGATCCGAGTTAGTTTTAATTACACTGTAAAATAGAGAAAGACTTCACACGATAAGCTTTAAATCTTAGTAAGTTCGTAATGTAACACAATTAATTCAACAATTCAAATTCAATATGCAAAATTACCAACACCTAGCTCAATTCACCTCAATACTCAATTTTCATCCATATCAATTCCTCACTTTCATACATAACTATATATTCATGAACATGTACTTAGCAAGCTACTCAATCTAACTCTTTCCATCTTTCATTCACATAACTATCCATATATCTCATACACAATTTCATCAACCACATAGGTTTCGTACGTACCTGTACCATCACATATTTAACTACCACATTTACCATTCAATGCTCCAAACCATTACTCATTCAATCCTCTTTAAATATTCGATAGATTCACACTGTCAGTGCCATATAATTAGCTGAAGCCACAATATTATCGCACACTTAGTGCCATCACATTAAATATGTAATATCTCAATATCACACACACAGTGCCAAATAATATAGTCGATGCATTCTTTATCTCGTACACTTAGTGCCAATTATCATTGTATCGATTTTGTTTACGCATACTTAGTGCCATATAACTTAAAAATCACCTCTCACATTTCCAAATTCCCTACTAACATTTTCCATTCATTTCAATACATACGAACATCGTTTAAACAACATGTATTATACATGAACTTACCTCGGACGTAGAAACAATAATATAAGTGGATCAATCCAGCACCTTGTTCTTGCCTCGATCTAAGTCCGAATTTCTCTTTTCTTGATCTATACATATTTAAATTTAAGCCTTTCATTCATCAAATCATTCAATTTAATCCAAATACACATATTTAATTCATTTTACAAAGTAGCCCTCACATTCTCACATTTTGACATTTTTGTCCTTATTTCATAGAATCATCAAATACACATAATTCCATTACACTAATGCCTAGCTGAATTTTCTCCTAGTTCATATAATCCCACATATTTAATTTATTTCACATTTTAGTCCTTCAATTTCTCATTTTTACAATTTGGCCCAAAATAGCCAATTTCATCAAAAATTCAAAGACAAAATATGTTAATCTATCACATATCTTTCATATTTCATCATCAACTATCACAAAGCTCAAGCATTCATCAATGGAATTTTACAAAATCACCAACAAACTCAAAAATTAGGACATGGGCTAGCTAGAACACGAATCAACGATTACAAAAACATAAAAATTACTAAAAATTGAGCTCAAAACATACCTTGATTGAACTAATTGAGTGTTGAATACAAATGAAGCTTAAAACCCTTCTTTTCTTTCTAAAATCGATGGAAGAAGATGAGAATGGCCATTAAATTATTTTTGTTTTATTAATATTAACTTAATACCCTGATTACCATTTTAACCTTAATATAAAACATTTAAATTCCGCTAATATAATCCAATTTTTGTTCATCCAATCTATTAATGGTTTAATAACAACATAAGGACTTCTCATTTAATAAGACATGACAATTAAGTACTTAAACAATTAGCACACAACTTTTGCATTTTATGCGATTAAGTCCTTTTTCACAAATCGACACACAAACGATAAAATTTCCACACAGAATTTTCACACATGCTTTATCACATACTATAAACACTAAAATTAATATTAAAATATTTTTCTAACCTCAGATTTGTGTTCTCAAAACCACTATTCCGACTAGGCTCTAAACTGGGCTATTACATCTGCAACATATGGTGGTATACTCAGCCACCGGTAGGTCGTACGAGACCAGCACTTGGATCACATAATCACATAATACATAATGACCCTAGTGACATGTCACTTGTATCCTAACCTATTTCTAAGGTTTAAACGGGATATCTTGCTTGGCGATTTGCCTTCAGACTTGTTCGTAGGATTATACTCATACACAAAATCAAATATACAATTCATGCAATATTAAAGCGGTTAAATACAATTATTCTAAAGCTTATTTTTAACTTACTAACTTACCTCGGTACAAAATGGCTAATAGTTCGATTTAGTCCACAACTTTGTTCTTTCCCCAGTCTAGGTCAGAACCTTGTCTTTCTTGATCTATAATATCAAATTTAACTTATTCAATTATCACATTATTCAATTTAATCCCAAAAACACTTTATTACAAAAATTACATTTTTACCCCTAACTTTTCAACTTTTTACATTTTAGTCCCTAGGCTCGTAAAATTATTTTCATTCGATTTCTTCATTAACCAAGCCTAACTAAATCTCTTTCATGCTCATAGCAACCCACATTTTTCATTTATTCACATTTTTACAACTTTTACAAATAGGTCCTTATTTGACATTTTCATAAAAAATCACTTGGTAAATGTTGTTTATCTAACAGCAAACATACATAATCTACCATTAGACATCAAAATACAAAAAAAAAATCTAACATGGGTAAAATTTTAGATCTTAATTTTCTTTCAAATTTGTCATTGAAATAGCTAAATTAGGTTGAAACAACTTTAAAAACATAAAAATCATTAAAAACGGGGCAAGAACGGACTTACAATCGAGCTTGAAAGTGGCCAAACCCTAGCGATGTCTTCCTTCAAATTTTTAGCACAAAGGGAACTAATTTGAGAATATGGACACTTTTATTTTAGTTATTTTGGCTTTATTTACTAGATTACCAGAATGCCCTTCACCTAAACTTTGAAAATTTTCACTAACCATGTCCATTTTTTTCCATACTAAAGCATAATGGTCTAATTACCATCTAAGGACCTCTATTTTAAAATTTCATAACAATTAGACACCTCTAGCTTCTAGAATACACATTTAGCACCTTTTTTAATTTAGTCCTTTTAACTAAATTGAGTGCCCAAACGTTAAAATTTTCGAATGAAATTTTCATGAAATTATTCCATAAAAATATAATAAATGAAAATTTTACTACATCAGATTTGTGGTATCGAAACCATTGTTTTGACTAGACGCAAAATTGGGCTATTACAACTCTCCCCTTAGGGATTTTCATCCTTGAAAATCTTATCGGAATATAAATTCCATTTCCACGTAGACTCTTCTATCTCATGACACTGCCAAAGAACCTTCACTAAGGTTATGCTTTGATTTCCCAACTTTTTAATCTCTCGTGTCAAAATTTCGATCGATTCTTAGTTATACAACACATTGGCTGAGTCATAATCCCTATCGAAGAATTCATACTCAAAGAGTCCAATCGATACCATCGCAACATAGATACACAAAACACATTTTGAATCTTTTTCCAAGGCAATACTTTCGGAAGCATGCTATCGCTGAACGGGGATTTCATATCCTTATGTTTCAAATTCACATACATTTTCTGATAATCTGAAGTGAATTCTAAACTGCCATGAATCACTTTTACTTTCTGTACGATTTCTGATCGGATAGTCTCTGAAACATATAAATCAACTAATCTATCATGTTACATACCCGATCACCAGAACATCTATTTCAAGTAAGTGTACATTTTACTACTCCCTGAATGAACAAACGAGCTACTACTGAGCTTCGTACAAAATTTTCTGTAAAAGCTCTAAATTACTCACTGCGCAAATTCTATCTCGGAATAATGATAACAGTGATCAGGTCAAACTTGAAATTGAGAATCAAAAGTCATCCCACACTGTACTTGTTTAGTTTACCATTCACTATCACATTCCTGATATTCTCAATCTTGCAAAGAAAACACCGCTTTAGCTTCTAATTTAGCTAGATTCAGACCGTCATCAAATAAGATTAATCATGTGTCCAATACTCACAACATAATCAAAGGTTTTCCATTCAAGCATTTGCAACTATATCTACTTTCCCAATGGTTAATTGATAATTGCTTACAATCTTTCAATAGTTCAAGCCATCTATGATGTTTTAAATTCACATTACAATTTTTCGATAGTGCATCACTTAAAAATCACAAATTCTTTACTCAATTTAACTGGACCCAAAATCAGTTCTTCGGTTAACAATACCTTCAACTATTTTCAACTTTGCTAACATTCAACAGACCATTGAAACTTTCACAAATGTGATAACTTTATCAATCAAAACATCTTTAACTCATAATAATATCATCCAATTAGAACTGATATTGTAACACCCCTAACCCATAACCATCGCCAATTTAGGGTTAAAGGCATTACCGGACAATTCAGATCTTTTACGGACATATCATAATATTATTCAACGAATAAAATCAAAGTGTCCCTGTAATAGGTCAACGAGACCTTAATCATACTTTAGAATAGGGCCGAGACTAAACCGAACACATATGAAAATTCTCAAAAATTTAAAAATTTTCTTAAGTTACAGAAGTCACACACCCGTGTTGGCAGGCCGTGTGCCTCCTACGGCCTTAGACATGCCCGTGTGTCTAAGCCGTGTCAAAACAGGGCATACATACTGACTTGTCCACACGACTTGAGACACGCCCGCGTGCCTCACCCGTGGTCGACACTGACTTGCACCACACGGCTAGTCACATGTCCATGTGTCCAGCCCGTGGTCGACCCGGACTTGTTTTGAATTACAACCACAAAGGACAGGGTCAAGCCATATGCCCATGTGCTCAACCGTGTGGGCAAATATAGGCCATTTGCAAGGCCAAAATGCCACCCACACATTGGGATATCCCTACAAGCATATACAATCATCTTTCCAAACTTAAATAGCAAACAAAACATATCAAATTATGCATCATTTCTACCCATTCATAAACATCACAAACACTCCAACTTAGGAATTATTTAACTCAATCTAACCACAAGCATTTCAAAGTATAATCCATCACAAACTTACCATTAATAATATGCTAACCATGCATCAATAAACTTATCATTCATATGACCATTTCTTTTGCTTTCAACCATACAAAAACTAAACATCATAAAACATGACTAATCATTCATATATTGCCATTATCTAGCCATATCACATGGCTATATACACATCTCAAACATAATTCAAAGTAACTAGCCTATACATGCCATACTTAGTATATACACTTTAAAAAAGGTACCAAGATAAGATTGAGTAGTGTGATGACAATCCTCGACCATTCCAGAGCCCTCAATAGCTTTGACGATCTATAAAACAAAGCAAACACACACACAAAGTAAGCTTTTCAAAAGCTTAGTAAGCCATATACAAATAAACCTATCATATAATCAATTAAAAGCATGGCAAATCAATTTCATAAACATATCTTCATTTCATACACATAGATTTCTCTTTGGCTCAATTGGATTTCCATTGCTTACCAACATATCATATCTCAAGCATCTTTTTTGCTCATATAACAAACATAAAAATATATCACACTTTGTTCAAAGCATCTTTGTACATATTAACTTACCTTTCATGCTTATTCAAAGCATATACAATAAACATACCTGAAGCGGATATACAACTCACATAGTCATTCATTTCTCGGACTTGCCCGTTGAACCATTCAGAATCTAGTAGGATACTCAAAGTGCTCGGAATAGTCGTACAATGCCAACGTCCCAGACGAGGTCTTACATGTACTCAAATATCGATGCCACTGTCCTAGATAAGGTCTTACATGAATAAAATACGATGCCAATGTCCCAGACATGGTCTTTCATGTAAATCTCAAATCAATGACAACGTCCCAGACGTGGTCTTACACGAAGTCTCGAATCAATGCCAACGTCCCAGACGTGGTCTTACATGATATCAAATATCATAAACTTATGTCATGATATACGCAATTCTACCTATCCCTAGGTTCAAACGGGACTTTTTCAGATGTTGATAACATGTCAATACTATCTCGGATTTCATGTACTCATCATCTCATATACATTCATCATCATAATTTTCATATGAATATACATATATCAATATAATTACATTTAGTTGTATATCAACTTACCTCAGATTCAGATATACGGAAACGAACTCGACTACTCAATTACTTTTGATTTTTCGCAATATAAATCTATTTTCTTTGGCTCTTGATATATAAATATTCAAATTTAATCCATTTATTCAGCAAATCATCCAATTCAATCCAAAACACATATTTAGGGAAATTTACAAATTAGCCCTCACATTTTCACATTTTGACATTTTAATCCCTATTTGACAAAATCACAAAATACACAAAATCTCGATACACCCATGCTTAGTTGAATTCTCATGTAGTCCATACAAGTCCATACATTTCATTTATTTTACAATTTAATCCCTCAAAATATTATTTTCTCAATTAAGTCAAAAATACTCAAAATCATAAAAACTTCAAAGACAAAACATGTTAATCTAACACATATGTAACACCCCTAACCCGAAACTGTCGCCGAAATAGGATTAAGGGGTATTACCGATCAATCAGAACATTTAACCTCTAAATTTTGACACAAAGTCAATCATCATCAAACACATTCATATACAATCATAGTGTCCCTTAAACAAGTCATCAAGACCCTAAGTATGCTTATAAACCGAGTCGGGACTACACCAAAACACATATAAAGTTTCATGAAAAATTGAAACTTTTCTAGAATACAGGGGAGACACGCCTGTGGGGGCAGGCTGTGCCTCTCCCACGGCTGCATGACACACCCGTGTGACCTCTCCGTGGTTACATACTGCCAAAATCAACACGGCTAACAAGCACGCCTGTGTGCTAAGGTCGTGTCCTATAAGGTCATATACTGCCATTTCTAGCATGACCTATAGGTACGCCCGTGCCATGGCCGTGTACTATTAAGGCCAGCTACTGACTTGTACACCACGGTTAGATGACACCCCCGTGTCAAAGCCGTGTGCAGTTTAAACCATATTCTGCCAATTTACCCACGGTCTGAGGCACGCCCGTATGCCCCAACCATGTGACATTATAGGCCATTTTTGCAAGGCCAACATGCCACCCACTTAGGGTCAAACCTACAAGCCAATCAACCATGCATCTTATACACATATTGCCATCTAAAAGCATACCAATTTAGGAATTCAAAACATGCAATCAATACCAACTCTAATCATACCCAATTCAATACCAATACTTATTCTATCACAAGCATAATTCATTCCCAATCTCACTACCCCTACCAGCACTTATCAACACAAAGTTACCACTCAATAGAAAATTTATTAAACTACAAATAATGCCAAAAGATGCATCATATATATACCACATTCATTCATGCCAAACCTATCACATATCTAGCCACATCTCATGGCTAATTACAAATCTCAAACTTGATTCAATTAACTAGCCTATACATGTAATATTCCCGTTATATACATCTTTTCAAAAGTACCAAAATGGAATACCGATAGTGTGATTGAGAAGCTGACGATCCCGGATCTGAGCTAGCTTTACTGACACTTGAAGGCAGAGAAACAAATCACACAGTAAGCTTTCCAGAGCTTAGTTAGTTCGTAACATAATACATATTACCCAATAATACAACATCAATATGTATATATGCATATATCATCACATAGATAAAGGCACAACTAGCCACATTATCAATCTCAACCACATACCCAATTATCTATTCATTCAACTCTTAAATCTATCATCAACCACATAGGTTTAAACGTACCTTGATCAACACATAGTTGATTACCATTTATGCTACTCAATTGTTCGATATTACCTCTCCTTCAACCTTTGCTAATCCTTTGATTTATTCGCACACTTGTGCCAATTTCATCGGTATCGCACACATAGTGCCAAGTCAAGAAGCCGAAGCTTCTATCTTTTCACACACACAGTGCCAATCATCTCTTCCTCGTTTCAAATTTTGCACACTTAGTGCCCCTTTATCTCAATTCAGCACATAGCATTTCAAATCTCATAGATACATATACATCCATTCAATTTATATCACATAGATAAAGTTTACAACTAGTATTATATCCGAACTTACCTCGGACATTGAACTATCGATACGGTAGATTAATCGAGCACTTTATCTTTGCCTCGATCTCGATCCGAACCGCTCCTCTCTTGGTCTATACACATTCAAATTCAATCCATTCAATCATCAATTCAATCATTTAGTCCAAACACACATATTTAGGGTATTTTACAAATTAACCCTCACATTTTCACATTTCGACACTTTAGTCCCTATATCACAATATCATCAAATTCACAAATTCGACACATTCACTTGCTTGAACGAACCTCTCTAGGGATTATATAAGTCCAAATATTTCATCAAATTTTCTATTTAGTCCCTCAACTTTCCATTTTCTCAATTTAGCCCTAATTAGCTAAATTCATCAAAACTTCAAGAATAAAGTATGTTCATCTAGCTCATGTCTTTCATTTAATACCAAAAATCACCACAAAGCTCAATATAGCATCAATGGCATCTCACACAAACATCATCAATACTCAAAATTCAAGCATGGGTTTTGTAGAGCACAAAGCAATGATCACGAAAACATTGAAATTATCAAAATCTGATTAAAAACTAACCTTGAATCAAGATCAAAGCATGCAGAACCCTTGTTTTCTTTTCCCTTTTCTTCTCTTGCTAATATTCGGCCAAGGATGATAACCAAATGACTATTTTCATGTTTTATTATAACATATTAAACATAATTATCACTTTACCAAATTAACCTTTTAATAACCATATAAAACAAATATACATTAAGGCTAATATGTCATTTAGTCATCCACTAAGTACAAAATGGTTTAATTGTGTCATAAAGCCTCCATATTTAAAAGACAACAACACTTAAATACTTATAAATCAGCACATAGCTTTTACTCTTTACGCGATTAAGTCCCTTCTCTTAATTCGACATTAAAACAGTCAAATCATCACACAGAATTTTCACACAGGCTATATCACATATCATTCACACAGAAAATATCATTAAAATATTTTTACGACCTCGAATTTGTGGTCTCAAACCACTATTCCAACTAAGGTCCAAACCGGGCTATTACAACTCTCCCCCTTAGGGATTTTCGTCCCCGAAAATCTTACCAGTGAATAGTTGTGGATGTTGCTCTCTCATAACGTTCTCAGGCTCCCGCGTAGCCTCTTCAATTCCATGTTTGTGCCATAATACTTTCACTAGAGAAATTTTCTTATTTCTCAATTCGTTGGTCTCTCATGCCAAAATTCGGATCGGTTCTTCACTATACAACCAGTCTGACTGAATCTCAACCTGAGTAGGAGCAATCACATGAGAAGGATCTGATCTGTACCGTCGAATCATTGACACATGGAACACGTTATGGATCTTTTCTAACTCTGATGGCAATCTCAATCTATAAGCAATCGGCCAAACTCGTTCAATAATCTCATACGGTCCGATGAATCTTGGACCCAGCTTGCCCTTCCAGCCAAATCGAAGTATTTTCTTCCACGGAGACACATTCAAAAACACTTTATCACCAATTTCAAATTCAATATCCCTTCGTTTCAAATCTGCATAAGACTTCTGACGATCTGAGGTTGCTTTCAAACTGTCATAAATTACTTTCACTTTCTGCTTAGTCTCTTTTATAAGATCAACCCCGTGAATCTTGTTCTCACTCAGCTCGGTCCAATACAATGGAGTTCGACACTTTCGACCATAAAGAGCCTCACATGGTGCCATTTTAATGCTAGATTGAAAACTGTTGTCATACGCAAACTCAATCAATGATAAATGCTTTTCCCACGTACTTTTAAATTCAAGTATACAACATCTTAGCATGTCTTCGAGAATCTGAATGATTCGCTCCGATTGACCATCCATTTGTGGATGAAAAGCAGTACTAAAATGCAATTTCGTGCCTAAAGCATCTTGCAATTTCTTCCAAAATCATGAGGTAAATCTCAAATCTCTGTCAGACACTATAGATAATGGTATTTCGTGCAATCTCACAATCTCATTGATATACAATTTAGCCAACTTATCTAAAGAATAATCGGTTCTCACCGGAATGAAATGAGTTGATTTCATCAATCTATCAACTATCACCCATATCGCATCTTTCTTGCTCGGAGATAAGGGCAAACCCGACACAAAGTCCATCGTGATCCTCTCCCATTTCCACTCAGGAATCATAATCGGTTGCAATAAATCGGACAAAACTTGATGTTCAGCCTTAACTTGCTGACAAACTAAACATTTCGACACAAAGTCAGAAATATCTCTCTTCATACCATGCCACCAATAGAATTGTTTCAAATCATTATACATTTTCGTACTCCCCGGATGTTCAGTCAAATGACTATTGTGAGCTTTAGTCAAAATCATTTGAATCAACTCTGAATTTCTCGGAACACAGATCCGGTCTCTAAATCTCAAACAATCATCACTATCAACTCGAAATTCGATTCAGCATTCGAACTGCATTGAATTCTTTTTGCTAACAACTCATTATCAATTTTCTGAGCATCACAAATCTACTGTAAAAACAACGGTTTTACTTTCAATTCATCTACAATCGTGTCATCATCACACAGATCCATCTGATTACTCATAGCTCATAATGTATATAATGATTTGTGACTCAAAGCATCAGCCACAACATTAGCTTTACCCGGGTGGTAATCTATCACAAGTTCATAGTCTTTCAACAATTCTAACCATCTTCTATGTCGCAAATTCAAATCTTTCTGAGTCATCAAATACTTTAAACTCTTATGATCAGTATAAATATGACATTTTTCACCGAATAAATAGTGACACCAAATATTCAACGCGAATACAATCGTAGCCAATTCAAGATCATGCGTTGGATAATTCTTTTCATGCGGTTTTAACTGTCTTGAAGCATAAGCGATGACTTTTCCTTCTTGTATCAACATATAGCCCAAACCATTCAACGATGCATCACTATAAACTATAAACTCTTTGCCTGATTAAGGTTGAATCAACACTGGTGCTTCTGTTAACAACACTTTTAACTGTTCAAAACTCTACTGACACTTTTCTGACCACTCGAATCTAACATCCTTTTGCAACAACTTTTTCAATGGAGTTGAAATCATTGAGAAGCCTTTCACAGATCGTCTATAATATCCTGCTAGTCCTAGAAAACTACTGACTTCAGACACATTCGTCGGAGGCTTCCATTCCAAAATAGTAGAGATTTTATGCGGATCGGCTCGTATCCCAGCAGCGGATACAATATGCCCCAGAAAACTGACCTCATGCAACCAAAATTCCCACTTGCTAAACTTTGCATACAACTGTTTCTTACGCAGAGTTTGTAGCACGATTCTCAAATGCTCGGCATGCTATTTCTCATCACACGAATAGATCAAAATATCATCAATGAACACCACCACGAAGCGATCCAAATATGGTCTGAATATCCGATTCATCAAATCCATAAACACAGCAAGGGCATTTGTTAGTCCAAAAGGCATCACTAAGAATTAGTAATGTCCATACCTCATTTTGAAGGCAATTTTCGGCACATCTGATTCTCTAACTCTCAATTGATAGTAGCCCAATCTCAAATCTATCTTAGAAAATACTGTAGCTCCTCTCAACTGATCAAACAAATCATCGATCCGAGGTAATAGATATTTCTTCTTTATCGTCACTTTGTTCAATTGTCGATAATCAATACACATTCTCATAGTTCCATCTTTCTTTTTCACAAATAATACAGGAGCTCCCCAGGGTGAAAAACTAGGTCGTGCAAATCCTCTTTCGGTCAATTCTTGCAACTGAGATTTTAACTCTTTCAATTCTGTTGGTGCCATTCTATATGGAGCTATCGAAATAGGAGCAGTTCCTGGCACTAACTCAATACCAAATTCAACTTCTCTAATTGGAGGTAATCCCGGTAACTCTTCTGGAAACACATCTGGAAACTAACATATCACAGGCACAGATTCAACTTTCCTTTCTGACACTTTTGTATCAATCACGTACGCCAAATAAGCTTCACAACCCTTTCTCACATAATTTATAGCTTTCGTCACAGATACAACAGCTGGTAATCCTTTCATATCATTAGAATCAATTCGAACTATCTCACCATTCTGACTCTTCAATTCAACATTCTTTCTCTTACAATTAACAATGGCATTATGCAAAGTAAGCCAATCCATTCCCAGAATTATGTCAAATTCATCAAATGGTAGCAACATCAAATTGACCGGGAAACATGAATCATGAAACATCAACGGACAATTCTTGTACACCTTATCCACCAAAACACACTTGCCGAATGGGTTCGATACTTTAATCACAAATTTAGTAGACTCAACAGGTAGAGTCTTATTCGATACTAAATTCATACACGCATAAGAATGAGTCGATCTTGGATCTATCAATGCAATGACATCAGTATCAAATAAAGTGAAAGTAACGCTGATGACGTTTGGAGATGATGCTTCCTCTCGTGCATGTATAGCATAGGCTCGGGCAGGCGCTCTTGCTTCTGACCTTGCAGCTGTATCAGTCGTTCCTCTCTGGCTTTCATTCATATTTCTGATGCTTCTTGGTGGTCTACTTCTGGCTGTCACATTACTTGGTCTTTCGTTCTGAACATTTTCTTCTTCAACTATCTTTGGGCAATCTCTAATAAAATGATCTCGGGATCCACACTTATAGCATGTTCTATTGTTATACCTGCCCCAGCATTCTCCCACATGTCGTCTCCGACATTGTTTACATTCGGGCTTGTTGTTCTTAACACTGCCCACACTTGACTCATTCGGAGCTTGAATTCGTAATTCAGTACTCTGTCTCGAACGATCTCTATTAGGATGACCAAACGAAGCATTTGAAAGATGCTGGCATCTCTATATCTCTTCGAAGAAGGCTGAGAAAATTTATTCATCAATCTGTTTCTTTCATCTCGAGCCTCAGAATCGGCTTTATTCTTTTCTTTACTGAGTTCCTCAGCTTGGCATGATCTCTCCACAAGTACAACAAATTCATTTATATCCAGTATCCCAACCAACAACTTTATGTCTTCATTCAATCCCTCTACGAAACGTTTGCACATAGTAGCTTCAGTAGAAACACACTCTCTAGCATATTGACTCAATCGCATGAATTCTCGTTCATGCTACACAATAGACAAACGACCTTGTTTCAGCTCTAAAAACTCCTTACGTTTCGGATCAATGAAGCGTTTGCTGATATACTTCTTTCTAAACTCAACTTGAAAGAAATCCTAGGTGATTCTCTCTCTCGGAACCACAGATATCAATGTTTTCCACCAATTGTAAGCCGTGTCTCTCAACAAGGAAACTGCACACTTAATGCACTCATCAGGGTTCAGTGACATCTCATCAAATTCTCGAAGGGTATTCTCGAGCCAAAACTCAGCTCGCTGAGCATCATCATCAGCTGTGGCCCTAAACTCTTCGGCCCTATACTTGCAAATCTTGTCTACAGGTGGTTTATTCAATCTGATCGGATCTACAACTTGTGGCACAACAGACACTTGCGGGGGTGGAGGTTGTGGAGCCGTCGGATTTGTTCTAACAAATTTCGAAAACCATTATACTGAAGAAAGCTTGCTTAGCCTCACCTTCCTCACCACTATCATTTGGCCTTGATGTGGCGGTATTGTCCCTTGAGCGGAGCAGCACATTACTCTCTACATCACAAGAATCGCTCGATCGGGATCCATTACTATATTAAAACACATTTCAACTATCGATTTCATCACACTATCGCAATTTCACAATATGGCATGTATAGCTAGACTCACACGCTACGTTAGTCCGAGAATCGACTAAATCAGAAAGAATCGATACCAATAAAATTGTAACACCCCTAACCCAAAACCATCGCTGAAATAGAATTAAGGGATATTACCGATCAATCAGAACATTTAACCTCTAAATGTCAACACAAAGTCAATCATCATCAAACACATTCATATACAATCATAGTGTCCCTTAAACGAGTCATCAAGACCCTAAGTATGCTTATAAATCGAGTAGGGACTAAATCAAAACACATATAAAATTTCATGAAAAAATTGAAACTTTTCTAGAATACAAGGGAGACACGCCCGTGGGGGTAGGCCGTGCCTCTCCCACGGCTACATGACACACCCGTGTGACCTCTCCGTGGTTACATACTGCCAAAATCAACACGGCTAACAAGCACGACCGTGTGCTATGGCCGTGTCCTATAAGGTCATATACTGCCATTTCTCGCACGACCTATAGGTACGCCCATGCCATGGTGTGTACTATTAAGGCCAGCTACTGACTTGTGCACCACGGTTAGATGACTCCTCCGTGTCGAGGCCGTGTGCAGTTTAAACCACATTCTACCAATTTACCCATGGTCTGAGGCACGCCCGTGTGCCCCAACCATGTGACATTATATGCCATTTTTGCAAGGCCAACATGCCACCCACTTAGGGTCAAACCTACAAGCCAATCAACCATACATCTCATGCACATATTGCCATCTAAAAGCATACCAATTTAGGAATTCAAAACATGAAATCAATACCAACTCTAATCATACCCAATTCAATACCAATACTTATTCTATCACAAGCATAATTCATTCCCAATCTCACTACCCCTGCTAGCACTTATCAACACAAAGTTACCACTCAATAGAAAATTTATCAAACTACAAATAATGCCAAAAGATGCATCATATATATACCACATTAATTCATGCCAAACCTATCACATATCTAGCCACATCTCATGGCTAATTACAAATATCAAACTTGATTCAATTAACTAGCCTATACATGTCATATTCCTGTTATATACATCTTTTCAAAAGTACCAAAATGGAATACCGATAGTGTGATTGAGAAGCTAACGATCCCGGATTCGAGCTAGCTTTATTGACACTCGAAGGCAGAGAAACAAATCACACAGTAAGCTTTCCAGAGCTTAGTTAGTACGTAACATAATACATATTACCCAATAATACAACATCAATATATATATGCATATATCATCACATAGATAAAGGCACAACTAGCCACATTATCAATCTCAACCACATACCCAATTATCTATTCATTCAACTCTTAAATCTATCATCAACCACATAGGTTTAAACGTACCTTGATCAACACATAGTTGATTACCATTTATGCTACTCAATTGTTCAATATTACCTTTCCTTCAACCTTTGCTAATCCTTTGATTTATTCACACACTTGTGCCAATTTCATAACTGAAATGTATTCATCACCATACACTTAGTGCCAATACATTAAATCGAGCTTATATCGATATCGCACACATAGTGCCAAGTCGAGAATCCGAAGCTTCTATCTTTTCGCACACACAGTGCCAATCATCTCTTTCTTGTTTCAAAATTCTCACACTTAGTCCCCTTTATCTCAATTCAGCACATAGCATTTCAAATCTCATAGATACATATACATCCATTCAATTTATATCACATAGATAAAGTTTACAACTAGTATTATATCCGAACTTACCTCGGACATCAGACTATCGATTCGATCGATTGATCGAGCACTTTATCTTTGCCTCGATCTCGATCTGAACCTCTCCTCTCTTGGTCTATACACATTCAAATTCAATCCATTCAATCATCAATTCAATCACTTAGTCCAAACACACATATTTAGGGTATTTTACAAATTAACCCTCACATTTTCACATTTCAACACTTTAGTCCCTATATCACAATATCATCAAATTCATAAATTCCACACATTCACTTGCTTGGCCGAACCTCTCTAGGGATTAAAGAAGTCCAAATATTTCATCAAATTTTCTATTTAGTCCCTCAACTTTCCATTTTCTCAATTTAGCCCTAATTAGCTAAATTCATCAAAACTTCAAGAATAAAGTATGTTCGTCTAGCTTATGTCTTTCATTTAATACCAAAAATCACCACAAAGCTCAATATAGCATTAATGGCATCTCACACAGACATCATCAATAGTCAAAATTCAAGCATGGGTTTTGTAGAGCACAAAGCAACGATCACGAAAACGTAGAAATTATCAAAATCCAATTAAAAACTAACCTTGAATCAAGATCAAAACCTGCCGAACCCTTGTTTTCTTTTCCTGTTTCTTCTCTTTCTAATATTCGGCCAATGATGAAAACTAAATGACTATTTTCATGTTTTATTATAACATATTAAACATAATTATCACTTTACCAAATTAACCTTTTAATAACCATATAAAACAAATATACATTAAGGCTAATATGTCATTTAGTCATCCACTAAGTACAAAATGGTTTAATTGCTTCATAAAGCCTCCATATTTAAAAGACAACAACACTTAAATACATATAAATCAGCACATAACTTTTACTCTTTACGTGATTAAGTCCCTTCTCTTAATTCGGTATTAAAACAGTCAAATCATCACACAGAATTTTCACACAGGCTATATCACATATCATTTACATAGAAAATATCATTAAATTATATTTACAACCTTAGATTTGTGGTCTCAAACCACTGTTCCGACTAAGGTCCAAATCGGGCTGGTACAACATATATTTCATATTTCATGATCAAACATCACAAAACTCTTGTGTTCATCAATGACACATTTCAAAATCATCATCAATTCACAAAATTGAGACATGGGTTTTGAAGTACACTAAGAAATGATTACAAAAACGTATAAATAATCAAAAATCGAAACAAAACATACCTTGAATCAAGCTTAAAAATGGTCGAATGCCCTAGCTTTCTTATTTTCTTTTTCTTTTCTTTGTTTCGGTCACAATAAAAAAAAAGAACACAAAGATAATGGCTTTTTAATGTTTGTTTATTATAACATACATATTATTTTAACAATTTCCATTTTTTAACCTTAATAAAATAATACATAAACCTTAAAATCAATGTCCACCACCATCCACTAGCCTTATGATTGGCCAAATTTCTTCATAAATTCTCCAAATTATAAAGACATCAACAATTTGGTACTTTCGCATTTAAACATCAAATTTTCATTTTATGCCATTAAGCCATTTTCACAAATTAAGCACACAAATGGACAAATTAATCCACGAAACTTTAACACATGCTTGATCACATACATTATACGTAGAAAATAATATTAAAATATTTTTATGACTAGGATTTGTGGTCCCAAAACCACTATTTCGACTAGGGTCTAAACTGGACTATTATAATTCTCCCCCTTTAGGGATTTTTGTCCCCGAAAACCTTACCGTTGAATAGGTTCGGATATTGTTGTCTCATTGAATCTTTAGACTCCCACGTAGCCTCTTCAACTCCGTGTCGATGCCACAATACTTTCACTAACAAAATATTTTTATTTCTCAATTCTTTCACCTCACGAGCTAAGATACTGACCAGCTCTTCGTCGTAAGTCATATCAGATCGGATTTCAATCTCAGACGGAGTAATTACATGTGATGGATCGAATCTGTATCCTCTAAGGATTGACACATGAACAAACATTATGAATCTTTTCCGTTTCAGATGGCAACAACAACTTATATCAACTGGCCCAACTCGTTCGATGATCTTATATGGACCTATGAACCTTAGACTTAATTTACCTTTTCGTCTGAATCAGAGTACTTTCTTCCATGGAGATACTTTCAAGAGCACTTTGTCATCGATTTCAAACTCGATATCTTTCTGTTTCAAGTCTGCATAGGACTTCTAACAATCAGACGCTGCTTTCAAACTATCACGGATCACTTTAACTTTATGTTCAGTGTCTTTTATCAAATCGACCCCGTGTATCTTACTTTTACTAAGCTCAGTCCAATACAGAGGTGTTCTACATTTGTGTCCATACAAAGCTTCGTACTCGACTAAAAATTATTATTGCATGCAAATTCAATCAATGGCAGATATTGTTCCCACGTACCATCAAACTCAAGAATGCAACATCTTAACATATCCTCGAGTATCTGAATGATTCGTTCAGATTGACAATCCGTTTGAGGGTGAAAAGCCGTATTGAAATGCAATTTAGTACCTAGGGCTTCTTGAAGTTTCTTCCAGAACCGTGAATTTGACCTCGGATCTCTGTCAGACACAATAGATAATGGCACTCTGTGCAATCTCACAATATCAGAAATATAAAGCTCAGCTAACTTATCAAGTGAGTAATAAGATCGTACCGAAATAAAATGGGCTGATTTCGTCAATCTGTCGACTACAACCCAAATTGCATCTTTCTTTCTCGGAGTCAACAGCAATCCAGAAACAAAGTCCATCGTCACTCTATCCCATTTCAACTCGGGAATTAGAACCAGTTGTAACAAACCAGATGAAACTTGATGTTCTACTTTTTACTTGTAGATAGGCTAAACATTTCGAAACAAATTCAGATATGTCTCGTTTCATACCAGACCACCAATAGTGTTACCTCCAATCATGGTACATCTTTGTACTACCCAGATGAAAAGTTAAGCAACTATTATGGGCTTCATTCAAAATTAATTGTAATAACTCTAGATTTCTCGGAACATAGATTCAATCTTGAAATCTCAAGCAATCATCATCATCAACTCGAAATTCAGAATCAAAATTTGAATCACATTGAGCTCGCTTTGCTAACAAGTCATTATCAACTTTTTGAGCATCACAAATTTGTTGTAAAAACAACGGTTTCGTTTTCAATTCAGCCAAAACTAAACTATCACCAAACAAATCTAAATGAGCATTCATAGCACACAACGTAAACAGTTATTTTTACTCAATGCATCAGCAACAACATTTGCCTTACCCAGATGATAATTTATCACAAGCTCGTAATCTTTCAACTGCTCTAACCATCTTCTCTATTGCATATTCAAATCTTTCTGAGTCATTAGGTACTTCAAACTTTTATGATCTGTAAAGACATGACATTTCTCAGCAAAGAGATAATGATGCCAAATTTTTAATGCAAACACAATTGCAACTAACTTAAGATCGTGTGCCAGATAGTTCTTTTCGTGCGGTTTCAATTGTCTCGAGGCATCAGCTGTAACTTTGCCTTCCTGCATTAAAACACATCCCAACCCATTTAATGAAGCATCACTATAAATAAAAAATTCTTTATCCGATTCTGGTTGTACCAAAACTGGAGCTTCAATTAATAGAGTTTTCAACTGATCAAAGCTTTTCTGACATTTGTCGGACCATTCAAATCTCACATCTTTCTAAAGAAATCTAGTCAATGGAGTAGCTATCATTGAGAATCCTTTTACAAACCGATGATAATAACTATCTAATCCCAAAAAACTACAAACTTCAGATATATTTTTCAGAGGTTTCCATTCTAGAATAGCAAAAATCTTACTCCGATAAACTCGTAGCCAGAATATGTATGTCCTAGAAAACCAACTTCTTGTAGCCAGAATTCACATTTACTGAACTTTGCATACAATTGCTTATCTCGTAGAGTTTTTAAAACAATTCTTAGATGCTCAGCATGCTCAGTCTTATCACATGAATACATCAAGATGTAGTGAACAAATTGATCTAAGTTCGGTCTAAATATTCTGTTCATCAGATCCATAAAAACAGCAGGAGCATTCGTTAGTTCAAAAGGCATAACTAAAAAGTCATAATGCTCATACCTTGTTCTGAAAGTAGTTTCGAAAAAACTAAATCTTTTACCCACAACTGATAGTATCCCGATTTCAGATCTATCTTTGAAAACACAGTGGCTCCTTTAAGTTGATCAAATAAATCATCAATTCTGGGCAGAGGATATTTGTTCTTTATAGTCACCTTGTTCAACTGACGGTAATCAATGCACATTCTCATTGTGCCATCTTTCTTTTTTTTTTTTTTTACAAATGGATGAGAAGCCCCCCAAGGTGAGAAACTCGGTCTTGCAAACCCTTTGTCAGTCAACTATTGTAACTGTGATTTTAATTCTTTCAATTCTACTGGTGACATTCTATACGGAGTTATCGAAATAGGAGTTGTTCTCGATAGTAATTCAATACCAAATTCAACTTCACGTATCGGAGGTAATCCCAGCAATTCTTCAGGAAATACATCGGGAATTCACAGACAATTGGCACTGATTCAACTTTGTTTTCTGACACTTTTCAGCCAATTACATAAGCACAATAATCTCCATATCCCTTTCTCACATAATTCTAAGCTCCACCCACTCATAATCTAGAAGAATGATTGTTTAGCTTCTCCCTCTTGACCGCTAGTAGCCAAACTTGAATTAGATGGCGCTGTCCCTTGAGCAAAAGTAGGCGCATTGCTTTCAATGACGTCAGCTACGGCTCTTTTAGGATCCATTATTATACGATAAACGCATTTTATACGTAAGGATTCATCACACTATCACATTTCATATATATGGCATGTATAGCTAGAATCTCACACACTACGTTATTCTAAGAATCGACTAAATCGTAGCTCTGATACCAACTAAATATAACACCCCTAACCCATAACCATGGCCGATTTAGGGTTAAAGGCATTATCGAACAATTCAAATCTTTTACAGACATTTCATAATATTATTCAACGAATCAAATCAAAGTGTCCCTATAATATGTCAACGAGACCTTAATCATACTTTAAAATAGGGTCGAGACTAAACCGAACACATACAAAAATTCTCAGAAATTTAAAAACTTTTTTAAGTTACAAAGGTCACACACTAGTGTGGGCAGGCGGTGTGCCTCCTATGGCCTTAGAGATGGCCGTGCGTCTAAGCCCTGTCAAAACAGGGCATACATACTGACTTGTCCACACGGCCTGAGACACGTCTGTGTGCCTCACCCGTGGTCGACACTGACTTGCACCACACGGTCAGTCACATGCCCGTGTGTCCAGCCCGTGGTCAAGCCTAACTTGTTTTAAATTACAACCACGAAGGACACGGTCGAGCCACACGCCCGTGTGCTCAATCGTGTGGGCAAATATAGGCCATTTGCAAGGCCAAAATGCCACCAACACATGGGGATATCCCTACAAGCATATACAATCATCTTTCCAAACTTAAATAGCAACTAAATCATATCAAATTATGCATCATTTCTACCCATTCATAAGCATCACAAACACTCCAACTTAGGAATCACTTAACTCAATATAACGACAAGTATTTCAAAGTATAATCCATCACAAACTTACCATTAATAATATGCTAACCATGCATCAATAAGTTTATCATTCATATGACCATTTCTTTTGCTATCAACCATACCAAAACTAAACATCGTAAAACATGACTAATCGTTCATATATTGCCATTATCTAGCCATATCACATGGCTATATACACATCTCAAACATAATTCAAAGTAACTAGCATATACATGCCATACTTAGTATATACACTTTAAAAAGGTACCAAAATAAGATTGAGTAGTGTGATGACAATCCTCAATGATTCCCGAGCCCTCAGTAGCTTTGACGATATATAAAACAAAGCAAACACACACACAAAGTAAGCTTTTGGTAGTAAACTTTCCAAAAGCTTAGTAAGCCATATACAAATAAACTTATCATATAATCAATTAAAAGCATGGCAAATCAATTTCATAAACATATCTTCATTTCATACATCTAGATTTCTCTTTGGCTCAATTGGATTTCCATTGCTTACCAACATAACATATCTCAAGAATCTCTTTTGCTCATATAACAAACATAAAAATATATCACACTTTGTTCAAAGCATCTATGTACATATTAACTTACCTTTCACGCTTATTCAAAGCATATACATTGAACATACCTGAAACTAATATACAACTCACATAGTCATTCATTTCTCGGACTTGCCCGTTGAACCATTCTGAATCTAAGAGGATACTTAGAGTGCTCGGAATAGTCATACAATGCCAACGTCCCAAATGAGGTCTTACATGTACTCAAATATCGATGCCATTGTCCTAGATAGGGTCTTACATGAATCAAATACGATGCCAATGTCCCAAATATGGTCTTACACCTAAATATCAAATTGATGCCAACGTCCCAGACGTGGTCTTACACGAAGTCTCGAATCAATGCCAACGTCCCAGACGTGGTCTTCTATGATATCAGATATCAAAAACCTATGTCATGACATATGCAATTCTACCTATCCTTAGGTTCAAACGGGTCTTTTTCGGATGTTGACAACAAGGCAATACTATCTCGAATTTCATGTACTCATCATCTCATATACATTCATCATCATAATTTTCATATGAATATACATATATCAATATAATTACATTTATTTGTATATCAACTTCCTCGGATTCTGACATACGAAAACGAACTTGACTGCTCAATTACTTTTGATTTTTCGCGATATAAATCTATTTTCTTCGGTTCTTGATATATACATATTCAAATTTAATCCATTTATTCACAAAATCATTCAATTCAATCCAAAAACACATATTTATAGAAATTTACAAATTAGCCCTCACATTTTCACATTTTAACATTTTAGTCCCTATTTCACAAAATCATAAAATACACAAAATCTCAATACACCCATGCTTAGCTGAATTCTCATGTAGTCCATACAAGTCCATACATTTCATTTATTTCATAATTTAATCCCTTAAAATATTATTTTCTCAATTAAGTCCAAAATACTCAAAATCATCAAAACTTCAAAGATAAAACATGTTAATCTAACACATATATTTCATATTTCATGATCAAACATCACAAAACTCTTGTGTTCATCAATGGCACATTTCAAAATCTTCATCAATTCACAAAATTGAGACATGGGTTTTGAAGTATACTAAGCAACGATTACAAAAACGTAGAAATTATCAAAATCCAAAACAAAACATACCTTGAATCAAGCTTAAAAAAGGCTGAATGCCCTAGCTTTCTTATTTTCCTTTTCTTTTCTTTGTTTCAATCACAATAAAAAGATGAACACAGAGATAATGGCTTTTTAATGTTTGTTTATTATAACATACATATTATTTGAACAATTTCCATTTTTTAACCTTAATAAAATAATACATAAACCTTAAAAACAATGTCCACCACTGTCCACTAGCCTTATGAGTGGCTAAATTGCTTCATAAAGTCTCCAAATTATAAAGACATTAACAATTTGGTACTTAGACATTTAACTATCAAATTTTCATTTTATGCGATTAAGCCATTTTCTAAAATTAAGCATACAAACGGACAAATTAATCCACATAACTTTAACACATGCTTAATCACATACATTAGACACAAAAAATAAAATTAAAATATTTTTGACTTAGATTTGTGGTCCCAAAACCACTATTCCGACTAGGGTCTAAACCGGACTGTTATAGATCTAATAAGTACGTCCTTGTATCACACCCTCTTTGAATATAATTTCTTCATTCAGACTGTTCGTCAATTTACCCATGAATTTTTAAGATTTTATCTTCTTACCTGAGGATAAACTTAAATGCATGTAACTCAAATTACCTTTCAACTAACCCGCTCGCTCAGATACAAAAAAATTGAGTCGATCTCAACTATCAAATGATATCATAGTAAAATACTCCCTTTTTCATGCTATTAAAACAACTCAAACATACGATCTTTCAAAATTTCCTCACACGCTAGTCAAAGATCTTTACAACTGCATTAGCTCAAGGAAACAAAATATCCTGATTGAACTCATTGACTTTAATCAAACTTACTTGAGAAAAGAAAACCATCGTACAATTTGAGCTTGAGCTTCCACTATCTATACCTTTGCCGATGTCAATTCCTTTCACAAAAATTAGAGAAATCCTGATACCAGAATCACCACGTTCCTATGATCGAACCAGAAATACTACCATAATATACATAGTTATCACAAGCCAAAGAACACACTTTAAAGATGAGCCATGATTGATAATTTATGAAATAAGGATGATAAGAAAACCGAGATAAAGAAATCCAAGATGCAATACCATACTGGAAGTCCAAGAACATAACTCATAAGAAAATAATAAAGATCTTGATGATTCCTCAGAGAAAACCAGAAGAAAAACAATGCTTATATGCTCTGGAATCAATTGTAACAGAGATAATATATTTTCCAAATATCTATAAAACAAAAACAACATCCAGTAGAAACAGAAGAATAGCCTCACATAAAATTTCACCAACAACTTTTATTCCAAACATTATAGAATAGAATCCCAAAGAGAGAGATAAGAAATCCTACTCATCAACCAACAAGACCAACAGTGTTTTCATCTAACATTATAATTAGCTAGCACTCTCATACGATAAGAATATCATCAGAAAATGAACAATCACATAAATCTTTGAGGATAAATGAATATACAAAGTACCCAGGAGAGATCATCATAATCTATTCAATTACAACTGCTACACTCAAACATCTTTACGAGTCAAGTATCATTTCACTGACTAATTCTATCATCACTAATCACGTATTAATCCATTCACTATAACACCCTAAATTTGGGCCTAGTAGGATTGGGCCTATTGGGCCTTGGCCATGGAAGCATTTCAAAATTTTTGGGATTAGGAGAACGACATTATTTCAAGTTGGACCTGTTAGGAAGGTGATTTTGGAAGGTTAGAGGGCTTCTATAAAGTCCCGGGATCAAACTTGGCTTTAGGAAAATTTTGATTTTAGGTGAATAAAACCCTTGGAGATAGTAGGTAGGCCTTAAGAATAAAATGTGGGAAGAAATGACATAAGAGGAGCTTGTGGTGTAGTGGCTAAGTGACACCACTTAGGGAGCAAGGGAGTGATGCCACAAGAAAGTAAAGGGTCCAAGGTTCAACCCTTGGCGCTGGCATTTCATTTTGATTTATTTTTAAGTGAACTTGAACTTTGGCCCATAGATTTATATTTAGTTGCGCATGATGTTAGACACAAGAAAGTGAGTGGTCTAGTGGCAAGGCCTCATTAAGGGTGTAAGGGAGCCTGGGTTCAAATCTCATGACAAGCAGGGGAGTATTTACTTTACGGATTGGACAGCCAGAGTTTGAGTTGGATTTAAACTCTACTAACGTAGGGATCCCGATAGCAAGAGGGAAGGTGAGAAGCTGACCATATATAGAGCTATCTATGAGGAGAGGAAGCATACTTGGTTGGCATTTGGGCATAGGAGCTTTCGGAGTTCGGATTAGCTTTAGACTCCTATCAGGTGTGTATTCTCTCTACTCTAGCTGTAGAGCGACAAATGACGAAATGCCGGTCACACGGCGATGGTAGCCACACGAGTGTACAAGCGCAAGTGTCGGAACTCTGACACGATAGTTGAGGCCAGCTTGAGTGTTCTTGTGCATTTAAGCTGTATGGGCCACGATGGGCCAAGAGGGACCATGTGGGCCTAATGGGCCCATGGCCCATATGAATAAAAAATTGTATGATTGTGTAGTAGATAGTGAACTGGACTATGAGAATCTTGTATCTGTGGCTAGATTTGGGCTAAGTGGGCCACACGAGCGTGTGGCCACACGAGTGAGAGGGCCTACGTACTCCGAATAAGGGGCCTCGGGCCCTTTACATCGTTATGACCATTTAGGTTATCTGGGTCACTCAGGGGGAGCAGGCCTTTGAAAAGGTTGTTAAATGTGAAATTACCAAAGTACCCTCGATAGGTAAATTACCAAAATACCCCTGGTTTGTGAAATCATCGAAATACCCCTAGTTTGTAAAATTATCGAAATACCCCTGGTTTACGAAATTACCAAAATACCCCTAGTTTGTGAAATTACCGAAATACCCCTAGTTCGTAAAATTATCGAAACACCTCATTGTTTGTGAAATTACCGAAATACCCCTGGCTTACGAAATTATCGAAATACCTCTTGTTCACAAAATTATCGAAATACCCCTGGTTTACGAAATTATTGAAATACCCTTGGTTTATAAAACTACTGAAATACCCCTAATTTGTAAAATTACTAAAATACCCCTGGTTTGCGAAATTATCGAAATACCCCTGGTTTGCAAAATCACCGAAATACCCTTGGTTTGCAAAATTACTAAAATACCCCTGGTTTGTGAAATTACCAAAATACCCTTGGTTTTTAAAATTACCAAAATACCCCTGGTTTGCAAAATTTTCGAAGTACCCTCAATGGGTAAAATGACCGATATGCAAAAATTGGGTTTGGAATGTTACATTTTGTGGTATCAAAGCCCAGTTGCAAAAATTGGGTTGTGAAATGGGCTTTAGTTTCTATTTTAAATATGTTTACAAATGATTTTAAAATGGTTTTGTAGGATTTTTGTGTGGCACATCGAGTCTCCATTATCGGACCAAGTAAGTTCTCCTATTTGTTTTAAACTGTTATACTGTAGGTAGATATTGGTACGTACTTTATATGTAATGTGTTATTTACTTAGGTTAGAACTGTATTAGTGTTTTTGAAATTAGAGTGCGCAGCGGCAGCGTGGTAGAGTAGCCAGTGTTACACCACTGTTATATAGCTGGAAATTTTGAGGACGAAATTTCTTTAAGGGGGTAGATTTGCAACACCTTGAATTTGGGCCTAGTTGGATTGGGCCCATTGGGCCTTGGCTATGGGAGCATTTAAAAATTTTTGGGATTAGGAGAACGACATTATTTCAAGTTGGTCCTATTAGAAAGGTGACTTTAGAAGGTTAAGGGGCTTCTATGAAGTCCCAAGATCAAACTTGGGCTTTAGGAAAATTTTGATTTTAGGTGAGTAAAATCCTGGGAGATAGTAGGTAGGCCTTGAGAATAAAATGTGGGAAAAAATGACACAAGAGGAGCTTGTGGTGTAGTGGATAAGTGACGCCACAAGGAAGTAAGGGGTCCAAGGTTCAAGCCTTGGCGCTGGCATTTCATTTTGATTTACTTTTAAGTGAACTTGGACTTTGGCCCATAGATTTATATTTAGTTGCGAATGATGTTGACACAAGAAAGTGAGTGGTCTAGTGGCAAGGCCTCATTAAGGGTGTAAGGGAGCCTGGGTTTGAATCTCATGACAAGCAAGGGAGTATTTATTTTGCAGGATTGGATGGCTAGAGTTTGAGTTGGATTTAAACTCTGCTGATGAGGGATCCTATATCGAAAAAGATAGAAAGAGGGAAGGTGAGAAGCTGGCTATATATAGAGCTATCTATGAGGAGAGGAAGCATAACTTGGTTGGCGTTTGGGCATAGGAGCTTTCGAAGCACGGATTAGCTTCAGACTCCTATCAGGTGTGTATTCTCTCTACTCTAGCTGTAAAGCGGCAAATGTCGAAATGCCGGTCACACGGCGATGGTAGCCACATGAGCGTGCAAGCGTACGTGTAGGAGCTTCAACAAAATAGTTGAGCCCAGCTTGAGTGTTCTTGTGCATTTAGGCTGTTTGGGCCACGATCGGCCGAAAGGGGCCAAGTGGGCCTATATGAATAAAAAATTGTATGATTGTGTAGTAGATAGTGAACTGGACTATGGGAATCTTGTATCTGTGGCTAGATTTGGGTTATGTGGGCTACATAAGCGTGTGGGCCCACGTGGGCCGAATAAGAGGCCTCGGGCCCATTTACACCGTTATGACCATTTAGGTTATCTAAGTCGCTCGGGCCGGCAATGGGCCTTTGGAAAGGCTGTTAAATGCGAAATTATCAAAGTACCCTCGATGGGTAAATTATCGAAATACCCCTAGTTTGCGAAATTATCGAAATACCCCTAGTTTGCAAAATTATCGAAATACCCCTAGTTTGCGAAATACCTCTAGTTTTTGAAATTACCAAAATACCCCTTGTTTACAAAATTACCGAAACACCCCATGGTTTGCAAAATTACCGAAATACCCCAGTTTCGAAATTACCGAAATACCTTTGGTTTGTAAAATTACTGAATTATCCCTAGTTTGTAAAATTATCGAAATACCCCTGATTTGAAAAATTATTGAAATACCCTTGGTTTAAAAAATTACCAAAATACCTCTAGTATGCGAAATTAAAAAATACCCCTGGTTTGCAAAATTACCAAAATACCCCTAGTTTGTGAAATAACCAAAATACCCCTAGTTTGCAAAACTACTGAAATATCCCTGGTTTGAAAAATTATCGAAATACCCCTGGTTTGCAAAATTACCGAAGTGCCCACGATGGGTAAAATGACCGATATGCCCCTGAAGGGCAAGATGACGGAAATGTCCCTACATGTTATATGGTTATTCTTGTATGCGATTTATGATTATTATGGTATGTTTCTTATTTTATGATGTATTCAAGTGTTATTATGTTGCATGGGAATGTGATTATTAATATGGAGGAAGTGCTAATAGGATCGCATGGTCGCTTGACGACTGTAGATCCACCGAAGGCTTTTTAGCCATAGTAGCCATGCTGTACCGAAAAGTTAGAGCCGTAACCCGTGCTACATAAGGAGTGTATGGATGGTTGGGTCGATTAAATCCCCACAGAGTGCACAGTTGGACAGTTGTCGGAGTGCAGGGTTGGTATGGGCATTAATACACTGCATATATGCATTTTATTATAAAGATGGGCTTAAGCCCAGATATTTATGATATGAAACATATGATATGGGTTAAGGCCCAACCGAGGCTATTTTGGGCTAAGGCCCAATTGCCCCCATTATTGTAATGGGCGTCGGCCTGAATTGTTGTGATGCATGTTTTTACTGATGAGGGTTGTACACACTGAGTTTTGCAAACTCACCCCTTCTTTTTAATTTTTCCAGGCAACCCTCAGTAGGCGGTTCAATGTATTAGAGGACTCAGAGGTGGCCACACTATGAGCAGTTTTGGATTTTAGTATTCTACTTTACTTTATTAAACTGTTTTTATTGGGTTGTAATAAGGGCTCTCTTAAATTTTGGTATAGCTTGGGATTTTTAGTTTATTATGTTTTAAATCTGCTCAACATTGAATCACGATTTTTCTAAAACAATATCTATTTTCAATACACTACTTTTTCGCAACCAAGTTGTAAATATCACGTTTTATAAGTCAGTTGTTTTTAATTAAGTTTCCGCAACGAACAAGGTTTTGAAGGTAATGACTTCTTAATAAATGTCAGTTATTGATAACAGTCGCAAACTAGGACTTTAGTTTTTAAATATCAAGAGGGGTTTCCAATGAAAATGCGATTTTCGAAAAAACACCTTAATGTGACACGCCAGATTTGGGCCTAACTTCTAGGTCTGGTTTGGGGTGTTACATTCACTAACAAAAATTAATCCGAAAGAAATTCCAGCAAATACATACTTTTGAAATCATACCTGAATAAGTTGATTAGCCGAGATTAACTTTTTCTTTAACTATGGATCGCGAAATCTGAATGACCTTTAGAATAACCTAGCATCTTTTCCAGAACTGTATTCACTTGCCAAACTATTCTTAACGCTGACCACATTTTTAGTTATCCCGTTATTGAACTCTTTAGTCTCTTAAATGTGAGCTCATCAAAACTTAAATCTCGTGAAATTTCATTATAATATACCATATTGGTAAGGGGGTGAGGTCGTAAAGCCTCTAACTCGACTCTTATAAATACACATATAACTTAGCATTCATCATCAACATAATATCTTCACAATCATATAATTCACTTCAAGCTAATTAACATACATATTTATTTTACACGAACTTTTTGATTATCTTTATTCAAACAAGTGTACTTAAACATACATTCCATAAATTTTGAGTAAGTTTACTTATCGCATTCACTTAATCAAACAAGTTAGGCACAGAACATCATATGAATGCCAAACAAACATGGATGAGCTTATCACAATATAAACTTTCATTTCACTTCACCTTTCCATATTTCAAGAATACTTCGCATTGAAGTATTGTACTTTCGATGGATACTTTGGTAGTATACTCAAGGTATGCATGTCAACAATCCATCAATTCATATTCAAAAGTTCCCTTTCGGCACATATTCATAGAGCACACTCTCAAGCCACTTATTATATAGTAGGATTGTCGGTCCAGGCTAAATCCTTTCAGTATTCTTAAGGATTTACTTTGGATTACCCTTCTGGGCTAAATCCATTTCATAACATATGCTAGACAGGGCTTAGTTCAGGATTACCCATCCAGGCTAAATTCTTTTTGCAACATTTAAAACATTTTATCCGTTTCATAAAATCACCATAATCCATGGAAATACAATGTTCAACCTGAACAATGACATTTTATCAATATTTCTCAACTTATGGTTATTTCATTTTGTACATAATCACATACATATCTTGAACTTTTATTCATACCTTTCAAAGTTTCGACTCATCACAAACACATTTTCAAATATCTTAGTATCACATTCAGCGTTTTCGAAAATAGCTCAGTTGGAAAGCATCTCTGCCTCGACAAAATAATTTCATCAAAGTTGGGAGATATCACACTATCACAGGTAGTAATATGGCATGTATAGCTAGACTCACATATGCTACATTAGTCTGAGAATTGATTAAACCATACCTCTAATACCACTAAATGTAACACCCCTTACCCGTATTCAAAGCCCGAACAGGGCTTGAGGCATTACCGGACTTATAACACAAGTATTCACACAATTTTGGGTCATAAATTTATGTCCAAATTTAAAACCACTCACATTAAATCATAAAGTCCCTTGTACAAGCATATGAGGCCCAGAACATGATTTGGAGGTGGTTCGGGACTAAACCGAGAACTTTAGAATTTTTTACAAAACTTACAAAATTTTTCATGTTATAGGGGTCACACACCCGTATGGTTCAAGGGACACACCTATGTGACCTTGAGACACGCCCATGCTACAAGCCGTGTTCAATTTAGAATGCTCTCTGACTTGTGCCACATGGCCGTGCCACACGCCCGTGTGCTAGGCCGTGAGGTCAATTTAATTTTCATAAATTTTCATAAAATAGGTGTAGACTTCACACGACAGGGGCACATGCCCGTGTCTCTACCCGTGTGATCAATTTTGGACACTCTATTTCTCAAAATTAAGGTACAGGGGACACACGACCGGAACACATGCCCGTGGGGCGGACCTTGTGTCACACACGGCCTAGACACACGCTCGTGTGTCTACCCATGTGGACAAAAATAAGGCTATTTACCAAGCCATTTGCCACCCTCATTTACACCAACACTTACACCAATTCAATGGCACAACTCATGGCATACTTAGGCAACCAAAACGTCCACAAACAAGGTATTAACTTCACATCCACATGCTAACCACTAATATACATAAACATCATGATCTATTAATACAAGTCATGCAAGTTTCCACATTCATGAATGATATCTGTAACAGTTCGGTTTAGACCCTATTCAGAATTATGGTTTAGAGACCACAAATTCGAGGTCAAAAAATATTTTAATATTATTTTTGGTTCTTATAGTATGTGAATTAACATGTGTGAAAGTTTTGTGATTTAATTCTATTGTTTGTGTGTTGGATTTCAAAAAGGACTTAAATCACATAAAATGTAAAAGTTGTGTGCTGGTTCTTAAAGTGCTTGTTTGATATAGCTTATTAAATGTGGAGTCCTTAAATTGAAATTACACCATTTGAAGCATGCATGGATGGTAAAGGGAGTTAAATGTACATGTCTTATATGTTATATTAAAAGGTTAAATTTGGAAATAGATGAACAATGTTTAATTATAATAAAACAAGTATGAAAATAAAGCCATTATCATTCATTATTTTCGAAATTGAAGAAAGAAAAGCTAGGGCTCATATGTTTTGATATTCAGCTACTTCCAAGCTTGATTAAAGATCAAGAAAAGAGAGATTTGGATCAAAATTGAGGCAAAGATAAAGTGCTCGATTAATCGATTTATTTTTCTATTTCGACGTCCGAGGTAAGTTCGCGTATAATACGAATCATTTAATTCATATTCTTGTGTTATGTAATAAATGAATACATGTAATTGTTGAATTGATAATACTATATGTGGAATTGAGTGTTGTGGCACTAAGTGTGCGTGGATGGAATCAAAATAGTGGTAATTGGCACTAAGTGTGTGAAATAAAGAAAGCATTGGCTATATCGATTGGCACTGTGTGTGCGATACCGAGATAAATTTGGTTTAATGAACAGGCACTAAGAGTGCGATGATATTTAAGCTTCCGCTATGAAATTTGCACTAAGTGTGCGATTTAAATGATTGAATAATGAATATTTATCAAAAGGTGGTATCGAGCATTTTGTATCAAGAATAATCGTTAACTAAGTGTTGGTAAAGGTATGTTCGAAACGTATGTGGTTGATAATATCGTATATGGATAAATGGATGGTTATGTGAGTATTAGTTATGGATGAGGTTATGCATACTTGTAAAATAATCTATGTGATAGAGTATTTTGTATATTGATTTTGAATCTTTGAGTTAAATGTATTATATTATGAACTTACTAAGCTTTAAAGATTATTGTGTGAAGTTTTCTCTATTTTACAGTGTATTTAAAGCTAGCTCGAATTCGGGGATCGCCAGCAACTCAATCACACTATTAGCTATCCAATTTGGTGCTTTTGAAAGTTGTATATATTGTCATATGGCATGTATAGGCTAGTGATTGTGGTATATTTTGAGTTGTTATAACTTGCCATGTGATATGGCTTGAAAGTTAAATGATTATGGTATATATATTTTGGATGTGTAAAGGATGGTCAAAATGTGTATGTGTGTGCTGTAAGTGAATGATCATTTTGATATGAGCTAGTTAAATGGAAATGGTATGTTTCATGATTAGATTTTGTAAGGATTGAATGATGAATGGATTACATGATCTTGATGTTAAGATGATATATTGGTTAGGAATGTTTGGGTTGAAATTGAGTTGGATTTGTATAGGAAGATTAATGATGATGTTTAGATGCAAATTGAGTATGTTTTGGCATGTTTGAATGTCATTTGAGGTATGAAATTGTATTTGTTTGTGCCTGTAGGTGTGATCCTAAGTGTGGATGGCAAATTGGCCTTGTAAATGGCCTATTTTTCCCACACGGTTGAGCACACAAGCGTGTGGCTCGACCGTGTCCCTGAAATTTTCTAATTTGATTTAAGTCAGACTTGCACATGGGCTCGACACACAGGCGTGTGATTGGCTGTGTGAAACTAGTCAGTGTCAACCACAGGCTAGACACACGGGCGTATGATAGGCCGTGTGATGCAAGTTAGTTTCGACCATGGCTTGGACACATAGGCGTGTCTGAGGCCGTGTGAGGCACACGGCCTACCCACACTAGCGTGTAACCACTGTAGATTGGAAAAATGTTAAGTTTTTGGAAAAATTTCGTATGTGTTCGGTTTAGTCCCGACCCCTTTCTAATGCATGTTTAAGGTCTTGCAGACCTCATTAGGGGACTATATGATTATTTTTTCTATGATTTGACATTGATATACTACGTGTTATATAATGATTTTAAAAGTTTCGATTGGTCCACTAATGCCTCTTAACCCTAGACCGGCAATGGTTATGGGTTAGGAGTGTTACAATATCAACATATAAATATACTTCTACCAACATAAGCCATCATTAATAGCCATATACAAAATGAAATCATTAACCATTATAAACCAATACATTTGGCCACATTTCAAATGACACATATAACAAAATGACCAAGTCCTTATACATGCCATACATTCAAAATGCTAAGATCATCAAAAACCCAAAATAAGAGTTTGATAATGTGAACTGAATCTCCGATGATCTCCAATTCCAAGTTAGCTTGGCGACATTATAAAAACATGGGAAATAAATGGAGTAAGATATATAGCTTAGTAAGCTCATATGCAAGAAATAAGTAACCTTACCATATACATAACATTCAAATAACATAACATAATTAAATGTTAACCTACCATAGTTTCATAATCACAATTTATCCCATCACAAAACTTACCTCATATTCATCATTTCACACATTTTGTAACACCCCAAACCTGGCCTAGACGTTATGGCCGGATCTAGCATGTCACATCAAAAGGTTGTGTAAAAGCTATGCATTCGTTATAAACCTTGTATCCTTTTTGAAACTCTGAATTTCGTTGTTTGTAAAAACAAGATTTTGCTTAAAGAGTATTTTTGTAAAGATGTTATTATTTTTGAAAACTTTGTTCGTTGCAGAAGTTTGACTTAAAGAATTGCAAAAATGTGATATTTTGAGAATGGTTATTAACGTTTTTAAAACCAGTGTTTAATCGTTTAACAATTTATAACTAGCCGAAATGAAAGTTTAAAAGAAAAAAAAAATCCAATGGCCTTATTACACAAAATATTAACCCAAAAATAAATTAGAACCAAATTTCTAAGTTCCATTAAGAAGCAAATCCGACGTACTTCGGTATTTAACCACACTCGAGGGTATAACGGCCATTTTGTCACCTAAGGATATAATGGTAATTTTCACCCCTTTGGGAGGGTATTTCGGTAATTTACCAACTAGGGGTACTTCGGTAATTTACCCTCTAAGGGTATTTCATTAATTTTGCCCTAGCAATGGCCTTTCCAAAGGCCTAATGTCGCCTCGAGCAACTCGATTACCTTTTCCGGTCAATACAGTGCTTTGCGCCTAAAACCTAATTTCGGCCCATTCGGGCCCACACGCTTCTGTAGCCCATCCTGTTTGTTTCAGGTCTCGATTTTGCGGACTTCGCAGTCACATCAGTCAATCGGAAATTTTCCATCGATTTTGCTTATGTGGGCCCCTTAGCCCATTAGGCCCACTTAGCCCGTTTCGGCTCGATAAGGCCCATTACAGCCTCAAAATTTACGAGCCTATTCGTGACACTCTCAATGGTCTACTGCCATCACTAGTGGCTCAGTTTATCACTCTGGCCAGACGCCGAGTGATTCTGATTACCGATTTTTCACTTTTCGACATTTCGACTTACGGCCAAATCACAGAACGTCACATGCTATCACAACAATGGTGTGAGATTACACACCTGTTACGACTGTAGGATTAAACTCCCAAAATTACGCACCTAAGAAATCAACAATTCTAAACCATTAGTCTTAATCCTTGGTACGACATCTCCAAGAATTGAAATCGATAACTCAATCCGCACTACCTACCAACAACCAAGAGATCCACTACAAAGGAAGAGTGTTTTGTCGGCTCCTTGGTTAAGCATGTCGAGTCCTTAGCAACGTTCAATGACAAAAAGAGGGTGTTAGCGAGAACCGTCTTCATGGTAACATAAGTGAGACCTTTCTTGGCTAAAGAAAACACAATAAAACTAGACGATCACCAACCCCATATTCGACTTCAGATACACTTACCAACCAATGCACGACAACAATTGATAGGTGGCTAACCACAGGATTTGGCCCTCACAATAGAGAAGAAGAGGGATTCGAGATGGAAGAGGGCGAGTATCCAGATCATCCACGTTTCGTTCTACTACCTCTAACTAATATTTGGCTACATTCGGGGCTACACCAGATATGCCCCTAAATATTTTCCCCCCATTTGACCAAAGTCGCTCAAAAATTGACCCTCGGGCCACCGACCCAGTACTCGCTCTAGCCACTCTTTCCAAAACCCATAGCATTGCTTGGGACAAAGCATTATCCCATCCGGTTTGGTCGTGAGACCCCGTCTCAGTCACTGGCGATGTCGGCGCCTCCCTTTCGGGCATATGCCTTGATGCTGAGGATCCAGCCCTAGCATCCCAGACTCTACCACGACCATGCGTACCTCGTCCGCGTCCTCTTGTACTCATATCGGTGTAACGTGTTAATCCATTTAAGAGTTTTATGCATCAGCTTATTGTTTAGGTAATTATTAACAAATGTTTTATGAACAGAAAACAGTAATAATAGTAGTTTTCCCAGATCGATTTTAATAAAGTCTCAGTCTCTATAGTCTCAGTTTCCCTAACTAAGAGTTCGGTTTACTACTACTATGCCTAGTAGTTTTTTAGTACAGTCGCTATAACATATAACGAAATTTCGGATTAGGAAAATTACGGATTTGGTGCCGGAGACTCGGCATGCCACACTTCCAATAACATTATCACTTTTTCTAAACCACAATTTAAACAGATTTGGAAAAATTTTCAAACCCATTCCACAGCCGAGTTTTATAACTTGGTTGTGATACCATAAAATGTAACACCCCAAACCTGGCCTGGACGTTATGGCTGGATCTAGCATGTCACATCAAAAAGTTGTGTAAAAGCTATGCGTTCGTTATAAACCTTGTATCCTTTTTGAAACTTCGAATTTCGTTATTTGTAAAAACAAGATTTTGCTTAAGGAGTATTCTTGTTAAGATGTTCTTATTTTTGAAAACTTTGTTCGTTGCAGAAGTTTGACTTAAAGAATCGCGAAAACGTGATATTTTGAGAACGATTTTTGACGTTTTAAAAACCAGTGCTTAATCATTTAACAATTTATAACTAGCTGAAATGAAAGTTTAAAAGAAAAATAAAATCCAATGGCCTTATTACACAAAATATTAACCCAAAATAATAATATAAAATAAATTAAAACCAAATTTCTAAGTTCTTTTAAGAAGCAAATCCGACGTATGGCCACATTCGAGTCCTCCGTAGCCCTAAACCCTCTAACACCGGGGATTATCTGAATGGTTAAAAGAAAGGGGTGAGTTACGATAACTCAGTGTGTAATCCCCTATAACGGTCACTATCTAGGCCTGAGCCCATACGGTATCGATTTGGACCTAAGCCCTATTCGGTAACAAGCTGGGCCTAAGCCCCAAAATCGTCTCAATGTATATAGATATGTGCCCACCCTAATCTTACCAGTCGTCTAACTCTCCACCCATACCAACCAATCACACCATGTGGGGATCATGCCAGCCCACCCCACTAATCCACACCAATATGCAGTCAAGCTGCTAATCACGGTATTTGTGGCCGAGCCACTAAAAACGGTATGTGGCATAGCCACTAAAACGGTACTTCCTCTAATCATCAAACCCAACCCATGCAACATGATATGAATGCAATGTATTACAAGTATAAACAGTATAAATAAAATCACATACACGATATTTAACAAGAATCGAGGGTATAACGGTCATTTTATCACCTAAGGGTCTAGCAGTAATTTTCACCTATTTGGGGGGTATTTTGGTAATTTATCCACTAGGGGTATTTCAATAAATTACCCTCTAAGGTTATTTATGTAATTTACCGCTAAAGGTATTTTGGTAATTTTGCCCCAGCAACGTCCTTTCCGAAGGCCTAATGTCGCCTCGACCAACTCAGTTACCATTTTCGGTCAATATAGTGCTATTAAGACTAAAACTTGATTTTAGCCCATTCGGGCCCACATGCTTGTATGGCCCATCCTGTTCATTTCAGGTCTCGATTTTGAGGACTTCGTAGTCGTATCAGTCAATCAAAAATTTTCCATCAGTTTTGCTTATATGGGCTCGTTAGCCCATTGGGCACACTTAGCCCGTTTCAGCTCGATAAGGCCTATTACAACCTCAAAATTCACAAAACTGTTCCTGACACTCTCAACGGTCTACCACCATCACTAGTGCCTCAATTTATCACTACGAGCGCTCGCACGCTCGAGTGATTATGGTTGCCAGTTTTCTGGCTTTTCGGCATTTCGGCTTACGGCCAAATCACAGAACGTCACATGCTATCACAACAATGGTGTGAGATTACACACCTATTACGACTGTAGGTTGAAACTCCCAAAATTAAACACCTAAGTAATCAACAATTCTAAACCATTAGTCTTAATCCTTGATACGACATCTCCAAGAATTGAAATCGATAACTCAATCCACACTACTTACCAACAACCAAGCGATCCACTGCAAAGGAATAGTGTTCTGTCGGCTCCTTGGTTAAGCACGTCGAGTCCCTAGCAACGTTCAATGACAAAAAAAGGGTGTTAGCGAGAACCGTCTTCATGGTAATAGAAGTGAGACCTTTCTTGGCTAAAGAAAACACAACAAAACTAGAATATCACCAACCCCATATTCGGCTTTAGATACACTTACCAAGCAATGCACGACAACAATTGATAGGTGGCTAACCACAGGATTTGGCCTTCACAATAGAGAATAAGAGGGATTCGAGATGGAAGAGGGTGAGTAGATTCGGCCTAATCAATAAAAGTTAAGGGTAAGAGTTCTGGCTTGAGCAGAGTAAAGAGAGTGAAGAAAGAAAATAGAAGAAGAGAAATTATTACCTTAGACCAGGGATGAGCCGAAAGGGGAAGAAGAATTCGGTAACAAGGAGTAGCACTTCGAACTAATGATGAACGAATAAGAAGACTAAACTTCAGACCACTAGGTGTTCAGCTAAAGGGAAGTGAAAAATAAGAGTATGGGTGGCTACTCGGCTTCAAGAAAAGAGGAGAAATGGACGCAATGTGAAGATAGGTGAACAAAAGGAGATTTGGCCACAATGAGCTTTGGAAACAACAAAAGAAATGGAAGAAACCCGAGAGGTTATACAAAAAGAGTAAAAAAAAGAAAGAGAGGATAAATGCACGAAAATGCTTCCCAAAGAAAATCCTGAATGGATTAACAGAGAAATCGCAAAACACCAGAAGAAAAATAGAGAACATTCGGCACCCTCTCCCTTTTTCGTTCGAAAATGCTACCCAAAACACTCTCACTCAGCCAAAGTTCCCTTTTGCTAGACCCCCACTTTCGGCCACCTCTTCCCACACTTGAATCCCATGATTTCCTCCATGAATCTCTCCCTAATTCACTCTCCACCTCCCATTCGAATTCACCCAACAACCTTGACCAATTCAAACCCTTCTCCATTAGTATTTGATTCCAACACAACCTATTGTCTTCTCTTGAGCAAAAACAATCACACTATGCAAGCAATGGGTTTCGAACCCAAGCCCCCTTGTAACATACTCCACGCCACTTGCCACCTTGCCACTTGGCCAATATGTGTTAGTAAAACACGCTTAGTTATACTTAAATCCATGCTCAACCAGCCCTCTCCCCTAAAGACCCAAAAACCAATTTTTTTCCAAGGCTCAAACTCAAGCCCAGGTCTACCTAGAGCCCCTAAACAGCCTCAAATACCTAACTACACAAGCTCAACACATACAATAGTGCAAAAATCGCTAACCCATAGACATTTAATAAGCATAAGCTTTACCTACATACCTAAGCCATCTCAAAATGAATGTACACATACTTTCATCTTTGACATACCCGTGAACCACTGGGAATAACAATGTTAGATACTCGGGAAAATTTGCACACTAAGTGCCACATATGTAGCCAAAGCTACCTAAGTCTCATATCACATAATAGCTCGCTCTCGAGCTATCGACGGACCTACTCACAGAAGCTGTCAGTCAAGACGTAGCTACATGGTACTGCTCACACAAGCTGTCAAGTATCCGTAACATATGTTGGTATACTCAGCCTCCGATAGGATGTACAAGACCAGCACCCAGATCACATAATCACATAATACATAATGACCTCAGTGACATGTCACTTGTTTCCTAACCTATTCCTAAGCTTCAAACGGGATTTATTCATTCTATTTCTTCATTACCCAAGCCTAGCCGAATCTTTTTCATGCTTATACCAGCCCACATTTTTCATTTATTCACATTTATTCACATTTTTACACTTATTTTACAACTTTTGCAAATAGGTCCCTATTTGACATTTTCATCAAAAATCACTTGGTAAATGTTGTTTATCTAACACCAAACATACATAATCTACAATTAGACATCAAAGTACACAAATATCTAACATGGGTAAAATTTTAGACTTTGATTTTCTTTCAAATTAGTCCTTGAAATAGCTAGATTAGGTTGAAATAACTTTAAAAACATAAAAATAATTAAAAATGGGGTAAGAACGGACTTACTATCGAGCTTGAAAGTGGCCAAAGCCCTAGCTATGTCTTCCTTCAAATTTTTGGCACAATGGGACTAATTTGAGAAGATGGATATTTTGGCTTTATTTACTAGATTACCAAAATGCCCTTCATTTAAACTTTGAAATTTTCCACTAACCATGTCCATTTTTTCCATACTAAAGCATAATGGTCTAATTACCATCTAAGGACCTCTAACTTAAATTTTCATAGCAATTACACACCTCTATCTTCTAGAACACACATTTTGTACCTTTTTCAATTTAGTCCTTTTAATTAAATTGAGTGCCCAAACGTCAAAATATTTGAACGAAATTTTCACGAAATCATTCCATAAAACTGTAGACCATAAAAATATAATAAAAGTAAAATTTATTGTATTGAATTTGTGGTCCCGAAACCACTATTCCGACTAAACCCAAAATTGGGCTGTTACATTGTCCTCATATCAACCCCATATGACTTAATCACCTTTCTTCCATCAGTGTGAGTAACAAGGTTCCACACCACTCTAGTGGACCAAGTCTTACTTAGTTTAAAATGTGGTTAGATTTTTTCTTTGTGATCCGTCTAACTTGCATTAACACTACTTTAGGTGTAGCATAACCTTTTGCTACAGACCACTTTGGTCTACAACACTCAATCACTGACATTGACTAATCATTCAATCCTACAGATTCTCTTACTCACCATACTCCTAGCCTTTTGGAAAAAACTACCTTATTGATGTTCTCCTTAAGAGGAATAGTCTTGTCAGACCCTTCTGTCATCCCAGACCCTTCTGTCATACTGTAAATTCACCTTTGCTAATAGGTTCTAACTACCCTTCTGTAACATCCCTAACTCATGCCCGTCACTTAATTGGGGTTAAAGGCATTACCGGACAAATTGAAAACTTTTACAGATATTTCATAACACAATTCATCAATCACAATCAAAGTGTCTCTTATATAGGTCAATGAGACCTTAATCATGCTTTCAAATAGGGTCGGGACTAAACCGATCAAATATGAAATTTGTCATAAATTTAAAAATTTTCTAAGTTACAGAGGTCACATGCTCGTGTGGATAGGCCGTGTGCCTTCCACGACTACTAGACACATCCATGTGTCTTGGTCGTGCCAAAATAGAGCTTGTATATTTACTTACCCACACGGCCACCAGACACGCCCGTGTGCCATGTCCGTGTACACTTAGGCTAACTACTGACTTATTCAAACGGCTACAAGGCACGCCTGTATGCCATGGCCGTGTACACTTAGAGTAGCTACTGACTTATTTCCACGACCACTAGGTACGTCCGTGTGCCACAGCCATGTCACCTGCACTGGCACACTTCGAAGTGTCCTTGAACCACATGGCAGAGACACACGCCCGTGTCACTTGACCGTGTATGCAAAACAGGCCATTAGCAAGGCCAAAATGCCACCCACACTTGGGTCAATCCTACAAGCAATATACCAATTTATTTCATGAACAGTTGACAACTAAAAATATGTCATATAATAAACAAATCTCCATATTCATTATCATTTCTCAACATGCCAATTTGCACAATCAATTCACATGAAATTCCAAGAATATTTCATTCACATTTACGTTTCATATAACCATTTCTTTGATCAAATATACATACTCAAATTTCATTCATATGCTTAACATAAATTTGACCATTTCATTAGCTATATAGCCATACCAAAAAATGTATCATATATCATATTTACTCATACATATTACCAACACTTATCTAGCCACATCTCATGGCTATTTATACACATTTCAAACATAATCCAAAATGACTAGCCTATACATGCCATATCTAGCTATATACATATTTCAAAAGTACGAAAATAAGTTGAGTAGTGTGGTGATAAACCTCGACGGTCCCCCAGCCTACAGTAGCTTTGAACATACACAGAGTAAGCTTTCAAAAGCTTAGTAAGCCATATACAAATAAACTTAGCATAAAATGTATAAAACCATATTGATACAATGACTTTATTGATTCTCATAGCAAATTCATCACATATATTCTTTGGCTCATTTGCTTAGCCATATCTTACCATATTCTTCAACTCAATATCACATATACACATGGTTGTTTCAAGCATATCTTCACATGTTATCTCATCCTTTCAATACTCATATCATCATAGTGAGTTCATATAGACACTTACCTTTCATACACACATAGTGTACATTCAAACGTACCTTCAAATGTACCTAAAATAGATATAAAACTCACAGAGTCATTCATTTCTCAGATTTTCCCGTTCAACTGTTCGAAATTAATAGGATATTCAGAGTGCTCAGAATAGTCGTACAATGCCAACGTCCCAGATGTGGTCTTACATGTTAAACAGATATGGATGCCACTGTCCCAGACAGGGTCTTACACGAATCATTACGATGCAAATGTCCCAGACATGGTCTTACACTTAAATCTCATATCATGCCAACGTCCCAAACTTGGTCTTACACGAAATCTCGAATCAAAACTATGTCCCAGATGTGGTCTTACATGATATCACTTAACAGACACCTATGTCATGACATACATAATTCTTATCTATTCCTAGGTTCACGCAGGACTTTTTTAACATTGACACTTTGTCGATTCTATCTCGGAATTCTTATATACATCATCTCATATGCATTCATCATTATCAATAGTTATATGAACATACATAATTCAATACAATTACATTTATTTGTATATTGACTTACCTCAGATTAGGATATTCAATTCGGTTATTCAACTACTTTCCCTTTCGCGCAATCTAAATTCGTATTCTTCGGTTCTTAATCTATACATATACAGATTTCACCGATTCATTCATCAAATTATTCAATTCAATCGAAAACACATATTTAGGGAAGTTTGCAATTTAGCCCTCACATTTGCACATTTTAACAATTTAGTCCATATTTCACAAAATCACAAAATACACCAAATTTACACACACCCATGCTTAGCTGAATATTCTTGTATCTCATACAAGTACATACATTTCATTTATTTCACAATTTAGTCCCTCAAAATACTATTTTCTCAATTTAGCCCTTATTAGCTAAATTCATCAAAAATTAAAGAACAAAACATGTTCATTAAACACATATATTTCGTTTAACATCAATATTTATCACAAAGCTCACCATTTCATCAATGGCACATCTCATAAACATCATCAATACTTCAAATTACAACATGGGCTTGACAATAGACTAAGCAACAATCTCACAAACATAAAATTCATCAAAAACCAAAGTCAAAACATACCTTAATTATGCCCAAATATGTGCCGAATGTAAAAGGACTTAAACCCTTCTTCTTTTTCCTTATTTTCGGTGGATGAACACACATATATGGCTAATTTCAAGCTTTGTTTTTATTATAACAAACATATTTATTAATGTACAAAACTAACTTTTCATATATCATATAAGACAAAATAACACTATGGTCATTATGTCATTTAATCATCCATTATCTTATGAATGGATTTATAACAACATCAGACCTCCACCTTAAAAAGCCACAACACATAGTTACTTTAACAATTAGCATGCAAATTTTGCATTTATTGCAATCTAACGCTTTTCTCAAATTAAACACATAAACGATCAAATTTTCATACGAGGCTTTGACACATGATTAGTCACATATCAGAGGCACAAAAATAATATTAAAATATTATTCTAACTCAGATTTGTGGTCCTAAAACCACTATTTCGACTAGGGTCTAAATGGGACTATTATAATTCTCCCCCTTAGGGATTTTCGTCACCGAAAATCTTACCGTTAAAAAATTTTGGATATAACTGTCTCATTGAATTTTCAGGCTCCCACGTAGCCTCTTCCATTCTGTGTCGATGCCATAACACTTTCACTAACAGAGTTTTCTTGTTTCTTATGTAACACCCTAAAAATCTGAGTATTTAAATTTGCATGATTTTGGTGTTTAGATTTTAAAGGAAAAATCTTTTATTTTAATTTGGTGCTTATTGAAGTCTTTGAGAAGGTAAAGCATAATTTGGAGAAGAAATAAAAATTTATTAATTGAGATTTATTGAAGTGAAACAAAGGTGATTAAGACTTAAGCTAAGTTATGTGCTAAAAGTGTCATAAAATGAGCATATGGCATGGTGGAGTTGGCGCATGGGTTCAAGTAAGAGGAAGAGGTTGAATCCCTTGAATGGCACCTAAATGAATTTTTGCTTTTAATTTTACGCTCATGTCTAGGAAGTGTCGGCAAGGGACATATAAGGAAGGTGTTGACCATGTTATTTTTGGTTAGTGTATCAATGGATTAAGGTAACAACTAACTTATGGCATGGAATCAAAGGTTTAAGGAAAGATAGGGGAACATAAGGCACTTATCAAGGGAAAATTTTGGAAAGAAATCATGGCCTTTTGACCATGTCTTTGGACGGCAATTTGGTATAGGAGGAGCCTAAATTTTGAGTTAGTTTTGGTTGAGGAATTCTTTTCTCTCTTTGGTTGTTCTTTGCACTTTGTGCAGAATTTTATTCCTCTCCTTTCAACATTTTTCCTGGCCGATTTTTGCATTTGGTAAAGCCAAAATTTTGTGACCATTTGGTCATTCCTTTTTGCTTATCTTGCTAGCCAATTCTTTGTGCCTTTTCTTCTTGTGCCGAAATCATCCATACCAAAAAGAATCATCTTTTTCCTTTCTTTTGCCATGGCCGAATATACCAGCACCTAAAGTTCATTTTTTTTCTTCTCTTCTTTTCTCTTTGACATCAAGCAACAACATCACCATCATCCTTTCGTTCTTATATTATTTCTTTTCCAATCGAAAATTCTCTCCATCTTCACTCTCTTGGCCGAATGCTATTGTGCCTATAAACCCAATTATTTTTCTCTTTTCCTTGAACATACATAGCGAATCCTTCATCATTTAGACACCATTCTCCATTCTTTCCTTTCAATCGTGGAAAATAGGTAAGGGTTCTTTTCCATTTCGATTTATTAAGGTACTTTGGTAGAATATCATTGGTTTAATTGAGGTCTTTTGGATTGATATAGCATTCATACTAATAACGTTTCTTCGTTATTATTTAGTGCAATAACGGAGATTGGAATTCAAGTGATCGGAGAATCGTGGAAGCGTTGAAAGCGTTTCATTTTGGTAAGAAATCCTACTCTTTAAAATCTCTAGTATTATTGATATTATTTTCGATCTAACTAAATTCCTTTGGATCTTGAAGATGTCAAAATAGGGAAAAAAAGGCGGTGTTTAGTTATCGTAAGAGGGTGGATCCAGTAAATCCCCATTCAAGCGAAGAGCGGTTTGGCGATCAGGGATTTTCCATACGGGTTGCGGGCCATCTTCGAAGGAAGTCCATTATTCAAGTGGTACGAACCTCCGAGCCGTTATCGTTGGTGGATTCTCGTGCTAGTGAATCGATAAATGAGGCAAAACCGAAAATCGAAGTGATTCAAAATCAAGAGGGTAAGATTTTGGGTCCATTATCGATTAAGATTATTTTTGCGAATTAGTTGTCTAACGAATCAAAATATATTTTAGGTGTCGAGGAGCGAGAAGGGTTAGTACTCACGGTATCGAGGTGTGTAATTTCGCACTCATTATTTTGGTTAGATGTCAAATTTCGGTATGGAAGCAAACCGTAAAAACGATTGGATCGGTAAAAACGTAAAAATTTATATTTTGGCGAAAATGCGTAAAACGACTAAATCGTGAAAATTATGAAAGCGCCTCGAGAAATTAATTGTTATTATGAAAAATTGGATGTTTCGTGAAAATGGTAGTAAATACTCTAGTTAAGTGAAAATGGGTCGTAAATACTCTAGTTAAGTGAAAATGGGTAGTAAATACTCTAGTTAGTGAAAATGGTAGTAAATACTCTAGTTCGTGAAATTGGTAGTAAATACTCTAGTTCGTGAAAATGGTAGTAAATACTCTAGTTCGTGAAAATGGGTAAATACTCTAGTTAGTGAAATTGGGCCGTAAATACTCTAGTTCGTGAAAATGGGCCGTAAATACTCTAGTTCGTGAAAATGGGCCAAAATACTCTAGTTCGTTAAAATTTAGCCAAAACACTCTAGTTCGGTAAATGGGCCAAAAGCCTACTAAATTGCTAAATAGACAAATTGCTATAATTATGGGCCAAATGAAATGTTATTATTAAACCCACCATGTTATGTATTGTTAATAAATTTTATATTTTAAAGTACATGTATAATTGCATGGGTGGGATATATGAATAGAAGAATGGCGATTGCCACAATATCGGCTTATTGCCTCTAGTTCGGTGGTTGTGCCACAATATCGACTTATTGCCTCTAGTTCGGTGGCTCTCGCCACAATATAAACTTATTGCCTCTAGTTAGGTGGCTATGCCACAATTATAAAAAGGCTTATTGCCTACGATTGGTGTGATGGCGGGGTGGGTTGACTTGATCCCACAGGTGTGATGGTTGTAATGCAGGGGTGATAGCGGATGGATATTAGGTTTGGGTTGGGAATTACATTTTCATGCATTATTAATTATTTTAAATTTATGATATATTGTTGAATTTCGAATTGGGCTCAAGCCCGACTTAATATCTTGATGATCGGCCCAATAATGGTGGTAAGTGAGTTACCTTGAGTTCTAAGTAACTCACCCTTTAATTTCTTTCCATCTCGGGTAATGGAAATTGATGTGGACTTGGGCGAGGATGACTTCGTGGAGGCCATCTTGCTAAATATGGGTTATTTAAAACTACGAACTTTTAAATAATTATTTTTACTATTTTGGGATGTTGTAATAAATGGCCTCTATAAATAACTTAGGGATTTTATGTGTGTTTGGAATTTAAACTTTATTTTGGACTTTTAAATCATGGGCTATGATTATATGATGCTTTATAAAAATAAATTTGGGTTTTCAAGTATATGAAATTCTTTTATAAATAATTCTTTTTATTGTTAACTCTTTAACAAATCTCCTAACGGTTTTTAATAATACAATGATTTTCAACTAATGTTTCAAATATTTATCAAAATCAAATACTCTTCAAATTTTAAACCCTGTATATAAAATTGTAGTTTTTCAACTCATTAAAGATTTAAGAATAGCCCGAATCATGTAACAAACCAAATCTAGTCTCAACGCATAGACTGGGTTTGGGGTGTTACATTTAGTGGTATCAGAGCCCAATTTCAAAAACTCGGCTGTGGTTTGGGTTCAAAAATAATTTCTGTATGAAAATGCTCAATGATATTTTTAGATCAGTATGGCACCACAAGCATCCGGCGACAAGTCAAGTAAGTATTATTGCTTAATGATTACTATGATATGATCATAGGAACACTCTAGAACTTCTAGTTTTAGACGTGAAAAACTGTAGAGATTGAGACTATAGGAAACGTTGCGAAAAATAACTTTATATCTTAAATCTCATAAAATATCGCTAATAAACACCGAAACAAAATTTCGATTCATAAAACTTGTAATCGGATAAGCGAATAAGCAATCATGAGTACAAGAGGGCGTGGTCGTGGGACGCGGTAGAGCGTGGCGAGTGGTAGAGGCCGAGGTGCTACTGGTGAAGCACCAAATCATATGCGTAAGTAGGCGCTGCGTCAATTGAAAGTGAGACCGGATCACGCGATCACATGGAAGAAGATCATGCATTGACTCAAGCAATGCTACGAGTCTTGGAAAGGGTCATTGGAACTAGAATTGGGCCAACAACTCGTGGGTCAATTTGAGCGACTTAAAGCAAATAATGCGAAGTTTTCGAGGAGTCTGGTGTAGCCCGAATGTGGTGAATCTTGGCTCGAAGCCGTGGAGCGGATCATGGATGATATGGAATGCGGTGAGCAAAAGCGAGAGGAGCTGTATCCTTATTGAGAGATGAGGCGTGTCGGTGGTGGCTCTTTGTTCGAGAAGGCCTTGAAGCCGCACCGATTAAGCGGGAATTCTTTAAAGGCGCCTTCCAAGGAAAATCGTTGGAGCGAGCTATGTAGGCGCTCGAAGGAAGGAATTTCTGAATCTTGTCCAAGGAAGTAAGGCGGTGGCGAGCATATGAAGTGAGTTTTTACGTCGAGCCGTTATGCGGACAATTGTAGCAGCAGATCATGAGCGTTGTATGCGTTTGAGGATGGACTTAATGATGAGTGAGGGTTACGATTGCTTGCGACAAGTTAGAAATTTTTCCACTCTGGTGGAGAAGGCCAAAATAGCCGAAGAGGCTAAGAACTCGAGCAGCGAGCAGAAAGATCCGAAACAAGAGAGAAACACAACGATCTGGATCTTCCAAGAGATTTGAAGAAACCGGAATGATGAATCAGTTCAAGGCGAAACCGGTAGCAAATAATCGAAGTCGAGATTGCCTTGAGTGTGGGAAGAGACATTTTGGGGAATGTTGGAGGAAAAGCAGGCGCATGTTACAAATGCGGTTCAATGGAACATCGATACAAAAGTTGTCCTCGACGAATGGATCGACTCAAGAAGTCCGTAATAATGATGCCTGATACCGGTCGAGGGGTGTCAGCTGACCACCGAGAGGTCGTGGACCGGTCGTGGTGGTAATGGGGCTGGTCGTGGTCAAGGTGCACCGGGTCGAGAAATGGTAAGAGAGAAATGCGGATGCAAGACGGCTGGACTAGTTTATGCGGTTAGGCCGCGAGGGCGGCAATGCACCGGATGTGATAACCAGACGTTCTTCATTTTGATGTACTGTTATTGCCTTAATAGATATTGGCTCTACCCATTCATATGTATCTAGTGCCATATCCGAAATCAATTTAGAATCTAAAATTACCGAAAATGAGATGCGATAATCAGTCCCTTAGGACGATCAATAGCTGTTAATAAAATATTTAAAGGCGTGCCTTAAAAATCAAGAGGAAGTATTCTTAGCAAATTTGATGAAACTACCTTTCATGAGTTCGATCTCATTCAGGCATGGATTGGTTGGTTAACCATCGAGCGCAATTGGATTGTCTTTGAAAAGCGAATGTCGATGGGACCTCGGATGATAAGGAAGTCATAATGATTGGTGAGCGAAAGAACTATCGGCAAATGTGGTATCGCATTAAAAAGTGAGAAGTTGGTGCGGAAAGGATCACGGAGCATTCATAGCCTTTATCGTGCTTTGGATGCCAAAGAATTATCCGTGAATGATGTGAGGACGGTGAAGGAATTTCCGATGTATTTCGAAGAACTTCGGTATACCTCGGATCGGAAGTAGAATTTGGCATTGAGCTTTTGCTCGGGACGGCTCCGGTGTCCATTGCTCCCTATAGAATGGCAAGAAGGGGTTGGTGAGCTCAAAGCTCAAATTCAAGAATTCTTGGATCGGGATTCATTCGACCAAGTGTGTCTCCGTGGGGAGCACCGGTTTTGTTCGTCAAGAAGAAGGATGGATCGATGCGTATGTGCATTGACTACAGACAGTTGAATAAATTGACGATCAAGAATCGGTATTCTCTGCTAGAGAATTGACGACTGTTTGATCAATTAAAAGGAGCTTGATTTTCTCAAGATTGATTTAAGGTCGGGTTATCACCGACTTAAGGTGAAAGAAGCGGACATTTATAAGGCGGCATTTCGGACACGTTACGGACACTATGAGTTTGTAGTGATGCCGTTTGGATTAACCAATGCACCAGTGCATTTATGGACATGATGAACCAAGTCTTTCAACCATATTTAGACCGGTTTGTGGTAGTGTTCATAGATGATATATTGGTTTATTCGAGAAGTGAGGAGGAACATGACCAACATTTGCGGATAGTATTACAATTACTCGTGATAAGCAATTGTATGCCAAATTTGGTAAATGTGAATTTTGGCTAAAGGAGGTGACTTTCCTTGGTCATGTAGTATCGGTAGAAGGAATAAGGGTGGATCCTCGGAAAATTGAGGCCATTCGGATTGGAAACCACCAACATCGAGAGCTGAAATTTGGAGTTTCTTAGGCTTTTTGGATACTATAGGCGTTTTGTAGAGGGTTTTCATTGATTCTTTGCACCCTAACTAAAGCTATTGCGAAAGGGGGCTCCGTATATCCGGACCAAAAGCAAGAGAGTTTTGAGAAATTGAAGAAGATTCGACGAAGCTCGCTTTTAATTCAACTTTCGAATTTGGAAAAGAATTCACTTTGTTTATTGCGATCGTCTCACACGGGTTTGGGTTGTGTATTGATGCAAAATGGAAAAGTGGTGGCCTATGCTTCTCGTCAATTGAGACCACAAGTAAACTACCCTACTCATGATTTGGAGTTAGGCTGCCGTTGTCTTTGCTCTAAAGATTTGGAGGCACTATCTCTATGGTGAGAAGTCCATAATCTACACGGATCACAAGAGTCTTAAATACCTCCTTACCCGAAGGAGTTGAATTTAAGACAAAGAAGATGGGTAGAATTGTTAAAAGATTATGATTTTTCGATCGAGTACCATCACGGAAAGGCTAACGTGGTAGTGACGCGTTAAGTCGTAAATGGCGGTATCTGAATTAAGAGCTCTGTTTGCCCATTTGAGTGCATGCGAGGATGGCGGTTTGTTAGCGAACTTGGTGAAGCCGCTATGTTTGGAACAAATCAAGGAAAAGCAGACATCGGATGAGAAGTTGGGACCTTTCTTGCGACAAGTTGAAAATGGTGAAATTGAGGATTTTGGAATAAACACGGAGGGTGTGTTGTGCTTTCGAGGAGAGTATGCATGCCTAAGGACTTAGATCTAAGGCAATTGATTCTACTGGAGGCGCATAGTAGCCCTTATGCTATGCATCCGGAGGAAATAAGATGTATCGAGATCTCCGTGAGCGATATTGGTGGCGTGGTTAAAGCGTGAGATTACCGAGTTCGTGGGAAAATGTTTGACTTGTCGACAAGTGAAGGCAGAACATCAATTACCGTGTGGATTGTTACAACCGATAAAGATTCCTCTTTGGAAATGGGAGCGGATAACTATGGATTTTGTTAGTGGGTTACCGTTAACACCTACTAAGAGAAATTCCGTTTGGGTAATCGTTGATCGGTTGTGAAGACCGCTCATTTCTTGCCGGTTAAAGACGGATTATTCTTTTGAAGTTGGCGAAACTTTACGTATCCGAAATTGTGAGGTTGCATGGGGTACCAGTATCTATTATATCGGATAGGGACCCTAGGTTTACATCACGATTCTGGAAAGCTCTGCATGAAGCCTTGGGAACAAAGTTGAATTTCAGTACGGCTTTTCATCCTCAATCTGATGGTCAGTCGGAGAGAGTAATTCAGATATTGGAAGATATGTTAAGAGGATGTGTAATCGACTTCAGGGGTAGTTGGGAGGATTATCTATCACTGGCAGAATTCGCGTATAACAACAGCCTATCGATCTAGCATTGGATGGCACCTTACGAGGCATTGTATGGTCGTAAGTGTCGCTCTCCTATTGTTGGGTGAGTTGGGCGAAAAGAGATGTTAGGTCTGAGATGATATCGAGAGCAGAGGATAAGGTAAAAGTTATTCGAGCACGGTTGAAAGAAGCCTCGAGATAGAGGCGTAAGTCGATGCAGCAGATCTGAAGCGAAGGGACATCGAGTATAGTGTGGAGATCGGGTTTTCTTGAAGGTATCTCCTTGGAAAAAGATCTTTAGATTAGGAAGGAAGGGCAAGCTAAGTCCTAGATATATTGGACCTTATCGTGTCTTTGAAGCGTGTTGGTCGATGGCATATCAGTTGAGTTACCTCCGGAGTTAGATCAATTTCACAATGTCTTTCATGTTTTCATGTTGAGGCGTTATAGATCGAATCCTTTGCACATTATCTGGTAGAAGAATTGGAGTGAATTCAGATTTGTCCTTTGAAGAAGAACCGGTGGAAATCCTAGACCGAGATGTCAAGGTACTAAGGAAGAAAAGCTGCACTGTTGGTTAAAGTTCTATGGCGTAACCATGGAGTGGAAGAAGCTACGTGGGAGCAGGAGGATGCAATTCAAACAACAATACCCTCACCTTTTTCAACGGTGTAAATTTCGAGGACGAAATTTTCTTTAAGGAGGGTAGAGTTGTAACACCCTAAAAATCGAGTATTTAAATTTGCATGATTTTGGTGTTTAGATTTTAAAGGAAAAATCTTTTATTTTAATTTGGTGCTTATTGAAGTCTTTGAGAAGGTAAAGCATAATTTGGAGAAGAAATAAAATTTATTAATTGAGATTTATTGAAGTGAAACAAAGGTGATTAAGACTTAAGCTAAATTATGTGCTAAAAGTGTCATAAAATGAGCATATGGCATGGTGGAGTTGGCGCATGGGTTCAAGTAAGAGGAAGAGGTTGAATCCTTGAATGGCACCTAAATGAATTTTTGCTTTTAATTTTACGCTCATGTCTAGGAAGTGTCGGCAAGGGACATATAAGGAAGGTGTTGACCATGTTATTTTTGGTTAGTGTATCAATGGATTAAGGTAACAACTAACTTATGGCATGGAATCAAAGGTTTAAGGAAAGATAGGGGAACATAAGGCACTTATCAAGGGAAAATTTTGGAAAGAAATCATGGCCTTTTGACCATGTCTTTGGGCGGCAATTTGGTATAGGAGGGAGCCTAAATTTTGAGTTAGTTTTGGTTGAGGAATTCTTTTCTCTCTTTGGTTGTTCTTTGCACTTTGTGCGAATTTTATTCCTCTCCTTTCAACATTTTTCTGGCCGATTTTTGCATTTGGTAAAGCCAAAATTTTGTGACCATTTGGTCATTCCTTTTGCTTATCTTGCTAGCCAATTCTTTGTGCCTTTTCTTCTTGTGCGAAATCATCCATACCAAAAGAATCATCTTTTCCTTTCTTTTGCCATGGCGAATATACCAGCACCTAAAGTTCATTTTTTTCTTCTCTTCTTTTCTCTTTGACATCAAGCAACAACATCACCATCATCCTTTCGTTCTTATATTATTTCTTTCCAATCGAAAATTCTCTCCATCTTCACTCTCTTGGCGAATGCTATTGTGCCTATAAACCCAATTATTTTTCTCTTTTCCTTGAACATACATAGCAGAATCCTTCATCATTTAGACACCATTCTCCATTCTTTCCTTTCAATCGTGGAAAATAGGTAAGGGTTCTTTTCCATTTCGATTTATTAAGGTACTTTGGCGAATATCATTGGTTTAATTGAGGTCTTTTTGGATTGATATAGCATTCATACTAATAACGTTTCTTCGTTATTATTTAGTGCAATAACGAGATTGGAATTCAAGTGATCGGAGAATCGTGGAAACGTTGAAAGCGTTTCATTTTGGTAAGGAAATCCTACTCTTTAAAATCTCTAGTATTATTGATATTATTTTCGATCTAACTAAATTCCTTTGGATCTTGAAGACTGTCAAAATAGGGAAAAAAAGGCGGTGTTTAGTTATCGTAAGAGGGTGGATCCGTAAATCCCCATTCAAGCGAAGAGCGGTTTGGCGGTCGGGATTTTCCACCGGGTTGCGGGCCATCTTCGAAGGAAGTCCATTATTCAAGTGGTACGAACCTCCGAGCCGTTATCGTTGGTGGATTCTCGTGACTAGTGAATCGATAAGCGAGGCAAAAGCGAAAATCAAGTGATTCAAAATCAAGAGGGTAAGATTTTGGATCCATTATCGATTAAGATTATTTTTTGAATTAGTTGTCTAACGAATCAAAATATATTTTAGGTGCCGAGGAGCGAGAAGGGTTAGTACTCACGGTATCGAGGTGTGTAATTTCGCACTCATTATTTTGGTTAGATGTCAAATTTTGGTATGGAAGCAAACCGTAAAAGCGATTGGATCGGTAAAAGCGTAAAATTTATATTTTGACGAAAATGCATAAAAACGACTAAATCGTGAAAATTAAAACGCCTCGAGAAATTAATTGTTATTATGAAAAATTAGATGTTTCGTGAAAATGGGCCGTAAATACTCTAGTTAAGTGAAAATGGTAGTAAATACTCTAGTTCGTGAAGATGGGTAGTAAATACTCTAGTTCGTGAAAATGGTAGTAAATACTCTAGTTCGTGAAAATGGTAGTAAATACTCTAGTTAAGTGAAATTGGGTAGTAAATACTCTAGTTCGTGAAAATGGGCGTAAATACTCTAGTTCGTGAAATTGGTAGTAAATACTCTAGTTCGTGAAAATGGGCGTAAATACTCTAGTTAGTGAAAATGGGCCAAAATACTCTAGTTAGTTAAAATTTAGCCAAAACACTCTAGTTAGGTAAATGGGCCAAAAGCCTACTAAATTGCTAAATAGACAAATTGCTATAATTATGGGCCAAATGAAATGTTATTGTTAAACCCACCATGTTATGTATTGTTAATAAATTTTATATTTTAAAGTACATGTATAATTGCATGGGTGGGATATATGAAGAGAAGAATGGCGATTGCCACAATAAACTTATTGCCTCTAGTTCGGTGGCTCTGCCACAATATCGACTTATTGCCTCTAGTTCGGTGGCTACGCCACAATATCGACTTATTGCCTCTAGTTCGGTGGCTATGCCACAATTATAAAAAGGCTTATTGCCTACGATTGGTGTGATGGCGGGGTGGGTTGACTTGATCCCCACAGGTGTGATGGTTGGTGCAGGGGTGATAGCGGATGGATATTAGGTTTGGGTTGGGAATTACATTTTCATGCATTATTAATTATTTTAAATTTATGATATATTGTTGAATTACGAATTGGGCTCAAGCCCGACTTAATATCTTGATGATCGGCCCAATAATGGTGGTAAGTGAGTTACTGCTTGAGTTCTAAGTAACTCACCCTTTAATTTCTTTCCATCTCGGGTAATGGAAATTGATGTGGACTTGGCGAGGATGACTTCGTGGAGGCCATCTTGCTAAATATGGGTTATTTAAAACTACGAACTTTTAAATAATTATTTTTACTATTTTGGGATGTTGTAATAAATGGCCTCTATAAATAACTTAGGGATTTTATGTGTGTTAGGAATTTAAACTTTATTTTGGACTTTTAAATCATGGGCTATGATTATATGATGCTTTATAAAAATAAATTTGGGTTTTCAAGTATATGAAATTCTTTTATAAATAATTCTTTTTATTGTTAACTCTTTAACAAATCTCCTAACGGTTTTTAATAATACAATGATTTTCAACTAATGTTTCAAATATTTATCAAAATCAAATACTCTTCAAATTTTAAACCACATATATAAAATTGTAGTTTTCAACTCATTAAAGATTTAAGAATAGCCCGAATCATGTAACAAACCAAATCTAGTCTCAACGCATAGACTGGGTTTGGGGTGTTACATCTTAACTCTTTCACTTCACTAGGTAGGATACGGATCGGGTCTTCCTCATATGTCATATTAGATTGGATTTCAATTTTAGATGGAGTAATCACATGTGACGGATCAGATCGATATCTACAGAGCATTGATATATGAAATACATTATGAATCTTTTCTAACTCAGGTGGCAACAATAATTTGTATGCAACTGGCCCAACATGCTCGATAATCTCATAAGGTCCGATGAACCTTGGACTTAACTTGCCTTTACGTCTGAATTATAGTACTTTTTCCACGGAGACACTTTTAAGAACACTTTGTCACTGATTTCAAATTAAATCTATTTTCGTTTCAAGTCTGCATAAGACTTCTAACGATCAGATGCTTCTTTCAGACTGTCACGAATTACTTTCACTTTCTATTTTGTGTCTTTTATCAATTCGATCCTGTGTAACTTACTTTCACTGAGCTCTGTCCAATACAGAGGTGTTTGAAATTTAAGTCCATACAAAGCTTCATAAGGTGCCATTTTAATGCTCGACTGAAAACTATTGTTATATGCAAATTCAATAAATGGTAAGTACTGTTCCTATGAACCATTAAACTCAAGTATACAACATCTCAACATGTCCTCAAATATCTGATAATTCGCTTGGATTGACCATCCGTCTGGGGTGAAAAGCGGTATTGAAATGCAATTTTGTGCTTATAGCTTCTTGCAATTTCTTCCAGAATCGTGAAGTAAACCTCGGATCCCTATCTGATACAATGGATAGTGACACCCCGTGTAATCTCACAATCTCAGAAATATAAAGCTCAATTAATCTATCAAGTGAGTAATTAGATCGTACCAGAATAAAATGGGCAAATTTTTTCATTTGATCAACTACTACCCAAATCGCATCTTTCTTTTTTGTAGCCAGAGGTAATCCAGAAACAAAGTCCATCGTCATTTTATCCCATTTCCACTCGGGAATTAGAATTGGTTGTAGCAAACCAGATGGACCCTGATGTTTAGCCTTAACTTGTTGACAGATTTCACATTTCGACCCAAAGTCATAGATATCTCGTTTCATACTAGACCACCAATAGTGTTGCTTCAGATCATGATACATCTTCGTACTACCCGGATGAACAGATAGACAACTATTATGTCTTCATTCAAAATCAACTGAATCAACTCTAAGTTTCTCGGAACACAAATTTGATCTCAGAATCTCAAGAAATCATCAACATCAATTCAAAATTCAGAATCAGAGTTCAAATCACATTAAGCTCGTTTCGCTAACATTTCATTATTGACTTTCTGAACATCACATATCTGGTGAAAAAAAAACAATTTTGCTTTCAATTCAGCTAAAACTGAACTATCATCAGACAGATCTAAATGAGCATTTATTACACGCAATGCAAACAATGATTTTTGACTCAAAGCATCAGCAACCACATTTTCTTTACATGGATGATAGTTTATCACAAGTTCATAGTCTTTTAGCAGTTCTAACCACCTTTTCTATCGCAGATTTAAATCTTTCTGGGTCATCAAATATTTCAAACTTTTGTGATCTAAAAACACGTGGCATTTCTCACCAAATAGATAATGGCACCAAATTTTTAAAGAAAACACAATTGCAGATAATTCCAGATCGTGCGTCGGATAATTCTTTTCTTGCGGCTTCAATTGTCTCGAGGCATAAGCTATGACTTTGCCTTCCTGCATCAGAACACATCCCAGACCATTCAACAAAGCATCACTATAAATCACAAATTCTTTACCCGATTTTGGTTGTACTAACACTAGAGCTTCAGTTAACAGAGTTTTCAATTGATCAAAACTTTTCTGACATTTATTGGACCATCTAAATCTCACATATTTTGAAGCAATCTAGCCAACGGAATAGCTATCATTGAAAAGCCTTTTATGAATCTTCGATAATAGCCAGCAAGTCCCAGAAAACTGTGAACTTCATATACATTCTTCGGAGGTTTCCATTCCAGAATAGTAGAAATCTTACTTGGATCAACTCGTATTCTAGAGGCTGATACAATATGCCCTAGAAAATTAACTTCACGTAGCCAGAATTCACATTTACTAAATTTCGCATACAATTTCTTTTCTCTCAGAATTTGCAACACAATTTTCAAATGTTCAGTATGTTCAGCTTTATCCCGTGAATAAATCAAAATGTCGTCAATGAATACAATAGCAAATCGACCTAAGTATGGTCTGAAAATTCTGTTCATTAGATCTATAAATACAGTAGGAGTATTCATTAATTCGAAAGGCATAACTAAAAACTCATGCTGCCTGTATCTTGTTCAGAAAGCTATTTTTGGAATGTTTGAGTCTTTTACCCTCAAATGGTAGTAACCCGATCTCAAATCTATCTTTGAAAACACAGTAGCTCTTTTAAGCTGATCAAATAAATCATCAATCATGGGCAATGGTTATTTATTCTTTATGGTCACTTTGTTTAACTGACAATAATCAATGCACATTCTCATTGTGCCATCTTTCTTTTTCACAAACAGAACTGGAGCACCCCAAGGTGAGAAACTCGATCTAGCAAACCCTCTATCTGTCAACTCTTGCAACTGAGACTTTAACTCTTTCAATTTCGTTGGAGCCATTCTATATGGAGTTATCAAAATAAGAGTCATACCAGGCAACATATTAATACCAAATTCAACTTTACATATCGAAGATAATCCCGGGAATTCTTCAAAAAATACATCAAAAAACTTGCAAACAACTAGCACTAATTCAACTTTCTTTTAGATACTTTCGAATCAATCACATAAGCAAAATATGCCTCATATCCCTTTTTCACATAAATCTGAGCGTTTAATATAGATATCATAGCAGACAATCCATTAAAATCATTAGACTCAATTCGAACTACTTCATCATTTGAACATCTCAAATCAATAGTCTTCCTTTTACAGTTCACAACAGCATCATGCAATGTCATCCAATCCATATCCAGAATGATATCAAACTCATCAAATGGTAATAACATCAGATCGGTAGAAAAATAGATATCTTAAAACATTAACGGAAAGTTCTTGCATAATTTGTCAACCAGGACACTTTTACCTAAGGGGTTCGATACTTTTATAACAAACACAGTGGACTCTATAGGCAAAGTCTTATTGAATACTAAGTTCATGCATATATATGAATGTGTAGAACCAGGGTCTATCAATGCAATCACAAAAGTATCATAAAGAGTAAATGTACCCATAATAACATCTAGAGATGAAGCTTCCTCCGAGCTTAGATAGCATACACTTTGGCAGGCCCTCTAGCTTTGGATCTCGCAATAGTATCTCTCGTAGTTCTCTGACTACCACTGACATTTCTTATATTTTGGGAAGGTCTACCTCTTACGGGAGAATTATCAGATCTCAGATTCTGGGCAGTCTCTTGCTCAATAGACTCTGGGCAATCACGAATGAAATGATCTAATGATCCACAATAGAAGCAAGCTCGATCATTCAATCTACAACTTCCCGGATGTCTTTTACCACAATGTTTACACTCGGGTCACTTGGATTGAACATTTCCAACACTTGCCATTGAAGTTGCCAGAGCTTTAGAACACGAATGCATTCTAGCTCGATCTTTAATAGAATGTCCCACATTAGCTCTCGAATGACTTTTTTCATCTCTAAATTTCTTCGAAGCAAACTGAAATGATTTACCCGAAAATCTCTAGCTTTAGACTCAACTTTTCTCTTATCTTTCCTGAGTGCCTCAACTTTGCATGCTCGGTCAACAAGCACAATAAACTCTTTTATCTTCAAAATCTCGACTAGCAGGCGGATATCTTCATTAAGGCCATCTTCAAATCTCTTATACATTTTTGCTTTAGATGAAACACATTCTGGGGATACTGACTCAGTCTCACGAACTCTCGTTCGTATTCAGTGATAGACATACGACCCTATTTCAGGTCCAAAAATTCTTTCTATTTCTGATCAATGAATCTCTGACTGATATATTTCTTTCGGAACTCAGATTAAAAGAAATCCCAAGTGACCCGCTCTCTTGGAACAACAAAAATCAAAGTTTTCCACCATTGATAGGTCGCGTCTCATAACAAGGAAACAACACACTTTATGCATTCTTCGGGACTCAATGATATTTCAACAAATACCCGAATTATGTTTTCTAACCAAAACTCATCTTTTTTAGCATCATCATGACTAGTGGCCCTGAACTCTTCAGCTTCTTATTTGTGGATTTTGTCGACCGGAGGCTTATTTAACAAATTTATACCTATTACCGGAGGCACAACTAAGGTCCGAGGGGGATTAGACGGGGGTGGTGGTTGTGAAACAGTTGGATTATTTCTTACAAACTGAGTGAACCATTTGCTCATCATCTGGAAGAAAACTTGTTTAGCTTCTCCCTCTTGACCGCTCATAGCCAGTCTCGATTTAGATTCCGCTGTCCCTTGTGCGGGAGCAGATGCATTACTTTCTACGTCGTCAGCTACGACTCTTTCTGGATCTATTACTATACAAAAATCATATTTTACACGTCAGGATTCATCACACTATCACATTTCAGATATATGGCATGTATAGCTAGACTCCCACACGCTACATTTGTCCGAGAATCGGCTAAACCGTAGCTTTGATACCAACCAAATGTAACACCCCTAACCCGTAACTGTTGCTGGATTGGGGTTAAAGGCATTACCGGACAGATCAAAAACTTTTACAGATATTTCTTAACACAATTCATCAGTCATAATCAAAGTTTCCCTTATATAGGTCAATGAGACCTTAATCATGCTTTCGAATAGGGTCGAGACTAAACCGTTCAAATATGAAATTTCTTATAAATTTAAAAACTTTTCTAAGTTACATAAATCACACACCCGTGTGGGCAGGCCGTGTGCCTTCCATGTCTACAAGACACATCCACGTGTCTTGGTCGTGCCAAAACAAAGCTTGTATACTGACTTATCACAACGGCCACCAAACACGACCATGTGCTATGGCCTTGTACACTTAGGCTAACTACTAACTTATTCACACGGCTACGAGCACGCCCGTATGCCATGGCCGTGTACACTTAGACTAGCTACTGACTTATTCCCACGACCACTAGGCACGTCCGTGTGCCACAGTCGTGTCACTGCACAGGCACACTTCGAAGTGGCCTTTGCACCACACAGTAGAGACACACGCCCGTGTCACTTGACTGTGTATGCAAAATAGGCTATTAGCAAGGCCAAAATGCCACCCACACTTGGGTAAATCCTACAAGCAATATACCAATTCATTTCATGAACATTTGACTGCTAAAAACATGTCATATAATCAACAAATCTCCACATTGAATCTCATTTCTCAACATGCCAATTTGCACAATCAATTCACATGAAATTCCAAGCATATTTCATTCACATTTACCTTTTATATAACCATTTATTTGATCAAATATACATACTCAAATTTCATTCATATGCTTAACATAAATTCGACCATTTCATTAGCTATCTAGCCATACCAAAACATGTATCATATATCATATTTGCTCATGCATATTACCAACACTTATCTAGCCATATCTCATGGCTATTTATATACATTTCAAGCATAATCCAAAATGACTAGCCTATACATGCCATACCTAGCTATATGCATATTTCAAAGGTATCAAAACAAGTTGAGTAATGTGATGATGATCCTCGACGGTCCCCGAGCCAACAGTAGCTTTGACAATCTATAAAATAGAGCAAACACACAGAGTAAGCTTTCAAAAGCTTAGTAAGCCATATACAAATAAACTTAGCATAAAATGCATGTAACCATATTGATACAATGACTTTATTGATTCCCATAGCAAATTCATCACATATATTCTTTGGCTCATTTGCTTAGCCATATCTTCAACTCAATATCACATATACACATGGCTCTTTCAAGCATATCTTCACATGTTATCTCATCATTTCAATACTCATATTCATCATAGTAAGTTCATATAGACACTTACCTTTCATACACACATAGTGTACAGTCAAACGTACCTGAAGTAGATATAAAACTCACAGAGCCATTCATTTCTCAGATTTGCTCGTTGAACCATTCAGAATTAATGGGATATTCAGAGTGCTCAGAATAGTCGTACAATGCCAACGTCCCAGACGTGGTCTTACATGTTATACAGATATCGATGCCATTGTCCAAGAAAAGGTCTTACACGAATCATTACGATGCCAATGTCTCAGACATGGTCTTACACGTAAATCTCATATCGATGCCAACGTCCCAAATGTGGTCTTACTTGAAATCTCGAATCAAAGACAACGTCCCAGATGTGGTCTTACATGATATCACTTAACAGACACCTATGTCATGACATACCTAATTCCTATCTATTCTTAGGTTCATACGAGACTTTTCAGACATTGACACTTTGTCAATTCTGTCTCGGAATTCTTGTATACATCATCTAATATGCATTCATCATTATCAATAGTTTTATAAACATACATAATTCAATACAAATACATTTATTTGTATATCAACTTACCTCGGGTTTGGATATTCGATCAGACTCGGTTATTCAACTACTTTCGCTTTCCCGCGATTTAAATTTGTATTCTTCGGTTCTTGATCTATGGATATACAGATTTAACCAATTCATTCATCAAATTATTCAATACAATACAAAACACATATTTAGTGAAATTTGCAATTTAGCCCTCACATTTGCACATTTTATCAATTTAGTCCCTATTTCATAAAATCACAAAATACACCAAATTTACTTACACCCATGCTTAGCTGAATATTCATATTTCTAATACAAGTACATACACTTAATTTATTTCACAATTTAGTCCCTCAAAATACTATTTTCTCAATTTAGCCCTTATTAACTAAACTCATCAAAAATTCAAGAACAAAACATGTTCATTAAAAACATATTTCATTTAACACCAACATTCATTACAAAGCTCACCATTTCATCAATGGCACATCTCATAAACATCATCAATACTTCAAATTACAACATGGGCTTGATAGTAGACTAAGCAACAATCTCAAAAACATAAAAATCATCAAAAAAACAAAGTCAAAACATACCTTAATTATGCCCAAATATGTGTCGAATGTAAAAGGACTTAAACCCTTCTTCTTTTTCCTTATTTTTGGTGGATGAACACACATATATGGCTAATTTCATTATTTTTTTATTATAAAAAGCATATTTATTAATGTACAAAACTAACCTTTCATATATCATATAAGACAAAATAAAACTATGGTCATTAGGTCATTTAATCAACCATTATCTTATTAATGGATTTATAACAACATAAGGCCTCCACCTTAAAAAGCCACAACAGATAGGTACTTTAACAATTACCATGTAAATTTTGCATTTAATGCAATCTAACCCTTTTCTCAAATTAAACACACAAACGATCAAATTTGCATATGAGGCTTTCACACATGCTTAGTCACATATCAGAGGCACGAAAAATAATATTAAAATATTATTGTAACTTAGATTTGTGGTCCCGAAACCACTATTTTGACTAGGGTCTAAACCGGACTGTTTCACCTTCCCTTACACATGGGCTAACCAACGTACATATGATCAACTGGGCTTAATTAATTTTTCTTAGTCAAAATTATTGTGTTATCGCCCACATGGTGTGGATATTAGCTCATGTCCATGTGTTTCTTGGCTCCCAAATTTATTTAATTCAATGGTCCAATTGCAACAAATTGAGTAGACAAAAATTATATGTTTGGATGTATTAGAATTAGTTGATCAATCATAATCAGATGGCGACTCAGGGACACGTTAATTAGAAGGTGCATGCTTAATTTAGATCCTAATCTAATTAAATTAGAGGTTCGTAATAACTCAAGAGAGCTCTATTACCTTTCACAAATTAGGTTTGTGTTATTAAATTGCTTCAAACCTAATCCATGTAGCAGCCCAGTTAATAAAACATAATAAAAATTTAGCTTCATTATCATGTTCTAGCTGAATATTGAAGAAAAGAAGCCATTGATGAACACTTAGGGTTCAGCAGACATTAGGCTTGATTAAGGTATGGTTTGAGCTTTGTTTTTGATGATTTTTACGTTTTTTAGATCATTGCTTTGAAATCTAGCTAGCCCGTACCTTGGACTTTAAAATTTTTTGGAGTTGCCATTGTTGAATACTTGAGTAATTTGATGATTGATGATAGAATATGAAAGCTTGATGATAGTTTTACATGTTTTGTAAAGTGATTTTTGACAAAAATGTTAAAAAGGGATTAAATTATGAAATTTATAAATTGAGGGGTTGAAATGTGAAATAAATAAAAGTTATGGGCTGCTAGGGACCTATAGGTAATTCGGCTAAGCTAGAGTATAAGAAAATTATGTGAATTTTGTGTATTTGTGAAATAGGGACTAAATTGTTAAAAGTGTGAAAGTTTAAGTGCTAAAGTGCAAATATGCCTAAATGTTTGTGTTGGACTAAATTGAAAGAATGTAATTTTGAAAAAGTCAATTTTAAATTCATATAAATTAAGAAAGAAAGAATTCAAATTTAGATCAGGGGAAAAGGAAAGTTAACGAGTAGTCAATCCGATACAATAATTCAGAATACGAGGTAAGTTCGTATAATTGAACTTAAATGTGTACCTATCTATTCGATGAATGAAATTGATATAGTAATTATTCTATTGATTAAATTTTGAGTTATTAAATGAAATGTGCGGATTGAGTAAGGCAAGTTGTCGAATAAGACCATAGCTGGGCTATGGCAATTGAATAATAATACCATAATCGGGTTATGGCATGTGAATGAAAGACCACAATAGGGCCTTGGCAAAGTATATGTAAGACAATAGTTGGACTATGGCATCAGAAAAATTGATGAATTTGTATCGAAAGTACTTGAAAATCGGTAGGGTTTGATAAGAGTATTGACGAGAAATAGATAAGTATCGATACAGGTACATACAGAAGATTATTCAAGTATCGAGATATATGAAGTTGAGAACTTATGAATTATGATATGGATAAATTCTATGATAGCTCATGAATTGATGCTTTAAATGTTTATGATTTAATCCATTTTGAATTTCTAGTGAATGTTGTGATTATTTCATGTTCACATACGAACTAACTAAGCTTAAAGCTTATTCTGTTTAATTGTTTCTATGTTTTATAGTTCTACGAAGCTAGCTTGGATTTGGGAATCGTCAGAGACTTCATCGCATTATCAATCATCTATTTTGGTTCTTTTGAAGCTATGTATATATGGTATATGGCATGTATAGGCTTGTGTCAAAATGGTTTATTTGATGGATGTTTATTTTGGCCATTTGTGTTGGCATAAAATGATGAACTTGATGTTTATGAATATGCAAATAGTTTCACTTTTAATGTTTGAACAGGGACCTATCTTAAATGAATGGAGTTGAAGTAATTATGTATATTTGAATTGGTTTAGTTAGACGAATTATATATGTAAATTATGCTTAGTAAAGCCAGTTAAGTTTATTAATGTTTGAATAGGTGAATAGCATTGAATTGGGTATTGAAATGGGTGAAATGGATTTGGTATGATTATGTATTGGTTGATGACTTTTGGCTGTATAATTTGTGTCTTAAAATGATACCATATGAGCTTCTGTAGGTATGTGCAAAAAGGGTGGAAGATTGGCTTTCCAAATGGCCTATTCTTGTCCACACGGGCAGAGACACGAGCATGTGTCTCAGCCATGTGTGACACACGGTTAGGTTACACGGTCGTGTGTCCCCTGGTGTCGAAATTGAATTGAAGTTAGTACGCTCCACACAGTCTCACACACGGGCGTGTGACTGACCGTGTGGTATAAGTCAGTATACCCACTAAATGGGACACAACCTAGCATATGGGTGTGTGTGGCCATTTCGAAGGGCACATAGGCTAGACAAATAGGCGTGTGGTTGGTCGTGTGACCCAAGTCAGTATACTCTTTAGTTTTAATGGCACACGGGCATGTCCTCAGCCATGTGATGCAAGTCAGTATGTATGCACTATTTCTACACAACCTAAGTCATGAGCGTGTTTACTAGCCGTGTAAGGCACATGGCCTATACATATGAACGTGTGACCCTTGTATGATTGAAAAATTTTTATGTTATCGGTTTAGTCCCAAACCATTTCTAAAGTATGTTTAAGGCCTCGTAGGCCCTCATAAGGGACAACAAGATTGTATTGAATGATGTATGAGAATGACTGCTTGAGGTTGATAAATGTATGCTATGTGTTATGTATTGATCGGTAATACCTCGTAACCTTATTTCGATAATGAATGCGGTTAGGGGAGTTACAATCCATCCTTGTTACTTCACATAAATTCTAGGGAATAATTAGTTAAACATGAACATACAAATATACAATTTTCTAAGTATAAGGATTTGAAAAAACTTATATTAGATTCCAAGTTAATGAAAGATCGAGTTACCATGGAATATTTTAGAACATTGTTAAACATAATGAAGAGTGAATTGAGTCAAGCGTTGTAATTATTCTAGCTTATTTATGTTATTGTTATTAAACTTGTGAAATTACTACTAAACCATTTCATTGGATTTTTCATCTCACTTGCATTTAGTTAATTAATTTAATTTAACATCTATCACTCCAAATTATTGTGTTTCTCTACCAACTTGTGAATAGTAATTTTACAATTCTCATTTTAATCACAGTCCTTGTGGAAATAATAATTATTTTACTTCCTTATTACTTGATAAAGGCTGTGTACACTTGCACATTCCGTCGCGAACCAAGTTTTTAGCGCCGTTGTCGGGGATTGTTAATTTAATAATTATTTGAGAAATTATTTCTTACAATTTGGTTTATTTATTTTTTGTTTTTATTTAATTTTTTATTATTCTTTGTAATTTTATTTTGAGGTGTTTACGAGCATATATCGAATCATCGATTTACTCCCAATAGACCTTGAAACCAAGCGGACATTTAGACAAAGAAGACAATAAAGATTAGCCCAAAAAGAAACCATATAGATGGACCTTGGAAATGAAAATGATGTTTAAGGGAATGGAGCCATTAATGCTCGTAATCCAATCCTTATTGCTGATGATAGCGATTGAGCTATAAGGCAGTACATTTTTCCACTTCCTAATAAGTTAAATCTGGGAATTATGAGACGAGATATCGAGGCACCAAAGTTTGAATTGAAGCTTGTGATGTTTCAGATGCTTTAAACAGTGGGCTAGTTTAGTGGAATGCACACAGAAGTCCCTACCTTCACCTTCAACTATTCATAGAGGTGAGCAATTCCTTTAAGATTTTAGGTGTAATTGAAGACGCATTGAGGCTGAAGTTGTTTCCATAATCATTGTGAGATAAAGCACGAGGATGGCTTAATTCATTACCACCAAGTTCAATATCTACATGGATATCATTAGCTGAACCTTTTTTGGTAAAGTATTTTCCAACTAACAAAAATACTAAGTTGCGGAATGAAGTCACAACTTTTCAGAAAATGGTTGATGAATCCATATATGAGTCATGGAAGAGATTCAAAGAGCTATTACACAAATGCCCTCACCATGGGATTTCGCATTGCATTCAGCTAGAGACATTTTATAATGGTCTCAACGCACGCACAAGGTTGGTGGTAGATGCTTTTACGAATGGTACTCTCCTATGTAAGTCTTATAATGAGGTTTATGAAATAATTGACACAATAGCCAGTAACGATTACCAGTGGTTGACAAGTTGAGCAGCTTCAGGAAGACGAGTAGTAGGAGTGTAACAACCCAATTTAGGGCTTAGTAGGAATAGTGTTCGAAACCACTAATCCAAGGTTAAATAAAATTATTTTTATGTTATTTTATGAGCAAGAGCATGATTATATGTATACATGAAATTTTGATGCCTAAATTTTAGCGATTTCTTGCTTAATCACGAAAAAGGACTAAATCACATAAAGTGTGAAAGTTTCATTTTATAAGCTAATGGTGCCAAATAGCCATAGAATATTAATTAGAGGTCTTTAAGAGGCAATTATCCCCTTAAATAGAGGTTGGCTGGTCATAGGGAGACAAAGAAGTCAAAATTGGTTAAAGTGGGTTAATTGGTGGATTAAATTCATAAATAGAATAAAAGAAAGAAAGAAAAGATATCATCTTTTTCTCTCTTCTTCTCCACCAAAAATAGAAAGCAAAATAGGGGTTTTGAAAGCTCAAAATTACAGCAAACTCTTCTCCCTACAAGTAAGTGTTTTTAATGGTTTTTCTTGATGATAGTTGTGCTTTTGGAATCCCTAAAGCTTAAGCTTTCTAAAGGAGGGACTAATTTGAAATATGGTGAAAATTTTAGGGTTTTTACATGAGATCTTTTATGTGATTTTCTGCATTTTTATGGAAGAAAATGAGTCTTAGTTGTTAGATGAACAACTTTTGTGAAAGGTATTGTCATGAAAACACCTAAATGAACCTTTTTGTAAATGTTGTAAAATTGGTAGTAAATGTGTAAAATGTTGGGTTTTGATGATAGCCATAAGAGAAATAAATGTTCACCTAGGATCATTAAAGGTAGAAATTTGATTAGAATTGATTTTCGAGCCTAGAGGTAAAATGGTCATTTTGCCAAAGTAAGGGAAAAAAAGTAATTTTGCCGAAGCATGATTATTAAAATGCTTTTATTGATGTGATGATTATAATAAGCTAATTTGCTATTATAGAACAAGAAGGACCACGAATCAATCTTGACCGGGGAAAGAATAAAGTCTTGGACTAGATCGATGATTTAGCTTATTTTGAAATCGAGGTAAGTTTGTATGTGATAAATTCAACATTTATGTTCGTAAGTTTGAGAATGTTTGATATTACATTGTTATATGATATTCTATGAAATTGTATACTTGGTGTTGAATGAGAATGTTGAGATGTTGAAGTCCCGGTTGGACTATAATGATGTGTGAATAATATCATCGAGACATGAGATAGGTAAGGTCCTGTGTAAGACAATGTCGGGGACATGGCCTCGGCACCGAGTTGAGATTCCGTATAAGACCATCTCTGGGATATGGCTTCGGTATTGAATATAAGAATCGTATAAGACCATGTCTGGGATATGGCATCAAAACTCGAGGTGAGGTTTCGTGAAAGACCATATCAGAGATATGGCATCGGTAAATAGAGGTAATTCCATGTAAGACCAGATCTGGGATATGGCATTGGGTTCGGGTTCATGATAGCGATAATGAATATGCAATCTTTGAGTACCCCTAGTGAATCATTGGGATAAATAATCTAGCAGTAAATATAGAATTGAGATTGACATTAAAGTTATATGATTGAGTGAAAATAGGTATGCATGAGTAATTCACGAGAAACATTTACAATATATGGCATGGTAAATGCTAAATAAGGGCAAATACGAGTAAGCTATGGTAATGAGCCTACGACACTGTGTATGGTTATCTAATGCCATGGATGGGTATCTTTATGAGTTCATTGTTACTATTTAATTCTATGCAAACTTACTAAGCTTTATGCTTACCACTCTCGTTTCCCTCTCCCTTGTAGTATTGTCAAGATAGCTCGAGAAATAGCGGACGTTGGAGTTTGGAGATCACACTATCGACCACTATTTGGTATCTCCAAACTAGATTCATTTTGAGTATGGCATGTATAGGACTTGGTATTTTTGTTATGTGATGTTGCAAGACAAATGTGTTGACTATTATAGTTGTCCAATCTATTTTGTAAATGGCCATGGGACGTTGGCCTATGCTTGATATGTTCATATATTTAGTGATGACGGATTTCACGAAGTTTATGGTTTTATGGATGTCTTGATTCTTTTTGAGTTCTTAGAGGTACCATATTGTCATTTATATGTTAAATTGTTTTGGCATGAGTGTGATTGCTTGTTAGGGTGGCAAATGGCTTGGTAGATAGCCATAAAATTGTCCATATGGACAGACACACAGGCGTGTGTCCAGGCCACGTGTGACACACGGTCAACCCCATGGGCATGGTGATCGACCGTGTGTCCCCTTGCATGCTAGAGTTGCAAGTCAGAATGCTCAGTAGTAAACACACGGGCAAAGACACGACCGTGTGTCACAGTCCGTGTGGGAAGCACGGCCAGGAACATTAGAGTGTGCCCAGGCTGTGTGAAGTCTGCATCTAAAGTTAGGAATTTAATTCAACACACGGTCTAAAGACATGGGCGTGTGCCTTGGCTGTGTGACCATAGTGAGATGATGACGTCATAAACAGAATGCCAAGGTTTTGGCACACAGACTAAGACACGGGCATGTCGAGGCCGTGTGAAGGAGACGGGCTAGGGACACGAGCGTATGTCCGGTAGTGTGTATTAAGTCAGTGTCGACCATGGGTGATAAGCACGGACATGTCTCAGGGGCACACGAGCATGTCCCTTGAACAACACGGGCGTGTGGCCTATATTTAGGCAAAAAAATTCTAAGTGTCTAATAGTTTTTGATTAAATCTAGAAACCTTTTGGAAGTACGTATAAGGCCTCGTAGGCCCAGGATAAGTAGATTATGTGATTAAATGGATTTTTTTTAGCCAAAACGAATTTTTTATATCCATATGTGATATGTTTAAGTAGGTTGTGTTAGGTGATGCTTCATATCTAGTTCTGACTTCAAAACCGGGTAAGGGGTGTTACATTTATTTGTATCAGAGCTACGATTTAGTCAATTTTAGACTAACATAGCGTAAGTATGAGTCTAGCTATACATGCCATATGTAAAAGTAATTGATTAATGATAGTGTGATGGCTCCTAACATTTAAATTGTGTTTTTATATAGTAATTGGATTCTGATCCAAATCGAACTGTAGCTGATGATGCTGCAAGTAATGTACCGGCTCCCGCTCAAGGGACCACATCAGTAGATAGTAGACCTGAGACCTTGGGTCAGGGAGAATAGGCCCGAGAAGCCCTTCTCCATATGATGAGCAATTGGTACACTGAGTACGTTCGAGAAAATTCTAATGCTCAACCCCCTCCACCCACACCTATTCCTCAACCCACTCCGGTAGCTCCTCAAGTGGTTGAGGTATAGAGAAGAGAATAAGATATAGAAACAAGGAGCCAAGGAATTTTGGTCTAGTAAGGACGATGATCTGGAAAGAGCAAAATTTTGGCTCGAAAATATCATCAAGGCATTTGATGAAATTTCATGTAGGCTTGAGGAGTGCCTAAAGTGTGCGGTATCTCTCTTGAGAGATTCGGCTTATAGGTGGTTGAACATCCTTATGTCGGTTGTACCAAGGGAGAGAGTTAGCTAGGAATTCTTCCAAGAGGAATTTCGGAAGAAGTATATCAGCCAGAGATTCATCGACCAAAAGAGAAAAGAGTTCTTGGAATTAAAGCAAGGCCGAATGACGGTGACCGAATATGAACGAGAGTTCGTAAGGCTTAGCAAGTATGCCCGGGAGTGTGTGTCTATCGAAGCTATCATGTGCAAGAGATTCGAGGACAGACTAATTAAGGATATCCTGTATACGCCGGAGTTCTTGAACTAAAAGAATTTGTAGTGTTGGTGGATAGAGCTTGTAAGACTGAAGAGTTAGCTAAAGAAAAATAAGAGCTGAGATTGAGTCCTGTGACTCGAGGAAAAGATAGCTGAATAAGTCACTCCAATCTTCATCTAAGAAATCAAGGGATTTTACTACTTGACCAGCTAGCTCGGTCGGGTTTTCAAATCGAAGTAAGGGCAAACAGTTTTGGGGTCTAAAACGTAGACCACATCAGTTGCTAGTGTGGGACCGAGTAGACCAGAATGCCCATAGTGTGGCAGGTTTGTTTTAGATGTGGGTCTTTAGACCATTTTATTAGAGATTGCCCCGAGATGAGCGAGAAAGAGAAGTCTCAGAATGTATGACTGGGAAGTGCCGCCAGAGGAAGACCGCAGAGAAACCCAGAAATGAGATGAGTAGCAAGAATCCATCTAGAGAGCATATTGCAAGAGTCAAAGGTAGAGCACCGGTGAGAACATATGCCATTCGTGCTTGTGAAGAGGCATCTTCCCCTAACATAATCATGGGTACATTTTCTCTTTATGATACTCGTGTTATAGCTTTAATTAATCCGGGATCTACTCAATCATATATATGCATAAAATTAGTCTCTAGCATGAGCATTCCTATAGAGTCTACTGAATTTGTAATAAGAGTGTCTAATCCCCTAGGCAAGTATGTGTTGGTTGATAGTGTATGCAAAAGGTTGCACTTTGACAATTAGAGGTTATTGCTTTTCGGTTGATCTTAAGTTATTACCGTTTGATGAGTTTGATGTCATCCTTGGGATGGATTGGTTAGTTACTCATGATGTAATCATGAATTATGGAAAGAAGTTTATTGAGTTGAAATGCGAAAATGGGGATTTTATTCGTGTTGAATCAGACGAGCAAGACAAAACCAAATAAAATACCCAATGCCTTATTACATAACAAAACCAAATTTAAAAGTAAATTAACCCAAAATAATAATTGAAATAAAACCTGAAAACATGGTGCATTGCCACCTCGAGTCCACCCCGGCTCCACATCCACTATCTATGCCTCATCTGCAAATGTAAGGGAAAGGGGTGAGCCACCGAGACTCAGTGTGTAAATCCCCATCCCGATAATAACAAGGCACTTACACATTTGATATGTCAATATGCAAATTATGCAAACCCAACCTAACCAACCAAACTCCTGTGTCTACCCGTGTGGTCAAAACCACCGGTGGTCAAAACCAGCAGTGAGCGTAGTCACAAATCATATAAGTGTGGTCAAAACCACCGTGACCTGTAGTCACAAATCATATGGTGGGGCCAACCCACCATGTGGTCAAAACCATTGATGACAATCCCGTAATCAACATGTGGGGCCAACCCATGTGGTACCAAACCATTGGGATGAGTCACAATAATCCATGTGGTCAAAACCTTTGGTGACCGTAGTCACAAATAATATTCGTGTGGTCAAAACCATTTGGTGGTCAAAACCACCGAGACTAGTCACAAATAATAAGGAAAGCGGGGCCAACCCACTGTGTGGTCAAAACCACTGGTGACAGTCTAAATCATCCTTCCCCCTCCTCTCATCATACCCATTTTCACTCTAGGTCACTCTGTAGGAGTAAATAAGCTGTATAGGGACGTACCCCTAGAACTTCAAGGGGTCGTGTTCTTGGCTGATTTGATGGAACTACCGTTTCGGGAGTTCGATCTAATCTTCGGGATGGATTGGCTAGTAAAGTATCAGGCTAGCCTGGATTGCGCGGCTAAGCTCATGGTGTTAAAGACCATGGAAGGAGAAGAGGTGGTGATGATAGGTAAAAGAAGAGATTACCTATCTAATCTGGTTTCGGCATTAAAGGCAGAAAAGATGGTTAGGAAGGGTTGCGAAGCTTATGTAGTGCATGTCTGTGCTTTGGAGGCTAAAGTGCAGCTGTGAGAGATGTCCGGACCGTAAGGGATTATGTCGATGTGTTTCAGAGGAGCTTCCGGGTCTAGCTCCTGACCGTGAGGTTGAATTTGGTATAGACTTGTTACCCGGAATCGCACCAGTATCTATAGCTCCATATCGGATAGTGCCGAAAGAATTGGTAGAGTTGAAGGCGCAGATCCAAGAGTTGTTGGATAGAGGGTTCATCCGACCAAGTGTATCGCCTTATTGAGTTGAAATGCAAAAATGGGGATTTTATTCGTGTTGAATCAGATGAGCAAGACAGATCACCAGTAGTGGTATCATCCTAGCTGACTCAGAAGTATTTAAGAAAGGGGTATGAAGCCTACCTCGCCTTTGTGATAAATACTAAAGAGAAGGAGTTGAAAATTGAGTCGGTACCCATAGTATGCGAATATTCAAATGTTTTCCCAAAAGAATTCCCAAGGTTACCTCTGGCTAGAGAGATCAAATTTAGGATTAAGTTAACTCCGGGTACCACCCTATTTCTATTGCTTCATATAGAATGGCTCCAACCGAGCTAAAAGAGTTGAAAGCATAGTTGTAAGAACTAACGGGTAAAGGTTTCGCAAGACTGAGTTTTTCTCCGTGGGGTGCTCCCATTTTATTCGTGAAGAAGAAAGATGGTTCTTTGAGATTATGCATAGATTGTAACACCCCAAACCCAGCCTAAACATTACGATCGGATCTGGCATGTCACATGAAAGGAATGTCTAAAAACTATGCGTTCGTTAAAAAGCTCATATTCTTTGTAGTTGTTATGAGAAATCGAGTTTAAGTAATTTTGAAAAAGAAATGGTTTATTATCATTTTAGGAAAATCCCATATTGATCATTTAATAATAACCAGTAACCAAATTGAAAGCTGAAACCAAATAAAATACCGAATGCCTTATTACATAACAAAACCAAATTTAAAAGTAAATTAACCCAAAATAGTAATTGAAATAAAACCCGAAAATATAGTGCATTGCCACCTCGAGTCCACCCCGGCTCCACATCCACTATCTATGCCTCATCTGCAAATGTAAGGGAAAGGGGTGAGTCACCGAGACTCAGTGTGTAAATCCCCATCCCGATAATAACAAGGCACTTACACATTTGATATGTCAATATGCAAATCATGCAAACCCAACCTAACCAACCGAACTCCTCTGTCTACCCCGTGTGGTCAAAACCACCGTGGTCAAAACCATGGTGATTTGTAGTCACAAATCATAAAAGTGTGGTCAAAACCACTGGTGACCGTAGTCACAAATCATATGGTGGGGCCAAACCACCGTGTGGTCAAAACCACTGATGACAATCCCGTAATCAACATGTGGGGCCAACCCACTGTTGTACCAAACCATTGGGATGAGTCACAATAATCCATGTGTGGTCAAAACCACTGGTGACCGTAGTCACAAATAATATCCGTGTGGTCAAAACCACTGAGACTAGTTACAAATAATAAGGAAAGCGAGGCCAACCCACTGTGTGGTCAAAACCACTGGTGACAGTCTAAATCATCCTTCCCCCTCCTCTCATCATACCCATTTTCATGCCATGTTCATCAGTCATAATAATTCGTGTATGCAGTATGACATGTATGCAAATTATATATCAAAGATAACATATGAAATGACTTACCATCATAATCAGAATAACAAATACGACATAATCAAACTAATCAACCTCTAAGGATATCGGGGGTATTTTGGTAATTTAACAAATCGGGGGTATTTTAGTAATTTTACAAATCGGGGGTATTTTGGTAATTTTGTAAATCGAAGTATTTTGGTAATTTCGTAAACCAGGGCTATTTTGGTAATTTCATAAACCAGGGGTATTTTGGTAATTTCGTAAACCAGGGCTATTTTGGTAATTTCATAAACTAGGGGTATTTTGGTAATTTTGCACCTACAATGGCCTTTCCGAAGGCCTAATGTCGCCAGAGTGACTCAGCTACCATTTCTGGTCATACCGGACTATTGGGCCTAAAACTAAATTTCGGCCCATTCAGGCCCACAAGCTCGTGTGGCCCACCTAACATACATCTAGCCACGTATATAAGTTCCACCTAATCTAGTTCATTATATACTATATCATCATGCAATTTATTCAATTGGGCCCACTTTAGCCCATCGCGACCCAAGCATTTCAACCCACAAGAATACTCTTGATGGCCTCAACTATCGTGAAGCCCCACACGCTTTCGCTGACGCTCGTGTGGCTACTATTATCGTGATGGCACTTTGGCATTTGCCGCTCTATAGCTAGAGTAAAGAGAGAGTTACACACCTGATAGGAGTCTGATGTTAAACCGCGCTGCGACCACTCCTGTGCCAAAACGCCCACCAAGGTATGTTTACTCTTCTCTTAGGCTACTCTTTATATAGCTAACTCTTCACCTTCATTCTTTGTGTCTTTCTGATGTGGGATCCCTCCGTCAGTAGAGTTTAAATTCAACTGAAACTCTTGCTGTCCAATCCACAAAATAAATACTCTATTGCTTGTCATAAGATTCGAACCCAGGCTCCCTTGCAACATAATCCACGCCGCTAACCACTTGGCCACAAGCTCCTCTTGTGTCTTAACCATGAACAACTAAATATAAATTTATAGCCAAATTCTAAGGTCCAAGTAAAAAGAAAACCAAAATGCAAAAGCCAAGACTTGAACCTTGGACCTCATTCCTTCCTTGTGGCGTCACCCCCTTGTCTCTTATGTGGCGTCACTTTTCCACTACACCATACACTCCACTTGTATCATTTTCCTCCACATTTTATTCTTAAGGCCTACCCGCCAACTTTCAGGGTTTTTTTTTCGCCTAAAACCAAAATTTCCCTAAATCCAAAGTTTGATCCCGAGACTTCATAGAAGCCCTCTAACCTTCCAAAATCACTTATCTAATAGGACCAGCTAGCATTTAAGCCAATCTCTTGTTCTCCAAAAATTTAAACGCTACTACGCTTAAGGCCCATTGGGCGCAATCCTGCTAGGCCCAATTTCAGGATGTTACACAGATTATCGGCAACTTAACAAGGTAACTGTGAAGAACAAGTACCCGTTGCCGAGAATCGATGATTTATTTGATCAATTGAAGGGAGCCACAGTATTTTCCAAGATAGATTTGAGGTTTGGGTACTATCAGTCGAGAGTTAAGGACTTGGACGTACCAAAAACTACATTTAGGACTAGGTATGGCCACTATGAATTTTTGGTCACCCTTTTGGTCTAACGAATTCCCCTGCCAATGTCATGAACCTGATGAATCGCATTTTTCGGCTATACTTGGATAAGTTTGTCATGGTCTTCATCGATGATATACTAATCTACTCTCGAGATGAGAACGATCATGCCGACCATTTGGGTAAGGTTCTGCAAATTTTGAGAGATAAATAATTGTATGCCAAGTTTAGCAAGAGTGAATTTTGGCTTAAAGAAGAAGGATTTTTGGGGCACATTGTTCAGGAGATAGAATTAGAGTCGACCCGAGTAAGATTTCAACAATTGTGGATTGGAAGCTGCCAAGGAGCATAACAGAAGTAAGGAGTTTTCTAGGCCTAGCCAACTATTATAGGTGTTTTGTCAAGGGGTTTTCCATGATAGCTACCCCGATGACAAAACTTTTGCGAAAAGATGTAAAGTTTGATTAGTCAGAAAAGTGTCAACAAAGTTTTGAGAAACTAAAGGTGTTGTTGACTGAGGCTCCTGTTTTGGTGCCACCTAAGCTGGGAAGAGAATTCGTGGTTTATAGCGATGCATTCCTGAATGGATTGGGTTGTGTACTTATGCAAGAAGGCAAGGTGATTGCATGCGCCTCTAGACAATTAAAGCCACACGAGAAGAATTACCCGACCCATTATCTAGAGTTGGCAGCCATTGTGTTTGCATTGAAGATATGGAGACACCATTTGTATGGTGAAAGGTGTCGGATATTCACCGACCATAAAAGCGTAAAATACGTGATCACTTAGATGGAATTGAATTTGAGACAACGAAGATGGTTAGAGTTGATCAAGGATTATGAGTTAGTGATTGACTACCATCCGGGAAAGGTGAATGCGGTCACTGATGCTTTGAGCAGAAAATCATTGTTTGCCTTGGGGGTCATGAATACACAGATGGCTTTGCTGGATGATCATTCTATTCTAACCGAGCTAAGGGCTAGACCATTATTTCTCCAAGAGATTTGTGAAGCTCAGAGTAAGGACAGTAACTTACAAGCCAAAAGAAGTTTATGTGAGTCAAATGTTGAGTTAGACTTTCGGGTAAGTCTTGACGACTGTTTAATGTTTCAAGATAGGATCTGTGTACCTAGAAATGATGATTTTGCATGAAGTACATGGAGGATGTTTAACTGTACACCCAAGTAGCACAAAGATGTACAATGATTTGAACAAGTGGTATTGGTGGCCTAGTATGAAAAAAGACATTTCTGAGTTTTTATCGAGATGTCTAATTTGCCAACAAGTGAAGGCTGAACACCTAGTACCTTCGGGTCTACTTCAGCCCATTATGGTTCCTGAGTGGAAGTGGGACCATATTACCATGGACTTCGTGACGGGTTTATCGTTGACACTAAAAAAGAAAGATATCGTGTGGGTCGTAGTCGATAGACTCACGAAGTTGGCCCATTTCATACCAGTACGAGTTAATTTTTTCTCTTGATAAATTGGCGAAATTGTACGTGTCAGAGATAGTAAGACTTCATGGTGTACCGTTATCGATCATTTTGGATAGAGATCCGAGATTCACGTCACGATTTTGGAAAAAGTTGCAAGAGGCTTTAGGTACAAAATTGAATTTTAGTACAGCCTTCCATCCGCAAACCGACGGGTAGTCGGAGAGAGTGATACAGACACTTGAAGACATGCTTCGATGTTGTGTTTTGGAATTCCAAGGTAATTGGGAAAAATACTTACCATTGGTGGAATTTGCTTACAACAACAATTTTCAGTCAAGTTTGGAAATGCCACCTTATGAAGCATTGTATGGTCGTAAATGCCAACACCCTTGTATTGGACAGAACTCAGAGATAATCAAGTTCATGGGGTTGATTTGGTTAACGAAACTAAAGAGAAAGTAAAGGTGATATGCTAGTGTTTGAAAGTGGCCTCAGATATACAAATGTCCTATTCGAATTTAAAAAGGAAAGTGATTGAGTTCTAAGTCGGTGATAAAGTGCTTCTGAAAGTATCATCATGGAGGAAAGTCATCAGATTTGGCTGAAAGGGCAAATTAAGTCCACGTTTTATAGGACTTATGAAGTTACCGAAAGGATAGGACCAGTAGCTTGTCGGTTGGCCTTGCCACCCAAACTAGAAAAGATTCTCGATGCCTTCCAAGTGTCCATGTTGCATCGATACCTTTCGGACCCTTCGCATGTAATACTACCAACAAAGGTAAAAGTTCAACTGGACTTGACTTATGGTGAAGTGCAAGTTAAAATCTTGGCACGGAAGGTCAAATAGTTAAGAAACAAAAGTATACCATTGGTTAAAGTGATATGGCAGAGACATGGAATAGAAGAGTCTACATGGGAGCCCGAAGAGACTTTGAGAAACCAATATCCCAACCTTTTTGCTGGTAAGATTTTCGGGGACAAAAATCCTCAAGGGGAGAGAATTGTAACAGCTTGATTTAGGGGTTAGTCAAATCAATGGTTTGAAACCACTAATCTAATGTTGGAGAAAATTATTTTATGTTATTTTATGACCTAAAGCATGATTATATGTATGCATGAAAATTTTGATGCCTAATTTTTTGTGATTTCTTGTTTAATCGCAAAAAAAAGGACTAAATTGCATAAAGTGCAAAAGTTTCATTTTATAAGCTAATGGTGCCAAATAGCCATAGAATATTAATTGGAGGTCTTTAAAAGGCAATTAGCCCCTTAAATGGAGGTTGGCCAGCCATAGGGGGACAAAAAAGTCAAAATTGGACAAAGTAGGTGTAGTTGGTGGATTAAATTGATAAATAGATTAAAATAAAGAAAGAAAAGATATCAACTTTTTCTCTCTTCTTCTCCACTGAAAATAGCAAACAAAATAGGGGTTTTGAAAGCTCAAAATTTTAGTAAACTCTTCTCCCTAAAAGTAAGTGTTTTTAGTTGTTTTTCTTGATGATAGTTGTGCTTTTGGAATCCCTAAAGCTTAAGCTTTCTAAATAGGGGACTATTTTGCAATATGGTGAAAAGTTTAGGGTTTTCCCATATGAGCTTGTATTTGCTGCATTTTTATGGAAGAAAATGAGTCTTAGTTATTAGATGAACAACTTTTGTGAAAGGTGTTGCCATGAAAACAGCTAAATGAACCTTTTTCTAAAGGTTGTAAAATTGGTAGTAAATGTGTGAAATGTTGGGTTTTGATGATAGCCATAAGAGAAATAAATGTTCACCTAGGCTTATTAAAGGTAGAAATTTGATTAGAATTGATTTTTAAGCCTAGGGGTAAAATGGTCATTTTGCCAAAGTATAAGGGCAAAATAGTAATTTTGCTGAAGCATGATTATTAAAATGCTTTTATTAATGTGATGATTATAATAAGATAATTTGCTATTATAGAGCAAGAAGATCCAAGAATCAATCTCGACCGGGGAAAGAATAAAGTCTCAGACTAGATCGACGATCTAGCTTATTTTGAAATCGAGGTAAGTTTGTATGTGATAAATTCAACATTTATCCTCGTAAGATTGAGAATGTTTTATATTATATTGTTATATGATATTCTATGAAATTTTATACTTGGTGTTGAATGAGAAAGTTTAGATGTTGAAGTCCCGGTTGGACTATAATGAATGTGTGAATAATATCATCGAGACATGATATACGTAAGGTCCCGTGTAAGACCATGTGGGGGACATGGCCTCAGCATCAAGTTGAGATTTCGTATAAGACCATATCTGGGATATGGCTTCGGTGTTGAATATGAGAATCGTATAAGATCATTTCTGGGATATGGCATCGGTACTCGTGGTAAGGTTTCGTGTAAGACCATATCAGGGATATGGCATCGGTAAATAGAGGTAATTCCATGTAAGACCATATCTGGGATGTGGCATTGGCATCGGGTTCATGATAGCGATAATGAATATGCAATCTTTGAGTACCCCTAGTGAATCATTGGAATAAATAATCTAGAAGTAAATATAGAATTCAGATTGGTATTAAAGTTATATGATTGAGTAAAAACAGGTATGAGTGAGTAATTCACGAGGAACATTTACAATATGTGGCGTGGTAAATGCTAAACACAGGAAAACACGAGTAAGCCATGGTAATGAGCCTATGACACTGTGTATGGTTATCTGATGCCATGGATGGGTATCTTTATGAGTTCATTATTGCTATTTAATTCCATGCAAACTTACTAAGCTTTATGCTTACCACTCTCGTTTCCCTCTTCATTGTAGTATTGCCAAGATAGCATGAGAAATCGCGGATGTTGGAGTTTGGAGATCACACTATCGATCGCTATTTGGTATAGCCAAACTAGATTCATTTCGAGTATGGCATGTATAGGACTAGGTCTTTTTGTTATGTCATGTTGCAAGCCAAATGTGTTGACTATTATAGTTGCTCAATCTATTTTGTAAAGGGTCATGGGATGTTGGCCTATACTTGATATGTTCATATATTCAACGATGATGGATTTCATGAAGTGTATGCTTTTGTGGATTTCATGATTCTTTTTGAGTTCTTAGAGGTACCATATGGTCATCTATATATTGAATTTTTTTTGCATGAGTGTGATTTCTTGTTAGGGTGGCAAATGGCTTGGTAGATAGCCATAAAATTGTCCACACGGGCAGACACATGGGCATTGTCTAGGCTACGTGTGACACACAGTCAGCCCCATGGCCGTGGTGATCGACTGTGTGCCCCCTTCCATGCTAGAGTTGTAAGTAAGTATGCTCAGTAGTAAACACACGGGCAGAGACACGGTCGTGTGTCTCAGCTGTGTGGGGGCACGGCTAGGAACATGGGCATGTGCCCAGGCCGTGTGAAGTCTACACCTGAAGTTAGGAATTTAATTCAACACATGGTATAAGGACAAGGGCGTGTTCCTTGGCCGTGTGACCATATTGAGATGATGATGTCATAAACAAAATGCCAATGTTTTGGCACACGGGCTAAGACACGGGTGTGTCGAGGCCGTGTGAGGGACACTGGCCAGGGACACAAAAGTGTGTCGGGCCGTGTGTATTAAGTCAGTGTCGACCACAGGTGAGAAGCACGGGCATGTCCCTTGATCAACACGGGCGTGTGGCCCCTGTTTAGGCAAAAAATTTCTAAGTGTGTAAAAGTTTTCAAATAATTCCCAAAACCTTTTGAAAGTACGTATAAGGCCTCGTAGGCCCAGGATAAGTATATTATGTGATTAAATGGAAAATTTTTAGCCAAAATGAATTTTTTTATAGCTAGATGGGATATGTGTAAGTAGGTTGAGTTAGATAATGCCTCGTATCGATTCCGGCTTCGAACCTGGTTAAGGGGTGTTAGAAGGAGTGCATGAAATAGACACACTTACTTCACTCTCAACTTAGGAATTTTCTATCTCTTCAATGTTGAAAAAAATTACTACTAATGCTTTGAATAATATTGCAGCTTAACCATCAAGTCAATTTGACAATGTTTTCTGCATATATTGTGGGGACGAACATTCATTTGAGAATTGTCCATCTAATCCTTAGTCTATTTACTATGTAGAGAACCAAAACCAGGATAGAAGTGGACAAGGACCGTAGTCCAATTTCTATAATCCTTCAAGGGAAAACCATCCAAACTTTTCTTAAAGTAACTAAAAAGTTGGATTGAACAACAACTACATGCAACATAGATCAAATCAACCTCTTGGGTTCAATAAAAAAAGTTTAGAAACCATCACAAGCTGAATCATCTAACAGTTTGTGAATTTGTTGAAGGTGTACATGGTGAAGAGTGACGCCTTAATCCAAAGACAAGAAGCAACACTGAAAAATTTAGAGAACCAAATAGGTTAGTTATCTACAGAGCTTTGTAATAGACAGCAAGGAGCCTTGTCGAGTAACACATAAAAATCGAGGAATATAAGTAAGTAACACAGCAAAGTAGTTATTTTAAGGAGTGAAAATACTATAGAACCCAAGGTAATTAAGTTTGAAGATGAACCTGCCAAAGAAGAGGAAAATCAACTAATAGTTGAAATTCCTACACCAGAAGAGCCAAATTCTACAAAGTCTGAAGAGGTAATATCTAAACTAGTGAATTTTGATAAGCTACCACCTTCATTAGATGCAGATATAATTCCTCAGAAAAGTTGTTCAATCCAAGCCAAAGTTCCTGATCGCGTCAAACAGTCGAGTTTTAATATTTATAAAAGAATGATCAAACCTATAGACTAACTATGACAATGATAGAGGCAAGTGCACATATCGAACAGTAGTACAGTTTAGGCAAGAATATCTTATCTAACACAAGGGAACCTAAAAGTACTACTACTCACCTTCTTTCTATTATTTAGCCTGAAATATGGAGTGCTTGGTTTATTAAACTAATGAAAAACTAAAACTAAATGCAAAGACAAAAGAATGAATTGGAAAAAGACTTTAGGAAAACTCAGTTGATGAAGATGATACCCTCAGGAAGAATCCACCTATACTTCACTTATTATTTATTCCCCAAACCATGTGATTTCTTTACTTAGCTTGATCTGTGAGACTCCCTAACCTATATTAAACCCTCTCTCGAGGTGAATAACGTCTAGCCTTAGGTTAATTAGTGGAACTCTCGTTCTCTTATAATAACCACCTAAGGAAGCAGTAAATCAATCAATGGATTCCCATACTAGGTTTTACCCTAATCCGGCAAAATCTCGTAACCCTATCTCTAGGCGCCCGATCAACTCTGCTCAATTATGCTAGATCTATTCTTAGGCATGGTCTATTCCTCCTCCACCTAACCACATCAGATTAAATCAAGCAACATATTAAGAACAAACTAAGTACTTATCATACAATTTAGAAATCAAATAACAAAATCCATCATAGATTTCATCCCCTTCAGGTAGCTGAAGGGTTTAGTTCATAACAAAGTAAGAAAACATCTCAAGAGAAAAGATAAAACAAAACATAAGCCCTGAAGGAATTGAAGAGGAGATCCTCTGTCTTGGGTAGAATTCTGACTTCTTGAGATGGAACAACTGGCTATCTTCGAGTAATTCCCTGAATAAAAGCTCGCGAAAACTCGCCCCTGTTTGACTCTGGCAAACCCCTTTTAGTTACTACCTTGGGTGTTTATATAGGCTTTGAGATGCTTTACTTGGCTCCTAAGTATCCTAATTCAAGTAGATTTCCTCCTAGGATGTTTAAGTAGACTTAGGAATGTGTTTCTTTGCCTCCAAGCATCCAAATTCGAGTGAAATTACTCTTTCCTGCGGCAGGGGCACGCCCATGGCACACGCCCGTGTAAGTCATCTTCAGGCCATGTCTCGATTCTATCGATTTGGGCACGACCGTTTAAATCGTGGCATGGCCGTGTGAAGTAATTTGATGAGGCACGGCCACGTGGCTTGAAGTTTAGGCCATGTCAATTTTCTCTTTGGCCCAAATTGGCCTGTTTAAGCTCGTTTCTCGTTCTTTTCATCCTCGGGTGCTTTCACGAGTATAAACATGAAAAGAAAGGATTAAAAGCACCTTTTATATAAATCAATGGCTAAATGATCCAAAAGCATACTAAATATGGGGTTAAAATATGTTACTTTTACGGTTTATCAAATACCCCCACACTTAAGCTTTTGATTGTCCTCAAGCAAAATTCTCAACTTACAATTAAAACGAACTTTCCATAATTCATAATTCCTATCGACAATGTCTCATCATAATTCATAGATAACTTATACATGGATAATTCAACTCAAAGAGTCCTAAAGATTCAATTATGATAAGTCATACCTTTGTAGTACGAAAACATAGGTGTCTCCACTTATCTAAATAATTACCATTAATTCAAAACTGACAAGGATTGACATCCTCACTGAAGGTTCACTCGAATCCTCAAAGTGTTTAAGGTTTAAGAATAAGCACTCATAAGCCAAACTTGAAAAGTTAATCCCATAGGCTTGCCTGAAAATCAAATCTCCACCACTGTATATGAGATGATACACAGATCAAAAGGTCTTTATCAGGGTAGTAACGGGGCTAAGGTTAAAGGTGTGGATACAGGCTGAATTAGAAGGTTAGAATCGAGATCGAATTGAATAATTACCTAACTAGAAACACTGAACTAAATATGAATATTTACATCGAATGAAAACTAATAATACCACTATTGATAATTACTCTATAATAAAGAGTATTTTCATCACTTAAAATGTTATAATACTTTAATACAAGCTTTTTCTTCAACAATTGGAGTTTAAATGCTCTAAGCTCTTTTATATACTACTAATATTGAATATACTTGGGTTTTTTTTAAGAACAAACTAAAATATTATATCATAAATGATAAATGTAACTACTGAAATAATATGATTTGGTAACTTAATCAAATCAAAACTCGATTAAAGGGTAGTCAAAAGAATGGTGATAACAAATACAAAGGGGTTTGGGGTTAATATTAGTGGGTGAGTCAATAAAAAGGTTGTTAGGATTCAATAGGGTTCACTGGGGGTTAATTTGTGTAGGTAGGCATTTTAATGGAGTGAATGGGTTAAAACCTAAGTGCCTTTATCATCTCAGTATATCAAATCATTAATGTGGTCTCGACATGCATAAACGAGGCAAGATCTAGAATAACAATTCAAAGTTGGCACGCTCATAATAAATAAAGTGAGCATGAAAAAGGATCTATGCGCTATAAGGCTCAAAATCTCACAAAAATTATGGGTGTTTTTGACATCAATCCCTATAAATTTCAAACTTCAAAGTAATACTCAAATTCAGTTCAACGACCTATTAATTTTTAACTGTTAGAAAGTAGACTTTTCATGCTCGACTCTCTAGTATCCTTCAAATTTAATCATCAATGCACAATTAACTATGACTTACTCTAAAACATATCAATACAAATCATAAATCAACAGAAATTTCATCCTAATTAATAATGTGAGAAAAATACTTGAAAACAAGATTAAATTCAGGTATTGAGAACAATGCAAAAAGTCAGGTACTTTTACCCCCACACTTAAGATGTACATTGCCCTCAATGTACAAAGATAGATAAACAATTATGTAATAATAAAATCAAAAGAGAAGGGGAGAAGTAACACTTCCTAAATTTTTGGATGAAGTCTATGAAAAGAAACCGGATAAGATTGGAGGTGAACGTGGGGAAGCGTCTCTAACCGTTTAAAATTGAATCCTTGAAGTAGCCGGCTTGGTTTTATTATATCCTAAGCTAAATCTAAATATCATAAAGAATAAGAAGAAGAAAATAAAATAAAGGAAAAAAATAATGATGAAATAAAATAAAAACAAAAATAAATAATGGAAAATGAAAGACAACTAGAAAAATAGGGAATGAGGTTTAAATAGAGATGTAGCTCGTGTTTTAGGATTTTGAATTTTGAACGCATTCAGGGTGTTCGGGCATGGCCGTGGGTGTCGTGGCATGCCCGTGTCTTTCTTCACATGGTCATTTAATATGAGCGTGCTCCTCCCGTGTTTGATAAGTTAGAATGTTGGCACGGTTGAAAAGCACGGCCGTGTTTAGACCATGCTTGACAAGTCAGTAACCTCGCACGGGGCGTCGACACGGGTGTGGACTATTATCGCCACTTGTGTTGGGAAAAGAATTTTTTTTCTATGCCGTGCACGTCTACTGGCACGCCCATGGTTCATCCCTTGGCTTCCACATGGCCACGGGCACGCCCGTGGGTAAGGCCGTGTGGTCTAGAAATCTACTATTTGGTTAGTTTAAGGTTAGGTGCCAAAAGGAAAAATAAAATAAAATAAGAAAAATGTAAAAAATGGGGTTGGTGCTCGGATTGCCTCCCGACAAGCACTCGTTTATAGTTTTAAGCTAGACTTTACCTCTTGTACACACAATCAAGGTGGTTTGAGGAGGTGGAAATCCTTTCTCATGCGATCAGTTATGGATATAAAGTTTAAGTCGAGTAATGTTTACCTCAAAAGTATTGAATTTAGGATTGCTTACCTCGACTGTGCCGTATAGGAAGACATTAAGTACCTCAAAAGTGATTTCTTCGTTTGCCTTGAGTTCTGAATTGGTTATTCGAGGGTCTTCCTTATTCAACAATACATGATCCTCTATTTTGATGTGATTTGTTGTTCCTATTAGCTCGTCTAGGGTTTCCTTCGGTTTCATTTTGTGTGGTTCTGGTCCTTCTTTAAATTGTGTTTTCCACTCTTCTAGTTTATCGACCTTAAGGCTTCGTTCCTTATATAACTCTTCTTTATTGGCACTAGGTCTAAGATCTAGCTTAGCTATGTGATTTCGTGATATTTCCTATAAAGAAGGTTGAACCAAATGGTTCTCAATGGAATTAATGTTCATGCCTTTATTACTCGATGTCCTAGCTTAGTTAAGAGCTTGAAGAGTGATCGTTTCATCATCTACACGAAGTGTGAGTTCACTGAATTCTTCCTCTGTGTGGTCTTTCTTTATTGCATAGGGATATGGCACACGAGGTTGGTACTCTGTAATTGTCGATTTTGGTAAATCATGGTGCACCTCAACCTTACCTTTTCTTACCACAGGTTCTTCCCTTGGGTTTGGATCCATTAACAATTCACTGTTATGAGCTTGTACGGCTTGGGGTCCATGATTCGGCTCAAGTTTGTAACCTTGTGGTGTTTCCTATGGTGAAAGTTGAACAATTTGATTATCAATTAAATTTACTTTCTCACCTTCATCACTTGATTTCCTGGCCGAGTCGAAAGCTTGTAGACTGATTGATTTGTCACCTACACGAAGAATGAGTTCTCCTGTACCAACATCAATTTTAGTCCTGGCAGTTGCTAGAAAGGGTTTTCCTAAAATTAAAGGAATCGTGTTGTCCTCATCCATGTCTAAAACAACAAAGTCTCATTGGGAATACGAATTTATCAATTTTGATTAGAACATTTTCTATTATACCCCGTGAATTCTTATAGTTTTATCGATTAATTGAATGCTCATCCTAGTTTGTCTGGGTTTCCCTAGACCTAGTTGTTTAAACATTTTGTAAGGCATAACATTGATGCTTGCCCCTAAATTCGCTAATGCATTATCAATAGATAAACTACCAAATAAACATGGAATTGTAAAACTCCTTGGATCTTTTAGCTTTCGTGGTAGTCTATTTTGTAGAATTGCTGAGCACATTGCGTTTAGCTCCATGTGGTGCTCTTCATCTAATTTACGTTTCTTGGTCAAGAGCTATCTTAAAAATTTCATCGAGTCTGGTATCTGAAAAAGAGCTTCAAGGAGAGGAAAGTTATTATGTAATTTCTTTAAGAGTTTAAGAAACTTACCGAACTGTTCCTCTGAATCGTCTCTTTTCATTGCTTCGGGATAAGGTATGCGAGGTTGGTACTCATTGATTACCAGTTTCTACTTTTCTTGTGTTACCTCTACCTTACCTTTGTCTACCTTGTTTTCTTGCATTGAGTTTGGTTCATCTAACCCCTTACTGTCTTGAGCTGATATGGGTTGAATTTGTTCCTTTGTGTTAACCTCGATGTTACTTGGTAGACGTCCTATCGGTCATTCTGACATTAGCTTTGCGAGATGTCCCACTGACCTAGTAAGTTCTCCAACTTGATTCTCGAACCCTTTGATCAATTTTTTTATTCATCTAGTGCCACTTCAGTCTTTTGGAAATGAGAATTAGTGGCTGCCATGAATTTTGTCAGCATCTCTTCAAGATTCGACTCCTCTTCTTGTTGGTGAGGTGGTTGTTAAAAATCTGGAGGAAGTTCCGATCTTTGGCTATTTTGATCATCCCACGAGAAATTGGGATGGTCCTTCCAACCTGCATAATAAGTGTCACTATAAAAATTATTTTGATATCTAGAATAGTTACTTGTATAGTGAGCTTACTCGTTTTCCATGCCATATCCATAGGGTGGGTACTCAGGATTCACCACACCTCCTAGATTCAAATCATATTGTATTTTTGGATGTACCTGCGAGGGGCTATACCAATCATCAATACTTTCATTCATTATCTCTAACTAATTAGATAACCTGGTGACCATGTTGAGGTTGAAAACACTAGTTGCTTTAGTAGGAATTGCCCCCATGCCTTGCCATTAACAATTATTCAGTGCCATCTTTTCCATAAACTAAAATTTTCTGCCAAAAGCAAAATAGAGGAAAAATTTAGCAAAGTAAAAAGAAATAATAATAAAGAAATAATATAATAATAAATTGCAAATAAAAATTTTTTTGGCTAAAGTAATAGAAATAGAGTTTTCTTAATATTTTAGTGCTCCCCGACAACGGCGCCAAAAACTTGATCGCATCAAACAGTCGAGTTTTAATATTTATAAAAGAATGGTCGAACCTATAGACTAACTATGACAATGATAGAGGCAAGTGCACCTATCAAACAGTAGTATAGTTTAGGCAAGAATATCTTATCGAACCCCCAAGGGAACCTAAAAGTACTACTACTCACTTTCTTTCTATTATTTAGCCTGAAATATGGAGTGATTGGTTTATTAAACTAATGAAAAACTAAAACTAAATGCAAAGACAAAAGAATGAATTGGAAAAGGACTTTAGGAAAACTCAGTTGATGAATACGATACCTTCAAGAAGAATCCACCTATGACTTGACTTATTATTTATTCCACAAACCATATGATTTCTGAAACACCCCAAACCCGATCCATGAGACCGGATCTGGTATGTTCCTTGAGTAAAACGGTTCAAAACATGTTTATTACTTTGGAAAAAACTTGGGTGATTTTAAAGAGAACATGATTTGGGTTGAGTTCAAATTGAAATGGTGTTGTTCTCGAAGACTAGGTCTTATTAAAACTTTATCGTTGCATTTCAAAACTATAAGTTAAAGGTAAAGCCGAGTTTTTAAAGTTTACCATTTAATTGAAAATCATTTGTGTTTAGGTGTCAAAACATTGAACATTTATTTTTAAGAAAAGTTACTTAAACTTTAAATTGATAAAAATCGTATCATACTAAAATAATTAAAATGGATGCATAAACAGTTTCATACTAGTGGCCTTATTACATCAAAGAAAACCCGAAATAAATCCAAAATACTTTAAAATAAATAGAAAGTCCTAAAATAAAATAAATTCTGAGCTGAGCATGACCACCACTAAGTTCCTGCCAACCTAGTCCATCACTAAGCGTCACCTAAAAAATATCCCACAATGGGGTGAGTCAAACGGACTCAGTGTATAACCACCAACACAAAGTCCCAACTATTTAGGCATATCAGTTCATACATATATATAGCAATTATAGATAATGATGCAATCCCGAACCCAAACCTAGATAACCATCCGCTACACATCACCCGTACCAACCATCACACCGTGGGGACTACTAAGTCGACCCTCCATCCGCTACACTTCATCGAAGGCAGTCGCTGCAGACGACTGGCACATTGCCCTTATAAATTCGTGGCATAGCCACCAGATAATTATATGTGACATAAGTCACCACATTCAGATTATGTGACATGAGTCACCAGATGTTGTGGTAAAAACCACAAAATCACTTCCCCTTTTCTTATTCACCATATGCCCCATGTCATACAAATCATGCAAGTAACATGCTATATGTCTTATTCCATATTCATATCAATATTCACATATGTGCCATATTCCAAATGTTCACAACATTTGTTAAGATAATGTTAAGGTTACGTACCTGAGTACTCTGTATCATTATATGGTACCTTTAGCCATTTTTTCCAGATTTCCATTAACATATACAGAATATTGGTACCATAAATCTATTGAGAAATAGTGTAGGGCTACACACCTAGTTTACTTAACGAGTTCACTGAAATCCCAAAAATCCCGATCTAACGCTCTAGATCTTTAGTTCCTTACTGTCGATTTGATTACTAATCAAATCCCGAAACTTCGTAGTGTTCCCCCTGGCAATCGGCTAACACTATATCACCTAACTGGTTAGTTTCAGCTTTTGAACAATTAAGAAACATATCTGAATCACTAATCATGACCTTGGACGAATATCATATTTACTTACCTTGTGAATCTTAAATCCCGAAAAGTGCTACTTGGTTGTGGTATCATCAAAATCACTATGGGCATATGTTAGATCCAATTCTAACATTTATTCACAATAAAATGGCCTTGACCTAAGATCTTATTTGCTTACCTTAGATTAGAAATCCCGAAAACCTCCTCCCTTGTAGTCGACAATAGCAGAATCCCAAAACCCTCCTTCAGAGTTTCGGCCAAAATATATTAATAGGATTAGTACCTTGATTTTCGATAGTTAGGGAAAGAAAAAGAATAGTAATTCGACCTAGAAGAGATTCCTTACCAACTTAATCAAATGTCCTTTCTTGAAACAGAGAGGTTCGACTCACTGCTTAAACGATCAAATCGGCTCCTAAAAGGTAGAGGAGCATTCGGCTATGGCCACCAAGTAGAGGATTCGGCTTCAACAAGGAACACAAAAGGAAGGGCATGAATCTTTAGGGGTTACGGCAATGGTGGAATAGGAGAAGAAGATTTCACTAGAATAAAAGAAAAGAAGAGAAAGGTGATGGTTTTGGAGAGAAAAAGAAAACAAAGAGAGGCTACAATGCCTTTATGAAATTTGGCTATCCCCTTACTAACCTTGGCGAAAATCACCTTAAGAGAGTCTCTAGGCCGCCAACACTCTCCCTTATCAGCTCCCTTATTTTCTCTTTATCACATTATTCAAATAAATTGAAATACATCAACAATTATCCTTTACTTTAGCCGAAATTTTAAAAAGAAAAACAAGACTTATCCTCATCTTCCAAAGTCCCCCATTGCCGTCCATTACTGCTTCCCATTGCCAACAATTAAAAACCCCCTTTTTGCTTCCCTTGTGGCTCGAACCCAAGCCTTTCTCCATTGCTTGTGGCGTCACCTACCAAGCCTTAAGTGGCGCTGGCGACCACTTTACCAAGCTGATTTTGTGTCATATTTCCCTACTAATTTTCTTAAGGCCTATCAAGCTCGGCTCCTCTTTAAACTTAAAATCAAATAATTTCTAAGGCATTCTCCTACATTCTCTCTGTTCCCAAAATTCATAAAATACATTCATAATATACAGGCATACTAGCACATGCAATTAAGCAAAATGCACAAGCCCAAAATCCCGGATATTACGGTTCTACCCCTTAAAATAATTTCGACCTCGAAATTACCAGCTAAAATAAGTGAGGGTATTGTTGTCGATCGCTTCTTCGGCTCCTACGAAGCTTCTTCCGATCCATGATTACGCCATAACACTTTGACTAGAGGAACTGATTTCCTTCGTAACACTTTCACATCTCGTTCCAAAATCTGAATTGGCTCTTCCTCATAGGACAAATTTGGTCTTAGCTCCACCTCCTCAACCGGAACTACATGAGATGGGTCCGATCGATAACGACGTAGCATAGAAACATGGAATACATCGTGCATCTGTTTCAACTCCGGAGGTAGCTCTAACTGGTATGCCACTGGTCCAACTCGCCTCATCACCCGATAAGGTCCTATAAACCTTGGACTTAACTTCCCTTTGCGACCAAATCTCATCACCTTCTTCCAAGGCGAGACTTTAAGAAACACTTGATCTCCCACAGCAAATTCTATTTCCTTCCGTTTGAGATCTGCATACGACTTTTACCTATCAGATGCCTCCTTCAACCGTGTCCGAATTAACTTAACCTTTTCTTCAGACTCGACCACAATCTCTGGACCCAGAACTTGATGTTCCCCCAATTCCGTCTAACACGTAGGAGTGCGACACCTCCGTCCATACAGTGCTTCATACGGTGCCATCCGAATACTGGCCTGATAGCTGTTGTTGTAAGCAAATTACGCTAAAGGCAAATATTCTTCCCAACTTCCTCTGAAGTCTATCACACAGCCCCTCAACATATCCTCTAACACTTGGATCACTCATTCAGACTGCCCGTCTGACTGTGGATGAAAGGCCGTATTGAAGTCTAATCTGGTGCCTAAAGCCTGATGTAGTGTTTTCCAAAATCGAGACGTAAACCTTGGATCCCTATCTGAAATGATTGACACCGGCACTCCGTGCAACCTCACAATCTCTGCCACATATAACTTCGCCAACTTCTGCAAAGAATAGTCAACCCACACTGGAATGAAATGTGCGGACTTTGTCAATCAATCCACTATTACCCATACCGAGTCCTTCTTAGTAGGCGTAAGGGGAAGCCCACTAACAAAGTCCATGGTGATTCTCTCCCACTTCCACTGTGGAATCTTTATCGGTTGAAGCAATCCCGACGGAACTTGGTGTTCAGCCTTAACTTGCTGACACGTTAAGCACTTCCCCATAAATTTGATAACTTCCCGCTTAAGACCAAGCCACCAAAACTGTTCCCTCAAATCTCTATACAACTTGTTACCTCCAAGATGCATAGCATAAGGGCTACTATGCAATTCCTGAAGTATTCTCCGCCTTAACTCCTTATTCTTCGGCATACAGATCTTCCCCTTGAAACACAATACTCCCTTGTCATTAATGCCATAATCTTCCAACTCCCCATTCTGCACTTGCCGTAGCTTAGCACTTAAATCATCGTCAGCCAACTGTCCCTCTTTCACCTCATTCAACTATGTCGGCTTGACTTGCAACTCTGCTAACAAACTTCCATCGTCGTACAAGCTAAGATGCGCAAACATCGCCCTCAGATCCGACACTACTTTTCGACTTAAGGCATCTGCCACTACATTTGCCTTGCCCGGGTGATACTCTATGGAACAATCATAGTCCTTCAATAATTCCACCCACCTTCGCTGTCTCAGGTTCAACTCCTTCTAAGTCAGCCGATATTTAAGGCTCTTGTGGTCGGTGTAGATCACTAACTTTTCTCCATAAAGATAATGCCTCCATACCTTAAGAGCAAAGACCACTGCCGCCAACTCCAAATCATGTGTCGGGTAGTTAACCTCATGTGGCCTTAGTTGTCGAGACGCATAAGCAACTACCTTTCCGACTTGCATCAAAACACATCCTAATCCTGTGTGAGAAGCGTCACAGTACACCACAAAATCCTTTCCTACATTAGGCTAAATCAAAACTAGAGCTTCCGTCAAAACCCTCTTAAGCATTTCAAAGCTCTCCTGATGCTTATCTGACCATACGAAAGGTACTTCCTTTCTCAACAACTTTGTCAAAGTGCGACTATTGATGAGAACCCTTCTACAAACCTTCTGTAGTAGCCTACCAATCCCAAGAAACTATGAACCTCAGCCACAGACTTAGGTGGTTTCCAATCTAGCACTGCCTCAATCTTTCTAGGATCCACCCTTATTCCTTCCGCGGACACCACATGCCCTAAGAATACAACTTCCTTCAGCCAAAATTCACACTTTCTAAATTTGGCATAGAGCTTCTTCTCCCTTAACACTTGCAACACTATCCGGAGATGCTTATCATGTTCCTCCTCAGACTTGGAATACACTAGGATATCGTCGATGAACACAATGACGAACCTATCCAAGTAAGGTTGAAAAAACCCGGTTCATCATATCCGTGAACACGACTGGGGCATTCGTCAATCTAAATGGCATTACTAAGAACTCATAATGCCCGTATCTTGTTCGAAAAGCTGTCTTATGGATATCTACCTCCTTTATCTTAAGCTGATGATATCCAGACCTCAGATCTATCTTTGAGAATACAGCCACCCACTTAAGTTGATCAAACAAGTCGTCTATCCTTGGCAAAGGGTACTTGTTCTTGATGGTCAACTTATTCAACTGACGATAATCTATGCACATGCGCATAGTTCCGTCCTTCTTCTTCACAAACAAGACCGGTGCTCCCTATGGAGACACACTGGGTCGAATAAACCCATGCTCAAGCAACTCTTGGATTTGAGCCTTGAGCTCAACCAACTCCTTCGGTGCCATTCTGTACGGGGCAATTGACACAGGAGCTGTTCCTGGCGGCAAATCAATTTTGAACTCCACCTCCCTGTCCGGGGGTATTCTAGGTAATTCCTCCGAAAAGACATCAACAAATTCTCTTACGGTTCTAACTCCACTAACTCCCCCTTGTTTTGCATCCAATGCACTAACGAAGGCCAAAAATGCCTTGCACCCTTTTCGAACCATCTTATCAGCCTTTAATGCTGAAACTACGTTAGACAAGTAGTTTCTTCTTTCTCCTATCATAATTATCTCCTCGTCCTCCGGGGTCCTTAATTCCATGCACTTAGCTACACAATCCAATATAGCCCGATGTTCCACTAGCCAATCCATACCAAGTATGAGATCAAATTCTCTGAAGGGTAGTTCCATCAGGTCGGCAGGAAATACCATTCCCTAAATCTCTAGAGGTACACTCTAAAATATCTTATTCACCTCTACAGTTTGACCTAATGGGCTTACTACAGTCATCTTCCTATCAGACAGTTCAGAGGCTATACCTAGTGTTTCAACTACTCTACATGCAACATAATCCCTAGTGTTTCAACTACTCTACATGCAACATAAATGTGGGTCGAGCCAACATCAATTAGAGCAAAATAAGGCTTGCCAGCTATAAGGAACGTACCGGTTATGATGTCCGGTGCATCTTCGTCCTCCTTTAAGTGAACTGCATATACCAGACCTGGCTGTCTTGCCTCTGTATTATTAACACCTCTGCCCGGTGTTCCTTGTCCTCTTCCAGTACCATTACCTCTACCAACCGGACCACGACCCCGCTGGGGCTGCTGTCCACCTCTTCCAACCTAATTATAGCCCTAACCTGATGGTCGACTCCCGTCCATCTTTATCGGACAGTCCTTAATCATGTGATCCTTAGACCCGCACTTAAAGCATCCTCCCGTTTTCTTCCAACACTCTCCTAGGTGCATTTTCCCACACTGAGCACAAGTACGATACTGCCCTCCTGTCCCAGCCTGCTAACCTCATGGCCCATTAACTCTAGGCCTCTTTTGCACATTCCCAGACGACCTGCTGAGCCAAAGCCTTTCTTCTGCCTATTTCGATCCGTGTTCTGCCTCACAGAGTCCTTAATTCCTTCGGCTACCTTAGCCTTCTCTACCAACACAGTAAATTCCCGCTCTTACTGTGGGGCTATCAATAACCTCAGATCATCCCTCAGTTCGTCCTCAACCGGACACATCGCTCATGTTCCGTAGCCACGATCCCTCGAGCATACCGGCCCAACCTTAATAATTCAGCCTCGTACTGTTACGGACTTGTTCCCTTGAACTAGCCCCAGAAATGCCTTCCTCCGCGCATCAATATAATTAGTACCAACATACTTCTTCTGGTATGCCGCCTTAACATACTCCCAAGTGAGTTCCTCAGCCGTAGCACCATCCCGAACTGTGAGCCACCATTGATATGACTCATCACAAAGTAGTGACACCATGCCTTTCAGTTTTTCCTCAGCAGTCAGATCCAGCTCATCCATAATTCGCTCGGTCGCCTCCAACCAATACTCAGCAGTACTGGGTGCCACACCAGATACACCACAGAACACCACAGCTCCATTGGCTCGGAGTCGCTCGGGTATAGATTTTTAAGCTCCCATACCTCCACCTACTCCGGCCACCATTTCAAGAACTCGCAGCACCGTCTGCGATACAACATCATCCTCCATCTAATCTTACTGCTCAACACCAACAGCTGGTGGTGGGGGTGGTGGTGGTACCTCATTTTCGGACCCTTGACCCGATCTAACGGGTTCTGATATGGTCATCCTGCCCCTACTACGTCCTCACACATTTCAACCACGTCCCCTAGAACTCATTTCTACGATCGCGCTTTAATCTAATTTAAGAAATTTTTATGCATTAGTATTTTGTTCCACTGATTATCCGCGAGCAATTTTATAAATAAGAGCTTAGTAGGGGTTCTTTCGGTCATTTCAAAGTTTTCGTTTCAAGTTTTCTACCCTAATTCAGAGAAGTACATTCATTCAGTAGTATCTACCACACACATTCACTATTCGAACATTTTTGTCTGTTTCTATCCCAAGGGTATTTTGTAATTTGTCCTATAGGGGTATTTTAGTAATAAATCAGGGTCAATTCAAAAATCCAAAAAGGCATTCTGAATTCTTTTAAAAAAAACTCATGGGTATATATATATATATATATATTTTGAAAGATAAATTTTCCAAATCAAAGGTATTGCAGAAATTTTGGAAATCGGGGTTATTTTGGTAATTTCGTAAGCCAAGGGTAACTTTGTAAATTTTCCAAATCAGGGTATCTTGGTATTTCACGAAATAGGGGTTTTTGGTATTTTATAAAGTAAGAGAATCTTAGTAAAAATCGAGGGTAGTATGGTAATTTTATAAACCAAGGGTATTTTAGTAATTTTACAACTAGGGGTATTTGGGTAATTTTGGTAAATCAGGAATATTTCAGAAAAATTTTTAGAATAGCTTTTACAAATCAAAGGGGTAATTTGATGATTTTAAAAACTAGGGTTTTTATAAAAATATGGCTAGTCCCTTTCGGGTTTTAATTATTGAGTTTAGCCTGTGAATGAGTCCTCTTGGTTAGGGTGAACCATCACTACGCACCAGGTAGGATTTGAGCAAAGAGGAGGTGAGTCATGAGGACTACTTAAACACCAAGCTCTCCCTGAATCTAATCCTAGACATGCGCACAATGGTTGCCACACCCTAACTCGGCGACTTAGTCACAGGTTTGTTTAATTAGGCCTTAAAGTTTTATGTAATTCTGTGTTGGGGTAAGCTAATCCTAGGGTTCAATAACTTAATATACAATTCCACGATCCCGTTTTACCCATATACAGATCATATAATAAATCACACAATAGTTAGGGGTACTTACCTGGTGGACTTCGGGTCGGAAACTTAGGTGCCATGCCAGAAAACCTGCTCATTTCACAAAAATTTTCACAAAATTCATTTGGGCTTAATTTTGAAAACGTTATGGGCTTTAAAACCCAAGGTCGAGAGTTTAAAACTAGGCTCTGATACCAAGCTAAAACACCCCAAACCCAACCCACAAGTCTTGATCGGATCTAGTATGTTCCTTGAGTAAAACAGTTCAAAACGTGTTTATTACTTTGGAAAAAAACTTGGGTGATTTTAAAGAGAACATGATTTGGGTTGAGTTCAAATTGAAATGGTGTTGTTCTCGAAGACTAGGTCTTATTAAAACTTTATCGTTGCATTTCAAAACTATAAGTTAAAGGAAAAGTCAAGTTTTTAGAGTTTACCATTTAATTGAAAATTATTTGTGTTTAGGTGTCAAAACATTTAACATTTATTTTTAAGAAAAGTTACTTAAACTTTAAATTGATAAAAATCGTATCATACTAAAATAATTAAAATGCATGCATAAACAGGTTTCATACTAGTGGCCTTATTACATCAAAGAAAACCCAAATAAATCCAAAATACTTCAAAATAAATAGAAAGTCCTAAAATAAAATAAATTACGAAATGAGCATGGCCACCACTAAGTTCCTTCCGACCCGGTCCATCACTGAGCGTCACCTGAAAAATATCCCACAACGCGGTGAGTCAAACGGACTCAGTGTATAACCACCAACACAAAGTCCCAAAGATTTAGGCATATCAGTTCATACATATATATAGCAATTATAGATAATGATGCAATCCCGAACCCAAACCTAGATAACCATTCGCTACACATCACCCTACCAACCATTACACCGTGGGGACTACTAAGTCGACCCTCCATCCGCTGCACATCATCGAAGGCAGTCGCTGCAGACGACTAGCACATCGCCCTTATAAATTCGTGGCATAGCCACCAGATAATTATATGTAACATAAGTCACCACATTGATTATGTGACATGAGTCACGGATGTTGTGGTAAAAACCACCAGATCACTTCCCCTTTTCATATTCACCCATATGCCCCATGTCATACAAATCATGCAAGTAACATGCTATATGTCTTATTCCATATTCATATTAATATTCACATATGTGCCATATTCCAAATGTTCACAATATTTGTTAACATAATGTTAAGGTTACGTACCTGAGTACTCTGTACCATTATATGGTACCTTTAGCCACTTTTTCTAGATTTCCATTAACATATACAGAATATTAGTACCATAAATCTATTGAGAAATAGTGTAGGGCTACACACCTGGTTTACTTAACGAGTTCACTGAAATCCTAAAAATCTCGATCTAACACTCGAGATCTTTAGTTCCTTGTTGCCGATTTGATTACTAATCAAATCCTAAAACTTCGTAGTGTTCCCCATGGCAATCGGATAATACTAGATCACCTAACTGGTTAGTTTTGACTTTTGAACAATTAAGAAACATATCTGAATCACTAATCATGACCTTGGCCGAATATCATATTTACTTACCTTGTGAATCTTAAATCCTGAAAAGTGCTACTTAGTTGTGGTATCTGTCGAAATCACTATGGGAATATGTTAGATCTAATTCTAACATTTATTCACAATAAAATGGCCTTTGGCCTAAGATCTTATTTGCTTACCTTAGATTAGAAATCCTGAAAACCTCCTCCCTTGTAGTCGACAATAGCAGAATCCTAAAACCCTCCTTCAGAGTTTCGGCCAAAATACATTAATAGGATTAGTACCATGATTTTCGATAGTTAGGGAAAGAAAAAGAATAGTAATTCGACCTAGAAGAGATTCCTTACCAACTTAATCAAATGTCCTTTCTTGAAACAAAGAGGTTCAGCTCCTGCTTAAACGATCAAATCGGCTCCTAAAAGGTATAGGAGCATTCGGCTATGGCCACCAAGTAGAGGATTCGGCTTCAATAAGGAACACAAAAGGAAGGGCATGAATCTTTAGGGGTTACGACAATGGTGGAATAGGGAGAAGAAGATTTCGGCTAGAATAAAAGAAAAAGAAGAGAAAGGTGATAGTTTTGGAGAGAAAAAAGAAAACGAAAGAGAGGCTACAATGCCTTTATGAAATTCAGCTATCCCCCTTACTAACCTTGGCCGAAAATCACCTTAAGAGAGTCCCTAGGCCGGCCAACACTCTCCCCTTATCAGCTCCTGCTTAAACGATCAAATTGGCTCCTAAAAGGTATAGGAGCATTCGGCTATGGCCACCAAGTAGAGGATTCGGCTTCAACAAGGAACACAAAAGGAAGGGCATGAATCTTTAGGGGATACGGCAATGGTGGAATATGGAGAAGAAGATTTCGGCTAGAATAAAAGAAAAAGAAGAGAAAGGTGATAGTTTTGGAGAGAAAAAAGAAAACGAAGAGAGGCTACAATGCCTTTATGAAATTCGCTATCCCCTTACTAACCTTGGCGAAAATCACCTTAAGAGAGTCCCTAGGCCGGCCAACACTCTCCCCTTATCAGCTCCCTTATTTTTCTCTTTATCACCTTATTCAAATTAATTGAAATACATGAATAATTATCCTTTACTTTAGCTGAAATTTTAAAAAGAAAAACAAGACTTATCCTCATCTTCCAAAGTCCCCAATTGTCGTCTATTATTGCTCCCCATTGCCAAAAAATAAAAACCCCCTTTTTGCTTCCATTGTGGCTCGAACCCAAGCCCTTCTCCATTGCTTGTAGCGTCACCTACCAAGCCTTAAGTGGCGCCTGGAAGCCATTTTACCAAGCTGATTTTTGTGTCATATTTCCCCTACTAATTTTCTTAAGGCCTATTAAGCTCAGCTCCCTCTTTAAACTTAAAATCAAATAATTTTTAAGGCATTCTCCTACATTCTATTGTTCCCAAAATTCATAACACACATTCATAATATACACAGGCATACTAGCACATGCAATTAAGCAAAAATGCACAAGCCCAAAATCACGGATATTACATTTTATTTACTTAGCTTTATCCGTGAGACTCCCTAACCTATATTAAACCCTCTCTCGAGGCGAATAACGCCTAACCTTAGGTTAATTAGTGGAACTCTCGTTCTCTTACAATAACCCCCTAAGAAAGCAGTAAACTGATCAATGGATTCCCATATTAGGTTTCACCTTAATCAGAAAAAATCTCGTAACCCTATCTCTAGGCGCTCGATCAACTCCTCTCAATTATGCTAGATCTATTCTTCGGCAGGGTCTATTCCTCCTCCACCTAAGCACATCAGATTAAATTAAGCAACATAATTAAGAACAAACTAAGTACTTATCATATAATTTAGAAATCAAATAACAAAATCCATCATAGATTTATCCCCTTCAAGTATCTGAAGGGTTTAGTTCATAACAAAATAGGAAAACATCTCAAGAGAAAAGATAAAACAGAACATAAGAAATCTCAAAAATCCCTTAAAGGAATTGAAGAGGAGATCCTCTGTCTTGGTAGAACTCTGGCTTCTTGAGATGGATCAACTGGCTATCTTCGAGTAATTCGCTGAATAAAAGCTCTGGCAGAAAACTCTGCCCCCTGTTTCGGCTTCTATCGAACCCCTTTTTTAGTTACTACCTTGGGTGTTTATATAGGCTTTGAGATGCTTTACTTGGCTCTTAAGTATCCTAATTCAAGTAGAATTCCTCCTAGGATGTTTAAGTAAACTTATAAATGTGTTTCTTTGCCTCCAAGCATCTAAATCCAAGTGAAATTGCTCTTTCCCACGGCAGAGGCACGCCCATGGCACACGCCCGTATAAGTCATCTTCAGGCTATGTCTCGATTCTGTCGATTTGGGCACGGCCGTGTAAATCATGGCATGGTTGTGTGGCTTGAAGTCCAGGCTGTGTCGATTTCCTCTTTGGCCTAAATTGGCCCATTTTAAGCCCGTTTCTCATTCTTTTTGTCCTCGGGTGCTTTCCTTAGTATAAACATGAAAAGAAAGGATTAAAAGCACCTTTTATATAAATCAAGGGCTAAATCATCCAAAAGCATACTAAATATGGGGTTAAAATATGTTACTTTTACGGTTTATCAGTTCCACCACCTCTGTATCCACAAAGACTCAATCAGCAAAAAATGGAGGGGCAATTTAAGAAGTTTTGGATATTCTAAATAATCTTCACATCAATATCCCATTGGTAGAAGCCTTGGAATAAATGCCTAAGTAAGCCATGTTGTTAAAGGACATTCTATCCAATAAGACTAGGCTTATTGAGTTTGAGACTGTACCATTAACAAAGGAATGCAGTATGTTCCTACAGAACAAACTACACCCAAAAATGAAGAACCCGGAAGCTTTACTATACCTTGTAATATTGGAGAATCTTACTGTGGTAAAGCTTTATGTGATAGAGGAGCAAATATCAACTTGATGCCTAAGTCTATTTTTAAGATGTTGGGCATAGGTGAAGTAAGACCCACGACTGTGACACTTCAACTGCCGGATCGTTCTTTAGCATACCCAAAAAGAAAGATCAAGGATGTTCTGGTAAGTATAGATAAGTTTATTTTTCTTGTTGATTTTATTGTCTTAGATTTTAAAGTAGATAAGGAAGTGTCGATCATCCTAGGGAGACCTTTCCTAGTAATGGGGAGAACATTAATAGATGTGCAAAAAGGCGAACTCACAATAAGAGTTCTAGATGATTAAGTAACATTCAATGTTCTTAAAGCCATGAAATTCCCTAATCTAACAGAGGAATGTTCAGTAATGGAGAAGCTAGAAATCTTAGTTTCTACGGAATGGGAAAGTAATTCTATAGAAAACCATTAGAAAAAACCTTAAGGTCTGGGTTATCAAAAGATGAACAAGGTAAGGGAAATATGGCTTTGATATAAGCCAATTCAAGGGACTATCTTCAACTAGCACGGTTTGAACAATTGGAGTTAGAAACTCTGGAATAGACACAACTGAAGTAGTCAATTAAGAAACCACCCAAACTTGAAGTAAAGGTACTTCCTTCTCATTTAAAATATGTTTATTTAGGTAACTATTCTACTTTACCTTATATTATTTCAGCAAAACTAATAGAACACCAAGAAGAGCAGTTGATCGAAGAATTAAAGAAATTTAAAAAGGCAATCGGCTGGACCATAGCTGATATTAGAGGAATAAGCTTGTCCTTTTGTATGCACAAGATTATCATAGAGAAGGATGGGCGAGCTAGAATTAATGGAAAAAGAAGACTCAATCCAATAATGAAAGGGGTAGTTCGAAGGGAATTTATTAAATGGTTAGATGTGAGAATTATCTAACTCATCACAAATAGTTCATGGGCAAGGCCGGTATAGCTTGTACCAAAGAAAGGTGGAATTATGATTGTGGAGAATGAACATAATGAGTTAACCCCAACGAGATTGATCACGGGTTGGAGAATTTGTATAGACTATAAAAAATTGAACAAGGCCACTTGAAAGGATCATTTTCTGCTGCATTTTATGGATCAGATGTTGGACCGACTGGCAGGTAACGAATATTATTATTTCTTAGATGAAAATTTAGGATATAACCAAAGCGAAAGACCAACATAAAATAACTTTTACTTAACCGTACGATACATTTTCTTTTAGGCGAATGACTTTCGACTTATATAATGCACCTACAACATTTCAACAGTGCATGATGGCAATATTTATTAACATCGTTGAAAATTTTGTTGAGGTATTCATGGATGATTTTTTAGTTTTTGGTAATTCATATGATGTTTTTTTTTAAATAATTTGACTAAGGTACAGAAGAGATGTGAAGAGAAAAATCTTATCCTTAACTGGGGAAAATGTCACTTTATGGTTAAGGACAGGATTATCTAAGGACACAAAATTTCCAAAAGAGGAATCAAAGTCAGCAAAGCAAAGGTGGATGTAATCGAGAAATTGCCACCACCAGTCACTGTTAAAGGAGTTAGAAGTTTTTTGGGTTTCGCTAAATTTTACCGAAGGTTTATCAAATATTTTTCAAAAATTTCCAAGCATGTGTACTTTATTAGAAAAAGACACAACTCTAGAGTTTAACAAAGCATGCTTGGAAGCATTTGAAGAAGTGAAAAGTCAATTTATAACAGCCCGATTTAGACCCTAGTAGGAACAGTGGTTTTGAGACCACAAATCTGAGGTCAGAGAAATAATTTAAAATTATTTTTGATGTTTATAATGTGTGATTGAGCCTGTATGAAAGTTTCGTGTGAAAATTTTATCGACTGTGTGTCCAATTGTTAGAAAGGACTTAATTGAATAAAGTGTAAAATGTTGTGTGCTGATTGTTAAGTGCTTAATTATTGTTGTCTTTATGATTTGGAGGATTTATGTTGCAATAAGCCCATTTTATAAATAGTGGAAGATGATAGCATGGCATATGATGTTATTATGAATGTTCATTAAGGGTAAAATAGTAAAAAGCCTATTTTGTTAATATTAATTAAAACAAAACCAATTGGATGAACATTTTCTCATCCTTCTTCCACTGAAAAATAGAAAAGAGGATATCTATTGAAGCCTTGTGATATTCAGCTAGGGTTTGGCTTAATTTAGGTATGTTTTTTATTCGGTTTTTGATGATTTTTACATTTCTGTGATCGTTGATTTGTGCTCTATCTAGCCCAAGCTTTAATTTTAGAAATTGATGGTGATTTTGAGATATCCATTGATGAATGCTTCAGCTATGTGTTAGTTGATAGTGAAATATGGAAGATATGTGAATGATAAACATATTTTGTCTTGAAATTTTTAGTGAAACTAAGTAATTTGACCTTAATTGAGAAAAGTGTAAATTGGAGGGCTAAAATGTGAAATAAATGAAATGTGTGGGCTTTTATTAGTATGGGAAGAATTCAGCTAAGCATATGTGATTTGAAATTGTGTGTATTTTGTGATTTGATGAAATAGGGACTAAAGTGTTGAAATGTGAAAATGTGAGGGTTATTTTCTAAAATGCCCCAAATAAGTGTGTGTGGACTAAATTGAATGAATTGGTGATTCAATGGATTGTATTTGAATGTGTATAGACCAAGAAAGGAGAGGTTCGGATCGAGATTGAGGCAAAGACAAGTGCTCGATTAATCGACCGTTTTGATATTTCGACGATCGAGGTAAGTTCGGATATAATACTTATTATTAAACTATTATCTATGTCATGAGAAATGAATGAATGCATATTAATGGAATAGATTGTGTTATGTATGAGTTCGAGTATTGAGGAACTAAGTGTTCAAAATTGAGTTGATACAGAGTTGATTAGCACTGTGTATGCAAAACGATAGAAGCTACAGCTTTAATGGTTAGCACTGTGTTGGCAGAAAGATAGAAGCTTCAGATTATCAAATAGGCACTGTGTGTGCGATACAGATATAAGTTTGGTTTAACATATTTGCACTAAGTGTACGATGACGATTATGTCTCAGTTATGAAATTGGCACTAAGTGTGCGAATATATCAAAGGAATAGCAAAGGTTGAACAAGAGGTAATATCGATCAATTGAGTAGCATGAATGGTAAGTAACTATGTGTTGATTAAGGTACGTTTGAACCTATGTGGTTGATGATAGCCTTAAGAGTTGAATGAATAGATACTTGAGCTTATGGTTGAGATTGATGATGAGCCTAATTGTGCAATTTATCTATGTGATGGTTTAGTTATGTATGGATGTGGTAGTATTGAGTGATATGTATTATATTATGAACTTACTAAGCTTCTGAAAGCTTACTGTGTGATTTACTTTTCTATTTTATAGTGCCAGTAAACATAGCTCGGTTCTAGGGATCGTCAGTACCTCTATCACACTATTGGCAAATTATTTTGGTACTTTTGGGAAGATGTATATAGTTGAAATATGGCATGTATAGGCTAGAAGTTATGGTATGTTTGGAAATGTTTAATCCTTGCCATGTGATTTGGCTTGGAAGTTGGGTGATGTTGAATTTATAAATCAGCTATAAATTTGGTATATTTCATGAGTTTGTGGTTGATGAAAGATGTTGTTTAAAGATGAGTTATGGCATGGTATACATAATGCTAGATATATATATGATTTGAGATGTGCAATTGTTACTTTGAATAGACTCATTTGTGATGATAGTAGGTATGGAAGTAGATGGTATTATTAATGATTAATTGGTGAATGAAATGGTATGTTTGAATGCATTTAGAAGCATGAATTGATATTGCTTGAAGCTTGTTGGTTGACCCTTGTATGGGTGGCAAATTGGCCTTGTAAATTGCCAATTTTGCACACATGGTCAAGAGACACAGACGTCTGCCTCTGTCGCGTGGTTTAAGGGTCACTTTTAGGTGTGTCTAGATATGTTACACAGTCGTGGTCCATGAGCGTGCATGGTGGTCGAGTGACCAAGTCAGTAGCTAGCTTAATTTTACATGGCCATGGCACATGGGCATGCTTAGTGGCTGCGGGAACAAGTCAGTATATAGGCTTTGTTTCGGTACGGCCTGGACACATGGGCGTGTCTGGTAGCCGTGTGAGGCACACGGCCTAACTGCACGGGCGTGTGACCTTTGCAGTATTGAAGAATGTTTAAAATTCTAAAAATATTCCTAAGTGTTCAGTTTAGTCTCGACCTCTTTATAACATGTGTTTAAGGTCTCGTAGACCTTAATAAAGGAGTATTTGTTTATGTTGCAATATGTTTTAATGATGATTGACTTTGTGTCGTGAAATGAATGTGAAATGTTCCGATTGTCTGGTAATGCCTCTTACCCTATTCTGGTGACGGTTTTGGGTTAGGGGTATTACATTTTATTGGTATCAGAGCTACGATTTAGTCGATTCTCGGACTAACGTAGCGCATGTGAGTCTAGCTTTACATGCCATATATATAAATTACGATAGTGTGATGAGTGTTTTCATATAGTAATGGATCCCGATTGAGCAATTACTGACGATGTTAAGAGTAACACGCCTACTCCTGCTCAAGGGACAGCACCGGCTACATCTAGGCCGAATGATAGTTGAAACACCCCACACCTGACCCACGAGCCTGAATCGGATCTGGTATGTTCCTAAAGTAAACCGGTTTCAAAAATTTTCATTACTTAGAGAAAATTTGTAAAATTTTGGAAAACTATTATTTTGAGTTGGGCTTAGATTGGAAACCCATTTAATTAATCTTGTAAATCCAATTTAAGTAAAGTGACAAAATAATTTTAGGGTTCATTTTTAAAGAAATAATTTTTTGTACTTACTTACATCTAACATAGTTCTTAGCACAATATTTAAAAGTAAAGCAAAAATAAAGAAATCCAATTGGGCCTTATGGCCTTATTACATCAAGTAAACCCAAAAAAAAAAATAAATGTTCTGAAAAGAAATAAAGTCCAAATCAAATCAAATCTTCAAATGAAACATGGCCACCTCAAGGTCTACCGTCCGGTCCAAATCCTTTGTTCATCACCGAAAATAATTCCCACAATGGGTGAGTCAACAGACTCAATGTGCACACAAGACTAACATTCAACAAATCAGGCATACATGTTCATAGCAAATTCATATTCATATAAGAATAAATGATGATGCAACCTAAACCCAAGCCTATTTGTCCATCCGCTACACACCACCCGTATTCGCCGGTCACACCGTGGGACTACTAAGTCAACCCTCCATCCGCTACACACCATCGAAGGTAGTCATTGCAATGACGTGCTCATCGCCTATATCATTTGTGTCGTTAGACACCATATTCAAGTAATGTAACCAAGTTACCATATTCAAATTTTTGTGACCGTAGTCACCATATTCCGATTAGTGAGACCAAGTCAACACCTTCTTCCCTTTCACATAGATCCCGAATGCCCCATAAATTATATAACATATATATTTCTCATTCATGTTCCTATTCACATGTTCATAATATATCATATTCAGTAATCCTATCGTAAGTAGGAAACGTACCTGAGTACTTCTTACCACATTTGTGGTACTTAACCACATTCACATTCTTATGCATATTCATATAGTTAATAATTGCCATATAATTTATTGAAGATTAGTATGGGTACACACCTAATTCGCTTATTGGGTTCCTTGAGATCTCGAAGAACGATCTACCGATCTAGATTTTTAACTCCTATATTCGGCCATTCATTAAAGCATATTAACAAACCTATTTGGCTTAAAGAAAACCAAATCCTAGTAGGATTTGTATTACTTACCTTGTTTGCCGAATTTGGATGTCTGTAAATCAAGTCCCAAAAATTGCTAGTATTCCTTTTCCTTGAAATCGGCTAACACTTACAAATTCCAAATCTAAAAAGGATCCCTTGCCTTATAGCACTGTCGACATCCTTAGCATCATATGTTAAATTTAATTTAACATATAAATCATAACCTTTAACCAAATATATTTATCTTACCTTAGATCCTCGAATTTCCCGAAAGATTCCTCCTTGTATTCAACCGTTGTAAAAAGAACCTGAGAGATCCTTATAGATTTGGCCATAAGACAAAAATAGGGATTAGACCCTTCTCTTTCAGCAAATAGAAAAAGAAAGAACTTGATTAATGCTTAGCCTTACCTTTAATGCTTTGATAGATTGCTTCCTTGCCTAGAGTCACGAGTTTCGGCTATGGAGTTTTAATCGGGGATCATGAGTGTTTTGGCTCGACAATAGCAAAGGAGAGGAGAAGAAAATAGAAGAAGAAGAGATGGATTTTGCTTAAAGAAAATCGAGAGAGGGGAGAGAGCAAGGAATTTTCAGCAACTTGGAAGAGATGAAAGAAAAGACTTTGGCTCTCCTTTTATAGCCGAATTTGCTAGGCCAAGAGTCCTTGACTTGGCCACCATTCCCCCTTAAGATAATATTATCTTCTTTATCTAAAAATAAAAGCATTTAATCCATCAATTATCTCCTCAGATAATCCAAATTTAAAATCCCTTATTTATCACTTATTATTCACATATTTATGGAATTAAAACACCTCCTTTCTAGAAGGCTTGTGCCGTCCACCCTTTAGCCTTGGAAGCAAAAATAAAAATCCCTTTTATTTGCTTCCCAAGTGACTTGAACTCAGGCCCAACACCCTACATGTGGCGCCATTTCCATAGGCCCTAAGTGACATCTTGAGCCACTTTTCCAAGCCTTTTGTGTGTCAAACTTTACCAACTTTTTCTTTTAAGGCCATCTTGCCCTTATTTCCTATTTTAAACTTTAAAATTTGACATTTCGCATCATTTCTAAGTTTCCTAAAATTTTCGATCGGCTCAGAACTTGCCATTTTCTTACATTTTCAAGTTTCCAAAATGTTAGGTTTCCATTTTGGATCATTTCCAAAATGTTCAGTTTCAAAATGTACAAGTTTCCAAAATGTTCACTTTCCTAATTTACTTAGGTTTCCAAAATGTTCACTTTCCTAATTTGCTTAGGTTTCCAAAAATGGTCATTTTCCTATTTCCAACATAACATTTCCATACATTCTCAGGTTTCCAAAAATCATTCCAAATTTATTCCAAAACACATAAAAGATGTTTTTTTGTACAATTAGGCCAAAATGCATAGGCCCTTTTCAGGATGTTACAATAGTAGTGAGGGAGGAGAGGCTAAGCAAGCCTTCTTCCAAATGATGAGTGTGTGGTTTTAGGAGTTCGCTCGAATGAATCTGGCTTCTCCACAACCTCCACCCCCACAAGTACCTGTTGTGCCACAAGTGATAGATTTGATCCTATTGAATAAGCCTCATGTGGATAAGATTTGTAAGTATGGAGACAAAGAGTGTAGGGCCACAGCTAATGACGATACTGAGCGAGCTGAGTTTTGGCTCGAGAATACAATTGGTTTATTCGATAAGATGTCACTGACCTCTGATGAATGTATCAAGTGTGCAGTTTCTTTGTTGAGAGATACGTCTTATAACTGGTGGAAAACATTGATTTTTGTGGTTCCGAGAGAGAGAATCACCTGGGGTTTCTTTCAAGTTGAATTCTGAAAGATGTATATCAGTCAATGATTCATTGATCAGAAACGTAAGGAGCTTCTTGAGTTGAAACAAGGTCATTTGACAATTACTGAGTATGAATGGGAATTTATGAGATTGAGCCAGTATACACGGAATGTGTTTAGACCGAAGCTATTATGTGTAAACTCTTTATAGAAGGGTTGAATGAAGATATTAAGTTTTGGTTGGGATTCTTGACATAAATGAATTTGTTATGTTAGTCAAAAGAGCCTGTAAAGCCGAGGAGCTCAGTAAAGAAAAGAAGAAAGTTGATTTTGAAGTTCGAGATGAAAGAAAAAGATTAGTGAGTAAGATGTCTCAACCTCCAACGAAGAGATTTAGAGATGTAAGCAATCGATCAAATGATTCATTTAGACATCCGAGTAGAGATCGTGCAAAACAAAGAATCGGATTACGAGATCAAATTCCAACTGAATCAAGAGTTAGAAGTGCCAAATGCAACAAACTTGAGTGTAGACAGTGTGGAAGATGACATGTGGGAGAATGTTGGGGCAGGTATAACAATAGAGTTTGTTATAAATGTGGATCACGAGATCACTTCATTCGAGACTGCCCAAAGATGATTGAAGAAGAAATGTTCAGAGTGTGAGACCGAGTAACATGACGGCTAGGGATAGACCATCCAGAAACACTGGAAATGTGAGTTGAAGCCAGAGAGGGACTACTGATACAGCTATAAGATCTGATGCGAAAGCACCTGCTCGAGCTTATGCTATACGTGCACGAGAGGAAGCATCATATCCAGGCATCATCACTGGTACTTTTACTTTATTTGATACTAATGTGATTGCATTGATAGATCTAGGATCTACTTATTCGTATGTGTGTATGAATCTAGTATTTAGTAAGACTCTACCTGTTAATTTGAATTTGTGATTAGAGTATCAAACTCCTCAGGCAAGTGTGTTTTGGTGGATAAAGTGTGCAAGAATTGCCCACTGATGTTTTGGGATATATGCTTTCTGGCTAATTTGATGCTACTACCAGTCGATGAATTTGATCTTATTCTAGGTATGGATTGGCTTACTTTGCATAATGCCATTGTGAATTGTAAAAGAAAGAGTATTTAATTGAGAAGTCAATATGGTGAAATAGTTCAAATTGAATCCAGAGATATGAAAGGGTTACCAACTATTGTATCTACGATAAAAGCTTTGAACTATGTGAGAAAGGGTTGCAAAGCCTATCTGGCATATGTGATTGATACAAAGGTGTCAGAAAAGAAAGGTGAATTTGTGTCTGTGGTTAGTGAGTTTCTAGATATGTTTCCTGAATAACTACTGCGATTACCTCCGATTCGGGAAGTTGAATTTGGTATTGAATTAGTGCCAAGGACTACTCTTATCTCAATAGCTCCGTATAGAATGGCACCAATAGAATTGAAAGAGTTGAAGTCTCAGTTGCAAGAGTTGACAGATAAAGGATTTGCACGATTGAGTTTCTCGCCCTGGGGTGCTCCTGTGTTATTTGTGGAAAAGAAAGATGGCACTATGAGGATGTGTATTGACTACCCACAGTTGAACAAAGTGATGATAAAGAATAAATATCTGTTACCCCGTATTGATGATTTGTTTGATTAGCTGAAAGGAGCTACAGTGTTTTCTAAGATAGATTTGAGATCGGGCTACTATCAGTTGAGAGTTAAAGAATCTGATGTGCCGAAAACTGCTTTCAGAACGAGGTACAAACATTATGAATTCTTAGTGATGCCTTTTGGACTAAGGAATGCTCCTACAGTGTTTATGGATTTGATGAATTGGATATTTAGACCATTTTTGGATCATTTTGTTGTGGTATTCATCGAAGACATTCTGATTTATTCCTGTGATGAGACGCAACATGCTGAACATTTGAGAATTGTATTACAGACTCTACGTGAGAAGCAATTGTTTGCAAAATTCAGCAAATGTGAGTTTTGGTTGCGTGAGGTTAGTTTTCTGGGGCATATTGTATCAGCTGCGGGAATACGATTTGATCCAAGTAAAATCTCAGCAATTTTAGAATGGAAACCTCAGAGAAATGTGTTTGAAGTCTGTAATTTTTTGGGACTAGCGAGATATTATAGACGATTTGTGAAAGGCTTCTCGATGATTGCGACTCCGTTGACGAAGTTGCTATAGAAAGATGTTAAATTCGTGTGGTCAGAAAAGTGCCAGTAAAGTTTTGAACTATTGAAAGCACTATTGATAGAGGCACCTGTGTTAGTTCAACCTGAATCGGGTAAAGAATTCATAGTTTACAGTGATGCATCATTAAATGGTTTGGGCTGTGTGCTAATTCAAGAAGGCAAAGTTATTGCTTATGCTTCGAGACAGTTAAAGCCGCATGCAAAGAACTATCCGACACACGACCTTGAATTAGCCGCGATTGTATTCGCATTAAAGATTTGGTATCACTATCTTATTGGTGAGAAATGTCATATTTATACCGATCACAAGAGTTTGAAATACTTGATGACTCAGAAAGAATTGAATTTGCGATAGAGCAGATGGTTAGAATTGCTGAAAGATTATGAACTTGTAATTGATTATCATCCGGCTAAAGCTAATGTTGTTGCTGATGCTTTGAGCCTGAAGTCTATATGTGCTTTATGAGCTATGAATTCTCAGATAGATCTATGTGTTGATTTAGATTTGGCTGAGTTAAGAGTGAGACCGATGTTCATACATCAGATTTGCGATGCTCAGAAAAGTGATGTTGAAATGATAGCAAAATGAGCTCAATGTGATTTGAATTCGGATTTAGAATTTTGAGTTGATAGTGATGATTGTTTGAGATTTAGAGATCGGATTTGTGTTTTGAAGAATTCAGAGTTGATTCAGTTAATTTTAAATGAAGCTCCTAATAGTTGTTTGACTGTGCATCCGAGGAGTACGAAAATGTATAATGATCTGAGACAGTTTTATTGGTGGCATGGTATGAAAAGAGATAGCTCTGACTTTGTGTCGAAATGTTTAGTTTAGCAGCAAGTTAAAGCTGAACATCAGGTTCCATCCGATTTATTACAACCGATTATGATTCTTGAGTGGAAATGGGAGAGAATCATGATGGACTTTGTGTCGGGTGTAACACCCCTCACTAGATCCGTCGCCGGAACAGGATACGAGGCATTACCGGACATGATCCAAGCTATTGTACAAAATTCAAAATGTAAAATCCATATAAATTTAAAACTTTTCCATACATAGTTGTCAATACCCATGAGCAAAATAACCATTCTTTACTACAAATAACAAAACAATTAAGCCTTCTATACATGCCATAATTCCCAAAATATTGTTTTCAAAATACCAAAAGAAGGCTGATAGTGTGGATGGATCTCCGACGATCACCGTATCCCGAACTAGCTTGATGACACTATAGAACAAGGAAAATAAAATAGAGTAATCATATAGCTTAGTAAGTAAGTATATAAATGATTTATAATGGATTTAATATGTTTTTACAAAACAACACAATCAAATCTACAATCAAATTCATTATTTATTCAAGTTTGGAGCAAGCTGTCTATTCGAGTCACAGTCACTAAATTTCTTATATCTGGAGCTACAAAACTTCAAATTAAGATCCGTAGTTTTTCCACGAAACTAGACTCATTTATATTATTACCATAAAAGTTTTAGAATTTTTTGTCTTTCCAATTAGTACTGTTTATTCATTAAAGTTTCCCCTATTTTGCTGTTCGACTGCTCTGACCACTTTCCACTACGAACCAACTTTATCATTGTACAGAATTCATATGATGATATAATTTATTTAATTTCAAAAATAGACTCATTAAGAATTTAAATCATATAACTTATACCCCATAATTATTTTTTTACAATTTATAATGACTTTTCCAAGACAGAACAGGGGATCAAGTAACCATTCTGAACCAGTCTCACGAAGTTTTAAATATCTCAAAATATAAAAATACTTTTCTTGTCTTGTTTCTTTTATATGAGAATAAACTTAATAAGTTTTATTGGAAATTTTTGCTCTCTCTCACTTTAGTTGTGTTCATCACTTGCCTATACCAATCTTTCCAATTTCTGATTACATATCAAGCATATTTCTCATACGTTACACATGCATATACATATACTTTCCACTAGACGTTCTTACATAATTTCACTTAGTCGATTTTCTCGTTGAACGCTTCGGAATAATAACGAATACACGGTGGTTTCGCACACAACCTACCTTTGAAATCGAAGCTCTCTTGTACACATAGTGGCCTTCAATCAGTACCACTCATGTGACCTAGCTCAATTGTACTCATAATTCTGGCTCTCTTGTACATATAATGGCCTTCACCTAGCACCACTCATATGACCTAGCCTTCTCGTAGCTCTCTTGTACACATAGTGGCTCACACCATATACCACACATGTGACCTAGCTACGTATAGATTTCTTGTACACATGGCGTACTCTCGGTACTACACATGTGACCTAGCTACATATATATAATCTCTTGTAGCTCTCTTGTACACATAGTGGCCTACACTTAGTACCACTCATGTGACCTAGCTACATGCCAATTACATTTTTCGATTCCGAAGGTTCAAACGGGAAATAACTCACTTTTAATACTTTATTTCATTCCTTTAATAGTCAATTATGATTCCAAAATCAGATATAATACATAAAACATGCTGAAATAAAAAAAACATCAATAAGATACTGAATTATTTACATACTACTTACCTCGGTGCAAAATATGGCAAAATTTGTAATTTAGTCCTTAAATTTGCCTTTACCTCATTCAAGGTCGATTCCATGTTCTTCTCGATCTATAATAACACATTTATCTTATTTAATATTTAAACTATTTAATTCAATCCAAAAATAACATTATGGAAAAATTACATTTTTGCCCCCTAACTTTCACAAAATTATGATTTTGCCCCTAGGCTCGAAAATGAAACATCATCCTATTTTCTTATATTTTAGGACATGTTGAACATTTTTACCTTCTATGGGAACATCAAATTCTCACTCTAACATGTACATATGAACATTAGGTTTTTTTACCGATTATGTCGTTTTACTCGTTTTCACTTAAAATTGCTTAGCAAAAGTTGTTTAACATAATTTCAGCCTTCATATTCTATCATAAAACATCAAATAAATACATTTCACCTATGGGTATTTTTCCAAATATGAACACTAGGTTTAAATACTGCTAGAATAAGCTAAATCGAGTTACCGGGATTCCAAAAACGTAAAGAACATGAAAATCGAGGCTTAGATTGACTTACTATGGAGCTTGGAAGCTTGTAAACCCTAGCTACGGAGTTCCCCCCTTGAAGATTCGGCCCTAGGAAGAAGATGACAAACTTTTTCCATCTTTTCCTATTTAATTTCTTTTATTTGACATTTTACTAAAATACCCTTCATTAAAATTTTAGTTATTTCTACCTATGCATGTGGATTTTTGTCCATGAAAATATAATGGTCTAATTACCATTTAAGGACCCCTACTTTAGATATGCATTTCAAATTAATCCTTTAGCATCTAGAACTCTCATTTATCAACATTTACAATTAAGCCCTAATAAGCAAATTAGACATGAAATTCATAAAATTTTCTATCGATACTCTAATACATGCATCCAATCAATCGATAAATCATAAAAAAATTAATCAAAATAAACTTTTCTATCTCAAATTCATGGTTTTGCAACCACTATTCCATTTAGGCCCTATTTTGGGATGTTACATTTCTCCCCCTTTAGGGATTTTCGTCCCCGAAAATCTTAGTTGTGAAGAGGTTTGTGTACTGTTTTCGCATAGCCTCTTCGGGCTCCCATGTAGCCTCGTCTACTCCATGTCTATTTCATAATACTTTCACAAGTACGATATTTTTTTCCTTAGTTGCTTGACCTCTCGAGCTAAAATCTTAATTGGTTCCTCTTCGTAAGTTATATCTAGCTGAATCTCAACCTCCGTCTGAGAAATCACATGTGATGTATCAAAACGGTAATGACGTAACATGGATACATGGAACACATTATGAAACTTCTCTAACTTAGTTGGCAAAGCTAACCGATATGCTAATGGCCCACTCTCTCAATAACCTCAAACGGTCCAATAAATTGTGGACTTAGTTTGCCTTTCGTGCCAAATCTGAGGACTTTCTTCCACGTGGATACTTTTAAAAACGCTTTGTCACCAATTTGATACTCAATCTCTTTTCTCTTCAAATCTACATATGACTTCTATCTATCTGAAGCTGCTTTCAAGCAATCTCTGATGAATTTTACTTTCTCTTCTGTTTCTTTAACTAAATCGACCCCATGAATGTGATTTTCCTTAAGTTTTGTCCAATATAAAGGTGTACGACATTTGCGTCTATACAAAGCCTCATAAGGTGCCATTTTCAAACTCGGCTGATAATTATTATTGTAGGCAAACTCCACTAATGGTAAATACTTTTCCCAACTGCCTTGAAATTCTAATACACAGCATCTAAGCATATCTTCAAGAACCTGAATTACTCTCTGACTGACCGTCAGTCTGAGGATAAAAAGTTATACTGAAACTCAACTTTGTGCCCAAAGCTTCCTATAACTTTTTCCAAAACCGTGAAGTAAATCTCGGATCTCTATCTAAAATGATCTATAGTGGTACTCCATTTAGTCTGACTATCTCTGAGATATATAATTCGGCCAGGTTATCAAGCGAATAATCCATACAAACTGGGATAAAATGAGAAACTTCTTTAGCTTATCAATTACAACCCATACTGCATCTTTCTTTCTCGGTGTCAAGGGCAATCCTATCACAAAATCCATAGTAACTCGGTCTCATTTCCACTCAGGGATTAGCATAGGTTGTAATAAACCTGAAGGCACCTGATGTTCGGCCTTTACTTGCTAACATATCAAGCATTTAGAAACAAACTCTAAAATATCTCTTTTCATTCCTACCCACCAATACATTTTCTTCAAATCATTATACATCTTTGTACTACCTGGGTGTATAGACAAAGAACTACTATGTGCTTCTGTAAGATCTTCTTAATAAGCTTGTCATTCTTCGGTACACATACTATATCTCTGAACAACAAACAACTATCAAAACCAATCAGAAAATCAGACTCTGCACCTAACTTGCACTAAGCTCTTTTAGCTTGCAACTCAATGTCATCTTTTGAGCTTCACGGATTTCTTCAAGAAATGTTGGTTTAGCTCTCAAGTCAGCTATAATGAAACCATCATCTGATAAAGCCAAGCTAGTATTTAAAGCTCTCAATGCAAATAAAAATTTTCTACTCAAAGCCTCATCAACAACGTTTACTTTACCCGGGTGATAATCGATCACTAGCTCATAATCTTTAATCATCTCTAACCATCTTCTTTGCCTCAGGTTCAAGTCTTTCTGAGTCATCAAGTATTTCACACTTTTATGATTAGTGAATATTCGGCACTTCTCACCATACAAGTGATGTCTCCCAATTTTCAAAGCAAATACAATGGCAGCTAGCTCTAAATCATGCGTCGGATAATTTTTCTCATGCGATTTTAGTTGTCTAGAAGCATAAGTAATTACTTTACCTTCCTGCATAAGTACACAACCCAATCTATGCAAGGATGCATCACTATAAATCACAAACTCTTTACCTGGTTCTAGTTGTACTAAGACAGGAGCTTCAGTCAACAATGCCTTTAACCTGTCAAAACTCTGCTGACACTTCTCAGTCCATTCAAATTTGACATCTTTTTATAGCAATCTCGTCAATGGGGTAGCTATCATGGAAAATCCCTCTACAAATCATCTATAATAACCAGCTAATCCTAGAAAACTTCTAACCTCAAATACATTCCTGGGAGGCTTCCACTCAACAATGGCTGAGATCTTGCACGGGTCAACTCTAATGCCTTCACCTAAGACAATGTGTCCAAGGAATCCAACTTCTCAAAGTCAGAACTCACTTTTACTAAATTTGGCATACAACTGATTATCTCTCAAAGTCTGTAAGACAGTTCTCAAATGCTCTGCATGCTCAGTCTCATCATGAGAGTAAATTAAAATATCATCAATAAACACGACTACAAACTTATCCAAGTAAGGTCTGAATATTTGGTTCACTAAGTCCATAAAAATTACAGGAGCATTAGTCAAGCCAAATGGCATCACAAGGAACTCATAATGACCATACCTAGTCCGGAAAGCAGTCTTCGAAACATCTGACTCTTTAACTCGCAACTAGTAGTATCCAGATCTCAAATCTATCTTAGAAAACATAGTGGCTCCCTTCAATTGATCAAATAAATCATCAATCCTAGGCAGTGGATACCTGTTCTTTATTATTATCTTGTTAAGTTGCCGATAGTCTATGCACAATCTCATCGAACCATCTTTCTTTTTCACAAATAGGACCGGTGCTCGCCAGGGTGAACAACTATGTCTTACAAAGCCTTTATTAGTTAATTCCTGTAGTTGAGCTTTTAATTCTTTCAATTTCGATGGGGCCATTCTATATGGAGAAATAGAGATGGGTGTGGTACCTGGAATCAACTCAATACCAAACTCCACTTCTCTAACAGGAGGCAAACCAAGTAATTCTTCCGGAGACACATCTGGATACTCACATACTACTGGCACTGACTTAATTTTTAGCTCTGGATCTTTAGTGTTTAACACAAAAGCAAGATAAGCTTCATGCCCTTTTCTCAAACATTTTGAAGGACATAATAGAAATCATAGCAAATGAACTATCTGACTCATCTGAGTTAACTCGAAGAATTTCACCAGTTTCACATTTCAGCTCGATGAATTTCTTCCCACAATTCACTATCACATCATGTGCAATCAGCCAATCCATACCAAGAATCACATCAAACTCATCAAATGGCAATAGCATGGGGTTGGCAAGAAAACAATGACCTCTAATCATTAAAGGGCAATTTCTACATACTTTATCTATTAACACATGCTTACCTAATGGGTTCGATACTTTAATCACAAATTCTGTAGATTCTATAGGCATACTTATACTAGACATCAATATTAAGCAAACATAGGAATGGGTCGAACCCGGATCAATCAAAGCAACAACATTAATATCATGTAGAAAAAATGTACACGTAATTACATCAGGGGAGGATGCCTCTTCACAAGCTCAGATGGCATATGTCCTGGAAGGTGTTCTAACTTCTGATCTCGCAGCTGGGCCTTTCATCACACTTTTACTGCTAGCTCCACTTCCAGTATTTATCGAAGGTCTACCTCTATTAGCAGTGTTAGTCTATCTAGCACTCTGAAATTTTTCTTCCTTAGCTTTCTCCAGACAATCTTTAATAAAATGCTCGCGAGAACCACACCTAAAATAGGCTCGACTAGTACCCCAACACCCACCAAAATGTTGCCTACCACAATGTTGACACTCGAGTTTACTAGACTTCACATTGCCCACACTTGCCACTGAAGTAGCTTGAGTTTTTGAGCCCAAATACGATTTTCCATTGTCTCGATGTGAATACTCAGCTGAAGCTGTCCTTCGAGAATTCATCTCTCTGGGCCTTTTTGACTAGGTTTGGAACGACTTGCTCATTAATCTCTTTCTTGTATCTCCGGCCTCGATAGCAGCTTTCCTTCTTTCTTTGTTTAATTCATTAGCTTTAAGGGCTCGGTCAACCAATACCACAAATTCTTTCAGTTCTAGAATTCCCACAAACATTTTAATGTCTTCATTAAGCCCATCTTCGAATCTTTTGCACATAATAGCCTGGGTGGACACACACTCCTGGGAATACTTACCGAGTCTAACAAATTCACGCTCACACTCTGCCACAGACATCTTGCCCTGCTTCAATTCAAGGAACTCTTTCCATTTCTGATCAATAAACCGCTGAATTATGTATTTCTTTCTAAATTCTTCCTGGAAGAAATTCCAAGTAATCTTTTCTTTTGGCACAACTGCTACTAAAGTCTTCCACCAATGGTAGGTCGAATCTCTTAGAAGTGATACAACACATTTTAAACACTCTTCCGGTGTACACGAGAGCTCATCAAACACACGGATAGAATTTTCAAGCCAGATCTCCACTTTCTTAGGATCTTCATCAATGTTTGCTCTAAACTCTTCTGCTCCTTGCTTCCTAATTTTGTTGACCGGAGGCTTGTTCATTCTTACCAAATCCATGCCTTTGAGAGCTATGGGAACCGTCTGTGGTATGGGAGGGGGCGAAGGAGGTTGAGCATTTGGGTTCGCTTGAATAAACTCAGTATACCAATTACTCATCATTTGGCGAAAGTCTTGCCGAGCCCCCTCTCTCTGTCAACATGTTTCAGATCTATCCTATATTGGCGTGGTCCCTTGCGCGGGAGCCGTGCATTACTTTCAGCATCGTCAGCAATAGCTCAATAGGGATCCATTTACTATATAAAAAAACCATTTTAAATTGTCAGGAGTCATCACACTATCATAATATATTTATGGCCTGTATAGCTAGACTTTTACACATGCTATGTTAGTCTAAGAACCGACTAAACCTAAGCTCTGATACCACTAAATGTAACACCCCTCACCAGGCCCGTCGCTGGAACAGGATATGAGGCATTACCGGACATGATCCAAGCTATTGTACAAAATTTTAAAATGTAAAATCCGTATAAATTTAAAACTTTTCCATACATAGTCCTCAATACCCATGAGCAAAATAACCATTCGTTACTACAAATAACAAAACAATTAAGCCTTCTATACATGCCATAATTCCCAAAATATTGTTTTCAAAATACCAAAAGAAGGCTGATAGTGTGGATGGATCTCCGACGATCACCGTATCCCAAGCTAGCTTGATGACACTATAGAACAAGGAAAAGAAAAGAGAGTAAGCATATAGCTTAGAAAGTAAGTATATAAATAATTTATAATGGATTTAATATGTTTACAAAACAACATAATCAAATATACAATCAAATTCATTATTTATTCAAGTTTGGAGCAAGTTGTCTATTCGAGTCATAGTCACTAAATTTTTAATATCTGGAGCTATGAAACTCCAAATTAAGATTCGTATTTTTTTCCTGAAACTAGACTCATTTATATTCTTACCATAAAATTTTCAGAATTTTTGGTCTTTTTAATTAGTACAGTTTATTCATTAAAGATTCCCCTATTTTGATGTTCGACTGCTCTGACCACTTTTACTACGAACCAATTTTATCATTGTACAGAATTCATATGATGATATAATTTATTTCATTTAAAAATAGACTCGAATTTCAATCATATAACTTATACCCCATAATCATTTTTTTACAATTTATAATGACTTTTCCAAGACAGAACAGGGGATCAAGTAACCATTCTAAACCAGTCTCACAAAAATTTAAATATCTCAAAATATACAAATACTTTGCTTGTTTTGTTTCTTTTATATGAAAATAGACTCAATAAGTTTTAAATAAATATTTCATACTACTTATAATTCAATTTCTACCATTTCTGGTGATTTTTCAAATTCACGTCACTTCTGCTGTCTAAAATAGTTTTATTGTAAATTTTTGCTCTCTCTCACTTTACTCGTGTTCATCACTTGCCTATACCAATCTTTCCAATTTCTGATTACATATCGAGCATATTGCTCATATGTTACACATGCATATACATATACTTACCACTACAAATTCTCACATAATTTCACTTAGTCGATTTTCCCATTGAATGCTTCGGAATAATAATGAATACGTGGTGGTTTCACACACAGCCCACCTTTGAAATCAAAGCTCTCTTGTACACATACTGGCCTTCACTCAGTACCACACATGTGACCTAGCTCAATTGTACTCATAATTCTGGCTCTCTTGTACATATAGTGGCCTTCACCTAGCACCACTCATATGACCTAGCCTTCTCGTAGCTCTCTTGTACACATAGTGGCTCACACCATATACCACACATGTGACCTAGCTACGTATAGATTTCTTGCACACATGGCATACTCTTGGTACTACACATGTGACCTAGCTACATATATGTAATCTATTGTAGCTCTCTTGTACACATAGTTGCCTACACTAAGTACCACTCATGTGACCTAGCTACATACCAATTACATCTTTCGATTCCGAAGGTTCAAACGGGAAATAACTCACTTTTTAATACTTTATTTCATTATTTTAATAGTCAATTATGATTCAAAAATCAGATATAATACATAAAACATGCTGAAATATAAAAAAATCAATAAGATAATGAATTATTTACATACTACTTACATCGGTGCAAAATATGGCAAAATTTGCAATTTAGTCCTTAACTTTGCCTTTACCTCGTTCAAGGTCGATTCCACGTTCTTCTCGATCTATAATAACACATTTATCTTATTTAATATTTAAACTATTTAATTCAATCCAAAAATAACATTATGATAAAATTACATTTTTGCCCCCTAACTTTCACAAAATTATGATTTTACCCCGAATCTCGATAATTAAACTTCATCCTATTTTCTTATATTTTAGGATGTGCTGAACATTTTTCTATTCTATGGCAACATCATATTCTCACTCTAACATGTACTTATGAACATTAGGCATTTTTACCGATTATGTCGTTTTACTCGTTTTCACGTAAAATCACTTAGAAAAATTTGTTTAACATAATTTTAGCCTTCATATTCTATCGTAAAACATCAAAATAAACACAGTTAACCTATGGGTTTTTTTCCAAATATGAACCTTAGGTTAAAATATTGCTAGAATAAGCTAAACCAAGTTACCGGGATTCCAAAAACATAAAGAACTTGAAAAACGAGGCTTGGATTGACTTACTTTGGAGATTGGAAGCTTGGAAACCCTAGCTATGGAGTTTCCCCCTTGAAGATTCGACCCTAGGAAGAAGATGACAACCTTTTTCTATCTTTTTCCCATTTAATTTCTTTTATTTGACATTTTACTAAAATACCCTTCATTAAAATTTTAGTTATTTCTATATATGCGTGTCCATTTTTGTCCACAAAAATATAATGGTCTAATTACCATTTAAGGACCCCCTACTTTAGATATGCACTTCAATTTAATCCTTTAGTATCTAGAACTCTCATTTATCAACTTTTACAATTAAGCCCTGATAAGCAAATTAGGCATAAAATTCATAAAATTTTCTATCGATACTCTAACACATGCATCCAATCAATCGGTAAATCATAAAAAAATAATCAAAATAAACTTTTCTATCTCAGATTTATGGTTTTGCAACCACTATTCCATTTAGGCCCTATTTTGGGATGTTACATCGGGATTGCCATTGTCTCCGGGAAAGAAAGATGCAATCTGGGTGATAGTTGACAGATTGATGAAATTAGCTCATTTCATTTCGGTGAGAACAGATTATTCACTTGATAGATTTGCTGAATTATATATTGTTGAGATTGTGAGTTGCACGGGGTGCCATTATCTTCTGTATCTGACAGAGATTCGAGATTTACCTTGCAGTTTTGGAAGCAATTATAAGAGGCTTTAGGCACAAAGTTGCATTTTACTGCTGCATTTCATCTACAGACGGATGGTCAGTCAGAGTGGATTATCCATGTTCTCGAAGATATGTTGAGATGCTATATACTTGAGTTTGAATGTACGTGGGAAAAGTACTTACCGTTAATGGAATTTGGTTATAAAAATTCCTTTTCTTGTGTCGAAATAATAACAATTCCGAGACCCGTTCGTCAAAGATTTCTATTCTTAGTTTTGATTTTTCTAGATTTTTTAAACCCTTTATTTTTTTTGATTTACTTTTAATAGAATAAGTAATGCCATATGAGGCTATTTACAGTTGAAAATGTCAAACTCCATTGTATTTGACCGAGTTGAGTTAGAATAAGATTCATGGGGTTGATGTAATAAAATAGACTGAGCAGAAAGTGAAAGTGATTCATGACAGTTTGAAAGCGGCCTCAGATCGTCAGAAGTCTTATGCAGACTTGAAATGGAAGGATGTCAAATTTGAGATTGGTGACAAAGCATTTCTGAAAGTGTCTCCGTGGAAAAAAATACTTCGATTTGGCCGGAAAGGCAAGTTGAGTTCGAGATTCATCAGACCGTATGAGATCCTTGAATGAGTTGGGCCAGTTGCTTATAGATTGATGTTGCCAGATAAGTTAGAACTGAGGTTGAAATTCAGTCAGATTTGTCGTATAGTGAATAACCGATTCGAATCTTGGCACAAGAGACCAAAGAGTTGTGAAATAAAAAAATCTCTTCAGTGAAAGTGTTGTGGCATAAACACGAAGTGAAAGAGGCTACGTGGGAGCCTAAGAATGTTATGAGAGAGCAATATCCACACCTATTAACTAGTAAGATTTTGAGGACAAAAATCCCTAACGGGAGAGTTGTAACAACCCGATTTAGACCCTAGTCAGAACATTTGTTTTGAGACCATAAATATGAGGTCAGAGAAATAATTTAAAATTCTTTTTGATGTTTATAATGTGTGATTGAGCCTATGTGAAAGTTTCGAGTTAAAATTTTATCGATTGTGTGTCCAATTATGAGAAAGGACTTAATTGCATAAAGTGTAAAATACTGTGTGCTGATTGTTAAGTGCTTAATTGTTGTTGTCTTTATGATTTGGAGGATTTATGTTGCAATAAGCCCATTTTATAAATAGTGGAAGATGATAGCATGGCATATGATGTTATTATGAATGTTCATTAAGGGTAAAATAGTAAAAAGCCTATTTTGTTAATATTAATTAAAACAAAACCAACTGGATGAACATTTTCTCATCGTTCTTCCACCGAAAAAATAGAAAAGATAATAGCTATTGAAGCCTTGTGATATTCGGCTAGGGTTTGGCTTAATTGAGGTATTTTTTATTTGGTTTTTATGATTTTCATGTTTTTGTGATCGTTGCTTTGTGCTCTAGCTAGCCCATGATTTAATTTTAGAAATTGATGGTGATTTTGAGATATGACAATGATGAATGCTTGAGAAATGTGTTAGTTGATAGTGAAATATGGAAGATATGTGAATGATAAACATATTTTGTCTTGGAATTTTTAGTAAAATTGAGTAATTTGAGCTTAATTGAGAAAAGTGTAAATTGGAGGACTAAAATGTAAAATAAATGAAATGTGTGGGCTTGTATTAGCATGGGAAGAATTTGACAAAGCATATGTGATTTGAAATTGTGTGTATTTTGTGATTTGATTAAATAGGGACTAAAGTGTCAAAATGTGAAAATGTGGGGGCTATTTTTTAAAATGCCCTAAATAAGTGTGTGTGGACTAAATTGAATGAATTGGTGATTCAATGGAATGAATTTGAATGTGTATAGACCAAGAAAGGAGAGGTTCGGATCGAGATTGAGTCAAAGACAAGGTGCTCGATTAATCGACCGTTTCGGTATTTCGACGTCCGAGGTAAGTTTGGATATAATACTTGTTATTAAACTAGTATATATGTGATGAGAAATGAATGAATGTATATTAATGGAATAGATTGTGTTATCTACGAGTTCGAGTATTGAGGCACTAAGTGTGCGGCATTAAGTTGATACAGAGTTTATTAGCACTATGCGTGCGAAATAATAGAAGCTACGGCTTTAATAATTAGCACTGTGTGTGCGAAAAGATAGAAGCTTGACTTTTTGAATAGGCACTATGTGTGCGATACTGATATAAGTTCGGTTTAACATATTGGCACTAAGTGTGCGATGACGCTTATGTTTCAGTTATGAAATTGACACTAAGTGTGCTAATATATCAAAGGAATAGCAAAGGTTGAACGAGAGGTAATATCGAGCAATTGAGTAGGACCTATGTGGTTGATGATAGCCTTAAGAGTTGAATGAATAGATACTTGAGCTTATGGTTAAGATTGATGATGAGCCTAATTGTGCAATTTATCTATGTGATGGTTTAATTATGTATGGATGTGGTAGTATTGAGTGATATGTATTATATTATGAACTTACTAAGCTTTTGAAAGCTTACTGTGTGATTTGTTTCTCTACTTTACAATGTCAGTAAAGCTAGCTCGGATTCGAGGGTCGTCAGCATTCTATCACACTATCGACAATCTATTTTGGTACTTTTGGGAAGATGTATATAGTTGAAATATGGCATGTATATGCTAGAAGTTATGGTATGTTTGAAAATGTTTAATCCTTGCCATGTGATTTGGCTTGAAAGTTGGATGATGTTGAATTTATAAATGAGCTATAAACATGGTATATTTCATGAGTTTGTGGTTGATGAAAGATGTGGTTTGAAGATGAGTTATGGCATGGGTTACATAATGGTAGATATATATATATGATTTGAGATGTACAATTGTTACTTTTATTAGACTCATTTGTGATGATAATAGGTATGGAAGTAGATGGTATTATTGATGCTTAATTGGTGAATGAAATCGTATGTTTGAATGCATTTAGAAGCATGAATTGATATTGCTTGAAACTTGTTGGCTGACCCTTGTATGGGTGGAAAATTGGCCTTGCAAATGGCCTATTTTGCACACATGGTCAAGAGACACGGACGTGTGCCTCTGCCGTGTGGTTTAAGGGTCGCTTTTAGGTGTGTCCGGATAGGTTACACGGTCGTGGTCCATGGGCGTTCATGGTAGTCGTGTGACCAAGTCAGTAGCTAGCTTAACTTTACATGGCCATGGCACACGAGCGTGCTTAGTGGCCGTGGGAACAAGTCAGTATATAAGCTCTATTTTGGCACAGTCTGGACACATGGACGTGTCTGGTAGCCGTGTGAGGTACACGGCCTGACTAAACGGGCGTGTGACCTTTGCAGTATTGAAGAATGTTTAAAATTCTAAAAATTTTCGTAAGTGTCCAGTTTAGTCCCGACCTCTTTATAACATGTTTTTAAGGTCTCGTAGACCTCAATAAAGGACTATTTTATTATGTTGCGATATGTTTTAATGATGATTGACTTTGTGTCGTGAATTGGATGTGAAATGTTTCGATTGTTCAGTAATGCCTCCGAAGCAATATGATTTGAGTTAGGGTGTTACGGTTAATCTTAGCTCCAATAATTGTTACACCAGATTGGAACTATCCTTTTAAGTTGATGTGTGACATAAGCGATTTTGCTGTACGAGCTGTGATGGGTCAAAGAAGAAAATAGTGTTCCATCAGAGCTACTATGCGAGTAGAACTTTGACAGGAGCCCAACTTAATTATAGGGCAACTGAAAAGGAACTCTTTGCTATTCTACCCTATAGGGGTATTTTAGTAATTTTGAAAATCGAGGGTATTTTAGTAATTTTGTAAATCAGGGGTATTTCGGTAATTTCACAAATCGAGGGTATTTCAATAATTTCATAAACTGGGGTATTTTGATAATTTTACAAATTAGGGGTATTTCAGTAATTTCACAAATCGAGGGTATTTTGGTAATGTCATAAATTGGGGGTATTTTGGTAATTTCATAAACTGAGGGTATTTTGATAATTTCGTAAACTGGGGGTGTTTCAGTAATTTCATAAATTGGGGGTATTTTGGTACTTTTACAAACTGGGGGTATTTCGGTAATTTCATAAACTAGGGGTATCTTAATAGTTTCATAAATTGGGGGTATTTTTATAATTTCGCAAACCGAGGTATTTCGGTAATTTCATAAACTGAGGTATTTTAGTAATTTTGCAAACTGAGGGTATTTCGTTAATTTTCATAAATTGGGGGTATTTCGATAATTTTGCAAACCAGGGGTATTTTGATAATTTTACAAATTGAGGGTATTTCGGTAATTTTGCAAACCAGGGTATTCTAAATAGAGATAACAAAGCGAATGAGCCTAGGGCCCATTCTCAGCCCAAATGGGCCCACAAGCTCGTGTGGCCCACAAGAACACTCATGATGGCTTCAATTATCGCGTCGAAGCTGCCACATGTGCGCTCGCACGCTCGTGTGGCTACCATCGCCGTATGACTGGCATTTCAGTATTTTTTGCTCTACAGCTAGAGTAGTGCGAAATACACACCTGATAGGAATATGGAGTTAATCCGCGCTCCAAACACTCCTATGCCGAAATGCCAACCAAGGTATGCTTACTCTCCTCATAGATCGCTCTATTTAAAGCCAACTTCTCGCCTACTCTCATGCTAGCTTCCCGATGTGGGATCCCTCCATCAATCCTCCAAAACCGTCCCAAATTAGCAAAATAGCCACATTTCACATGCAAGGGGTTTTGAACTCAGGCTCCCCTGTAACTTAATTCACGCCGCTAGCCACCTTACCAACTAGCTTATTGTGTCATGATTTCTCCAACAATATTCTTAAATCCTACTCACTTACATCTAGGGTTTTATCCACCTAAACCAAAATTTTTCCTAAAGCCTAGGTTTGAACCCAAGACTTCATTGAAGCCCCCTAACATTCCAAAATCACTCACCTAATAGGTTCAACTTGCATTAGTGTCGTTCTCTTATTCTCAAAAACTTTAAACGCTCCCATGCCTAAGGCCCAATAGGCCCAATTCAACTAGGCCAAAATTTAGGGTGTTACAATTCTACCCCCTTAAAGAAATTTCGTCCTTAAAATTTCCAACTATCTAATAGCCACACAACACAAGTTACACAACTACGCTTTTCAGGCACTCTAATCCTAATAACACTAATACACTTGTAACTTAATCTTGAAACCTCTTACACACAACCAAACATCTAACCACAGAAGCAAACAGATATTTACCAAATATGCATACAATTTCTATATCCAAACATCACATCCAAACAAAACACACCTGACTTAAAAGGGACTGTGCAATCCGAACCCGATGCTCCTTAGACCCGCATCTAAGATACGCTCCTGACTTCCTCCAGCATTCACTCGAATGGCACCTTTTGCAATGCTCACAGGCTGGAAAGTTCAGATGCGTCTTAACGCATTTCACAGAACGAGGCTCCTACTTCAGAGGACTGTGATCCTTCTTCCTGCTACACTCCAACCACCTAGCCTGAAGTGTTTCACCATACGTCTTAACTCCTGCCTCAAACACTTCTTCCAGTACTTCCCTTATCAATCGGGTCAATGCCTCCGTACCAAGCTCCCAGTTCTCGCTACCTGAAGATGGCTGACTTACCTCGACTACCGTCTCTTGAACCATCTTATGTTCTGGAGAGACGGGCAACTCCTCACGACCTTGCTTTCCTTCGAAATCCATCGCAGTACTGTTGCTAGCTAAAAAAAAAATCTAATTTCTAGAACATACACTGAATAAATACAAAATCTAATTTTAAATACTTTCTAATAGAAAACTTACGGATTCGATGCTGGAGACTCGATGAACCACAATTATAGAAAGAACAGTCAACACAACATTTCAAAAACTTCAACTCTTTTTAAACTATTTTGAAACAATTCTTTTGGAAATTCAATTTTAAATACCCAATCCACAGTCGAGTTTTGCAACTTAGCTCTGATACCACTAAATGTAACACCCCAAACATGGCCTAGAAGTTAGGCCCGAATCTGGCGTGTCACATTGAAGTGTTTTTCGAAAACCATGTTTTCATTGAAAACCCTTCTTGTTTAAAGGCTTAAGTAAAATCCTAGTTACGTTAGTTTTTTTTAAAACGTGGTACATTGAAAAGTTATTAGTTTTATTCCCAAAACATCTTTTCAGTTACGGAAGCTAATTTCAAACAGATGATTTACGAAAACGTGATTGTAACATCCTAAAATTTAAGTATCATCTTGTTATGTGTTAGTTCAAGTATGATTTTTATCGTGTGCTTAGTATAGTTTTGTGAAGGTTTGGAATTATTAGCTAAGCTAGAATAATTTTTAGTATTAAAAATTTAGTGAAGTGGATTAGGTGATCCTGACACTTAAGTTAATTTAAGTGTCTAATTTTAGCACATGAGGAGTTAGTGGCAAGGTGGTTATGGCGCATGAATGGTTGCTTGAGGGGGGTGGTTCGAGTATCATGGAATACATTTTGAAGACTTTATTTTTATTCATCCTTACATCAAGTGTCGGTAAAGTTTTACATATGGTAAGTTGGACTTTAAATTTTATGGCAAGTTGAATAATAGATTAGGAAAGCTTGTATTTTGGGATAAGAATCTTATTGATTAAGGAAGGATAAGGTGACAAAAGGCTTGAATGTTGGAGAGTTATTTTTGAAACTCTTCTATGGCCATTAGTACATGTATTTGGACAGTTTTGGGGCCTAGGAGGGTTCACCGAATTTGTTGAAGGCTTGGTAGGTTGATAGTTTGTTAGTAAAAACTTTCTTAGCATTTGAGCATCATTTTTTCTTTTCTCTCCACAAACTCTCTCCCTAGCCGAATGTGTTCTTGGAAATAAGGTAAAAATTTGTTTTGGTATTATTCCTTGTTTTGTGTCATAACCGAAAACCCTTTGAGTTTTGCAAATTTTTCCCTAGTACACCATATTGTGTAAAAACTGAAACCATCATAGTACTTGGCCGAAGCTCTCTTGTTCTCAACTTTCTTTTCCATTCTTTTCATACTTGTTCAAAACCCACATTTCTTTTTACTTACTCTTGGCTGAATCTTCCTCCTCCCCAATTCTCTTTTCTTTCTTTCACTTTTGCTCAAACTTGAAAGCATCCATCTCCCATTCTATATACTTCTCTCCGTTCTTTTCTTTTTCTATTGCTGAATTCTCCTTCTCCTATCTTCACTTTTCTTTTTCCTTTCTCATTCTCCACTTTACCCGAATCCTATTTGTTGTCTTTAAAAAACCATAGCCGACACTTTCCATTCCTTTTTTGATTTGTCTTAGCCGAATATCAACAAGGGTGGATTTTCTTTGGGTTTTGGTTTTAAAGATAGGTGAGTGTATTGGCCGAATTTCCTTATTCCTTTTCTTTTCTCTCTATCATTTCTCATGAGGGCAAAGGCCAAATTTTTCGGCATTTGTTAATAAGGTTCTAACTATTCATAGGAACCAAATTCTTTTAGGCTCTTCGGGACTTTGGAAGCAATTGATCTAAGCCTCAATTCTCTAACAATCGATTTTGGTAAGTCAAGGGTAAGGATTGTGTTAGTTATACGTTATTTCACCCTTTGGGATTTAGTGGTATGGCCGAATGGTCTATGTTTTTAATATAAGTATTGACCAAATGTAGGACAAGGAGATCTAGTGCGATAGATCAGGTCTTCGGGATTTAGTGATTTCGCTAGTGACAGGTATGTAACTTACACACTTTATAACTCGGTAATATATTAATAACTTTATCATGTTTTAAAGCTGAAAACTGTGAAAATCTCGATATGATACCATAAGGGTATGAGCAAGGAATCGGGTAAGTCCGTTTTGATATGACTTTTGCAATATGATGCATGATGATACTATTTATGATATATTTGCTATGTGATTCCTAATAAAGCATAATGGCATGATTTGTATAAATGTTGCATTGTGATGGGTGATATGAGAGGAGGGGGAAGGATTTGATATCCGTGTCTTTGGGACACCAGAGGTTTGGCACCTCTAGTGGTTTGGTACCACAAGATTATTTCGTGTCTTTGGGACACTAGAGGTTTGGCACCTCATAGCGACTCGTCCCAGTGGCTTAGCACCACAGTGGGTTGGCCCTACATTTGATATTACGGGATCGTCGCCAGTGATTTGGTATCACACGTGGGTTGGCCCCATAGATGGATTATTCATGACTTTGGGTCGCCAGGGGTTTGGCACCACATTATTGGATATTGTGACTTTGGGTCACCAGTGGTTTGGCACCACTAGTGGTTTGGTACCACACGGGGTAGAAATGGAGTTATGGATGGCTAGGTTGGGTGCATTATTTACATTACTTGGTTATGAATTGTGTAAGTATGTTGCATTAATCGGGGGAAGGATTTATGCACTGAGTCTTGGTGACTCACTTTCTCCCTTATCTTTTCAGGTGATTCGTAGATCACGGATGAGGAGCCGGATGAACTCGAGGAGGCCATGCAATAAAAATTCGGTTTTACATGAACTTTGATTTGGGTACTTTATTTTATTTTAATTTGGTTTTCGTCTTTATTTGAAATTGTAATAAGGCCTCTTTAATTATGTTTTTGGATTATTTATATGCTTTGGACTTGTTTTAAACATGGCTAAATAAATATCATGGTTGATTTAATAATTGAGCCCAAAGTTTTCTAAACTATAAAAACGCAATGGTTTTCAAAATCTTACCATCTGTAATATAAATCGCTTGATAGTAAAATTTTAACTTAAGTGTTTTCGACAACTTAAATGATTTCCAAATTGAAGTTTCTACACTCAAATGCAAACGGTTTTCAAAGTAATAATTCGGGTTTTCCATAAAATGACATAAATGTTTTCTAACCTATGGATTGACAACTAAGTTTTAAAAGATTTATTTACAGAATTTCAAAGTAAATTATCAGTTTTTAACTTGTTATATACCTATTTTCTACAAATATAGAACAACAAAGAGTTTATCACTAAAATTTAATCGGTAACTCAATTTTCTTCAAAACGTTTTCCTCTGTGGCATGCCAGATTCAGTCATGGCGTATTGACTGGGTTTGGGGTGTTACAAATTGGTATCAGAGCCAAGTTCAAAGGCTCGGTTGTGGGCTCGAGGCCCAAAATGTTTTAAAATATGGTCTTAAAATGTTTTGTTTGATTTGAAAGGCATGGCACCAAGTCTCCCAAGACTAATCGCCTGTAAGTACCCCTAGCCTTTGGTTGTGATTTTGGATGTTATAAACTTTGAATGATTAGTAATAGTGGACTACCTTAGAGACTGAAATTAATAGGACTCTAAGGACACGCGAAAACAAAACTCTTTAATAAGAATTATTCATAAAATTGTGCTTTAAAGAAAGTGGAATAATGACTAAAGCATAAAACTTTTAAATCGATAATCGAGACTTTTAGACATGAGCACTCGAGGTCGAGGTCGAATACTGTATGGGCCTTGATCGGGGTAGGATGGTCGTGTGTCTACGAGCCAAGAAGGTCTGGTCGGGGTTGAAAAATAAGATACCAGCACCACCGCCGACTGTAAGTGGTGAGTTTTAGGATCAAACGGGGGATGACGCAGTGTCTTAGGCGATGCTGAGAGTTCTTGAGAGGGTAGCTAAAGTAGGTAGAGGCGCTGAACTCGTAAATCGATTACTGGCGACTCGAGCTAATGGAGCCGAGGTATTTGAGGTGTTTCGGTGTGGCTCGAAGACGGTCGAATATTGGTTAGAGGCGATTGGCGAATCATGGATGACTTGGATCCGAATCTTGAGGAAAAGTTGAAAGGGATAGTGTCACCGTCGGGATGAGTCATATCGGTGGTGGCTCACGGTGCGAAATAGTCTTTGCAATGGAGGATCTCACTTGGGACTATTTTAAGGCAAACAGTCGTAAGAAATATGTTGGGTCTAGCTACATTGATGCGTGGCGTAAGGCATTTCGAGTTTGGTCTGGGGAGTAAGTCCGTATCAGAATATGAGGCTGAATTTTTAAGATTGAGCAGGTATGCTGGAGGTATCGTGGCTTCGGAGCACGAGCGATGTGTCCGGTTCTAAGATGGATTGAGGGACGAGCTGAGATTGCTGATTGCTCCACATCAGGAGCGAGAGTTTGCTACTAAGATAGCTGAAGGGATAAAGGAATCTGTAAGGCAAAGTCATGACAGGAATAGACATAAGAGAGGTTTTTGATCATCCGGGTCAACCGGTAATTCTCAGAAGAGGGCTAGGTAGAATGGGCTGAATCAATCTGGGAGGCCTGTTACTTCTAATCAGGAACCAGCATAGTGTAACCGATGTGGGAAATATCATTGGGGCGAATGTTGGACTGGTGGAAAAGGATATTTTGAGTGTAGTTCGCTAGATCATCGTGTGAGGGATTGTCCACGTAAGCTAGCCAGGAATCAGTCTGAGGGTCAAGGTCGTGCTCAGTTCAGAAAGTAGGGACCGTCACCGTAGAGAGGTCATGGTAATAGTAGAGGAGGAAATGGTTCTGGTTGAGGCCGCGGAGCATTGGGCAGAGGTGCAGGCAACATTGAGGCAAGATAGCCTGGGTTGGTGTATGCAGCGAGATGTCGATAAGAGGGCGATGCACCGGATGTCATAACCAGTACATTCTTAATCTTTGGTGCACTATATACTGCTTTGATAGATGTGGGTTTGACGCATTCGTATGTTGCTAGTAGCATAGTAGAGACCATGAACCTAGACATTGAAATTACTTCTAGGGAGATGATGACTTAGCCCTCTAGGTCACTCTGTAGAAGTAAATAAGCTGTATAGAGATGTACCCCTAGAACTCCAAGTGGTAGTGTTTGTAGCTGATCTGATGGAACTATCGTTTGGGGAGTTCGATCTAATTCTTGGGATGGACTGGTTGGTCAAGTACCAGTCGAGTTTGGATTGCGCTGCTAAGCGCATGGTGTTGAAGACAACTGAGGGTAAAGAGGTGGTTATGATAGGTAATAGAAGAGATTATCTATCCAACGTGGTATCTGCGTTGAAAGCTGAGAAGATGGTCAAGAAGGGCTGTGAGGCATTTATGGTTCATGTGTGTGCGTTGGAGGCTAAGGAGTCTATTGTAGGGAATGTCCGAACAGTAAAGGAATATGATGATGTATTTCCAGAAGAACTTTCGAGACTACCTCCGGATCGTGAAGTTGAATTTGGTATAGATCATTATCGGAATCGGGCGGTGTCTATCGCTCTGTATAGGATGGCACCGAAGGAATTAGTAGAATTAAAGGCTCAGATTCAGGAGTTGTTGGATCGAGGTTTTATCCGACCAAGTGTTTCGCCTTGGGGAGCACCGGTACTTTTTGTCAAGAAGAAGGATGGTTCGATGCGGATGTGTATAGATTACCATTAGTTGACTAAGCTGACGACCAAAAACAAGTATCCGTTGTCGAGGATAGATGACTTGTTTGATCAGCTTAAAGGGGCAGCAGTTTTCTCCAAGATTGATTTAAGGTCTGGATATCATCAGCTAAAGGTGAAAGAGGCTGATATCCATAAGACGCAATTTTGCACTCGGTATGGGCACTACGAGTTTCTGGTAATTCCTTTTGGATTGACTAACGCGCTGGCAGCATTCATGGACATGATGAATCGAGTATTTCAGCAGTTTTTGGATCAGTTTGTCGTAGTATTTATAGACGATATTTTGGTATACTCAAAGTCAAAAGAGGAGTATGATGCGCATTTGCGAGTAGTGTTGCAGATTTTGAGGGAAAAGCAGCTTTATGCCAAATTTAGAAAGTGCGAGTTCTGGCTTTGGGAGGTGATTTTCTTGGGTCACGTAGTATCAACTGAGGGGATTAGAGTGGATCCTCAAAAGATTGAGGCAGTGTTAGATTGGAAGCCACCTAAGTCAGTGGCTGAGATTCGGAGTTTTCTAGGTCTGGCGAGGTATTACCGAAGATTTGTAGAGGGATTTTCTTTGATCGCAGCACCAATGAACAAGTTATTGAGGAAAGGAGTTCCATTTGTATGGACTGAGAAGCAGTAAGGAAGTTTCGACAAGTTAAAGAAGATTCTAACTAAAGCTCCGATTTTGATCCAGCCTGAGGTAGGTAAGGAATTCACGGTTTACTGTGATGCATCACATACTGGCTTGGGATGTGTGCTGATGCAGGAAGGAAAGGTAGTGGCTTATGCATCTCGACAGTTGAGACCACATGAGGTTAACTATCCAACGCATGACTTGGAATTAGCTGCAATGGTTTTCGCCTTGAAGATTTGGAGACACTATTTGTACGGAGAGAAATCGATAGTCTATATCGATCACAAGAGTCTAAAGTATCTTTTGACTCGGAAGGATTTAATTTGAGGCGAACGGATGGATTGAGTTGTTGAAGGACTACATCGTTCGATTGATTATCATCGGGCAAGGCTAACGTGGTGGCGAGACGCGTTGAGCCGTAAGGTTATATCGGACTTAAGATCGATGTTTGCTCGTCTTAGTTTATACGACGATGGGAGTCTTTTGGCAGAATTGCAAGTCAAACCGACTTGGTTAGAGCAGATCAAGAAGAAACAGTTAGAAGATGATGGTTTGAATGCTCGGAGGTTGAAAGTTCAGGATGGTAATTTAGAGGGTTATAGTTTGTCCAGTGATGGAGTATTGTGTTTTCAAAGGAGAGCTTGTATGCCAAAGGATGTCGAGTTGAGGCAGAAAATTCTTCGGGGTGCACATAGCAGCCCATACGCTATGCATCCTAGAGGTAGCAAGATGTATCGGGATTTAAGAGAGTAATTTTGGTGGCAGTGCAAGCGGAAGGTGGCGAGTTTGTGAGTAAATGTCGACATGTCGGCAGTCAAAGTCGAGCATCGATTCATCGTCTGGTTACTTGGTAGGTGAAGATTCCACAGTGGAAGTGGGAAAGGACCACTATGGACTTTGTCAGTGGATTACCCCTTACACCTAGTAAGAAAGACTCAGTTTGGGTGATTGTGGATCATTTGACTAAGTTAGTTCATTTCATTCTGGTAAGGGTGGATTACTCGCTTCAGAAGTTAGCTACGTTGTATGTGGCGGAGATAGTAAGGTTGCACGGTATGCCAGTGTCGATCATCTCAGACAGAGATCCTAGATTTACGTCGAGGTTTTGGAGAGCGTTACATCAAGCTTTGGGTACGCGATTGGATTTCAGTACGGTATTTCATCCACAGTCTGACGGGCAGTCGGAAAGGGTTATACAAATTTTAGAGGATATGTTGAGAGGTTGTGTTTTGGACTTCAGAGGCAGCTGGGAAGAGTTTTTACCATTAGCTGAGTTCGCATACAACAATAGTTATCAGGCAAGCATTAAAATGACACCATATGAGGCGTTGTATGGTAGGAGGTGTCACACACCTACATGCTGGACAGAGTTGGGTGAGCGTCAGATGTTAGGACCAGAGTTGGTTGCAAAGATTGAGGATAAGATTAAATTGATTCAGGCTCGTCTGAAGGAAGCTTCGGATAGGCAGAAGTCATATGTCGATCTCAAGCGGAAGGATATAGAGTTTGCCGTGGGTGATAAGGTCTTTCTGAAGGTCTCGCCATGGAAGAAAGTGTTAAGATTTGGGAGAAAAGGCAAGTTAAGTCCAAGGTTTATTGGGCCGTATAAGGTGTTGAGACGAGTGGGACCAGTAGCCTATCAGCTCGAGTTGCCTATGGAGCTGAGTCAGATACATGATGTGTTCCATGTATCCATGCTTAGACGCTATCGTTCTGATCCATCGCATGTTGTGGCAGTAGAGGAAATAGAGTTGAGTCCAGATCTGACGGTGGAAGAGGAACGGTCTGATTCGGGTCGAGATGTGAAAGATTTGCGTAAGAAGTCAGTTCCATTAGTGAAGGTTTTATGGCAAAACCATGGCATAGAAGAAGCTACGTGGGAATCGGAGGATGTGATGAGACAGCAGTTTCATCAACTCTTTTGATCGTGTAATTTCGAGGACGAAATTATTTTAAGGGGTAGAATTGTAACATTCTAAAATTTGAGTATCATCCACGTTATTTGTGTTAGTTCAAGTATGATTTTTATTGTGTGCTTAGTATAGTTTTTGAAGGTTTGGAATTATTAGCTAAGCTAGAATAATTTTAGTATTAAAATTTAGTGAAGTGGATTAGGTGATCCTGACACTTAAGTTAATTTAAATGTCTAATTTTAGCACATGAGGAGTTAGTGGCAAGGTGGTTATGGCGCATCAAGGTGGTTATGGCGCATGAATGGTTGCTTGAGGGGAGTGGTTCGAGTATCATGGAATACATTTTGAAGACTTTATTTTTATTCATCCTTACATCAAGTGTCGGTCAAGTTTTACATATGGTAAGTTGGACTTTAAATTTTATGGCAAGTTGAATAATAGATTAGGAAAGCTTGTATTTTGGGATAAGAATCTTATGGATTAAGGAAGGATAAGGGGACAAAAGGCTTGAATGTTGGAGAGTTGTTTTGGAAACTCTTCTATGGCCATTAGTCCATGTATTTGGACGGTTTTGGGGCCTAGGGGGGTTGACCGAATTTGTTGAAGGCTTGGTAGGTTGATAGTTTGTTAGTAAAAACTTTCTTAGCATTTGAGCACCATTTTTTCTTTTCTCTCCACAAACTCTCTCCCTAGCCGAATGTGTTCTTGGCAATAAGGTAAAAATTTGTTTTGGTATTATTCTTTGTTTTGTGTCATAACCGAAAACCCTTTGAGTTTTGCAAATTTTTCCCTAGTACACCATATTGTGTAAAAACTGAAACCATCATAGTACTTGGCCGAACCTCTCTTGTTCTCAACTTTCTTTTCCATTCTTTTCATACTTGTTCAAAACCCACATTTCTTTTTACTTTCTCTTGGCCGAATCTTCCTCCTCCCCAATTCTGTTTTCTTTCTTTCACTTTTGCTCAAAGTTGAAAGCATCCATCTCCCATTCTATTTACTTCTCTCCATTCTTTTCTTTCTTCTATTGTCGAATTCTCCTTCTCCTATCTTCACTTTTCTTTTTCCTTTCTCATTCTCCACTTTACCCGAATCCTATTTGTTGTCTTTAAACAACCATAGCCGACACTTTCCATTCCCTTTTTGATTTGTCTTGGCCGAATATCAACAAGGGTAAATTTTCTTTGGGTTCATCTATAATTGGTTTTGAAGATAGGTGAGTGTATTGGCCGAATTTCCTTATTCCTTTTCTTTTCTCTCTATCGTTTCTCATGAGGGCAAAGGCCAAATTTTTGGGCATTTGTTAGTAAGGTTCTAACTATTCATAGGAACCAAATTCTTTTAGGCTCTTCGGGACTTTGGAAGCAATCGATCTAAGCCTCAATTCTCTGACAATCGATTTTGGTAAGTCAAGGGTAAGGATTGTGTTAGTTATACGTTATTTCACCCTTTGGGATTTAGTGGTATGGCCGAATGGTCTATGTTTTTAATCTAAGTATTGACCGAATAAAGCATAATGGCATGATTTGTATAAATGTTGCATTGTGATGGGTGATATGAGAGGAGGGGGAAGGATTTGATATCCGTGTCTTTGGGACACCAGAGGTTTGGCACCTCCAGTGGTTTGGTACCACAAGATTATTTCGTGTCTTTGGGACACCAGAGGTTTGGCACCTCATAGCGACTCGTCCCAGTGGCTTAGCACCACAGTGGGTTGGCCCACATTTGATATTACGGGATCGTCGCCAGTGATTTGCTATCACACGTGGGTTGGCCCCACAGATGGATTATTCATGACTTTGGGTCAGCAGTGGTTTGGCACCACATTATTGGATATCGTGACTTTGGGTCACCAGTGGTTTGGCACCACCAGTGGTTTGGCACCACCAGTGGTTTGGTACCACACGGGGTAGAAATGGAGTTATGGATGGCTAGGTTGGGTGCATTATTTACATTACTTGGTTATGAATTGTGTAAGTATGTTGCATTAATCGGGGGAAGGATTTATGCATTGAGTCTTGGTGACTCACCTTCTCCCTTATCTTTTCAGGTGATTCGTAGATCGCGGATAAGGAGCCGGATGAACTCGAGGAGGCCATGCAATAAAAATTCGGTTTTACATGAACTTCGATTTGGGTACTTTATTTTATTTTAATTTGGTTTTCATCTTTATTTGAAATTGTAATAAGGCCTCTTTAATTATGTTTTTGGATTATTTATATGCTTTGGACTTGTTTTAAACATGGCTAAATAAATATCATGGTTGATTTAATAATTGAGCCCAAAGTTTTCTAAACTATAAAAACGTAATGGTTTTCAAAATCTTACCATCGGGTAATATAAATCGTTTGATAGTAAACTTTCAACTTAAGTGTTTTCGACAACTTAAATGATTTCCAAATTGAAGTTTCTACACTCAAATGCAAACGATTTTCAAAGTAATAATTCGGGTTTTTCTTAAAAGGACGTAAATGTTTTCTAACCTATGGATTGACAACTAAGTTTTAAAAGATTTATTTACGGAATTTCAAAGTAAATTATCAGTTTTTAACTTGTTATACACCTGTTTTCTACAAATATAGAACAACAAAGAGATTATCACTAAAATTTAATCGGTAACTCAATTTTCTTCAAAATGTTTTCCCCTGTGGCACGCCAAATTCGGTCATGGCGTATTGACCGGGTTTGGGGTGTTACAGTGATATTTAAAAATTGAGTTACGAAAGCGTAATGTTTTGAAAATAGTTTAGTTTAGGAAAATCACGATCTATTTACAACCCAAATCAAAATACTTGAATTTAAATAATCAAAACAGAAAACACAAACAATATGAGGCCTTCTCCGAGTCCCTCGCGGCACCAACCTATCAAAGGCTGGGGATTACCTGCACATTTAAAAACGGGGTGAGTTACAAGAACTTAGAGTGTAATACCCTTACTAGAGTAACAGACATTAAACAGAAACAGAAACCTAAATAGTCTGGGCCAAAGCCCTTTTAACAGTAACTGAACAGTACAAATCAGAGCATACGTGGGCCAAGCCCACTACAATATCGTTTGGGTCATTGCCCATAACAGAATCAATTGGGCCTAGCCCATCACAGTAACAGACTCAGTATGAATGATGCATGATGTATGCAAACCCATCCAACCCTACACTTGCCTCCATCCAACCATGCACTACCTGTGGGGAATAAATCACCCACGCCATCCCTATACTTACAGTGTTAGCACCGGTTGCAGCATTAACCAAAATCGCAGCAAAGCTGTTAGTATATATGAGACTTTAAGCCTTCAGTAATGGTCTCATAATTGGCACATAGCCATCGATAACTATAATAAGATCAACACATAACCATCAGCTACGGTAATATAATCGGCACACAACCTTGGGTAAATATGATCGACATAGAGTCATCGATATATATGTTAGGCACATAGCCACGGGTAAATACGATTGGCACAAAGCCATAATCAAGATGGCACAGAGCAATATTTAGGTTGGCTTAGAGCCATAATTACATTACACGGATTTAAGCCGTCCGTTGGTCCACAGTCGTCTTACAACCCGTGCTACCTCAACAGATCAATACTAGATCCACAGTCGTCATGCAACCTGTGCGACCCTATCAGAACTTCCTCCGTATCAATGTCCTAACCCCATGCAATATGTTATGTATGTCATGCTCAATCATTACACATATATGCAGAATGGCCATGCTTAGTAACAATCATTTAAACATGTAATAAAAGCATATCAGTCCTACAACCATAGTCAAATTAGTCAACTCATAGTCTAAGTCAGTCATTTACCCACAAGGGCAAAATAGTCATCTCACCCTATAAGGGTATTTTGGTAATCCTATCCTTCAGGGGTATTTCGATAATTCTACCCTACAAGGGTATTTTAGTAATTTGGCAAACTGAGGGTATTTTAGTAATTTCATAAATTGGGGGTATTTTGGTAATTTCTCAAATTGAGGATATTTTGGTAATTTCATAAACTAGGGTATTTTGATAATTATGTAAATCGAGGGTATTTCAATAATTTTTAAAATCGAGGGTATTTTGATAATTTCATAAACAAGGGTATGTCGATAATTTTGCAAATCGGAGGTGTTTCGGTAATTTCATAAATTGGGAGTATTTCGGTAATTTTGCAAACCAGGGGTATTTCAATAATTTCATAAAATGGGGGTATTTTGGTAATTTTACAAACTAGGGTATTTCGGTAATTTCATAAACTGGGGGTATTTCAGTAATTTTAAAAATTGGGGGTATTTTGGTAATTTTTACAAATTAGGGGTATTTTGGTAATTTTGCAAACTAGTGGTATTTCGATAATTTTACAAATTGAGGGTATTTCGATAATTTTGCAAATCGGGGGTATTCTAAACAGAGACAACGATACGAATGGGCCTAGGGCCCATTCTCTGCCCAAATGGTCCCATACGCTCGTGTGGCCCATTTAGCCCAAATCTAGCCACATATATGAGATTCAAATAGTCCAGTCCAATATTTACTACACAATCATACAACTTATCCGATTGGGCCCACGGGCCCATTGGCCCCACATGGCCCCTTTCGGACCTTCGTGGCCCAAACAACCTAAACCCACAAGAACATTCATGATGGCTTCAACTACCACGTTGAAGCTGCCACACGTGCGCTTGCACGCTCGTGTGGCTACCATCGCTGTGTGACCGGCATTTCGGCATTTGTCGCTCTACAACTAGAGTAGTGCGAAATACACACCTGATAGGAATCTGAAGTTAATCCGCGCGACGAACATTCCTATGCCCAAATTGAAACACCCCAAACTCGACCCACGAGCCTTGACCGGATCTGGTATGTTCCCCGGTGTAAACCGTTTCAAATTCTTTTGTTACTTAGGAAAAACTTGTGTGATTTGGAAGAAAGATCGTTTTGGGTTGGGCTTGAGTTGAAAACAAGTTTAATTCATTGTTAAAAATCCTTTACTTTAGGTGACAAAATGTTTGGGCTTTGTTTTAAAAAAATATTTTAACTAAATCTTTTAATAAAATAAGGTTTGTAAGTTTAACAAATAAAGACAGAATAAAATATTCCTACTAAGGCCTTATTACATCAAATAATTCCCAAAATTTAAATTCAAAATACTTAAAGTAAAATAGTCCAAATAAAAGAAATTTGAACTTTACATGGCCTCCACTAAGCATCTCGGCCCGGTCCATCAATGGTCGTCACCTGAAAAGTAATCCCACAACGAGGTGAGTCAACAGACTCAATGTGTAACCAACACTAAAATTTAATATTTCAAGCATACAATATCATTCATGTTCATAAAGCATTTAAACAATATGATGCAACCCGAACCCAAACCTATATGCCATCCGCTACACACCACCCGTACCATCCTACACACCGTCGGGACTACTAAGTCAACCCTCCATCCGCTACACACCATCGAAGGTAGTCGCTGCAGTCGACGTGCTCATCGCCCTTATAAAATTCGTGGTCTTAGGTCACCACATTCAGAATTCATGGTCTTAGGTCACCACATTCAGTTATCGTGGTCTTAGTCACCACATTCGGATATCGTGGTCTTAGGTCACCACATTCAGATATCGTGGTCTTAGGTCACCACATTCAGTTATCGTGGTCTTAGGTCACCACATTCACTTCCCCTTTTCATATAACCCATATGCCCCATATCATACACAATATGCAAAATCATGCCTTAATTCACATTCTTATCACTTTTCACATGTTAAAAATAACATATATTCATATTCCTAGTAGGAGTAGGAAATGTACCTTAGTACTTTGTACCATAGTATGGTACCTTAGCCATATTCACATTCTTATAAACATGCACATTTAATTTAAAACATAGCCATGAACATATTAAAACTTAGAATAGGGTACACACCTGATTCGCATAACAATTTCACTGAAATCCCAAAAATCCAATCTAAAGCCTTAGATCTCAAGTCCCTATATTCGGCCAACCTTAGTATGTTAGCATAAAGCCTATTCGGCTATAAGACCAAATCCTAGTAGGATTAGTACACTAAAACTTACCTTGGTGCCAAATCCAAAATCTTCACTATACTCTTTCTTGTATTCGCAAAGCTTTAAACCACTTTAACAAATTAGTTTGACTTTTGAATAAATATGAACTAGATCTAAAACACCAAAAATAGGCCTTGGCGAATATTCACATGTCTTACCTTGTGGATTTTAAATCCGAAATTCACCGAATAACTAGGAACACGCGCCTATGGTGTACCTTCGGAAAAGAACTTCTCCTTCTTGTAGTTGACTTAAATAAATCCCAAAAGATCTCTTCAAAGTTTCAACAACAAGATATTAATGGGGTTAGTCCTAGATTTCGCAAATCTTAAAAGAAAAGGATGAAAATCGAATGATAACTAGTTCTTACCCTTAATCTAAGTCGACAACCCCTTGTTTGAAGTCTCAAAACTATTTAGCTATGGCATTGATTTTAGCAAACTTTCGGCTTTTGGAAGATTATGAAAGAAGAGAAAAGAGTTTGAGCAATTTGGTAATAAAGTTTCGGCTACACAAGGTGTATTTTCGACAGCAAAACAATGAAGAAAGGAGATATTTGCTAGAGAGAATTCGACAGAGAGAGAGTTAGAAGAAAGAATGAATGGCCCTCTTTTCCTTTTATAGCCGAAATTACTAACTTAGAATCCCTTACTTGGCCATCACTCTTCTATTTTGATAGCTTTATCTCTTTAATTAAAAATTAAAGAATAATCCCTCAATTATCTCTTTGAAAATAATCTAAAATAAATCATCATTTATCCACCTATTTAGCCGAGTTTTAAGGAGAATTAAACTCTTCCCTTAAGAGTCCCTATTGCCATCCATTTCTTCCTCTTTAAGTAATTAAATAAAATCACTTAAATTCTTAGCTAGATCCGTCCACCCCTTCCCTTGATGAGTGAATTTAAACTTATTCTATTGGACTCCTTGTGGCCACACGAGGCCCAAATTATCCACCTAAGTGGCGCCTCCCTATGATTAGTTTAGCTTTAATAATGAATTGGGCATAAGCCCAATTCGAGACCAAAACCACTCTTAAATGCTCTCCTTGCTGCTCGAACTGAGCTTGCACACATCTTTGGTGGCGTCATTTCTTGGGCTTTAAGTGGTGCCTCCTTGCCACTTTTCCAAGCCTTGTTCTTATGTCAAATTCCTCCTATTAATTTTCTTAAGGCCACCTTGCCTTAGTTTCCTCTTTTAAACTTTAAAACTTGACATTTCCTTACATTTCGTGTTTCCAAAAGCGTTCGTTTCCTCCTTTAACCTAACATTTCCTTACATTTCCAAGTTTCCAAATGTTTACTTTCCACTTTTGAATCATTTCTAAATCATTTCCTTACATTTCCATACATTTCCATACATTTCCATACATTTCCATACATTTCCTTACATTTCCTTACATTTCCATACATTTCCTTACATTTCCATATATTTCCATACATTTCCATACATTTCCTTACATTTCCATACATTTCCATACATTTCCTTACATTTCCAAGGTTCTAAAATGCACACCACATATCACGATAAACAAGCTATTTCATAAAATTAAGCAAAATGCACACAATGGGATTGAACCTCTTCCTCAAAGTACTTCACTTGATGCCATAACCCTTGCACCTTAGGTGGCATCCTTGGCACTTTTCCACATCACTTCTTGTTTTTAACTTAAAAACCAATAATTGTCCAAAGCTTTCTCTTCCATCCTAGGATTTTAAAAACCCTTAATTCACTTCCAAACACTGCCAAAACCTACTACTCATGAATTATGCACAAACGCATAACCTCTAATCTAGGATGTTACAGTTCTACCCTCCTTAAAAATAATTTCATCCTCGATATTACTTACTAACAGTCGTACAATCCTTCTCACCGCACTATGCTTATGCTGTGCACTCTGATCTTAATAGAACCATCATACTTTCCAGCACAATCTCTAAGTTCACGTCCCTTAGAACTCATTTCTAACGTCGCGATTTATTTTATGTATTAAAAAATTTTGTTTCACTGAATAACCGCGAAGAAGTTTTATGGAAAGAATTTTTAGAAGTGGTTCTTTCGTATTCATACATGTACACAATCTTTACATTCATACATCCATCAATCAATTATGAACTTTCATTCATTCAGAGAAATGTTGTAGTTTTCATTGTTGTTGTTTTTCCACTACCCAGGGGTATTTTCGTAATTTGTCCTACAGGGGTATTTTTTGCAATTTATCGAAACAAGGTTCCTTGGTGTTTTTGTCAATGAGGGTATCTTGGAAATTTTGCATTCCCAGGGGTATTTTGGAAAATTTTGAAATCCGAGGGTATTTTGGTAATTAACCCGGGTGAATTTGTAAATCTTAATAAATCACGGATATTTTAGAATTTACAAAACTTGAAGGTTGTTTTGAGAATTTGTTTTCCAAATCGGTGTTGTTGCAAAAATTTTTGAAGATCGAAATCGATTCGGTAATTTTGTAACTCAGGGCTATTTCGGTAATTTGCAGGTTTGAGGTAATTTCGTAAATAATTTTTTTTCCATAATCAAGGTTTTTTTAATAATTTCATAAACCAATGGCATTTTTGTAATTTTACCATTAGGGGTATTTTTGTAATTTTATAAATCTAAAATATTTCAAGAAAATTTTATAAAAATAATCTTTTTCAAATCAAGAAAATAATTTAGAAATTTTAAAACTAGGGTTTCCATAAAAATACGGCTAGTCCCTTTCGGGTTTTAGTTAGGGGTTTAACCTGTGACCGAGTGCTCTTGGTCAGGGTGAACCAAAGCTACGCACCAGGCAGGATTCGAGTGGAGAGGAGGTGAGTCACGCGGACTGCTTAAATACCAAGCTCCCACCGAAACCAATCCTAGACATGCGCACCATGGTTGCCACACCCTAACTCGGCGACTTAACCAAAGGTTTGTTCAATTAGGCATTTAAGTCTTATGTAATTGTTGGGGTAACTAGCCCTAGGGTTCAAGTACTAAATCTCTATTCTACGTTCCATTTCTACCCTTCTACAAAACATAATATAGATCACCCAAGAGATCGGAGTACTTACCTGGTGGACTTCGGGTCGGAGACTTAGTGGGCCATGCCAGAAAAACCTACTTAATTCACAAATTCCTTTTTGGGCTTATCTTTGAAAACGTTTTGGGCCTTAAACCCAAGGCCGAGAGTTTAAAACTGGGCTCTGATACCAAACTGAAACACCCCAAACCCGGCCCACGAGCCTTGACCGGATCTGATATGTTCCCCGGTGTAAACCGTTTCAAATTCTTTTGTTACTTAGGAAAAACTTGTGTGATTTAGAAGAAAGATCATTTTGGGTTGGGCTTGAGTTGAAAACAAGTTTAATTCATTGTTAAAAATCCTTTACTTTAGGTGACAAAACGTTTGGGCTTTGTTTTAAAAAAAATATTTTAACTAAATCTTTTAATAAAATAAGGTTTGTAAGCCTAACAAATAAAGACATAATAGAATATTCCTACTAAGCCCTTATTACATCAAATAATTCTCAAAATTTAAATTCAAAATACTTAAAGTAAAATAGTCTAAATAAAAGAAATCTGAACTTCACATGGCCTCCACTAAGCATCTGCCTGCCCGGTCCATCAATGGTCATCACCTGAAAAGTAATCCCACAACAGGGTGAGTCAACAGACTCAATGTGTAACCAACACTAAAATTTAATATTTCAGGCATACAATATCATTCATCTTCATAAAGCATTTAAACAATATGATGCAACCCGAACCCAAACCTATATGCCATTCGCTACACACCACCCGTACCATCCTGCACACCGTGGGACTACTAAGTTAACCCTCCATCCGCTACACATTATCGAAGGCAGTCACTGCAGTCGACATGCTCATCGCCCTTATAAAATTCGTGGTCTTAGGTCACCACATTCAGAATTCGTGGTCTTAGGTCACCACATTCAATTATCGTGGTCTTAGGTCACCACATTTGGATATCGTGGTCTTAGGTCACCACATTCAGATATTGTGGTCTTAGGTCACCACATTCAGTTATCGTGGTCTTAGGTCACCACATTCACTTCCCCTTTTCATATAACCCATATGCCCCATATCATACACAATATGCAAAATCATGCCTTAATTCACATTCTTATCACTTTTCACATGTTAAAAATAACATATATTCATATTCCTAGTAGGAGTAGGAAACGTACCTTGGTATTTTGTACCATAGTATGGTACCTTAGCCATATTCACATTCTTATAAACATGCACATTTAATTTAAAACATAGCCATGAACATATTAAAACTTAGAGTAGGGTACACACCTGATTCGCTTAACAATTTCACTGAAATCCCGAAAATCCAATCTAAAGCCTTAGATCTCAAGTCCCTACATTCGGCCAACCTTAGTATGTTAGCATAAATCCTATTCGCCTATAAGACCAAATCCTAGTAGGATTAGTACACTAAAACTTACCTTGGTGCCAAATCTCGAAATCTTTACTATACTCTTTCTTGTATTCGACAAAGCTTTAAATCACTTTAACAAATTAGTTTCGGCTTTTGAATAAATATGAACTAGATCTAAAACACCAAAAATTGGCCTTGGCCTAATATTCGCATGTCTTACCTTGTGGATTTTGAATCCCAAAATTCACCGAATAACTAGGGAACACGCGGCCTATGGTGTACCTTCGGGAAAAGAACTTCTCCTTCTTGTAGTTAACTTAAAAAAATCCCGAAAAGATCTCTTCAAAGTTTCGGCAACAAGATATTAATGGGGTTAGTCCTAGATTTGTAAATCTTAAAGAAAAGGATGAAAATCGAATGATAACTAGTTCTTACCCTTAATCTGTAAGTCGACAACCCCTTGTTTGAAGTCTCAAAACTATTCGGCTATGGCCATGATTTTAGCAAACTTTTGGCTTTTGGAAGATTATGAAAGAAGAAGAGAAAAGAGTTTGAGCAATTTGGTAATGAAGTTTTGGCTACACAAGGTGTATTTTCGACAGCAAAACAATGAAGAAAGGAGATATTTGCTAGAGAGAATTGCAGAGAGAGAGTTAGAAGAAAGAATGAATGGACATCTTTTCCTTTTATAGCGAAATTACTAACTTAGAATCCCTTACTTGGCCATCACTCTTCTATTTTGATAGCTTTATCTCTTTAATTAAAAATTAAAGAATAAGCACTCAATTATCTCTTTAAAAATAATCTAAAATAAATCATCATTTATCCACCTATTTAGCCGAGTTTTAAAGAGAATTAATGTAACATCCTAGATTAGGGGTTATGCGTTTGTGCATAATTCATGAGTAGTAGGTTTTGGCAGTGTTTGGAATGAATTAAGGGTTTTTAAAATCCTAGGATGGAAGAGAAAGCTTTGGACAATTATTGGTTTTTAAGTTAAAAAAATAAGAAGTGATGTGGAAAAGTGGTAAGGGATGCCACCTAAGGTACAAGGGTTATGGCATCAAGTGAAGTACTTTGAGGAAGAGGTTGAATCCCATTGTGTGCATTTTGCTTAATTTTATGAAATAGCATGTTTCTTGTGATATGTGGTGTACATTTTAGAACCTTGAAATGTAAGGAAATGTATGGAAATGTAAGGAAATGTATGGAAATGCATGGAAATGTAAGGAAATGTATGGAAATGTATGGAAATATAAGGAAATGTATGGAAATGTATGGAAATGTAAGGAAATGTAAGGAAATGTATGGAAATGTATGGAAATGTATGGAAATATAAGGAAATGTAAGGAAATGTAAGGAAATGTATGGAAATTTAAGGAAATGTATGGAAATGTAAGGAAATGTATGGAAATGTAAGGAAATTTGAGAACTAGGAAATGTAAGGAAATGATTTAGAAATGATTCAAAAGAGGAAAGTAAACATTTCGGGAAACTTGGAAATGTAAGGAAATGTCAAGTTTAAAGAGCCAAACGAAAATTTTTGGAAACTTAGAAATGACTTAGAAATGTCGAGTTTTAAATTTTAAAAGAGGAAATTAAGGCAAAGTGGCCTTAAGAGAAAAAGTATGTGAAATTTGACACACAAACAGGCTTGGAAAAGTGGCATGAAGATACCACTTAAAGCCCAGTGAGTGACGCCACTTAGGTGGATAATTTGGGCCTCGTATGGCCACAAGGAGTCCAATAGAACAAGTTTAAATTTGGCTCATCAAGGGAAGGGGGTGGACGGCATCTAGCTAAGGCTTTAAGTGATTTTTTTATTTAATTACTTAGAGAGGAAGCAATGGACGGCAATAGGGACTCTTAAGAGAAGAGTTTTATTCCCTTTAAAATTTCGGCTAAATAAGAGATAAAGCTATCAAAATAGAAGAGTGATGGCCAAGTAAGGGATTCTAAGTTAGTAGTTTCGGCTATAAAAGGAAAAGAGGCCATTCATTCATTCACTCTTCCTTTGTCGAATTTCTTAAGCAGATTCTCCTCTCTCTGCCGAATTTCCTACAGTTTTATTCCTCTTTTTGTTAGCCAAAGCCGAAATACCTTGTGCTCTAGCCGAATCCTCCATCTTTATTCTTCCTTCTCTTTTCCTTCTAATCATTCCAAAAGCTGGAAGTAAGCCTTTTAAGGCCATAGCCGGATATATCAAGTGGCTTCAAGCTTAGGTGCTGTCGAATTCAATATTAAGGGTAAGAATTTTATGGCCATTAATTTATTCTCTTCTTTAAGCCGCAACATAGGAACTAATATCATTAATATCTTGTTTGCCAAAATTTGGAAAGATCATTCGGGATTTGCTAGTGTTGACTACAAGGAAGGATTCGTTTCCCGAAGGTGCACCATAAGCCGCATGTTCCCTAGTTATTCAGTGAGTTTCGGGATCCGTAAGGTAAGCACTATAGCATTCGGCTAAGGCCTTACTTTAGTACATAGATCTATTTTCTTATTATATTAAAAGCCGAAAACTACCCTATGTAGAGATCTAGTGTTTGGCCGAATACAAGGAGAAGAAAAGCAAAGTTTTTGGGATTTGAGTGATAAGCAAATCGGCATTAAGGTAAGTCTTAGTGTACAAATCCTACTAGGATTTGGTTTTGTGGCCGAATGAGTTTTTCATTAAACCTTTAATATGGGCCGAATGTAGGGAGTTAAAGATCTAAGGCAGTAGATCAAATTCGGGGATTTCAAGTGAAATTGTTAAGTGAATCAGGTGTGTACCCTACCTAAGTTTTAATACATTCATGGCTATGTTTTAAATTAAATGTGTTAATATTAAAGTGTAAGAATATGGCTAAGGTACCGTATGTACCCCACACTATATCATAATATGTTTTATGGCTACGTTTAATTAATATATGTGATATTAAGAATATGAAAGTGGCTAGGGTACCATGTTATGGTACAAAGTACTCAGGTACGTTTCCTACTCCTACTAGGATTATGAAATATGTTAATTGTAACATGAGAATAAGAATAAGAATGTGAACTCTAGCATATTTATGGATATTACTATTATATGGGGCATATGGGTTTATTTTTGGGGAAGTGAATGTGGTGACCTAAGACCGTGATATCTGAATGTGGTGACCTAAGACCACAGTAATCTGAATGTGGTGACGTAAAACCACAAAAATCTGAACGTGGTGACCTAAGACCATGAATGCGGTGACCTAAGACCGCGATATGGAGTGTAGCGGAAGGAGGGTTGACTTAGTAGTCCCCACTTGTGTGAGAATGGTACGGTGGAGTGTAGCGGATGGCTAACTAGGTTTGGGTTTGGGTTGCATCATTATTTTTACATTATATGAACATGTATGTGATATGATAATGCATGCCCGAAATGTTAATTCTTAGTGTTGGTTACACATTGAGTCTATTTGACTCACCCCGCTGTGGGACTATTTTCAGGTGACGAACAGTAATGGACCGGGTTCGGCAGAAGCTTAGGGATGGCCATGCATAGCAAGAAATTTACGACTTAGACTTTTGTTTTATTTTAAGTATTTTAAATTTTAATTTTGGGAATTATTTGATGTAATAAGGCCTTAGTATAATTATTTTATTCTGTTTTTATTTGTTAAGCTTACAAACCTTTATTTCTTAAAAGATTAAGTAATCAATTTTTTTTAACACAAAGCCCAAACGTTGTGTCACCTAAAGTAAAGGATATTTTTTTTATGAACTAAACATGTTCTCAACTCAAGCCCAACCCAAAGCAATAATTTTTCTTATAATCACACAAGTTTTCTCTAAGTTACAAAAGAACTTGAAACCAGTTTACTTGAGGAACATGCCAGATCCGGTCAAGGCTCATGGGCCGGGTTTGGGGTGTTTCAATTTGGTATCAGAGCCCAGTTTTAAACTCTCGGCCTTGGGTTTAAGGCCCAAAACGTTTTCCAAAGAAGCCCAAAAGGAATTTTCTGAAAAATTTTCAGGTTTTTTGGCATTGCACCTAAGTCTCCGACCCGCAGTCTACCAGGTAAGTACTTCTGACTTCTGAAGTGATTTGAATATGTGAAATGTACGGGTTTTTATGGCAACGTAGATTAGTCTGATAAGTATTTGAACCCTAGGACTAGTGTACCCCAACAATTACATAAGACTTTAATGCACAATTAAACAAACCTGTGTCTAAGTCGCCGAGTTAGGGTGTGGCAACCGTTGTGCGCATGTCTAGGATTGGTTTCAGTGGGAGCTTGGTATTTAAGCAGTCCTAGTGACTCACCTCCTCTTTACTCAAATCCTACCTGGTGCGTATCCTCGGTTCACCTTAACCAAGAGGACTTATACACGGGCTAAACTCAATAACTAAAACCCGAAAGGGACTAGCCATATTTTTATGGAAACCCTAGTTTTAAAAGTCAACAAACTACCCTTTTGAAATTTTGAAAATTATTATTTTGGAAAAACTTTCTAAGAATTTTTTATTTACAAAATTACCTAAATACCCTTAGTGGTAAAATTACTAAAATGCCATTGATTTTCCAAAATTACCATACTACCCCCGATTTCAATAACAATTTCTGATTTTGCACAAGTATTCAAAAACTTTACAAAATATCAAAGATACCTGATTTAGAAAATTCTGAAAGTACCCGATTTGCAAAATGACCGAATTACCCCTAACTCATGCAAATGACCAAAATACCCTCAGGAAGGAAAATTACCAAGTACCCTCAAAATAGAAATATTTAAAAATACCTTTGTTTTGAAAGTCACCAGGAACCATATTTTGCAAAAAATTACCGAAATAACCCTGGCTTGTAAAATTACAAAAATACCCCTAGTGTATAAATTATCATTTCACCCTTGAAATTTTTCCAACGAGTAATTTTAATTTTGTAAAATATCAACAATCTCTATTTTGCAACATTTCCAAATACCCTAATTTGAAAATTACCAAAATACCCCTATAGGATAAAATTACGGAAATACCCTTGGCTAGTGAAAAACAACAAACAACGACAATTACAATATTTCTCTGTAATGAACGCAAGTTCATGTGTGTGGCTAAATGAATGATGCGAGACTGTATGTGTATGAATCGAAAGAACTACTCTTAAAACTACTAATCATAAAATTGTTCACGGATAAATAGTGGAACAAAGAACTAATGCATAAAACTTTTTAATCAGATTAAATCGCGACGTTAGTAATGAGTTCTAGTGGGCGTGGTCGAGGTAGTATCTAAGAAATGTGTTAGTTTTGTTAAGATCGAGTCTGTGACATAAGCGTAGCGGTGAGTTAAGATGTTCGATTATTCGATAGTAAGTAATTTCGAGGACGAAATTATTTTTAAGGAGGTAGAACTGTAACATCCTAGATTAGGGTTATGCGTTTGTGCATAATTCATGAGTAGTAGGTTTTGGCGGTGTTTGGAATGAATTAAGGGTTTTAAAATCCTAGGATGGAAGAGAAAGCTTTGGACAATTATTGGTTTTAAGTTAAAAAACAAGAAGTGATGTGGAAAAGTGGCAAGGGACGCCACCTAAGGTGCAAGGGTTATGGCATCAAGTGAAGTACTTTGAGGAAGAGGTTCAATCCCATTGTGTGCATTTTGCTTAATTTTATGAAATAGCATGTTTACTGTGATATGTGGTGTACATTTTTAGAATCTTGAAAATGTAAGAAAATGTATGGAAATGTAAGGAAATGTATGAAAATGTAAGGAAATGTAAGGAAATGTATGGAAATGTATGGAAATGTATGGAAATATAAGGAAATGTATGGAAATATATGGAAATGTAAGGCAATGTATGGAAATGTATGGAAATATAAGGAAATGTAAGGAAATGTAAGGAAATGTATGGAAATGTAAGGAAATGTATGGAAATGTAAGGAAATGTATGGAAATGTAAGGAAATGTTAAGTTCAAAGCGAACATTTTTGGAAACTAGGAAATGTAAGGAAATGATTTAGAAATGATTCAAAAGAGGAATGTAAACATTTCGGGAAACTTGGAAATGTAAGGAAATGTCAAGTTTAAAGAGCCAAACAAAAATTTTTGGAAACTTAGAAATGACTTAGAAATGTCGAGTTTTAAAGTTTAAAAGAGGAAATTAAGGCAAGGTGGCCTTAAGAGAAAAAGTATGTGAAATTTGACACACAAATAGGCTTGGAAAAGTGGCCTGAAGATACCATTTAAAGCCCAGTGAGTGACGCCACTTAGGTGGATAATTTGGGCCTCGTATGGCCACAAGGAGTCCAATAGAACAAGTTTAAATTCGGCTCATCAAGGGAAGGGGGTGGACGGCATCTGGCTAAGGCTTTAAGTGATTATTTTATTTAATTACTTAGAGAGGAAGCAATGGACGGCAATAGGACTCTTAAGAGAAGAGTTTTATTCCCTTTAGAATTTCGGCTAAATAAGAGATAAAGCTATCAAAATAGAAGAGTGATGGCCATGTAAGGGATTCTAAGTTAGTAATTTCGGCTATAAAAGGAAAAGAGGCCATTCATTCATTCACTCTTCCTTTGTCGAATTTCTTAAGCAGATTCTCCTCTCTCTGTCGAATTTCCTACAGTTTTATTCTTCTTTTTGTTAGCCAAAGTCGAAATACCTTGTGCTCTAGCTGAATCCTCCATCTTTATTCTTCCTTCTCTTTTCCTTCTAATCATTCCAAAAGCCAGAAGTAAGCCTTTTAAGGCCATAGCCGGATATATCAAGTGGCTTCAAGCTTAGGTGCTGTCAAATTCAATATTAAGGGTAAGAATTTTATGGCCATCAATTTATTCTCTTCTTTAAGCCGCAACATAGGAACTAATATCATTAATATCTTGTTTGCCAAAATTTGGAAAGATCATTCGGGATTTGCTAGTGTTGACTACAAGGAAGGATTCGTTTTTCGAAGGTGCACCATAAGCCGCATGTTCCCTAGTTATTCAGTGAGTTTAGGGATCCGTAAGGTAAGCACTATAGCATTCGGCTAAGGCCTTACTTTAGTACATAGATCTATTTTCTTATTATATTAAAAGCCAAAAACTAACCTATGTAGAGATCTAGTGTTTGGCCGAATACATGGAGAAGAAAAGCAAAGTTTTCGGGATTTGAGTGATAATCAAATCGGCATTAAGGTAAGTCTTAGTGTACAAATCCTACTAGGATTTGGTTTTGTGGCCGAATGAGTTTTTCATTAAACCTTTAATATGGGCCGAATGTAGGGAGTTAAAGATCTAAGGCAGTAGATCGAATTCGGGGATTTCAAGTGAAATTGTTAAGCGAATCAGGTGTGTACCCTACCTAAGTTTTAATACGTTCATGGCTATGTTTTAAATTAAATGTGTTAATATGAAAGTGTAAGAATATGGCTAAGGTACCGTGTGTACCCCACACTATATCATAATATGTTTTATGGCTATGTTAATTAATATATGTGATATTAAGAATATGAAAGTGGCTAAGGTACCATGTTATGGTACAAAGTACTCAAGTACGTTTCCTACTCCTACTAGGATTATGAAATATGTTAATTGTAACATGAGAATAAGAATAAGAATAAGAATGTGAACTCTGGCATATTTATGCATATTACTATTATATGGGACATATGGGTTTATTTTTGGGGAAGTGAATGTGGTGACCTAAGACCACAAACACGGTGACCTAAGACCGTGATATCTGAATGTGGTGACCTAAGACCACAGTAATCTGAATGTGGTGACGTAAGACCACAGAAATATGAACGTGGTGACCTAAGACCATGAATGCGGTGACCTAAGACCACGATATGGAGTGTAGCGGAAGGAGGGTTGACTTAGTAGTCCCCACGGTGTGCAGGATGGTACGGGTGGAGTGTAGCGGATGGCTAACTAGGTTTGGGTTTGGGTTGCATCATTATTTTTACCTGTTATATGAACATGTATGTGATATGATAATGCATGCCTGAAATGTTAATTCTTAGTGTTGATTACACATTGAGTCTATTTGACTCACCCCGTTGTGGGACTATTTTCAGGTGACGAACAGTAATGGACCGGGTTCGGCAGAAGCTTAGGGATGGCCATGCACAGCAAGAAATTTACGACTTAGACTTTTGTTTTATTTTAAGTATTTTAAATTTTAATTTTGGGAATTATTTGATGTAATAAGACCTTAGTATAATTATTTTATTCTATTTTTATTTGTTATGCTTACAAACCTTTATTTCTTAAAAGATTAAGTAATCAATTTTTTTTAAAACAAAGCCCAAACGTTTTGTCACCTAAAGTAAAGGATATTTTTTTATGAACTAAACATGTTCTCAACTCAAGCCCAACCCAAAGCAATAATTTTTCTTATAATCACACAAGTTTTCTCTAAGTTACAAAAGAACTTGAAACCAGTTTACTTGAGGAACATGCCAGATCCGGTCAAGGCTCATGGGCCAGGTTTGGGGTGTTTCAATTAAACTCTTCCCTTAAGAGTCCCTATTGCCGTCCATTGCTTGCTCTTTAAGTAATTAAATAAAAATCACTTAAAGTCTTAGCTAGATGTCGTCCACCCCCTTCCCTTGATGAGCCGAATTTAAACTTATTCTATTGGACTCCTTGTGGCCATCTGAGGCCCAAATTATCCCCCTAAGGCGCCTCCCTATGATTAGTTTAGCTTTAATAATGAATTGGGCCTCAAGCCCAATTCAGAATAAAAACACTCTCGTAAATGCTCTCCTTGTTTGCTCGAACCTAAGCTTGCACACATCTTGGTGGCGTCATTCTTGGGCTTTAAGTGGTGCCTCCTTGCCACTTTTCCAAGCCCCATTCTTGTGTCAAATTTCTCCTATTAATTTTCTTAAGGCCACCTTGCCTTAGTTTCCTCTTTTTAAACTTTAAAACTTGACATTTCCTTACATTTTCAGGTTTCCAAAAACGTTCGTTTCCCTCCTTTAACCTAATATTTCCTTACATTTCCAAGTTTCCCGAAATGTTTACTTTCCTCTTTTGAATCATTTCTAAATCATTTCCTTACATTTCCATACATTTCCATACATTTCCTTACATTTCCATGCATTTCCTTACATTTCCATACATTTCCTTACATTTCCATACATTTCCTTACATTTCCAAGGTTCTAAAAATGCACACCACATATCACAGGAAACAAGCTATTTCATAAAATTAAGCAAAAATGCACACAATGGGATTCGAACCTCTTCCCTCAAAGTACTTCACTTGATGCCATAACCTTTGCACCTTAGGTGGCGTCCCTTGCCACTTTTCCACATCACTTCTTGTTTTTAACTTAAAAACCAATAATTTTCCAAAGCTTTCTCTTCCATCCTAGGATTTTAAAAACCCTTAATTCACTTCCAAACACTGCCAAAACCTACTACTCATGAATTATGCACAAACGCATAACCCCTAATCTAGGGTGTTACACAAATGCCAACCAAGGTATGCTTACTCTCCTCATAGATCGCTCTATTTAAAGCCAGCTTCTCACCTACTCTCATGCTAGCTTTCCGATGTGGGATCCCTCCATCCATCATCCAAAACCATCCCAAATTAGCAAAATAGTCACATTTTACTTGTAAGGGGTTTCGAACTTAGGCTTCCCTGTAACTTAATCCACGCCGCTAGCCACCTTACCAACTAGCTCCTTGTGTCATGATTTCCCCAACAATATTCTTAAAGCCTACTCATTTACATCTAGGGTTTTATTCGCCTAAACCAAAATTTTTCCTAAAGCCTAGGTTTGAACCCAAGACTTCATGGAAGCCCCCTAACCTTCCAAAATCACTCACCTAATAGGTCCAACTTGCATTAGTGTCATTCTCTTGTTCTCAAAAACTGTAAGCGCTCCATGCTCAAGGCCTAATTCTATTATGCCTAAATTCAGGGTGTTACATCGCGGGTCATTTTTCTTTGTGATGAATGAGTTAATTATTATTTGATAGTAGTTTACTTTTCATGAAGGAAAATATAATGGTTACCATGACATAAAATATGATCATATTGGGAGAACATATTTATCCTAAAAAGACTAAGGATATCCTATGAGGGTAACACAATTATGACAAGGTCATTAGACGTACACTAAATGAGTAGCTTTCATAATGGTATGTAATTAGGGAGAGCTCAATCACGATACTATAGTAGAATGACTTCATGACTAAATGACCTTATAATTAATAGGAGAGAAGTTGGAACTTAATTATAATTCATTTGAGCCCTAATTACATATGTCCAATCAGTCCCCCCGCTAGCTCATTAAAACCATAAAAAATTTGCATGTTGAATCAAATTAACAAAAATGGATAGAAATGATAAAGTTAGAGAAATGGGTTACATTCAAAAATGAATATGGTTTTCTCACTAAGTATGGAAATGACATGATAATTAATTTATGGCTTTTCGAATATTAATTAATTAATTAATTAATTGAAGTTCAAATTGGATTTAAATTAATTGGTTATTGTGAATCTATTGAATGTAAAAAAATTAAATGTATTTTCTCATAGATTCTTTTATGGTAAAGTTGTCATGATTTTAACGGTATTAGAACTGGGTTGAGAAAATTATTTAGTTGGATATAGCAAATAATATTTAAATTGGGAAATAGAAAAAACATCTATTGTAACAGTCCGGTTTAGACCCTAGTCGGAATAGTGGTTTTAGGACTACAAATTTGAGTCAGAAAATATTTTTAATATTATTTTTCGTGTTTAAAATATGTGAATTTATATGTGTGAAATTTCCGTGATTAAATTTTATCATTTGTATGCTTAAATTGCAAAAATAACTAAATTGTATAGAATGCAAAAGTGGTCTTCTATTTGTTAAAGTGTTGGATTGTTATGTCTTAATAATTATGAGGTCGTTATAATACAATTGGACCATTTGATTTGTGAATGGACATATAAGTACATAGTTTGTGGATTTTGAATGTTATTAAAAGAGGAAATATGGTAAATTATGCAATAATATGATTTAAATTAAAACAAATAAGAAAAAGAGGCCATTATCATATTCTTTGGCTGAAAATACAAGGAAAAAGAAAAAGAAAAAGAAACTAGGGTTCGGACATTGATAAGCATAATTAAGGTATGTGTTTTGGTTCGCTTTTATTATTTTTATGTTTTTGTGATCGTTGCTTAACATACTATCAAGCCCAAGCTTTAATTTTAGACTTTGATGAAGATTTCAAGTTATGCCATTGATGATTTTGTAAGCTTTGTGATGATAGTTTTTGAAATATAAAAGCTTGTTGTTAGATTAATATGTTTTGTATTTGAATTTTTGATGAATTTGACTATTATGGACTAAATTGTGAAAACGAGAAATTCAAGGACTAAAATGTGAAATAAAAGAAATATGTGGGCTTATATGAGCTAAGGGAAAAATTCAGCTAAGCATGTGTATAAAGAAAATATGTGAATTTGGTGATTTTGTGAATTAGGGACTTAAATGTCAAATTGTGAAAATATAAGGGCTAATTTGTAAAATGCCCTAAATATGTGTATTTGGATCGAATTGAATGATTTGGTGAATGAATAAGCTAAATTTGAATGCGAATAGATCAAGAACGAAAGAAAACAAAATTAGATCGGTGGAAGTCGAAAGTGGTCGAGTAGTCATTTCCATCCGTTCATATTTGTACGAGGTAAGTCTATATACAAATAAATGTGTTTAAGTTTATTTATTCATGCTTATATGAAATTGAATTGTGATGAATGATTATGGAATATTTATATGTGAAATTTGAGAAAGTTTTGACAATGTGACAATGTCCGAAAAGCTCCGTACGAACATTAGGAATAGTTAGGATACATATGTCATGACATAGGGTTCTAATTTGTGTTATCATGTAAGACAACGTCCGGGACGTTGGCATCGATTTGAGATTTTCGTGTAAGACAATGTCTGGGACATTGGCATCGTATATGATTTAGTGTAAGACCCTGTCTAAAACAGTGGCATCGATATTTTATTACAAGTAAGACCACGTCTGGGATGTTGGCATTGTATGAGCTTTTCGAGCTATTCGAGAATCCTATTTGATTCTGAATGGTTCAACGGACATTCCGAGAAATGAATGATTATGTGAAATGTGCATTCGATGCAAGTACGTTTGAAATGTATGCAAAGTACGAGGACAAAAAGTAAGTATATGTGAAAAATGTGGAATTGAAATACATGTATAAGAGCAATGAAAAAATTTGTACTATGATCAAATGAACTACATGGTTATGTGGTATGTGTGTAAGCAAATGGTTAGGAACAATTGAGCCAAATAAGAAATATGATTTTGCTATTAAGTTATGCTATAGTTTATGAGAATGAAATGATTTATAATTATTCCACATGATAAATTTATTTGTATATGGCTTACTAAGCTTTTGAAAGCTTACTTTGTGTGTGTTTGCATTATTTTATAGATTACTGAAGCTACTGAAAGCTCGGGGATTGTCGAGGATCATCACCACACTATCAAACTATATTTTGGTACCTTTTGAAAATGTATATATTGAAGTATGGCATGTATAGCCTAGAAATGTTAAGATATATTTTGAGACATGTATGTATATGGTCATGTGAAATGGCTTGTTAATGAATGTGAACTTGGTAAATTTAGTTCATGCTTTGTGATGCAATAGTAAGTATACTTTTGATGATAGGTTGGGATATTGAATTGGTAAGTTTTCGATGGATTTATACATTGATGTGAATGATTTTTTTATGAGTCAATTGGTGCATAATTTTGATATGATTTGGATGTTTTTGAGTTGTAAAAATGAGGCTTATTGGTGCTTGTAGGTATGACCCTTAACGGGTGGCAACTTGGCCTTGCAAATGGCCTATAATTTCCCACACGGTTGAGCACACAGGCGTGTGTCCTGGCCGTGTTCTTCACTTTCCTATTTCGAAGCAATTCAGTGTTGCACACGGGCCAGACACACGGGCGTGTGACAGGCCTTGTGACTCAATTCAGGATTGCACACGAGCCAGACAGACAGGCGTGTGATAGGCTATGTGGTCCTATTCAAATTTGTACACGGGCTGAGACACGGGCCAAGGCACGACCGTGTGAGGCACACGACCTAGCCACATGGGCATGTGCTCTATTTTGAAAGAAAATTTTTATAAGTTCTGCAATGTTTCGTATGTGCTTTGTTTAGTCCCGAACCTTTTCTAAAGCATGTTTAAGGTCTCGTAGATCTCCTAAAGGGACAAACTGATTATGAATGGTGATGTTTTGATGATTTGAAATGTATGTTAGTGAAATGTTCCGATATGTCCGATAATGCCTCTTAACCCTAGTCCGGCGATGGATACAGGTTAGGCGTGTTATATGTATTCGGTTGGAATAAATTATAAATTGTTAGGCTAAAAGTTCAGGATGCACATATTACCCAATATAGGGGAGGCCCAATTCCGCTTGTATGGAATACAAGGGGACGACAAACCTTATTATTTTTCTGAGGGTTGTCGCCCCTCTCCCTAAATAATAAGAAGCTAGGATTTCTTTTCTATTAAATTAATATCATTTGGCTTCTACTAGTTCAACCAAGATTCTCCCAACTCTTAGTATAAATAGATGGCACGGGTAGGCTTCAAATCACACCTTAAGAAACAAAAGTCTTCAAAATTTAAATATTCCTATTCTGCCAGAAATTAGTGGAAATTTTTTTCTAGAACAAATTCTATTTTTTGGGAATTGCAATTCTACTGGTTTCTATTTGAGAAAAAGTTTTACTTTCCCACTGAAAGTTAAGAAATTATTTCTGGTTTTGTGTTTGATTCAAATTTATTTGAGTCTACACTCGAATCATTTCATAGTATGAGAATAGCAAAGAAGCTCATTTGGTTGAAAGGCGAGTACGAAAAGGATCCGTTTAGACCAAACACAAGTGCAATTTCTGAAAAAAGTTTGTTTCTATAAATATCACAAATAGGCTCAGTTTTCAAAATTTTTATTTTTTTTCCATGCAAGAAAACAATTTTTTAACAAAATTATTTCCAACAGTAAGTAGACCTACAAGAAGAAGATAAATGTAAAAAAAAAAAAAACATTGAAACCTATAAGGCTAGTCTTGTGGCAGAAGCCTACACACGAAAAGAGGGAATTAGTTACGAGGACACATTTTTTCTAGTAGTGATGCTTTAGTCGATTCACATTTTGTTATCCATTGCAACGATTCTCGATTACATGATCTAGCAAATGGATGTCAAGACAACATTTTTTAACATCTTGAAGAGATTATCTACATGGTGCAACCAACCAGATGTATAGCTAAATGAAACAAGCATGAAGTTTGCAAATTACTTAGGTCCATATATGGACTTAAGCAATCATACTGGTCTTGAATTAAAGATTTTACCAAGCAGTCAAAACTTTTAGATATGAGAAAGATTTATACGAACCTTGTCTTTATAAATGTATTGTGGATGGACAGGTGGTCTTTCTAGTTCTATATGTCAATGACATACTATTCATAAGGAATGATGTAGGGACTGAGCACAAAAGTGTTATATCAATCTAAATAATCGAAGTGTTAATTCATACTTAAGTACTAAAGTGCTGATAACACTTGACCACTGAAGTTCTATTCATGCAAAAGCACCCAAGTCCCAAGCACACTTGAACACCCTATGGTATTCCTAATGGCATGTTATCTATATCCAACAAGTTGAATCGTCATCTATTAGTGGAAATTTTATAACAAACTTTTTATTTAAACACATTTATTTCAAATATAATCACATAATCACTTTTTCATATTTTCACTACATATTTCTCACATTTTAATTTAGCATTTAATATTTTATGATTTTTTATGATTACTCATTTACTACTAATTTCTTTCATATTATCATTTCATATGATTTCTTTCATGTTAGCTATATATAAAATAAGTTTATATGATTACCATAATTAACTTCACATACATTTCATTTAAACCCTTAAGTGGCAAGATGAATTCTTACCGGGTACGTACTTGGAAATGGCTTGAATATGCTTCATAAGCCTTCTCTATAATCTTTTAAATTCTTGGCTACTTGTTTTCCTTTCTCAACACCACTTGGGTCAATTTATTTTTCATTCTCTTCATTTACATATCAATAACACAAAGTATACATAATCAAAAAAATTTGTTCAATATCACTTTTATACATTACTAATTGAAATAAACGTGATAAAATAACTAAATCATGAAATTCTCACCTTGTCAATTTCTAACACTAATTTGCCTTTCTCTCACTTCTACCATGTTCATGAGAATTTCCAAGTTGTAAACTAAGCTTGCTATGTTGTTAGAAACTTAATTGTACTAGAAATTCTAATGAGATAAAGGTTTTGAGTGAGGTTTGATGTTTTGAGATGAGAATGATGAAAAGAAAGAAAGGTTTTTTGCTTTCTTTAGGTGATGGAAGAATGAAGATGATTAAAAGATGATGAAAGTTCTTCATTTTTTCATTAATAATATTAAAATAATTAAAATATAACTATAATAATTTTAAATTCAAATTCTAAGATTAAATCTCAATTTCTAACCAAATCTTATGGCCAAAAATCATGCCAAAATTTATTTAATTTCCTAATTTCAGAATTCCATATTTATCTTCTTGAGAAATTATATTTCTGCCCTTTAATAGCCTTTATTTTCACTTTTGGGTTGTTATTCACTATTTGGTAAAATTTTATTCTAATCCTTCCACATTTTTCCACCAATTCAAATTAATCAAATATCTTTTGAAATTTACAATTAAACCTCTCTACTTTTCGCAACTTTATAATTTCGTCTATACCTTAGATTAATATTTCACAACAAATCAATTCTTTTTAACTTTTTCTAATGTCCAACTACCTTTTCTATTATTATTGATAAACCATAATTCATTTACCAAGAAAATCTACTACTTATATTTTCGAAAGATTACTACTTATAACTTAAGGGCTTTAAGAGTGTTACAATCTGAGAGGGGATCGTTGTTTTGGATAGCATTAGCTCATAATGTCTCATCGGATTTTTTGTTTTCGTAAAGGCCTTTTCGCTTTCTAATAATTTTGGATGCTAGTGACACTTATACTTAGGATGCTTAGTATTTAGACATATGCTGTAGAGTATTCAATATGCAAATAATTGTGAAGTTCTTTTATTTACTTGAGGGATCAAATTTTATTTTTTATTTAGTTGTTAATTAATCAAATATTTTGGTTAAGTTTTTTAAGACATATATGTCAATCTTATTTTAGTTTAATGTCGACATGTTTGAATAATCTTTGAAGCATGTTTAAATGACTTAGAACCTTATTTTTTCATAATTATAAGCATAAGTCTCAAGACAGGATGAACATATCTTGAGACATGGTTGTTGTTTCGATTTAATTAATGCATTTTTGAGTTTAAGTCTCAAGACAGGTTGAACATGTCTCAAGACAAGACTTCTATTTCTCGAGACTTCTTAAGTTAGGAGTCAAGTTAGACATAGGGGAAGCAAGTCTCAAGACATTATACCATGTATTGATTTAAAGGTAAAAACTCTCTAAAATTTTATATTATTATAACTTATAAATTAAAAAGTTAAATAGATATTTTTAAAAGATATATCCATAAGTACTAATTTTAAGAAATGCAATTTTTTTACGTGGAAATTTTTTTGGGCTAACATTCATATTATTTTATTAAAAAATGATATTTTATTAAATTAAAATAACGTGTTTTCCTCAAATTTGTAAAGTATTCTAAAATTTGGAATACCTTATATATTGTTTAATTTTTTATATGTTTTTCGTGTGTATTTCAAATTTTTAATTATATTAAATGCATTTGTTACAAATGTAGATATATATCATTTTATATCTTTAAAAATTTGACAAAATTTTAACAATTATCTTTTATTAATATATTTTTAAAAGAAATTATCCTAACAATTATTTGAGCAATATACCTTATTTTTTAAATAAACATTATCGAAAAAAATTTTAAATAAAAATTAATAATTAATAATCATTTCCCATTTACTCAGTCTTAAGGATCCTCTCAATTGACAATAGAAGACAGAATAACATCAAGGGAAATTAAAAAAGCAACACTAGCAGGAAGAACCTCCGACTCAATGTGGTTAATATACAATAAGACTACCCGAGCTAATTGTTGGATATAATGTTATTGCAAAATAAATTTGTTAACATTGACCTGATAAAATAAATAGAACGTAAATAAAAATGAAGTAATCACTGCACCATGGAAGAAATATGCCTTGAAAGTAAATTCGCTATCATCAGTGTAATCAATTAACAGCGTCGCCCCATGATTAACACAGTACTTTTATATTCGTACACCCGAATAAAGAAAGTGGAACAACGATAGGAATTGTTCTTCTCAAAAGTAATGGGAAATAAACTGAAAGAAATTTGGATAAACCAAAATAGGTTCAATTTCTTGGAAATATTGAAGGGGCCACAAACGGTCCCATTTAAAACTAAATCTCCTAGACAAAATATCACACTATCGTAATTTAGTAAAAGACTGAAATTTTAGAGAGCAAGAATGAGAGAAATAAGAGAACTATGTTTTCTTATTTTCTAAGTTGTGAAAAATGAAAGAACTAACTCCCTATTTATACAGTTTATTGAAGGGAAAGTAGTAAAAACATAGGGATAAAAGGTAAAACAACAAGTGATAGTTTTCTAAAAATAGTGCAACATTCAAAAATAAAATCTACTGACCAAATTTTCCCACAAAAATTTTTGGAATCTAAACAAATTAATTTTCTGAAAAATAAAATAGAAGTTTTCTCCAAAAAATAAACATAATGCAAAAGAATCACGTGTCATAGACACAAACTTAGAACTAGTACATTGTGAAATGAGTGATTATTCTCTTTAACAAGTGAGCGAATCTTGAACATGTTAAGATAGGGTTAACTCATGACACACAACCTATAATGGGTCTCGGGATATTGGTAAGTGCTCTAGAAAGGCGCCTAATCTCTTTCATAGAAGGGGGCTAATTCTTCACACTTATGTAAGTGGTTTCATCAAGTCTATACTATGAAATCACTAAGAACATTTTACTAAGCTCATCCTCTAAAATTTAAGTTCGATGTGTGCCTTTAGCTCCAATTACTCAATGAGGGAAAGAGGCAAGTCTATATATAAACCCTCTTAGAAGCTTATGTCTAACCAATTAAGGATTTGCATTTTCTTTTGTATTACCAACAAGCACAATCAATGAAATGAGGCCGAATAAAAAATGTGGAGAAAGCCAAGGACTCATTAGAATTTTTGACTTTGTAAAAGCAAAAAATAGAAAAAACAACTCTTATTTATTTTTATTTAATTTTATGTTAAATTAGTTAAGGCTAAAAATAGTAAATTCTACGTATATAAATAGAGCCTTAATGTTCTTAGGAAAGACACACTTAATTCTACATTCTGACTTCAATTTGGAATTGAATAGAATTATTTCCCTTTTCCTTTCAATTTGACGTGAGAATTCTATTACCTTCATTTCAGTTTCTTTGTTATTTCAAAATTAGTTCAATCCCCTTCCAAGTCCTTTCATTCCCCAATTTCCTCCATTATCATCAAACCATCTTTCATAACCTAAAAAGCATGATTAAATCCATCTTTCACTAAATTCCAACTTAGCTTAAGGCCGGTATTCTTTCCGGTTGGGAATTGTGAGATATGATTCGTGCTAAAAATCCTTCCAATCGGTATTCACATTTTTCCTAAGTATCGGATTGACAACACATACCTTAAAATTAACTCAATTTCAAGTTAAAAAAATGCACGTTGCGTTGGAGTCGTGTTTGCTAATAGTTGGAGAGACGAGTCGGCCATGCTGTATTCAGTTCTCCGAGAACAAATCAAGTAATAAGTGATCGAGTTTAAACGACCCACCCAGTTGAGGCCATTAATTCGAGTTGGGTTCTTTAGAGCTCAAGGCTCCCGAAATCTTGAATTAGGAACACGTGTATCTCGATTGGATAATCGGTAAAGGTTGATTTGTAGGTCGTACCGGGATGAATTGGTGGTTAGGACGTTCTTAACTTCTATAACCAGCTTATCATTTGTGGGAGAAGATTAATTTTTGAGGAATGATTCTTAACCCGGAATCTACTGAGTCTAGGGCTAAGGCTTATTATTTCTATTTACAAAAATTTGAATTTATTTCCCTATTTAAATTTATTTTCAATATTAATTAATTGTTTACTGACGCTGATTAGATTACTTACTTTCTAAAACATTCTCAAAACCCCCAGATTTATTTGTAAATTTTTATGCAGGTCCGATTGGAGTCGTGTGGACGAATTTTGCCATGACCTTCAACACAACAAATGTTCTATTCACAAGATAAACGCAGAAGTTGATTATAACATTCAATCCCTATGGACTCGACCCGACTACCACTCTTACTACTATTTAGAGTTATTTTGTAGGAATTATTTTTGGTGGTTTCGACACCCATCAAATTTTGGCGCCGTTGCCAGGGATTGGAGATATTTCTAATTTTTGTTTGCTTACCTTATGACCAGATTAGAACCGGGAACTCTAGAGTCTTAACCAGAAATTGATAAATTGGCTCGACAACTACTGAAAGAAGCCATTTGAAGTGGTAGACGGTCAAATCCCGATTCAAACCCATATATACATAGTGGAAATTTTCTTGTTCGACGAACCAAACGAGATGGCTGAACAGACGATACGCCAACTCGCAGTGGCATCGGATGAACAGCAACCCATATCTATAACCTATCCGGCGGGAGGAATGCCGTTTAACTTAAAACTGGGTTTGATTCATTTACTACCCACCTTCCTTGGACTATAGAACAAAAATCTACACACCCACCTTAAGGAATTCTATATAGTGTACACAAGCATGAAGCCTTAGGGAGTAACCGAAGACCAAATCAAACATCGTGCTTTTCCTTCCTCACTAGTCGACTCTACTAGAGAGTGGCTATTTTATTTGCCTCCGAGATCTGTCAACACATGGTCTAACATGTCTCGTTTGTTTCTTGATAGGTTCTTTCATACAGCTCTAGCGGCCGAACTAAGAAGGAACATCGTAGGAATCTGTCAGAAGGAGACTAAATTGTTCTACGATTATTGGGAGTGATACAAAAAGTTGTGTGCAAGTTGCCCACAACATGGACTGACTGAATAGTCACTCTTGCAATATTCCTATGAGGGTTTGCTCGTAGTGGAAATTAAAGTGATAGGTGCTGCAAGTGGAGTGGCACTAGTTAATATGACTCTCCAGAGAGCACGAGAGTTGATTTCGACAATGGTTGCTAACTCTCAGCAATTCTGACCGGCAACAGAACCCACGAGACGGGTTCATGAGTTAAGTTCTCTATCTCTAAAAGATGAAATTGATAAGCTGACTAACGTTGTTTAAACCTTGCTTACAGATAAAAGGGGCCAAGCACGAGTGTGCAGAATTTGTGCTAAGCCAAACCGTCTGACGGACTCATGTTCAATTTTACATGACGATTCGACAGAACAAGCAAATGTTGTCGAGAACTTTCAGGACTGCCCCAAAGGTGATATGATCCCTAGTCGAACTCATATAATGTGGGGTGGAAAGATCACCGAATCTAAGTTATAGGTTGAACCCTCGGTTCAGTCAACCGTACCAACAAAAGCCACCTCAGAATCAACAGTTACCACTCCTAAAGTCATCTTTGGAAGCCAAAGTGGAAAGGCTAGCCAATAGTACTGATAAATTTCAACAAAAAACAAATATGCATTTATAGGATTTGGATAAACAAGTGAGCAAACTTGCGCTCACGGTTAGACATTTGGAGTCCCAAGGTAAACTGCCATCCCAAACTGAGCCAAACCATTGACAAAATGCAAGTTCTATGACATTGAGTAGCGGGAAGATTTTGGAGCCCGTACCTGATATGAGTTGCGCCCATGACACTATTCGAGATAAGGAGAAAGTTGACATGAATGCTTCAGTAAAATCAGCACCGCAAAAATCATTTGCAGTAACACCTTTATTTCTTGGAAGACTTGTCCAGTACAAAAGGGAGGAAGAAAAGAAGGAGATCCTCGACACCTTTCGAAAGGTAAAGATCAACATACTTCTTCTCGATGCGATTAAGCAAATTCCACGATACGCAAAATTCTTAAAAGAATTATGCATGAGTAAGAGGAAGCTCTTGGGCAATGAAAAGGTAAGTGTCAGAGAAAATGTCTCCACCGTTCTGAAAAGGAAAATACTACCCAAATGTAAGGACCAAGGTATGTTTTTCATAACTTGTAAAATAAGTAGTGTCAGAATTAAAAATGCAATGTGTGAATTAGGCGCATCAATTAATGTTATGCCCTTTTTCAATTTATAAACCACTTATCACGGGTCATTTGAAAGAAATAGGTGTAATTATTCAGCTTCTAGATAGATCTATAATGCATCCGGAGGGAGTGTTAAAGGATGTTTTTGTCAAGGTAAATGAGCTAATATTCCTGCAGACTTCTACAGTATCGACATGGAGGATAGCAATTCAGCTAATTCGTCTGACATACTTCTTGGGAGGCCATTTTTGAGTACCGCATAAACAAAAATTGAAGTGTGAATTGGGATACTCACTATGGAGTTTGATAGGGAAGTGGTGAAATTCAATGTAATATCCCGGGTTAAGGGGCTATTTCGATTTGGCATTGTTTGCATGTTTAATTGCTTGCTATGATGTTGTTTTGGTGTTTTGGATTTAGTTGTAGGCTAGGTGTGAGCACAGGTAGGTGGTGAAATTCTTGTTCTTGGGCTTTAGGGGATAGAAGCAGAAGGTGTTGGGGTTTATATTTAAATTAAGTGAAATTATAGCACAAATGAGGAGCTAGCTAAGTGGCAAGGCATGCGCCACTTAGACCTTGGGTGTGGCGTCATCTACAAGGGGGAGGTCTTGAGTTCAAGTCGCGAGAATCCCACCCCTTTTGCAACCATTTTGGACGGCATGGAGGAAGAGGTTGAAGGCAACTTGAACTCTACCATGGACTTGGTCAACATATTCAAACGGTGGATGGAGAGTGAAAGTAGGAGGGAGACTTGGTCATGGGATTTGAATTGGTGGTGTGGGAGTAAATGGGGGAGATTTGGCCGGTTTGGTGAGAGTTTGGGGGGGAGAGAAGGGTGTGGCCGGTTAGTAATTGGAGGGTGCCGAATGTGCCTTGGGCATGTGTGTTTCGGTCACAAACTCTCCTTGGTTAGCCGATTTTTCCTTTTTGGTCAAAAGCTTCTTCTCATTTTCTCTCTTCCAATCGATTGCTCAAGTCTCTTCTTGGTCATTTTTTTTGGTAAGCCGAATGTCAAAGAAAACTCTCCCATCCCATTTTCATTCTTGAAACCGAAACCTCAAGTGCTTCATCTCTTGTTCATTCTTTTTTTTCTCTTTTGTTCTCCTTAAACCGAAAGCTTCAATACTCTCACCCTTGCCGAACCTAATATCCATTATCATTCTTTTCCCTTTTGATTGTTAGCCGAATGCCCTCCTACCTCCTTTTCTTTTCTTTCAAGTGAGTAAAACCGAAAACCTCTAGCACCTTATTGCCGAAAGTAAACCTTGTTTCTTTCTTCTTCTCCTCTGTGTGCAAAGCCGAAAATAGAGACCCTTTCTTCTCTTGTTGCTTGTAAACCAAAACCAGTCTTCTTCTCTCCCTTATTAACCGTAACATATTTTACCAAAAGCCTACATCATCCATTTTTCTCTTCATCAAAACCGAAAGTGACCCTCTCCACTCATCTCTCTTCGTTTCATCTCTTTTTCCAAAACCAGTTAATGAATCCTCCTTGGTATTGGCGAATATTTGTGGTGTTGGGAGCTTGGTTCCAATCATTTGGTAGTGGGTAAGTACTAGGCGAATGGCCATTTCTCTTCTTTCTCTCACCTTGCCGATTCTTATTATGTTGATGGCCGATTGTGATTGTTGGAAGGTGCTAATCTTTTATAAACCAATTCTTATTATAGGACATCAAAGGGTTCAAAGCAAGCAAGAGGAGCCGTTTTCTTCATCGCTGTTGATTAGTAAGTGGAGGTTAAGTGATTGGTTGTTGTTAGTTCATTCTCTTAGTTCTTGGTTAGTCAAAGCTTCAAGAGATTAATGTTTCCTTCTTGATAGGTGGGCCGATTGTCTAAGGGAACCACTTTTTGGTTCGGGATTTGGTAGGAAACCAAATTAGGTGAAAGGTAAGGGCTTCGACAAACCCTTTTGGTCTAAATGGTGTTGGCGAATGTGTAGATGTCTAACCCTATGTTTTGGCCGATTGTAGAAGCTAGTACTCGAGGGACTTAGATCGCTTTTGTCGATTTTAGACTCGTATTTACCAGGTGTGTAAACTAACACACTTCTGTTTAGTAATATGATTAATAACCTGTGTGATGATTAATGAAACAGTGATGATTGATATGATACCCTAATGGGTATGATTCTGGACTCGGGTAAGTCAGTATTATTATTATGAGTTTACTGATGATTTATGTGATACCATGGCTGTGGCTATATATGACATGGGATATGAGGTTAGACATAATAGCATGATATGCATGATTATATGATATGCATGATTACATGAGTGTGGCATGTTGATGGGTGATACGAGTGGAGGGAGCAGTGATATTTTGTGCTGACGAGCACCAGTGCTTTGGTAGCACACTTTGTGACTTTGGGTCACCAGAGGTTTGGCACCTCATTGCGACTTGTCCCTGTGGTTTAACCACCGTGGGTTGGCCCCACATGAGATATGGGATCGTCTGCTAGTGATTTGGTATCACACGATGGGTTGGCCCCATCATCGGATTTGTGACTTGGTCACGGTGCTTTGGTAGCACAATTGTGTCTTTGGGACACCGGTGGTTTGGTACCACATTGCCGGATATAGTGTCTTTGGGACACGGTGTTTTGGTAACACATTGTGACTATATGTCACCAGTGGTTTGGCACCACCGGTGGTTTGGTACCACACGGGTAGAAAAGCGATATGGATGGTTAGGATCGGGTTGCATTAATTATGTTACTTTGTATGATGTGTGTTAGCATGTTGTTTTTGGGAGCGGGTTTACACATCGAGTCACTCGACTCACCCTCTCCTTTGACATTTCGGTGACTCGTGAGAAGCGGACATGGAGCCGGATGGACTCGAGGTGCACATGCCATGCTTTAATAAAGGACTATTGAATTTGGGTACTTTAGCTTATTCACTTTATTTGGGTTTTATATTGGATTTGTAAAAGGCCTTTAATTTATGTTTTGGTGATGTTTATGTTTTAATTAGATTTTTAATATGCCTTAACAAAACAAGTTGGTATGAATTTTACTAAAACTTGGAAAGATAATGATTTCAAAATGATAACGCGATATGTTTTTAAAACCATACCATCGGGTATCACACTACGTCTTTATAGTAAGCAAATCCAAGTGATTTTCAAATCAAACTTGTATTACTCCTAAGTCTAATAAGGTTTTAAGTAACACTAAGAAACTATTAAGGTTTAAATGGTTTAAACTCATTTAGCCACACAGTCTGGTTAAGATTTCAAAATCTCGGGTTTCACATACTCCATCCGATTTCAAACAAGTCTACTCAAATTGTCTTCAAAATACAACGTGTTTCACTCGGCTTTTAGCGAAAATTTTAACCTTTCACAAACATGTTTCCCGTAACATACCATTTGGACGTGGTGTCTTGTCCGGGTTTGGGTGTTACATTTGTGGTATCGAGCCAAGTTCAAAAGTTTCATTTGTGGCCCGAGGCCCAAAATGTTTTAAAGCTATAGTTTTCAAGTATTCTGTTTTAAAAGTGTGATTTGAAAGGCATGGCACCGAGTCACCGGCACCAGCTCGCCCAGGTAAGTACCCCGTACTATTGGTTGTGATATTAATTGATATGATTGAATGGCTAGTGATAGTAAGATTACTCTAGAGACTGAAACTAATAGGACTCTGTGGACTCGCGAAAACAAAGTCTCTTTAAAAATTCATAAAACTTTGCTTTAAAAATAGTGGAATAATGACTGATACATAAAATTCTTTAATCGATTTGAGATTTAGTCATGAGTACCGAGGTGGACGTGGTCGTGGGCGTGGTCGCAGTAGGATGACCATTTCGAGCTCAGAGGTTCAGGCGTGGTTCAGAGAATGAGATACCTGCCCGCCACCAACCGGAGGTGGTGAGTTCAAGGAACAGACCGTGATGAAGCGATATCCTGAGCGATCTTTGCGGGTTTTAGAGAGGGTAGCTGGAGCAGGTGGGGGCGTAGGAGCTAGGAAATCTGTGCCTGAGCGACTTCGGGCAAATGGGGCTGAATTCTTCCGGGGTGTCTCTGGTGTTGCTCCTAGCACTGCTGAGTACTGGCTAGAAGCGACAGAACGGATCATGGACGATCTGGACCTAACGGCTGAGGAGAAATTAAAGGGGATCGTATCACTTCTCCGAGATGAGTCATACCAGTGGTGGCTCACGGTCCGTGACAGCGCTGCAGCTGAAGATCTGACATGGGATTATTTTCGGGCTGCTTATCAGAAGAAGTACGTCGGAGCTAACTACATAAATGAGCAGCGGAAAGCATTTTTGAGGTTAGTCCAGAGGGGCAAATCTGTATCGGAGTACGAGGCCGAATTTCTGAGGCTGAGTCGGTATGCCAGGGGTATGGTGGCTACTGAAGAGGAAAGGTGCGTTCGTTCGAGGATGGCTGCGAGGCGTGTTAAGATTGTTGATTGCGCCCAGCCAGAGCGTGAATTCTGATTCGGTTGAAAAGGCGAAGGTTGCCGAGGGCATTAAAGAGTCTGTGGAGGCGGTATGGATAGGAACCGTCATAAAAGGAGTTTTGGGTCTTCGGGTCATCAGTAATCAGCAGAAGAGGCTAGACCGAGTGGGCGAATCGGTCGGGTAGGTTTGTTGTTGCTAGGCGGGGACCCGCCATGGTAACCGTTGTGGAAAGGCTCACTCGGGAGGCTGCTGGACTGATGGCAGAGGTTGTTTTGAGTGTGGCTCGTTGGACCACCGTGTGAGGGACTGTCCGCGCAAGTTGGCTAGAATTCACCGAGAATCGGTAGTAATCAATCTGAAATAATGGACCGCCGCAGAGGGCCGAGGTAATGGCAGAGGAGGTATGATTACGGTCGGGCCGTGGAGCACCGCGAGAGGTGCAGTAGTTTGAGGCCAGCGACTGGTTTGGTATATCTTGAGGCGGCGAGAGGAGGGCGACATACCGGACGTCATCACCGATGCGTTTTGATTTTGGTTCTCCTTATCTTGCTTTAATTGATGTGGGGTCTACACACTCTTATGTTGCCGTAGTATAGTAGAGACAATGGATTTAGACTCGAGATATCTTCTAGGCGGATGACCGTAATAAGCCCTCTAGGTCACTCAGTAGTGGTAGATAAACGTATAGAGGCGATACCTCTAGAACTCCAAGGGGTAGTATTTGAGGTCGATCGATGGAACGCCATTGGGAATTCGATCTAATTCTCGGAATGGACTGGCTGGTAAGTATCGGCGGTTGGATTCTGTGACTAAGTGCATGGTTACGAGCACGGTGAGGGTGATGAAGTAGTTCGATCGGTAATAGGAGAAACTATCTCGTCCAACTTGGTATCTCGCTCCAAAGCCGAGAAAATGGTCGGAAAGGTCATGAAGCATATATGGTGCATGTGTATGCCTTGGAGGCTAAGGAGTCTTCGTGGAGACTGTTTGGACAATCGGGAATTTGTGGATGTGTTTCCTGAGGAGCTTCCGGGTTTGCCACCGGATCGGGAGGTAGAGTTCGGGATTGATCTGTTACCCGGAACTGCGCCAGTATCCATTGCTCCGTACAGGATGGCACCTAAAGAATTAGTGGAGCTTAAGGCTCAAATCCAGGAGTTATTGGACCGAGGTTTTATCAGGCCAAGTATTTCGCCTTGGGGAGCGCCGGTACTCTTTGTAAAGAAGAAAGACGGTACTATGCGGATGTGCATAGACTACCGCCAACTGAATAAGCTGACGATCAAAAACAAGTATCCACTGCCTCGGATAGATGACTTGTTTGATCAGCTGAAGGGGGCGTCTGTTTTCTCGAAGATCGACCTAAGGTCTGGGTATCACCAGTTGAAGGTAAAAGAGGCGGATATCTGTAAGACGGCATTCCGTACTCGGTATGGGCACTTTGAGTTCTTGGTTATGCCGTTCGGGTTGACTAACGCACCGGCAGCTTTCATGGATCTGATGAATAGGGTGTTCCAACAGTACCTGGATCAGTTCGTGGTAGTTTTTATCGACGACATCTTGGTATACTCAAGGACTGAGGAAGAGCATGACGCTCATTTACGGGTGGTATTGCAGATTCTAAGGGAGAAACAGCTCTATGCGAAGTTCAGTAAATGCGAGTTCTGGCTCAGGGAGGTGACATTTTTGGGTCATGTAGTGTCGGCTGAGGGGATTAGAGTGGACCCCCGTAAGATAGAAGCGGTTTTGGATTGGAAGCCGCCTAAGTCAGTAGCGGAAATTCGGAGTTTTCTGGGGTTGGCAGGATACTACCGAAGATTTGTAGAGGGTTTCTCGTTAATTGCAGCACCGATGACCAAATTATTGAGAAAGGGAGTTCCGTTTGTTTGGACTGAGAAGCAGCAGGAGAGCTTCGATAAGTTAAAGAAGATTTTGACTGAAGCTCCGGTTCTGATTCAGCCTGAGGCTGGTAAGGAATTCACGAGGTATCGCGATACATCACATCTGAGCTTGGGTTGTGTCTTGATGCAGGAAGGAAGGTGGTGGCTTACGATCCCGACAAATGAGGCCACATGAGGTTAATTATCCCACGCACGATTTGGAGCTTGCGGTGTAGTATTTGCCCTAAAGATATGGAGGCATTACTTGTGCGGAGAGAGATCGGTAGTCTATACGGACCATAAGAGTCTCAAGTACCTCGACTCGGAAAGACTTGAATCGAGACAATACCGATGGATTGAGCTTTGAAAGACTACGATTGCTCAATTGAGTATCATCCGGCAAGGCTAACGCCGTGGCGTACGTTGAGCCGTAAGGTTGTTTCGGATCTAAGAGCGTTGTTTGCCCACTTGAGTTTGTACGATGACGGAGTATTCGCAGAGCTGCGTGTTAAGCCTACTTGGGTTGAGCAGATCGAGAAAAGCGGTTGTTGGATGAAGTTTTGAGGCGCAGAGGACACAAGTGCGAAT